>CM033360.1:9319569-10636766 GCA_019395295.1 Osmanthus fragrans | reverse complement strand
TTCTTTAAATAAAACTAGATTAATGTAGGCGTATGATTGTTGTAATATATTTTGTGTTAACTTAAATAATCGTGTTTGTTGTATTTTAAATTTTTTTGTATTCTGATTTTAATTAATTCATTAATTATTATTCTTTACATTTCAAATTGATAATAATAATAATAATAATAATAATAATAATAATAATAATAATAATAATAAAAATAATAAAAATAGTAAAAATTATTGTATTTAAAAATATATAATACAAATGACATAAATACCCTCCATCAATTGCTTTCATAAATAGAAAAAAAGGGCAAACTTGACTTTGCACCATTTTTGTGCAAAATGGTGCAAAGTTTGGTGCTCCATTGGAGACCATTTGCTCCAAAATTTGGTTTTTTATTTTTATTTTTTATTTTTGTGCAATGGTGCAACCATTGGAGATGACCCAAGTGTGTTAAAATCTGTTGCCCTAAAGTTAACTGTTTTGAGAGTTATTGACCTAAAACTCGCTGAATGGGTCATTTAAAAGTTTAAGGGAGAGAATGCTACAAATAAAGAAAAAAAAGTGTTGAAATAAAAATTGAGAAAAAAAGGAAAAAAAAAAAAAAAAGCAATTGCATGAAACAGAAGATGCACTGAATACCTTGGTTATGTAACGAACACTTGTTTAAGAAAAAAAGTTGATTTTGATAAGGAATTATTAGCCTAGTTGAGTTCTAGAGATTGAAGCAATCAAACAATGAAGAATTCTTGTTTATTAACATATTGACTTGCAATTTGAGATTTACCTAAACTAAGAGGTGATGATAGTATAAAAATTCAATCTTAGGTTACACACTTGAGAAGAACGAAAAGAATAAGTATGGGGTGGGTGAATCTTACAAGTGATGAAAGAACATATTTGAAGTTGTGCATAGATTTGATATTATGATTTCAATCCTGAGATAAAAAGTCAAGTTAGCTAGCTAAATATTTTTGCATTGCTTGATTGACTTGCCACCAATTAGGTAATTAGCATTGCGTGTTGTATGTTTATTAGGTTTTAGTTTCGTTTGAAGACAAACAAATATTTAAGTTTGTGGGTTTGATAAGTGTAGTTTCTACACTTATTCGAGATCCTAAATGATGATATTTTAATCTCTCTCTTTTTGGATAAAATACTACTTAAATTGTGTTGTATATTGCATTTTGTAGGTAAACCTCGATATTTTATGAACAATTGGAGAAAAGAATGCAAAAGCAGTGAAAATGGCGAAATCCAAAAGTCGAGGACTAAATTGCAAACAATCCATAAATGAGATAGGCAATGAAATGAAGATCGAAGGTACCAATGATTTAAATGGATATAACTAGAAGATAAAAGGAACAAGATTGCAAGAGAAAATGGCTGAAGTGAAGCAAACTCAAAGTTTTGGGACTAAAGTACAATTAGTAAAAAGTTGCGTCAAAACTCACGATGAAGATTTGAGAGCTCTAGGGGTCAACTGGATGATGAGAGAAGTCAAACGGATGAAGTATAGTCAAAATATTATCACACATCAACTTTTAACTGAAAAAATTATACTTCCGATTTTTAACCTCATATTGAGACCAAATTTTGGCATAACAAACTTTCGAATTGAAAGATGATATTTCTAAAATAATTACAGCCCTCTGAGATACCGTTTTAACACAATTTGAATCACATCAATCAAATATCAATAGAGAATGTAATAACAAAAATACTAAAAACTGTTCAACTATAAAAAAAAAAAAAAAAATTGGGTAGGTGCGCGCAATCATCTGCAGGAAAGACGCGCGCCCCAACCAAAAATGCTGTACTTGAGGCTTCCCAAACCAGCCAACAGTGGGCCCTAGATATGCCTAGGCAAGCGTCTCAGTACAAAAATGAAAAAATCCGATTTTCCTTATTTTTGTTTTTGTAACAATTCAATGCAATCTTTTTGGCATCCTTTAATTACCAAAACTCGACTATAACTTGGAGAACCTCTATTCGACCTAAATTTCATCATATTCCATATATTTTGGAGGCAGAGAACAAGTCTATAAATCAATTCAGGATTTTGAAGATTCATAGCCCAACTTCAAGATTTAAGTCAAGAATGTGAATTTCTCCTTCTTCCAACTTTCTTATTTCTGCGTGATGTTTCCCCAAGTATTCTTGTGTAATTTAATCATAAGAGTGGTAGGCTAAGTTTTCGTTGTACTGGATGAATGATGACCCTATTTTTTGTCCATTTTAATTCAAGGCAATTAGTTTATTATTTTTTTCTTGATTGATTTTGCATTCTCATTGAACTGTTTGATTGTTTGATCACCATTTGGATAATAAGTTGCTTGTTGCAGTGTAGGAATACTCGCAATATGTCTATAATGCGGCAAAATCAACACATAGACAATATGTATTAGGAATGATGTCTATGGTATGTACAATCATGTATAATAAATAATGTGAATCAATGCATGTTTTTCATATAAATTCGGACTAGGAATATGATCGGGGTGTGCTAAAAATAAGTTTAATATTTATTAGAAAATAATATTAAACAAAAGTGGATTATCGATTGTCTTGACTGTATGAATTTACTAGATTACAAATTGAGAATTGAATTAAATGACAATAGGGGATTCAAGATTCCAATACAAACATTCGCATATTAAATAAATATTTTTATTTACTTTTCTTATTTAGGATTACTATAGAAAACATAGAAATAATCCCTTTTGATATCACATGACGTCGAATTTGATAAAAGCTATTGAATTAGATATTAGACCTTATTCCTCGTGGAAACGATAAACTCAAAACTCACTGATTTATATTACTTGTCAACGATCCGTACGCTTGTGGTTTTTGTCCGAACACTAATATACACATGATCCTTATTATGAACATTAATGCCAAAATAGTTCAGAAAATATTATTGCTTCAACTTACCAATTGTACTCCAAAACAATCCCATAAATTCCATTATTTTCCTAGTGTAATTACGATCAACGTCATCTAATTGTCTCTAACGACCTAACACTTATTAAAATTAATTTTCGAAGCCTTAGATTATTAGTGCACTTGTAAAGGTTGAAACTACGAAAACTATCAAATTGGACAGAATCTGTTTTTGAGTTTTAGTTGTTGCCATGTCCCGTTTCATCCATCTTTTCACACCCTTAATCACATTCATTCCTTCCCTAGAATACTCAGTATTTATAATATAAATGTCATTTTGTAATTCACCATAACTATTGAGATAAAAGGAAACAATAATTGTCCTTAACATTAATATAATTCATGTCCAAACATGAAATTCAAATAATGTTCTGGTATTTGTGGGTTCAAACTAACATTTCTCTAATTCCAATACTAAGTTTAAAGGCAACAACAAGAAGTATGCTCCTACAAACAATGCAGCAACATTTGCTCATTTTCGACGTGTAGGTCAACTTCTTCCTCGTACAGTGGTCTACTTCCATTTAGTTTCTGCATACTTATACAAATATGAGATCCATATCTAGTGTCTAATACCCAAGAAACTAGTGAAGTAGATGTAGGCCTTACCCAAGTGGATTTGATAATGTCATTATTTACTTTGACTGTCTTAGCCATCTTATATGCTTTCCCAAATCCCCTTTAGACTTCCTCCTAATATCCTTAGAGGAATCAATGACTTGCCCACTCATAACTTTGATATTGAGCTTAACAGTCTTAAGCATGTTTAGCAACTCAATGAGTGTGCATTTGAGTTTATTCATATCAAAATTCACAATTAGCTATGAATAACTCTCTGACAGAAATTATAGAACTAAGTCAATACTTAGTTCATGGTTCACGGCTGAACCCAATTGAGACAATTTCTCAATGACAATTATGTTCAGCACTTGAGCACTAACTGAAGATTTCTCTGTCATTTTACACTATATAGTTATTTGGAAGTCTCATATCCTTCCACACATGATTATTATCATACAACAATTTGAAATAAAAAATCATATGTTAGCATCTATACTCTTGTGTTGCTTTTGTAACTCAGGTGACATAGTCGCAAGCATCACACATGTTGCAGTACTATCGTCATCTTCGTGTTTATTATAGCAGTCACCTCTTCCTTAGTTGAGTCATCAACAGGTGTCTCTGGAAAATGCTACTTAAGGACATAACCAATTTTCTCATGCCTGAGAACAATTCTCAGATTGCAGTGTCAATCAAGAAAACTTGGTTTGGTTGTTGACATCTAGTATACCACATATGGGTTACTCATGATTTAATAAATATAAATGACGAAAAGTAAAACAATATTATATAAAATGCATCAATTAATTTAGTATGGTCTTTTATCAAATTAATTTTGCTCCCACTGTTTAACTCAAATTTATGACCCTCTCGCATAAATTTATGGAATTCATACTTGACTCTCAGTGGGCTGAGATCTCATTTGTTATATTAAGACCTTGAGTGTACTCAACAAGCCTTAATAAAATATTTGAGTAGATACTATTACCAATTGTATCTCCATACAACTCCTAGATCATTAAGTTGACAACTCTTTGTCTTCACACATCTTATGTGTTAGCTTAACATGCCTCTAAAGTTTATCTCCTTGAGTGTACTCAACAAAAGATAATTTTTAGTTAAGTCGAACCCATCATTCAGAAATATCAAATATTTCATAGTGTCAAATATATCCCTAATAGACCAGCTTTGAGTGTACTCAACAAGCTAAGACGATTTATGACTCTCGTTTTCCACTATAATGATGGAATGCGAATATAGTTATGACTTAATATTTTAATAAGGGGCTTTACATGCAAATGTCTCATCGTAGTAAGTACATATATTTTATTATACATCTAGCATGCAAATAAACATATAAATAATAGTGTGGATAATTATAGACTAATTCTATCTAGTCTTCCTGAGCCAAAAGGAAGACTAGTTGGTCAATTCCTATGGGGTATTGCATTGAATCATTATCAATGCGCCATCTCCATGATTTCCTCCTCTTCCTGTGTCTTCAATTAGATCAGCTATAGCTTGTATCATATACTAGTTGGCACGCAGGCCTAAATGAAAATTGGACTCACAGGCCCACAATAATAATAATAATAATAATAATAATAATAATAATAATAATAATAACGGACTCATAGGTCTAAAATAATTAAGAGCTCGCAGGCCCATAAAACAATAGGAATTAAACCATTCATTCAACGCATCCACATGGTCGAGTCCATAATCATCCACTAATAAACATTCATCATATAAATGTTTCATATATAATATCTAAAATTATATGCAAGTATGTTTCAAGAATCTAGCAATTAAAGGTCGTCTAAACTATTTAGACAAATGGATCAAAAATCATTAAATAATTAATTAATCATATTAATCAATTAATTTAATTAGCGGGCTTATTTAATTAATATCAAATTTTAATTAAATATTGAAATGGAGTCCAATTCTAATTTCATAATCCAGGGCGAAAATACTTAATTAAACATCAAAATTAGAGTCCAACTCTAATTCCACAATTTAGGACGAACTTATTTAATTAAAATCAAATCGTAATTAAATACCAAACTAGAGTCTAACTCTAATTTCAAGATACAAGGCGAAAATATTTAATTAAAATCAAATTTTAATTAAACATCAAAATTAGAGTCCAACTCTAAATCCACAATTTAGGACGAACTTATTTAACTAAAATCAAATTGTAATTAAATACCAAACTAGAGTCTAACTCTAATTTCAAGAAGAAATTTTAGGGCGAGACAATTTAATTTAAAATCTAATTTTAATTAGATGTCAAATTAGAATCCAATTCTAATTAGAAGAACATATTAGGGTGAATTATTTAATTAAAATCATATTTTAATCAAATATTAAATTAGAGTCAAAATCTAATTATACGTGAATTAATATGTAAATTAGGATAAAACTCCTAAATGAAATAAAATTCTATTTAGGGTCAAAATTTAATATTTAAGTTAAAATCTAATTTTAACGAAAATATAAAAGTAGTCATTTTTAATTAAAACTTTAATCGGGTCTAAATTTTAGGGTCAAAACTTTTAAAATCAATTTTAAAACACTTTTCAAAATTGCAATCAAAACCCTTTTGAAAATATTGCACTCTGGCCCCTTTCAATTTTATAAACGGACCTTTACAATACCGAATTTTGCATAACAAGTCCTCCTTTTTAAAAATTGTAAGATGACCCCCTTATTCATAATTGCATATGGAGCCCCACATTTCTAAAATTGCACACGAGGCCCCCGTCCCCAAATCACTTCTCTCGTTTCTTCTTCAAACCCTAAACTAAAAATCCTAGAAAATCGATGAGCTAGCCGGCGCCGATCGCCTGCAACGCAACCCTCATCTGCGGCAGGAGGGCGGCGGCTCTCTGCCGCCGGAAGCAGCAAGAAATAACTGTTGTGCTCGCGGCTGCTATGGAGTGCCACCCTGTGGCGGCGGCGGCGACGACTCTCGCCGCTCCAATTTTTATTTATTTTTTTTTTTTTGTTCCAAAAATTATTTTCTTTTCAAAATCATATTCTGAAAATAAAAAAAATAATTTTCTAAATTGCCATATTCAAGAAACAAATATAAACAATCAACTTTTGATTACTCAATCAAGCAAAACAATTTCTAACAAGTACAAAGTAGGCTCTGATACCACTATTGGGAATTTACTTAACATGCACGACAAGAAATTAAACATGTTTCAATTCTCATCCAATGATCTGCTTTGTATTTAGATAGAAATTATACATTTATTCAGATTTGCAAACTGCTTTGCTATTCTTGTAGTTCCAGCAATCCTGATCTGCCTCCCACAACTGTCCAATTGTCTAACCTTAATGAAATCCACACAGGGAACAAGAATGAGAAGGAACTAGGATTTACTTTTCTTGTGCTAGCAAAAATAATGAAAATCCATCAACTATTTACAAACCCTAGCAGCTTATTTATATAAACTCAAACGGGCTTGACCCGTCTCTTAAACTTATCCCGGTCCAATATTTAATTAATCCAATTAATTAAATCCGGTCCATGAATTAATTAATCCAATTAATTAATTGTACAACACTTATCAATTAATTAATTGACGGATCTCAATCTTCTAGTTCTCCTTTTGTGTGTGACCCATTAGGTTCCCAATCAAGATGCCTAACGACGTGAAATATTATTTTGATCTAATCAAAATAGATAAATCAAAACACCCTTTTGATTTATCACTAATTCACATCCGTCGTCCCAGATTGACATCTAGCAATGTGTCAGGACAATACATGTGACGAAAAATGTCACGTGGTATGACAAAATCAAACTCTTTCGTTTATCGTGAAACTATAATCTCTTCGTCAGTATGATCCAATCAATCACGAGATATGGATAAGTGTCAATCTCAATTATCAATCATATCTTTCATTCCACTATTAAGTCAATGTAAGTCGAAAACTCTTTTTCAACTTATGCGTACACCTTGGCCAAGGATTTCATTATCAACTTAACTGAATGAAATGCAGAGCATAAACTCTTACTATCTAAGAGTGACGAATCCTCTATCGATCATTCACAACCTTCATATGATTCTTGACATACCCGAACGATGCCGTATTAGCGGCCCTTGACAAAACAACTTCCAGTATCACCAAAGTATGACTGTCCCCACATAAGGTACTATGATGATCTCAAGTCGAAGGACCAATTCCACTACTGAACGTTAGAGATTAACCACTGACACTCAGATAGATATTCATGGGGAATCTCCCAGCGGGTCTCCAATATTTTGTTCTATAACAAAACATTCACGTGTTCATTTAAGTGTCACCACACTTTAACTTGTGAGATCAGCTACTCACTTCACAAGTAAGGAATGACACACGTGATGGTCTATCCGTAACAACGATATCCGTATCTCGTTATTACTTACGACCATGGATTATTTAAGATTCAATTATATGTAATTTGTATCTCACAATCACAACTCCTTGTGATTAACAGATTACCGAGAATTGAATGTACGGACTCTATTATTTAATATCATAATAGATCTTGCCAAAATAAATGCATTAAACATATATCAAAAGTACTTATGCCCAAAGTTTATTCGAGTTGATATGGTTTACTTGGTGTTATTATATTTTTATATTCAGTTGACACGAGATTGTTAAATAGTCGTAAATAGCATGGACTTGTGGTTTCGCCACAATTGTCACTTTCAACATTGCTGATTTTTTGTGACTATATATAAAAGCTTTTTTTCCCTCTCTTTGTATTAGGTCCAACATTAAATGCATTTCTTGGTTGTTCATTATTTTTCCTGTTGACTTAGATTTGGGGAAAGATTCTCGTGTTGAATTAGATTGTATCTTGATGGGATTATTGATTATTTACCTGAAACGTTATAGGAGATTCTTGAATTCTTGTTTGCTTATATGGTATCAGATGTGGGAAAGCTAATGCAATTTTTGTTAGTTATATAATTGGATCCTAGGCGTATAAGATTATGAAGTTAATTTAGGACAAGTTGTAATAACATTTGGCTTCATGTATACGTTATTTTTGTTGAATAAAATTCTGTAATTCACCGGTGAATTTACAATGTTTCAATATTTGCTTCGCACGAGAAAATTTGAGCAGGAGTGACTGAAGAAAATCAATTTCAAGTTTTCATTTTTTTTTTTTTTTTAATTTCTTGTGCTTTGCATTGAAGAAAGCATTGCCTCTTGTATGGGTAGTTATAATTCTAAATTCTATCAGTTTAATGGATATCTATTTTTCCCCTGCTTTCAACTTCAACTTCAACTTCAACTTCATGATTACTTAAGGTGGCTAAATGGTAACTTATACAGCAAACTTTATGCAGGTTCTTTACAAACAATTATCTTTGAGAAGAAGCTCCAAACAGCCATGTGGTGGAGCAAAGAGTAGAGTGGTAAGTTCTCAGCTTTTCCATTCTCAAGGTCAGTTTGTTGATTTTTGATACACTTCAAGTGGGCTGAGAAAGTTTCAGAATATGTGTAAAACAATTCTTACGTTATATGAAATGAGAATCATTAGTAAATTTTTTAGGATTTATTACATGTTTTAAAATTTTAATGGTTTGATTTGGTTTAAGCAAGGTAGAAGAAGATTGCAGAGGGGTGGCATTTGGACAAGTTGGGCCATCAATTTATCTAAGAAGGAATTTAATTACAATGTGGAGTCTTCTTTGTTAAGGTGAAGATTTTAACTAAATCTTGATGTGATGTTTAATATATATCTTGAAGTAGCCTGTATAAATGCTTCTAAAACTCAACCGGAGATGATCTGTTGCTTGCAAAACTCATGGACAGATCAAATGTTTTGTAATATTTTAATATCTTTTTTGAGGTAGTAATTGCTTTTTGAGAATTATTGAGATGAATTTTACATTGATATATTGTATTAAATCATACTCAACATTTTATGTTTATCAAAACTATGGAAAACTTGGTTATATATATAGAATTTTGTTTTGTAATTACTATAGGAATGCTAGTAATCAAATAAATGAATAAATTTTTAAAAAAAATTTGTTGACATTTACGGCGTGCATGTACATGCCGTAAAAAGTAAAAAAAATGACTTTTTACCGCGCGTGCTTGCACGCCGTAAAACGTCAAAAATGACTTTTTACAGCATGCACATGCACGTCGTAAAAGGTAGAATTTGACTTTTTTACGACGTGCGAAGTGAATATTTTTTACGGCATTGCTTAATACAGTGTGTGGCCGCACGCCGTAAAAAGTACAAATTGTTGTAGTGAGCTATTGGAGAGAATGCATGTGCTTGGGTTAATGAAATTAAATTTATTGTTCATTCACCGACATCTCTAGCTGTAAAAAATGGAAAGAGATTGTCAATGCATCTAAGACTCCACTTTTCGATCGTCTAAATGTATTTTTTTTCTCACTTTATATGTCACTCTTTATTATGTATATATGTGCGAGTTTTTCTCTATTAATTTTTTTAAAGGGAAAATTCGAGTTTGAGTTAAACTAGCCAATCAAAGATGCTATTGATCGTTCAATGAACAAGAAGTGGAAGGAATATCGTTGTAGACTGCATAAAAAATTTGAAGGCAGGTGGCAATAAAGATATTAGACTTGCAAAAAGAAACAAGTCTGCATCTATAGTAGAGCAAAGTGATTGGGATTTCCTTTGTGATTATTTTGCAAGTGATGAGATAAAGGTTAGTACTGTTCAATAATATTATTTTATTGCATGTTCTTGAAGAAATCTATGGCTTAATTGAAAGCAAATTCATCGTACAAGTAGATTGGTAACTTGCAATTATTCTCTCTGTTGTTGTTAATTAAACCCTTTTGATGAGTGTTAAGTATATATAGTTTATATTCACATATAACTTAAGTCTAGTGTTTGGAGATGGGTCAGCTCTTAGCATTATGATCTTTGTTGTTTTTATAGTGTGTTTCCAAGTGTTTTCCTCTTCTTTTTATGTATTTTTGGATTCATATGATTTTTTGATTTGATTTGATTGTTATTGTGATACATATGCTTTTACAGAAGAAGTCTGAAGTTAGCAAAGCAAATCGTAAAAAAAAATGGCATTTCTTCAAGGATCGAAATTTTATGATGCACATGCACATGAAATGGTAAGTCATAATACAACATTTTATTTCATGAATTTCATACATCAATTCTATTTTTTTTTTTAAACAGAAGGATCCGCTTACAAAAGAGCTACCGAGTCATATCAAATTTTTCTATAAGATACACTGTAGCAATGAACTCGGGTGAACAACTAAAGAAGCGGAGTCTCATTATGTAAGTAGTTTTATTTGTTATTATAATATAATATATATTTCAAAATTCTAATTTTTATTTATAATTTAAATGTCAACAGGATCAAATGCTCGACCTTTTACAAGAACAAAATTCTCAACTAGACCCGAATGAACAACCTATGCTTTTGAAAGAATCTGAAATATGTGAGCAAGAGATTTAGTACGTTGATCAACAGAAAAACTCAAAGAAGATAAGATTGAAAAATTGTGGTACTTGTGTAGAAAATACTACTTTATGGAATGAGGTTCAATATCTTCATTCTCAATTAAAATTTATGCAGACATTCTTAATTCGTGTTCCAGAAGATTTTTTTCTTCGAGCTACTCAACTTGATGCATCTCTATCCCAGTTCTGCTACTTCCCTGTACGACCCTCACAATAGGGGGTTCCCACCTTTTTTTTTTTGCATTTTTTATTCACCCGGGTTCCACTACATGTGAATGGATGTCATCGAAGTGGTAATAAATAGTTATGTACAAGTAGTTTAATTCTCTCTATCCAATGGTTTAAATGGTGAGAATTATTTTTATTTTTATTTTTTTACTTTATTTTGGGTGACATGATAATACTTGTTTTACTTTTCTTCCATTGGGGCAATAGTTTTTAACTCTACATTGTATGTTTTTTATGTTTAAAACATAATTGATTGAACTAGATGTAATCTTTTGTTTAACTCATAATATTTCATATTATTAACATATATTTGTATTTGGCGTTGGGATATTTTAATTTATTCAATGCCAGGAAAACTTTAGTTCTTATTAATATTATTTGCAATTGGCTTTCTTCACTTTTCTAATTGTTTATGATTGTGGAAAAGTTTTGCTTGTATATGATGTGAATGTGTGAAAGTTATGAATCCATTAATATTACTGCTGCCAATTATATTTCTCTTTATTTTAATATTTCGATTATTAATATATTTTTTTCACAACCACTTCTTTTGTTGTTAGAAAGAAATGCAACTAAATTTTGGTTGTTTCAATGATATTTTATCGAAAAAATATTAATACGACAAATCAAGTAGTTGTTGAAATAAAATTGTTGTGAATTTTAATTTTTTATGACCATTTCTTTCATTGTTGAAATAAAAGACAACTAAAATTTGGTTGCTTCCACTATATTGTAACAACAAAACTAGTTGATATAACAACCAAACAAGTGGTTGTTGAAAACAGAGTTGATTGTCAATAAAAATTTTTTACGATCAATTATTTAGTTGCTAAAATATCAGCGACCAAATTTACTTTGAGTCGTTAAATGCATTCAACAACACCTATTTGCCAACCAAGAAACGACTAATTGATTTTGGTTGTTAATTATTACCAATCAAAAACATATACAATACAAGCTAGCAAGATTTATATCTGTTCGTAAAATTGGTAACAAAATATAGTGGAAAATAAGGCAAGAGATAGTCCCCTTTTCTTAAGCCTCGTGTATTTTTGAACCCGAGTGCCTTCCGTTAATAAGCATTGAGAACAAAACAAAAAAAAAAAAAAAAATCAATTCTCCTTTTCACTTATAAATAACCATATCTCATCAACATTACTTTTGCTATACAATATACTTACATTTAAGTAATCTTTTTAAGCTTTGCTAAGCATCCACTGGTAACCTGACTTCAGCTATAACCCTAATCAGTTAAGTCAATTTTGGAGCTAACTTGTTGGCTTAAATTATATTTGAATTTACATAAATGCATTTAAAAAGTATATCAATGACTGTAAAGGGCAGAATTTGTCTTTTTGACTAGTGGAACAAAAAGGATATTAGAAAATAATAAAAATAATACTAGAAATTGTTCTTTATCCCTCTTTTAATTATAATGTCGAATATTGCTATGTGAACCTAAGTCGGAAGGTTAAATTTACCTTTGCAATAAACAAATGCTTGACAATTTACCCTTTTATCAAGTAGTAAGGAGACATTTAAAACAAAAAATTATTTTTCATTTCATCCCTGTGAAAAATGACCTATTAAAAATGTTCTCGTCTTCTGTTCACCATTTTCTTCTTCACGTTATGTAATGTTCCTTATTTCACTCCCATAAAATTAGGTATTAAGGTGTTATAATTTTCGTCAATTCTAAGATGGAGCCAAATTCAGGCGATGTGCATTTCTCATGTTTGAATTTCAGCAATCACTACATCATAGCTAGAAATGATCTCTATCTTTATGATAGAGGAATCAAAGCAAAACTAAAGCAAATGATTATTTCAAAATGGCTAAGGGAAGGATTAAAATGTCACAAAAGGGTTTAATGAAAAAATAAAATAAAATGACTTATTTAATTTTACCTATCATTTAATACCATATTAACGCTATTTAAATTGGGATTGTAACCCCGACAGGGCTAAATACCATTTGTCAAAACCTAAATAAGAAAAAGAAGTAAACTACCAAATACGACTTAGTTAAACAATAAGAACTTGAATCCTGTTCCATTTGTGCTCTAGCAGATTTCAATTTTGGAAATTGTGTATAATGTCAGACTTAATTAAAGTAGTATATACAAAAATTATACACTATTATTCAACTTTTGAATAATAACTATAAAAATAACCATTGCTGAGTAAATATAGTAATGACCCAATTACTCATTTCTCCACTATTTTAAGATTTTGAAATAATTCTGCTGAGGCAGCTAGTTGATGGTGGGTCCTGCAAAATTGCTGAAAAGGCTTCATTTCTTAGAAACTCTAATCAAATCCAAGATTGAATGGGATAGTTGCATTTGAAGGAATTTACACCACTTATGTGTGCAAATATGTCTGAAGGGTCTACTATATCCTCTTCTTTCACCATCACCTACATGCCAAATAAAAAATTAATAACTATTTAAAAAAAATAATAATAAATTTCTCGCATTGACTGTGTGAACATATGTAATACCTTTTCACACACACACACACACAAATCCATTTTCACACACAAACGCACAACACAAAAAAAAAAACGAGGCAGAGAGAAGACAAAAAAAAAAAAAAAGGAGGAAGAAAAAGAAGAAGAGAAAAGTAAGAAAGTTTGTCAACATTGTTATCAAATAAGTGTTTTCTACCGTTAAGATTGAATTTTTCAATTCAAAGGTAAATAAAAAGTTACTCATTGGATAATTATGTTTAATTTTAGAGTTGTTAGATTATTAGTTTAAATTCAATTTTATTGAAAGAGAACTATTGAAAAAAGTATAATAAGCTATGAAATCAAGTTAAAGTGGAGAAAAAAAAAGCTTAAATGATTAAAGGAATTGGAAAAATCACTTAAGAATAAAAAGATTGGGATTTATTATTGCCCATTTAATTATTGAAGTTACTTAAAATGGTTAATTGTTAATCTAAAAATTATATCGTATTTCAAGCGGCGATACGGGTGTCAGGTCAGCTTACCAACCGAATTGATTTTGCATACATAATTCTGTGAGTGGAAAAACTTAAATATTTTTAATGATTGATAAATTAATTATATTATGTGCAATTATTTGTTCGATTACATGATTATTATAGGAAGATTCTTTCATTATGATACATGTGAAATTTTAAAGATTGTATGTGATATCTTTGTAAATTGGATTGTGTGACACGTGTGATATTGAGATCGATCAGAATAGTACCCATAATTATATACTTCTTCTAGTTCACTGATGGGCATTGGTTGTGTTGTATACTACGCTGTGGGGTCTTGACTGAGGATGAAGTGGTCTAGATCAAGTACAAATAGTTCACTGAGTGGCTTTGGTTGTGTTCTAGAATCGATTATGAGAGATCTTTTGAGACCCGTTTCCGTTCACTGAGAGGACTTGAGGTCTGTGTCGAGAGTGCTTAGCCGAAGGACAGTCTACGCATATGACTAGATTATAAATTCCGGTTAGATGGTACATTTTTTGTGAATTTTCAAGTACATTGATGCGATGCGGTGATTGTATAGATTTCAGTTGATGATTATAGCATGATGATGAGACGATATTTTAAGCTTTATAAGGATGTCTCATATCTTGATTCTTATTATATGTTGTTATACTATGAACTGTTGAAGGATGTAAACTCGATTTTCGATAAAGAATGTATAAACGAAAAGTTACAATTATTTTCGAATTTCTCTACTCTCTGAGCTATCAACTCATATATTTTTCCACGATTTTTTTCTTATTAGGTGGTAGTTAAGTTTCTGAGCATCTTTCGGAGTTGAGTCTTTGATTTTGAAGTCAGAGCCACCCGACAGAGTTTACAAGTATGACTCATTTCTTGAAGCATGTAATCATTGTTTTGGGACACATGTTCAATTTTTTATGGGACTTAGTAGATAGCTATGGGGCTCATTATGTATTTTGCATCTGTATGTACATTTCATGTTATTTTTATATTAAAAGTTGATAATTTGGCTTATCTCTATTGTGTTGTATTATTGTTGGGATTGGTGCATACTGGATTGCAGGTTGGTTAGTCATATTTACAAGAAAAATAAGGTCGACATTCTATTAAAAATAATTTATTAGACATTTCATATTATAATAGCATTGATAGTGAGTCCAACTTTTAGTTGATATCTATAATCGGCACATGTTACATTCCGGATCCACTAGCATTATACGGAGCGGGCATGTCAACATGACATCGAGTTAAGAACCTTGCTACATATGGATCCTCGTTTACACCCTTGTTTACAAAATTTACATTTGCCAAGATTTCACACCTGGCAAGATTTCACACCATTTTTCACAACAAACACAATTAATCCAGCCGTTAGTTTTCTGCCACATATTCATCTCGTGTACAGCTTTTCTGTACAAAAAGCTTTTCCCCGAAGTTATTAGGTTCATATGACAAGACATTATATAACACTGGAGAATGTAAGAACGAAACATAAGTTAATGCCCATTTGTAATGTTGATGCATGTCATGTCGCGTACTACAGATCAAACATTCCATTAATGTTGTTGTGGGGAGCAGGGGACGATGTGCAGGAGAAGAAATGTGGGAAGAAGGTTACATTGCAATTGTACCTTGTCTTGGTGGTGAAAGATCTGATTTGCAAACAGACTTACATCTTCATCTGTGTCTTCTTCATGGTTGCTACTAACAGTTCTTGCAGCCTCTCCAAGTTCATCATTCTTTGCAAACCTTCCTCTAACACGAGGCCTGCTGTCTGCAAGTGTTTTGCGACACGCATACTGCATATATATTTGACCAAACTATATTTGTCAATTCGTATAAATGATATTGTATACATGTTATCTCTGCAAATATGTTTAAATGAGTTACATTTTTTTTAAATGATATTGTATACATATTTTCTCTGCAAACATGTGTTTAAATGAGTTACATTTTTTTTTTTTTTTTTAGTAACATTTGTTTTCTTCGAAAACAATGTCTTATAGGCCATGGTAAATAGGACTACAAGACGATAAACCCAACTTCTCATTTGAATATTTTTCTTAATCATGCCTAGTCTTTACATGTTGTGGAATTTTATTCTAAAAAAGATTCTTGTGGTCTCAGTCCCACTTGATGATTCTGGATTGAAACCCAAAAAAAAAAAAAAAAAAAAATTTGAGAAAAGAAAGGGCTTCCTATTAATCCGGTAGGCTGTTCGTTGGAGATGAAAACAAGTAAAACCTTAACTAACCGAGTGAATAGCCTAATGTTTTGCCAAGTTAATTTACTATAGATACCTTAAATGCAGTTCTATTCACTGGTTTCACGACTTTCCTGCGCTCTTTATTGAGGTACATTGATACTTGTCACACAGTGCACATATACTAGGTGATAAAAATAGAATATGGCATGTATACATGATGATATATCATATGCATGTAAAAATATCACAAAAACATATACATGCAATTACTTGATTAAGCATCCGTTTGAAATAGGAAGAATTTATATACGATTTAATTTATATATATATAAGAGTGGCGGATAAGTATGCAGTTGAGAGTGGTTAAAAACAGGGGTAGACTTGGGAACATTATTCAGTAAGGGCGAGACACAATATGTAAAAATTATGGGTCAAAAATTTGAAATTATGGACTAAAAATTTATGTGAGCTACTTTGTAAATATAAAAAATTAAGAGCCCAGTGAGTACAATTATGGATCCTCCCCTAGTTAAAAATGAAGTTTAACAATTTATAATTTATTTGCCAAACGAAAGCTAAAGTAGAGAGATTGAGAGAGAGACCTTAATTTTCTTACTGAAATTCCTTTCATTTCTTTTCTTCATGTATTTATGGATTTTCTTTTTCCTTTCTTCGACGGAGAGTTTGCCCACCTTGAAAGTAGAATCTTCCAAGCTCGAAATCTCTGATGCCAAAGGAGTAGAATTTGGACCTCCATGGGCCATATGCTGGTTCTCGTTATTAAGTGCCTTAATTTTCAAAACAAAAATGAGAACATAAATTAAATAAGAATTTTAATATAGATTATGTCAACTAGTATGGTCTAGTTGTCGAGTATTAAGTACAGTTATATAGTACCTGAAGATCGCTAGAGCAGTTAAAGAGCCTTGATATGGTGTCAGGGAGGAAGAGTCCACCATTATCACCCTGGAAATCCAGTTCTTGAGATTGAAGTTCAGTTCCCATAAGCAAACTACCCCCAGTTAGAATTCCAGAATTTTCAGTAGAAAATGGCCGATTCATGTTGCCTGCAGGAAGGTACTGTCCCATAATCGGATCCATAATTGCGCAGGAAGGCGAAGAAGAACTCAACCGCATGTAAGAAGGCATAGAAGATAAGCATTCTTCATCATAAGCCAGTGGCAGTGGCGGCGGCCCCAGGAGTGGCACCGGGGGTGGTGGTTCAGGAGGGTAGTGAGAGATTAATCCATTCACGACATCTCCAGCTGAAATCTGGTTATTCAGCGACAAAAAGTCAAAGTGTTCTAGATTATTGTTATTGTTGTTGAAGTACTGAGGAACTGAAAAGGTTGGAGAAGGGGTGAAATCAATGGATGCAGAAATATCGTTATCAATATCTTCAGCAGTGTCGAATAATAAGGAGAAGTTGCCGTTGTTTTTAGTGTTGGTGGGGGAGATGGTGGAGGTGACAGTGGGCTCGGAAGGGCTAGTGGTGGAGGGGGCAGATGGGTTGGCCGTCATGGCGGCCGCCACTGGCTTCATATCGTGCTGTAGAGTAAGATCCATGGTACTGGTGAAATTACTCGTATCTGTAGTAATGGAAAGATTTGCTGGATATGAAGTGTGTTCTTCATAGCAGCAATTTGAGCTTGAAGCAACTTCAGAATTTTGTAGAGTTTCTGGAAATAATTCAGACTCGCAAAATTCCAAAATTTGAGCACCAAGTGGGCTCCCAATTTCTTCCTGAGAAAGAAATGAAAAAAAATATATAAATTTTCGATGACAAAAAATATTGATTAGAAGATATGAAATAAAATGTCACAAGGCAATTCATTATAATATACACATATACACACGCGCGCATACGCATCGAATAATTTCATTGAGAATGTGTGCGCGTGCACGAAAAAACGCAAACATTCCATCTACTTAGATGATTTTGCTTTCCACGCACTAAAAACTTTGTATCTCAATTTGATCAAAACAACATAATTTTCATGAAAGGGATCTTGTTGATGATAGATATCCTTTAAAACACGGAAAAGGTAAGTGCATTTGTGCTCCATGTGACATGCACCAAGTGACGAGGTTCCAAACAGAACCAAAAGATGAAAGTCACACAGAAATTCATAGTATTTGAACTTAAAATCCATTTTTGGACAAACAATGGGAACTTTTAAAGAACTATAATAGCATATTATATCATAAATGTGTAGTCTTGTCCATTAAGTTTAAGGTCCTTTGTCAATAAAGGAATCAAGATTTAGAAAGAAAAAAAAATTAAAAGCTAAATATTCCATTAGGATTTGAAAAGAAATGGAGGAGTTGGTAGAAAAATATTTTCTAGGTGACAATTAATTCTTGTTTAATTGGCATAATCCATTTACTAATTAATAACTGCATTAACAAAAATATGAGCTAGAAATAGATGAATGGCTTCAAAACCATCTAGAACATAAAGGGTTTCTGGGAAAAACATATATATGTAATTAAGAATTTGCAAAAACAAAATATGAGTTAGAAATGATAAAAGTGCTTCAAAACCATTTAGAACATTAAGCGTTTCTGAGAAAAATATATTAATGTATGTACGTATCTGCATATGTATGTATTTACGTATACATATATGTATTTATGCCAACATACATAGAAAAGATAGAAAATAGAAGAAAGAGCAACATAAATAAATACATGCACATTCAAGAAAATTGAAAACAATTACTGCAGGAAGATGTTCTTGTGGATGAACCAAGTTCTGCAACATTGTTTTCTTTATAAACCTTGAAGATCTGCTTCCCTAAAAAGCTAGGAAAAAAGACAACATTAGTTCTCTCAAAACTTTGTTTCTAAGCATGGAATTGGAATGAATGATTGGACCAAAAATAAAAAAATAAAGAAAGAAAAACTAGAGAGAGAAAGACTCACTGCTTCAAGCATGGGTAGAGGGGAAGAGAGAGAAATTAAGAGAGGAAAAAACTCTGTGCATATAGCATGGAATGGACAATAAAATTTGGTTTTTTACAGGGAAACTAATGTTTGTTATATAGCATTGAGGGATGTCCGTGCACTGGAGTCAATCCTAGGTTGTCGGTGGACCACAAATTTAACACCCCTATGTCTGCCTGGCTGGAATTTTTAACAAGCCAATCTTGTGGTGACACCTGGATTTTGTAGGTTTTGCTGACATGGCAATAGGGGTTGAATTTTTATGAAACAATTTTTCATCTTCCATCTCTCTCCTTTTGTTGAATAATTTCTCTAGGAAGGAGACTGATGTGGTCGAACTTGTAGATTATCTCGACGACTCTAGGATACATCCAGACTGTCTCGAGGACTCACCCTCACTGCCTATCTCGAGGCCCCTCTCTGCCTCTCTCGAGGACTCTCTCGAAGGCACCCTCGAGGACTCTCTTCTACCACCCCAGTGAATGTGTCCTCGAGGACAAGTACTTGCTCGAGGACTGTATCCGCATCCTCCAAAGGTCGTTGTCCTCGAGATCACTCCTCGAGATCATAACCTCCGTCTTCAGTAAGGCTCATTTGCCTAGTGAAATTCTATCACGAACATGTTACCTACATTTCCTAGAATTGTAGTACGAATTAAACACTTCATTCAAATAGAACTCTTGTAGGTAGAGACATCCTAATCCTACATGGACTGTACTACCTACACCCTATAAATACAGTCACAAATTCAGAATTCAGGTACGCATTATTTACATTATTTTCAGTTCACAGCCTTACGCAAAGAACTCCCTTTCTGACTTAAGCATCGGAGGGGCAACGAGGAAAACCCTCATTGCCTTTGTTTCAGATATTCGAAGACCTTGTTCGTGTTCATCATCTTTCTTCAAGCTCGGGAATTGCCCAGGTACGACTTTTGGTATCATCATTGGCGCCGTCTGTGGGAATCTTTACCAAAAGCCATGGTTAACACACGATCAGGTCTCCCTCCTGCGAGCTCATCCGCTCCGGAACATCCACCACCTCCTGCCGATCCTCCAATCCCACAAGAGGAGTCGTCAGGCATGCAACAACCACAACCCGT
Source organism: Osmanthus fragrans (assembly GCA_019395295.1). Taxonomy (NCBI): domain Eukaryota; kingdom Viridiplantae; phylum Streptophyta; class Magnoliopsida; order Lamiales; family Oleaceae; genus Osmanthus; species Osmanthus fragrans. Next base: position 10,616,321 of record CM033360.1, on the reverse strand, counting down.
TGTCGTCAGCGCAGGAGCATTTGAGGAGCTCCGTCAACAAGTTGCTAAATTAACTCAATTGCTCACTCAGAGAAATTAGCATCCGTCTCGTACGCCGACACCCGAAGGGGGGTTCATGACGGACGTTCGACGTCGGGCTCAACCTCTAATACATGATAATCATGGAGCCGGGACTTCGGGCCTACCCAATGTGGCCTCGGCCTCGGGACCAGTAACAATGGAGTCCGCAGACTTGGCCAGGATCATCCAGGATGGAATTGCAGCAGGTCTAAGACAGAAAGACAAAAGGCCAACAGGTTTTGCCCCCAATACTCCGTTCACCCCAGAAGTCTTGTCATTTCCCTTGCCTGATAGATTCAAGTATCCTCGAATAAAATAGTATGACGGGTGTACAGATCCTACAAACCACCTGAATATCTATACCGACGTCATGAACCTACAAGTTGCCCCGGATCAGGTTATGTGCAAGGCCTTCCCTTAAACGTTGACAAATACTGCCAGGGATTGGTTCTCCACTCTTGAGCCCAATTCCATAGCCTCATTCTCAGACCTTGCCGATAAATTTTCCGCCTTCTTCGCGAGTAGTAAGCGCATCAGAAAAACGGCAGCATCCCTGATGCAACTCCGCCAGGGCCCAAACGAGAGCCTGCGAGATTTTATGAAGAGGTTCAATAAAGAGAGACTCATGATCCTCGACTTCCATATCACAGCGTCGGTATCTGCTCTAACATATGCGATGAGGTGCGAAGCATTCAAAATGTCATTGTCAAAGACTCCCCCAAAATCAGTAACCGAGCTCTTGACAAGGGGGGAGAAGTACATAAATATAAAGGAAACTTTAAACCCGAGGAGGGTCGGCCCAGCCCAGGATAAGCCAGAACAAAAAAGGCCTCATGATACGAATCCTCGACATGAAGCTCCTAGGAACAAACAAAGACAGGACAATCCATCGACATCATTCACCCGGTTGAATGCCTCTAAGGCCAATATCTTGATGGAGATAAAGGATATGAAAGAGCTTCAATGGCCTCCCAGACTGAAGTCACCTCCGGACACGCGCGATCGAAGCAAATATTGTGATTTTCATCGTGATCATGGGCACACCACAGACAGCTGCAAAGCATTGCAACGGGAGATCGAAGCCCTTATCAAAAGAGGACTTCTTGGCTCTTATGTTAGTCACAACAAGCGCCCGAGGAATGACAGTGATACCGAAAGGGCCACAGATGAAAGAAGTCAGGGTCAGCTAACAGCAGGAACTATTAACGTCATCATAGGGGGCATTGCATCGGGGGGAGATTCAAGCGCTGCTCGAAAACAGTACACTTGTCAATATACCTCGGCCCCGGGAGCAGCCCACGACAAGTCCGAGGACATCACATTTGGGGCAAAGGACTCAGAGGGGGTATCGTATCCTCATGACGATGCCTTGGTCATTTCAACAATTGTGGCCAACTTTGAAGTTAAAAGGTTCCTGATTGACAGTGGAAGTGCGGCCAACGTGCTATCTCATGATGCATTCACCAAAATGGGAATCTCAACCCAACAACTGAAACCAATCAAAACTCCCCTCCAGGGATTCGACGGTAGCGTCGTCCTTCCAGAGGGTATCGTCGATCTCCCCCTAACCTTGGGCTCGGGTAACAGGTAGGTAACAGAAATTACAGCTTTCCAAATTGTTCGTACCTCCATGGCCTATAATGCTATTGTGGGAAGACCACTCCTCAATAAGATCAGGGCAGTTGTATCCACCTTCCACCTCGCCATGAAGTTTTCCACTTGCAACGGCGTTGGGGTCGTTCACGGGGATCAGGGAATGGCGAGGCAGTGTTATGTGACATGCCTCAAGGCGATTGGCACTGACGTCATGCAACTTGTGGACACTGAGCTCGGGGACAGAGCCCGCTTAGCTCCGGTAGAGGAAGTGATAGAGGTCGATCTCGGGCAGGGAAAGAAAGTTTCCATTGGTAAGGGTCTTGATGAAACCCTCGTGGCCGAGCTCATTCATTGCTTATCAAGAAATATTGATGTCTTCGCATGGAAGGTCGAGGACATCCGGGCATAGACCCTGAGGTCGCGATACATAAACTTAGTATAACCCCGGATTCGAAACCCATCAAACAGCGAAAGAGACAATTTGCGCCGGAAAGGCGAGAGGTCATTCGCGAAAAAATTAATAAACTTCTAAGCGCGGGGTTCATTCGGGAGGTCCAATACCCCGAGTGGCTGGCCAATGTGGTGTTGGTAAAAAAGGCAAATGGGAAGTGGAGGATGTGCATCTACTTCACGGATCTGAACAAAGCATGTCCAAAGGACAGCTATCCCCTACCTAGAATCGACAACCTTGTGGACAGCACGTCAGGGCATAAGCTATACAGCTTTCTGGATGCGTTCTCCGGTTATCATCAAATCCTCATGGCCGAGGACGATCAGGAGAAGACATCTTTCATGGCAGATTCCGCCATATATTGTTATAAGGTCATGCCCTTTGGTCTGAAGAATGCAGGGGCGACATATCAAAGGCTTATCAACAAAGTATTTGCTAATCTGATTGGTAAGAATTTTGAGGCATATGTCGACGACATGATTGTCAAGAGCAAAAAAGTGAATGAGCACATATCCGATCTCCAGGATGTCTTCAGCACTTTGCAAAAATATCGGATGAAATTGAACCCCACGAAATGTGCTTTCGGGGTAGCCTCGGGAAAGTTTTTGGGATTCATGATCACCCACCGGGGAATAGAGGCCAAACTCGATAAGATACGAGCACTGACATCAATGGAATCGCCCAAGACTAGGAAAGAGGTCCAGAAACTGACAGGTCGCGTGGCAGCCTTGAACAGGTTCATGTCTCGGGCAGCAGACAGGTGCTTTCCTTTCTTCAAAGTGCTAAGGGGTAACCGAAGTTTTGATTGGAATGAGGAATGTGAGAAGACTTTCCAAGAACTCAAACAAACGTTAGCCTCTCCACCCATTCTCACAAAGCCCGAACTCGGTGATACTCTACTTCTATACTTGGCAGTGTCTCAGAATGCAGTAAGCGGGGTACTAGTGAAAGAGGCCGACAAGTCCCAGCAACCAATCTACTACGTGAGCAAAGTATTACTTGACACCGAAACAAGGTATACACTGGCGGAATAGCTTGCTCTCGCTTTGGTCACGGCAGCCCGAAAACTTCGACAGTACTTCCAGTCCCACCCTATCGTCGTGCTCACGAATCAGCCACTCAAGCACATCCTACAGAAACCAGACGTTTCAGGTAGACTACTAAAATAGGCGATTGAACTTGGAGAATTTGACATTGAATTCAAGCTCAGGCCCTCCATAAAGGCCCAAGCGCTAGCGGACTTCATTGCGGAACTCACTCCTAAGGCTCGGGGGCCAGAAGGGAGCTCGAGCATGAGCACTCCAGAAGTGTGGAAAATTTTTGTCGATGGAGCTTCTAACTCATCGGGCTCGGGTGCAGGGGTCATAATCACGCAGCCTGGCAAGACCACTGAAATTAGATGTGCATTCAGGTTCGAATTCGAAGCTACAAACAACGAGGCAGAATACGAGGCAGTCATCATTGCCCTAGAACTCGCTCAGAATCTCAAGCTTGAGCACATCAAGGTTTACAGTGACTCCCAGCTTATAGTTGGCCAGATAGAAGGAACATTCGAAAGGAAAGAGGAAAATATGGGTTTGTATTGTTTGAAAGTTCATGACCTCAAGCGACGATTCAAGATGTGCGAGATCATAAAGATTGCCCAGGATGAAAACTGCCAAGCAGATGCATTATCCAAGCTCATGTTTATGGGTGTTGACGGACTTGACAGGACAGTGCACGTTAAGATTGTAATAGAGCCCAGCATAAACTCCTCATGCACTATCATGGACATTGATCATGAGCTTTCATGGATCGACCCCATAATTGACTTCTTGGCAAACGGAAAGCTTCCCGAGGATCCAAGGGGGGCAAGGAGTGTCTGGTCGAGAGCATCGAAATACTGCATAATTCAAGGAGCGCTGTTCCGCAGGAGTTTCACACTACCATACCTCAAGTGCCTGAGACCATCAAAATCAGCCCTGGCATTGGCCGAAGTGCACGAGGGCATATGTGGAAATCACCAAGGAGCCCAGGCTCTTGCTTTCAAACTCATAAGGTACGGATATTATTGGCCCACCATAAAGAAAGACGCCCTGGAATACGTCAGAAGGTGTGATAAATGTCAAAGGTTTAGCAACGCCATCCATTCTCCCGTCGAAGACCTCACCAACATCAGTATTCCGGCTCCATTTGAACAGTGGGGAGTTGATATCCTCGGCCCCTTTCCAATAGCCCGGGGTCAGGTAAAGTTCGTAGCAGTTGCCGTAGAATATTTCACTAAATGGGCTGAGGCCGAGGCACTAGCAATAATCTCGGAACCCAAGCTCAGGGCCTTCGTTTGGAAATCCATCATTTGCAGATTCGGGATACCTAAGGTCCTCATAACAGATAACGGCAGACAGTTTGACAATCTTCAATTCAAAAACTTTTGCACCAACTTCAGGATCAACCACCGCTTGACGTCAGTCGCACACCCCCAGAGCGATGGCCTAGTAGAAGTTACGAACAGAATCATACTTCAAGACCTCAATACCAGGATTGGTAAGGCTCAGGGTCATTGGTCCGACGAGTTACCCTCTATACTTTGGACGTATAGAACATCGCACAGGACAACGACAGGAGAAACCCCCTTCATGTTAGCCTTTGGCATTGAAGCCACTATCCCGGTCGAGATCAGTTGCCCAATCTCAGGAGGATTGATCCCGAGAACTCGGAACACACTACCGAACATCTCGACCTCCTGGAAGAAGTAAGGGAGCAAGCAGCCTTGAAGGTAGCCTCCTACCAAAACAAAATAGCAAAATATTTCAATAGCAAAGTAAGACCCCGTACATTCAGGTCGGGAGATCTTGTGTTGAGAAAAGCCGAAGCCGCTGGTCAGGCTCCAGGAAAACTCAGACCCACCTGGGAAGGTCCGTTTGAAGTTATACAGAAAGTTCATGGAGGAGCATACAGCCTTAGAGATTCCTCAGGAAGACCACTCCCGAGGCCCTGGAATGCCGATAACCTGAAGGTATATTACAAGTAATGTTCCCTACGCCCATGAAGTAGATTTTTGGTCATGCATTTTTTGTTTTTGGGCCTGCGTGCCCGTGCCCTTTATCTTTACATCGTTTCTTTTTGTAATGAACTACGTTCGGCTTGATCCCATTTGGGTACGTAGGCAACTTGGATGAAGTATAAATCCAAGTCCAGTTCGAAAGATTAATAAATTTAGTGTTCGGGCCTCACAGCCTCGCACACGCATTACTTTCAGTCAACAGTCTCTAAGCCTTGCCTTACGCAAGCACCCAAAGCCTTGCCCCGTGCAAGCACCTTAAGCCTTGCCTTTCGCAAGCACTGAAAGCCTTGCCCCTTGCAAGCGCCTTAAGCCTTGCCCCGTACAAGCACCTTGAGCCTTGCCTTGCGCAAGCACTCTGAGCCTTGCCCCGTGCAAGCACCTTAAGCCTTGCCTTACGCAAGCACTTCAAGCCTTGCCCCGTGCAAGTACTCTAAGCATTGCCCTGTGCAAGCACCTTAAGCCTTGCCTTACGCAAGCACTGAAAGCCTTGCCCCTTGCAAGCGCCTTAAGCCTTGCCCCGTGCAAGCATCTTGAGCATTGCCTTACGCAAGCACTCTAAGCCTTGCCCCGTGCAAGCACCTTAAGCATTGCCTTACGCAAGCACTCTAAGCCTTGCCTTACGCGAGCATACAAAGCTTTGCCCCATGCAAGCACCTTAAGCTCATCTTATTTCCCGAGTATTATTTTGTCCTCGAGAATAAATCATGCATTTTTGGGAATTCCACTTATTCGTCGAGTGTTATTTAGAACGACTTAAGAAGTTTTCAAATCTACATTCCTCGAGACTTGGCTAGTCCTCGAGGATGATTCACGTATTTTTCAAATATACGTTCCTCGAGACCTGTCTAGTCCTCGAGAATGACTTATGAAGTTTTCAAATCTATATTCCTCGAGACCGGTCTAGTCCTCGAGAGTGACTCATGCATTTTTCAAATCTATATTACTCGAGACCTATCTAGGCCTCGGGGATTATTGTTGTGTCAAATTAAATATCCTCGAGGTCCGTTTCAGTCTTCGAGAATAATTGTCGTTTCCAAATTGTTACCCTCGAGGTATGTTTTAGTCTTCGAGATTAATACATGTTATTTCTAAATTACAGTCCTCGATGTATTCTTCTTCAGTCTTCGAGATTAATACATGTTATTTCTAAATTACAGTCCTCGAGGTATTCTTCTTCAGTCTTCGAGATTAATACATGTTATTTCTAAATTACAGTCCTCGAGGTATTCTTCTTCAGTCTTCGAGATTAATACATCTATTTATAAATTATAGTCCTCGAGGTATTCTTCTTCAGCCTTCAAGATTGATACATTTATTTCTAAATTATAGTCCTCGAGATTTTTTTTTTTTTTTAAAACATTCGTCCTCAAGCTAAATTTTCACATTATGTTCTCGAGCTAAAAAGACTACAAAATATCGAGCAGTAGCCCGTTCATTCATAACAGGTCCTCGATCAAAATACATTGTCAAAAATTATAAGTACATGTGATCGGGGGAGAGGACACTATTCTATATGACCCAGAGGAGGGTCGAGGTTCGTAATGTCTATCTCGACGTCTTCACCCTCCTCTGGACCTTCATCCTCATCCTCGCCATCTCCACCATCCTTAGTATCAGATAGCTCGAGGGTTTCTGCTATAGAGGACACAGTCTTCAACTCTTCAGCATCGACCTCAGGGTGTCTAGAGCGAAGGAAGGCTCGAGCCTCTTTGAAGGCATGAAAGTAAGCACCTGAGGCGTACTCGGCCTTAAGTTTGTCACACTCCTCGGACAGCTTAAACTCCTCACAGGCCTCTCTCTTGGCTACCGCGAGCCTATCCTCAAGCTCCTTGCCCATGTGCATAAGCTCGAGCTTTAGCTCCTCAGCTGCGTCCTTTGCAGCTCCGGCATCCTCGAGGGCCTTCTTGGCCTCGCGTCTGGCTTCAGTGCTCTCTTTTCTCAAGGCCTCATGCTCAGCCTCGAGTTCGGCAATACGTCTGTCCTTCAGGGCTGAGGAGTCCTCGATGTCACACATCCTCTGAGTCTCATCGAGGCCTTGGATAGCCAGACCTCGGGCCACACTCAATGCCTGAAAAAGAACAAAAAGACAAAGTTAAATGAACGAGCATATCATCCAAATAATACTAAAGTCGGGACATAGGGCGCGAGGTGTACCTTTCTTGTCAATAGCTCGAGGACTTTAACACCTTCGCCAAGTTTTACCTTCCCACTATATTTTGCCACGAGGCCGGGGAGTAGATGGCTCTTCTCAGGATCCCCGAACATAGACATACCCTCGGGGACTGTCTCATCATCATCTAGGTCGATGGTTTCAGGAGGAGCTCGAGGTTTAGGCACGGGTGGTGTGGCAGGCCTCTGAATTCGAAGACTTGGGACTGGTGGTCGAGTTTGCGAGGATTCCCCCGGACCAGTTACGTTCTCTTCCTGAGCACTAGGCTGTTGTTGTTGGGAGGCTTCTGGCCTCGAGTTCACAAAATTCCTAAGGGCATGAGGATTGAACGACATTCCTGAAAAACAGAAACACACAACAGATTAGTTCGAGCACATCCTCGAGGGAAAGCACCATGCAGAAAGATCCCTACCCTGAGCACCTCTAACATCTGCCAGATCTATAACCTCTGCCCCGATCTCCTTCATGCTCGAGAATAGGGGTTCGAGCTCCACCAGCATTCTCCTACCTCGATCCAATTCCTCCGAATATTCCTGGTCCTCACAGAATTTCTTGGCATCGAGTACACCCCACTCTGGCCAGAAAGGGAGGTCGGGGTCGGGGGATACTACATAAAACCAACCCTCCCTCCAACCCTTTAGGGACGAGGCCATCTTCGGTACCTTAAACCCCCCCTATGGTCGAGAGGTATCCAAAACATGTGAATCGAGGGTGCTTCTTAAGCTCGAACATTACCCTACAAAGGCTGACTGTGGGCTCGATACCTAAATATCTACAGGCAATAAAAAAATAAACGAGCATTCGCCAGGCGTTGGGAACCAGCTGCCCCGGGCACATAGAGTGCTCGAGTAACATGGCAGTGAAAAAAGGGTGTAAAGGCCACCTAAACCCGGCCTTTAAGGTCTCCCTAAAAATTACAAACTCCCCCCTCCTCGCCCTAATCACCATTTCTTCAAAGTCCGGGGACCTAATGTCACACCTAGGCATTAGCCCGTGCTCTCGAGCAGCACTAATGGCCAAATGCTCTTTCAACCTACATTGTTCGTCGGGATACATAAAGTCTTGAGCTTGAGCTCGTGGTCTGGCATCTAGGGGTACTGCCATGGGAATCATTGTTCCTAGATCCTCGCTACTACTCGAGCTAGAGCTACCACCACTAGACATTATCTAACCGACCTTTAAACTAAAGAGAAAACTTAAAGTCTCGAGCTACTTACCTTAAGGGGTTTCTCGAGCACGACCTCCCAGAGCGATTTTACAGCAGTGAAAAGTGAAAAATGAGGAGTAAAATGAGGTATTTATAGTGGGTGAATTTGGAACGCCAAAGATCATGATCTTCCACCGTTGACATCAGACACGTGTCAATCATCCAAGCCCACTCCACCAACGGTCATATCACACTCGACCACGACCTCATAATAAGTATATATCACCCAAGGTGCACCTACTCCTTGAGCTCGAGCATCAAGCATAGGTGCACGGGGGCCAGTGATGTGGTCGAACTTGTAGATTATCTCGACGACTCTAGGACACATCCAGACTGTCTCGAGGACTCACCCTCACTGCCTATCTCGAGGCCCCTCTCTGCCTCTCTCGAGGACTCTCTCGAAGGCACCCTCGAGGACTCTCTTCTACCACCCCAGTGAATGTGTCCTCGAGGACAAGTACTTGCTCGAGGACTGTATCCGCATCCTCCAAAGGTCGTTGTCCTCGAGATCACTCCTCGAGATCATAACCTCCGTCTTCAGTAAGGCTCATTTGCCTAGTGAAATTCTATCACGAACATGTTACCTACATTTCCTAGAATTGTAGTACGAATTAAACACTTCATTCAAATAGAACTCTTGTAGGTAGAGACATCCTAATCCTACATGGACTAACCTACACCCTATAAATACAGTCACAAATTTAGAATTCGGGTACGCATTATTTACATTATTTTCAGTTCATAGCCTTACGCAAAGAACTCTCTTTCTGACTTAAGCATCGGAGGGGCAACGAGGAAAACCCTCATTGCCTTTGTTTTAGGTATTCGAAGACCTTGTTCGTGTTCATCATCTTTCTTCAAGCTCAGGAATTGCCCAGGTACGACTTTTGGTATCATCAGAGGCCAAGCCACAACCATGATTGGTCATTTTCGAATAATGTGAAGAGAATATAAGTAATGGTGTCCTAACATCATAGCTATGTGTACATTTTTGGACGATGGACTACGATCGAGAGCTTAGAGAATATAAGAAATATTATTGTCCTGATATCTTAGCTATTATAACATACAGACAAATCGAGTATATATGGATCAGTTTTCGACGATCGACCTGGATCAAGGTTCGCCTAGACCTTTTGGGCGCTATAGGTCAACCTCGGTTGATAGAGCCTTGTTGGTTGATTGTGCTCAAGGTCAACCAAAAGCCCCTTTTAGGCGCATATGCTTGACTTTGGTCAAAAGGCGCCTTTTGAGTAGCGGCTATCTACTTCGATCAAGGTAACATTGGCCTTCCATAATCCCTTTTTGGGATGCGGCTGTCTACCTCGGCCAAGGTTGACCTTGGCCTTCCAAAATCTTGTGCTGAAGACCAAGGTGGTTCCCGCTCGCCTACAGTAAGCCTATCATTGCACATCACCGCTATATATATGGAATATCACTACAAGTCAATCACCAATTCACCATACACATCACCACTATGGGGGCTCTCTACAAATATTTGAACTAACTATTTTCATTTTAATGTTCATTAAAAACAATTAATGGTATGGTATGAAACATCATATTCCTACTACAGCAAGAAAAAATTGGTTAGATCTTCTATTTTCCTTTATAAATTGAAAATATGGTGAATAAATGAAAAACAAAACCATTCGTTAAAATTCTTTTTGTACTTTCTAATAGCTTTTTTTAATATTATTAGGGAAGGGATAATATTACATCTGACCTCTAGCTAAAGGATATTCTTTCATTCAAAGTACTTTTGTTGAAAATCTTTGATGAAATTAAAAGGGAGTCCGTTATGCAATTAAGTCGAATTTGTCTATTTTTTTATATTTTGTCAAAATGAAATTCGTCTATCGTCAATGCGTTCTTTAGATATGGCCATACAATCATGCAAAATGATGGTAGTCCTCTAATATTAAAATACCATTTATGAGATTCTCGGCAATATAGAATTTATTATTTAAATTGACAATATTAGAACGTCTAAATGGACTAGTAACTCTCGTCAACTTTGCCTAATTCGTGAACGATAACTACATGATTCAAAATTTAGAAGAATTGACATAAATTTTGATAGAAGAATTGACATAAATTTTGAAAAAATTACACATTATTTCAAGTGATTGACACACAGTCTCTCTAAAAGTTACATATTCAACGTACTTTCCTCTATAATTAATTACAATTTATTTATATATTATGGAAATTACTCCATAATATTCTCCATGATATTTTCTCTCAGTACTCCAAGATTATTAATTTTTAATAATTAAGGGTGTAATAGTGTCTAGTATTTCCTCTTTTTAATCCTTAAACTGAAAAGCTATACAAATTTCTTTTGTTCTATTTATAGTTTCTAATATAGTATCAGAGGCGATCAATTTTGTGCTACTTGTTACGAGTCCAAAAGGACCCGACGCGTGTCAAGCAGAAGAAGCCCCACGCATAGGCGAACTGATTTGGTGTGGGGGCGCCGAACTGAAGTGTCTCCAGAAGCAGAACTGAACCCATCTGCACCTCTTAGCGGATGCAAAGGCCTGTACTCCGAGACGACGCCTAGCCGAACTGTCTCACCTCCCTCCAGTCGAAGCCCTTTTGTGCAAGTCTCCAATATTAAATATTTGATTGACTGATGGGACGTGTGACAGGGTTCAAACGGTCAAATCAGCCGCATAAGTCAGAATAATAAAGATCCGCCAACCTATTGATAGACAGATTGACGTCTAGGACGGAACAGGGTGAAAGGATCCGAGGCCACGTGTCTTCTCATCCAACGACTCTCCCCTTCTCACCCTTAATATAAATACAATCTCCTTGTCCCAGAGAGGGGATTTCGCTTTTCTACCAATCTAAATAGCATAAGTTATTCTCTCTTCCCCCATACACTTAGTTTATTTCATAATATCTCTTCACGTCTCCGGTGACCACGTACCCACCGGTGACCCAAACATTTATATCGAAAACTGACTTGACCGTCGGAGTGCTCGCGGTCGCCACCATCCCCTCCGGGAAAAAGGGCCACGAGTGACTAACGGCTTGCTATTGAGTGCAGGAAGGAGTGACTTGAAGACTTATCTGTTGGCGGCTCGAAGGTCCATTTTTTGAAGTCAACAGATTGACGCCGTCTGTGGGAAACTTGCTTAAACCACGAGTTTTCCACCCAAAAGCTTGCTTGAATACCGATTGATTCTCCCTTGAAAAAGGAACTTTATTCTTGAAAAAAGAACTGTACATTATCCCCGAATCATGAGCTCGGGGGATGACGTGGATATTACTAGGGCTAGGGATGTCTCTGAAGAAGAGGTCATCCGAGCCAATGTCACGCACCAAAGGCCCCACTATCGACATCGCAGAGGTGCGAGAACCGCTGCAATGCTAACTGCCGAAGTGGCCCGTATGGCCGCGGACATGAGAAACATAGCAGCTCAAAACGCTGCCATGCAGGAACTCCTCATGCAGGTGCATAGCCAAGGTGGTTTTCAGCAGAATCAGCAGCAAACCTACGGGCGAACCGAAGCAGAATCAGGGAGGAGGACCCATTTAAGCCCCCAAGAGGCCCCTCTCGAAATGGAGGCCTCCAGTTATACAGTCGCTCCGGCGAACGATGGAGCTGCCGAAAAGAATAACTTCCCCCCGGAATACGAGGCACAACCTCAAAGGTCCACAAGTGTTTTCGACCGAATTGGGCGAGGCCCCAGAAACAGAGATCAGTCCCCCCACCAAACGGCTCGCCTACAACTGCAACAGAATCAGAATCAAAGAGAACCGGTCCCACCGCCTAGAAATAGGCGGGAGAGGCGGAACCTAGTAGATTGGGGAAGCTGGGGCGAAAATGCTCAACAAGCACCTCGTCCCACAGTTAACATGGGAGAAACGGACGAGCCGTGCCGTTCCTAGACAACCTCCCCTTCTCCAAGGAGCTCCGCTGTTTTTCCATGCCACATAATTTCGTCCCACCAAAGATCCCAAAGTATGAAGGGAAAGGAGACCCGGAGAAGCACCTCAACAAATACAAAACGCAGATGAGCCTCAGAGGCACCTCTCCTGCGCTAAAATGCAGAGCTTTCCACTTAACACTCAGCGGTTCAGCCGAAGTGTGGTACAACAGGTTGGCACCATCTAGCATAAGAAGCTGGCCAGACCTGAAAAGGGCTTTTCTGAACCAGTACCTTTCTAAAAGAGATGGAGAGGCGCCAATCCAACGCCTGTAGGATATGAGACAGGCACCAGGAGAGACATTGAAAAACTATCTTGCCCGCTTCACTGATGAGATCACCTACTGCGAACAGGTCACTGACAAAGAGGCCCTATCAGCTCTGAAGGGAGGACTGAATATGAACACCTTATTTTGGAGGGACGTCCGAAGCAAAAACCCATCAACTTATGATGAACTTGTGGAAATGATGAAGGTTGAGATAGTAAACGAGGAGATGATTGATCATAGGAATAGGGCGGCGCAAGGACTTCCTCCACCCCAGAGGCAGATTGGAAGAGGCTCAACATCACATATGGTTAATTAATGGACGCAAGCTGGGCACACCGTGGCCCCCACATCAGGGCAGGCTCTTGCCTCTGCCACATTAAATGCCGTGCCAACCCTGGCTTACGAGAATGTTGAACCCAACTCCAACAACCCAGTTTGGAACGCTGGAAGGCCCTCAATCTCTAGAAATAGGGGAAGAGGCGGTGGACCTAGAAATAGGCCCCAGGAGGAAGGACCGCCTTATTGCACTTTCCATCGCTTCTATGGCCATGACACAGAGGACTGCAGGGATGCCAACAGGCCAAGAAGCAACCCCAGAAATTCAAGGGAGAACCGTCGTCATGATGATGAGCCGAGGTAAAGGTCCCCCAGAAGAAGAGAAAAAAGGCCACCATCACCTCGGAATGCAAGGAACAATCAAAGAGAGAGGCCCAGGAATGGGCAGCACCCCAGGAGGGGCCCTGCCGCCGCGGAGGAACATCCAATCCGCGAAATTGATACCATCATTGGAGGACCTCACCTGGGAGGCGAGACAAGGAATGCCCAAAGAAATTACTCTAGGGAGGCGAAAGATCCATCAATGGCCAGTTATGTGGTAAGCCAATCCCAAGGGGGAAGGGCTGCAGAACCAATATCATTTACCCCGGAGGACGCAGTTGGTGTGCATTATCCACATTGTGATGCCCTAGTGGTAAGGGCAGTAGTGGCACGAAACGGGCTGAAGCGAATGCTGGTGGATAACGGGAGCTCCGTAAACATATTGTTCGGTTCAACTTTTGAGAAAATGGCAGTAGATCACGAACTGACCCCCATGACTTCTCCACTATACGGGTTCACGGGAGATAGCATCATTCCGAGGGGCAAAATTACGTTGGTAGTGGAAATGGGAACAGCCCCACATGTGGCACATCACTTCATGGAATTCCTGGTCATGGACCGCCGATCTGCTTACCATGGAGTACTTGGGCGACCTGCTTTGAAGGAACTGTTCGCTGTCACCTCGATCCATCATCTATGCATGAAATTTCCCACTGAACGGGGAATCGCCACAGTCAGAGGTGACCAAAGGGGCTCCAGAGAATGTTACCTCAGTTCTCTAAGAAAGGCCGAGCCAAGGGTCAACATGCTTCAATGCGACGCTGAAATGGCAGAGGCCCCTGCAGAAGGGCTGCCCCCCATTGAAGATGTCGAAATGGCAGATGCCGGACCTGAAATGTCCCTGGAGGAACTGGACCCTAGGATTATTGAATCAGAATCACCCACTGCCCCAATGGAAGAACTGGAGTGTTTCCCAGTAGATCCCCAGGATGCCACGAAGGTACTTCAGGTCGGAAAGGACCTGGAACACGGAATGAAAGAAGAACTGAAAAACTTCCTATGAAGGAATGTGGATGTTTTCGCCTGGAAACACGAAGACATGATTGGGATAGACCCAAATGTCAGCTGCCACCATCTGCAGATCGACCCGAACTGCACCCCCCACAGGCAAAAGAGAAGGTCGTTGAACAATGAAAGGTATGAAGCCCTCAAGGAGAAAGTGGAGAGGCTAGTAAACAATGGCTTCGTCAGAGAAGCCATATATCCGAAGTGGATTTCCAATCCCGTGCTTGTCAAGAAACACAACGGCAAGTGGAGGGTCTGCATTGACTTCTCCAATCTTAATCAGGCCTGCCCAAAAGACAGTTTCCCTCTCCCGCGAATAGACCAATTGGTGGACGCAACTGCGGGCCATGAGTTGCTGAGCTTCATGGACGCCTACTCAGGCTACAATCAAATCCCCATGAACCCCGGTGACGAAGAGCACACATCTTTCATCACTGACTGGGGATTATATTGCTACAAGGTAATGCCCTTTGGATTGAAGAATGCGGGAGCAACTTACCAAAGGCTAGTCAACAAGATGTTCGCCAATCAGCTCGGCAACACCATGGAAGTTTATGTCGATGACATGCCGGTAAAGAGCCTCAGGATGGGAGAGCATATCAAGCATTTGGACGAGGCGTTCCAGATACTTAAGAGGTTCCAAATGAAGTTGAACCCCCTGAAGTGTGCTTTCGGAGTGGCCTCCGGCAAATTTTTGGGTTACATTGTAAATCAACGAGGAATAGAGGCCAACCCCGAGAAAATTCGAGCCTTGATAGAAATGAGGTCACCATAGAAGCCCAAGGAAGTGCAACGGCTAACTGGCAGAGTTGCCGCACTCAATCGCTTCATTTCAAGGGCCACTGAAAAGTGTCTACCCTTTTTCAAGGTCCTCAAGGGTGGAAAGAAGTTCCAGTGGACATCGGAGTGTGAAGAAGCTTTCCAAGAGTTGAAAAACTACTTGGGACGAACTCCCCTCCTCAGCAAACCCAAAGAGGAAGAACCCCTGTCGCTATATCTGGCAGTAGCTGAAGAATCAATCAGTTCAGTATTGGTCAGGGAGGAAGAAACACATCAGTTGCCTATTTACTATGTAAGTAAATCGCTACTCCCCGCCGAAGCAAGATATCCGGACATGGAGAAGTTGGCCCTAGCCTTAATCACTGCTTCCAGGAAGCTGAGGCCATACTTTCAGGCCCACAACATTCGTGTTTTGACAAATTTTCCGCTAAGGCAAGTTCTTCAGAAGCCAGATGCTTCGGGGAGGTTATTAAAATAGGCAGTGGAACTCACTGAGTTCGATTTGACGTATATGCCCAGGATGGCAATCAAGGGCCAGGCCTTGGCTGACTTTGTGGCGGAATTCACAAAGGCACCAGAGGTCGAATTGGATATGGAGCCAGCAGAGGCAACCACCTGGAGCCTTTTCGTGGACGGTTCTTCCGGGGAGAACGGCTCCGGGGCTGGAGTGATCTTGGTGAGCCCAGAGGGGCACAAGATGAACTACGCATTGAGACTTGGCTTCGAAGCCACCAACAATGTGGCTGAAAATGAGGCCCTCCTAGCCGGACTAAGATTAGCAAAGGAACTGCAAGTCAGAAGGCTAACTATCAACAGCGATTCACAGCTTGTGGTGAATCAAGTGAATGGAATCTTCGTGGCCAGAGACAAGAACATGGCAGAATACCTAAGGTTGGTCTTGGATCTTCTCCTCGCCTTTGAAAAGTTCGAACTGATACAAGTACCACGGCAGGAGAACTCCCAGGCAGATGCCCTATCCAAGCTTGCGAGCAGCAAAGACTCAGAGCTCCTCAAAATAGTGCCAGTTGAACACTTGGCCGAACCCTCTACAAAGAAAGGGGAAGAACTGATGTGGATTGAGGGAACTCCACCGTGGATGCAACCAATTCTGGCTTACTTGAAAGAACAGACTCTTCCAGAAAATGAGACAGAGGCGCGCCGACTCAGAAAGAGAGCTGTTCGCTTCGTCTTACAGGACGATGTCTTATATAGGCGAGGATTATCATCCTCCCTCCTCAGGTGCACTGGAGGAGAAGAAGCGAACTACGTTTTGAGAGAGGTCCACGAAGGTGTTTGTGGGAATCACTCCAGTGGTCCAGCCCTGGCTCACAAAATACTTAGGCAGGGATATTATTGGCCTACCCTGAAAAGGGATGCAATTGATTTTGTACGCAGATGCGAAAAGTGCCAACGGTTCGCCAACGTGCAGAGGCGACCCTCCCAGGAACTAACTGTCGTATCAAGTTCGCCAAATGGGGAGTGGATTTCATTGGCCCCTTGCCTAAGGGAAGAGGGAACACTCGCTTTGCCATAGTTGCAATTGACTACTTTACTAAGTGGGTCGAAGCTGAGCCACTGTCCAAAATTACCAAAGCGAATACGTCTAAATTCTTGTGGAAGAACATCATTTGCCGCTTCGGAATACCGCATTCTCTGGTTTCAGACAATGGCAAACAGTTCGACAACAAAAAGATCAGGGACTTGTGTGATGAACTCGGGATCAGGAAACACTTCTCCTCACCCCATCATCCACAAGCAAACGGCCAGGTCGAAGCTGTCAATAAAACCATTAAGCTCACATTGAAAAGAAAGCTGGAAACTTCCAAAGGGGCCTGGGTGGACGAACTCCCACAAGTGCTCTGGGCTGTAAGGACCACTTGCAAAACAACAACCGGAGAGACTCCATTCTCCATGGCATACGGAGCTGAGGCTATGAGCCCGGTAGAGGTTGGTGTCCCCTCTCCTCGTCGCATTCATTTCGACGAGATAACTAATGATGACCTGAGGAACTTCGATCTAGACCTCCTTGAAGAAAGGAGAGATGACTCCCAGATCAAGCTCGCCTCTTACCAGCGAAAAATGATGCGATATTATAATGTCAAAGTAAAGAAGAGAGTCCTACGTATCGATGACCTGGTACTTCGCCAAGTTTTCCCTTCATCCCAAGACCCAGGGACTGGCACTCTTGGCCCCACCTGGGAGGGTCCGTATCGGATTTATGAAGAAGTGCGACCTGGTACTTACAAAATTGAAGATCTTGAAGGAAAAATCATGCCCCACCCCTGGAACATTGAACATTTGAGGAAGTACTTCCAGTGAAACCCTTGTAACCCCTATCAATAAAGCTGTTTTCAATTATTCCTCTTGGTGTCATCACCCAAGCGTTCTCACGCATCAGACATCCTAGCTAAGGTGCAAATCCACCAGGGGTCACCTCCAAGGACAAAGCTTAATCAGAGGTGGTGCGGGTGCCACCTTTGCTGAAGCCCTAAGCGTTCTCACGCATCAGACATCCTAGCTGAGGTGCAAATCCACCAGGGGTCACCTCCAAGGACAAAGCTTAATCAGAGGTGGTGCGGGTGCCACGTTTGATGAAGCCCCAAGCGTTCTCACGCATCAGACATCCTAGTTGAGGTGCAAATCCACCAGGGATCACCTCCAGGGATTAGCCTAGTCAGAGGTGGTGCGGGTGCCACCTTTGACGAAGCCATAAGCTCACGTATGCAATTAACTTGTCATTTTCTTAAATGATTTAAGTCGTCCCCGAACTGATCACGTATGCAATTAACTTGTCATTTTCTTAAATGATTTAAGTCGTCGCCGAACTGGTCACGTATGCAATTAACTTGTCATTTTCTTATATGATTTAAGTCTCGCCGAACTGATCACAAGACATGCAACTTGAGTGTTATATTCATACCGAAGTGGGCCAACAATAAAATGGAAGTGACAAACTCAAATGCCAACGTGGAAGAATAAAAATTTTCATTAAGTACAAATTGGGCCGAAGCCATTACAAGTATGGCCGAAGCCACTACAATCAGATCTGCCCCTACTCCTTGGGCACTTCGTCCACCTCCTCCTCCACATCAGGTCGCCCCCCAGTTGGTCCACCAAACTCTGCCTCAAGGAACCCAATGTCCAGCTCTGGGCACTTCTCCCGCAGGCGAGACATCATCTCTCGGGCACTCCACGAAGCCCAGTAGTTGGCGAAGTCATCATACTCAGGAGTTTCAGTGAAGTTATCCTTGTATTTCTGAACCGCCGCCTCCTCTGCTAGCTTCGCTTCGACCTTCAACGAGGCTATCTCTTCAGCCTGGGCCTCTGATAGCATCTTCAGTTCAGCCCTCTCTTTGTTGGCCACCTCCAGGGCTTCAGAGGCGAGACGTTGGTGCTCATTAGACTGATCGATCCTCTTGGTGAGCGCAGCCACTTGGGAAACGGACTCATGCAGTTCGTTCCTGAAGTGGTTTACTTGTATTTCTGAGGAGTCCAACTTGATCACAGCCTCAGTCCACCTCGTCTCGAAGTCCTCAGCACTTTTCCTTGCCTTGTCCACCTCCGCCTCCAAGGTAGCAGATGCCTCAACCCTCTCCTCCAAGTCCTCAACTTTCTTCCGAAGGCCTCGGACCAAATCATCTGCTGCCGAGCTGAGAGTCAGGGCCCTGGCCATACAGGCACTGTTTGCAGCCAGGAGGTCCTCCACCTCGCAAGAAGCACTGTGGTTCTGCCACGCATCGGTCCAATACTTATTATGGACCCTGGCAGTAGAGGCTGTCTCGGGAGGGAGCATCTCCAGCACGGCCTCTGACAGCTCATCATCCTTACTCCCAATGAAGTCAGGAGTTTTTCGTTGGGCCGCAGAGGTGGCTGACTTCTTCAGCCTCTTCCGTGAAGGTCCCCCACCTGGGAAAGAAGAGATGGGCACTACGGCTTGAGCCTCCGCCGGGACAGCTATCGTCACCTCGGCTGAGACAGTAGGGGAGATCACCGGGGGGCTCGCAGAAGCAGTTGGGGCAGGAGTAGAAGTGGCTGCCGAACCCTTCCTCTTAGTCCGAACCAGAGGGGCCGCCTCCTCAGTCGCCTCCTCTTCGACGACCCTCTGGGTCTTGCTCAGGGAGTGCAGCCTCTCCGCCTGCCTCTTATACTCAGCAGTGCCGGTGCGGAGTGCCCTGGCCTCAGTAAGGCTACGCCTTATTGTTGAAAAGTCAGGTCT
Source organism: Osmanthus fragrans (assembly GCA_019395295.1). Lineage (NCBI taxonomy): Eukaryota > Viridiplantae > Streptophyta > Magnoliopsida > Lamiales > Oleaceae > Osmanthus > Osmanthus fragrans. The sequence goes on along the minus strand of CM033360.1, from coordinate 10,596,926 downwards.
GAGAGGCCTCTTCATCACGAAATCCTCTGCAAAATGGGAACAAAGCTTAAGTACAATAAATTATATCTGAAGAGAGTAAATGACGAAGTGAAATAGAACTTACGCTGGGTAGACATCAGGCCGTGACGGATGAGGTCGACGTTCAGGCAGCTGAGCTTGTTAAACTCTTCTCTTTAGGGTCGAGGTGATATATATCACTTATGATACCCCACTCCACCTCGGATATTTCGCACCTCGGCTGGGAACCTGCGAACAACAAAATATTAAATACATGAGGAAATAAATCGAGTGAAGTCACTTCGGAATCGAAACTTACTGGGAGTGGAGTAAGTGGTGGGAACTGTCAGAGGCGCCAGGGGGTCATTCTCCATTGTGTCCCACCTCCCAGCTGCCCAAAACCACGAGTCTTTCCACCCCTTCACCGAGGAGGGCAGGTCGGTCACAAATGGGGAATGGGACCCCCATGGAGACAGATAATACCACCCCTTATTCCCCTCCCCGGCTACACACTTCGGTAGATAAATGGAGTGGAAGACACTGAAAGGCATGTCAACTCTAATGCTGACCTGCTTCCACAGCATCCACGACCCTACCAGTTGGGACCAAGAGTTCGGGTTCAATTGGGTCGGGGCCAGCCCATACGATCGCAGAACTAGCCTAAAGAATGGGTGGAAAGGGAGCCTCAATCCAGCCCGGAATAAACTATCACTCACAGCCACAAACCCCGGCCTTGGATAGCAAGCCCTCTCATCCGGCCTTGGCAAAAGCAGCTGGATGGAATCTGGGACCCTACAAACAGTCCTACACTTCTCTATAATTGCCGGAGTGGCCTTTGAAGGGTAGTTAGAAGCCCCCCATCTAACTGAAGTGTCTACTGGGAGTCTGGACGCCTCCATACATTCTCCCCAGCCCTAATAGCTCTACCCAACTCATCTGGAGCGATTAAGATGGGCTCCCTCAGTTCGGCACTCTCAACACCTCGCCCCTCCACCGTCGCAGAAATTCTAGAATCCCCCTCAGAAGTCATTTTTTCCCAGAAAGGTCTCAAAATTTGAAGGAAAAGGTGAAAAAGCAAAAAAGTCGATTTACCTAGACTTGAGGAAGATTCGCCAGTCACAGAAATCACCAATGTGCTTGCCGGAGTTGCTTGTTCGCCGGAGAAGAAAATTCGACAGAGTTTGGAAGCGTTTTCTGATTTTTTGACAAAGTAAAACCTTCAAAATGGCAGAGGATGGGGTTTATATAGAAGCCCAAGAATCCCCCCAGCCGTTAGATCTTCCCAAAGCAAATCTTGGCCATTGAAAGCTAAGGCTGATCATCACCGTTCAAACCAAAAGGCATTTGAATTAAGGGCCCTGATGACGCCGTGGAGCACACGCAAAGGCCAAACGCGTCATCTCGAATGCTAGGAAGCCGTTGCCATAATTACCCCCTAGGATAGAGGAAAAACGTGCCCTGGAAGAAAACGACACCCCCGCTCATTATTGCCTTGAAAAAACGCGAGAAACTTGTCATACACACAATCCAAGACAGTCAATTCAGCGCCTCCGTTTCGTCCAACTCAACCATTCGAAAAGTTCTCCTAAGAGCTGCCAACTGCAATCGCTTCGGATAATTCAGATTGTCGAGTTGCAACAGTTCTCCTAAGAGCTGCCAACTGCAATCACTTCGGATATTTCAGATTGTCGAGTTGCAACAGTTCTCCTAAGAGCTGCCAACTGCAATCACTTCGGATATTTCAGATTGTCGAGTTGCAACAGTTCTCCTAAGAGCTGCCAGCTGCAACCACTTCGAATATTTCAGATTGTTGAGTTGCAACAGTTCTCCTAAGAGCTGCCAACTGCAATCACTTCGGATATTTCAGATTGTGGAGTTGCAACAGTTCTCCTAAGAGCTGCCAACTGCAATCACTTCGGATAATTCAGATTGTTGAGTTGCAACAGTTCTCCTAAGAGCTGCCAACTGCAATCACTTCGGATATTTCAGATTGCAGAGTTGTAACAGTTCTCCTAAAAGCTATCAAACCCAATCACTTCGGCCAACACAGATTGCAGAATTGCATCATTTCTCCCTCTGCAATCGCGTCAGAAAATTCATAGTCAGTCACCAGCTCTCGGAACACCCCACATCAAAAGCCTCTAGTTAGCGCACGATAGACAGCCAAAGAATCACACGCACCTCCCAGACACCCATGCAAGCATGTCAACTCCGAAAGTCCACGCATTATATAAATAATCCATACATGGACTTGAGGAACTATTGTTACGGGTCCAAAAGGACCCGACGCGTGTCAAGCAGAAGAAGCCCCACGCATAGGCGAACTGATTTGGTGTGGGGGCGCAGAACTGAAGTGTCTCCAGAAGCAGAACTGAACCCATCCGCACCTCTTAGCGGATGCAAAGGCCCGTACTCCGAGACGACGCCTAGCCGAACTGCCTCACCTCCCTCCAGTCGAAGCCCTTTTGTGCAAGTCTCCAACATTAAATATTTGATTGACTGATGGGACGTGTGACAGGGTTCAAACGGTCATATCAGCCGCATAAGTCAGAATAATAAAGATCCGCCAACCTATTGATGGACAGATTGACGTCTAGGACGGAACAGGGTGAAAGGATCCGAGGCCACGTGTCTTCTCATCCAACGGCTCTCCCCTTCTCACCCTTAATATAAATACAACATCCTTGTCCCAGAAGAGGGAATTTCGCTTTTCTACCAATCTAAATAGCATAAGTTATTCTCTCTTTCCCCATACACTTAGTTTATTCCATAATATCTCTTCACGTCTCCGGTGACCACGTACCCACCGGTGACCCAAACATTTATATCGAAAACTGACTTGACCGTCGGAGTGCTCGCGGCCGCCACCATCCCATCCGGGAAAAAAGGCAACGAGTGACTAACGGCTTGCTATTGAGCGCAGGAAGGAGTGACTTGAAGACTTATCTGTTGGCGGCTCGAAGGTCCATTTTTTGAGGTCAACACTACTCATCCACCAATATTAGTCGTTATCGATTCTTTTTATATCATTGATTTGCTGTTGTCTTCATATCTGTTTATATATGTTGTGCTTGTTCTATTCAAACTCGTCAGGTTCTTCTCGCTTAGTCTCTTATTTGTAGATTCACTTTATTCGCTCTTTGATGCCAGGGATGTTTTAGATCAACCATTCTTAGAAAAAATACAGCAAAGTTCGTAACCTTTGGCAGATGTGCAATGAGTCCTAGCGTTCAAATCTTTGCTCTGTCGTCTCTCAACTTTTCTTATTCGTAGTAGCCAAGGTCTTTGCTGACATTCTAACACATAATAATCACTCAACTTCTATTTTCTAAAGAAATAAAATTTCTTACTCTTGCGATATAAATGATTAGGTAGCTTAATAGTACATTAGTGCATTAGTTTTGTCATACACATTGACAAATATATTCATTCTTCTATAGAATCTTGCTTTGTCAATGTATTGGTTTTTTTTTTTGAAAAATACGAGTATATTTTTCTAATCTCGATGACAAAACTAATGTATTAACGAAATTTATAAGTTGAATCATCATTTATGTCATAGAAGATGGAGGTTGGCCGAGTATTTAAATTGTGAATAATAATAATAAGGAACAATGTTTTCATGTTAATCTTAACATCTACTTAATTATCTCAAGTATAAAGAAGAGAATCACAATAAATTTGTTTTACTAAGGAATGTCTTGTGAAGTTGATAAAATCATGTCCATTTGATCTCTAGTGTTGCTTTACAAATGCTTCCCTTTGCTTAGAGAAAAGCTCTAGAAATTGATAGAACTGTAAAATCGATTACTTTTCTTTTATGAAGTGAAAATGACGCCAAGTGAAATAAATATTATTCTACCGACTGTGGTTGAACAGATAATTCACAAGATCAAGAACAAAGAAAAACGTCAAGTTATAGAAAAAAACGTCTCTAATGCTTAAAGCAAGTTTTATTAATATTCCAGAATTGATGAAAATCAATTCACAAGTCGGACTTTAGAGTTAAAATAAAAACGGCAATAACGAGAGTTTACCAAGAATAGCAAATCACCAATAATCTAAACGAAATAAAAGCTAAAATTAAGAAATAAACGAAATATCTCTAAAAGGAAACAAATAAGTAAATTGTTGTTTTGGACGGGAAAACAGCCTTTTTTGGACTTGATTTGGATTTGCACGGAGCGAAGCTAGATGGCCACGACGTGCGTGGCGAAACGATGATTCCGAATTAGGGTCATGAGCGGGATTCTGATAATTGTAGCCAAATTTATGGCCAGAATACCAAAACACGTCTCAATTACCAAAATCATGCTACTACTTGCTATATTTGCGCCGATCTGTCAACTCGTGATACTTTAGAGTCATTAACGTGTTATCTGACAACTCAACATGTGATTCGATTCCTCCTGCATCAGAAAATCTTATGAATTATTTTCACCTTGTCTACCATTAGATAGATGCTTGATTAATTCAACCTTTACTTGAAAAACGTCCTTGTAAGTGAGGAATTTAAAACCATACACAATTTTTATTTAAAAGAATAAATTATAAACAACTTTTAACGAAACCCAAGTCTAGTGTTGTTTTACAACTTCTTTCCTTAGCCTAGAAAAATCCGTAGGAATTAATAAAGTAAAATTGTTAAAGCATTTATTATTGTCACTTGAAATTAATTTTGCGTTGTTTAGAATTCGATACTTCCCTTTGTAGTGGTCAGTCGTAAAGGCAAGAGCAGTTCCAGTTTGTCCAGTGGATTAAGCCATTGATCATGGGTCAACGATGGAACGAAGAAGTCAAGTAGGTTCCTCTTACATCCAGCGAGTTGAGTTAATTTAGTACGATCGAATTCTAAGAAGGTGGATTTAATATAGTCTAAGTTTTCAGTAGATAAAAATAAATGTTTATACAGTTTTAACTTTATTAATTCGTACAGCTTTGTCAAAGTAGAGGAAAGCATTTGTAAAGCACCACTATATATCAAATGGAAATGCTTTTTGTCAACTTCAGAATACATTTTGCAGCAAAACCAATTTATTGAGATTCTCCTTTTTTATACTTCAGATTCTTATATATATGAACTTGAACATTTTAAGATGAGTGCGTAAATTCTTTCCAACCACTTGCGAGATGTTAAGGAATATAATCCCATATCGATTAAAGATGTAAACATATGTCAATTTATAAGGTCTTGGGCTACTCTTCTTAGTAAGATTGATCTTTTAAGATGGACCCCCAAATTTTTACACGAGATTGCTTAACTTCATTGAAATTCTTACACAGAAGAATAAAATTTTATTCATCTTTCCTACATCAAGAATTTCTCTTCTACTCAGGAACATTTTTTTAGTCAAACACCGTAAAAGTTTACGCTTAATTTTTATGCTACAAAAAGTTCTTTCGATTATAACATCCGACCCTACCACCACTCTCGCTCTCCTTTTTCTCCTTTGAGCTCAAAGATTTTTCAACACATATTCTTGTTCATAGCTACATCATCAAATCACTATAAGCTTGTCTAAAGTTAATACAAATATCTTTAAAAGGTTCATTATTTTAGGCCATTATCTGGTGGAGAATCAGTACAGTTCCTAAATATGTGTAACACTATAAAGCCTTCACCTCTTAGTCACATTCGATCCGTACCATTCACAATACGTACTAATCCTAACTACCACCTCAAGAATTATTTTTGGAACTTGGGATTCTTTGATAAAGGAAATCCCTGAAGTTATGATTTTCCCTTCTAGTGCATAGTCGATTGTTCACATTCCTTTGTATAGTCAAGCCATAATATTTCTCCTCTTAACTCCTTTATGGTATCAGAGCTGCAGTCCTTCCTAGAACATTAACATACTTTCACCTTTTCTTTTCTTTTTTCTATCCCCCATGTCTTCACTACACCTCCAACTATGGTCACAAAAATAATCGACCTACAATTCCCAATGCCCAGGAACCCACCAAACCTCTTACCATTATCAACATTAACAATCCTGTCAAATTACCCCTCCACCAATTATCTCACTTGGAAACTACAGATGGAAGCAATTCTAATTGGCTATGATCTTTACAAGTTTATTGATGACTTTCACACTGCTCTCGCAGCTACAATCACTGCAAATAATGTCACTACTCCCAATCCAGAATATCAACCATATCTACGTAAAGACAAATTGATCTTTGGTACTCTTGTTGGTTCCCTCACCAACCCCGCCTCTCATTCCTCTCATTTATCAATCACAAACCTCCCGTGATGAAGTATGTTCTTGCCAATACCTATAACAAGCCTTCACGTGGGCACATAAAGCAATTCAAGGAACAAATAAAAGCAAGCCAACAAGGGGCACTCAAACAATTTGTGATTATGTGCGTTTATTAAAATTCATGCTAATGAACTCGCCGCCCTAGGCAAACCTATGGATCATGAGGATCTCATCGAGAAAAACCTCGATAGTCTAGATGATTGAAATAATTGTGAAGCTCTCCTCCGTGCCTTCTTGGTGGCTCAAGGTGCTTATGCAACTCCGACGACCAAATATTTCCTGCAAAGTGAAGGGCGGGGCTTTCTCCCCCGTTGTACCTCCGGCATGAGGATTAGTGTATGCAATTGGAATGAAGACTTAGAGATAAAATGGCGAAAATAAGTATTCAAAAGACCAGAGTTTTCTCCAGAGAGCCATACCTTTCTCACTTTGGAAGTATTTATAGACACCTGACACAACGCTCTCATTCATCTGTTAGTGGTACCATGTGTCCCACATAAGCCTCCCCACTCCTCAACGTTCTAATGGGATTACTCCCACTCCTCAAGCGGTTGATTGTGCCCGCGCTTGTCGATGAGCAGTTCCCGTAAGTATCTCTTCCACTTATTTGGTTAAGTGTAGCGTCGACCTCATGGTGGTGACGGCATGGGGATCGACCCCTATGCTACAACTCGCATGCTTGACACATGAAGTCATCGACCTAAAACACATTTTTACGCCTAGGCTCGCTTAGTTTGAATCTTGGCCTCCATGTCAAATCACAATTTATACTTTTTAAAACACTTGTTAGAATTAAGTCTTGATTCTATAAAACATCCGCATGAGTATCCTCAGCCTTCATTTTTATTAATGGCACAACACTTGGAAATTTTTAAAATAGAGAATTGTTGGATTGTTGCGTGATATTGAAGGCTTAGCAAATGACAAAAGAAAAAACAATATGAACATAACATATATTATGCCCTTGTTTGAGTCCTATTCTCAAAAAAAAAAAAAAAATCATTTTTTCAAAACTCAATTTCAACAACATATTTTTTAATAAAATAATATTATCATTAAATCGATAACTTCTTTATACTTTTTAACCACACATTTTTCAAAAAATTCTTATTTTAAAATACATTTTTTTTCCAAAATGAGGCTCAAACAAATGCTAAACAAAGCATCCCTCCATTGTGGAATGGTGCCAAAGGCATCAACTTTTGAATGAATCCTTTGAATAGACTTATGTACTAAGTTACAATGTGCCCCTGTTTGATTCCCATTTTTCTTAAAAAAAAAAAAACTATCTTCTTTCAACTATACATTTTTCAATAAAATAATAATACATGCAAACTCAAAACTTTTCTTTAATTTTTAACCACACATTCTCCATCAATCGACTATTTAAAATGCATTCTTTCTCCCAAAATGAGAATCAAACTGAGCCTATAAAAAATAATATAAAAAAACATCCACTAATATTTGGTACTTTTTCTTTCATATAAGACATAAAATCCCAAGATCTATTAGGAAGACACCACTCCATTTCATTTGATACGTTTTACATAGTAACTAGACATAATTTAAGAATACTAATTAAAAAGAGAGCACGTGAACAAAATTTATCTATTGTCTTGATAGTTCGAGCTAAGTTAGTACGACAAATATCTCTATGGATATTGTCATAATCAATACTATAATGACTTTAGTTGAAATGCAATTTTAATATTGGAAAATTAGTTCATTTTTATTTAATTTTTTGAAAAGCCAAACCAAATGAACATATATAATTAGCTCAAGAGAGAGCAACCAAGTAAAATAAAAGCCAGAGTAGAGTCACTCCAAAGACGAAAAACAAAATATAACTAAGTTGATTCAAGTTCGATAAATTATACTGAAACTTATTACGAATTTAAAACTAGTTGAACTATCTATTTAAAGTCATGAGAATCGACATGCTTGAGCTTGTGTTTAATGACAGCCATCTCGATACTGACAAGATCTTATCTTGAATTGAGTTCAATCTTTACGCTAATCGAGGATTACTCGCAATGTAACAGCTAGCCATTATACCAAATTTGGTAACTTCTCATCCCTTAAGGACATTTCCTTTTCTCCTGCTTTGGAAAAATTCCAAAGTACAGATTGTTCTTTCCAATGTTTATGAAATTCTCTTAGGACAAAATATCAGCTAAGGAATAATCTAAGATTATGGTCAAGTCTTAGATAATTTCTTTTGTGATATAAATGTCAAACATATTCGAAACAGTGATTTCATGGCAACAAGGTGGACATCTAAATGTCCTGGCTGCATTTATGCCAAATTTCTCGATTTTGATATACCTTAACCCCAAACAAGACATAAAGTCGTGTTACTGGTTAGTACGAGTTAATTTTCTCAATTATTGTATTCAATTTTATGTACTAATTAATATATCTCGGATTTTATATTTAGTTATAAATTTCAAAAACTATATTTAGTACTAGAGTTTGATCGCCCATCCTCCCTTTTTTTTTCTAGTGGAGATCAAGCATGGATCGAGCTTATTGTTTTGTATTTTGGTATTATTATGAATATTTTGGGGCTTGCGTGCCAATCAATCATATGTACATATTAGCCCTGTTTGAGTTTCATTTTTTAAAATTAATTTTTCCTCTCATATTCATTTTCCTCACAATTCTCCAAATAAAATAATTTTTCAAGTAAACCCAAAACTTTTCCTACTTTTCACAAAAAAAAAAAAAAAAAAAAATTAAAAAATCTATGGTAAAAAAATGGGGCTCAGACGGGCTAATTCTACTTTATTGAGTGATTTTTTTATGTGGAGAAATGTTTAATTTATTGCACGGTATTAAAGGCTTGTGCTAGGAAATGACAAAGGCAAAATAACATGAAAGCAACTTAGATGTCGGATAATGTATTCCTCCACTGTTGAATTCTAGTCTTGAATGATTCCTGAGAAAAGACCTCCACTGTTGAATTCCAATCTTGGTACTAACGACACCAACTTTTGAATGAATACTAAGAAAAGATCCATTTACTAGGTTACTTTGCAGGAGAATAAAAACAAATCCTGTAACTTTTGGCACTTCTTTCAGATATGATATGACATAAAATCGCACCAACTCTTCCCTTAAACAATTCTGCTGGGTGTACAGAACCATTTGACAGAATCGGTTGACAGATAACTCACATGGACGGGGTCCGCAGCAAATTTTTTTTTTTTTTAATACAGATGGGGCCGCGCTACAGTGAGTGATCTGTCAACCATTTCTGTCAATTGGTTCTGTACAACCAGATTTACTCTTCCCTTAAAACACCGTTTGAATGTTGTTTACGTGTTTAGTACATTAAATTAGACATAATTTAATAAGATTATTCAAAAGCGAGCATGTGAAAAATTTAGCCTATTGTCTTGTGTAGTCTTGTTTATATAAAGCATGTCAAAAACAAGGGTTTAATAACTTATTCTAAATTAAATTTTAATTGATGAAAAGTTGGTTCGATATTACAGACGAAAAGTTGGTTCCTTTATTATTATTATAACTTACCAAATTGGAACAACTCCGGCTAATTTACATTGTATTCAATACGTATCTCCTTAACTAATCGAATAGAAGTTGTGCGTCAAGAGAACAAACATACTAATTCAGGTACGTCTTATTTTTTTTTCACTCAAATTAATAACTGCATTCAGATGTAGTACAACTATCATTTTAAAGTCCTGAGAATCGGCATGGTTGAGGTGATACCCTCAATTCCTTAGAACTGAATTCAATGTTTATGCTAATTTGGTTATTGCACTCGTTAAAATAGCTTGTCGTTATACCCAAATTTTGTAACATCACGTCCCTTAAGAACATCTTCCTTTTCTCCTAAGGCAAAATTCCAGAGTACAAAGTGTTTTTTTCCATGTTTTTTGAAATTCACTTGGGATAAAAAAAAAGATCAGATTTGGAATAATGTCAGATTATGTTTTCTTAGATTATTTCTTTGGTGATAAATAAACAAACATATTCCCAACAGTGATATGATGGCTACAAGGAGGTCTAAACCTGAATATATGGCTGAATTCATGCCAAATTAATTTCTTTATTTGGACATTAATTTATCCCAAACATGATATTGTAGTCATGTCTGGTATGATAAATTAATTAAAATTGAACCATATGGTTTCACAATAGTCAGCGGCAAATCCAGGGCTTTAGCTCAGCTAGAGCGATCGTCGATCGTTGATCGTTCATCAACGATCAACGATTGTAATTGAGCCCAACATTTTCTCAATTAAATTTTTTCACTTATCCTAATTTCGTAAACATAAATTCTCAAATCAATTATCATCACTCATAAAGCATAAATTACTTAACATAAATCAGTAAATCACAATCACAATTCTCTTCAATAACTCATAAGTCACAAAACAAAAATCATAACTCATAACTCATTATTTATAAATTATAAGACTAATAACAATTAACACAATTTATAGACAACAACATTCATTATTCAACAGATCATGTAGAAATAGTCAACAAAATAGAACAAAAAAAAAAAACAGAGAGAAATTGAGTAAGAGAAATGCGCTTACAGTCACAGCTCAGTGGATTGTTACCATGCATCGCAAACAAAGGCAGCAGGCTGCTAAGTGCTAGTCGTAAGTCAAGCTCGAAAGTTTTGATTTCTGAGATCAATAACCAGTGACCAGAATGGGAACCCCCGGAAGCATCGGAACGGCAGAATAGCAGTCGACAGATACTTCATTAGCAGTGCGGTCTCAGCTTCAGAATGGAATGCCAAATGAGAATGGAATTAGGAAGGGAGGAAAAAGGGAACCAGGCTTTCAGCTCCAAGGAATGAGAAACAATTTCACAATTTGATCATTTGGAGTTTGGAATTGGACCATTGTTGATTTAGGGGAATTGGGTCTAATTTTTTAACCAAAGAAATGCCCCATCATAATGTAAATTCAGGCATCAGCCCAAACCAGAAAAAAGGGACCCATCTCCTTCCTTTCATCTCCTTCCTTTCCTACTTCCATCTCTCTCGGTGCACGGAGGTACTAAACATTCCGGTCATGGAATTTCGTCGAGGTTCAATCAGAATCCGATAAAACTAATGCTACACGCAAAGAGTCAAATGGAGATATGGGCTGTAGAAGATTCGAATGCCAGTTTTGTCACAAAAACTTCCCTATTTCTCATCTCAAGCCCTTGGAGTTGGAGGCAATAGTAGATCCAGTTAGAGCGACCGCTCTAGCTCGCCACTACCTAAATCCGCGATTGACAATATAGTATAATGTACCAAATCCCTAGGTTGTTAGAAAATAGTACGATGTTGTATTTCCGATATAGGATTTCATATTTGAATAAGCTTCATAATCATCATAAAGTATTTTTTAGTTTTGGACATAGCAAAAGGAGAAAAAAAAAAAAAAAAAATTGGGATAGATAGTCTATGCTATCTCTATCATTGCTAAGTTAAATGTCAATCACATCTTGATTTCGTCCATTCATTTACTGCGCTATCAATTGGTATAATACTCAACAATATTAAATAAGACAAAAATATATTAATTTCATGAATTATTTACAGTACAATGTTAAGTAGCACCCCGAGATCCCGTGTCGTAAAATACTACTAAAACATGTTAAACTTCAGTTAAGCGGGAAAGAGACAACATTGCACAAAAAAATAGAAGTCGAAATTTGACTTTAAGATGAACTTTTAACTCAAAACTTCGTAAAATTGCTTCTCATAAAATTTTTGGGACGTTATTTGTTTAAAAACATCATTTTATTAAATAGACGAGCATCTTAATAAACATAAAATACCATTTTTATATGCTCATGACATTCAAATATCATTTTATGACAGCTCCAATCCTCGACTCATGTTTTAAAACCTCAATGCAACTCTGAGAATAATTCACCCAAATGTTGTCCCAACTCCCATGCAACTGTGACACATAATTGAAGAAAATTCATAACTCGGATTATGAAACTTGAAATTGAACGAAACCACAAACATTGTTTAGCTAGGTCATATAGGTAACCAAAATGTAAACCATTTTCCAAAATTCTTTACACGAAAAAGGAAATTCTCAGAAGTCAGTTAAAATCTGAAATCACAGCAAACTTGTCCCAACTTGGAAAAATCATATCTCATTACTCAGGCATCATTAGGGATCTGTTTTATACGGAAGTGAAGCTAAAGAAAAGTAGAACATGTCTAGAAAAATTAATCAGATTTTCCCTAAACCTACTATCCTACTGGAAAGTACCAATTTTAAGTAGTACCTTTAGGGATTCAAAAATTCATAATTATCAAATTGACACGGTGAGATACAAATAAAGAATAAATTCATATCCCTCTAGCTCTAATTCTAATCCAATCAGTACAGGTAAATCCCTAAGACTTGCCTACTATAGGGACGTGTGTTAGATTTGCACACTGCTAAATTGCTCATATCTTCCCTAGCGGAGCCCCAAATCCATCAATTCTTGTGTACCCGTGCAGAAAACTTGACAAGGTACAGCTGAGTCGGAGTGCATCCAAATTCCGAAAATCATATTGATCGTGACACCCTTGCAAAGTCTCCCAATAAAACTTACACCATGACATCCATTTAAAAACAAATTCTTGCATCCAAAACATACGACTCATCAAGAACCACATATCAAAACTCGATAACCATAAATAAAATTATAAATTGAACATAAAAGACCATAAACCATGTACATTGCCTGCAAGAAACAATTCAAAACAAAGAGAGAACATCACTCATGAGTGGCCAATCCAGGAATTGCCATGAGTTAGGATGGTCGTTGACCGTTGACCGTCGAAAGTCAACGGCAGCAATAGCGAGCTCGTTTATTAACATGAATTAAAGGGTAATTATGTTACCACCACAAAATTTATTAAGTGCACCACAAATTTTAATTTTAATTTTTTGTTATTTACTTAAATAGCATTAGGTAAAATTACGTAATTAGGTTTAATATACTTTTAATTATTCACATCCTATTATAATCACACCACAAACATAAAATCTCGACCAGCTAACACTGACATGACAGTATGTTCTCTCTTTCAATCTCAACCTCTAAAATCTATGTTCCTGATGACATATTCTTTGATTATTTCTTTTTTGCTTGTACATTTTACAACTTGGGATCTTTGTTAAAATTTCTACCAATGGTCGAAACTGGAATTCTACTGACTATAACAAGTGTTTCATTAATAAAGATATGGGATACATGCTCTCCATCATGCTTCTGGTGCAAGGCATTTTCATCTATTCTCTATTTTCTTATCTATAGAAATTTTGATTCCTTATGATGGTGGGAGACGAGAAATGGTTCGAAATTGGTACATATGATCTGCATTTACTTAATTGTTTTCCTTTATCAATGTTATGAATCATGGCCGCACTTACTAAAATTAAGAGATCTAAAGAAAAGAAAATATGAAGTTTAGTTGTGGTGTATTTATTAAAAAGATGTTTTCTCCTCTTTTATTATTTTTATTACATTAGGTATATAATTGTAAATTTATTGTGGTGTATTTATTAAAATTATGTTTTAATTGTGGTGTGGATATAATGTGGTGAGGATATAACATTTTGCGGTGGTAATATAATTACTCTGAATTAAATAATATTATAAAATAACTTTCAGGGGGAGAATACAAGTCCAAAGAATTTTCCCAATATCTTATATGCAGATGCACTATTCTTTAGAGATCTTAAGCATGTACTCCGTACTACTAAGTTGTCATGCCAAATGTACTATTAAATCAAGATGATTCCACAAAAACTTGAGCAATTCATAAATTAAATCTGGCCAATAGGAAGACTAAGAAGGCAATTTCATAGACAAAGATAAACATGTAGCATGAAATCTGAATAATCATAAACACCCGATACTAACAGGAAGTAAACACAACAAATATTAAATTGTTAATTAGATTGGGATTTTCGATGCCTAACCTTTCAGTTTTTGAATTGAGTGAATCTACGGGATTCTTTTAAAATTGACTTAGTCAAAAGGTTGAATTTCCACTTTGACTTGTTAAAATCATAATATTTCCACAATAATCTCTTTGTTGGTAAAAGACAAAAACGCCTTTAAATATATAAAACAATTACTAAAGATTGTTTTGTTTAAATACAATACTACCGTTTATGTAATAAATAAAAACCAAACACTTTTACGTAAAATTTCAAAATTTTGTTTTTTCTCATCTGTCTATTCCAACAATACAGATAAAAATCTCTCAACTTTCATCTGTCTCAACCTGAAAATCTGAAAAATCGATCGAACGCAGAAGGCCGAAATTTTTTTTTATCAATCACTTTGAATCAGTAAGTACATTTTACGCGTATTTCATTTCGTTTTCGTCAAATTAATACACGTTTCTATCAATAAAATTTATTTCGATGTATAATGTTAACAGTAGATGAAATTAATAATATAGATCTGTAATTTTTTTAAGTATGAAAAAGAAAAAAAATTATCTACATCTTTCAGACGAAAAAATAGATCTGATGAAAAATACATTTAAGACGAAACAGCCGGCTGTTTACTTTTTTTATTATTTTATTTTTTTTGCTACTGATTTTTTCTAGAAATTATATTTCGTCATGCAGATATGAATATAGTCCCGGTTTGTTACTTTGGTGATTTCGAACTAAATGAAAGAGATCGATGGGTATGAAAATATACGGGCAAAAGACCCACTACTATCGTGGTTGTCAAAACATCAAATACCTCATATGCAGAATTGTATAGTGATTTACAGAACAAGTTGAATATTGATCTCTCTTAGTACGATATGGAATTGAAATTTATATTCAATGAGCACGAATTAATTTTCATGTCACCTATTAGGATTTATTCTGATGCTGAAGTGAATTATCTATTCCTTATGAACCAAAAGCATACGACTCTTCTTTGTGTGACTTTAGTGAGGAACGATGTCTTCGAAGGTAATTCGGATGGAGGTGACAGGGTAATGATTTTTGGAATACAGTGGAGATAGCTCGTGAGGATGATGTGGTTATTCCAAAGACAGATGTTCCTCATCGTGATTGGGTCGTTACGCACAAGATTTCATCCGTAGTTCACGACAACGAGAATCAGAATGAATTTACAAATGGGGATTTGTTTGCTTACCGTCAGAGACATGAGTAGTATGGACCTCAAGGGTTGGAATGAGTGGACCGTCCTCTAACTTTTCACGTATGGTTCCCGATGATGATGATTTGTATGTCACGTAACTGTTTCAAACAAAGAAAAATTTGCAGGAATCTCTACATCTACTTGTAATGAAACACAACTTTGAGTTCAAAGTGAAAAAGTCAACCAAGTCGTTGTTGACGATCGTCTGTGTCGACGACAATTGCAGTTGGCATTTGCGAGCGACAAAGATGGACACAAATGAGTGCTTTATAGTTCGTAAGTATACATGGGAACATACTTGTGAAGTGGGAATTGGTCGAAGTGATCATAGACAAGTCCGTGCTTGGTTTATTGATCGTCAGATAATGCACAGGTATCAGGACCCACAGACGATCTACAAACCTTCGGACATTAGGAATGACTTCCATAGAGATTACGGAGTGGTCTTGAGCTACCAAAAGGCCTGGAAAGTTAAAGAATGCGCATTTGAGGATTTAATGGGATCAGCTGAGGAGAGCAATGCTAAATTGGCCAAGTACTGCCACAACATGGAGAGAACTAATCCTGGATCGTCATATTTTATTAAGACGGAAGGCGATAATTGCTTCAAATTTTTCTTCATAGCTCTTGGACAATGCATTCGGAGATTTCGAAATGTCATGCGACCCATAATTCTAGTCGATGGCACAACTCTGAAATCTAAATACGAGGGCAAGTTGATTATTGCTACATGTCGAGATGTCAATATCTAAATTTACCCTCTTGCATTCGGCATAGTCGATAATAAGAATGATCTGTCGATGCGTTGGTTTTTTACAAAGTTGAGGGAAGTAATCGGAGAAGTCGAAGAGCTTGCATTTGTAACTGATCGGGGACAGTCTTTGATAAATGGTATCGTTGAAGTTTTTCCCGAGGCACATCATAGTTATTGCATGTACCATATACAAGGCAACCTGAAGACCAGGTATCGGGGCAAAGGCATCGTTTCATTGTTTAGAAGAGCAGTCGAAGCATACAGTGTTGAAAAGTGTAACAGGTTCATGGAAGAAATTGGAAATAAATCATTCGAAGTTTGGGAGTATATAACCAAAATGGGGATTGAACATTGGGCTCGTTCACACTTTCCAGGCCGTCGATACAACATGATGACGTCGAACAACGCGGAGTCTCTCAATGCATTATTCAAGAAGGATCGAGAGTTACCCATCCTTGTAATGATTGAGAACGTTCGTAACAAGTGGCAGCAGTGATTTTACGATCGACGTGTAGAATCACGTAATTGTTCAAGCGTGCTAGCGCCGGCTCAAGAGCATAAACTCTGTAAATCTACAAATGTTGTGAGAAAGTTGAATGTGGAATCACTGGATTAATCGCAAAGCCTTGTGAAATGTACACGTACTACGGCATATATGGTTGACTTGACTGATAATACATGCAGTTGTAGTCGATTTCAGTTGAAGAGTTTTTCATGTGAGCATGCAGTCGCGGTGACTATATATCGAGATTTTGCACCGAGAACATTATGCTCTCCTTATTACACGGCTGACTCTTGGAGAGCAGCGTACACAGAGACTATATTTCCTCTACCTAATGAAACTGAGTGGGAAGTTCCCGACAACATTATCCACCTCAATACTGTGTTACCACCAGAAGTTCAACCGCGTGGTCCTGGACGTCCACGTACGTCTAGAATACCATATATCGTAGAGTTTCATCAACCGCGTAGGTGCAGCAAGTGCATAGACATAGGGCATACTCGTCAAAATTGTAACAATCATATTCCCCTAAGTGACATTTAAGCCGATGTATTAAATAAATAAGATTTTCAATGTTTCTGTTATTAAAAATTCAATATTTAATTTTAGTCATTATCAAATTTTAAATTCTTATTTATTAAACTTTTTAAATATTTTCGATGTTAATTAAATAATATTTATATTCTTTAATTTATTTTTATTATTTATAATGTTTAATTTTTAATATATTTATATAATTAAAAAAATTATTACTTAATTTAATTGAATAAAGGAATTATTAAAATTAATTAAAGAATATAAATATTATTGAATTAATATTTAATTACCAATTTTTAATTTTAAAAATGATATTTTTCATATTTAATTACATACTTTTTATTTTAAAAATAAATGAAAAAGAAATTACAATTAAATTATAAATAATATGTATTTTTTGGTAATTATCAATTTAAATTTATTTATTTAATTACATAAATACAAATTTTAAACAATCAAAAAATATTTTAATTATATAAAGAATATATTTATTACTTAATTTAAATTAATAAAGGAATTATTAAAATTAATTAAAGAATATAAATATTATGGAATTAATATTTAATTACCTATTTTTAATTTTAAAAATAATATTTTTACTATTTAATTACAAATTAAGATTTTATATGTTCCTATGTTTAGGGTCATCTACATGATCACTGGAAAGTCGATCCAGAATGTCTACAGCTTGAATATGGAATTCTTTCAGGCCATTGACATTGAGTACGAGTCGTTCAGACATCTGGGTGGCGACTACGTAGTGCCGGATTATTTGGTCGATTGATTTTTTGCCGAAGGTCAGGGGAAGGCCATGGGCTGGTTGTACACATATGTACATTCCAGTTTGTGCGAATCATCACTATATTGCACTGGAGATCGTCTTTCCTGAGTCGACGGTGGCTGTGATCGTTCCCCAGATGGCTAGAGTAGTGGAGATTTTCGTACAGGACAAACTAGCTATCGTGCGGGACATGGCTACGGCGAGACAAACCATATCGTAAGTGTTTGTTATTTTTTTTAATTTTAAAACTTAATTTTTATGTACATGACATCGAACTAACGCATTATTTTTCAATTGCAGTGGTGACTGCGGCATTTACATGATAAAATACATAGAATTTTTGAGTATAGCTCATAAGGTTGATTCTATCAACCAATCATGGATTCAAAACTGGATAAATAAGCTAGTAGCTGACTTATGAAAATTTAATTGCGATCTGTAAATTTTTTTTTTTTATTCTTTGTAATTTTGTAACTATTGTATAAGTGCATTTTTTTTTATATTTATGTACATTGTAATCATTTGTAATTTTAAATTTTTACGTTAATTATGTAATTTTAAATTCTTTATTTAATTATATAAATACAAATTTATAATTAAATAGTAAATTAAATAAAAATTGAATTATTTAATGTTGACTAGGTCAATCTTAAAAGTGTAATGTAATGAGTTAGCGTATCGTAATTTACTAAAATTAATACAATACTTATCCGAACCTCCATTTTCTCCACTCCGTCTCGAACGCCTTCCATTTGGCATTATCAACCTTCCTAAACATGTTTGGGACGCCTCCATTAATAAATGTCCTTCTCTTGACCTCGATCGTGTAGGAAGAAATAACGTACTGTGACGGCATCCTAAGCCTCTTGCCAACCACCTGCTCCGACACGTCAACAGAATGCTTCTTATCCTTAGTTACGGTCGGCGTCCTCTCCTCCCCTTAACTACCACCTCCTCATCAATCACCACCACCTCCTCCGTCCTCCCCTTCTCCGCCACCTCTCCAATCCCTGTCTAAGGAAATAACCAGCTCAAGAGGTCCTCATCTCCCCAGAACTGTGGGTGACCCCCCTCTCCGTCTCCCACTCTGTCCCCTTCTCCGCCACCCTCTTTCCCTCTACCAGACATATCATGTCGAAACGATGCAACCTCCTCCTGAAGATCTGCTACGTGGCCACGCAGCACATAGACATCGTGTGACAGAGAGTCGACCCTGCCGGTCATATCACGACTCTGATCCGTCAACTCTCGGCGCGGATCAGCAATCTGTCCCGTCAAGTCTCGTTGCAGCGCGCCGACCTCCCCTGCAATAAATCCAGTCAACCGGGCATATATATCATCGTCCTGACTGTAACCGTGTGTAGGAGATCCACGGAGGAACTATTGGGATGGGGGAGACAGAAATGCAACGGGCGCAAGGGATGACCATGTCATGGGCGGAGATGAGTCCCTCCGCGTAGGTGAAATCATGGGCAGAGGGGGTGCCATAGGCGGAGGTGATCCTCAATCAACTGGATCGCGCTCCTACAAAAATGTCAACATAAAAAATTAATAATTGCAACCTCATAGAAAATGCTGATAAATAAATTATCATCAAGTCGCATACCCTATCTCGGTCCAGGATCGAATCGGTCGTCTGGTCGTTTTGGGTGTGCGGAAGATCTGCTACGTGGCCACGCAGCACATAGACATCGTGTGATAGAGAGTCGACTTTGCCGGTCATATCATGACTCTGATCCGTCAACTCTCGACGCGGATTAGCAATCTATCCCGTCAAGTCTCGTCGCAGCGCGCCGACCTCCCCTGCAATAAATCCAGTCAACCGGGCATATAGATCATCGCCCTGACTGTAACCGTGTGTAGGAGATCCACGGAGGAACTATCGGGATGGGGGGAGACAGAAATGCAACGGGCGCAGGGGATGACCATGTCATGGGCGGAGATGAGTACCTCCGCGTAGGTGAAATCATGGGCAGAGGGGGTGCCATAGGCGGAGGTAATTCTCAATCAACTGGATCGCGCTCCTACAAAAATGTCAACATAAAAAATTAATAATTGCAACCTCATAGAAAATGCTGATAAATAAATTATCATCCAGTCGCATACTCTATCTCGGTCCAGGATTGAATCGGTCGTCTGGTCATTTTGGGTGTGCGGAATGTCTATTTCACGATCAAAATCCCGACTCTCCTCCTCCATCAACGGTATCAACTCAGTTATTACTTCAAGCTGACATATTGACGTTTGAATTATTTTAACAAAATGTAGCGATTTTTAAATTACATAAAATATAAATTAAAAATTTACAATACTCACATTGGGGTCGTCGAGGAGAGCCGATAACTGTTTCCCAGATGGACAGTCACCTATCAGGATGATCGCCAGTGATGCATCCTAGGGCAACGTGTCTCCGGCCACTTTACATAGCGGGTACCCAGTAGGAGGACGGTCTCATACGCCCAGATTTGCAACATATACAAATATTAGATATGAATTATGTATAATTTTTTTTACTTTACACTGATTATGTTAAATATTTACCTGCACTGCCAGAGGCAATCCATAGACATCGTACTTACGCACTGACCCTTTGGGTTTCGAGTGCGATCTGGTGAAGACGTGGTCGGTCTCATCGAAACACCTCTAGCCCCACGGATAGTTGTTGAAGCCATCAATGCCATCGACGATCTCTAAGTGGATGAGATCAATCGCAGTCTTCTTATGGTGACTCCGCATCACGTTCTCCATGATGTAGACCAATCCTAGCTTCAATCTATCTAGTATGTGGTCACATCTCCTGACTGCGTCGGTCAACTGCGACTGAAGCACTGTCCCCTGTCCCTCAAAGTATGTATCGATCAACCTGTTGCTTCTTCGAGTAATATCATCTCCCGTCATCTGTAGCTCAGTCATCATGGCAAACTCGATAGGAGAGAAACTGGCGACCCTGCCCCCGAGGTCGAAGTGGAGGGCATCGCCTTTGACTGGACTCAGCAACCGACATAATAAGGCATTGATGATTTGCCCCGAAAACTGTACCTCCCTCAAGTCACGTAGGGGCTAGATGAATGATTGTCGAAGTATCTTTCTGTGTTGATCATCCAGCAGCTCCTCTACGACAGTAAAAGCATCGAAACTACTGTTCCAAGTAGCTTTCCCCGCCATCCTCCTCAACTCGTCGTCCAAATGATATTTCATCCTACAAAAATTCGAAATGAGCCATGTTAAAAGACTGTACAAGATATATAATGGAATAACGTACAATAACATAACATTAAGCAATCTGAATGACGACTACTACCAACAAAGACATAAAATATATTTAATATCCAATTTCAATTCTTTTTAATTACAAATTTTTAATATCAAAAATAAAAGAAAAAAGAAATTACAATTAAATTATAAATAATTTGTATTTTTTGATAATTATCAATTTAAATTTATTTATTTAATTACATGAATAAAAATTTTAAACAATAAAAAATATAGAATACATTGATTACTTAATTTAAGTGAATAAAGGAATTATTAAAATTAATTAAATAAGATAAATATTATTGAATTAATATTTAATTACAGATTTTTAATATTTACGTTCAATTCTTTTTAATTACATATTTTTAATTTCAAAAATAAAGTAAAAAAGAAATTACAATTAAATTATAAATAATAAGATAATTTTTTTTGGTAATTATCAATTTAAATTTATTTATTTAATTACACAAATAAAAATTTTAAACAATCTAAAACAATATATTATTAAACATAGAACACATTGATTACTTAATTTAAATGAATAAATGAATTATTAAAATTAATTAAATAATATAAATATTATTGAATTAATATTTAATTACCGATTTAATTTTTAAAATGATATTTTTAATTTTTAATTTTAATTCTTTTTAATTACAGATTTTTAGTATTAAAAAAATTACAATTAAATTATAAATAATAAGATAATTTTTTCGGGTAAATATCAATTTAAATTTATTTAATTAATTTTACATTAATAAAAAATTTAAATGAAAAACAAAATATAATTATACATAGAATACATTGATTACTTAATTTAAATGAATAAATGAATTATTAAAATTAATTAAATAATATAAATATTATTGAATTAATTTTTAATTATCGATTTTTAATTTTTAAAATAATATTTTTAATATTTAATTACAATTAAATTAGAACTAATATTTAATTATCAATTTCAAAATTCTTTATTTAATTAAATTTATAAAAAATTTATAATACAAAACTATTAAAATTAAATAAAAATAAAAATAATAGTTAATTACTTTCGAAATGATTAAACATTTCTTTAATTTTCGTAATTATCAATATTTCAATTTTTTTATATATAAAAATATTTAAAAATAAATTATTATTATAATTCAGCTACTATAATTAAATTATTTCTTAAAAAAAATAAAAATAAAAAAGGCCCAATAAAAAATAGGGCCCTAATTGTTCGGCCCACTTTTTAACAGTGGGCTTAAAAACAGTCGACCCACTTTTTAACAGTGGGCCAACTGTTTTGGGCCTCGCAGTCGGATTGAGCTTCTCTCCAACGAGAAACGGCGCTGTTTCGCCGAAATATCGCCATTTTCGACGGCTCCAAGCTCCAAATAACCCAATACATCCTAATTTAAGCCTAAATATTAAATCAACTACACAAATAATCAACATAAGCTACAAAAAAAATCAAAACTCATCTAAATCATAATATTCAAAATCAAACCATAAGTAATAATAATAAATAAAAAAAACTAACCTTGTAATAGATTTGGCTCCTACGGTGGGTTTCTTATTCTTAAATCACCTCTTCCCTCCTTTGATCGACGGCCGGCTCGATTGGGTTTGCATGTTTTTTTTTTCTTTTTGTCTCTTTCGGTCGACTCAGTGAAAGTGAAGTGGAGAGGGGTATTTTTAACTTTTTGTCTTTAACTTTTTTTTAAAATTAAATCTGGTCAAAGGTCATTGTGGAATTTCTGGGATTTGAACGGGTCATTTATTATAATTTCCTCGTGAATCTACCGGTCCTTCGGAATTTTATTTGTCATTGGCATCAATTATCATTCCATCTATGGCCACAAGCAGAGGAATGCCATTAATAATCGGATGAAAAAAGTCGATGACATCGCTAATTAGGGCATCCTTTTTCTCACATAACCTAAGGAGTTGTTCAAAGAGCGGACAGGCCAATATTTTCTACGAGAGTTTTGCTTATTCTAATATCTTCTCTCTCTCTATCGGGAAAACAATCACAGTTCCATTTTCTTTTGCTCGTCGAAAACCAAGTAGTGGCTATACTGACACCTCTCGTCGTGTAGCACCACGCCGCACGAAGACCACCTTGCTCAGGGATAGCGTTGCGTGCAGGGACCATCGAATCCAAATCAATGACAGCCAATGCGAGTACTCAGGCCTTTCTTCTGCTTCTGTCCAAGCTATAGAGGCATGCACCCAATGGCGTGATGTTTCTGGTGTTCGTAAAATTTGGATCTAGGGTTTTTTGGATCAGATCTGGAAGATCAAAAGGGTCAGGACCTTGATGGCTGTAACATCACTGTATACGATGCTCAATCCCACATAAGCGACGAAGGTACTTGATTTCGTGGCGGACATGAGAAAATCATAGTCATATATTTATGTTTCAAAAATGATGTTTGGACGAATGAGTAATTGGAGTTCAAAGTGGATCAATTTGGAAGAGATTTATATGTTTGAGGAAAACTACGTTATTTTCTCTCATATAGAAAAATTTAAAAGGCAAAGACTAATTTATACATGGCCACACTTTTAAAGGGTGTAATCATATGTAGCATAGAAACTATCTCTATGTGCGCGCCTGGGAGGGAGCGAATCATGGATCATGTTAGCATCTCGAGTCATTGAACTTGTGTATAAGCAATACCTGAATATACGAACGTCGGATCAAAAAATTTCCCTAAGAAAGGTCCATGTTTTAGATTTATTGCCTATATTTTGTATTCTTTTATTCTTTCAATTGACTTTTCAATTCCTAAAACTGCTAAAACACTTGTGTTTATTGTTGTTAATGGAAAGATTAAACATAAAGTTAATGATGATGTTAATAGAAGTTACATGTGTACCTATCGATCTGTTAAGTCACCCATTGGAGTCTTTTATATAGGTGTGGTTTTTCATTTATTCCACACACAAAAATTCTCATCTTCTTTCTAGTTTCTTTTTGCTTATGGCCCGTTTGATAGAAAGATGGAATTTGGGTGGAAAGAAAATGAATTACAAGGAATTGAATTGTCTAGAAACTATTTTACTGAGTATTGTAATTAAAGGTGTTTGATTGGTATAATTTTCACTTGAAAAATATAATAGTTTTGGTGTCCGTTTGACTTTGTTTTTCATGAAAATTATCAATTAAAGGGATACATTTTCTTACCATTGGGGACAAAATTTGTTTAGATTGCCAAAAAAAAAAAAAAATTTGAAATTTTTTTGATATTTGTTTGGCTTCTTTTTTTTTTTTTTTTTTTTTTTTACATAAAATTTGTCAATTAAATGGATAATTTTTTTTATATTTCATTTTAGAATTTGTTTCTATTGAAATTCAAGGAAAATGTGGCAAATGTGAAAAGTTGGAATTCGAATTCCCTAGAAAAAGTTGGCTATCAAACAACCATAAAATGGAAGTTGGAATTAGAATTCCGACTACCATGAAAAATATAGAGGTATCAAACATACCCTTAGATTTTTCAACTTGCTGTCAACAGTGTTTGTGATAGTTCAAATCAAATTCAATTTGCTAGTGTAGAAATTAAAGAGCTCAGTTTCTACAAGTTTCTTCGTTGTATTCTAGGAGACAGATGTTCAAATTGAACCTCAAGCACTTGCGGTAAGAGAGTGTATTTGTAACACCCCAAATTTTGATAAACTTGAAATGTTACCAAAACTCACTTTTCTTTGTTTTAAAGGCGGAACACTAAAAATAATTTTTTTAAAAATAAAATAATTGAAATATCCATAAATTTAAACTAAACATGAAAATTGTATCTTTAAAAAAATAAACATATTCAGCTAACTAATTAAATAGTATAACCGAACAAATTAAACTAACTAGTGAATTTAAAAACAAAAAAACTTAATGTGAATTTTTTTTTTCTTTTTAATTTGATCCACTTAGCAGTCAGTATCACCATCCTGCCACAGATCTAATCGACTCGCACTAACCTATAAAATTTTTGTAAGAGTGAGTATTTAAACAAAATACCCAATAAGATACGTGCAGTTTCCATACACAATAATATAACAATAAATAAACATTTCATGTCACTCTTCTCTTATAGAGTATGTCGGTGATCAAGCGATACACCTATCTTATATCTTCTTAAATTCTCGTAGGAATTCATATCTCTTTCTAAAGAACTCGAAGGTCCACCGAAAATTCATACATATTTAATTGAATATAAAAGTATATGGAAACAAACCACTTGTACAAAAATATCTTACCTCGTCAAATAAAATGAATTTTTGTAAGAACTCAAATATCTTATTCTACTTTCTTGAATGCGTCAATAAACTCGTGACTGACTTTTCGAAATTATTTCATCTCTCTCTCTTTCTCTACTGTTTGCCGTGTAAAAATTCTTTGTCGAAAATTATGGGATAATTGCACAATATTTATAGTAAAAAATAGCTTAGTCATAGTACAATTGTAATGGAAGAAAACGTATGCCAAACTTGGATAAGAACTAATTTTTTGGTCAAACAAATCATGATATGACACATGTACTTTGATTAAAAGCTAGTACTTGAATATTATACAAATATAATTATAATTTAACTTTTAATATTTATCAAAATAAATATAGGATAACCATTAACTTTTTTTCCCTACACGTGATACATGGCTACCACCAATAGATTAAATCCTAAACCAACTTAATTAATTACAAAAACATTCATTCTTAGAACTACAATATATTGCGTCTAACTTATCCAAATTAACTTTTTTCTTTTCTTGAGTCAAAGACTTCTAATTAATTACAAGTTTCAAAATGAGTTCAATATTGATATACTAAATCTTACTCTATTAGTATCTAATTATTTGACCCAAATAAAATAGGAATTTAAAACATATTTCATTTTAGTCCCAACTTTTCAAAATATAACATATAAAATAAATAAATTTTATTCTAAAATTTTCGGGTGTTACAATCTCTCATCCTTCAAAGAATTTCATCCTCGAAATTACTTGTGTTCGGGTCTTCTGTTGCCTGTCCTTGGGCTAAAGCAAAAACTTGGACATTTCCCTTCTTTTCTTCTCACCATTCTTCTTTGAGGGGTCTTCTTTGCAGTTTTTGGAAATATGATATGTTTTACCGCATCGATAGTAGACATGTTTCCCAAACGTCTACATTCACCCCTATACATTCTGTTGCACTTTGGACAGGGTGAAAGGATTTGTCCAACACTTGATCTGGAGTTGGTGAAAGGATTCTTGTTCTGTCATTCTTCTTTTCATTCGTTGGACTCATTCCATTTCCGCTTTCCTAAAGGCCCGACCCCTTGTTGAGAAGTTTGGTCAATCTCTTATCTATTTGAGATTGCTTGGTAGTTTGCAATACCCGACTATTAGAGTCATGTTTTGTTCGATTAATTATTTAAATTTGGGATATTTTAAATTAGTGTTTCTTGAAAGATTGAAGACTTAGTTGTTGATGAAATTGTGGTTACGCCCAAAATGTTATGCGGTGTCGTAGTGTAGCTTTGGAGTGTCGTATCCACAAGGAGATGGAAAATTATTCAAAGGTTCCAAAAGGGGTGATCTATCCTTTTAATTTGCAGGAAAGTTTGGTTGTTGATCAAACAAGTTGGTCTCAAAATTATGAACTAAAATTCAATAGATCAAGGTAGTGAAACTTTGGAATTCACTCTCTCGGGTTGGATCAATCAACATTAGTTATTCATGCATCTTACCAAAACTCTAGGCTCCTATAGTAAATTTCCACGCTAATCTTGAGTTTAATTGAAATTATGATTTAATAAATATTCGATCAAACAATAGAAAGAGCATGACTAATTCTATAAAAATCCAATAAGAATTAAACCATTTTCAAGACTAATTTATAAAGAAAACCCTAGATCAATTTAATTCCACAATAATACCAAATCTAGATTTCTTCCACAACATATTTCCACATTAATACATTGAAATTAGATCCAAAAACAATCATATACATCAAGCATATAATGGTAAATGACCACACCGATAAGAGATTTGAAATTGAAATTCAATAAATACTTCAATTATTCAATGGAGAAAACGTGATTGAAACCATGAGAATCTAATATAAACTAAACCAACTTCAAAATATATCCATAAGAATAAGAAATCTAAATTCCAGAATTATTGAACAATAAAGATCACGTTACATGAATGAAAAGGTGTTAAAATTCCCAAACCCGATCGAGATTCTTCCTTGCTTCACCAAATAGGTTAGCCTTCCATGGAATTTTTGAGCCCAAGAGATGTTTGAGAGGTCTAGGAGATGAATAATGGTCGAATTCCCTTCTTCTGGTCGACTTTTGGGTGAGAAAAATGCGTCCAAAAACTTTCCATAGTTGATTTGGTTGATTTCCGGAAATAAAAGATTTTTAGCCCAGTTTATACCTATGCGACCGCATGGAATAAACCCATGCGCTCGCATGGAATAAAGTAATTCAACCATGAAGCTCTCGGTAAAAGCCATGCGGTCGCATGTCTTTATAACCATGCGACCGCATGATTTTGCCAATTTTTCACCGGACAGCTTTCAGTATTTTGACGATATCTTTCTCTCCTGATGACCAATTGAGGTAATTCAAGTTTCTTTGGAAATCTAACTAAAATTTCTACAGATGTTATTCAAATATCATCTTCGAATTCCATCATTTTACATGTCAAAAACTGGTCTCAATATGAGACTAAAAATCGGTTCAAAACCTTTCAGCATGTGTTATAATGCTTTGACTATATTTCATCCTTTTGGCTTCTTTCCTTATCCAATTGATGCCAAATACTCTCAAATATTCATATCTTCATTTTACCTTTGGAGTCATCTTTTGGATATTTGCAATTTAGCCCTTGAACTTTCACTTTCCTTCGTTTTGGTCCTTTCTCGCTCTTTTCTCCAATTTTCCATTGTTTTCATCCATTTGTGACCTAAACCAAGATATAAATGTATTTAGAATAATTAGACACTAATTAATCACGAAAATAAAAATATAAGCGGATGAAAATGGTAATGTGCTACTATCACACCCCCCCCAACTTGCTCATTGCTAGTCCCTAGCAATTTAGTGCAAAATAAAATAATCAAAGACTAGTCAACGTTGCAAGTCAATTATCAAGTTCTAATTTACTACAATGCATGTTCCCTTCAAACTCAACACCATAAAGAAATTAATAGTGTTATAATTACCAAGATGTCAAAAACACATGCCAAATGTGTGAGTGTGTGTCAACCCATAACCATCTTACTATCAACCCTAACACAAGTAGCATCAAGTATGTCTCAAGCTAAAGGTTCAGCTCCATAACTTACGGGTATCAAAGTGTTTAGTGCGGGGTTTCTCTATATGGAGCTGAGAAGGAGGTACGCTCAAAACGTGGGGGCTTAAACAATTATGCACAAGTAATAAGCAAACATTGATTCTGTGATAGGCATACTATCAAATGAGAATTCATCACTTCTTACCACAGCCTACTTGGGATCAAAACAGTCAATATAAAAGTTTGTAATATGGCTTGGGTTGAATTATATGAACAGAAAGATATAAGATTTTAAGCACTTCCAAGCATGTAACCAAGTACCTTATCAAGCATTTCTAATCAACCACAGCTTTCAATACATATCAATTGTCGACATTTCAATCCCCAAAATCAATCCATTTCTGCATTTTTTTTTTCAATTTTTGACATTTGGGGTGCCTTATTTGATCACATATTAACTCTTGCTGTTCTTGCTGATATTCTTTCACAAATAACACCCAATACTTACTACACACTTGGAAGTAAAAGAAGTGGAAAAATAAGCATAAATTCCAATATGGAGAATTATGGGTAAGGTAGGTGTATGAAAGAAAATGCTTCATATGTGTATATAGTTCAAAGTGGAGACTAGGGGTTATATTTATTGAAAAGAAAGGGCTTCAAATGCTCAAACATTTATCCTACATTGACCTTTATCATCTCCCAAGTAATCCACCATTTTACCACAAACTATGTAATGTTAATCTCACAAGAAGTTTCCAGTTCACAAAGCCAATAAATGCTTATTCCCAATTTAATGTGTTTGGGCTCTTAATCCTCACAATTTCTCACAAGAAGACTTTAACAAGAAACTCCTCTAACTACACGTGTTAAACAACAATCTTACCACAATGCTTGTGTGCATGAAAGGTTTAGCAAGTGTCGTGATATCTAGACTTTCACAAACAAAATTAATTCCTAACGGCATATTTGTCATTCAAGAACACATGTAGCAAATTAGGGGCTCAAAAATAAAAAATTTCTATAAAATGTCCATGGTTATGTTATTCACATCCAATTTTCAATAAGAATCCACATGGATCCTCCCCCCAACTAAATTGTGCATTGTCCTCAATGCATTAACATGTATACCAAATAAAATGAGAGGAAAGATGTCACCTGGGTATTGCAGTGAACCAACACAAATATGAAGGATGGAAAACCTAAAAGTACTTACAAGGATGATGGTGAAAAGAAATCTAATAAAAATACGAAAATATGAATGCAAACTAAAAAATAAATAAAATGAAATGACTTCCCTTGGGTTGCCTCCCAAGCAGCGTCTTTGTTTATTGTCGTTGGCTCGACCCAATATTTTTCATTTTTAGCCCGCATCTAGCCAGGGATGTTCCCATCTTCCTTGTGGCGTTCCAATCTTGTTGGACACCATTGTCGGTGCTGCTCCTCCACCTCCATTGGATATATGTGTGGTGTCACCAGGAGAGGGCTCGAAATTTGGAGTAGGGGCCTGCAATATAGAAGGTAAAGTCTTCTTGTTAGGAATTGGTGATATAAAATAAGGACTATTACCTATCTTGTGATCTGTCCTCTCAACAATGTCCAAACCATTTAGTTCTAAAAATTCATGTGCTGGTCCAATGAACATATTATCAGCTACTTCTTGTGTGAGTATATCAATCATGTAGGTCTGTTGACACTCATCGTCCTCCTCTGGCTGCTTAGTGATATGGAAAATGTTGACTTCTAGAGTCATATTCCCAAAAGATAATTTCATGAGACCATTCCTACAATTAATCAAAGCATTAGCAGTAGCAATGAATGGTCTACCAAGAATGATAGGTATTTTAGAAGCAACAGTCACATTATCTTTTACATCCACGACCAAGAAATCAACGGGGTAGTAAAATTTATCAATTTGAACTAAGACATCTTCAATTACTCCCCTAGGTTTAATAATGGACCTATCAGCTAATTGTAGGGCAACAGAGGTAGGCTTCATCTCACCTAATCCTAGCTGTGAGTAAATAGCATAAGGCATGAGATTGACACTAACCCCTTGTCCAATCTCATGGTTCCCGATGATGCAAGAGACAGTAGGACAACCAAGCTCCTTATACTTTGGTGGTGTCCTTTGTTCAATGACAACACTTACATGTTCAGTCAAAAAGGCAGTTTTCTTGACATGATGTTTCCTTTTGACAGTGCATAAGTCCTTAAGGAGTTTAGCATAAGCAGGAACCTGTGAAATCACATGCAAGAAAGGCAGATTGATTTTCACTTGCTTTAGGTGCTCTAAAATCTCGCTATGATGGCCACTAGATTTCGAGATGGACTTTAGAACTTGAGGGAAAGGTACTCTTACTGAATGTTCCACTACCTCCTCACTAGGGCTATTCTCATTCGATTCACTAGACTCTTTTTCTGTTTCCCTAGGTTTGGAAGTTAGCTCTAAGACTTTCCTCGAACGTGTGGTTATGGCATTCACTTCCCTAAGATTGGTCTCATGTGGTCCTGAAGTTTGTGCCATGTGTTGCCCCCTAGGATTTGGTTGCACTTGAGCAGGAAATTTTTCATGACTTCATTTCTTTGTTTTCCTCAACAATTTGAGTAATCATAGTCTCAAACGTTTGTTTGTTTTACTTTGTGCCTCGATGAATGCATGTAGAGTGTCTTCTAAGGAATTCTTAGATGACGTTGGGTTGATGTGAGGGTGCAGTGTAAGCTCTATTGAATTGGGCAGGTTGCTGGTTTTCAGATTTCCAGCTGAAATTAGGGTGATTTCCCCACCCTGAGTTATAGGTCTCGGAGTAAGGGGTATGGGGCTTTTGATAGACGCCTAAAGTATTACAGTGTGCCTTATAAAGTTCCATCTTCTCAGCATAAGTAGCGCACTCTTACACAGGGTGGTCACTTCATCCACACACAAAACAATTACCACTGGACTCAACACGGGATGCACTATGTACAGATTTCGAGTCTCTAGCACGTAAGGTTTCAAGTTCTTTAGTTAGGGTTTCTACCTTTGCTCTAAGGCTATCCTCCTCCCTAAGGTGATATATACCTACGCTAGTGGGATTACTTGCAGGTCGTGACCTATTAGTACTCTTAGTGATACTAGGTCTGGTCCATGTTTGAGCTTTCTCAGCTAGTTCATTTAGGTATTCCATGGCTTCGTTAGGATCCTTCCGTAAAAATTCACCATTGCACATCATTTCTACGAATTGGCGCTCCCTAGGTGATAATCCCTCGTAGAAGAAACTCACTATACGCCAACTCTCATAACCATGGTGGGGACAAAGGGTTTGTAGTTCTTTAAATCTTTCCCAGACCTGATATAGGGTCTCACTATCCTTTTGACTAAACACAGAAATTTGCTTTTTAAGTGCGTTAGTCTTATGGTGGGGAAAGTAGTTAGTAAAGAAGGCTTGAGTCATTTCATCCCAGGTGCCAATCAAACGTGGTCTCAATGAATACAACTAGCTTTTTGCCCTTTCTTTAAGGGAGAATGGAAAGAACTTAAGCCTAATTGCGTCCACTATACCATGTTGATTGTGGAAGGTTGCTACTACCTCCTCGAATTCCTTAATATGCACATACGGGTTTTCATTTTCAAGTCCATGGAAATTTGGGAGAAGTTGCATCATTCAAGGATTAAAATCTACACGTGGCATATTGGGTGGGAACATAATACACGATGGTGTAGATGTGGGTGTGGGGTGAAGATAATCATGCAAAGTTTTGTAAGGTGCATCATGCTCACTATCAGACATTGTGTTACGTGATGTGGTGGTCGTGGCAATAGATGCAGTGTCAAAAATAGGGTTAGAAAGAGATTCAAACATTGGACGAAATCTTTCGGTAGAGCTTCCTATATCGCCTCGATCCCTGCTGATAAACACAAGCAAAAGAAAAAAAATGGAACTATGTGAAAAATAAGAGAAAATAACGAGAGAAAATAAACTAACAAAAAAAAAATGAAAATGAAAAAGGGAACGAAGTCACCATTTTACTAGAAAATCCTTCAATTTGTTGTACCGTCTCCCCGGCAATGGCGCCAAAATTTGGTTACGCTCAAAGTGTTACGCGGTGTTGTAGTGTAGCTTTGGGGTGTCATATCCACAGGGAGATGGAAAATTATTCAAATGTTCCAAAAGGGGTGATGTATCCTTTTAATTTGCAAGAAAGTTCGGTTGTTGATCAAACAAGTCGATCTCAAAATTATGAACTAAAATTCAATAGATCAAGGTAGTGAAGCTTTGGAATTCACTCTCTCGAGTTAGATCAATCAACATTAGTCATTCATGCATCTTACCAAAACTCTAGACTCCTATAGTAAATTCTCACGCTAATCTTGAGTTTAACTGAAATTATGATTTAATAAATATTCGATCAAATAATAGAAAGAGCATGACTAATTCTATGAAAAATCCAATAAGAATTAAACCATTTTCAAGACCAAATTATAAAGGAAACCCTAGATCAATTTAATTCCACAATAATACCAAATCTAGATTTCTTCCACAACATATTTCCACATTAATCCATTGAAATTAGATCCAAAAACAATCATATACATCAAGCATATAATGGTAAATGATCACACCGAGAAGGGATTTGAAATTGAAATTCAATAAATACTTCAATTATTCAATGGAGAAAACGTGATTGAATCCATGAGAATCTAATATAAACTAAACCAACTTCAAAATATATCCATAAGAATAAGAAATCTAAATTCCAGAACTATTTGACAATTAAGATCACGTTACATGAATGAAAAGGTGTTAAAATCCCCAAACCCGATCGAGATCCTTCCTTGCTTCACCAAAGAGATTAGCCTTCCATGGAGATCTTGAGCCCAAGAGATGTTTGAGAGGTCTAGGAGATGAATAATGGTCTAATTCCCTTCTTCTGGTCGACTTTAGGGTGAGAAAAACGCGTCCAAAAACTTTCCATAGTTGATTTGGTTGATTTCCGGAAATAAAAGATTTTTGGGCCAGTTTATACCTATGCGACCGCATGGAATAAACCCATGCGGTCGCATGAAACAAAGTAATTCAACCCTAAAGCTCTCGGTAATAGCCATGCGGTCGCATGTCTTTATAACCATGCGACTGCATGGTTTTGCCAATTTTCCGCCTGACAGCTTTCAGTATTTTGACGATATCTTCTCTCCTGATGTCCAATTGAGGGATTCAAGTTTCTTTGGAAAGATAACTAAAATTTCTACAGATGTTATTCAGATATCATCTTCGAAGTTTATCATTTTCCATGTCAAAAACTGGTCTCAATATGAGACTAAAAATTGGTGCAAAACCTTTCAGCATGTGTGATCATGCTTTGACTATATTTCACCCTTTTGGCTTCTTTCCTTATCCAATTGATGCCAAATACTCTCAAATCTTCATATCTTTATTTTGCATTCCGAGTCATCTTTTGGATATTTGCAATTTAGTCCTTGAACTTTCACTTTCCATCGTTTTGGTCATTTCTCGCTCTTTTCTCCAATTTTCCATTGTTTTCATCAATTTGTGACCTAAACCAAGATAAAAACGTATTTAGAACAATTAGGCACTAATTAATCACGAAAATGCAAATATAAGTGGATGAAAATGGTAATAAATGTGCTACTATCAAATTGTTTTATGGTTGATAGAATATTTTATGGTTGATCATTTGAGTTGCAACACTAGGATTTAAATATTTTCAGTTTCTGGCCTAAGTTTAAAAATTCACACAGACCAAAATACTTGAAATTTTAAGGTGATTCTAGTTCGAGATGATAGGCATATGAGTTATCTGTCTCTCGGATTTGGAATCATGAATTTTGGTTGTGTAAAACTCAAGTTATGGACGTTTTCCTGAGAGCTGCCAAAATGTATTAACATTTTGAAATTTAAAATGGTCCAACATTTACCCGAGAACAAATAGATCTGATTTTTGAAAATAATTTTAACCCATCTATCCTTTGAATTTGTGTACAAAATTTTTACATATAATTCTCCTATGTGTGATATGTTTATAGTTTAAATTTTGCAAATTTTGGATTTCATTTAGTTGTCAAACGAAAATTATTTCATAAAGTTATACAAGTTGAAAATTTAAATTTTCCAAAAGAAAATTTCTTTAGTTTTATAATGGATTCTATGAAGCCTTAATACTTTTAGTCCAAGTTATTTTTCCGCATTTTATGAACAATCTAGGTAGAAGTTTGCAAATTTAAGATATTAGTAATGTTAAGAGTCCCTAGAGCTCGTGGCGTTACAACTTAGTATCGGAGTCAGGTTTTACTTTCCTATAGAACTGCATTAAAATCTTATTGGTTTCAAATTTCAAAACTTTTAGAATGAATCAAAATCTATACTTACGTGTCACCACTGTTTCCACCTATCACCATGCCAACCATGAGGTAAATGAAAAGTTTGATGATATTTCTATGCTTTAGAGACAATATCAGCTATGTTTTGATGGTATTATTGTGCCTATTATGAACCCAAAAAAATAATAAATAAATAAAAATTCATGTTATGTTTAAAGTATGCATTTGAAACATGTAATGTGGATATTATGTGTACATAGAATTGTTTAGGTTAGACAATTTGTGTTTAAAAAATAAAATAGTAATAAAAATACTAGAAACCCACCTAACCGGACTTCACATAATTGGTATGACAGATATGGCATGAATGATAAGGACATGTAGGATGATGATTGCTTCTAGAAGAGACCCAGCCCCTAGAGAAGCATTTATTAGAAACTATGAAGAGTATCAGCAAGACTCGATACATGATATAGGTCGGCATATCCAGGAGATGTGGTCTTTATGACAAGAGATAAGACAACTGGGCCACCTAGTTACTAGTCGTCAAGCCACACGCCACCTCATTGACACCCTACCTGAAGGGTGGTAAGAGATTGTAGAAGAGATTTACGATCGACTTTGGAGGGCCATCGTACCCATCTTACCACGAGAGATTGATTATCAAGCCTTTTGCTCTGACCTGATAGCATGATGGAGGGCAGACTCTATGCCCATTGTCGAAGATATTGATAGTGATGCACCACCACCTAGCTCAGATGATGAGGAGTAGTTATAGGATAGTATTTACTTGTATATTTCCAGTTTAGTTATTATTTTATCAGTAATAAGGTTGAGTAGGATTTCCCTTTTCTTTTGGTGCACCGGACTTTCTTTCATAAATTGTACTTCCTCATAAAAGATCTAGTTGATAATGAAATATTTTATTTCCCGTTTGTGGTTTCCCATTAAATTGCGCAATGTGTGATTGTTGTAAGTTTCCTATAGATTACAAACCTATTCCATTTTGTATGAAGGAAAATGGCATCAACATCACATGTAAGAGCATTTAGGGAACTACAGCAAGTAATGGAAGAAATGAGACAAGTCTTATTGGCATAAGCTACTTTGGCAGCACCAATGACTCCAACTGGATGAGATGTACTGACAGTGCCACCCGTCGTAACACAAACTACCACTATACTCCCTATTGTTCTTGCACCAACCATTGTTCTAGTTGTGCCCATCATTGAGCAGTTCTGTCGATATCGACCTCCTAGCCTCGATGGAGGCAATGACCCTTTGGCAGCAGAGGAGTGGTTTCGCACAATTGAGAAGATCTTTTGACACATATCGTGCCCAGATAACCAAAATTTTGTGTGTGCTGAGTTTATGTTAGTGGGAGGAGCCGACCACTTGTAGGAATCTGTTTGTCGTACTCGCACAGAGAAAGAACAGCATAATATGACATGGGATCAATTTAAGACTGAACTGTTAGATAAATATTTTCCCCAAGCTCTTCATGACTACAAGAAAGCCGAGTTCTTGCAGTTGACTCAAAGGGATATGGACATCACAGAATATGAGAGAAAGTTTGAGTAATTGTCTTGGTATGCTCCACACTTGGTTAGAATCGAACAAATGAAGGCTAGGCGATATGAGCGGGGCCTACATCCTAAAATAAGGCAGATTGTGAGTTCTCATGAGCTTACTACATTCAGCGCATTCGTAAAGAAAGGCTAGACCGTGACATATACTGGTGTTAAGCATAAAATTCAGGGTCAACGACAGGATTTTGGGAAGAGAAAATGGGTTGATCAGAATAAGGACGGAAAATCAAGCTCACACAAAAAGCCTAATGATAGATTTATCCTTGTCTCGCTAGCAATGCCATACCTCCATGTCCTAAATGTAAGAAAAACCACAAAAGAGAATGTTATGTTGGGAAAAATGTATGCTATAAATGTGGCCAGTCAAGCCACTATGCTCAATGATGTCAGGCATTGCTAAGTAAGGAGGATAATCAGGCGAGGAAGGGAAATTCTCGAATTTTCTCCATGACCCATGTTGAAGCTTCTCAGGATCCGGACGTAATAGTAGGTATCTTATCTATCTCTAGCAACCATGTGTATGTTCGTATTGATTCCAGTGCAACACATTCATTCATATCTGCTACATGCTTAGCTAGAATTGGCGTGATATGTAAAAGTAACGATTGCATACTAGAAATTAGTATAAATCGGGAAGAACCATAGATACGGATAGGATAGCTAATGCAGTAGAGATAGACTTTGATGGGTTAGTCTTAAACGTGGATCTGCATGTAATCAAGATGAAAGACTTCAATGTCATTTTGGGCATGGATTGGTTCGGTAGCAATCGAGCAACCATAAACTGTTTTGAGAAAGAGGTAGTGTTTTGAAGACTTGGTAAAAATGAATTTAGGTTTTATGGATCTAAGATTAAAGCACTTATTCACCTCATCTCAGCCATGCAAGCCAAGAAATTGCTAAAGAATAAAACATGCCAAAGATATTTGATTAACGTTGCTGACACATTAGAAAAACGGACAACTATGGATAACACACCAATAGTATAAGAGTATCCAGACGTACTCCCACAAGACCTACCAAGTATTCCACCTGAGAGGTAGGTAGAATTTACGATTGATTTGATCCCTGGAGCCGTGCCAGTGTCTAAAGCACCTTGTAGAATGGCTCCTAAGGAGCTTCAAGAGTTGAAAATACAATTGGAAGAACTGAGTAGTATTGGTTTTATAAGGACAAGCATGGCACCACGGAGAGCTCCAGTACTATTGGTTAAAAGGAAAGATGGGTCAATGAGAATGTGCATAGATTATAGAAAGTTGAATAAAGTAACTATTAAGAATAAATATCCACTTCCAAGGATTGAAGATTTATTCGATCAGCTGAAGGGAGCTACAGTATTTTTAAAGATCGACTTGAGATCGGGCTACCATCAGTTAAAGATTAAACAAAGCGATATATGAAAGACATAATTTCGAACTCGCTATGAGCACTATGCATTTATAGTTATGCCCTTTGGCTTATAATGCCCCTGCAGTGTTTATGAACTTAATGAATCGGGTATTTCAACATTATCTAGACCAGTTTGTCATTGTGTTTATCGATTATATATTGGTATACTCAAATGATGTTTAGCAGCATGAAAAACATTTAAGAGCAATGTTGGAGACTTTACGCAAGGAAAAACTTTATGCCAAATTCAAAAAGTGTGAGTTTTGGTTAGATTGTGTAGGATTTCTAGGTCATGTAGTGACCGCCCATGGAATTCAAGTAGACCTAGCTAAGGTTGATGGTGTGAATAACTGGCCGATACCTACTAATGTAGGAGATGTGAGGAGTTTTCTGGGCTTAGCCGACTACTATTGACGATTCATTGAAGGTTTCTCAAAAATTGCAGGGTCTTTAATACAGTTGACCCGAAAAGGTGTTAAGTTCATTTGGTCAGAAAGGTGTGAAAAAAGCTTTCTGGAGTTAAAAAAATAAACTAGTTTTTGCTCTAGTATTTGCTATACCTGAAGGATCAGATGAATTTGTTATTTATAGTGATGCATCCAAGTTGGGATCGTGGTGTGTATTAATGTAGAACGGAAATGTGATATCTTATGCATCAAAGCAGTTGAAGTAGTATGAGCAAAAATATCCGACACACGATTTAAAACTTGCAGCAGTAGTTCATGCTCTTAAAATTTGGCGTCACTACTTGTATGAGAGCAAGTGCGAAATCTACACTAACCATAAAAGCCTTAAATACTTTTTTCACTCAAAAGGAGTTAAATATGAGACAAAGAAGATGGCTGGAGCTAGTGAAGGACTATGACTGCACTATCCATTACCAACTCGGTAAGGCTAATGTTGTCGCAGACGCACTAAGTAGGAAGAAGATGTGTCAATTATCAGTCTTGAGAATTGATTAAGAGTAGCTAATTAATGACCTTGAAAAATTGAAAATTGAGGTGCTAATCCCTCGACTTGAACAACGACGATGATAGCAACATTAACTCTGAAGCCAACACTCAGAGCCAAAATAATAGAGGCCTGAAAGGATGACTCGTTCCTCGAAAAGATGAGGGCCTCGGTCAAAACAGAGAAAAGGAAAGATTTTGAGATATCTGAAGATAAGGCGTTAATGTATAGAGGTCAACTATGTGTATCTAAAGATGAAGGATTTCAGAATGAGAATATGACAGAAGCTCATTTTGCCCCTTATGCAGCACACCAAAGTGAGACCAAAATGTATCGAGATCTAAGCAGTTCATTTTGGTGGAGGAATATGAAAGGGAGAATAGCCCAATTCGTATCAAAGTGTCTTGTTTGTCAACAGGTTAAAGTTGAGCATCAGAGGCCACGAGCTATTAAATTTGGTTTGGACCTTTGTCTAGGCCCTTACTGAACCAAGACCAGTCTCAATTTATTATTATTATTATTATTATTTTTACAATAAGCAAGCATATACCCGCTTGCTGACTGCAAGTAGGTTGCCCGCCTATATGCATCACAAGCAGCTACTATAGCTACCTGTAGTATGGCCTTGTTACATGACATAAATGATCTGTTTCACAAGCCATTTTGGCTAGCTGCACTGGCCAGCTCAAGCTCTGGTTGACGTTGAAAAATGAGGCTCAACCTCAACCTTGACTCGGTCCCACTGAATTGTGAGCCAAGTTGGCTCGGACTTAGCCCGAGCTAAGCCGCAAGCTGCTCGAGTCGACGAGCCGAATTGACATACCTAGGTGGGATGGTGGCAACAATTAATGAACTTTCGGATTGCGACGAAGGTTGATTCAGGTAATGGGTTTATTTATGTTATTATGGGAAAGTCTACGAGATAATGCGTAATGGTTGCGAGGGCAAGTAATAATTTCTGATGGTATGAGTAGGACAAATTTGGTGGCGGGTGATTGATGCGCTTGGATGGTGGTGGTATTTTATTTGTTTGGGTTGCAATGTTTATTTTTCATTTCTTGTTTTATTTTTTTCGTCTTTCATTAGTTTTTATTTTTATTAAAATAATAGTCATTTTTAATAAATTTTTGACACTTTAAGAAGGAAAATTGTAGTTGGGGTTCTAAACCTTTCAAATTATTGCAAATTATATCCAAACCTTTAATCTTGATGGTAGCTAAAGGACATGTGGACGAAATCTGTCCATTCTTGCGCTAGTTGACCAAAAGTCTATAATCTAACCAAAATTTGATCAAATCTAAAAGGGTAAAATGGTATATTTAAACTATCTCATATAAAATAATTAAATAAAAAAATCCATGATTCTTCTTCTTTATCTTACCCACTCCCACTCTCCAGTATCCCCAAAACCAAATCCACAGTAAAGTTGCCATTGATGTATATTCAGTATCATCTTCGTCCTATTTCTCTTTCTTTAATCTATATATATATATATATACATGCATAAATCTTCTTACTCCTTATTTAAATTATCAAAGTTTCAATCTTCTCGTTTTGGTGCAATTTGTTTCTGATTAATCATTTTGTTGAATGTTTCTACAGATTTGAATTAAAATTGGAAAGTTGTTTACATATCTATTTGATGTTTAAATTTTGAATGGCCAGGAATAAGAAATCTAAGATTTTCATTGAATTACGTTGTGGGAGATGCCAATTTTGTACAAAAACGATACAATATAGATCGGGAGGTTTGGGCTGAAATTTTTTACCAAAAGTTTGCTTTGATTTGTGAAATCGTTGATGATTACGCTTCCATTGCTATGGATATGAAATTTTCGGGCATTGTGCCTCAAAGTTGACAATTTCAAGAACTAAAATGATTGCTCTTTCCAGACATTCAGCACCTCTTTAGCCCCCATTCTCTTTCTCTCTTGTTTTCTACAACATAATCTTTTATAAAATAATATTATATGTAAATAAAAAAAATTATTCTTTTTCAACCACCTATTCTTAAAAAAAAAAATCTATTCCAAACATTATAATTTGAAAAAAAAAATGGGGGCCAAATAGGAGCTAAGAGACAATCGAATTTTTTTTTGGTCTAAGTTCAACTAATATTGGAGTTTTACTGCATATTTGAAGGTGGGGATGAAACTTAAAATTTTGGTTCGTGTTTGTTTTTGGAGTCGGAAGGTGGTGATGGTAAAAGGTAGTGGCTGGAATGGGCAGATTTCTGTCCACATGTCTTTCAGCAACCATCGAGATTAAAGATTTGGGAACTTAGCTGCAAAAATGAAAGGTTTGAATATAGTCTGCAACATTTGAAAGGTTTGAAAACTATTGAGAATCAAATTAATGGATTCCATAAAAAAGTTGACAACACTAATATGTCTTAGGTCTCAAGGTGCTAAAATTCAAACATTCTATACTTCATCTTTGCAAAGTTCAAACATTGAAGACCGTAGTTCAACTTTTCCTAATATTATCACATATTTATTTTTTAGTCCATGTTTGATAATGATTAAAATCTAAATTTTAATTTAAGTCAAATTCGACAATTAATTTCAATCATATATTTTGAGTTCTACAATTTTTCAATCATACATTCTATCAAATTTTATTAAAATCTATTAAAAGTCTAATTTTATTCTCCAACAAATAGGGGTTTAACAAGATTTAGATAGGGAATAATATGAGCTTGTTTGAGTCTCATTTTTTTTCTTAAGAATACATTTTGAAATAGTAAATTGATGAAAAACGTGTTAAAAATAAGAAAAAAATTGAATTTGTTTGTAATATTATTTTAATGAAAAATATTTAATTGAAAAGAAGAAAAAGAAAATTTATTTTTGAAAATAATGGGAATCAAACAAGGACTATATATATTTAAGGTGTTTGAAAGATGCAATTTCAAAATTATGAAATTTGTTTCAAATTTTCAAAAATCAGATCATAATTAATAATTGAAAATATTTTATTAATTAAATATATTAAAATCACAATATAATATTATGGTTAGAATTACGTATTAGTCACAATCATAGAACATCACAGCCACAAAGCATAATTTTTTAAAATCACAACTTATTTTTCGATCATAAATTATTTAACTGATTGGTCACACGTTATTTCTCGGTGACAATCACAAATTTATAGGTCACAATTTATTTAACTATCACAAATTATCAAATTAATAGATCACATATTATTTCTCGATCACAAATCACAATTTATATCATAATCATAAATTATCAAATTAATTGGTAACAATTTAACAAATTGTGAGTCACGATTATAAATTTAGTCGAAATCTCACACATTTTAACTCATATATTATTTATTAGTCACAAATAATTGGTTACGAGTACTCTTTATTCCACCTCACCCCATTTCTCATCGCAACCCTTATCCATCACTGACACTAACCGAATGTCGTGCCACCTCACCACCTCCACTTATGCCATCATTTCACCACCACCACCAACAAAAATCACACTGGATGTGTTACAACCTCGGATTAGACCACTGTGGCGAGTACTGCATGCAATGTTGCTTGTCGTTGCATGTAGAGGTAATGCCACTTCGCGTGGTGCTCATCGTTGCACGCTGCAACACTCGCAACGTCGAACATCGATACGACTTCCAATGGGTGGGTGGATGGGGTGGGGAGGAGAGCAGGAATAAATAGGAGAAAGATAAAGAAACAATTTCCATAGCAAGGTTGGAATAAATAAGGGAGAAGAGAGAAGAGGATAGAGAGAAAAATGATGAAAATAATTTAGGGTTCGAAAGTGAAATTAGATGAGGTGGATGGGAAGGTGGGTGTTTTGATAAA
Source organism: Osmanthus fragrans (assembly GCA_019395295.1). Classification (NCBI taxonomy): domain Eukaryota; kingdom Viridiplantae; phylum Streptophyta; class Magnoliopsida; order Lamiales; family Oleaceae; genus Osmanthus; species Osmanthus fragrans. The sequence continues at coordinate 10,554,325 of CM033360.1, read as the reverse complement.
TTTAATTTTATAATATTATTATTAATATTAAAATGTTAAATTATCACATGATTTTTGAACAATTTTTTTTCCCATTTTTGAATTGCGAAGTTAAAATTGAGTCTAATTTCCACATTGATATCTGGATCCAAATGTGTCCCATGCGAGTTTTTTCGGCTCGGGTCGTGTCCAGCGGAGTCGAGTCTTTAGTATTTTTACTATTTTATGATATGATACTTTGGCCCCTCCCTCTTTCCTTCCTCCCTCTCACTGTTTGTCACTGAACAGAGCTTCTGCATAAACCCTAGCTTTCTCTCCCCCTCTCTCTGGCGTACATACAGTCTAAGTGAGACGTAAACGATGAATTGTTCAAGTAAGTGTATCACTTTTTTCCCTACGTCTTTCCATACGGTGTTCATATTTCATTGGTGTGGCTGATCTACCGTTTAAATTGTGACTGTATAGTTTCCGGTGAGGTGCCGGAGGAACCTGTAGTCTCCAAGAAGTCCGGTCTCCTCTTCGAGAAGCGCTTGATTGAGCGACACATCTCGGTGCACTCTCTTTCTCTCTCTCTGGATATTTCTAGGTTTAGAATTTAGTTTTTTTTTAAAAAAAATTTATGGATCGTCTCAATTGGGAATTATGAAATATACTTCTCACTTTGTAGCTTAATCTAAGTAAAAATGTAAAATTTATGAAAAGATTTTTATGGTTACAGTTTTTCAGAATGAAGAACAAGAATTAGAATAAAATGGTCTGCTAAACAGGAAAAGGGAAAACTTCTGAAAAGCTTTTACCTCATCTAAAACTTGAGCAGTTGGTGAGTTGACACATATATTTATTTAAATTTAATCTTCAACTTGTCCCCTCATGTGCAAGCTGCAGTCAGTTTCTATGAGATACCTGATAGCTGCACTGCTTTTATGAACTGCAGGCGGCAAGACTTGAATCTAAGAGATGTTGAACCAATTTATTAAAAAGCTCAGTTGTTAGAGATGTAATATATTTCTTTATTAAATTTATTGTTCAATATGTTAGAAACCATTTAACAAATTAACGAGATAAAAATGTAAAGGAACAAGAAATACAATTTGTCTGAGAATTACATAGAGAAATACATTACAAATAAATTTAAATAACTATCACGGAGAATAATATGGATTTATTTCCATATTTTTAACATTTTCATGTGATTTCTTCTGCAGTGTAAAAGACAAGACACGTTTCTGTTAGTTTTTAATTATAAACATCTTAATTGTTCTTATTTTTCTATTTATTGGCTATTACTATTTTTTTTTTTTATCTCTTTAACAGGAGTGTATTTGTATGTTTTTCCTCTTTTGATTTCATTAGGATTATGGAAAATGTCCAATCACTGGGGAACCCCTAACCTTGGATGACACTGTCCCAATCCAAACTGGGAAGGTTCGCATGTTTTACAGATATTCATTTTGTTTTTTGGTTTTCTGGATTTTTTATTATTTTATTGTGGGTTTTCACTGGCAAGCAGTTTAAAGCTTATTTTTATAGATATTTTTGTGCAGATAGTGAAGCCCCGATCAGTACAGGCTGCAAGTATTCCTGGGATGTTGGGAATGTTTCAAATTGTACGTGTATCTGTTCCTTGGAATCTTGTTGTTGGCTATTTTCTCTCCTTTGCTTTAAACATTGTTTGGCCCCGTAGGATGTACCATCTTTAAATTATAATTAATCAGTATGAAACATTTTATTAAATTGAGCTATCCAAGATAATTAGATTATTGGAACTCAGCTACTGAACTTCTTTCCACTCCTCACTGTTGAAGAAATAGGTATTATGTTTGTTTTTTCATGTCACTATCCTTGATTATTGTCTTCTGCTGAATTGGAGTTAAGAGTCTCATTTTATTTTACTTTATTATGGATCGTTTGGGAGATTATGCCCCCGTTTTAGCTACATTCTCTAAAAATTCATTTTCAACCACACATTCTCTCAATAAAATAATTTTGCGCAATTTTTCTTTTCTATTTTTTGACCATACATTTTCCAAAAAAATCACTAATGCTCTAACAGAGCCTATATAGATGACACAAATATACGAACTCTTTAACTATACTGATTTATTACGGTTATACCAATGACCAAACCTAGCAATTATAATGTCTTGTGCTAAAGATGACTAATATACCACTTCAAAAGCTTCAGTTTCAGTGTTTTGAATACATGGATCGTTGAACTGTTAATCCACCATTATAGCAACTTAGGTTAGCCTCACTTGTACTAACATACAACAAGACACTGTTCAACTGTATCACTCTTCTACATGCTCCATAGAATCTAGTTACTTTCGAGAAGATTCTCATTTCTGTCTACTCTTGGATATGGTAGTAAATTGGAGTATTTTTCTGCTTTATTCTTTGATTTGGTTTTCTAAAGTTCATTCGTTTGTATAAAGTTTCTTAAAACAGTTGTTTCAAATTTTATGTTTATAGTTTGTTGGGTGATGCTTTTTGGTTTCTAACTCTTTTCCTTAAATTAGGAATGGGACGGTTTGATGCTATCCAATTTTGCATTAGAGCAGCAATTACATACTGCTAGGCAAGAGCTCAGTCATGCCTTATATCAGGTACTACTGAGATGCTTAGATTCTAATTGAAATATGGATTCTTGTGATTTCTCTTTGTTCTTGGCAAAGTCTGTGTTCTTCTCATCCAATGGTATGTTATTATTTACTGTTTCCCCCCCTTTCAGTACACAAAAATTCTTTAAAACCCTAAATGTATACACGACATGGATACGCATGCAATGTTCTTATATTAAATTTCAATTTCATTTGCCTTCATTTAATATCTGTCTCATATTTTCTGTTTCTTTCTCTTTTTTTTTTAAATTTACAGGTATATACATAGGTACTGGCTTGCTGCATTCTTTTGATGTGGTTTTTGGTTGCCACTAATGGCTGTTTTTGTCTTTGCAGCATGATGCTGCCTGTCGTGTTATTGCTAGGCTAAAGAAGGAAAGGGACGAGGCGGTCGCATTACTAGCGCAGGCAGAAAGACAGATACCCATGTCAGTAGCAGCACCAAATGCAGTTAATACTGCTGCCTTAAGCAATGGGAAAAGAGGTTCTTGACTTCTTTGCATGTGGAATAATTTTATTTAATATTTGTGTACGTCTGCTGATTTCTGTAACTTTTTTTCGTTTGCAGCTGCTGAGGAAGATGAAATTGGTCCTGATGGGAAAAAAATCCGTCCTGGAATATCAAGTAATATCATTTCTGAGCTTTCAGACTGTAATGCTGCTCTTTCACAGCTAAGGAAAAAGCGACAGGTTATACTTTTATTGATGTAGAGCTTTTGCTCGATGAAATGGGTTTTCCATGCGTTATAGTTTAGATATTGAAAATTCCTTCCTGCTAATGTATTAGCATAATTTCAGATACCCCCAACATTGGCATCTATTGATGCTGTGGAGAAATATACTCAACTTAATAGTTATCCTCTTCATCGGACAAACAAACCTGGCATATTATCTTTGGACATCCAATATTCCAAGGTATGGGATTATAATTTTTCTTGCTTCTTAAATCCATCCTTTTTCATTAAAAAAATAGATTGCCTTCCACCAGGAAGGAACCCGCACATTACCTCTAATTTTTTTATTTTTTATTTCTCGATTCTCATTAGTTATCCGACTCCAGGTATAGATCTGGGACTGTTTAATTATCGAGTTCAGGTATAGGCTTTGGAGGCATTGAATTAGTGTACAGCTGTAAAGCAGTGACATAGTAGTGATAGTGCTCTGTTGAAATGGATTTTTATACGGTGTTGGGGGTGGCCTTGGATATGCATTATAATTCTTGTGCATCCAAAACCTCCCAAACCCATATTATGCTCCAATCAATTCTGTGGTTTGTATAGTAGAAATAATCATCAGTGACTAGAATAATTCGTGATGTGAATGAAACAAAAGTTATTTGGTCGAATAAACAATTAAAACAATAAAGACCAACACCAATCCTATTGACTTGTCTCCGTTCTACCCATTTCCATATTAGATCCAACCTAGACATTGACCCGTCTAAAGCATTGGATCACAGAGTCAGCATTCAACCAGTGGGCCACTCATTGGAAAATATATGAAAATAATGCTATTATATATTTATATGTGATTTTTGAATACTATAAACTATAATGATTTTAAAGTCGTTTTGTTCTTGAATAAAATAAGAAGTGTTTTTAGATGGTTTATTATGAATTACTTTTTATCTTACCTAATATTTTTTCCCTATATATCATAAGTTAATAATTAATAAATAACTAGCAAAATATGTCTATTGTATTGATTGGTCAACTATTAATTTTTCACTCATTATGCTTCAACAAAATAGCAATAATAAGTAATCAGTTACTTATTTTTTTGGTCAATGTGATTCTTTACTCACTGAATTTCGGTTTCGTATGAGCCTCGGATTAGTGTATTTTTTAATGAATCAATTGGGGTACCATTCTACTAGTAAATCTGACAGTGTTTTGCCCTTGTTTGGACTAGGGGTATAAGAGGTTTGGTTTTACCGATTTTTGACAAATTTTCAAACCAAACCGGTTTGAGAAAAATCCAAACCTAAACCAAATCATTTTGAACGATTTGAAAAAAACTCAAACCTAAACCTAGCGGTTTGGTCCGGTTTTAAACCGACGGTGTCGCCTTATATTTTTTTTGCCTGTCTACTTTTATGTCATTTAAACCTAAACCTAACCGATTTTAAAGATGAGTAGTTGATCGGCGGCTCGAAGTCTCAAACCGAAAGAGGAGGTACCGGTTGTTGAGATTACAGAGTTTAGACTTTGAGAGTAGTCACTACAAGAGGAGGCGTCGAGACTAGGTGGACGAAGGTAGAGCAGAGGTGGCAGAGGCGCGATCGCGTGGAAATTAGAATTGCGTCGCGTATGTGGAAGAGACGTTGGTGGAAGTCTGGAACTGTGAAAATTGGAACGGAATGACAAGAAGGGAATGGGTTTGATAATTGATACTTTGATTTTCAATTGAAATAAGAAATGTGTGGGTTATGAGTTATGCTGTTATGGGTTGGGGCCGCTAGGCAGTTGGGTTAGAAAATTACCTATTCCAATTGAGTTGAAAAATGTAAAATTGATATTATTATAATTTATAAATAAAATATAAATTATGATTATTGAGTAATAATAATAATAATAATATATATATGTAGTAAAAAATTAGAAATTGAAAAAAAAACCCACAAATGAAAAAAACTATTGAATTTTACATATTTGGAATTTTGGATGAATTTTCAAAAAATTTCATTTTTTTTATTTTTATATATATTTTTCGCCGGTCCAATTTGGTTTTAAACCGTAATTAAATTTCTCAAATCTAAACGAAACCGTTTTTGATTCAAAATCATTTCGTTGACGGGTCCACATGGCACCAAATCGACGGTTTCTAAAATACGTTTTCAGTTTAGTTTTTCGGTTTGGCAGTTTTTGCTTACAGCCCTAGTTTGGACTCCATTAAAATGTAATTTTGAGAAAAAAATGTATTTTGGAATATGATTGTTTTGGAGAATGTGGTTAAAAAATAAGGAATGTTTTTTATTTACGTGTAATATTATTTGTGTAATATTATTTTATGGGAGAATGTGTAGTTGAAAATGAGTTTTTTGGGAAAATGGGGCCAAACATAGGCTTAATCAGCCTTTGACTGGTTCTGCGGTTGTTGACCAATTTAATTGCCAAACTGATATGGACAGTCTGGGTGTAAGAACTATGTTTTCACCTCTTAACATGAAATATCAACTCCAGATATATATGGTTTCACTCACAGGCACGCACAGACGAACACGTGTTGATTTCATATGCATGTGATGATGTTTATGTTTTGTGATTTCAATTTATAAGTTGAATTAGAGAATGTGTGTTGGACTAAAATAATCCTTGAGTTTGTGAATAGAATTTTTATTTTTATTTATTTATTTTTCTGTGTAAGACAATTTTGCATGAAGTTGGGATGACATTCTGGACAGGATAAAGGAACTTGATATGGGGAGAATTGGCATTGTGTAGATAATTGAGCAAGGGTAGTTACACAATTGCAAGACTTTATGTCAGATTCTTCACCAAGAAATCACACTGCCAAATCTCAAATGGGTTGAGATTCTTGAAGTTTTGCTGGTCAATTCACATTTTTATGGAATCATTTCCTCTATCTTAATTTAAAAAAACTTGCCAAAACGCTAGAATTGATTTCCAGTTATCTGATTCCCATATTCATAGCCCATGATTGGTAAATTAATGGGCTAAAAAAGCCTAAAGTATCTGTCTGTCCTCCATTTTTTCTTTGAAACAAAGTGAGGATGGTGACTACATGGTGCATTAGATTGGAAGAACGTTAGATTTTTCATAGATCAATTTCTCGTATGCCTAATCTGGGATCGGTGTCTTTGTGCCCTTTTACAGGTTAAATTAGTTAATTCTTTCAAGATTAGTTTTTTTATATGAGCGTCTTTATGCTCTTTTATTCGTATGTGGTGAGCTGATGTTTAACATATGGTCAAGTGTTACGTTCCAGTAAAGGCTTCTGAATAATACTGGATAGTGGATAGTAAGTGCTGTTGACTTGTGAATGTTTTAAGGATTTTAAGGAAAAAAGAGCACTTGTTATAGATTGTACACATTCAAAATCATTCCCTTAGCTTCTGTTGTTGCCAGTGTTGGTGGGATATTGAGAATTTTTGACCTTTCTAGCTGGAATTAATTTGGTCTATTGATCCAGATTATCAATTGCCAGGAATTTTTTCTTTTAGAACTCTAAATGCATGTTAGATTTATCATAATCACAATCGTGCTTTGTTTTATGTTTCTTTAGGACATTATTGCGACTGCTGGTGTTGACACGAATGCTGTAGTCTTTGATCGCACTTCAGGGCAGATAGTATCTACGCTTAGTGGTCATTCAAAGAAGGTCTGCTGAACTCTCTTTGTTTTTTTTCCCTTATGCATATTGTTGTATATGTTATTTTCTTTCCTCGAATTAGTTTATTTATGCTTCATCAATGAAATTCGTTTTTTTTTTGTGTGTGTATGTGTAGGTAACAACTGTGAAATTTGTGGCTGAAGGTGAATTAGTAGTTACTGGATCTGCTGACAAGGTAAATTTTTACACATGGAAGAATTTCCTGTTCTGTTTTGCTTCTGATATGTATATTTGACTCTGTTTGCTTTTTCTCATGTAATCTTGATTTGTTACTTGTAATTGTATTCTTAATATAAGAGACCAGCAAAATGTTTTCTGACTCTTGAAACTGGAATTAATGGCTTTGCTTGGATATTTGGATTGCACTTTATCAGACCATCTGTACATTTTCTTTACATACCTACCTAGTATCTTTCTATGGGAGAGCAAAATGCCTATCTAGACATTATGTCAAGTAATTGAACATCAGAATTGGAAATTAGTAATTCGGTCAGGACTTGGGATGCACTTTTAAACTAGAGAACCTTCATGTAGAGTGATCGCCACCAAAGGGGCGTCAAAAATAAATTCCTTACTCGACTCAAAATAAATATCGTTCGAATAGTATAATGCAAGCAAGGGTCATTACCTGCAGAGGATTGGTTCAATTATGTTAATTGTGCAAAAGAAAATCAACGGCGAAAGCATATAAATGGAGGGGTTTTGATTCAGTCGCTTATGTAAAGAACATAACAAATTAAAATGGATGTCGCTAAACTTGAAATGCAATAAAAATAAATAACGAAGGCTAAAAGTCAACAAAAGAGAGAGTGTGATCGGGGTATAATTCTTTACCACGAGAATGATTTTCCAATTCAATTTTCGCAAAAGATTTTCGTTCAATCGATTAACAACAATTCGAGAATAATCACAAACTCGATTACCTCAATCTCTCCTTAGATTTTAGTTGAATAAAATAAGCTCTTTACCCAACCCTAATCATCAAACAACCTAGGATAAGATCGCTAGATTAAATTTAACGAAAGCATTCATACAAGAGAATAGAATTGAATTAAGCACAAACACACAAGCTCGATTTGTTAACTTAAGTGATAATCCACCTACATTTAATAGAAAATTCCTCATAATCCATCAAAATATAGTTGCTAGTAGGGTTTGGTCAAATTAGCAATTACGGACTAAAAATCCCAAATTAGCAAATATCGAAATAACACAATCATCTAGTAGCGCTTCTAAACAATCGAGAAGAACAATATAAACAATAAACTCAATGGATTCATCACATTAATCAAAAGAACTATAAAGCACAAAACTATTGGAATCTCATTTCTCGGGTCGAAAATTACCCACAATCACATCTAGGTTTAGTTATTCATAATATACTTACATATAACCATTGAAATCTTACAATACATGGACATATAGATTAAAGAGGATATAAAGCTTATTGAAGGGAAGAACAAAAGATGGAGTCTTCAATGTCAAAGGGCCTTCCTCCTCTTCTTCTCTAAAGCTCCAAAATCGTAATCCTTTAAACCAGATTTTTCTTCCCCCTCTTTGGTCGATTTTCCCCCCAAGACTTGACCTAGAAATGGTCTCCAAGGTGTATTTTATAGTGTAGAGAGGTATGGAGACGGGTCGGGTTGAAATGGGTCGAGAAATTTTAAACTTAGACTTCGCGAGTTTTTTCCCGGGTCTTGCTCCAGATTTATACTATGCGTACGCATAGCTTTTTATGTGTGTATGCACAATGAACTCAATTTACTTTCAGTCGCTGGCTTTGGCGAGTGTGCGTACGCATGGTCTGCAGGCCTGTGTGTACGCACATCACAATTCTGTACTGTCTTCATTTCTTCCTGGTTTTTTTACTCGACTTCAACCCGCAATCCACATTTCTTCATAGGAACACTAATTGTTCTGCTCGTCGAACTTAGGCATTCTTGCATCACAATTCTTTTGCCTCTTTTCTCGCTCAAATCCTTCACATAAATACTCAATTCGGGTTTTCGCCTAAAAATAAAAAATAAAAACATTAAGCGACGAAATATAAAAGAAAACCAAATGAACATCAAAGTTTAAAGGATAAAATAAGTGCAAAACCCGCACTTATCATAGAGGATTTCGTTTTTGTGCAGTTTGACAAATAATTGCTAAAATCAAGAATTTTGTGACTAAAGCGTGCAATTTCATCCTATTCACCGTTTCACTGGTTAGAATCAGTAATAATTGGCTTGAGTTAAAAATGGAGCATATTATACTATTATCCTCTGTTTACTTGCTGGAATACTAGCCAGCATTCTTGTCAATCTATCCCATGTTAATCCTTTGTTTGAAGGAATTTTTCTGAGATGGAGCCATTCTCCAAGCTCAGCCACATTAATAGGACACTTAGCATGTTTGTTTATAAATTTGTTGCTGAACTCTATATATGTTATTGCAAAAGGTTTCCAATTTTCCAAGGGTCTTTATATTCCCTCTGATACGTAAAGGATGTCTGGTTTCTAAATATATTTGTCCATATAGACTATTCCAATGGAATTAAATCAAAGCATCAATTTATTTATTTACCTGTTAAGCCCCTCACGTTATAATAAGATTAAATTAGTTAAATCATGGTACCATTATATTTAATTACCTCATACGTGGAAAGAGGTTTCTCTAACTAAATTGAATAGTAGCTTGAATTGATCTACTTCCCAATCTGTATATAATAATCAAAAGTTGGTCCTCTAGGATAGTAGGAAGGGGAAGGAATGGATAAGAATATAAATGGGCATGATGACAGATGGACATTGATATTCTATACTGATTTGATTTGCACTTTGTGATAACCATTATTCTCAATTTCAGTCCATAATGGAACAGTATTACTTTCATTGTTAGTTACTGCACTGCCCATTGATATAGTGTTTCATTAGTTGTTTGCTTCAAAACCAGTATTATATTATGCTCTTTGCAGACAGTTCGTTTGTGGCAAGGAAGAGAAAATGGAAATTATGATTGTAGGCATATTTTGAAGGATCATACTGCAGAGGTATCCTACTTTCATTGGTCATTTATTCTAATCTTATTTATGTTGTATGGATTTTATTAACTGCCTTTTTTACTTTTGGCAAGCTAAATTTTGTGTCCATGAATCATTCATTCATGTTTTGCATTAAACTTACTCTTTGGAAGCTAACACTTCACATTTTATTGAGTTATATTTTTAATTGAAATCGATGTCGATTTGGATGCTTTATTATGTTGAACTCGATTTTCTCATTGTAATAACAAAAACATTTTTCATAAGTTTGAACCCTTCAATACAGCATTGTATTGTGAAATTTGGAGAATGGTAATAGAGTCTTGGACGAGTATGCATGCTAGATTCTTTTAATGGATTTCATGCAACTTAGTATCCAGTAATCTAGGTAATTGGTGTATTACTTCATCCCTCAAGAATGCTAGATGCTTTAAGTGGAGTCCTTGTAATGTATTTATTGATTTTAGTTGTATTTACTGGTGGTGTTGGTATATTTTGATGAACAGTCCTTGATTCCTTCCCTGTTAAGGCTGCTGTGAGGGCCTATCTACATATTGTGTATATTTGCAATTTGACATTAATGCTTGCTCTCAGGTTGAGAATCTCAACTCACAGTTGTTAGGCTTGGCAGATTACTTTTTCACTAGACAAAGACCTTTAATTCTGGGGTTGCTTGTTAGGTGAACATTATTAAAAATTCTCATCTGTTTTTACCATTATATTCATGATTTTGACATATTCAATGACTTCAGATTGTGCTTGAAGCTTGAGTTACCTGTTGAGATGTGTTCATTTGTTACTATCTGCTCCTAAATTAACCCAAACGAAGTCAAGGTGTGCAGGCTGCTTGCACACGATTCTTGTTATAATGAATTCCGTTTATTTGTTTCTCTTCAGTCAACCAGATATTTTGCTTTATCTGCTGAGAATGGGTAGGTTTATGTATTGAAATGTGGAATATGACAATCTGGCATATCAATATCCCTATTCAATAAAAAGTGGCTTTATTTTAAAATCCTGTGACTAGTGCGCTGCCTTTCAATCCGACTGACAGCGCTTAGAATATGTTTATTTGTTACTTAAATGTCCTATTGGATGCTTGACATATTTTGTTGAAGACCATATTGTACGAGTGATCCTATGAATTTGTGGAATAGTGTGATTGAGGATAAATTAATCATAATTCAAATATCTCCAATATCTGGTTAGGTTTTATGCCTGCGAGATCTACTATGGAAAACATAACCTCTTCCATATTGATGGAGAAGTATTGAAAAAGAAACAGGTTTTGTGTAAGGTGCTTATTTATTTAGAAAAGAAACATACAATAGCGTTTCTATGATAGTGCTATGGTGGTTATTCGGGAAAAAAAGGAATTTCTTCTAGATATATCGATATTATTAGTAGTAGTGCATTTTCTTTTGTAACAGGTTTGCATCAAAGTTCCACGCCAAGTTCTGCTATTTCTCTTTGGTAATTGAGGAGCTTACCAGATGTATCCATGATGAATTCCTTCGGTGCATGTTATCTGTGGTAATTTAGTTTGAGTTGATGACGTCAGGAGGGACTAAAATAATAATTTATGACTTGGAGGAGCACTTTGTAATTCAAAAGTGTAATTTAAATATTTCAAATATCTGGTTTGGGTTTGGTTTTATACCAGGGAGATCTACTATGGAAAACATAATCTCTTCCAGATTGGTGGAAAGTATTAATAATAAACAGTTTCTGCATACAGTTCTTATTTATATAGAATAGAAATACACAAAAGCATTTCTGTGATAGTGCTATATTGAGTATTACACCAAAATAGGAATTTTTACTAGATATATCAATATTATTCGTATAATAGAATTTCCTTTTACAATAGGTTTGCATCAATGTTCCCCTCCAAGTTGTGCTCTCAATGAGCAGCTTACTGGATGTTTCCAAGATTAGTTCCCGTACTGCATGTTGTTCGCTAATGATTTTGTTTTAGTTGATGATATTAGGAGGGAACGAAATCATAATTTAGGACTTGGACTTAAAGGATCAATTTGGAATTCAAAGGTTTTAAATTATAATTAAGGCGGGCTACTTTGAGTTAACTTAAATAGAAATTATTAACCAAGGTTGATTATTAATTATGATGAAAGATTTGAAGATGATATTATCTAGTGGCTAGTCTTGGTCTGTGTCGCCTTCATCTGTTGATCCGTCATCTTTTTTACATTTTGAGCTCAGTTCTCATTTAGGAGGATGATGATTTAAGATACTTTTCCTGGCATGTTCTCTGGCTAAAGTTGACCTCACTGATAAAAAATAAAAATAAAATCTTTTATATTCTTAATGTAATCTATGTAACATGTGAAAATATGACAGGTGCAAGCAGTTACAGTCCATGCTACATCTAACTATTTCGTGACTGCATCTCTTGATAACACATGGTGCTTCTACGAAATTGCTTCTGGTTTATGCCTCACTCAGGTCTCAATCCTACTGACAGAATATTTATCTCATTACATCTCTGTAACTTCTAGTTTATATTCTGTAAGATTTTTGCAGGTTGAAGACACTTCCGGATCTTCTGACGGTTACACAGCTGCAGCTTTTCATCCCGATGGTCTCATCCTTGGAACTGGCACCTCTGGGGCTCTTGTTAAGATTTGGGATGTAAAAAGTCAGGTGTGTGTCTTTATCTTTTGATATCTCTGTTTCTATTCTATTCTTCTAGTAGTCTTAATATTTTTTTTGGCAGACGAATGTTGCAAGATTTGACGGGCATGTTGGGGCTGTAACTGCCATTTCATTTTCAGAGAACGGTTACTTCCTGGCTGTAGGTTTTCTCCCAAGAAAAGACAAACTATGTGACTGATAATGCTGCTTTCAATGTCTGATTAATTTGTTCTAATTTTCCAGACTGCGGCTCAAGATGGTGTCAAGCTTTGGGATCTACGCAAATTGAAAAACTTTAGGACTTTTACTCCATATGATGAAAATACACCTACACAATCAGGTGTTTACCGGTCTCATACATAGCATTTCTAATATTGGATGCTGTGTCTAAAAGCATGAGATCAGAACTTCAGAAAGTTGTGATTTCTTACTCTTGATAGTCAGCAGTACTTATTAAGGCACTGAAAGGATCACGTCACAGTGATCTAACATGATATTGCAAGACAGGTCAAGATATTATGCTAGGTTTCAGAAAATAAAAGAAATATAGAGAAGGCATTCTTGAACTTTTGAGCGCTTTCCAAAAAATAAGAATTTGATTATGATATCCAGAGAACTTGGCGACTCTTATTGATGAAACAAAGAGGAAAAGTACTATCACAAGTTGCTTGTCCATTGTTCATGGATTCGATCAGCTGTTTTACTAATCGACTCTTATGTTATCTTCTGATCTGATACTTCGCTTCTCTCCTTTCTGAATTTGTAGTGGAGTTTGACCACAGCGGAAGTTACCTTGCATTGGGAGGCTCAGATATACGGTAATTATTCAAAATGACTGCCACTAATTTGGGCTACAAGGCCCGATTATGGCATTATCGTTATTTCTGTTTCCCTTGTCTTCCTTGAATATTATCCCTTAAAATGATAATTTTGATTATTACCCTTACCATCATTGACTGCTTTATCATTTTATTAACTAGAGATATGTTTGCGTTTTTGTTGCTAACTTATAAGCTAATGTTGTCGTGTGGTGGTACGTCAGGGTTTATCAAGTTGCCACTGTCAAAACTGAATGGAACTGCATCAAAACTTTTCCAGACTTGTCTGGCACAGGTAAGATCCCTCACTTAATCTTTCAATTGTTATACGTAGTCTGGTTAGAGATGGTAAAAAAACACGTTCAACTCAATACTCGCAGGGACGTCCCAAATGGGGTGGGGATTACCCGTCTAATCAGGTACACAGGGCGGGGATCATTACCCTGACGTGGGTATGGGACGGGTACAGAAACATGGTCTCCGCCCCGTTACCCGTACCATTTAAAGTTAATTTCTTATTTAAGTTTTTTATCAAATAAAAAAAAAAAGATTTATCACCATTTTCAAAGATATATGAACACTCAACAAATTGAAAAAAAAAGAAAAAGGAAATAATATCCATAACTAAAGATATAAAATAAATAAAAGCAAAAAATTTAAAAAAAATAAAAAAATATAAAAAATTAAACGGGCAAGGTAACAAAAATGCTCGACGGGACGGGGCATTGAAATAGATGACCCGTCCATATCTGTTCTGTTGCCATCTCTAGGTCTGGTGTACTGCAGAGACTCTACAATTTCTCTAAAAAATTATCAAGTGAAATAAACACAATGTTTAGCATAAAAGCATTTCCTTCTGATGCAGGTAAAGCGACATGTGTAAAATTTGGCCCGGATGCGAAATACATAGCTGTAGGATCCATGGATAGAAATCTCAGAATATTTGGTCTGCCTGAGGAGGATGGTCCATCGGAGTCGTAAAAGAGCACCTTTAACTGCTAATTTTGCAGTCCCCTGCAGCTGCTTTTGGAGGGTCATTGGCTAAAAATGTGAAAGCTGAAAGCAAGATATTAGGGTGGATGGGGAGAGGCTAATGCATCTGAAGTAGCTTTTAAGCTGAGATGAAAATACAGGTTCTTGTACCGTCGATTTCTATTATTTTAGAGTAGCTTTAATGCTTAGCTTTTAATGTCGTACATTCCCCCCACCCCCAAATATTTGTGATATGTTTTGCTTACAAAGTGATGATAGATTATACATGTATTGAAACTACTGGAGCAAATTGATCAAAGTTCAAATATTTAAACTAATCTTTAAGAATAATGATATTCATGGGGAGTGACTACAATAGTTGTCCTATGTGATATTCTATATATCATGATTTTAATAATTAAAAAAAAAATCAAATGAATTTTCATATTTGTAGTAAAACAATCACAAGTAGTATGATATGTAGGGTAACGACTATTACGTCGATTCTGAATGGTATTACTCAATCTTTAATTAAATATGAGAAGTATAGAGTTGAAAATTTTAGCATGCGTTTGGTTTGTCATTTTCAAGTTTTCAATTTCTTATTTTGCGAAATGCTGAAATGTGTTTGGTTTGATATTTTTAAAAATATATTTTCAAAAATAAAGATAAAATTATAACATAAAGCTCAAAATCCGTCTTTTGATGTTTTAATTGTTTTCAATGAAAATTTTGATAACATACAATACTTGTTTTTTTAAATAAAATTTTAAATTGAAAAATAAAAATATAAAATTATAACAAATATAATACGAGAAAAATAAATTTAAAAAATCAAATTGATAAATTTCGAAAAAAAAAAAAAAAATTCTCAATAAGGGAAATTATAAAAATTTCTAAAATAAATAATGAATAAAGTTAATTCAAGCTTTTAAAGATTTTTTTACTTAAAAATTCAAAAAACATATTCAAATGAATACAAATAAAAAATATTCTCGGTCCACGTCATTAATTTTTATTTTTATTTTCTGTATTTTGAATTCAATTTTTAACAATCTTAAAACATACCCTCAAAATGGAAAATAAAAAATGAACTCAAAATTAAAAACTGAAAATTAAAACACAAACCAAATGGGTGTTAATTCTTTGTTGAGTTATATTGGCAAAAATATTCATCTATGAAGTAAGTTTCTATTGTCTGAATTTTTTATCTTGTTGATAAGTTTTTCTATAATTAATATAAATTTACATAGTTATCAAATTATGTAATTTCTAGATAAATGAGGCTACTCCATCGTGTACCTCAAATTAGAAGCATCTTCATAAAACATTGAAATTACTTAAATAAGATCGTATATTTTAATATCTAGCTCTAAGTAGAAAATAATTATACATCTCGAGCTTAATAGAAGATATAAAATGAGAATGCAATATATCTACTGTACATTTCATGCAATTCAGAATGTACAAAGAATGTGTTGCGTTTAACCCCTGTTTAACAACTATTAAACCAATTTTTTTTTTTTTTTTCAAATTCATTTTTAATTACACATTCTAACAATAAAATATTTTGCACATAATCTCAAATTTTTTTTTACTTCTTGTTAACCACGTATACTTAAAAAATAATCACTATTTCAAAACTCATTTTTTCAATAAAAAAAAACCTCATTTCAGTGGTTGTCAAATATGGGCTAAATTATTTTCAATTAATTATAAACACCACGCGAGTCAACAAGTTCCCACGAGGATCCATTATTATAGCTATTGAAAATATTATTTGTACTCTTTAAAATTGTTTTTCATTTTCATAAAAACATGAAAATAGTTGCAAACTGCATAACTTTCCGAAGTTTCTGACAATTTTATAAGAGACGTGCTCCCTGTCTTGGCTTAGGAGACAGGAAGCAGGAAGCAAATAGGGGTAGTGGTGGCAAAAAGGCTCGTAGGCTCGACCCGTGAAAAGTTCGAGTCAGGCTCGGCTCGCGGCTCATGGTTCGGTGGAACCAAACCTAGGTCCGAGCCAGCCCGCGAGCTCAAAAATAAAAAAAAACAGGCAGGAAGAGAGAAAAACGAGTTGTTCGGCTAAGCTCGAAAAAAATTCGAGCCTCTTTTTTTGGGTGAGCAAAAGTTCGACTCCCAAAAAAAGCTCGTACCTCGAGCTCGAGCCTCAAATTTCAGCCCGCAAGTTGGCTCGTCTCGACTCGTTGACACCGCTAAACAGGGGATGCCAAATTATTTACCATGTCCCTAAGTCGAGACAGAGACTCTTTTCCATTTTATAGACATCTCATTTTTTAAAAATTACACAAACCTTCCTTATTTCTATTTGAAATAATGTGTACATCCCCTAAAGTTTAGGAAAATTTCAAAGACACTCCCTTCACTTTTAAAAAATTATAGTAACCTTACTTATTTCAAGTTTTGAATAGCGCATACCATTTTTCTTTCAGTTGTTAGTATAAATAATTGTGGTATTGCTTAAATACTCTTGCAAACTTTCTTTCATCTTGTGGCCCTTTAAACAATAATGCCATACCTCAAATACCTTTTCAACGTTTCTAACTAAATCAACTCACAAACTATTGTTTAGACGGTTAATTCTTCAAAAATATTTCAACATATAATTGTTTAAGATTGTCATTATATTGAAGACTTAATGTAAATAAGTAAATTATTTTACTTATGTGGAACCTATAGTCTGCCTTAGAAATGTCTATTTGACCATTCGATCACGTCGTTCTTAGCTGAATTATCATCATTTAATTTGTTTTTTGTTTTTGGTTTGTAGTTTTCATCCTAATTTTGTTTTATTGATTTTGACAGTTAATGTGAATTCTGAAGAAGGATTCCAACAGGAGACATGGGAAATGCTTCTTCACCTGTCAGGGGGCATGTCTAGCCCCCCTCTTGTACCTTACACGTGAAGATAGAAGCGTGTACATTGTGTTTCCAGAATCATTTAAGATTGCAATGGAATATCCCTAAGTTACCTCATATGATAATTTGAATGTACATTTAGGCAATGTTTGATGGAGATTATTGGGGACAGAATATATTTTAAATAGTGATATTATTGGAAATGTGTGGTTGAAAAAGAAAGAAAAGTTATTGATGTGATGAAAAATATTATTTTATTGAAGAATGTATGGTTGAAAATGAGTAAAAGAATGAGAATGAAAAATAAAAATGTGGCCCAAACGAGCTCTTAATTGTTGTATGTCTCTATCATCCTCTACTACAGTGAATAAATTTTTGAATACTATGATGAGTTCGAGTAGAACTTGAGTTCTATCCTATAATGTGTTGTATCAACAGCCACCATCTTATGTGGACATGACCATCTTAAGATTCAACTACTTAACTTTTAACATCTTCATCCAACCTGAATTTAACCAGATTATTTTCTTCAGATTTTCATATTCTTCAATTCTGTTCTTGACTCTATGTTTTTCGATTAAGAAGGGGTTAACATAACTCAGAAACTCTACCATGACAAATGTTGATGTTCACATAACTAAATTATTGTTTCCTATTCTCTCTTTTTAAAGGGCACTTTATTGTTGACAATAATTATGCTACATGTACATTATGGTTAACAATGTTAAGATTTGGGGTTCCATCTTAAAATGTTAATTTTAATGAAAGGAGTACCACAAATCCCTATAAATTGGTTTATATTTTTATCTTTATTCGATATGAGATATTTATCCCTTAATATGTCCCCGCAAGATTGTGGTTTGTTTGAGCAGATCAATTTTGAAATCCGTATGCTCATTTTTGAGTCTTAATCAGATCGTATTGCTCGTTAGAGTTTAATGAGCTCTGATACCATGTTAAGATTTGAGATTCCATATTAAAATATCAACCTTAATAAGAGAAGTAACCCAAACTCTTGTAAATTGGTCTATGTTTTCATCTTTATATAACATGTTAAAATTTTGTGGTTCATCTTAAAAGGTCAACTTTGTAAAGATGAATAATCCAAACCTTTATAAATTGGTCCATGTTTTCATTTTTATTCGATTTTTATCCCTTAACAGACAACAAGTTTGACACTCTTCCATGTGGTAGTAATCTACACCATTGATTTTAAATACATCTATTCCATCATTGCCCACATTCTTTCCACTTAGGGAAGGTCATCCTTGATGTCAATCTACATCTAACTTCATTGGATTAACAAAAGAATTTAGCTTAATTGTGTTGACAAAAGAGTTTACATGTTACATGCTCGGAACCATCTTATCAAGTCCAATTGATTTTAGGATGTAAATAATTTACTTTGATTAATGTATTTTATTTATTACAGATCTACTATTTTAATTGGATTACTATTATGATAAATTAAATCAATAGAATTCGTATATTTAAGTTCTAATAACTTGTTAATTATAAACAATTGCGATTGTGAGATATAAGATACTTAGAGTATCTCCCTTATAGCCTGATTGTGATTATGATTGCTAACTTAAATTAAATTTCCTCTTGCTTATAGAGATTTCCTATCTTTGGTGAACGTGAGTCCCACTTGGACGTAGACTGCCTTGCTTGAGGTGGGAAGAAGCAACGTTTAGTAAAAAAAAAAGTGAGCCCAGGGAAGAAAAAACAGAAAAGTCAAAAAATTCACATAAACTTCTCAGCACCGACTTATATAAAATTCAATTAATATACACGCACAGATTATAGCAGTCAGAAGAAAAATACGGAAGACACAAATATGTTGGTTCCACATGATTTAAATATTATTAAAAAAAGTGGGCCCACATGTTTGTGTCCTCCCTATTTTTCTTCTATTTCTGCACGTGTATCATCATTCTATAAAATTAGCACGACAAGCTGATGGTGGGAATTGTCACAATCCTTTTATCTATTTATAAACTCAAATTAAATAAATTCTTTTTTTACGCAAAACCAACCTTAAATTTTGAGCATTGAGAAAATCTAAATTCTTTAAATTGTCTCAAACACTTAAAGATTTTCAACTTTATTTAGATAAAACTGTAGGATTTTGTGAACCAAATTCATCTAGGATTACGTGATTTGGTGTATTGGGCTTTGAAAAGGTCAAAATAGGGTTCAAGGAGGAAAAAATGGTTTGCGATGCTAGCTAGTCGCTCAACTGGGAGGCCATACAACTGGTGCTGAGGCACAGGAGTTGCCGCTTAATTAACACTTGGTTGACGTTTGAGCGTTGCAAGCCGCTCGCTTGGCACACGGCTTCCGCTCGAGCGTCAAACTTGGCGATTTTTTTTTATTTACTTGTTTTCATGCTATTTTTGACATAGTTTTCATCTTTTGTGCTATCATTAAGGTTTGAAATGTACCCTCATAAATAGTAAACTCTTGTTTACAAGTTAAGTAATAGAAGTTAGAATTGTGCAGAAACACAACACTGTTGTAATTCACTCTCCATTATAGTTGAATAAAATTTCCAATTCATCTACCAAATTAAATTCTTGTTTCTTGTGTTCTTGTTGTTTGCGATTAATACTTCATATCGTGTCATATAATCTCGTCCCGTTTTCTCAAGTAGTATCAGAGCTTTGGTTTGATTTGTTTGAGAGTTTTTTTGTTCTTGATGGCAACCATCAAGTCTGACATTCAGCTTCTGGATCACAGCACTAGATTCTCATTGCGACAAGTGAAGATGCGAGCTGTACTCGCTCAGAAATGAATTTGGATAATGCGTTGTTAAAATTTGACAAGATGCTTACAACTTGGACGACGGAGGAGAAATAACGAAAGGATCGAAATGCACTTTCACAAATTCATCTTTATATCTGAATCATATTCTTCAGGACGTTTTGAAGGAGAAAATAGTAGTTGCGTTATGGTTAAAGTTTGAGTAATTGAGCATGACTAAGACTCCGACAAGCAAATTGCACCTGAAGTAAAGGTTGTATTCTCATCGTATAATAGAAGACAGATTGTTGAAAGATCATCTGGATGTGTTTAAAGATATCGTTGTTGATTTGGAGACTTTAGAGGTAAAGTATGATAAAAAAAAAAAAGATTTGGTCTTAATTCTTTTGTATTCATTGTCCTCTTCGTTTACATCGTTTAGAGACACAAATTTATGTAGTCGTGATACTTTCACCATTGAAAATGCTAGAGGTGTCAATTCGGGTGGGCTGGGCCGGCCCGCCAACATATAAGCCCGGTAACGGTCCACGTGAAAAAAGCCTGCTCGCTACGGGTTCCGGGCCAACTCACAAATTTTGGACTATAACCCAGCCCGCTCGCTGACCCATTCGGGTCGAGCCCATGCGGGTTACAGATCGCGGTTTGTTATGATTTGGCCCACATGATTGTATAAATAAAATTATAAAAATATAGATATTTATGGCAAAAAATATTTTTTTTGTTAAATATAAACTAAGAATTGAACAAAATGATAAATTCATATTTATACCAAGAAATGTTTACATAGAATTCAAATTTAATGTTACCTGAATTATTTATAATTTTGCAAAGTTAAATTTAACTTAAACAAATAACTAAATGCATTTCTAATTACTATTATCAAATATTTATAGTATAAGTACATCTCAACTAGGTTGTCACCTACTTAACTATAATTTAGTTGTTCAAAAGTTATATATTTATTTATATTTTAATTTTTTTTTCACGGGCCAACGGGTTAACCGCGGCCCGTGAAGGTGCAACCCGCGAAACCCGCGGGTCACACCTCCTTGATTTGTGAACGGCCCGCTCGGGTCACGGGTCGATCCGGGACAATTTTCACGGGTCTGGTCGGCCCGCCCGTCTTGACACCTCTAGAAAATGCGTATGATGCTTTGTTTTCAAATAAGAAGATGAAGTATCCACTTAGATCTAAGGCTAGAGATGGAGAATGTCTTGTTGTTCATGGTGGTCATGGAAGGGACAGTTCGAAGTCTAATTTCAGTAATCAAGTTTATTTTTATTGTAAGCAAAAATGACAAATCAAGAGGGATTGCAACAAGTTGTAGAATAAAGATATATTCACTGCAAATCAAAAGGGAAGACAATCAATACTTTAGGTGAAGCTGATCTCCTAGAGGACTATATGAGCAATGGAGATGTCTTGGCTATTTTAGATGGCGATTCCAATCCCGACGAGGATTGGATTTAGAATTCAACTTGTGTTTTTCATATATGTCCCAATTGGAATTTTTTTGCAACATATGAACGGTTTTGAAAGGTATCGTATCATGGAAAACAACACACATTGTCGAATAGCTGATATTGGTAGAGTCAAACTTAAGATATTGGATGGGACATTTAGAGTACTTGATCATGTTCGACATGTTCCAGATTTGAATAAAAATCTAATCTCATTGGTTACTCTTAATTCAAAAGGGTACGAGTTCATGGTAGAGGTGGAGTTTTGAAGGTTTGTAAAAGTGTCCGGATTGTATTATAGGGATGAAAAAAGTCTTAATTATACATTTTGTGAGCTCGTGTAAAATCGTTGAAGAACAATCGGCAAAAGTTTAGTATCATGGTGGATATTTGTTTGATACAGTACTGTTCGGATTTAGTTTGGGGTCCTTGTTGAAAAATACAGCCCAGTTGAGTTCAGATGATATGGGTAATATCGCTTTTCCACCATCACCTACGGTGAAATCGTATTTAATTGCTAGAGTAAAATCCATTGGAGATAGGTACGGGGAAGCTGATCTTTTGCGCATGCTTTAAGTGTATTTGAAAATATTCGTTCTAGAAAGCGGCCTTCTACAAAAGCATTTAGTGTTGATACTGCTTCAGGGTGTGTTTTGGCCTTGTATGGTAAATGTTATACCACTTTTGATTTTTGGAAACCAATGTAATTTTGCAGAGCAATACTTGGATTCATTTATCCTAGTTAGATACTCTGGAAGATGTGGAGATTTTTTATTCATTGGAGAAATTAGTTTGGTTCTTGTTGAAGGGTTTAGTTCATTCCTTGCAATTGATTTTTTTCTTTAGGTGGAAAAACTTTGGAGCTTTGTTTGTTGCAGTGAAATTTGTGTCAATGTGGATATTGTTGGGTTTTGTGACCCAAATTCATTTTGGGTTATATGGTTTAATGTATTGGGTCTTGAAGATTTCAAATTAGGGTCTAAGAAGGGAAAAAGGGTGTTGCGGTGCTAGCTAGCCACTCAAGTGGTGAGAAGGTGAATGTTTTACTGACTGAGCAATGGGGCGCCATACAACTAGCGTATGGGCTCCGGAGTTGCCGCTTGATTAACTTTTGGTTGACGCTCGAGCGCCGCGCTTGACTTCCACTTGAGCTACGGGCTTGATGGGTTTTCTTTATTTCCTTGTTTTCACACGATTTTTGACGTAGTTTTCATCTTTTATGCTATCATTAGGATTTGACATGTACTCCTATAAATATTAGAATCTTTTTTATAAGTTAATTCATTAATGCAAGTTAGAATTGTGCTCTCTCCATTATAGTCGAATAAAATCTTAAATTCCTTTGCTAAATTAATTTCTTGTTTATTGTGTTTTTATTGTTTATGATCAATACTTCATATCATGTTGTATAACCTCGTCTCGTTTCCAACAAAAACACAAGACCTTGGTTATAATTTCTTATAATCATTCTATACAACGTATGCATGTACTAGGTGTGGATTCATGAAACAATTTAGCACGGACAAATACGGAAAAAAAAAATTAGCACAAACTAATATGAAAAAAAAAATTAAAACTTTTTTATTAGTATTTGGGTTGGAGGGCCGGACTATCCTAAATCCGCTCCTGGCATATACCAGTACAAATAATTCCACAAACCCAAAGAAACAAACAAATACAAAAATCCAAAATTGTAAAAGCAAAAAAGTATACCTTAAATTCTTTTCTATGCATGGAGTACAGAAAAAGAGTGTTGACTATTGATATTCTCTCTGTAACTCTGCCTTTTATGAATGCATACTTTTCTTTTTCTTTTATTCTTTGTTTTTTTCTCTCCTTTTTGCTTTCTTGGTTTGGTTTTCTTCTTTTCTGGCTATGGTAAAGATCCCAGATTTTAATTTTTTTTCATTATAGATGAAATGTATAGACACATATTAGAAGAATGTATTGGAAGAAATTTTGTAGAGATAATATGAAAAATAACCTTAATGTTTAAACTCTTGATATAAATCTCAAAACACTCATTTTACTAAATTTTTGTCTCTTGCATATATCATTTACCTATGTTTTTCATTGTCAGTTATAAATCCAAGCAGACGAGGGAATGCCACCGTAGGTTGACACTTGACAGCCAGCTTAAAGATCTCTCGAATCTTATGAAATGAACTCTAGACGACAAATGTTTAATAACCAATTTCAAATTTATAAGGATTAAGGTTTAGTTTGTTGTTATACTTCATTTCCTTTTAAGCAATTATCTTTATCAACAAAAGTTTTTATCATACCTCTTTAGATGATGGATTTTCGTAATGTCTTTAGATTGTTGGATTATTTTGAAATATAATATTAAAAGATGTCATCATGAATGATAAAATAAAATCATACAATGTTAAACAGTTACACGTAATCGTCATATTATAACTTTTAATCATATTAGAAAATTTGTTAAGAGCATGTTTGACAAATGTTAAAAAGAAGTCAACGTTATTTTTAAACTTTTTACTTTTATCAAACATAATTATTTAATATTACTTTTTTTTTAACTAATAGAAAATAACTCTTAAGCATAAGCATATTTAGCTCGTCTTTGATTTAGCAAAAAAAAAGGTTAATAAAATTTTAAGTCAAAATCAATAATTAATTTTAACCACATATTTAATGAGACCCGTAACTGGTATCAAAATCTACTAAAAATTTATTTTTTAGCTAAATTAGATAGGGGCTTAGTATAAAATTTCTACTTCAAGTATTCGCTTGATAATAGGGCTGTCAAAAATATTTATCATAGACACAGAAGCCATCCATAATATCCATTGATAAACATGAATGCTCATTACTTTTTCACCTAAACATAATTTTTTTTTTTTTTTAACGATATGGGTACACATATTGATAATTTTTGGTTCTATGTCAATTTAAACAAAGTTCTTGTTCGAGTTTTTTTTTTTTTTGGTTAAAATTACTACGTTATAATATCTACGTTTGATACTCATTACTTTTTTTTTTTTTGAAATCATTGATACTCATTACTTAAAACTCATTTTTTCCTAAAAATCATTTTTACTCACATATTACAATAATTATTTATTTATTTATTATTATTATTATTATTTTACACATAATCCAAAATTATTTCATACTTTATAACAACAATTCTCCAAATGAATTGCTTTTTACAAAATTTATTCTAAAAAAATTTATCTCAAACAAGTAAACTACCTACAAAGACCTGAATAGAGTTCATATTCCAGCAAGTATGAATTAAATGGTACACTAAGAACATCTCCAAAAGGCTGTTTAAACATGAGATGTTCTCTATTTTAAAGAGTCAATATTTAAAATCAGGTTCCAAGAGACTTTTTAAATTAACATTTTAATTTAAAGAGAGAGTAAGACTCTCTAAATTAGGAGAGCAAAACTCACTTTATATAATTAAATGCATTCAAATTGTTTCAATTTTCAATGTAAAAAAAAAAATATTATAAAGAAAAGCTAGTTAAAATAAAAGATAAAGAAAAACAATAAATATTTTTTGGGAGTAGTAAAATTAAATATTAAATATAAATAGTTTGTTAGAGTATTTCAAAATTTTAACTCTTTAAATTTATAGATACTCTTCAAATGATAAAATATGCGCTTTAAATATAGAGAGTCTCTTGGAAATACTCTAAAAATGTTTAGAAACAAGTTTTAGAATGTAGAAAAAAAGTATATGATGTAAATTATTTTGTGATATGCGATGCTTACTTTGTTATCACAATTTTACATGCCAAAATGTTCTCTAAAATATGAAGTATATTTTTATTTTCACAAGTGCAAGGCAAAATACACACATTATTTGATGATTATTCTAAATTAGCCTAAATAGTTGATTATATAATTTGATTCAACTTTCAACGGAAGAAATAAACAAAAACTAATATTGTGAAAGTGAACTTGAAAGGGGAGAAGATAGTGATATTTATATTGCTTTTAAGTTGTTGGAACATGGAAAGAGCCTTGAATAATTATCACATCGATGGAGACATACTATTTTAGAAATTCAATTTGTATAAAATAAAATGGGTTTTGCTGGTGGGAAATAGGACCAGTGACAGACCTTGTTTCATGTGGCGCTGCCCTATTGGAGGGAACGCAAGCCCTATTTCTTTGGCCTTTACCAAATAATATTGTCAAATGGTGTTCTAATGCCCTTTTGGTCATCTCCTAAACTCTACATTTAAGAAGAAAATGTCACACTTTGGAAAATTGTGCTAGATATTTTAGATCCAATTAAATAAAATTCTAAGGCCAAAACATAACATCTTGAAAAATGTCAAATTATTTTTTATTCAATTTATACTTTAAACATTAATTACATTTTCTTTTCACGCTAGACGTCTTTCTTGTCATTCAAATGTTTTCCCCCCTTTTGAGTAAGCCCCTATTTATTGCTTAAAAAAAAAAAATTTCAGATTTTAGTAAATTTTGATAAAAATTGATGAAGTATATGCTTTAAAAGTTGATAATTAGATCCCATTTTCAATGAAAAATTAGTTATAAAAAAATATGGGAATCAAATAGAAACTAAATCATATTATAAGAGGTGATGACATTTGACTGTATTCTCTACTCAATTGAATTTTTGATTTTATTGCTCTCGTCTTTTTCTTCACACAATCCATGTAGTGATTGAATGTAATAGTATTGTCACCAATCAAACCATGTAGTAATTGAATGTAACAGTATTGTCACGAGTCATGAGTTCTTGCTCAAAGTGTAATAAAATTTCTTGTCCAAATTAAAAGAACCTCGCCTTTTTCTTGTATTGCAAGATCTTATTAGCTTTTGGATGATAAAAAATATATTAATAAAATATACAAATTCAAAATCTTGCTTTAACTTTCATTTACTTGCGCTCCCCCAAAGTTAGATTCCATTTACCCCACATCTACCTCCATCCCCCACGCTACAAAGCTCAACTTCCAACCTAGCTAGAGAATATTTCCCCCAATTTTTGAAGAGAAAATTACATTATTTTTATAAGAATTACATAGATATCCTCTACATTTTTAAAAATTTCAGAATTTTTTCTTGAAATTTATTTTAGGGTCTATTTATTCAAATTAAAATCTGATTTTAATCTAAGTTAAAGTCAAACAATTAATATCGATCGCATCTTTCTTGGATCCCACAACTTTTTAACCATACATTTCAAAACTTATATCACAATCTACTAAAAATCTGATTTTAATCACCACCAAACATAGATTCTCCACGGTCAACAAATGGTAAATATTTATTTTTCATTTTACCGCTTTATACTATTTTGAAATTGTTTTGATGTAGTCAAATTATTTTTTTTCTTATTATTTATTAAGATATATTTTTGGTATTTTTTTTATTAGAGGAGAATTTCTTGAGTTAGAAACCCATTATGGATATCTATAAAATTTAAAAATTATTAAATACAATTTTTTTTAATTTTTTTTTTTTGCATATATGATTGATAAATAATTAATAAGTTAAAATTAATACATATTTTATAATAATTTAATCAAGCTAAATTAAAATTAATTAAATATTTGCTATTACTGGATTTGATAGCATTTTCTCTATTTTTTTGTTATACTCTTGACATTTATACTCTATTAATATTAAATTAAAGTAATATTATTATTATATTTAGCAAACTAATTGAAATTCATTAAATATTTCATATTGTTGGATTTGATAGCATTTTTCTCTATTTATATTTCTAATACTATTGACATTAACACTATATGAAAATTAAAAAAATAAAGTAATATCATTATTACAAAAGTTCATAGATTATGTGTAAAATTATTTTATTGTAAGACGGTATGATTGAAAATTATTTTATTAAAAAAAGTTTGATTGATTCATTTTCAAAAATAGGAAAGAGAATGTATTTTCACTGTTTTGAAAAATCAAAAATAAAAAATGACATGAAAACAGCAAAGAGAACAACCCCTAATTTTTTAAGGAATGAAGCCCAAACATGGGCTACATCGTTTTTTAGTTTCATATTATATGTCCCGTTTGATTCTCATTTTTTGTAGAATAAGAATAAAAAATATAGTCGTTATGGACTCCACACAAGTTATAAAAAGTCAAAAATGGTGGTTGAATATGATTGATAACGGTAATATTTTTCAATACTAATTTTCCGTCTTTTTTAATGAGAAATCAAAATTGATGAAAATGATTAAAATAAAATCACTCTTTACAAAAAAGTTTAAAATATTTATTAAAAAAAAAATTAAACAGTTTAATTTTTTCGAAAAAAAAAAAATATACAATTAAAATAGCAAATATAAACTTAAGGAGAGAAGGGCAAATGAAAAATAATTTTTTACTTAAAAGAAAAATCAGCAGTACATAATGTACATTATTGGAATATAAAAGGACTATTTTATCACCTGTTATCATGTTAACAGATACCCTGAACCCCACCCAACTCTAAACCATCTCACGTTCCCTTTGCACATCCAAAAGAAAGGTTCCCAAGCACTACAAGAACAAATCCCAGCCTCCTTTTTTTGTCCATTTGAGTGAAAAAGAGGCAGAGAACAAGAAATCTGAGCCAAATTTTAATCTCTACCCATTCTTAACTAAAACCCATCTCCCAGAGCAACCAAAAATCTTATCTTCAGCCTTCTGTCGGAAGAAATTGGAGAAGAAAAAAAGTAATGATTTGATTTATCAAGAATCCATCAATGGGTTTGCCCAGAAACACCTTGTATTTTGTTCCTGTTTTGCTACTCATTTTAACCATTCTTGAGCTCACTCCAGTATCCAAATCTGCACCTGACTACACCAGCTTAGTGTACAAGGGTTGCGCCAAGCAAGATTTAGCAGATCCAACAGGGGTTTACTCACAAGCACTCTCTGCCCTTTTTGGCACCCTCATTGCACAATCCTCCAAGGCCAAGTTCTTCAAAACCACCACTGGCAGTGGTCAAACCACCATTAATGGCCTTTTCCAATGCAGAGGGGACCTGTCAAATGTTGACTGCTATAATTGTGTGAGCAGGTTGCCTATACTCATAGATAAACTCTGTGGCAAGCCTATTGCAGCAAGACTCCAGCTTTCTGGGTGCTACATGCTCTATGAGGTTGCAGGGTTTTCTCAAATCTCCGGGATGGAAATGCTGTACAAGACTTGCAGTGGAACAAATGTTGGAGGGGCCGGATATGAGGAAAAGAGAGACACTGCATTTTCTTCTCTGGAAAATGGGATTGGAAATGCTAATGGATTTTACACCACGAGTTCTGAGTCAGTTTATGTGTTGGGGCAATGTGAAGGTGATGTGGGCTCTTCTGACTGTGTGGAGTGTGTGAAAAATGCTCTTCAGAGAGCTCAGGTTGAATGTGGGAGTTCCATTTCTGGCCAAATATATCTTCACAAGTGCTTTATAAGTTATAACTATTATCAAAATGGTGTTCCCAAAAGATCATCTTCTTCTTCATATACCTCTCCTTCTCCATCAGGTATAATTTTGCCTTTCTTTCTTTAAGTTCTGAATTTATTTCTATACCAATTATATTATGATCTAGCAAAATTAGCATAATTCTTGGGGCTCATAATTCTACCACCAAAATGTGGATTTTGTATAACTTTGATTTCTTAGCTGTATCCTTTATATTATATGTGGTAACAATAAAAAATGTATGCTATAAGATGTTTGCCTAGCTTTGGTTTGCGGGCCTATCTCTAGATTTGATATTAGTGGTCCAAGGTATTCAAATTAAACTCATTCTCTAGAATTCATTTTTAATCACATATTCTCTCCATTAAAAATAATTTTACATGTAGATTTTAAATTTTTTTCTTACTTTTTAATCATACATTCTTTTATAAACTGCATTTTACAAAATCTATTCTCAAAAAATGGGCTCAAACAGGGGGCTATATTATGAATTTGTTTGGCTATGCTCTGTTTTAGAGATAAAAAGTTTTGTAAATCTGATTTTTATAACATTTCATTGGAATATATGCGCAGTTGTAACTTTTCATTTTTGAAGAGTTATTGTAACTCTTTGAGTTTGTTGTAAATACCTGAAAATTATAGGAATTGTAATTTTCTGGGAGTGATTTTCAGGAAATGTTAAGAAACCGGATTTTTCAATTTTGATCCCCTAATTTTTGTGTATTTTTGTAATTTCCCCTTATGTTAGTTAATGTAAAATTTTTTGATTTAATTTATTATAGGATCAGGGCAAACTACAGGGAAGACAGTGGCTATAATATTAGGAGGGGCAGCAGGAGTGGGGTTTTTAGTCATTTTCTTGCTGTTTGCAAAAAAATTAACCAAGAAACATGATGGTAAGAAAATATTGCAAAAGTGTTTTTTTTTGTCATGAACTATATTTTTGTTATTCTCAGGTTTTTTATTATAATCTGTCATTTTTGCAGATTATTGAGGAGGAACATATGAATTTTACGAGTTGAATGTCATTCTTAAAACCAAGGCTTTCCTTATTGAAATTCCACAGCAACTGGGAAAACATTGTAAGCTTTAATTCTAAGTAATTTGAAAAGAAAAAGGAAAAACCAGATCTTTTTCTTGGCTTGTGTAGCATTTTTGTGTTTTAAAAACCTCATAATTAGTATTCAAAGACCAGAAAATTTTGTGGCATTAGAAAGAATTTTTGGTGAGAAATGTTGTTCAAGACAATTTTGCTGCCTAATACAAGAATTTATGATTTTCAATTGCTTAAAAAAGGAAAAAGAAAAAGAATTAAGAAATTGTGCTAATGACTTTGGCATTTTTCCCAATTGCCATGTGCTTGTTTGTACCTTTACTTCATTGTATGGAATAATTGACCTAGATTTCTTCAAGGCTTTTATGCTTTTTGGAGAAAGTTTCTCTCTCTGTCTATGAAAGAATGCAGTTTATGTTTTTTTGTGTTTAGTTTTTAGTTGGTCAAACGTTGGGGATAGAGAAAAACCATTTGTACAGTCGACCTGGACTGTACAAATGACAGCCCCCACACAATGAGGGGGGGCCCGCGCCAATAAAAAAAAGCGCGGCCCCCCTCATGTGAGGGGGCTGTCACCCACACGAGAATGTACAGCAAGGGCGGCTTGGATAAATAAATAATAGGAAGACTAAGCTGTTCGTACAGCAGTTTTACAGGTGCTGTGCTGGCCTGTATAGCTGGATTTTTTTAAATTTTTTTTTTTTAATGTTTTTTGCCTAATACCCAATGATAAATTGCCACGTGGATCCCTGTTGTAATGTGATCTCTACGAATCCTCTGTACACATTGCACTTCTCATAATAGAAGTGTCAAACAGTGTCAATCATGCTATTTCCAGGTTGTAAAACTTCGTTGTTCTGGTGCAAGATTGCTATTTCTTTCATCATCAATTCTTTTATTGAAAACTCCGCCTACATCTTTCGTATATGATCCCAAGTCTAGGTAAAGCTGAGGTAAGGATTGCGGGATCTTGTGACAGAAATCCTCATTCACATTGTGTTAGGGTGTCCTGAATCGAATGAAGTGGGGAGAAGGGATTCATGTAAACAAGGCTAAGTTTGTCGTTGACTTTGTCATTGTTGTGTACCTATCTCCGTTCTTTTGTGCGAAGTTTAAAAAATATACTATCACCCTATTACAGTTTTCTCTAGTGTTTTTATTTAAATTGAGAAAAATAAAGGCATGCTATTTTAGTTTCGAGTCCAATTGAAACCTGATTATTAGCAGCTGGTTGAGAATTTTCCCTGTTGAGAATGCTTATGACTCACACAAATAAAGAAAATTGAAAGAAAAAAAAAAGAAAAAGAAAAAAAGGGAAACCATTGTGTTTGTTTGCATATTTGGTTTGGAATGTGTGTTTTAGCTGTTTTTGACTTGGCTTCTTGGAAATTCCAACTCTATGCCTGAATTAACCGCGTGAAGTGTAAACTTAATTAAAAATTATTGAAGCCTTCTTTGTGTGGAAAATCTTGAAAATGTTTGGCATTGAAATAGCTTGCTAATGTTATCTTTGCTTAATGAACTTGATTATCTGCCAAATTATTGCCAAACCCTGTCTTTTGCAGTATCATTGGTTTGAAATTTGGCTATTACTAATATTATAAATTGGTTTCAGCTGCATTAAACTGATATTCATATTCCTGTGATCTTTTCAGTTTTAGGTTTATCTAAAATATTGATGGATTGCTAGATTATACGGGATAAAGGAGAAACATTTCACGCGTTTCTTTTCTCTAGTTCTGACTAGTTTAGCGTACAAAACGTGCACAGAGTGAGTAAATATGCTCGAGAACATAATTCGATGCATCTTCTCAGGCTCCAGGCCCCTTGCTTTGGGCTCGTCTGGGGTTCGGAGCTGAAGTTGTTTTATGTTTTGACAAGTCATTTTTACAATCCAGGACACATTTCTTGTTATGTTCCTCGTTTGTCTATCCCGATTACATCTTCCTATCCAATGCCTGTTTATATTCACCTTTCCCTAGTGTTGATAGTATGAATTTCTTACATTCCATGAAGTATCTGTTATTTTAATCCTATTTGCTGTTGTTTAAAGATGATAAATAATTTTTATGCTTCAAACACAGCCTTGGGGTTAACAAAAAAAAAAGAAAAAAAAAGAAAAAAAAGGAACCGTAGAAAAACCCCTTTCCTCACTAACTAGATCTTGTTATGAGAATCCTTGATGTGGTATGTTTTGTCAACCAGATGCATTCCATTTACTTTCTTGATTAGGAACAAACTATTTTATATTGGTCTTTTTTTTTTTTTTTTTTTTCCTCACGATGTCAGAAGATTTGAACGATGAAAATAAATGACGAGATCACCGACCAAATTCCTGATGGTTGTAACGACAACGGTAGTAATTGAACGTAATTACTTAGAATCAGTTTATACGTATAGGGAAAATCCCTGTACGTACAGAACACACTCATTCATTGGAAGGAAAAAAAATTTACAATATTTTATACATGGGATACACTCCCATGTGAGTGAAATTTCAAAAATCTTTCAAAATTCTGGTTAAAATTCCCTGTACACAGAGAATTTTTCAATTACTTATTGGGTAATGCTATCTTGTTGTAGATAATAAGTAAACTTGGGATTGTCTACGATACATTTTTTTGTTGTAATTTGGTGCTCAATTTATGATGATGATTATATTGAAATGATAATACATCTATGAGGGTGTGTAGTAGTACAAAAATACCGAAAACAAAACAAGAAAAAATGGAAGAGTTGAAATTTTGGGCTGGGCGAGTGCCTAACGTCGCTTCCAATAACCCAATGCCAAAACATTGTCCTCGGTGATTGCTCGATTTTGTATTGGCAATCGTCCGAACCAATTTTTTTTATCATTGGGTTTGAAATTTCTAGTTCGTTATTTAGCACATTTTCATGAAAAATGCATATTTTCATCAACCTTCGAGGCCTTTTCGTGTTGTATGATTGATTATCTATATATATATATATATATATATATATATATATATATGAAATAGATTTCATTCCTCTACACAATTATTACACCATCAATAATTGAAATCATTTTATTCATAGAGAGTTTTACAGAAGTCTCTTTATATATTCATCATTTTAAGTGTTCTTTAAGTTTTAAAGAGAAAACACAAGTGTTTAATGTCTTTCTTCTTCAAAAGCTTGTTAAATACTACAAACCATTTGTCACGAGTCCTTTTACATATAAAAAATAACCCTAGAGGGGGTAAATTTAGTTTGAGGATAGGAATTATGCATTCAAGTCAATTTTCGGCGTTTCTCTTTTCTTTGGTTTCTTTTCTCCATTCCCTTGTTAGGATCAAAGTTTTCCAACAATCTCAAACTAGAGTTTTCTATGGAGAATGGAACTACCATGGCTACCATCAAACTTATAAATCAAGGCCTTGCGTGCTTGGATTGATTCGACGGAACAAATTTCACTAGATGGCATGACAAATTGAAGTTCCTTCTTACGACATTGAAGATTTTCTACATCCTTGATCCGGAATTGGCACCACTACGAAAACCAACAAATGGAGATATCGATGTCGTAAGAGTTGAGAGGCAAAAGCGTCAAGAAGATAAATTAATTTGTCGCGGTCACATACTCAACGCACTATCCGACCGGTTGTATGATCTCTACACCAACATATCATCGGCAAAAGATATTTGGAATGCTTTGGAGAACAAATACCAACATATCCGACTGGTTGTATGATCTCTACACCAAGGGGGATTGTTTTGTGCGTGGAAAACTCGGATATTTTGCAAAGGATTGTCGACATCAAAAACAAAACAAGAAAGATGGCAAAATAAATGCTATTAAGGGAAATGTTCCCGATTGGTAGTATGATCTCTAATATGATAAGTCACTCTTTAAGACTTATCGTAAGTCAAATGGAGAGCAAGAGATTCAAATGGGTAATGAAGACTGCTCCAAAGTAGTAAGGAAAGGAAATATTGATATTATCTTCACTTTTGGAAAAACTGTTACCTTTACAAATGTATTACATGTTTCCGATATGAATAGAAACTTAGCGAAAATCTCTTGGCAAAACTTGGTATTAAAAGTATTTACGAGTCCGAAAAACTTGTATTATCCTGAAATGAAAAAATTGTTGGAAAATGCTATTTAAGTGAAAGAATGGTCAAATTGTGTATTATTGACAATATTATTAATAATAAAGTTGATTTTGTTTATTTGGTTGATTCTTTTACATTATGGCATGCTAGATTAGGTCAATAGGTGCTAGTAACCTGAAAAGAATGTTAAATTGTGATATGATTGCATATGATGTGAATAATGCATATAAATGTAAAACATGTGTAGAATCTAAAATGGTTAAGAAGCCTTATTTAAGTGCGAATAAGACTTCTCAAATTTCAAAACTTATTCATTCGGACATATTTGAATTTAATGGTATGTTAACTAGAGATGAAAATATGTATTTCATTACCTTTATAGATGATCACTCCAAGTATACTTATATTTATTTAATTAAATATAAACACGAAACATTTGATATGTTTAATACTTATAAAAATGAATTTGAAAATCACTTAAATAAGAAAATAAAAAAACTTAGAAATGATAGAGAAGGTGGATACTTTTTTAGTGATTTTAATTTATTTTGTGAACAATAAAACATAGTACATCAACGTCCTGCACCTAGAACACCTGAACAAAATGATTTGACTGAAAGAAAAAATAGAACATTAGTTGAAATGATAAATGTCATGTTAATATATGCTAAATTGTTATTTAGTTTGTGGAGTTAGGCCTTGTTGAGTGGATGTAGTATATTAAATAGGTTCCCTTCAAAATTTACAAAGGTTTCTCCTTGTGAATTGTGGAAATGATGAAAACTGAATGTTGGATACTTTAAAGTGTGGGGGTGTCTTGCATATTGTAAGAACACAGACCCTAAAATGATCAAATTGAGTCAATGAGGCATTAAATATATCTTTGTTGGATATGCTAGTAATAGTAAATCATATAGATTATTAAATTTAGAGACCAATGTGATAATTGAATCAAATGACGTGGAATTCTTTGAGAATTCACTATTTTTAGATAATGAATTAAGGAAAATTCATTAAGGGCCTGTTTGATTGGCCGTAGTTTTTCGTGGAAGGTGGAAAACGTTTTCCTACTTTTTACTATTCACCTGTTTGATTGCACTAATTTTCCTGGGAAAACGTTTCCAACATTTTCCAAGGTACAAGCGGTTGATGCACAAAAACTAGAAAATATTTTTTCACCATAGTGGTGGGAAAACGTTTTCCAACTTTTTTTGACATTTTTTTTAGCAATTGGAACACATTCCAAAGTCAATGGTAAAAAAATTTATCCATTTAATTGACAATTTGCATAAAAAATAAAGTCAAACGAAAAAATTTTCAGGTGAAAAATTATACCAATCAAACACCATTAATTACAATTCCCTGTAAAACGTTTTCTAGGCAATTCAATTCCCTACCATTCATTTTCTTTCCACCCGTTTTCCACCTTTGCAATCAAACAGGCCCTAAGAGATTCCTAACTCTAAAAAAAAAAACTCGAATAAAAAAGACTTTAGAACCGGATGAAATTGATTCTCAACTTATTTCACTTTACTTAGTAGAGGGAAATAAGAACAATGTTGTAAGAACAATTCATTTTGTTTTACAAGTGAAATATGATCCTAAAACCTATTGAGAAGCTATTGCTTCTCGTGATAGTATCTTTTGAAAATATGCAATTAAAGATGAAATGGATTCAATTAAGTCAAACAACATGTGAAAACTTGTTGATTTACCACCCAAGTCTAAACTTATTGATTGTAAATGGATGTTTAGAAGAAAATATAATATAGATGGTTCTATTAATACTTTTAAAGCTAGATTAGTAGCTAAATGTTATAGACAAAGCGAATGAATAGATTATTTAGATATTTATGCACTGGTAACTAGAATAACATCAATTAGGATATTATTCGCACTAGCTTTCATAAATGACTTGCATGTTTATTAAATGGATATCAAGACGACATTTTTTAATGGGGATCTCGATGAGAAGTTTTATATGGAACAATTTGAAGGGTTTCTTCATTCGGAAGTGAACACAAGGCGTGTGTGCAAGCTAGTAAAATTATTATAAATGACGTGAAAAAACTGACTTTGCAATTATTTCATTTGGGTTTATGCATAATAGAATAGATAAGTGTTTATACTTGAAAGAATGTGATAAATACGTTATATATATATTTTTTGTATGTTGATGACATATTGATTTGAAGTAATCACATGGATGGATTAATAGAAACAAAGAAATTTCTATCTTCCATATTCAAGATAAAAGATTTTGGACAAGTGAATACCATATTAGGTATCAAAGTTATTAAGAATAGTGAGGTTTACTATTTGAGTCAATCACATTATATCGAGAATATGAAAAATAAATTCAAATATTTGAATATTAAAGAGTTTTCCAAGTTCTAAGTTTATAAAGAATGACGAAAGAGTTATTGCTTAATTGGAATATGCAGTGCTATAAGGAATCTTATGTATGCAGTTCAAAGCACAAAATCTTTCATAGCATTTGCAATTAGTAAACTTAGTAGGTTTACTAGTAATCCCAGCAAAGAATATTGGAAAGCCATTGGGAGAGTTCTTGGTTATTTAAAGAAAATAAAAAATTTAAGCCTTCAATGTTCTAAGTTCCCTGCTATATTAAAAGGATTTACTAATGCTAATTGGATATCTAGTATTAGTGAGAGTAAATCTACTTCGGTTGGGATATTTACTTTTGGAGGAGGTGCATTTTCTTGGAAATCTAAGAAACAAACATGCATAACATATTCAACCATAAAATCTGAATTTGTGGCATTATCAGATACCGGAAAAGAAGTTGAGTGGTTTAAGGATTTACTATATGACTTACCTTTGTGACTGAAGAATACATCTTCGATATTTATCATGTGTCGTCAAGCCACATTAGCAAAGACATA
Organism: Osmanthus fragrans; assembly: GCA_019395295.1. NCBI lineage: Eukaryota > Viridiplantae > Streptophyta > Magnoliopsida > Lamiales > Oleaceae > Osmanthus > Osmanthus fragrans. Next base: position 10,517,325 of record CM033360.1, on the reverse strand, counting down.
CAATGAGATGTACAATTTGAAGTCTAGACATATGAGTTTAAAACATAACTACATAATCAATTGGAAACCTAGCGGATCCTTTAACTAAATCTTTATTAAGAGATTGACTTATATTTACTTCCAGTAGGATGTAGTTAAAACTCTTGAACTAAAAATTCCATCAATGGTGACAACCCCACCTTTCATCACTAAAACAGTAATCCACGAGCTCAAAGGAAAACAACAAGTTATTAGATAAGTGGATAGTTTCATCATTATAATTTCCGCAAGAACCATATCCTATTTATATAATGCTAGTTGTTACTTAAATGAGGGTAGACTTAATGAAGTTCAGTATTAAGTACAAGTATCTCTAAAAGTAACAAAAATAATAAAAGAACTTTACTTAGATGAATTTTGAGGTGGTGTCGCCTCAATAGAGAGTTGACGTTTCTCTCTCAAAAGTTTAACGAATAGGATAAGCGCAAGGTCATATTAGTGCTAAGCGAGTTTGAGGAACTTGTAAACACATGACATTTATGAGTGTGTTTCCACCAATATTATCACAATGAATAACTAGTTCAAAGCTATCATGTTATCTTTAATTTCGATGATACTTTGTGAGAATAATACTATGGTTTAAATTGAAAGATATCTAATCCATATACATAAATGTTGCTACTTTAAATATGTGTCATTGATCTATGGTTGATTCTACGTTTTGATTATAATAATCAAATTGCCTTTAATTCTAACATTTGAATTCGAGTCGTTATAGCTATTGTGGCAAAGTTGATAAATTGAAGACAAAAACGTCGCTTTCAAAAGACTCGAGCATGGACATCAAGATCAATCAAGACAAGTACTTCATCAAGTCAAACATCCAAGATATTAGACTTAGATATTTTGAATTCATATGTAAAGATAAATTGTTTTAATCTTTAGCAAAGAATCATTAAAAGCTCAAGATGAATTTTTACGCATTGGAAAAATTATTTCTTAAGAATGCTTGCATAAAAATTATTTTTTCAAATTGTAAGAATCTCAACTTGATATTTAAACTTCTCATTAACGTCACTTATCTTGGAAAATAAAATAAAAAGTCTTTCAAAAGTCTACATTTTTTTCAAAACAATCAAAGGGAAAAATTCGGGAAAACACTGTCCAAACGGATGTCCGGTTCGTCCAACGGCTGGATTTTTAACCGTCTTGAAAATTTTCCGCACAACGGGTAGTTCTGTGTTCGATTTTGAAGTGAGCGTCCGGTTGAGTAGTTCGGTTGGCTAGAACTTTTGGCATTTTAATTACTAAAAATACCACCTCACTTTACATTCAATATAAGACTTTTAAGAGCACCAAATTGAGATACTTTTGAGAAAAATTATTACATTCTTTGTTTATCTTTATGAAAGCAAATAATTTATTTTGAAAAACTTTTGATTGAATTAACTTTTGAAAATCATTCTTCTATTCAAAAAATTTCTTACCTAACACTTGAAATTCATTCATTACTAGTTATTAAAATGTTGGTCTATTTCTCTCTTGGTACTTAATTTTGATTATGTCATTTATTAAGAGAGAAATCCAAATTGTAAACTCATTAATCATTGAATTTGTGGGTCATATAAAGGTCCCGTAAAATTCTATATTATATAAGGATCGATGCTCCTTGATTGTAAGTGATCAAAAACGTTGCAAAGGGTTGGATTGTATTATAAGTCAATCAATATAATAAAAAATGTCTTGCTCATAACAGAGAGCTTGGTAACGGAGGATGTAGATCATTGGTTGTGATAGAACATCCATAATCACATCGTTTGCTCAATCTTTTCCTTTCTACTTATTGCTTTCGTATTTGGGCATATTTGTTTGATTGACTTAGTTGCTATCAAATTTGTTTAAATTTGGATTTATCTTTGAATTTTTTTAACAACCAATTCACACCCCCTCTTGGTTAGCTATTCTTGGGTTATCAATTGGTATCAGAGCAAAATGCTCATTTTCAATGATTTCACAATCTTGAGTAATGGCTAACCCCAATATTCAAAATCTTGTGGGGCATTTTAAAAACTGTCCTCTTTTTTTTTTTTAATGGCACACATTATAATTATTGGAAATTTAGGATGATGATTATCATTCAATCAATAGATTACAATATTTGGGAAGTTATTGAATATGGTCCTTATGTGCTACTAAGACTACTAAAGTTGATGGCAAACCCAATCAAACTATTTCTAAACCTAGAGAGGAATATGATGAAGATGATAAAATAAAATTATCCTTAAATGCTAGAGAAAAAAAAACCTAATTTATTGTGCATTAGATAGAAATGAATTTAATCGTATTAGCATATGTGATTTCGCATGTAACATTTGACATGCATTATAAGTTACCCAAGTTGGTACTAGTAAAGTAAAGGAAACCAAATTAATCTCTTGGTTAAAGAATTTGAAAACTTCTTTATGAAACAAGATGAACTTATTGTTGATATGATTACTCGCTTTACCCATATTGTTAACGGCCTTAAAGGCTTTGATCGCAAATTTACTAACGGTAATCTTGCAAGTAAAATGCTTAGGTCACTATCAGAAGAATGAAGCTCATTAAGGATGTCGATAGAAAACACCAAAGATATCAACTCATATCCTTTGGAAGAACTATATGGAACCTTGATGATATACGAGCTCAACAATGCTGAAACCAAGGAGAAAACAAGGAAAAGCAAAGAAGAATAAAAGGAATCCTCTAAGCTCCAAATCGCTCTTAAATTGGCAATTGAAGAAGGAACTACAAGTGAAAATATGAGTGATGAAGAGTTCGATGATCTAGTCCTTCTCGTCAAGAAATGGAGAGGTCTTCGAAATAATCGGAGATTCCAAAATAAAGAAGAAAATAGTGAAGAAAGAAGCAAGAAAATTATTTGCTATGATTATGACAAACCCGGTCACAAGAGAATCAAGTACCCAAACAAAAAGAAGAACGTCAAGAAAAAGCCACTTCAAGCCTCATGGGATGAAAGCGATGATGATGATGATGATGATTGCGATGGAAGTGATAGTCAAGAAGAAATTGTCAACATGTGCTTCATGGCCATCAAAGATGAGATAAATTCTATTGAAAAATGTTCATATAATGAGCCATCTACCTCCTACGATGAAATTCTTGAGAAATTTGAGAAGCTTGCTCTAAATCACTCAATTCTTTAAAAAAGAATACCACTTGTTGAAAATTCAAATGAAGAAAATTTTAGAAATCCAAAAATAAAATATTGATTATGATCTGTTGATTAAAGAAAACTCTTGAAAGAAAAAGTTGAAGACATAACTAAGATTATTCATAAATTCACTCAAGGTAAATTTTTTTTTTTTTTTTTTTAATTTAATGTTTGGTGATCAAAAGTGTGTTTTCGATAAAGGATGAATTGGACATAATCTATTATTGAAGCAAAAAAATTTCAAAAATTTATTTGTCAAAACTTCAAACATCCCTCCTTCAAAAACTACATGTAGTTTTTGCAATAAAGATGGACATATTGCTTGTTAATTGTCTAACAAAAAAGAAACTATATTTTGAAAGAAAGAACAAGTGGATTCATGAATCCACCAAAATTAACTATCAAGGACTCAAACTTATATTGGTACCAAAAATAAAAAAAAAATAACTATTTTTTTGTAATTACCAAAGAAGATAAGAGCAAATGGTTCTTGGATAGTGGATGCTCCAAACACATAACCGGAGATAGAATGTTACTATCAAATTTCAAAGAGAATGATGGAGGTCATGTCACATTTGGAGACAATGTAAGAGGAAAATATATAAGCATTGGAAACATTGGTAAACATCATTCTCGTTCTATTGAAAATGTGCTATTAGTGGATAACCTTAAACATAATTTGCTTAGTATTAGTCAGTTATGTGATAAATGTTATCATAATAAATTTGATTCTTCTAAATGTCTTATTAAGAATACTACATCAAAAGAGGTAATCTTTGTAGGAAGCCGAAGCAAATATATTTATATCATAAATATTGATTTTGAAAATGATGAGAAATGTTTATCAAACTTAAAAAGGGATACATGGTTGTGGCATAGGAGATTAAGTCATATTAGCATGTATCTTCTTTCAAAAAATTTCCAAAAACCACTTCGTCAAATGATTGACAAATTTAAAGTTTGATAAAGATAAAATTTGCGATGTATGTCAATTTGGTAAACAAGTGAAAAGCTCGTTCAAACCCAAGCTATATTCTTCAACCACAAAACCACTTCAACTATTCCACATTGATCTTCTTGGACCCTCTAGAACCGCTAGCTTGGGTGGAAAACATTATGCTTTTGTTATTGTTGATGCTTTCTCTAGATTCACTTGGGTTCTATTTCTAAATGCTAAAGATGAAGCTTTAAATGCATTCACACACTTTTGCAAAAAGGTCCCAAAATAAAAATGGATATTCCATTACAACTATTAAAAGTGATCATGGAACAAAATTTAATAACATTGCTTTTGACAATTTTTGTTGTGAAACTGCATATGAACATAAATTTTCGGCTCTTAGAACTCCTTAACAAAATGGTGTAGTAAAAAGGAAGAATCGCACATTACAAGAAATTGTTAGGACATGCCAAAATATTTTTTAGCTGAAGCCGTTAACACCACTTGCTATATTGTAAATAGAGTTTTAGTAAGTCGTAAGAAAACTAAAACCCCCTACGAGCTTTGGAAAAATAGAACTCCAGATGTTGGTTATTTCAATGCTTTTTGTTGCAAATACTTTATCTTGAATACAAAAGAAAATTTGATTCAAAATCCGGTATTGAAATCTTTGTTGGATATTCATTGACTAGCAAAGCTCATAGAGTCATTAACAAAAGAACTCTAGTGGTTGAAAAATTCATGCATGACACTTTTGATGAAACTAACTCTCTTGATCACAAGAAAGGTATTGGTAATGATGTAGGTTTGGAAATTCCTCTCGAACAAATGACTATTCAAGATCAAAACAAGGAGGACAAAAAAGATGAATACAAGGAAGAAACAATCATTCAACAAAATGAAGAATAACATACTGAAGTACCAAGTGATAATTTTCTACCAAAAGAGTGGAGGTTTGTTCCTTCTCACCCAAAAGAACTAATTATTGGTGATCCATCCAAAGGTATTACCATTAGAGCTTCTACTAGAAATCATTTAAAAAGTTGTGTTTTCATTTCTCAAATTGAACCAAAGAATTTTAAAGAATTTGAGTTTGATGAATTTTGAATATAGTTGTGCAAGAAGAATTGAATCAATTTGAAAGAAATCATGTTTGAGATTTATTCGCTAGACCAAATGATCAAACAAACATCATTGGTACAAAATGGATTTTTAGAAAAATAAAAAAGATGAAAATGGGATAATTGTACGTAACAAAGCTAGATTAGTGGCCCAAGATTACAATAAAAAAGAAGGTATCGATTATAAGTAAACTTTTGCACTGGTTGCTATATTAGAATTCATTTGCATGCTTCTTGCATTTTCTTGTCATAATGGTTTCATTCTCTATCAAATGGATGTTAAAAGTGTATTTTTAAATGGTTTTATTCAAGAAGAAGTTTTTGTAGAGCACCTCCCCTCCTCCCCCTCCCCCTCCCCCTCCCCCTCCCCCTCCCGATTTTAAAGATCACAAGTGTTTGGATTATATTTTTAAACTTATAAAAGCTCTCTATGGCTTAAAACAAGCCCCTAGAGATTAGTATGAAAAAGATTAAGCAAATGTATACTTTCAAATGATTTTTTTTGTATAGGAAAAACGGATACTACCTTCTTTGTCAAAATCGAAAAGAGTGATATGATTATTGTTCAAATTTATATTGATGATATTATCTTTGGTGCAATTATTCTCTTTGTGAAGAATTTTCTAAATTTATTAGCAAGAAGTTTGAAATGAGCCTGATGAGGGAACTAAAATTCTTTCTTGGACTTCAAATTAGATAAACTAATAATGAGATATTTATAAGTCAAAATAAATATATATCAAATATGCTCAAAAGATTCGAAATGAAAAATTTGAAGCCCATTAACACTCTAATGAGCTCATCTGTAAAATTGGACAAAAATGATCAAGGCACTTCCATTGATGTATCATAATATTGAGATACGATCGGATCCCTTCTTTACTTAACTACAAATAGACTCGATATTATGTTTAGTATGTGCTTATGTACTAGATTTTAATCAAATCCTAAAGAATTACACCTTAGTACTGTAAAAAAAAAAAAAAAAGAATTATAGATATCTCAGTGGCACTAAAACCTTAGATCTTTGGTATCCAAAAGGCACTCACATCGACCTACTTAGTTATTCGGAAGCCGGTTACACAATTGATCTCAAAAGCACTAGCAGAACATGTCACTTTCTAGGCTTTGCACTTGTGTCATGGTTTTGTAAGAAACAAAACTCCATTGCATTATCTACTGCCGAATCCGAATACATCTCAGGCGCTAGTTGTTGTGCACAAGTATTATGGATGAAACAAACCCTTGTGATTATAACTTATGTGTGATAACACTAGTGCCATAAATTATCTTGTGTGATAGCACCAGTGCCATAAACTTGTCCAAAAATTCCATTTTACACTCTCAAACAAAGCATATTGAAATTAGACATCATTTTCTAAGAGATCATGCACAAAATGGAGTTATTATATTAGAATTTGTGACCAAGAAAAATTAATTGATTGATATCTTCACAAAACCTCTGGCACTTGATCAATTCTCATGCATTTGAAGAGGCTTAGGCATCATTGACGAATCCTAATTGCACAATTAAATTGATTGTATATTATATGTCTTATTTCTATATGACATTATCTTTGCATTTAATTAAAAAAAAAAGGTTCAGACGAGTCAAATAAACCGTCTGACAACATTGTCCAGTTCGATAGAAGGACTCGGATGAGTTAAATGGACCATCCAAAATTCCTATCCGGTTTGACAGAAGCTTCATACAGGGACGTCCAGTAGAGTGAGTCGGACGTCCGATACAACTTGAAATTAGAATTTTAAATCGCATAATAGCAGGCCGTTTCCCTCATCTCTACATTTTTCATTTCATACTTATAATTCTTCAATCTCTCATCAAATCCATAAACTTATATCTTATACATTTCCAATTCCTCAAAAATCTAAACTTTTCTTCACCAAAACTTCAAAATCCCCAAAATCCGAAACTCTTGTTCTATTTTTTTTCAAATTCTTTCATACTTCTTCACTTTTCTACTATGACGTGATCTAAAAGGGCTGAAAAAAGGATGAAGCAAACAGTAAGACGCTCTCCTCCCCCTTCATTCTATGAAAAATGGATTTGGAACCCAAGATGCCGACAAACCCCTTTGAAAAATCACCAATTTTAATTGGTAAAAATGTTGATTTCGCCGATTTTACTATTGAAGCACCTACATTTTATATAGAAGAATATTTTGAGAATATGGGTTGGGTATCCGTCACTACATTAGAAGAGCATGCATATCCCCGGCTTATGAAAGATTTTTACAAAAATATGGTTATTGCTCCTCGTTCGGATGAGATTTTGTGTTTGTTTAAAAATATTCATATCCTCATTCGAGAGATTTTTCGAGTTTGAGATGTGCAAAACTCAAATTTGTCTCCATAAAACTCATCCCACATTTATAGGATATAACCCAACCGAAGCATGTCGTTGGGTCACATGAAAGAATTTTGAAAACATTTCAAAAAATAGTATAAATCAACTAACCCTTCCATGTAAATTTTACAAACTATCATTGCACATGTCATTCTCCCAAGGAATGGGCATAGAGATGATGTCAACTATTATGATCTTTTTTATTATCGATTCATTCCTTGTCGGTTGGAAATTAGACTTCCCAACCATTGCATTAGGTCTCATGAAGCTTGTGCATTCTACGCGCCATGTAAAAGCTTTACCCTATGACAAGCTTCTTACTAAGATTTTTAAACATTTTGACATTCCTTTAAATAATGAAACATTTGTCAAACTTCGCCCTAGTGACACCATCAACATTCAAACTCTCAAACGAATGAAAATTGTAAAAGAACATGGTCAATAGGTAGCACACACAAAAGCGTTCGACCCCCACCTCGACTCTACCATTTGAGGTGATGAAGAATAAGAAGGAGATGATGTACCACAAGTTTCGATTCCTCCTCATGACATTCTAGGCTCCAGTGCTCCTAGTTCTTCGATCGATGGCTTCACTTTTACCGAAGATCACTACAATCTTCTAAACGACCGCATTGATTCTCTTACATCCTTGGTTGATGGCCTTGCTGGTATGCTTCACCAGTTGCAAGTTCAACAGGCTGCTATACAAGCCCAATAGGATGCCATTCAAGCCCAACAGGCGGCGATGCAAGCTCAACAAAATGCCTTCTATGCTCACTTTTGCGTACACTTTCCTCCATTGCCTCCTCCGACGCGTTAGTCCTCGATTTAGTCTTACATTTATGTATTTTAGATACTTCTTTATGCTTATTCTCTCTAGCTTATTTGACTGTAATGCATATGGTCGCCTATGCTTTTATGTCTTGAACAAAATCATGATATTTAGTTTTGTGTTTCAAACATTATGTGGCATATACTATGAAATCTCTTTCACTTCCTATGGTTGATTTTCAATCTATGCTTGTGCACTTGGATCCCCACTTTGCTATTTTTTTTGCTTATGTCAAAATGGGGAAAATATATAAGATGATAGGTGAGATGCTTGACATATATGAAATATATGTGATAGGTGGAATACATGTATAAAAGAAAGGGGAATGCATCTAAAGTTCTTTCTTATACATTTGTGCAAATCATCTTTTGTTTGTCATAATAAAAAAGGGAAAATTGTTGACCTATGTTTGATTCTACATTTTGATTATAACAATCAAGTTGCCTTTATCTCTAACATTTGAATTCGAGTCGTTACAGCTATTGTGGCAAAGTTGATAAATTGAAGACAAAAATGTCGCTTTCAAAATACTCGCAATTGAAATGGAAGCTGAGCATGGACGTTGCGATCAATCAAGACAAGTACCTCATCAAGTCAAACATCAAAGATATTAGACTTAAATGTTTTGAATTCATATATAAAGGTAAAATGTTTTAATCTTTAGCAATAAATCATTAAAAGTTCAAGATGAATTTTTATGCACAAGAAAAATTATTTATTAAGAATGTTTGCATAAAAATTATTTTTCAAAAAATATGAATCTCAACTTGATATTTAAACTTCTCATAATATCACTTATCTTGAAAAATAAAATAAAAGTCCTTCAAAAGTGTACATTTTTTTCAGAACAATCAAACAAGGAAAAATCCGGGAAACACTGTCCAAGCGGATGTCCGATTCACCTAGAGGACATCTGTTTCGTCCAACGGTTGACTTTTTAACTGTTCTGAAATTCTGATGCACAACGAGTAGTTTAATGTCCGGTTCAGAAGTGGACGTCCAATTGAGCTGTCTGGTTAGTCAAAACTTTTGGCATTTTAACTACATTAATAAATATCACCTCACTTTGCTTCAATATAAGACTTTTAAGAGTATTAAAGTGAGATACGTTTGAGCAAAATTATTACACTCTTTGTTTATCTTTATGAAATCAAATCATTTATTTTGAAAAACTTTTGATTGAATTAACTTGTTGAAATCATTCTTCTAATCAAAAATTTTCTTACCTAACACTTGAGCTTCATTCAGTAATAGTTATTACAGTGTTGGTCTATTTCTCTCTTGATACTTAATTTTGATTATATTATTTATTAAGGGAGAAGTTCAAATTGTTAACTCATTACTCCTTCAATTTGTAGGTCATATAGAGGTCTTGTAAAGCTCTATATTGTATAAGGATCGATACTCCTTAGTTGTAAGTTATCAGAACCGTTGTAAAGGATTGGATTGTATCATAAGTCAAACAATATAGTGAAAAATATCTTGCTCGTGACGGAGACTTTGGTAACGGAGGATGTAGATCATTAGTTGGGATCGAATCTTCACAATTACATCGTTTGCACATTCTCTTCTCTTCTACTTATTGCTTTCGTATTTGTGCATATTTGTTTGATTAACTTGTTTGCTATCAAATTTGTTTAAATTTGGATTTATCTTTGAAAAAAGTTTTTAACAATCAATTCACCCCCTCTTGGTCAGCTATTTTTGGGATATCACGTGTATCATTATACAGTTGAACAAGTGGGGGATTATTGTAATTTTATGTTAAATTTATAATGATGAGTATATTGGAATGATAATACATCTATATGAGTGTAGAGAACGAGAAAAATAATGGAGGCGCTGGAATTTTGGCATGGACGAGTGCTCAATGTCGCTTTTTATAACCCGAGGTCAAAACCTTGGCCTGGGCAATTGTCCGATTTTGTACTAGGCGATCTCTTGGGCCAATTTTTTGACAGTTGTGTTTGAAATTTCTAGTTTGTTATTTGGCACATTTTCATGAAAATATATGTATTTTTTTTTCATAAACCTTTGAGGCCTTTTCGTGCTGTATGATTGAGAATCTATGTATATGAGATAGATTTCATTTCTCTACACAATTATTACATCACCAACAATTGAAATCATTCCATTCATGTAGAGTTTAAGAAAAATTTTCTACATATTCATCATTTTGAGTGTTCTTCAAGTTTTATGGAAAAACTCAAGTGTTTAGTGTCTTTCTTTTTCCAATGCTTGTTTAATCTCACAAACCATTTGCCATGAGTCATTTTTTGTGTAAAAAACAATCCTAGAGGGGGCAAATTTAATTTGAGTAAAGCGATTACGCATTCAAGTCAATTTTCAGCGTTTTTCTTTTCTTTGGCTTCTTTTATCCATTCTTTTATTAGGATCAAGTTTTTCCAACATTTTTTCTGTATTATAATCTTGTTTGGACATTAGTAGATACTCTAGACCTTGAAACCAATATGAAGATCTAGGCAATTGGAACTATAATTCAGAGTTTTCCATTGAATTTGATTTTTCCTTAAGTAGGGCTTGCACATGTCATTTAGTACCCATGAATTTTAATTGAGTACTCGGTACTTCAATTAATTGCCCTGTAATAAACCCATGACTTCTCTTAATTCAACTGGGTTGTCATGAGTAGATTTCAACCGAACATATTTGAAATGCACTCCTACTGTCCTACAAGTATAGGGAGTTTCACATTATTGTTTCGGATTTGAACTAACACTCCATTTATTATTAACAAAAAGTGGTGGTATAAGCATACATGTAAGTGATCTAAAAACAAATCAGGGAAACGTGAAAGTGAGCAAAATATAAACCAAATTGCATGGAAAAAAGAAGTAAAAAAGAGAAAAAGCAACTTGGATGGAAAACGAAGCAAAACTCTCTTTTTCACTTTTTAATTGAAAAACATCTTTAAGTTTGAATTGCTTTTTAATATCGTTATACCTTATAGAGAGATAGTACGAACATATCGTAATATGAAGATTCTCAAACTTAAAGTATCAGAACAATGATATTATTTTAGCACATTTCAAGTGCCTAGCTTCTTAATCTTTTTAAGAATATAGAGTCAGTCTTCCTTTTCTCATTTTTTCATTATTCTTGAATTTCTTTCTTTTCATTTTCCATTTTTTTTTTTTCACTTTTTTAGCTAGTAATGGAAATTGAGAAAGAGAACCCATAGTTATCCAAGATTGGTCTCCCTCAAGTTCCAAAAGTGTGCATATCAGTCCCTGTAAGTTAAATTTCACCCCCAAAATTTGTGAATTCCCCCCTACTACTCTATTAATGCTTCACATCAATTCTACGCCATCAAGTTATTCTTCATTTGCATCAACCAATTAATAAGTTCTAAGAGTGTGAATATCAGTTCCTAGAAGTTGAATTTCACCCCTGAAATTTGTGAATTTCCTCCTATTGTTCTCATAATGCTTCACATCAATTCTATGCCACTAGGTCGGTCTTCATTACCGTCATCCGATTAAGCTCAAAATCTTCATTTTTGCGCTAAGTATCTCAAAGTTTGAATTTACCTATGATGACACCATTTAGGACATGTTGATGTAGATTTATTGAGGATTTATTTTGTGAGAAATGAATTTTTTGAGTATGTATGGTTCAAAAGTAGGAAATAATTAGGAGTCCATGTGTAAAATTATTTTATTAAAAGAATGTGTTGTTAAATATTAGTTTATAGAAAAATAAATTTTAATGAATCTGTATCATTCTAGGGCTTACACTAAATTAATTAGCAATTCACTCAACAATCATGTTACATGTACAATGATTTTTATCAAATAGCTTGATAGATTGCCAACTAGTACAATTTTATCAGATGTTGGACAAAAAATAAATAAATAAATAAATAAACTAGCTAATCTAATGTTGTAAACAATGGCAGAATTAGACATTTTGAGTTATGGGAGTACAATCAAACTTGCAAAAAAGTTGCAAAGAATTTTACATTCTAAAATTTAGATACCCCAAGTAAATTTACATCCTAATTTTGCACCTGGAATTTTTACATAGGGTATGACATTTTCTGATGTAAAATTCTAAAAGTTTTTGATGTCATACCTTATGTAAAATTTTCTAATAAAATGATGTACAATATATTGAGAAATCTGTCGCGCAAAAATAATAAATGTTAATGAAATAATTGAATTTTTTTAAAGAAATGACGAGTTAGACTCTTCTTTTTAAGATGCAAGTTTGACGCAGCTTTAATTGTTTTCGATATCTATTTGGACTATTCGATATGTCTATAATGTAGTTTTTAAAACGAGTTTCGAGATGATATAGGGGATTTGTGAATTCGAATAACGTACGATTGTTGGAGAATTTTTTAAATTAGCATATTTCCGAAATTTTCGAAATATTAGTTTAGAACGGCCTATTTTGACAAACCGTAACATTTGCTATGGTTGACTATTTCACGCTCCATTAATGACGTAGAAAATTAATCCGTAAACACTTCGAAATGATATTAAAAATGCAATATTTCGATTTTGTTTGACATCTAGTAATGACTTCAAAAATTGAGACAAAAAACATAGAAAATTTAGTTAAAAAAAAAAAAAGAATGGCCCAACAGTTTGGGGTCACGTGACTCCATGCCACCCCTTGTGTCCGCCCCGGGTTATCATCTCATCATATGTAAAATCTAAGTATATTTTATCTATACAAGGAGATCAATTCTTAACTCAATTTACAAATATATAACAAGTTTATAAGTCATGATAAAACATATAAAATGACTTATCATTTATATTGTGGATGGAGTGGGTTGACACCCCCTACTTGAATGATAAATGAACATAAACCTTAATTTTGTGGAACTAAGATGAATTCACTCGAAACGAATATTGACCCTCGCTGTGCACATGCAAAAGCCATTAAAACATGCAGAAGCCCCACACCCCAAAACATCTCCTTCTTCAACAACCTTATCACCCTTTACTCCAAGTCCAATCTTCACTCTTCGGCACTCCAACTCTTCCACTCCATCCCTTGTCCAAATACTGTCACATGGGCTTCGGTAATCTCTGCCTTCTCCCATTCTTCCACCGCCTTCCACCTCTTTCTCTCCATGCTCCGCCACCCCACCAGTTCGTTCCCCAATGCTCGCACTTTGGCAACATTATTCAGAACCTGTTCTTTATTACCAGATTATATTTTTGGGTTTCAATTACATGCAATTGTAGTCAAGTTCTCGTTGCAAGAAAATCCCTTTACCAGTTCGGGTTTAGTGTCACTTTATTGCAAAACTAGGGATATGGATTCAGCAGAGAAGGTGTTTGATGAAATGTGTGAGAGAGATGGGGTTTGTTTCGCAGCGATGATCAATGGATTGGCTCGTAATAAAAGGCCTATTGATGCTTTGAGGTACCTTATTGAGATGAGAAGGGAAGGTAAGTTGTCAAATGCGTATAGTGTTTCTGGAGCTTTGTGCGCTGCATCTGGGATGACCATGCTCGAGCAATGCCAGATTATCCATGGACACGCAATGGTGACCGGGTTGGATTTGGATGTGATCGTAGGGACTGCATTGATTGATGGGTATGGAAAATGTGGGATCTTGGAGGACGCGAGAAAAGTGTTTAATGGATTGGGATTGGAATTGAATCTAGTTGGATTTAATGCAATGATGGCAGGGTATGCACAACATGGGGATAAAGACTATGTGATTGAGCTTTTCAGCTTGATGGAGAGTCAAGGAATGAAGCCGGATGAGTATAGTTTTTTGGCGGTTTTGACAGCATTTTACAATGCTGGTATGACCATAGAGACTGAGAGGTGGTTTAATAAGATGGAAATGGAGTATAAATTGAAGCCTTGGATTGAGCACTACACTTGTCTGGCAGGTGCATTAGGGAGAGCTGGAAGGTTAGAGGAGGCGGAGAAAATTGCTTTGACAATGCCATGTGAGCCTGATGCAGCCATGTGGCGCGTGTTGCTGTCAAGTTGTATGAATCATGAAAAGGCCAGCATCGCTTGGAGAATGAGTGAGAGATTGCAGGCAATTGATCCAAATGATGATTCGGCTTATGTGATTTTGGCAAATGTATTCGCAAGTGCAGGGAGGTGGGACGAGGTTAAAGAAGTTTGGAAAATAATGAAAGATAGGAAAGTGAAAAAGGAAGTTGGGAGAAGTTGGATTGAAGTCCAGGGAGCAGTTCATGTGTTCTTTTCCGGAGATAGAAGGCACGTGAGGAACAAGGAAATATATGCAAAGCTAGCAGAGTTGATGGAGGAGATAGAGAAATTAGGCTATGTGCCGATTTGGGAAGAAATGTTGCACAAATTAGAGAAGAACGAGAAGAGGGAGATGCTTTCATATCACAGTGAGAAACTGGCTGTTGCTTTTGGGCTGTTGAGTGGGGTTACACCTCCTGGAAAGGCTTTGAGGATTATAAAGAATTTGAGGATTTGTAAGGATTGTCATGAAGCATTCAAGTATATTAGCAGAGTAGTAGAGAGGGAGATAATAGTACGGGATATTCGTAGATACCATAGGTTCTTGAATGGTACTTGTAGTTGTGGTGATTATTGGTAATTTAGTTAGAAGCGACAACTAAAGTTTGTTTAACATATTACCAAAAACGATCATGGCTGGGCTGAGCTGAGCTGAAACTGATTGATATCTTCCTTGAGTCTTTGAAATGGAAATGTACTTGTTCAAACATGAATTTAGAGTTTTGTGTATTATTTCTGATTCTGCTGACAGAATGGGATGGATTTGTATGTTCTGTTCAAAGAATGTCTTTCTAGTTGCTCACGATTCTGTGAAAAATGAACTAGTAAAGTATCCTCTTGAGAAAGCAGTTTCAGTTCAAACTGCACCAACATCAGTTGGCTTCTTCTTGGTTATGCTAGCAGCACGGATAGAACATGAAAAAGTCATTGTTGATGTCATTTATTTGACCTCAGAAGGAATTGTATTCTACTCTGGCTTGAAGTCGCATTTCATACTTCGTGTTTGCCTATTATATGTACTACATCGTTTTGTTTAAATACATGGCTTGAAGTTGTTTTATTCTGTAAGTGTATTTTCCTTGCCGATTTTTCAGCAATCAAAATTCATTTTTATAGTGCCAAGGGAACTTGAGCTCAAGAAGATGTGTATACTTCTCACCTAATTACGTAAAAACTCTTTGTATTCGATATGCCCTTTGGTTTGATATTTGCTTGATTAGATAGTAGTGTCGAAATGGGCAAAGGTCCAAGTTGAGAATGATCCAACCCATTAAAAGAACCGAACTGAAACTAGCTCTGCCTAGTCCAAACCTATTCATGAAACAGGCCGTGCCGTGCTTGATTATGTAACTCAACAACCCCTGAAGACCAGACAAAAAGGCTGATATATTAGGGGATTGTTTGACATGATTTTTGAAAAGTTAAAAGAAGATGTTGAGATCCAAAAGCTGCTTTTGGACACCTTTGGTTAATTTTATAAAAATGTTTCTTCTAGTTAGAAAAACTTTAAGATGAAATTGGTCTAATGCAATTTCCTCTAAAAGGACTTCCGGAATTAAAAAAACTCTTTTAAAAAATAATTTATAAACAAAAATTAAGATGACTTCTTTCAAAAATTCTTCTACATGAAGCAAAGTAAAATGCATGCCAAACGGGCCCTAAAAATGTAGGAGGTTTTAGCAAAGTTAAAAGAGTTGTTCGACTCAATTTCTTAATCAACAATTATGCATCTAATATTACTTGTAGATTCTACTATTGGAAATTGTTTATTATTAGTGAAAATGGAAATTACACAATATCCTACTTTAAAAATTCAACATTCTAAAATCAGGTGGGAAGTTTAACAATTCAAAAATTAGATTTTTTTAATATTAATAATTATATTACAAAATTAACCCTCCTCCCAAACCCTAAAATCTAATTACACACTCTCCTCTCCCCTCTCGCTCTCTCCTCACCCAGGTTGCCCTTTCTACGTGAGGCGACGAGTAACAGCGCACCCATCGCTTGCACGATGCTCAGAGCACCACCATCGAAGTGGCGAGCCTCCAAAGGTTGCGAAAATCGGTGTTCCTTCGCTGCCGCCACCTTCTACTGCAGTTGGAGCAGCTAGTGGGGTGCCAAGAGGTCGGTGATATGAGCCGCGATGCTCAGCGACGAATTGAGTGACAATAGGCTCCTCGCCGCTGCAACAGTTTTGTGTTGTTCTGTGGTGGTTTGTAGTGATTTTTCTGACAATTTTGTGGATTTGTGAATTTGTGAATGTTTGGTGGTTGTTCGATTTGTAGCGTTCGTGGTGACGACGGCTATTTGGTGATGTTTTGGTCGTGGTTGTGGTTGATGCAGTGGCGTGATGGTGGTTGTTGTGGTTGTGGTTGTAGGCTGCGGTGATGCAGATGGTTGTGGTTGATGCAGTGGCGTGATGATGGCGGCTTTTTGTGTGGTGGCGGTGTTGCGGTGGTGGATGTGGTTGCGGATCTGGCGGCGGCGATGGTGTTGCTGTCAATATTGGTTTAGTCAGTGGTGATGATATTTTGTGTGGTGGCGGTGGTGGTTTAGGTGGCGACGGTAGTTGTGGTGGTTACAATTTTTTTGGTCGACTGTAACTAGGGCTGTACAAAAAACCGCGAAACCACAAACCGAACCGTAACCGTTGGTTTGAAACCGTTGGTTCGGTTCCACGTGGACCCGCGGTTTTTTTTCCCTCAAACCGAACCAAACCGTTTCAAAATGGTTTGGTTTAGGTTTTGATTTTCAAAAACCGCAAAAAACCAAACCGAACCGCACTTTTTAATTAATTTTTTTAATGAAATTATAAATTTTCATATATAATTTTATTAAAGTATAATTTTTAGAATTTAAACCAATTAAAAATAATACCTCCAAACTAGACTTAGAAATTCAAATTTCGAATTTATGTTGAAACCCAAGCCCCCTAAAAAAAGGGGGAGGAACTCAAAACTCAACTCAAAGTCTCAAAATCAAAACATAGATTCTTTTTAATTCCAATATGGTGTTGCAGAAAGGCCGTGTCGTCTCCCCCCACATGCGTAGCACCCGCATTACTGAGTGCCTTGTTGGCGATGAGAGTGGTACTATCCTCTTCACCGCTCGCAATGACCAAGGTATGCATACGTGTGTTGTATACATAAGTTAGGCATACTTGCATAACGCAGCACAAATTCATAATCAAGTGGAAAACAATTAATGTAAGGGTTCTCGTATTAATATGTTTAGCTTTAAAGAGATAAACAAATAATTTTTTGACGCACACTTTTCTCTTGTCAATTATTTGGTATGTAGTATGTATATGATCGCTGATTTATCTTTTTTGGGCGTTGGAGATTTTTAGTTCTTTTCGTCTTTGACTTGAGCCGGGCGGCCTGAAGATAAGTTTGAAAACAGTTTCATCTAAAAATATATTTGACATGAAAAGTTCCTCTAGGAAGGAGATTACTATGCCTCCGTTTGGATTAGGTATAAATGCGAATTAAAATCTAAGAAGTCGACAAATAATTTTAACCACATATTTCATTGGACTCATAACTTTTCAACCACATATTTCATAAACTTATATCAAAATCTACTAAAACCTGATTTTTCTCTAAACCAAACAGGGATATGATGAAAAATTGTCATCTAGAATTTGAATTTTCCTGCTTTAAACCACTAAAAAATTCAAGTGGACAACCACATTTTGTCCAATAGTCATCATGTCAAGGGATGTTGAACTTTCTTTGTTTAATGGGTCAAACATTGTCCGAGTAAATGTTTGATACTGCTTTTACTATACATATTTCAAAAGTGATTGTTGATTTATCTTGTGTTGTGTGTTTTATCACGTCTTAATTGTCTTTGTTTCAATCAATCATTGTGTGAACCTTAAACAATGCATCTCGTAATTTCCATCTGTTTAATGGATTATGATTTATTGTACTCATTTCCTTCACTTAGAGTATTTATTTAATATGGATAACCGTTTGGTTTTTGTTTATATTTCTTTCTTAGTTGATCTAGTGATGTCCGGTACTACTGTCATCCTTCAAAATGCAAAGATTGATATGTTCAAGGGAATTATGAGGCATGTAAAAGATTGAATAGTGACGCCCGGTACCTAAGAGGTTTGTACTTTTATACTTATTGTTGTTTGTAAAAGTTTGAGTGATGCTAGCTTAATACTATCTTTTTTGCTTTTTTGTTATATATCGAATTTTAGACAAATATGAATGTAATTTAATATTTAACATTATTAGTGTTCGTTTAAATTTATATGTTAACTTGTTTTAAATATATTACTATAATGTCGATAGGTAAACCGTGGATTAAAACCGAACCAAACCGCAAATAATGGTTTGGTTTGGTTTGGTTTGAAAAATGAAATGGTTTGGTTTGGTTTGGAAAAATTCCAAACCGCTTAAAATGGTTTGAGTTGAAAATATAGCATAAACCGCCCAAACCGAACCGTGTTCACCCCTAACTGTAACCATTAAATTGGTTAATATGTAATCAATGAAAAAAATGAACTGTGATTAAAAAAAATAACGTGTGACCTAAAAAATTATTAATTCTAACCTATATTTTGATAATTGGTTATTGTTTATTAAGTTGTGATTTATAATATTTGTGATCTGTGATCGATAAAGATTGTGACTTTTTACTTGTGACCAATGAAAAAATTGTGACATTTAATATTTTTGAATTGTGACCGTAAAATAATTTGACATTTAAAAATTTTGATTTGTGATTGAAAAATAATATGTAACCAACTAAATTGTGAATCTGTGACCGATGAACAAATTATGACCTATAAATTTTTTGAATTGTGACTGTAAAATAATTTGTGACATTTAAAAATTTTGATTTGTAACCAAAAAATAATATGTGACTAAAGGCTTGTTCAGTAGAGATTTAAATCCAATTTTAATTGAAAATATAGTCGTTATGTTTGACTTTCATCTCACGTATGGGACATACTAACACGCTAGTTTTTCAATTAAAATCTAATTTAAATCTCTACTAAAGACACTCTAACTAAATTGTGAATCTGTGACCTATAAACTTTTTGAATTGTGATCGTAAAATAATTTGTGACATTTAAAAATTCTGATTTGTGATCGAAAAATAATATGTGACTAACTAAATTGTGATCTGTGATCAAATTACATAGATCTGTAACCTTAATATATTTAATTAATTAAATATATATTTAATTAATTAAATTATAAATAAAAATCTGATTTTTGAAAGTTGAAACTTATTTTCTTATTATTGAAATGGGTCATACTTATACTCTTACTTATGAAATTTTTCCTTAGTGAAATGGGTTAACTTTGAGCCCAAATTCTAGTGAGACTTGTACTTCAATTTTAACGGGACCAAGCATATTTACATTCTACTCCTTGAAATGATTAATGTGATATATTTATTTATCGAACATTATTTAGAATTGAACGAAATATTTGATGTCAAAGTAACCCATTTGAAATTATAAACTAGTGAAAGATTTGATTTATTGAAAATTGTCAAACACTCATCCCACAAAGGAAAGTTAGGAAACATTGGTGTGATTTATGTAGTGAAAGTTTGGGAATTGAGTTTGAGCTCCAAGGGGGTACCAAATGTCTTTGAAAGAGGAGACTTATATACTATTGGGTTCGATCTTAATCCCACAAGCTCGTAGATACTATTCGACCGGCTCAGTAGGAGCACGTGCCCGTACCAGAGCCTGGTGCGGGTGGATCCTTGTACTATATTAATTTTTTGGATAAAATTCATTTAATTTTTTTGGGCCAAATTATAATTAATCAAATTCTTCGAATGACCACGAACGAGTCTATAAATAGCATGCCTTGCTACCAAAGTAATCACACCATTTTCATTACAAATTTTCTCTACTTTGGATCTTATTCTTTCTCCCGTTCTGATATTGTTCTCGAGTGAAAATAATTCATTGAGGTCGTTGGAACTCTTTGCAGATTGATGTGCTGCTTCCTTAAGAACAGAAATTTGTTATATCCCAAAAACGATTGTTGCATGCTTTTAGCATCATTGAAAACAGCAAATTAGTTTTAAGGAAATATTGTGAACCGGTGGCCTCAAATAAACATTCTGATCATGTTGATCATCTCGTTACGCTGTTTAAATTACAATACGATTATTTTGTCAGTATATTATTTTCAGATTGTTTGAAAAAGAAACTTATGCTTTAGAAAAAGCATCGACATGTAAGTTGGTTTTAATATTTAACAATGTAATTCATAGACGGATCAATTTTTAATTTATTTTATAAGTATGGCTTAATTTTGTATTTGATTCTATGGTAGCTGCTTTGGGAGTAACAGCTGCCTTGGTAGCCTTTTCCTAGCTTGAGAACTTGACCCCTCGCATCCTTTTTGTGATCCTGCCAATTCAGCCATGGGCTAAATTTTTAGAAAAGACGAAAAAAAACAAGAATAAAACACAAGGAGTTCGACCAGCCCAGTCCAACCCAAAATACTGGCAAATTAATGGCTTGGTCTGGTCTTAAGATTTGACTTTGGATGCAATGGGGCTGGTTTAGACTGGTCCATGGTGGAAAATGCTGGCAATGAAATTGATGCTAATTTGTAACTATTTTCTCTGCTCTGTTATCAATGTTTGACATGAATTTTGAAAAATCAAAATCAACTTTTGAACTCGTTTGATTAATTTTATGAAATATTTCTAGTTAAAAGAGTTTTTTAAATGAAGCTAATCAAATGTCATTTCCTCCAAAAGCACTTCTGAATAAGAAGTTCTTTTAGAAATTAGTTTTCAAACAACAAAAAAATTAACATAATCTCCTCGAGAAGATTTTCCACAAGAAGCAAAAGCAAAATCATCACAAACCGGCCTAAATTAACAACCACCACTATGCAAAATGTGATTGTCTAAAAAAAAAAAAAGGATGAATTTAAGATCTACACATCATGCGTTTCAAACTTCACACTCCAAAGTATAAATTCTCTTTCGCAAAATTTGTAAACAATTCTTTGCAGTTCAAATGATGCTATAGCAAGCTTCAGGCAAAAATGACAGCAGGCTTAACACAAATTTAAGAGTTGTGTTATGGTAACCAAAGTGATGACCTAAGGAATGACATTTCCCTTACACATGAGGAGAAAATGTTATTTTATTCAAATGGGACCATCACACCCATATGAGGGGGATGTCAACCTTTAGGTCATCCCTTTGGTTTGTTTAGCATTATTCCAAATTTAAAATCGAATTGACCTCAAGAGTCGATCAAATTCAGATGTACCAAAACCAAATATAATTCACACTTCGGCGGTGTTTGATTTGTTCCATTTTCCAAAGTTAATTCTATTTTCTCCAAATTTGGTTGTTTGATTGTCAAAAATTTCCTTAGAAATTGTCCCCCCCCCCCACCCCACACCACGTGCACCAATTCTTGAAAATCATTGAAAATGTTTTCCCACCACTTTGGTGGGAAAAAAACAATTCCACTTTTTTTTTTTTTTTTTTTTTTTTTTTTTTTTTTTAATAAATTCTAGACCCAATGGTAAAAAAATTTATCACTTTGATTGACAATTATCATGGAAAACAAAGTCAAACAAATGATATTTGGTACGATACAATTTTAACAAATTCTAGACACAATGGTAAAAAAAATTATCACTTTAATAGATAATTTTCATACAAAACAAAACTAAACGGACACCAAACTTTTAACATTTTTCAGGTGGAAAAATATATCAATAAAACACAATTAATTACAATTCCTAGTCAAACAAATTTTAGGCAATTCAATTCCCTGCAATTCATTTTCTTTCCATCCAAATTCCACCTTTGCAATCAAACGGACTTGAGTTTTTGTGTACCGTTTGTCTCCCATTAATCATCCATAAAAATGAAAAATATTACTGTATCAATCAATTCAGCCACCATTTTTGACTTTCCATCTCTTGTGTATGGTCCATAACAACTATATTTTTTATTCACATTCTAAAATAATGAGCCACTGATTGTTATCCATTTTCCACCCCCATTTTAATGAGTTTTGGGACTGTTGGGGACTCAATCAACTGTAATATTTGACTCTTCCTTTCATAACTGGGTCCCACTTTGCTAGCATTAAACGGTCCAAAAACAAACAAGGGCTGGGAATCAAACGGGACAAATATCTACGGCCCTGTTTGATTGGCCAAGTTTTCCGTGGAAGGTGGAAAACGTTTTCCTACTTTTTACTATTCACCTGTTTGATTGCACTAATTTTTCAGGGAAAACGTTTTTTCCAACGTTTTCCAAGGTACAAGCAGTTGATGCACAAAAGCTAAAAAACGTTTTTTCACCATAGTGGTGGGAAAACGTTTTCCAACTTTTTGACAAATTTTTTTTTTTTTTTTTAATTTTTTTTTAGCAATTGGAACACATTCCAAAGTCAATGGTAAAAAAATTTATCCATTTAATTGACAATATGTGTAAAAAACAAAATCAAACGAAAAATTTGCCAGGTGAAAAATTATACCAATCAAACACCATTAATTACAATTCCCTGTAAAACATTTTCTAGGCAATTCAATTCCCTGCCATTCATTTTCTTTCCACCCGTTTTCCACCCTTGCAATCAAACAGACCCTACATGAATAAGTTTAAGAAAACGGCATATGAACTTAATCAAGACATCACACATTAAAAACAAGGATCGCGATCCTGAATCTAAATAGAGGAAATTCAGTAAGTTAATCAAAAGCACGTTTTGTCTTTTGTTAATTGAATATTAAAATCAGATATATTGCCACAGAGAACATCATCCAAATTTCACTATAACATTGTTATCGTGTCATTTCACACACATGCGCACAAACAAATTCCATGAACACTAGGTGAACATATCAAAGAGCATCAACACTAATGCTAACAAACAACTGCACTACATGGCCCGCACCGCATGGATGACAGCAGGAGTGATACACTCAAACGAGGAGTCGAGATTATTTTATTCGCATGGAATTCACGCATCCCACGTGAAGACCGTGTCATCGATGGTGTCTGATGGCAAAGAACATCCAATTTTCTCAAAACCCAGTTCCAAAATAACTAAAAAAAGATCGTTACAAAATTTAGATTGGACGCAATCCAAATACTTCCTCGTTATATTGGCAAATATTTATACTAACAGTCATCATTGTAAACCCAACAAAGAACATCCAGTTTCACAAAACCCCGCTCAAAAATCACTAAAAGAGATCATTAAGAAATTTGGATTGGACGCAATTGTAACAAAATCAAGATTAACTCACAACATTGAAAATATTAATAATAACAATTAACGTTATAATCCCAACAAAGAACATCCAGTTTTCTCTCAAAAAAAAAAAAAAAACCCCAGTTCCAAACTAGCTAAAAAAGGTCATTACGTAATTTGGATTAGGCGTAATTGTAACAAAATTCAAGACTAATTGAGAATATCCAACAAAACTAACTGTGACAACCTACGCTATAATCCCATCATAGAACATCCACTTTCCACGAAACCCAGTTTCCAAATCACTAAACAAGATCATTACGAAATTTGGATTGGACACAATTGTAACAAAATTCAAGAAAATCTCGAAATATGGACAAATACTGATACTAGCAATGAAGATTATAATACCATCAAATATCATCCAGTTTTCTCAAAACCCAGTTCCGAAATCATAAAATTAAAGCCATTAAAGACTAAAATCACTTAGAAGGAGGGGCCCATGAAGGAAGGTTGGGAAGCCGAAGTGCCGAGAAGAGACGTCTGCTGGAGCTCGAGTTCATTTAACTGCGCCTCCCTGTCCATCTCTATTATGAGCGGCAGGCCCAGAACAATAAAAGTGGTGGCCACAATCCACGCCGCCTTGCCGGTGCTCTTCATCAGACGCTTCGCCACATACGCCGTGTCACAGACGGTGCTCTTGCCTTTCCGTACGATCGAAGAATCAGAGACTCGGGACAGTATGCTGCCGCTGGCTCGGTTGGATCTGCTTAAGGATCGATTCTTTCTTCCTACAGATGCCATTGTTGTGTGCGGAAGAAGCTGATTTGTGCTCTTACTTAAACCCTAAAACCTTTACTTCTCTAAAATTAGTAAGTTATTATAGATGGAAATTGGGTGAGAAGAGATAATTTTTGAAAATAGCCTTTGATCAAAATATTTGAATTAAAATAAATTTTAAAAGTATAATATGTCCAAAATACCCTTAAAGCAAAAATAATCCAAGACAAGTCTAGTTGTCAATTTCAACGTGAAAATGGAGAAGAGGGCGCTTGAAGACGGTATGTCACAACTTTCGCCCATTGGCATCGTCCAAAATGACTCTCCATTGTTCGCCCACTACGTTGAGTGCTTCTACCCTCTCCTACCCCCACCAAGCCTTTTTGCAAATTCACCGTGGTTAGGGACATTGGTCAAATTAACTCTCTCTAATACCCATTATTATATGTAATTGGTGTCTCGACTTTTAGGCCTAGACATGGTGGGATTAGTTCGGTTATTTCAATGCTCGAAATAACTTATTATATTTCTGGTAAAGAAATAACACCCTCTACCTCTAATTAAAATGTAATTTTAATCTTATTGCACAATTTTTATTATTTTAGAAATATTTTTGGTGCATAATAAAGAAAGTGAACTGAGAGTTGAGTACCCATTCTTCAGTTTAAGAACCAAGAACCGTCATGGATCTTGTTGATTCTCAGTTCAGATTCTCCTTCACTTTTTTTTTTTTTTTTGGGAATTGGACTGAAATCTCCAATTTCATTCGAGTGGTTCATTTTTAATTAAAATGCACACCCTCATCAACTTCCATAGTTCGCAGATTTTTTTATTTTATTTCTTGTTTCTTTTCATTTTGAAATGAAATTATTCTAAAAAAACATAGATTTTTATATTCTATTTAGTGTAAGATATCACGTTGCTCAAGGAACTATCTTAGATATTGTTCGAGTAAAGGATCGTCAACAAGGACGTTCTAGTGTGCTGTAGATTCTTATCCAAGACTAGTATTATTTGATGACGCTACAGCACCCATCCCTCTGCCTAATTGCCCACCATTTTTAAGTGTGATATTTGCAAAATGGCTCGCTGGCTCGGACTGTCCGGACCTGGCTTGAGCCTTATTTTAGGGCGGCTGGCCGGCTCGACCCGCAGCTCAAAATAAAAAACCTCGCAGCAACAAATGCTGCCTTTTTAAGGCAGCAAAACAGGAAGAAAGAAAAAAAAAATTTAGCAGTCGAAAGCTCGGGTCGAACCTCTTTTTTTTTTTGGCGAGCAGAAGCTCGGCTCGGAAAAAAGGCTCAAGCCTCAAATTTCGGCCCCAAGCTGGCTCAGCTCGTTGACATTCCTATGTCTAAGGGTATATCGATTGAAATAATTTTTTTTTTTTTTTTAATTATTATCAATCAGCTGTCTTCATTTTCAAATTGCTAAAATCAAAATAGGTCAAAGTAGGCCTCCAACTTTTTTATTAGGGGTGAGCATTTATACCGCGAAACCTATCAAACGGACCAATTCAGATCAAAATAACTGGGCTGACTCAACTTTTTTTTCCAACAAATTAATTCTTGGTCAGGTCAAGTCTGTCAGGTCAAGTCTCCTACAAGAATAGGTTCGTCGACAGAATTTTTTTTACATATATACACTTGACGAAATTTTATTTGCAGTTAACAAAAAGTTGCTAATAAAAAACAATCGACTCATTCCCTATAAATAAGTCGTGTCATTAAATCTGTTTGACTAGTTTAATTCTTGGTTGGGGTCTCCGTATTAGTGATAGGTTCTTTGCAAAATCCAAACCAACCTAAAGCTCAAATCGAAAATGATATTTTAAAACCAAATCAGTATGCTTTTTTTTTTTAACCCAAGACCCAAACCCTAAAAACTTCGACTCCCCCTCTCTCATTTCGTCTAGCTTACCCAAAGCCCAAAATATTAATTTTGATACTCGTCTTTCATTTTCACTCGTTTGGTCGAATCGTAGGCTGTGGTTGTTGATCAATTCATTTCCCACGAAAGACATAGTTTAAATAATGGTGGTGAGATTTCATTACTCCGGTAAAAGGAAGGGGTCGTAGGCTATTTCAACAAATATTAACAGTAAATTAACTTCAGTTCTAATCTTTCACTTGTAAGTGAAATAAAATTCCAAGCCCAAAGTTATCTCTATATTGCATTTTTATCTTCTAGGTCTAGTAATTTAATTCAGAACACATGTTGCAACTAAGCTCATAACTTTTATGTACCTCTGGTCATATTTGTAATCGAATACAACATTCGTTTGATTTAGCTAAAAATTGTATTTTTAATATATTTTAATAAAAATTAATGAAATGTGTGGTAGAAAGATTGATAAAAATTGTAGATCACATGAAATGTGTGGTTGAAAATGAGTTTTATAAAATGGGGGTCAAATAAAGGTTAAGCATAGTTTGCATTGTCTTAAGTTGAACACTCTCATCCAAATCCAAACCGAATAAACCAAATTGAAACATACCTGAAGTAATCGACTTGAATTGGTTCGGTGTATGGAATCCAATTGGTTTGGTTTGATTTGGGTTGGTCATTTTTCAAATCAAATTAGTCGTTTCAATTATGGGCTGGTCTCAAAATCAAACCAATTCAACCTATGCCTAACCTTATGTGTCATTAGTTATTTAGAAGACTTATCATCAAGTTCAAAAATCATTTCTCCAGATGGTCGTGCAAAGTTACTATCACAAGCATTCAATCACCAATATTAATGGGGTAACTCTAAGGTAAAAATGTGTTACTCATACTTTTACCTTATCTCGCATATGGAAGAACTCACTAGTTGCAACATGCTTGGGATGCCTCCGTACTTGATCAATTCAACTCGGACGACACGACTACTTCTAAATTAATTGTATAATTACAAGACTCGTACAATCCAAATCGTTGTGAATTATATCTCTGATTTTGACCTTACTCTTCCTTTCACCGTTTTGATGGACTAACAAACATGTATTTGGCATGATTGAAGATTTTTTTGGAACCCCTTAAAAAAACTGTCACAAGGTCCTACTACATCTCAAAAGTTGGCTCCCACTTTTACAAGGTGGCTCTTGAAATTGTTGATGATACCTAGCAAGTAATAAAAACTTCATCCCAAGTGCTAAACAACCTTTTATCTACATTTAGCAAACCACCCCCTATATTAGTAGAATTTTGCATTTTGGCCCCTTTAATTTGGAATTGAGTAAGATTGCCTCTTACATTTTTGGAACGTGCAAATTGGTTACTGCAGTTTCAACATTCTGCAAATTGGCCCTTGAACTTTTGGACAGTTTCCTGTTGATCCTTGAACATTATTTATGGGGGAAACATTGGTCATTGAAGATTTATTTTGGCACAAATTGGTCCCTGATGTTTCTTAATTGTACAATCAAACCCTACAAGTTCAAAATGTTTTGCATCTGCCTCCTCACATTGTAGAAGATGCAAAAATGGTTCTTGAAATTTTGGCGTTGTTCAGATGAGTCCATGTTGGCCTGTAAAATAATAAAATGGGCTAGACATATTGAACCCATTAAATAACTAGATCCTCGCCCAAAGGTGCACATTCGTCACCCAATCAATTTACCTTGATAGTGGACTGTGTATTTTCGATGTAGACACAATACATGAATCATAATATATACTCTGGCAAGTTACTTGTTTTAGCGATTCATTCATCGTGTCAATTTCGATTGTTGAAATATTTTAAATGAACGTAGAATTATTTTACAGGTACAAATTTTTTAACCATATTTTATACAGGGAGATAGTTGTCTCCCCATGATTTGATGTTGCCAAAAACTGTTTTTAGCAACAGTTAATCCCTGTAAGACAGCTGTGTTTCCTATATAAAATCTGTTAAAAAAATATGTACTTGTAGCATTTCTCATTAACGTAAAGAGATGTATCAAGTTAACTTCAACATAAAGAGATTTACATAATCAGCTTCATATTTTTATAACCATTATGGGCCATTTTTCTAAAAAAGTAACCAGTATTTGAATCTTGCACTTCAATCCATTATTTCCCTGCTTTCTGCTTCCAAAAGTTATCCTTTGCCTTGTGCAAGTTGGTGTAAGCAGCAAGCAAAGCTATCTATCTGTAAATCAGATTATGAACTGGAATGAAAGAATCGAATTTACGGCATCGAAATCTCATCATGAATTAACACAATGACATAGGTATGATATGGAAGGACCGACTCATCTCCAGCCTTCATAAATTGTTGGTTCCATTCTGCATTGCCTATTCACCCTTTGCTAAATTTAAAATCATCATCTTTCTCTATCATTACCTCTAGTCTATACTTTTTACTCCCTTGGGTTTTCTCTCCCATTCCTTTTTCTTCCTATCAGAGCCATAAATATACTAGCTGCAGCAAGTTCTATCGACAGTCGGAAAGCACCAGCAGACATGTTTGGTAAGTTGGATTAAGGAATCACCACGAATGTATGTCTGTGATAAATTTGTCAGTTGCCGCGTCAAGTCTTACATATCTAATCCAACATATTAAACATGGTTTAGAAGTATAAACTCGAGCTGAAATAGAGAGGTTCTTGTATTTTTCCTCATTCTTGATGTCTCGTGGGTACATATCCTCGTCTCATGTCAATCGAGGTTTCTTTTTGTTCTAAGGAGTTGCATTTTTTTAAAGATAAAAAAAAAAAAAAAATATTGAATGACATATAAGTTAATTATTTTCACTAGAGATTAAAAGTTGTTTTTAAACAGGATCAAGTTGGCTGTTGAATACTATGAGAAGATCCCATTAGTTTTCATTTGATCGTGCTGGATCATATCAATGCAACAATCTAAGATAGTTTCTAATAAATTCAGCATTACTTTTTGTTAATCCATTAGGTTCATTGCTAATATATTAGGGTATCTAAATTTTAATAGTATTTCAATAATTAATAAAATAATGCTTGGGGTTGTTTTAGAAGAGGTGAAACTCTTCAATACCTTATTATCCACTCTTCTTTTCAAGCTTAAGTATGGAACAAGGAAATGCCGAGAACGC
This sequence comes from Osmanthus fragrans, assembly GCA_019395295.1. NCBI lineage: Eukaryota > Viridiplantae > Streptophyta > Magnoliopsida > Lamiales > Oleaceae > Osmanthus > Osmanthus fragrans. The sequence goes on along the minus strand of CM033360.1, from coordinate 10,487,833 downwards.
AACAATAATTGATTTTATTACGAGATATCTCATATTACTCATATCCATAACGATGAAACTATAATGTAATAATTGAGACTATTTATTATCTAATATCAAATCGAGTGTAAAAGTGATTCTCAAAGTGAGTTCCGTCATGATTTAAATGACAATGTTCACATTTGAGTATGAGGTTGCCTAGAAAACTAACTCCAAAATTTTATTCTACATTTTATTGCATATAACGAGAAAGATTTATTTCTCATAGCTGCAATATTTTGGACTCGTGCATTTTCTTTACTTCTATTCAGTGTTAAAAGTTTTTGATTAGTATATATATGAGAGTTGAGCCAAAAGGCAGTAAGTTAGAGAGAGAGAGAGAGAGAGAGAGAGAGGGCCTGGCAATGAATCAAGCTTGGATGATTCAGCTTCTTGTACGAATTGAGATTGGCTCGTTGGTCAATAGTTGAGTTGAGGCCCGACTATTGACCAAGAGGTTAGCCCTGTTCAATCCATAGATCCTACCTGTGTAGACAAAGGTCGAGTCTATCCACGAGCTCTTGTCAGTGTTTTAAAAAGTGATATGCGGACGAAACACCACATCCTTACCGTAAGGACGAAATTAAGCGACCAACTCTGCAAAGTTGATTGCTTAATGCACGACTAGGCACACTTCATTTGTTTTTCCATTTTTAAAAATCTTTTATTTGATTTTACTTTTAAGTTTTTCGTTTACTAGTTGTATAATTGACTAATTATTGTATAAATTATTAGCCCCTATTTGACAATCATTAAAATGAGTTTTTTATTTTTTATTTTTTTAAGTATGTGTGATTAAAAAATAGGAAAAAAAAATTAAGTTTGTGTGCAGAATATTTTATTGTGAGAATGCGTGATAAAAAATGAGTTAAAAAAAAAGAGTTTTTTAATTATTGTCAAATATGGCTTTATACAGTACTTTATAATTTTTGATATGTGGTATGTATTATTTAATTATTAAATAATTTTTAGAATGATTAAAAATAAGAAAATATTTTTGTACACTTAGACCTTATCTAGGTTCGTAAAATTTAAAATTTAACTTCTATATCAAGAAATATTTTAAATTTTTTAGAACAATGATTTTCGTGTATCAGTTTTTAAAAAAATAGTCTATGAAAATAATTAAAAAAAATTAAACACGAACAGTTGACAAATTCCCTAGCACATCCAATTCCGTCAACTTCTGTCGAAAGTGCGTAACAGTAGGACCCACTGCAGAACAGGCGCCCATTAAAAAATGCTAGTCAACTTTGGACTTCCTATTCAAATAGCAACTTCCACAAATCTTGCTTTTCAGGTCTAAAATTCACACAGCACAAGTACCTAAATTGATCTCACTTTTTTAACATAGAATCAATTTTTGGCATCATTCAATATTATTCTCATCATTAACACATGCTTTTTCATTGTTTTTAATTTCCAAGAATTCGGACCCTGAATTCAAAACCACCTGTTTCAGAGAATTTTTCAATCCCTGAATCATCTGCTGTAGAAAAGTAAGTCTGTTTAATTAAGTTTTTATGAGCTTGATTTGTGATGTTGGGTTGATTTTTCTGCGTCTATGATTCTTTTTTTGCTTTTAAATTCTTATTTATGGGATGGGTTTTCTGTTTTTGTTGAATTTTTCAAGTGTATCCAAGGGTGAAAGTGAGTAAACAAGTGGAAGAAGATGATCAATATGCTTATGAGAAAATTTCTTTGCAGTCCGTGAAGGCCTTTGAATGGCTTTCTTTGAATGATTTCTCTTCGTCAGGTACGAATTTTTTCCCATCTCTCTCGTTCTCTCTTATTTATTTATTTATTTTTTCTTTTCCCTTTGAATATTCTTATTATTTTGATTTACATGATGTTCTATTTGCAATTTTATTTTGGATATGCAATTTTTCGATGCTTGGGCAAATTTGTAACCATACTTACCCGACCATGACAAGATTTGATTTTTTTTCTTTACTTTTATACTCTGATCGGTCTGATTAATTGTTGTTTATGAGTAGACGTATGGATATTAATTTTACACGGTGTGATATAGACTGAGTAATCTGCTATCATGGAAGCATTTTTTTTTTTCTGCACTCTGTTTCTATGAAATTGTAATCCTTCATAACTGCTCATGCAAGACAACTATTTCCCAAATACAAATTAGCCTCGGTTCGGGTAGAAGAATTTATTGAGGGGTTTAATTTATAAATTGATAGAAATTAGTGCTGGATAAATGATTTATAGATTTTGCCGGACAAGGGCTTAGCAATAATTATTATAGTTATAACCAGTGTTTTAAAAAGCGTAAAGCGTGACTAGACATGGAGACGACGCTTCAAACTTTACGAGCTTAAGCAAGCCTAGGTGAGGTTTAGGCGTAAAAAATCTTTTTTTTTTAGTTATAATATTATTTTTAATTTTTAATCTTTTAAAAAATTATTTAAAAATTAAAATAATATATATTAACTATCTAGAAATTATAAAATACAATATTTACTTGATAACTCCTATTATTAGTCAATTATACAATTTTCAAGTTTTTGAAATGCAAAAAATTAGAATATTTTTTGTAATTTCAATTTTCAACTAGACAAGTTTCACTTAATATATTTATAGGAATTTTATACATGCTTTTGAAGTTTCTAATAAAATAAATCTCAAGATCATAATTACGCAATGTAGATAATACCAAAACTTAAATCTTATTTAACTATTTGGGTTAATTTCAGAAATGGTCACTGAAGTTACATGAAAATTACAAAATGGTCACTGAAGTTCAAAACTTTCATGAACGGTCACTCAAGTTTCAGGTGCTTTCAAAAATGGTCACTGAAGTTTAAAATTTTCACCAACGGTCACTGAAATTTAGGAGATGTTTCACTAATGGTCACTGAAGTTACAAAAAGTTTCAGGAACGGTCACTGAAGGGTCATGTATTTTTTCAGTTTTTTGGGCGATTTTTTCGGCCACTTCCGACCACCAAAATTGCCGGATTTTGATACCGTTGGAAAGCTCACAATGTCCTCTTTAATTACCACCCAAAATCTCCCTCAAATTCCAAAAGATTCGACCGAAAAATCGCCGCAAAGTCAGCTACCCAAAGAGGCCGAAAATCTGCCCATATTTTTCATGCTGACTTTGCGGCGATTTTTCTGTAAAATCTTTTGGAGTTTGGGGGAGATTTTGGGTGGTAATTGAAGAGGACATTGTGGGCTTTCCAACGGTATCAAAATCCGGAGATTTTGGTGGTCCGAAGTTTTCGGAAAGTCGCCCAAAAAATTGAAAAAATCTGGGCAGATTTTTCCAATTTTTTGAGCGACTTTTGCGGCGATTTTGCAGTCGAATCGTTTGGAGTTTGGGGGAGATTTTGGGTGGTAATTGAAGAGGAGATTGTGGGCTTTCCAAAGGTATCAAAATCCGGCGGTTTTGGTGGTCGGAAGTAGCCCAAAAAGTCGCCCAAAAAATTGAAAAAATACATGACCCTTCAATGACCGTTCCTGAAACTTTTTGTAATTTCAGTGACCGTTAGTGAAACATCTCCTAAATTTCAGTGACCGTTGGTGAAAATCTTAAACTTCAGTGACCATTTTTGAAAGCACCTGAAACTTGAATGACCGTTCATGAAAGTTTTGAACTTCAGTGACCATTTTGTAATTTTCATGTAACTTCAGTGACCATTTCTGAAATTAACCCTTAACTATTTAGATAAAGTCATTTTTAACTTTTGTACAGATAAAATCTTTTGAAACTTGAAATTAAAGTCAAATGAAAAGTTTTTTTTTTTTTTTTTTTTTTTAAAAATAATAATAAGCTAAACTCAAATAATTGATTTTTAAAAAAACTAATAAAGTGCGTCTACGAAAAACAAAAAAAAAAAATGAAGGAAAAAATTCAATCGTTTAGGAATTGAAAAAAAAAAGCGTCTAGGCGCGAAGCGAGGCGTTTTGCTCGAGTTTCAAGCTTAGGCGATGCCTAGGCGAACTTTTTAGAACACTGGTTATAACATTATTATAAAGGTTGAACCCCAACCTTGAGGGTCCCACCGTTCTGCCCCTAGAGCATTGTGGAAGAGGTAAATTGCGGGATGTGTCTCAGCAGGCCAGGGTACAAGAGCTACCATACTAGTGCCCACAAAGAGTCCAATTTCAAACATTGTAAGAGGCAAAAATCGAACCCTCACTTTGCAGCTGTCGGTTCAATTGAGACTACCTCACTCCTGTCCTTTGTACCACTGATCTATGCCCCGAGGGGCAGTTATAACATTATTATAGTTATCACTTGGCATGTGTCACAAGTGTTTTTTTTTTTTTTTTTTTAAGCTTCGTGATGTCAAGTTATGGTTTTCTATATGCGTTTAGATATGGAATATTGCCATTTATGTCTTTGTTAATTCATAAAGTGATTCTCCTTTTTGGATGTGTAGACGAGTCCCCACCATCAGTTGTAAGAATTCCTGGTTCTAATGTCCCAAAATCACCCATATCTACCTTTAATATATTCAAAGGTTTGTTGTTTACTGGTTCTATTTCCTATCAAAATACCAAAAAGAATCTATACTGAACTAGTTGCTACTCTGTTGAGCAGGAGAAGAAAATAACAAGACGAAGACTGTTTCGGCGGTGAACCGGAAAAATGTAAGAGCTAGTTCAGTCCCACGTCCACGTGCTGTCTTGTCTAGTCCAGGTACGTGCGCACGCCTGCTTAGATTTTGTTTGTATAATATGTTTTCCGCTATTATTAATTGTTAATTGTTCAAAAACAGGATTTCTACGAAGTGAAATGCCTGTTATGTTATTTCTGAGAAGTCTTTAGATCTGATAGTACTTTTACATGCATTTTCTTTAGTCTGATCTATGTAGGCTGAGTTATGATGTTTAGGTCACTAAATGTTTATTAATGTTTCCTTACCCAGTATCAAAATTTGTATCCTACACAGAAATAAGTAACCTGCCAATGATGGATGCAACCATGAGGACTCTTCTTCATATGATAATAATTACATTCTTTTTCTGGGTTTTAGGATGACCAACTCACCAGGTATACAAAGAGATAATTGAAAATGAACACAAGCAGTTTAAGGAGTTGTTTAATGGTTAAAATGACATTTTAACGTTTCTCGAGGTCCTTGTGTTTTGGGACATCAAGATGTTTTTCTTTTTTAAACATTTGTTGTCCTAGATTCTTGTACTATTTCTAAACATATTAGGTTGCCCAGTGGTTCTGTAGTACAGTACAGGGCAAAGTCTTTTGATGATTGGTGATATAACAAATATGGACGATCTGCCGATTATGTTTACGTTTCACAGTATTTTCTCTCCCTGTAAACCTAGTCTCTGCCGTGTAAGCAAATTCTAGAGTTCGATAAAGAGATTTCCGTTCTCTATTTTGCTCTAGATAATGATGGGATCATTGGAAGCAAAACAAAGGCTAGACGAGAACTACATTCAAGTACAAAAAGTCATAATACGGGTAAAAATAGACATACACAGCATAAGGTTTTTCCAAGATCTACAGTTGCCGAAAGTTTTGGAAGCATGATAGTAAACGACAAGGAAGCGTCCGAAAGAAAAAATGATCCTCCAGCAAAAGGAAGGGCAGTCCCAGCTGATTCAAGCCTGAGATCAGGGCCTTTGAGAAGGAAACCCCAGTATCCAATTAAAATGAGGCCGATAAGTTGACTTAAAATGACTAATTTGCATCTTACTAGCACTCGAAGATTTTGAGATAACGAATTTTTTGCGCAAAAGGACAGCAACTGCTGGTTGAAATTGGACACCAGAGTTTGGGAATGAAAACTCTGAATCCATCTGAAGTGAAATAACGCAGTAAACAGAGAGCAGACATTTCTTGCATAATCCATTGTAGTATCATTTAAACATATATAAAATGTGAGCTTTGTGCATGGAACATGAGTTAAGGTCTTCTAGGAAAAATGTAACGTTATCCTTCTGTTAAATAATTTAACGGCATTTGAATTTTTGAGTAAGAACTCTTTGGTATTGAGTATTTAGTTAGAACATAACATATGTATAGTGGAAACTGGGGAGCAACAACCACATCCAGATTCAATCTATTTAGTTGGCAATTCATCAGGCAGTCTGGACGGGATTCCTCTTCAGAGGGAATTTGTTCTTGGATCATGCCCGAGTAGTCGCGCTCTTACCCAGGTGCTGCCATTTTTTTTTTGCCTTGTTCACTTTTGATTAGACTACAATGCTTAGCCTTCTTTTTCAAATGACTGCGGAGTACCTTGTTTAAATTCTTGAGCAATTTGTCGATGAAATCAATGAGAAATGTTATAAATCCATGTTTTGAATTTACTTTTTCAGACTTTTGCATCAATCAATTACTCAAATTGTATGACTAGTTCAAGAGGAACTTTTGTAAATTTTGTTATGTTATTACCTTTGCTAATTGGAAGGAGTGTTGTATCAATAAATGACTCAGATAGTATGACTAGTTTGTTATGTTATTGTTGGAATAAATGGTTACTATTTATAGGTGTGAACTACAATAAATCTTTAACAAGTACAACTCTTCAATTGCGAAGGATTCATACAAAGAGTCATGTTGTTTTGAATGGGTGTGATCATTTTAGAAGGTGCATGATGAAAAGCCATGACCTTTTGATAGCATGTGCAATCTACACGATAAATATGAAAAACTGTGATTTATTTTCAAAGATGCAATTTTCGAAAAGTCACTTAAAAATAAAATTCCGTTAAACTATTTTAATTCATTCCTTTAAAAAAAAATATTGTCAACACTCTGGTTCGATCGACAATGTTGGTATAGTGCAGTACCTACTTTGGAAGCAGCGTTATATCTTGGGAGATGGACGTTCAATTATCCTATTGGCACCACTACATGTTAAAGAGATTTTCTACGACATACCTCGCTTCATCTTCTTTATATTTTTCTTTCTTTTGATTGTTCTAGTCATTAATTTGACAACAGTTATTACATTTGCTAAAATTTTTGACTTAATAATAAGTTATTGGTAGAAATTTTCACAACTTTACCCCTCACTTCTGAACTGGCTCTCTCGCAACCTAGCATGTTAAATACAAAGATAGGTTGTCAGGTCAAGGACAACGGCCTTAACATCTTTGCCACAGGGATTGGGGAAGTCAACCTTGCTATTCGTACAGAAGAGGTTGACATTCACTCACAATGGGGAGTCTCACCTTTTTATTTTTTGGATTTTTTAATTTACGCGGGATCCATGCGCATGTAAATGGATGTCAACCTCTTCTGTATAATGAACTTTATTCTTGAGGAAGTAATCTCCATAGAATAACTGATGGCACCCTTTTAAGGTAGAAAGGATAATGAAAAAGAACGAGTGATCGATGAAAAACCCAATTAAATGGATCTTTTGTGTGTCTGGTGCTGGAAAATGTGGGAAGCAGAATGGCTGTTCAGTGTAACACAGAACATTCTCCTGTGTGAATTAGTTTAATACTCAACTTAGAAATTTATCATTCAGCATTCCATCCTGGACAAGTCTTCCTATTCTAGATTTTCCACCACTACTTTCACTTTCACATCCCCCCCCCCCCCCCCCCCCCCCCACACACACACACAGCATAAAGGCTGTAGGGCCTCGACCAAACAACTTGCAAGTAATCCTGTATTTATAGGAGAAGAATCCGTAATTGACTAGAAAACTAATTGCTATTGTAAGTTCGTTTTCACGTTTTCGTTGTTGAAAACTTGTGATAAATCTTTCACTAATTTTATTATTAATAGAAAGTAAACGGTAAATAGCAACTCTTCATGCATACAAGTCAACAGTCATGTTCCAATGCCCGTCATTGGCATTGGAAGGAAAACCCGTTTCCATATGTGTCACCATGGTAAAAGAATTGAAATCATTCACTTTCAATTAATGCCAGCAAGTGAAATCAATAACAACCCCACCCCCCACCCACCCCCTTATTTTATTACTTTCCCACTAATACACCCCCTGGCCCCTTGCATGCATTAAACACTAAACACGTCCACCCAACAATAACCCACCAACCCTATTTTAATGTATTAAATCCACAACCACTTGTACAAGCAGTAAACTACTAAAAAACATTTGTTCTTCTTTTTCGTTGTTCATTGTTCATTTCTCTGTGTCACTATCGGTGGAGTGCAAAGGTAACTTGACGAATAGGTTAAAACAATTAATATTTTCCATAGGTATATTTAGATGATTCATTTGAGCCCTAAAATCGTACCCAATATTATTTTAACAACACCAGCTTATTTTTAACTCTTTTATTTTGTTAAATTTATTTTAGGGATGGAATCGGAAGGTGATGATAAAATGTTTATTCCTCAAGTTACGGTCGGCGCTATTCCCAAAGTTGGACAAGAGTTTGAAACACCCGATGATGCGCAGGAATTTTACAATCAATATTCGCGACTTGCGGGGTTTAGTACAAGGATAGCTAACAGCAAAATAAATAAGGAAACGGGTGACGTAGCATGGAAACTATATGTGTGTTCAAAGGAAGGAAAAACAGACGAGACATATCAGGTTAAGATAAAAAATACAGTGGAATGGTCAGGGGAAAGAAAACATGGACATACACGACGCGGGTGCAAAGCTAGATTATTTGTGGTTAAGCATCAAACTGAGAATTTGTGGGTTGTTAGCATGTTCACGGAAGAGCATAACCACACGCTTTCTACACCTAGCAAGACGCACCTATTAAGATCACATAGGAAAGTCTTGGCTACAAAAAATGCACTTGCACAACAGTTATTAGAAGCCAATATTCCCATTTGTCAACAGATTCGATTAATGGAGATAGATGCTGGTGGTCCGTCATCGATGGGGTATACGGAGAGGGATCTCAGAAACCATGAGAGGGATGTACGTAAGGAACATTTGGGTCATGATGCAAAGTCATTGATTGATCATTTCACAATGGAGAAACAGAGGAATCCAAGCTTTTATTACGCATATGAGACTGACGAGAATGGTGTTTTCCTTAGATGTTTTTGGACCGACTGCAAGTCTAGAAGCTCATATGCTTATTTAAGTGATGTAATGGTTTTCGACACCACATATAACACCAACAAATATTCTATGGTTTTTGCTCCATTTGTTGGTGTCAACAACCATCGACAGACTACTATATTTGGATCTGGATTGTTAAGCGATGAAAAAACTGAATCATTTGTTTGGTTGCTTTCACAATTTCTTCAAGCCATGCCTAATCGAGCTGCCCCGAAGGTTATCATCACTCATCAGGATGCTGCTATTTCACGAGCCATATCAAAGGTATTTCCCAACACTTTGCACAAGTTATGTTTATGGCACATACTGAAGAAATTCTCTGAAAAGATGAATGTGTTGTTGTTTAAAGAGAATTATCACAAGTTGGTGCATATAATTAAAACATCAAAGGCCCCAGACGAGTTCGAACACCATTGGATAGAGGTGATGGAAACTACTGAGTTAGGGGATAATGAATGGCTGAGCAGTATGTATGAAATTTGACAACGATGGGTGCCAGCGTATGTCAAACATGTATTTGCTGCAGGAATGTCTAGTAGCCAAAGATCAGAGACCAACCATTCCTTCTTGAAGAGATATGTTAACAGGAAAAACTCGTTGATGGATTTAATCACACGTTTTAATAGGGCATTAATTCATCAGAGACATGAGGAGTTAACCGCTATTCATGTTAATTTAACAGAACAGCCACGAGTAACAACTGCTTTAGTGATGGAAAATCAGAAGGTGCAGATCTATACGAAGGCAATTTTTTTGTTATTCTAGGATGAACTTGTGCAAAGTAATTTCTACTTTTGCTCGAAAAACTCAAGTTCCACCATAGGTAAAATATACACTGTTATGCGGTTTGAGGCAGGTAAAACCTATGATCGACAGCGTCGGGTGACTTATTTCAACTCTTGTGATTTCATATCATACAGTTGTCAAATGTTTGATTTCGAGGGATATCCATGTCGTCATATACTTTGCCTTATGAAGAAAAAACAAGTTTTATTTCTACCAGAAAAATGCATAGTCACAAGGTGGACAAAGCAGGCCAAACAAGCCCCTATTTTCGAAACATGTGCCAGTTTATCACATGGTCAATCTTTAATTTCCCGACATGGATTGTTGGCTCATACAGCGTCGGAACTGGTTGAAGAAGGGTCGTTAACAGAGGCTCGTAGCACCTTTTTAATGGCCGAGTTCAAAAATCTCAAAACAATCGTCCAAGGTATTGATGATGGAGGCGATGTTGGAATGAGTAGGAACATGAGCAAAAGTCGTGAGGAGACACATGTTGTCTGCGATCCAGTTCCAGTTAGGACAAAGGGGTGTGGGAAGCGATTGAAGTCATCTAAGGAGAAAGCCATGTCACAAAGCTCTAAAAAATGCAGGGTGTGTGGTATGGCTGGACACGATAGAAGAACCTGCCCGATATTGCAACCTCGGTAAGAAAAAAGCGGCGTGTTTATTCATTTTCATAATTATTATGTTTTATTTATTTCTAGACTAATGCGTACAAAAATATTTTTCCTTGCATCAATTTTATTAGGTCGCACCTTGTTGACGAGCCATATCACCCACATTTCTCGTACGATTGCTCACAGGATGATAGGTTCACAAGTATTGCTAGTGGCACATATGATGATTTCAACGATTTCTCGGGTGACTTTCCATAGGTCTTGATTTTTCTAGAAGTTAGATTAATGTGTTTGTAAGACGAAATATGTGCCTTTTCCCTCGGATTGTAAGTCGTTTATTGATGTATCGTTTCTAAGTCGTCGTTGGCTGTAGACATTTTATCGTTTATATCATAAGAATTAATTAATTTTCAATTTGTTGAGACTAGAAAATTGTTGCATTTTTTGTGATTAGGTTCTGCATCATAAATAATTTAAATACTAAAAATACATGTATAAAGAAAATTTTGGATAAAGAAAAATAAACCTGCAATATTAATTGACTATAATTATTAATGTATATATAAAACACTTTTTAATTGGTACAGAGTTGTTTATAATTAGTGGGGGGATTCATGTGAAGCAATAAAATTGGGGTTGGGGTGCTTGACTTCACATAATGGGCCCCACGCTGGTACAAATTGAGGGATTCCAGTTTTTTACCATGGTGACACGTATGGAGACAGTTTTTCCTTCCAAGGCAAGTCCAATAGCAAGTCTACAATCTACTTCCCAGTTCCCATGACATTACACTGCAAATATCAGGTCCTACAAGTTTGAAAAACAAGTATAGAGATAAATGTCAAGAAATAATTAAGCTAACTCGTCTATAACGGAGTGCTCGATGTGTAATAATCAAACCATGTCCACACACTCGTTAATCTTCAATTTTCATTGTGTCCCAACCTCATTTATGACTTCCCATTTGGGTCAATAATTCATATGAAAGAGAACTTTCTATTTAACAACATAAATACCAATCCAACTTCTCACATTTCTCACCACCAAACAATTTTAGCAATCTTTTTTCATATTATTCCATACTCGAGAAATCATCATGGGTGCCATCACTTATGATATGGAGATCACTACATCAATCCCAGCCGGAAAGTTGTTCAAGTCCCTTATCCTCGACGCTGACAACCTCATCCCCAAAATCGTGCCTCAAGCTATCAAAAGTGTTGAAATCCTTGAGGGAGATGGTGGAGTCGGAACCATCAAAGTTATCACTTTCGGGGAAGGCAGCCAGTTTAAGAGCGTCAAGCACCATGTTGATAATATTGACAAAGAAAACTTGACATATAGCTATAGCATCATTGAAGGGGATGCTCTTATGGACAATCTGGAGTCGATCACTTACCATATCAAAATTGTTCCGACTGCTGATGGAGGATCTATCTGCAAGAACAGGAGCATTTACAACACCAAGGGTGATGCCCAGATTGCCGAGGAGAAAATCAAGGAAGGTAAAGAAAAGGCCACTGGAATTTTCAAGGCTGTCGAGGCTTATCTCCATGCCAATCCTGATGCCTACAATTAAACATGTTGCTGAAATTTACACTTTGCCTAAAATGATATTGTTGAGTGATTTATATTTCCTAGAAATGTTGTATTTGCATTTTACGCTGAATAAGGTGTAGTGTAGTACTGAAATGCTTCAAAGTACTCTGGTTTGAATTCATATTTAAATTATCAATATAAGAGGATTTACTTCATTTTACCTGCGTGATGATTGCGTCATGGTTGCTTCAGCTTATCGAGCCATAACTTTTAGGGAAAATTGCAGCAGCGATTCCAAACTTTTGGATTTTTTGTAGACTTTATCTTAACCTTTATTTTGTGCCATCAAAGATTCCAAACCTTTGAAAAATTAGCAATCGAAGTCCGAATGAATGAAAACCGTCCATTTGCCTATTAGTTGACCAAGAAAATAAAAATTTGACCAATGTTGACCAAATTTAAAATGGTAAAATGGTACATCTATTTTTTTTTCTCAAATTTTAACAATTAAAACAATTAAACCAAAAAAGAAAAAAAAATTCAGCCCCCAGCCCGCCCCTATGCACAAACCCCACCCCTACCTTCATCTTCTCCAAACCCCCCAACACACCGCCATCCCACCCCCAAAAAAATTTGAACCCAGTAGGTGCCGACCGCTACCATCATTTACGCTGCTGCACCACAAAATCACTATCACCACTGCTACCTCATCGCACTGCACCAACCACCGTCTCCGAAAACCAAAAACAAACAAATGAAATTCATCTTCTTGGTGCAATACTATGTTATCGTCACCGTAGCCACCTGCACCGATCGAAACCCAGACCCAGACCCAGACCCAAACACAACACAAACCCAATCTCAGGATTATAAACCTTCATCTCCAAGATCAATTGTAAGTAAAGCGGAACCCAACTCTAGAAATAATTGCACCCATAACTTTTCAAATTTTTACGTGTATATTGTTATGGTTGAGCTAGATTCTCAACCAAATCCAACAAATCAGTGATAATAACTCAAAGTTAAATAGGAAATTCAGTATCCACTATATTAATTGCAATAACCAAGTTAATCACAGCAGCAAAAGAAAATAAGAACAGAGAAGAAGAAGAAGAAGAAGAAGTTTAGAAAGAGAATATAGTGAGGAGATTTCACACAACATCAATCACGCCTCACTCTCTCTCCCTCCCTACTGTTATAACAGAATGGGAAATTGCTAGAAGGAAAAAACGTGTTCTTGGAATATTACAACTTTAACAAAATAAGGGAAAACAAAACGACACCGTACGTTGCCTATTCAAAATCTGTGACTGTTGCCTCTTCTTCCCTCCTCTTTTGATTCCTCTCAAGGTTGCTTCTTCTCTTCTTTCTTCCTCAGGCTTTCTCGGACTGTGGATTGTCTTCATCATAACATATATTTTTTGGATTTTTCAAAATCTAAGATATGAAAATTTTATTTGAAGACTCAGTTAATTGGAGCATATGCCACAAAGAAGACATATGTGAAGAATCATTTCACTGGAGCATATTTGAAGAATCAATTAACTAGATCTAGAAAGCTTGGGAGCTAGGGTTTTTTTTGGTGTGCTGATTGGGAGGTTGGTGGCTCAAACGTTGACATTGCTGGAGGTAATGGTATAGAAATGGATAAGAAGATGAATGTGGACATTGTTGGAGGTTATGTGGTGCACAAATGGGTTCTAAATTCAGAGTTGAACCTGATGAGAGGCCTAAGAGGCCACTGCCTCAGGCCCAGTTTTTTAAGGCCCAAAATTTTTTTTTGACTCTTTTTTTTTTTTAAAAAAAAAAAGGGAAAATTTCCTAAATCCTACTTTAAGAATAGTATATTTTCAAAATCAGAAATTAAGTTTCAAATTTCCAAAATCAGATATTCATTTAAAAAATATTTATAATTTATTCAATTAATTATATATTTTATTAATTAAACAAATTAAGGTCACAGATTTACACAATTTGATCACAGATTCATAGTTTGGTCACAGATCGAAATTTATTAGGTCACAAATTTTTTTCGAGATCACGGATCGAAATTTATTAGGTCACAGAACAAAATTTATTAGGTCACGGATTATTTTCGAGGTCACGGATCGAAATTTTAACAAGTCACAATTTATTTTCAAGGTCACAAGTCATAATTTATTAGGTCAGATTATTTTTGAGATCACAAATTGAAATTTTATAGTCACAGTTGGTCACAGATTTGTTATTGGTCACAAATTAGCCAATTTAGTAGTTACAGTTAACCAAATAATCTGTGACCGTAGCCCCAAACCATCGCTGACCCGCCACCACCTCACAAATTGGATCTGGACACCACCGCCACCGCCACCGCCACCGCCACCGCACAAAGTCTGAATCTGAAAATTAACACCACACAACCGCACCACCACCGCGTCACAATAGCACATCACCGTCACACCCACCACACCTTCGTTCCCGCCACCGCACCACAGCACTACCACCGCGCACAACACCATACCACCACCGTGCACAGCACCACACAGGTCACAGCATATGGCTCAGGTCACAGCATTGGTCACAGAGACTATACATGACCACTTCATCACCACCACCGTCTTACATGCCCTAAACCTACTCCGCCGCTGCTATCATAGCCGGCAACTCACCACAACCACCATCACTAACGTCGCCAACACAGCCTCACCAACGGCAAACCAAAAATCATGACATCACATCACCACCACCAACCCACACCACCACAGGCACCATTCCTCTTCTCCAACACCACCAACCCACCACCGCCACCGCCGTCGACATCTCCGCCAACACCGTCGACAGTAACAACACCACCACTAAGAGTATAACAGACAGCAACAGTTTCAGATCCATCCCCCCACGAAACCACCACGCCATGACGCTCACGTTTGTGACAAGCCGACTCCACCACCACCACACCCTAACGTCACCGCTACCAACACCATTGCAGCCAAAATCGCGACCACAACCACCCAACACACAACCAAAAATCAAATCCAAAATTACCACCACCACCCGCCGCCACCATCACCACCCAAACACAACCAAAAATCAAATCCAAAATACCACCACCCACCGCCACCGCCACCACTACTGCGATTGCAAGTACCATAACCACCACGATCACACCCCAAGCAGATTCATCGCTGCTGCGAACGGTAGAGAGTGAGTGAGTGACGCCGCCGCAACGCCTACGAGGCGATGACGCTGCTGCGGTGGTCTCTCGAAGACCAAGATATGGGTCGTCGAAGTGGTTTGTGTGTGGATCGCCTCTGGCTGTCGAGAGAGATGAGAGAGTCATTGTGTGTGTCGAGAGAGAGAGAGGCGGTTGGTTGGGGGAATGGAGAGAGAGAGAGAGGAGAGTGAGAATCTAAAATTAGGGTTTGGAGTATAAATATTTATTTTATAAAATATTAATTAAAATAAAATTTCTGATTTTTGAATTATGAAACTTGGGGTCTGATTTTAGAATGTTGAATACTTAAAGTAGGGTATTGTGTAATTTCCACACAAAAAAAACCCACTCCATTATATGCGTTTGCCTGCCCAACAAATTGCGATGCTTCAAAAGGGCAAAAATTTCAGTTGTGTTTCTCATTTCTCTCTTTAGATTTGTGGGTATCTATTTTTGTAGCTTGCTTTACCTTTCTACAACTAAGAATTGCGTGGTGAAAAATCAGTTATTTCTTGTTTTGGAGCTATTTCTTCCCTATGAAACAAGTTAACTTTTCTGTCTTTTTAAGGGTTAATCTTTTCCCTTTTCTTGTTATTTGTAATCTTTTACTTTCTGGGTTTTGCTTGGAATTGAAAATTCAAAGGTTTGTTTGGAGGGATTTACGCAGTTTATTGAAAAATTGCAAGCATAGAAGGTTTCAATAATCGATTTTATGGTTTAGGTGAGCAATTGTTGTTGATTTTCACTTGAATTATACTTTTGGTAACGTAATTTGTTCCTTTTTTTTTCACGTTTATCTAATTATCTTTGAAGATAAGACTTAAGAGAAGTGAAGATATAATTATGATTTGGATTTTTTTTTTTCGTTTGTGTAGTTTTGCATTAATAAAAGTTGCAATTTGGTTGGATTAATTTAGCAAGATTTATTTAATGTGCAAACAGAATTTTATTCGAGCTTGTAGAAAATTGTTATCTGCTTCACTTTATGAGTTTCAGTTTTATTTATTTATTAATATGTATTGTTGACTGCTATGAAATAATATTCTAAACTCAAGTTACTTCTGGCATTTCATTAAAGCTAATTTATTAACATTTTGTGAAACAAAAGGAGAGTTGATTGATGTAATTCTTGTCCTAATTTTACAATTTAGTAAGTGTTAGTAATTGAGTGACATGAGTCAAATACCATGGCTCCTAAATATGCATCTGGAGCTCAAAAAAAAAAAGAATAGAGAAAGTAGAGGCATTAATTCGAAGATAGACTGGAGATATAGATAAGTACTTTAATAACAAGAAAAGAAAAGAGAATAAAGGAACATCGAATAACTCTTATAAATGAAAAAAAAAATGGATTGCTTGCTATGACTTAAGGGCTCAAATTCTAAAACTCGCCTCAGGCCCCGTGAAACACAGACACGGCTCTGGTTCTAATTTTTTTGGGCGTGGGATGGCAGTGTGTTGGTGGTTTGGAGAAAATGAAGGTTGGGATGGGGTTTGTGGGGATCGAGGTGGGGGCTGATTTTTGTAGGATACCACTATTTATATCCACAGTTTATATATATCCACTTTTAAAAAGCTAATTATATTATATTTTTTATTTTATGTAAATTTACATAAACTAGTAGTAAGGAAATTGATAATGCTAAAGAAAAAATTAAAATTGTTAAAGAATATATATATGAATAAAAGTTTATGAAATTACGTACATAATGTGAAAATGTTGAATAAATTTAAAACGTAATGCTTTATTTACTTATCAACCAACTTTGTGCTACAGATAGACACGAAGAATAATCGAATTAAGAGATGTATATTTGACTAAGTTGAAATGTTTACTTGTAAGTAAATTAAGATACATAAATGATTTTCAAAATAAAAAATTACTCATTTTGTCTGTAACATAAACTTTTTATCTTAAAAAGTAAAAACAAAAATGTATTTTATCTAAACACATTTAGAAACAAAAATTGCGTATGTATCATACTCGTCGTATTAATCTATAGCATTAATTTTAAATTAAAAATCAAAGTTACATTCAAAACAAATATAGAAATGAAAATTCATAAAATGAAAGCGTTTTTTTCTTTTGAATAGGATTAATACAAATGGAGGAATAAAAATTCTCTCTTTAAATGCATAGAGAAAAAAAAATTCTTTACTTTATATATTTATATCTAATAATAATTTGATTAACATCAATTTTTATGCTTGTACAAAAATGAACATGCAATAAAAGTAAAATTTTCAATATTATATTAATTATGTTTGGAACACATAATATTAATTTTAATTAATACTTACAAATTTTCTTTTAATAAAAAAAGTTGCAATTGAGATGTTTATATTTAGTGGAGGTGGATACAAATTTGGGAAGGGTAAATAACTCCTAATTACATATTAGGAACAATTGATAAGATCTTTAAGATTAATGGATAATTTATCCCATCTTCGATTCTTTTCCTCTGAACCGTTGATCATATTTAAGCATTTTTTTTTCTTTTCAATTTACTGTCATTTGTATTTAAATACTAACATTAACTATTATATTAATTAAACGTGGATTTCATATAATCTTTGAATGAAAATGTTGATTGTGTTATATAACGACAAAATGGTAAATTGAACGTTTCTCATCTATCTCTACATTTTATTTTTATATATATTGTAATTATATAAGTGGATGAACGTTGATTTTAAGTGAAGCTCAAGTATATATAAATAATATAATATATATATATATATATATATATATATATATATATACACACACACACACATATACGTATGAGATAATATTATAATATATTAAAGGTGCCATTAATGATAGATAAATTACAATTTAATTTCATGTAGTTTCCTTTTAAGTATAGAGTTCATTTTTTATATTAGAGTACTCATAATTTTATAATAATTAAATTTAATCACTTAAAATCGGGTACAAATGACTTAATTTTTAAACTATAACAAATATTATTTTATATTGTAATTAATTTACCATTATATGTGAGCTTCAATATTAAGTAATAACTTAAATAAATAATTTAATTTGAAAAATAAACTTGATTCATGTAAAATTCTTAGTACTCTAATATAAAACAATGAGCATTATATTTAAATGGTTATTAAATGAAGTTAAATTATATTAGATGGTACTATATGAAATATATAAAGATAGAATTGACATATAGCTAAATATATAAGGGTAAATTTGGTAATCAAAAGTTTCTCCTTAATGCACACTTTTAATATATTGTAGATGTAGATGTAGATTGTAGATAGATAGACATATATAAAATTAAATAAACATATATTGTCTTAAATTCATCCACTTATGTTTATTTTCATAAATTCTTTTAAACATTTTTACATTCTTTTAGAGTTAATGTTTAGCTAAAATTCTAATAATCATAAAATATACCCTAAAGTATCATATTTAACTAAAATTATAAAACCCTAATCATATAATATCCACTTCAATGGAAATTTAAAAAAAAAAAAATATATATATATATATATATATATAAAGTATCATATTTAACTAAAATTATAAAACCCTAATCATATAATATCCACTTCAATGGAAATTTAAAAAAAAAAAAAAAAAAAAAATATATATATATATATATATATATATATATATATATATATATATTATTAGAGTTATAATTCTTTCATGATATTAAAAATGGAATCTTTTTTTTTTTCAATACATGTCTCAATATTCTTACATTATAAAATGAAAGAAACTTTAAATTATCAACCAAAACACAAACAACCAAAATTATGAGCTTATAAGCAAAAAAATAAAAATTAATTAATTAACATATGATTCGAAGAGGGATTTGTTTGATTGTGTGAGCAACATACTTTTGAAAGAATCTTATAAATTCAAGAAAAGATATTTGCTAACCTTTACAAATAAATATAAAAGTACCGACATGATAATATAAAAAATAAAAAGTAAGAACCATATTAAATATTTATAGTGATTGGATGAATATAGTAATTTTTCGAAATTGTATTAGGAATGTATTTATAGTGGGATGAATATATAAATTTGTATGGATCTATAATGTTTAGATTAATGAATTTAATAAGAACAATATTGAAATTTGACGTGGAGGAAAATGATATTTTTTTAAATTTTTAATATTTTAATAGGGATGTATATAGAGTGGGATGCATGTATAAAAATAACGATACTCTTTTTTTATTTTTGTTTTTTTTAGTTTAATTGTTAATATTTGAGAAAATGTAGATGTATCATTTTACCCTTTTCAATTTGGTCAACATATTTCAAATTTTTATTTTCTTTGTCAACTAACAGTCAAATGGACGATTTCCATCCATTCAGACTCTAGGTGCTAATTTTTCAAAGGTTTAGGATCGTTGGTGGTACAAACTAAAGGTTAAGGTAAAGTCTGAAAAAAAAAATTCATAAGTTTGGAACCGCTGTTGCAATTTTCCTTAATTTTTAATCTACCCGAGTGTTACATCGTCACTGCAAACAATCCGAACCGAATGAGTCTTTATTCATCCTTAGAATCTGGGGAGGAGAAGACCAAGAAACTTTCATCATTTAAGGCCACATTATTTGGTTCTATCTATCTGATATATCGAAACATAGATTGACAAAACTGAACAAGTCCATACATCACAAGCATACCCCATAATATAGAAAAAGATAATTCTATGAAAATACATGTCGGTGTTATGAAAAGAGAGAAAACAAGGGGAGAGAATAAAAGTCAATAGACTTGTGTGAATTTTATTAAGAACCAAAATCTCATATTTATATTAAAGAATTAGGGATACAACGGTAATAATTTCTAGGATTACAGTGGTATAGTTGTCATTTACTAATAAACTTATCATTCACAACACTCCCTATTAAATGACATATTACAAAATATCTACCTTGTTAAAACCTCGTTTGATAAAAATTCAAAGGAACAAAAAAATCAAAACGAATGAAAAAGAGTACAATTATTTTGAAGTATTAAAAATAAAAGTTGTCTCATTAGAATCTTGCTAGGAAAACTCAATAGATAAAACTTAAGCAAAGGAAAAAGAGTATAGCTACTCTCCCTGACGTTGATCACTGAAAATATTTGAATCGACACATTACAATTTCAAGAATCAATTTCTTGAATATAGATGTCGACAATGTTTTTTTGAATAAATCGGTCACATGACCACTTGAACAAATTTGTAGGACATCGATATCGTCATTCTTCTGTAACATCTTTTGAGTTGTGCAATACAAACTGCATTGATTTCATACAAAATTGTTGAACTATCTTTTGTTGAAGTTAACCAGCATGATGCTTGGATATGATGAGTCATGTTCATCAACCATACCCATTTTTGGCCTGTTTTATGGATTGTAATAATTTCAGAATGATTTGATGATATTTCTGTCAATGATTGCTTAACAGATCTCTATGATATAGTTGTTCTTTCACGTTTAAACACATATCATGTTTGTGATTTAACTTTATGTGGGTCAAAGAGATAACATGTATTTGCATATCCCACTAAAGTGGATCCCGACTTTTGAGAATAAAATAATCTCAAATCAATAGTACCCTTTAGGTAACGAAAAATATGTTTAACACCATTCCAATAACTTTAAATTGGTGTAGAAATATATTTTACAAGGAGATTTACAGAAAAAATTATGTCAAGTCGAGTTCAGTTTGTAAGATAAGTTAGTGCTACAATTACATTAAAGTATGATATTTCAAGACCAAGAACATTTTCTCCATCTTCAAGTGGACGAATTGAATCATTTTTCACATCAAGTGATTGAACAACCCTACGTAATGTCAATGGATCTGTATTATCCATATAAAAATGTTTTAATACTTTTCTATATATGTAGATTGATGAATAAATAATCATTCTGAAAAATGTTCAATCTACAACCCAAAATAAAATTTGATTTTTCCCAAATCTTTCATCTCAAATTCATTTTTCAAATAATCTACAGTTTTGTTGAGCTCTTCAGATGTTCCAATTAAATTTAAATCATCAACACATACTATCAGAATAGCAAATTCATTATTTATTTTCTTCATGAAAACACATGGGCAAACATCATCATTTTTATAGCATTCCTTCAACAAATATTCGTTAAGAAGATTATATCACATGCTTCCGTATGGTTTCAATTCATATAATGATTTTTGCAATTTAATTGAGAACACGATTTTCAGGCATGTATCATTAGTTTATTGCACTTTAAGTCCTTCGGAGGACTTTTAATACATATGTCACTATCAAGTGAACCATATAGATAGGTAATTACTACCAATGTTGTCAAAAGCGACAAGGCCCTGCCCGGCCTGTAAAATCGAGAACCGGTCTCAAAATCGGGTCAATCATCCCCCGGGTAACCGAATATGACAAAACCGACTTCAAACTCATTCAACCGGCTGGTTTAACCGTGAACTGGTGAACCGGTCACGGTTTTGTGGTTTTCCCCATTTTTTAAGTGTAAAAAAATTGAACTTCGTGAATGGATCTCATAAACTATAATTCAAAGGCTCATAGAGAAATATCGGATGACATTTTTCTTTTATAGATGTATTTATCTCAAATAGTTCATAAACTTTCAATGTGGGATAGTACCTTTTATAAGTGCATTTCTCTTCAATAGTTTCATAAACTTTCAATGTGGGATAGTGGCATAACAAAAAAAAAAAAAAAAATGTTAAAATTCCCATCAAAATCATTTTCCAAATGTATGCCTAATTGACTAGTTTGATTTTAAATCCCAATTAACCAAATTGTAATATCCACCTTCATCTTTTCATTTATTTAATTTAAATTTCACTTGATTATTAATATATTAATGTTAGATATCATTTTCTATAAGTTTAAACTATAGTTTAACAAAGCAAATTATTTTTAACATATTGATTTTTAATTTTTGAACTATCAAGACTAATTGTAGGATAATAAATCTAATTGAAAAAAGATAGATTTACTAAGAAAATTATTGTTTTCATCGTATTTTATTATTTTTGTAGGTATTTATTGCATCTGATTCGATTCCAGTTCGACCTTAGTTGAACTTTTTGACCCTTGACCCTTTACATTTTTCGGGTCGATGATCGGGTCGATTTTCAAAACATTGGTAATTACTAAATCTATAAGGCGCATATCGAATTTTTGTGACATAGTCAAACTAATTAAGAATCTAAAGTGATAGTGTCAATTATATGAGAATATGTTTCCTCATAATCAATTCCTGATTTTTGTGAAAAACCTTGTCCAACGAATTGGATTTTGTATCTTGTAATTTCATCATTTTCATTTTTCTTTCGTACAAAAATTCATTTGTATCTAACATAGATTACATTTTTAGGAGTTCGAACTACGTGTCCAAACACTTTCTGTTGCTTTAAGGAATTCAATTCTGCCAATATGATTTCTTTCCATTTTAGTCAATCATTTCTATGTTAACAGTTTTTAACTGATTGTAGCTCAAGATCCTCATTTTGCATAATATCAAGAACAACGCCAAATGCGAAAATATTGTCTAAATAATATCATTTTGTTCCTATTATTTAAGAGATAACATATAAATAAGTCACCCGTTGGAAGTTCAGTCTATAATAATATTATTTTGTTCCTCATTATTTTAGGATATAATTTTTCCCCTCCCAAAGTTATGAAATTCATTTCATCAAAATGACAATATGTAAAACATGTAGTAAATAAGTCACCCGTTAAAAGTTCAAGATACCTAATAATAGATGGTGTA
This sequence comes from Osmanthus fragrans, assembly GCA_019395295.1. Classification (NCBI taxonomy): domain Eukaryota; kingdom Viridiplantae; phylum Streptophyta; class Magnoliopsida; order Lamiales; family Oleaceae; genus Osmanthus; species Osmanthus fragrans. The sequence goes on along the minus strand of CM033360.1, from coordinate 10,464,911 downwards.
TCAAAACCTAAATAAATCTCAAATCTTTGTGAAAACTCATTTTAGTACGTTGTGGGAGGGGGGTAAATTAGGGAATTGGACAGTACAACAAAAAATCCGTGAGAATTATTAAGTTCATGATCAAATGTCAATTGTAGAGGTGAATATTAAAAATAAGCAGTTGGTCTTATATGAACCAACGACGTAGCATGTAATATGGCATGACCCTAATTACAAGCTGAGAGTTTTGTTTTCATAAGTAATGGTACAGTAATAAGTTGTAGACGTTTAATAAATGACTTCGTTAAACCATTTTGTGTATGGACATATGCAATTGAATGTCCGATAACAATCTCAATTGACATGCAATAATTATTGAATACTTGCGATCTAAATTCACCAGTATTGTCAAGACAAATTGTCTTGGATTGAGTAATCGAGAAATTGAGCTAGTAATTTTATGATTTGAGCACACAATCTAACAAAAGCTATATTTCTAGTAGAAAGTAGATAAACATGTGATCATTTAGTAGAAGAATCAAATAATACCATAAAATTACAAAATATTCCACATGGTAGGTGTATTGATCCAGATATATCTCCATAATTTTTTTCTCATATATATTTCCATGAATTTTTTCCAAGGAGGTTGGGGATTCAGTATTGACATTTGTAGCCAAAGGTCTAATGATTAACTTGTTTTGTGAATAAGTTACACATGGATAATCATTAGGTAAAAGAATTTTCTGGTTATTTAAAGGATGTCCATGTGAGTTATTTATTATTCGACGTATCATTATAGCTCCTGGATGTTCAAGTCGATCATGCCAAAGTATAAATATTTTTTTGGTCAACGAACTTTTGGTTCGTGGCAATATATAATTCAACAATTTTTATAAATGTATAATACATGTCAGATAGAAGTACATTAAATTTTCTTTTATCTGCTTCTGGCCAGATATAAAAGAAGTCATGCAAAAATATTCAACATTATTTTCTTACATCGTCTTAATGTGATATCCATTGAAGTGGATATTTTAAAATTAAGCAAATTTATTCTGAATTTGCTAAAATAAAGTACATCATCAATATATAATTTTGTATTATTTGATAAAATAATACAAGCTCTTTCCCAGCTTTCAATGATATTCGATTAACCTAATATCGTATTAACATTATTTTCTGCTAATGTTAAGTCCAAACATGTATCTTGACAATTGATCATGAATCTATAACAAAGCGGATATATTTTAAAACTTGAATTTAAATTTAAAAGAGTAAACATAATTAAATATTATGAAATTAACGATGCATAATAAATTTTTAATTTTTTTTTGCGAAAAGTAAAAACATATTTCAAATTGAATTTCTAAAACAACTGGAGATACTAGAAAGTAAACTACTCTATAAAATACATCCAAATGAGTCACGTCAATTGGGTCATCATAATCAACAAAAAATTTCCCCACTTTTCTCTTTCCCTTTATTGATTTTTGATAGAGATCCACAAGATATTTTGACGTATGACAGGTACGTGCCCAATGCCATTTCATTTTATATCTAAATCAGCTTTTTTCATGCTCCATTTTTAATATGTTACTTTTGTTTGCTTTGTGTATTTTGAATTTGTTGTCTTGTTGCTGATAGTTTTGTTGATTATTTAGTTCGCAGTTTATTCCACGTGCACGTCCGCGTCCATGTCCAGATCTGTGTCAACGTCCACGTCTTTATCTTGATATTGCATTTGCTTCAGACAATGCAGTTTCATTTGCTTCAAGCAATGGTACACAACCAGTTCAATGTAATCCATGATTTTTCATCAGCAGTTCATTATTTTATTTAGGCACAAATAGGCAAGATATGAGTTGTAAGTACTTTTTGAAACTACACTCATAATATTGTTGCTACAAAAGCACATTCGAGGTGTGAAAAGTGGAAAAACGTTTTCCCAACATGTCTTCATCAGTGATTTTTCTTCATACAATGTCAATTTTGAGCAGTTTAGATTTGTATTCACTAACAGTTTTGAAATCTTGCAAACAAATGTGCATCCACTCATAGCGGACTTTGGGAAGGATTATAATCTTTTTATGATCAAATCTTTCAGTTAATTTATTTTCAAAGAACCTGTAGGTCTTTCTCAATATGATATTCAATTTTAAATTTATCGAAAAAATGATGATGAAGGAAGATGAATGCTTTTACACAATCCTGTAGTGATTCTTTATTTCCTTATTTTATTGTCTCTCCTAAACCTCTTGAGACAAGATGAATATCAGCTCAAGTACTCATGACAGATAATTGTTGCCAGATATATCAAATGCAGCAAGCTCAAGTTTTGTGATATTTGCCATTTTTGAATCATGACTTTTGCTCGTTGCACACCTTGATCTACTCGTGTACGAATAGCATTTGCCTACACAATAAAGAAAATACAATTAGTTATGAAGAATATGATTAAATGTCACATAATAGTTAATCAAGTAGTCAATATCAACATGAAATAAGTTACGTGTTCTCCTTCAATGATAAACACTAATTTAAAATAATATGTTTTTCGAAACATATGTTATTTTGGAAGCACGTTGTATTATACTATTACTTCTTTAAGAGCAAAATGTCAATATTCCTCTAAAATAGTGAAAATTATAATTCATGTTCTTCGGGAACAAGTGACTTTCTTCTGGAATATCAATTAAAATGTTGTGCTACTTTAGAACTAACAAGAAACTATTATTTAAGAATATTAGTCTTTCAGGTATTATTTATAAAGTTGTACTTTTTTAAGAACAATAACAATTAAGAATAAATTCAAAAACTGAAGTTTTATTGCTAAAACAATTAAAAAAAATGATGAAATCAATATAGATATCATTACAAACCATTCATTAAATAGTTTAATAATTAAATAATGGAGAATGATGAAACCATTGTAGAAACCATTGCTAAACATTCATTAGTAAGTAATAATTCATGCAAACATATTTCGATTGCATCATTATAGACATACAAACAGAATGCATGCACATGCAATAAAATAATTAAATAGTGGGATGTGTGTACAAGCAATAAAATAATTATAGATATAGGATGCATATGTTAAACAATTCGGTTTTGGTCATGCAATTCGGCAGAATGATTGAGGCAAAATTAATTGCGATAGAAAAAGCATGGTTTTTTCTCTCTAGTTAGCAGACCAAAAAAATTGCCAGCGAAAAAAATTGATTTTTACAGACTTTCAGGAAAAAAAAAATAGTAGACAGAATTGATTGGATGAATCAAATTAAAGAGGCGTGAATTGATTTCGATCGAATATTATAATGCATATGTAGATAAGAAAATTTAAGTGTCATCAAATTAATTTCGATATACGTGATAGTTGATTATGTTTTTGAAAATTATCACCTTCTAAGAAAATCGTACTGATAACGTGTTATGAAAAGAGAGAAAAAAAAAAAAAAAAAAAGAGGAGAGAATAAATGTTTTGTAAAGAACCAAAGTCCTAAATTTATAGGGAAGAATCAGAAATACAACGGTAATAATTTTCAAGGCTGCAGGAGTATAATTGTCATTTACTAATAAACTTATCATTTACATCAGTAGGGTTTTTATTGTAAAAAATAGATTGGTAAGCTTTAAATGGTACACAAATTCTCTGCTTACAAAGAAAAAATGAAACTGTTGCGTAAAACCAAAGGCCACTAGGAACAAGATGAATAGCAGCGAGAAAAATAGGAAACAATTACTTGTGAAATCGGAAAAACAAGTTGAACTCAATATTTTAGCAAATTTACAGCTTTAACAGCCGGATGGAAAGTGCTTATTTAAATTGCTGGATTAACCACATAAATAGCATCCATACAACATTTTTTTTTTTCCTCAAAGCAAAGCATCAACACAATCTTACTAAGTTTTTAGGTTCCACCAAGAAATGGAGGTTAGGATTTCCCAACTATTTAATATATCGAAGGACATATACCTGACCTCCGAACATAAAAGAGTGCAACATATGAAGAGGTGAAATAAATGGGAGAGTTTTACTTCCCACACAAAGATAAAGCATGTAAGTCTCTAATGACCCCTAAAGTTCGGAAGACAATGTCTGTCCATCAAAACAAGAGCAAGCATCTAGTGAGGAAGTTCGAGAGGTCCATACTCTGATAACGGTGATGGCCCCAACCCTCAGATGCAAGTAAGTAGGCAACCTGGTTCCCTTGTCGGTAGATGTGGGATACTGAATATCGATCAAAAGAGAGGTGGTATCTGATGCATCGTAAAATATCCTATATAACCCATGGTCCTCCACCCTGAACGATGTAATGAATGGCCAACATTGAGTCTGTTTCCACCCAAGGATCCGATAACCCAAGTTGTCTGGCAAGTAAGATCCCTTCCAAAATAGCATCTATGCAGGTTCTCGTAAGAATGATATAGCCTGATGATGTCATCATCATCACCATACAAGGTCCCAGCATTATGTTAATTGAGTTATTTTCCAGGGATATAATGGTGGAGAAATCCATCAAGGAGTATTTTTCTTCCCTGTCCTCATAAATGTAGTCAGGTTGGAAAACTCATCCATCCGTTAGAGCATCTGACTTATACACACATAACTTACCTGTGTGATCAGCAGTCCCTATGCTGGATCCTGTATGGGGCTAGACACAATAGGCCAGCAAAGAGATTAAGTTGTTATTTGAATTTAGTAGTCAGCCACAATATGATCATGAGATTGAGTCATTCAACTACCTTTGTTAGCCACACAATTTACATTAGGCGAAGACAGGTACATTGCCTTCTGCAATCAATAGTTTCTTTTGTATTACACTTCCACTTCCTCGTGATGGCTGGACCATGTCTTCTCTTTAGAGATTCTAATACTCATCAATACACATTCTTCTATATTCCAGAAAATAGATCATTTTCCACAGACAAAAAGTTCAAGCAACAGCTGCTTAAATATTAGCTACATGCCTTCTATAGATTCAGAGAATGAAGCAGAATCTGATTTCAAATGTTCTATCTCCATCTCCATATATATCAAGTCTATAACATGGCAGATGTGCTTAAACTCAGGATGCGTTTTGTCTCCTGCAAGAAATACTTGGCCACCATCATTTGACTCAATCCAACTACAGCCAGGCTGCTTTTTAACACCATTCTCTTTCATGCGAACCCATATCCTTTCTGCCTCATCTTTCCTCCCACTAGCCATGTATATTTCAGCTAGAATCATATACACACCAGAGTTAGAAGGCTCTAATTCCAGAATCTTATTCCCAGCAATCTCACCTATAGTGATGTTATTGTGCATTCTACATGCTCCAAACAATGCTCCCCAAACACTTGCTGGAACTTTTAGTCCTAATAAGCCCATCTGATCCAAAATATTCATTGCCTCATCTACAAGTCCAAATCTACCCAACAGATCAACAATACAAGTATAATGCTCAGTTGTTGAGTGAAGATAATACTCATTTTGCATAATATTAAAGTAATATTTACCATGTTCAACAAGGCCGGCATGGCCACATGCAGAAAGGACACCTACAAAAGTTATTTGATTAGGCTTCACATTTGACAATCTCATTTTCTCAAACATCTCTATAGCTTGTTGAGCATGCCCATGGTGAGCTAATCCACATATTACAGAATTCCAAGAAATAACATCATGGCTAGACATGGAATAAAATTCAAGTACCGCAGAGTCCATATTTCCACATCTAAAATACATGGTCACCAATGCATTACTAACAGGGATAAAGCAATCAATCCCCACCTTAATTACTTCTGCATGAATTTCTTTCCCAAGGTTTAAGGACGAAAGGTTTGAACATATGGTAAGTAAACTTGTAAGTGTAGCTTCATCCTGGAACATACCATCTTCTTTCATTTTGATGAACAATTTTATACTGTCCTCACTACGATCATTTTCTCCCAATCCAAATATAGTGGCATTCCATACAGTTGTGTCACGAACAGGCATCCATTCAAAAATTTTCAAGGCATTGTCAACGTTTCCATTATTAAAGTATCCAATCATCACATTCGTCAATGACACTATATTACTATATGAGTTTTTCTCTAGCAAGGCATGAGCTTCTTTCACCAAACCGTTCCTTACCAATCCAAATAAGATTAAATTCCATAATCTTTCGCATTTTTGAGGCATTTCATCGAAAAGCTTCATGGCATCAATTATCCTACCAACACTTACAAACCCATCCATCATTTCATTCCATGAGTTCCCATCTTTTTCAGGCATCTTGTGAAACAAGACTTCCGCAATCTCAACAAGTCCAGTGTGCACGTAACCACTGATCATTGTATTCCAAGCTTGAACATCCTTTATAGGCATGTTATCAAAACATTCCCTTGCTTCTTCAATTCGACCATCTCCCAAAAACCCCTTCATCATAATAGTACCAGATGCAACATCCTGCGCACTCATTCCCCTAAACATTTGCTCAGCCTTACCAAACTCCTTAACCTTCACCAGTCCTGCAATAACCAAATTCCACGAAACAACATCTTTCATAGGCATCCCATTAAATATTCTCACTGCATCATCCATCAAATCATTATCAATGTATCCAGAAATCATTGAATTCCAAGTGACAACATCTGTGCACTCCATACAGTCAAAAATCTCTTCGGCCCCTTTAACATCCCTATATTGCATTAACCCACAGATCATAGTATTATACGAGAAAATATCACGAACTGGCATTTGAATATACAAATCCATAGCTTGTTCAAAAAATCCATTTTGAAAATATCCTCTTATCATAGCATTATATGTGACTGTATTTCTTTGGGGCATTTCATAGAACAGTTTCTGTGCTTCAGACACCAGGCCATCTTTCATTAAATTTGAGAGCTTTGAGTTGAATGGTATTAAGCTGGAAAGCGTTTTCAATGTGCGAATTTTCAAGAAACGTTTCAAAGAGACAGATTGAGTAAGTTTGAAGGCTTGAATGAACTTACAATTGAAACCCATACCCCATTTATGTTGGAGGGAGGCTTTTGAAATGAACAAAAATAATTGGACCATTACATGTCAAAGAAAATTGGACGATTTATATTATACTAAAAATGACAATTTCATTCAGCCCTGTTTGGGCTCCATTTCAATGATAGTTTGGGAAAAATATATTTTGGAATAATGATTTTTTTGAAAAATCTAAAAAATAAGAATTTTTTGTATTTATGTGTAATATTATTTTATGGGAGAATGTAAAGTTGAAAATCAGTTTGAAAAAAATGGAGCGCTTGACTAAATCTTAATTATATTCTCTGTATTTAAAGTCGTCGACAATATTGTTTACTCACCACTCAATTGAAAAATAGGAACAAAAATTAATTAAACCTCGTTTGATTTAGCTAAAAAAGATAGTAAAAAATTAAGTCAAAGTCAACAATTATCAGCTTCATCAACTATTATCAAAATCTCCTAAAATTTTAATTTCTAACAAAATAAGATAGACTAAAATAACCCAACAATTTAAATTCAACTCGTTGATCTCAAAAATTTATTCAAAGTAAAAATAGCCTTAAAAAGAAAGAATGTGCAAGAATTACACAGTAATTTTTTTTTCCTCGCTACTTTTCCTAACTAATTTTAGAGAGACCATGTACAAGACATGATACACTTTGATGATACAATTGAAGAGTAAACATCCTGCATGTCAAATATGAAAGGTCGAAGATCTAAATTTCCAACTAAAAATCGTAAAGATCGAAAATCTATAAACCTGAAAAAAGTTCGATTCGAAATTGAAATGCAAGCTAAAGTTAAAGAAAAATTTGTTTGTACAGAATTCTTCCAAATACTCACATGGGTGGCCCCATGTGAGTATTTTATTGTCCAAAAAATACTCATCCACTCCCCATATTGTGTCTTGTTTGTATAAGTTCTGTAAAATAAATTTCTGTACACCAAGTGTGTCTGAAAGTTAAATTTTCATTTATGATTAAGCAGCAGGCCAAGAATGCACCAAGCCCCAAAAGTGAAAGGTAAAAGAGCCTCTGTTCCACTTAAAAACCAGAAAATAAAAACTGAAACCTTATCTCCCATATATCTCTTCCAATCTCATTGGACTAAATCTCCCCACATCAGCACACACAATCCCATATCCCCATCCTTCATTCTATGGCCTTTTCTTGTATATGATCTGATCAGCTAACATCCCCACAGTTGACAGTTCCACCCCATAACCACCATTGAAATGGCTGCCACCGCTGCTGCGGCTGTAGCCGCCTCCTTTTCGACCTCCATGCAAAGCCTGAAATGTTTAACCTCCTCAAAAAGTTGGGCTTGTGATCATCTGGTAAAAGTACCATCCAATAGAATTTTACAACCTGCATCAATAGCTCACTCTCTTTGGGTTGAGTTAAATCCCATTGGTTCTATATGTGGCAAGTCGAGGGTGCCTCGATTAACGGCTGCTGTAGCGCAAGAAGAGGCGGTTGAGGCAGCTCCGGTGGAGGAGGAGAAGGCTGGAAATGAAGAGACGAGCGAAGGAGATGCTGCTGAAAGTGATACTGTGAACACTAAGCTTTACTTCGGAAATTTGCCTTATCTTTGTGACAGTGCTCAACTTGCTGGAATTATTCAAGAATATGCTAGTCCAGAGCTGGTTGAGGTTGGTAAATTTACTTTCTTGTTGCAAAATAAGCATTCACCATATACAAAAATTTGAAAATATTTGATCATGAAAATTGAACATGATGAATGCTGACAGCAATTTGATTACTGATTCATGATTAAATTCTTATGGATTGGAGGTATTGATGTAATGCATCTTTCATCCCAAATTGTCTATTTTATGCGTATCAATTTCGAAACGAATTTAGGACATAAATAAAAGTATAAATCAGTGTGATTATGAAATATGCCTCAGGAATTTCAAGATTTGATATCATAGTAGCTACAATTTACATAAGATGAAGCGGATTAAGTAGTACTCTTGTCATGTTGTCTACGACAATGTTTTATTTCTTCACAAATTAAGGTAATGTCATTGGTCACTAATACGCGCAAGTTTTTTAGGTTCTTTACGATAGGGATACCGGAAAAAGCAGAGGATTTGCATTTGTGACCATGAGCAGCATCGAGGATTGCCACAAAGTCATCAAAAATCTAGATGGAAGTGTAAGAATCTTATCCAACTGTCCATATCCGGTTCATTCTTTTAAATCCCAACACACTCCGGTTATCTTTAGGAATTACCTCTTGGAAATATTTCTGATGTGAACATTATTCACTTGTCTCGTTACAGGAATATGGTGGTCGAACCTTAAGGGTGAATTTCTCCGACAAGCCTAAACCAAAGGAGCCCTTGTATCCAGAAACAGACTATAAACTTTTCGTGGGAAATCTAGCCTGGTCAGTCACATCAGAAAGTTTGACACGAGCATTTCAAGAATATGGAAATGTCGTTGGAGCAAGAGTTCTATATGATGGGGAAACGGGAAGGTCTCGTGGCTATGGATTCGTATGCTATGACACTAAAGCCGAGATGGACACTGCACTCCAAGCCCTCAATGGAGTGGTATAAATTCGTCTTGAAACTCATTAAGCACATAGTCATCATCGCCAAAAGAATTTCACTAATTTCCTATGCTGGATGTTAAATTATATCTGCATTTCTTGGTTCTTCAGGAATTAGAGGGGCGTGTAATGCGTGTTAGCCTAGCGCAAGGGAAGAAACAATAAGATGACGAGAAGATTTGTGCACATTTGTTGAAGGTCTATAATACGATTGATCAGAGAAATGGAAAACTATATGGATCTGCCTCTGCTGCAAATGCAACTAGTTGACACAGGAATGCTTTTGATTTCTTGTTTTACTGATGCTTGATTTTTCTGCAGAAACACTTTGTATGGAAATTTCAGGTACATGTATTCCCTTTGTAAGAGCCTGGAGGTAATCCAATTTTGTGTTGAATGTCAACATATTGTTTAATGTTTTTTTTTTTTTTTTCTCTATAACGGCTCGTGTTCATAAGAGTAATGCGATTTCAATATATAATATGTTAAAAGAGAGAGGAGAACACCAAATATAACATGGCAAGTTCATCGTTGCTAAGAATCTATTTGATTTCTAGCAAGAAATTGAATAGTGGTAGGAGTGAACAATATATGACGTGACATTTCATAGTTGCTAAGAATCTCGTTACTTTAGATACTTATATAGATTTAGAAATGAAGTGCGCAAAATGGTGGAATAAGATTATGTAACTGGCCTCAAATTTATCGAGGAAAAGTACGGTTTTTTGTTGTGTTTATAGAATTCCCTTTGTATGGTTCATTCATTGAAGTCTAATCTTATGTACATTCTTGCCGTGAAATTAGTCTCATTATACAATCGAAAGGATAATGAGCGTAATGCAGAGGTAGAATTAGGCCCGTCAAGGGATTAAATTTTCAAATAGGTGTAGTCAAACCACATCCCCAGGGCGGAGCTAGAAAGATTTGTTAGGGTCGGCTGAAGTTTAATTTTTTTTTTTCAATAAACTCATACCATAAAAGATGCTCTTTGTCCACGAGATTTAGTTTAAAAGGTTAAACTCATGATGCTCGTGACAAAGTGAGTCAGAATATATTTTCGGATACTCATGACAAAGTTCTAACAAATATATGTTTTACTAATAAACTTAAATATAGAGCTTATTACTTATTTTGATAATAACATCTATTTCATGATTGAAATAAATAAATTCTTAATTCATAAGTATAAATAAGTAATATATGAAAAAATACATAAGAAAAAATATAATTACTTTTAAGCTTAGTCAAAGATGTGATATTCCATACTATTAAAATATGTCATTTACTTTGTTATATAATAAATTAATTTGATTATAAGTGAACTTTTTAAAATTTGTAATATAAATAAATAAATATATATATATGAAATAAAATACCTAATTTGATAACGAGTTATTTGTGTATCATGAATGTGAATAAAATAAATATGTAATTGTTGTAGAATCTTAAACTAAATTTGAATAATTGAATGTTGGTATTGGATTGAAAATGAAGTTAATTGGGCTAAAATAATTTTTTTTTGGCTAGGCTAAATATTTATTGGGAACAATACAAAACTAAGGTTTTTAGTATATCAAATTCAATAATAAGGTAATAAGTTTCAAAATTCAAAAATAAGGTTTTTATTAAATTTTATTTATGATTTAATTAATTAATTAATTAATTAAATATATAAAAGTCACAAATTTGTACAAATTGGTCACAAATATATTTATTGGTCACATATTATCAAATTAATTAATTACAAATTATTACGAGGTCACAAATCAAAATTTTTATTGGTCACAAATTATTTTCGAGGTCACGAATTGAAATTTTAATAGGTCACAATTTATATTCGAGGTCACAGATCAAAATTTTAATAGGTCACAGATTAATTTCTTAGGTCACAATTAATTTCGAAGTCACAAATATGAATTTTAATAGGTCACAATTTCTCACCGAAGTCACAACTCAAAATTTAATAGGTCACAGACTAATTTATTAGTCACAATTTATTGAATTTTATGGTCACAAACCGATCCCAATCAAAATCCACCACCAAACTTGGTCACAAGTCTGTGACCACCACCCCGCAACACTATCAACATTTGAAACTGCCACCACCACCACCACCACATGTGAAACCGCCACCACCAACATGTGAAACCACCACCACCACTAACTGAAACCGCCACCACCAACATCTGAAACCGCCACCACCACCAACACTTGAAACCGCCACACCAAAAATCGGCAGATCCACCACAACCCAGCCACCACCAAAGCCTCATAACATCTGAAATCGCCACACCAACCACCAACATTTGAAATCGCCACCACCACCACCAACATTTGAAACCGCCGCCGCCACCACCATCACCATCACCATCGCCATCTGAAACCGCCACCGCCACCGCCACCGCCACCACCATTTGAAACCGCCACACCAAAAATCGGCAGATCCACCACACCGCACCCAACATCACCGCCACAACCTAGCCACCACCAACACCTCACAAAAAAACCCAAAATCCGCCATCAATCTGCACAATCACAAAAAAAAAAAAAAAAAATTCTGCACCGCCCACCGCATCGAAGACCGCAGCGCCTCCACCGCCCGCCACAGCCACACAACGTCGCGCTGCTGGCGTTCAACAGCTAGAAGTGACCGGCGTTGCGACCATAAGGAGACGGTCCTCTCGCCACAGCCACCGTCACGAATCAGAGAGTCGGTCGTAGAGAGAGAGGGAGCCGCCAATCGATTGTAGGAGAGAGAGTGGAGGAAGTTAGGTTTTGTAAATATTTATAATTAATTAAATTTGTTAATATTAAAATATTAATATTAATATTAGTATTAATACCTGATTTGTGCATAATTAAACCTTTAATCCTATTTTTGAACTTGAATTTTTAAAAACCTGGCCTAATGTAATTTCCTCATATTTATTCCCTTTGATTTCACCATGAATTTGGACTAAAATTTCCATTTTTTCCATACCAATTTGCTTATGGGCTGGGGCTAGCCCCCCTCTCCATCCGCCCCTGCACATCCCATTAATATATAACTAGGGCTATTTCTGGGCGCTAAGCATGTTTGGCTGCTGATTAATTTATAACACTTCTAGTGTACACATTTTTCAAGACTTACAATTACCATACATATTCACATATTTCTTATAATCCACAACTTATAATCATTTGAATTAAAATTTAAACACCAACCAAACATGCACGAATGTCTACAGCAAGTGAATGTTAGCCGGAGGGGTTTGAATTCAAGACATATAAGTAGTAGATTTCTTCGGAAACTATATATAATAATGTGCAAAAGCAATATAATGCAAAATTTTATTTTGATGTCTCATCCTCCCTAACTTATTTCAAAATAGTTAATTTTGAAGATCATACGCTAAACATGTCTTTACCAAAGTCAAATAACCAAACTCGCGCACTAAATTTTGTGGAAATGGTAGCGGAGGTTCCGACCCTTTTTTTTTTTTTTGGCACAAAGGTGATTCCACACCGGGCTCAATAAATAATTGAATGTAGAAAGGGGATCCTAAACTAAAAAGGGTCAATGACCCCAGGAAGGTTGAATTCCAAACCCTTTTTCTCGTTATATATATAATATAGATTTTTGCTAGTCATTTTCAGAAAAATGAAACTTGGTGGTGGTTTGATCAAAAATAATATTCCGTGTCTAGAAGGAACTTAAATTATTAAGTTTATTTATAATTTTAAAATTTTGTTTGCAATTTTTTATATATGACGATGAAGAGATATCAAGGGGGTTTCTTACTTCCTAAACAAACCTCCTACATCGATATAGAAACTCTGATTTATCAAGAATACACAAGAAAACATTTCGAATTATGAAATTTTGACTAGATAAACTAAAAGAGTTTATAATAGAAAATGGATTTGCTAAGTCAATGACAACTGCACTTAACTTGTTAAGCCCTTGTTTTGTAATCATTTTTGGGGAGAAAATGTATCTTTGAATAGTTGATTGATGGAGAATGTGTGGTTAAAAATAAAGGAAAAGTTTTGAGTTTGCATATAATATTATTTTATTGAAAAATGTATGGTTGAAAATAAGAGAGAGAAAAATGTATTTTGGAAAAAATGACTATCAAAAAGGGGCTAAGTAATAAGTTAGCATGAAATGCTCGAGTCCGAGGTAATTTTTTTTTTTTTATCCTTTTTACTCAAAAAATAAAATATGCTATAAATTACTCTAAACTTACATAACCCAAAAAAAAAGTGCCATTAATGACCGTGAACTTACCAAAGTAGTAGCGATATTTGAAATTCAGTAGTTGCACATGGTAGACGAAACTAACATGAGATAAATTCGAAGATTAATTATGTGCATAAACATCTTGTAATAAATAGTAGCTTATGAATGTATGATTGAAATAATGTTTGACTTTGATTCAATTTATAAATTATTTATAAATTTATTTCCAAATTGAGGCATAATAATATAAATATGTAAGATATTGATCAAGAAACTCTCTAAATACGAGATACTTTATATTTTGAAGAATCAATACTTAAAATAAAGTTTCAAGAGATCATCTATTTTAACTTTCGAAAGTAGAGGGCGGGATTTGCTCTTCAAATTTGAAAGTCAAACATACTCTATAATAATTAAAAAATCCAACACTCCACTTCTTATTAAGAGGGGTAGTCGAAATCCTTATAAGTTGGTCTATATTTTTATCTTTAATCAATGTGAGATTTTATTCATTAATAGATTTGAGTTTCAAAATTTTGGTTGAATTTGAAGTTTCCATATATTTCTGAACTGTCCATGGCCACCATTAATGATAAATTGTGGAAGCTTTGGCCGATAACAATAACCATTAATGGTGGCCATGGCGGTGGAATTGGGAGGAAATGGTGGCAAATCTTGGATTCTATTGGAAAATGTGTCATGATGGTAGTGACAGTGACAATGACCGATGAGTGGCGACTGTTTGTCTTGGGTTTGGTTTTGGGATGGGACGAGAAGGGAGGGGTGAGTTAAGAAGACAACTGTTGAGTTAAAATTTTAAAGTTACTATTTATCATTTTAAAAATTGGTCAATTTTTTTCTTTTCTAAATAGTCAACTAACTGTCAAATTGATGGAAGCCATCTATTCGAACTCTGAATGACATAAATGAAAGGTTTGAACACAACCTGCTATTAAATGAAATGTTCAGTACCATAGCCGCAATTATCCCAAAATTTAATGCTAAACTTTCATTTAAAGAATTTTATTATTTTATTATCAAAATATTACAGAATCCTCGATACAAATAGGTTATATACACTTCACATTACGTATCGTTACACTCGACGCCGAAAAACATCATCACCTACCTACTCGCACCTCAGAAGTCAGAACCAGTGGTCTTTAAGTCGAGACGGAATCTGCCCACACACAGTCGCACCGCAATTCCGTCTCACTTTCTTACTTTAATATTGATTTTACAAGTAGTACTGGAAGTGTGGGTTGCTATTATTGATGTGGACTAATGTGAAAATGGTGAAACTGAATCTGCGTTTGGATTGATTTTTTAATTTATTTTTGTCTGTAGATCTTGGATTTTACGTTTCCAGATCTGGTATTTGTCTGATAAATTGGGTTTTTCCCTTTGGGGTTTATTTTTCCGCTCCTTTCAATGGCTACCGCTTTTCCTCTGCCTGTCACAGCTGCCCAGGTAATTTTCGCAATTTCTAGACCTGTAAGCGCTTACGTATACCTGCTTCGGGGGTCTTACATATGTATTTTCATGTGTATGCGAAACTGTAATGGTGTTTAGTTTGTGCAGATTATGTTGTGATGTGTTGATGGCTTTAATTAAAGGGTACATTTTTATGTTGATGTATTTATTATGTGTATGTATATATGCACATTATACATTTACAATACATGTTAATGTATATGTTTTTATTTGGAATATGGTTAGTGACACCGCCTGAGCATATCTGACTATTTATTGCACCATAAGACATAAGAAGCTGTGTAGTCCGAAATACATTGCGGTAATGTATGTATATAGAGATTACCTATCAAAAAAAAAAAAAAAAAGTATGTACATAGACATGCTGTAGATACATAATACATGTGAACACGGACTATTTGTATGTGTATGTTTATTGGTATATATTAAATATATTGATGATTATACCTCAAAGAGTCATAGAAGGAATTTACTTACGGGCTAAAGTAGATAGTGAGAGGACATGAAAAAGTCATTCTTTAAAAACTCTCCTAAACAAAGTCTTCCTTTGTTAATCTATCAATTATTAATAACTAAATGCCAATCTAGTTCAAACATAAAGGAATTCCTGTTTTGAACGACTACTCATATTCTTCGACAATGATGATGGAGCAGTTTTCGATATTTCTCATAGACCCATTCATTTTCAATCTTAGCCTTCTAAAGAAATTGAAGAGGAGTAGGGAAAAGATGAAGGAAAACATACGTCCCTGTTAACCGGTGATGAGCCATTTTTGGAGAGGAGTGAATATGAGTAATTGACTTATGAAGTTAGACTTCTGAGTTTCTATAGAAATATAGAAGAATGATAGGAGGGAGAAAAGAAAGTAAACTATTATGCATACCCTAGTTCACGTCTCTTTGATTCTCTTAAGTGGAAGAACACTGTCGAGTTGACCCTATGATTTCTTCTGTTGGGTGCAAGGATAACTCGACCATGTCTCATCATGAACTTGGGAATCTACTCAGGGTTGAGTTATCCTCCCCGAAGACTGAAAAATGTTCTGTTTTAGCCAATGTGCAGGTATGTTTGTCTTAATAATTCTAATAACTAATGCAAAACCCAAAATTTGATTGATGATGAAACATGTGTCTGCAGATGGCTTTTCTCTTATCTCAGTTTGGATATTGCTGAGTGATACTATCTGTATATTATGTTCTCTTAAAACTTGTGAACAGGATTAATCTTGATCCCAAATGGAAAACTCAATTAGAACATATCTTTTATGGAAAAGGTATTTTTAGGGGTATAATATATCACTAGTTATTATGGAGAAGCCTTTTGAACTAAAATTTGGAATGAGGCCATTATTCGTTCTACCCTCAAATTAAGTCTAATTCGCCAATGTATCACACTACACATATCCTGATGATTTTATTTTAATTTTTTAAATGCCTGTTTCTATTTTCATTTGAATGAGTCTACTGCCTGAGATTATAATATTGCTAAAGCAACATACAAACTGTGAGGCCTGTGGTACACTAGCCCGTCACTTTTAATTGATTTCATATGATAAATTTGTTTATGTGTACTTCTCATTATATACGCAGAATGTGTACATTTATATGCATTACTTCCTCTGGTTTTATGCATTTTCTGCATCCACATTTTTTCATCTCTTGCTACAATAACAAGACACAGAATTATTTATGGACATTCTGTTTTTGTAAGCATGTATTAGCGAGTGAGGGTTGTTTGTTCTTAGTTTCATTGTTTTGTTTAGATGGGGACATACTTTGTCGGGCAGTACTACCAGCTACTACAGAACCAGCCGGATTTTGTGCACCAATTTTACAGTGATGCCAGCACCATGCTTCGAATTGATAGCAACACCAGAGAGACAGCAACTGCTATGCTGGTATTTTATATGAAATCACTTGTTTATGATGGGTTAGGTTCATTATGAATTGAAGTTTAGATTTAATACTAACAGATATACATAAAAACTGGAAGTATTGTAATAAAGGAAGAAATGAGAAGTTTGCTTCAACAGGCTATTAAGCCTCCAAATTTTGCATACAAAATGATAAATTTTAAAATTGTTACTGATTACGTTGTGTGTTGTATCAGATGTAGCTTTGGAATAGAATGATGGTTTTTATCCAGTAATATAATGATGGGAACACCAATTCATTTATTATGTGTATGAGCATGACACTTATCTCTTTCTCCTCTAACGACTTGTGTGTCCAGTTTTAGTTTTTAATTACTAAAACTGACCAACGAATGGATATTATGAACTTTGAAACCAGTGGTTAGATGTTGGAGCAGTGAACGTGTTCATCTTTGGTTCTTTGATCTGCTGGTTGCAAGCGTACCTTAGAAGTTTGTAGTTTTCTTTGTCAAAGTTGAAATATTGAAAGCAGCGCAGCGCATCGCTTCTCTTTTCATTCACTCAATTCTCATTATATGCTTAATCCTGGGTCCCAGCACCTGTACCTTTTTTGTTCTGTTTGTGTATCATTTCATTAATTTCCTTTTATTTTTGTTTTCTCGGCTTGTACAGTTTGATAAGATGCATGTTTTGAATTCTCCTTTGCAGCAAATCCACCAACTTATTATGTCACTCAACTATACTGGTATCGAAATTAAGACTGCACATTCTTTAGAATCTTGGAATGGTGGTGTTCTAGTGATGGTTTCGGGTTCTGTGTATGTAAAGGATTTCAGTGGGAGGAGGAAGTTTGTGCAAACATTCTTTCTTGCACCTCAGGAGAAAGGCTACTTTGTTCTCAATGATATCTTTCACTATGTTGAGGACGAACAGATTCTGCAGCATCCCATAGGATATCTACCTCAGAGCAATCTTGATACCAACCTCAATCCTTCAACTCCAATTCGGGACCAAGGTTATTTTGTTACCAGAATTAGCTCAGAATTGATTTCACTAGCTGTACTTGTTGATTCTCATATTTAGTATTAAGTTAGGGAGAATCTCATATAAGTTGCCTAGTGGACTTATGGTGCTAAACATTTAAATTTTTGCAAGTAAATGTAATATTAGCGTCTGAAGTTTTTAGAATAATAAAATTAGAAGGGTAATAAATTCATAAAACATTGTAGAATTGATTTCTTTTGCTTTCAGAAAGTACACAGAGACTATAATGCAGAAGAAAGATGAAAAAAGACAGTCTTCTTTAGGATGGAGGCAGTACAATTTAAAACTAACAATGTCCGTCAACTGTAACATGACATCAAGATCTGGAGCACAACAAGTTATATCAATTTTTTCATTCATCGAAGGAACGAACTGTCTCTGAATGACTTAATTGTGCTACTATCTGTGTCTAGATCACTGTATCTTCATGACTTAATTCACATGTAGGTATTGCAAAAGGCACTTTCTCTTATTTTTTTCAACAACCGCTTTTGCAGTACCCCCCAATTACATGCTGGGTGGAGATATCCAACCTAGGGAGCTCATGGCTCCAGCTAAGATTGAAGAGAATGGTCCAGTCAATAGCTATACCTATCCAGAGGTACAGCTTCATCAAGTCCCTGAAACTGAAAAGATCCTTGAAGATAATTTTGCTGTGCAGTCGAACGGTTCACTTCAGGGTACTATAAATTCTGTACCTGACCGTTTGGCCTCCCCTATTGAGGAACCTGTTGTGGAGCCCCAAAAGCATACTTATGCCTCTATTGTATGTGATTACATCTAAACCTTGCAATGTCATGCCAATAGTTGCACATATATTTTCAAACTAATTACGAGTTACATTATGATTGGAAGTTACAGGTTGCTAAAGGGCAATCTGCTCCAGCTGTGCCATCTCAGTTTTCTTTTAACAAGCCCACTCCTTCCGAGTGGCACCATGTACCCGAATCTTCGACCCAGCCGTCAGCTACATCATCAAACCCAGCTGAAAGGTCTGGGATGGACACTGTGGATGAAGCATCGGCCATGGAAGATGATGGTAACTTTCTCCTATTATCTTTTTGTTATCCATGTTTCCATGCCTTGTTTAATAAATGTCTATATATTGATTGTCTTATAAAGCTTTGCAAATTTGGGAATATTGACTAATATATCGATATCGATAAAAAATTATGGGATCTTGCACAAAATTGTGGAAATTGATGGACAAGTGCTGGAGATTTTTTGTGAAACTTTGTCGAGCACTCAAATGATGTACAATTAACACGTTCATATATAAATGCCACTACATATGTATAGTGACCAATTATGTAAGAGCTAGCTCTCAAATACAGCTAAACACAGTCCAATATCCACGTACAGATAAAACTTAAGTTATTGTACATAGTTTTAGTCTAAAATCACATTACCACCAGTCAAATCTCCTCTTGAGCATTAAAATTCATTAAAGATTAAATCATACTAGTATACTACAATACTCTAGCAATGGAATTTTATACATAAATTTTCTCATTGTTGTCTGTATGACCATAAAATACTAGACAAGTCAAAATTTTCATGATGCCTGAGGATGCAAACTGACAATATCTTGACATAGCAAGGATCCTATGCCCTATGGGTATAATAGGCTTCTTGCACTTCTGTGGTTTCATGATTTTTGCACTTTCAAGTGCTGAAGATGTCTCGGAATATTAAGCCTATGCATGTCCCCCATTTTTTCAAAAACTCATTTTCAACCATACATTCTCCCATAAAATAATTTTAAACGTAAATCGAAAATTTTTTCTTCGTTTTTAACCACACATTCTTAAAAAAATCACTATTCCAAAATATATTTTCTTACCAAAATAGGGCTCAAATAGTGGCTAAATATTTGCGTAACGATGCCAAAATATGGTCTGTATTCAGGATGGTTGTATATTTTTGAAGAAGTGGAGACATCCACAAAAATGTGGATATTTGGCAAAATTTTCCGAAAATGGTAGATGAAATATGGACATTCATTGAAAAGGAATACAAAAATATCATCCCTCTTTTCCATATCCATGACCATGCCCTATTTGTTTTCTTTATAATGACTACCACTTTTTTTTAGTCATATGCACTTACATAGACTTATATTTGTTCCATTATCAAAAAAAGAAAGAACAAGGATTATTTTTCTTAGGGGTCGATTGATGATTGAGATATGCATTTTTTATTTTCATCACAATGATGATGAGAAATATCAATAGACATGTCAATAGTACCATGGATATTGTAATGATTTCGACCTGTGATTAGGCCATTAACTCGTACATAGAGAAAGGAATAACCGTTGTTTTGAAGACTAAACACAAACAACAGAGCAGATGAGAGAAATGTTTTATTTGACTTTGTACTCTTGGTTTAATGTTGCGGTTATTAATCCTGTAGAGGGGCTGCCTAATTTCATTTTTTTCTATCCTGTTTAAAGTGATTGTACACTTCTTGTGTATTCTCTTTTAGAAAAAAGCTAGTTGTACATCATTGGTACACATCATTGTACACACTCCTCTCACATGAGAGGGGGTCCATGGTGATTAAAATATTCGTGGATCCCCTCTCATGTGAAAGGGGTGTGTACAATGATGTGTACCAATGATGTACACAAAGCCCCTCTCTCTCTTTTAATGAATAAAATTACTTGATTACCTATCAAAAAAAAAAAAAAGAAACCCCGTTCGTAATAATAAACCAAACTATAAACAAAGTTGCTTTTTCTATAAGTTTAAATTCAAGAGAGAAAGGATGTTTAAATGAAAATAAATTCTATGGACATCATTATTAAATCCTGCTGCTGCATGCCATCTCCGCATCGACCGGTGATTTCCTGTAAGGGGGTGTTGGAAGTGGGCAACATAATACTCAGTTAGTATGTTGGTAATCTGTATCACTTGCTTAAAATCAAGAAAAAATAATTCATATAACATATATAGAGGAAACACAAGAAGTTTATCGAACTTAGGTGATAAAATTCATGTGCATAGCGCTACTAAAACTCTGGTCCCTATCATTCTAATATTCATATTTGTATTCATAAGGAACCCATAATCATGATTTCCAAGATTTAAAACAATGTAAACAGTTTATGTACAATAAAACGTACGTGCACTTGAAGATTGATAGAAAAGTTTGAGAATGATTTGGCCCTTGGACAAAATAAGGCCCTTTGACTTTTCCAATAACAAAACACTAGTTTAATGTATGTGTCTTGTGTGTCAGAGAGACAAAAGAGAGAAGAAGATAGAAAAAGAGAGGGACGTGTGAGTGAGTTGGGGGAGTGTGTTGTGGCTTTTCTCCACGTGTATAAATTTGTTCTAGTTGCTTGAGTTTGACAATTGGTTAAATGCCTTCTAGGGAACCTTAATAATTTCCTTAAGCACTAGTCCACAAACATAACTACTTTCTTTCAAGCTCACATGTGATTCTATGTTTTTCACCCCCCCCCCCCCCCCCACCCCCCAAAAGAAAAAAAAAAAAAAAAAAAAAAGAAGGAAAAAAAGTGTACTTAGTTTATAGTTTATACTAACTATTTCCACTTTATACTAGTAAATAAACTTATTTACACATCCTAATTTGTACTAATAAATATAATTTATTTACATATTAACATGTATACACATGCAAAATATATTATACCATAATCACCTGAATCAGTCAACACTGTTCCTAAAATATTAATTGACATACAATAAATAAAAATATTTCCCTTTTTTTTTCTTAGACAAGGAAATTCGAGTACTTTAGCTATGGCCTGATGCTGAAATTTCGAAAATTGCAAATAGGTCACTAAACTTTCAAATCCTAACAGTTATGTCCTAAATTTAATATTAATGGCTAGTCATCGTGGTATGGGTGTTATAGATATCTAAACAATGGGTCATTGTATATATTTAGGAAGGCTTATTTATAGCAAGAGAAGTTTGTTTTATGGATGAAATATTAGGTACTGACACAATTCTACTTTAATTCAACATTTATTATCTATAGTTGAAGTAAAGTCGGTTTATGTGAGAAATGTGCCAACCACAATGGCTGCTTCTGAAATTGCGGAGGAATTCAAGAAATTTGGTAAACTCAAGCTTGATGGTGTTGCCATAAGAACGCGGAAGGTTTGTTCTTTTTGGCTTGCCCCTTTTTATGTAATTACACTTTTGCTTCATATAAGGTCAACTTTATAATCTTACACTTCAGAAGTGATGCAGGATATCGATGTGTGCTATGCATTTGTAGAGTTTGAAGATATCTCTGGGGTGCAGAATGCAGTTAAGGTGAGATCCTTTTTGAGAATTTGTGAATCTTTCTTTTTAAATGCTTTTGTCAGTTTGTATATATTTGTACAAAGTTTAAACAATAAACTCCTACATTCTATATTACTCATACGTGAAATGTATTCTTTACTTAACTTGCTTGCAAGATAAACTATCTTGGCTATGAATTTGTGCGTAAAGTAGCCCCTCATTTCATTTGTTTCCTTCTAGGCATCCATGGTTCAGATTGGTGGGCACCAACTCCACATTGAAGGACGGAGACCAAATAGAATCAACTTAACTCGTGGAGGAAGTATGTATTTATTTTTCGGATTTAAAATTCTTTTATAGATTTCAGTGCATTACATTTTTTTTCCAAGCCACTGGACAGTACCTACCCTTCTTTTTGTGTCAATTATGACTTGTGCGAAGGTTGGATAATCTCTAAAAGAAACAAATGATAAGCTAAGAATCTAATCAGACTTCTTGATTGTAAAATATCTGGAGGAATATACTTGTGATGACCATCGAACATAGAGCTTTTAAGTCTCTTTTCATGGTTATATTGTTTTGGACAGGAGGAAGGGGTAGAGGCAGGGTTAGCTACCAGATGGAAGGAATAAGGGGACGCTTTGGTGGTCGGGGTTTCGGCAAGGGAACCAATCAAGATGGAAATGACCGCGATTACAACAGACCAAGAGGAAATGGTTTCTATAGGCAAGCTCCTCGACAAGAAAGATCTTTCTCTGGCTACCAAGAAGAATCAAGAAATGGGAAAAAGTCATCAGAATGAACAAACTTATTGTTTTGATGCTTAGAGACAGTTTTCCAACAAGTAATTTTCAAAGATCACGTTCATATTCATAATTTTTCTGTTTCCAATATTATGGAAGTAAATTAATCATATATGCTGGGAAGAGTAATTGTAATAGTTGTGTTTGGGTTACTATCTGTAATTTTTGTTACATTTATATACTAATTTATGCAAATTTGTGCCCGAGGCATCTGGACCTCTTTAGGGCACATCCTTATTCAGAAAGCACAATCATGTTGGTTAACTTTACTAGTGCTTTAATTAAATCTTGGAAAAATTTGGGTTATTGGAGTTTAATGGAATCTTGGCATTTGCAGAACCAAGTAATAAGTAGACGGGCTTTTTATTCAAGAGAAGTATATGATTACAACTGAAGAATTGCCATCGGACATTGCTTACTGTTATGCCAAAGACTTGGCGAAAATTACGCAAAAGGCTAAGATAATTTAATTGACTTTAAATTACTCAGACTTCAAATCAAACGTAAGCATTAGGGTTTTGATCCACAGGGTCGATTATGATAACCATGCCCTCTTGAGCAAATGCATTGTATTCATAAAACTTCTTTGGTCTTACTGATATTTGTTGAATGCATCGAGGTCATAAACAATATTCAACGAGAGAAGATCAATTAATGCCTTATGGAGTTTGCACCTTGACACACTCTTTAGGATAAACACCAATCCTAATTTAAATTTATAATACATGTTCAAGCAACTCTCGAATGCGACCTCCAACTGTGCACGAGTAACTGTTGCCATGCCTCCAAAATATTCATTCAACAATCTTTTATTCCGTTGAATATTGGGCCTCATCGCCTTTTCACTTCCCAAGTTTAACCCCATGATGAGGGCAAACTCAAATGTCAAATCGGACTATCTTCCCATCCCTTAACCCAAAATGCAACATGTCACCTTCAATTGGCTTAAGCAGTCGAATTAACAGGGAGTAAATGATTTTTCCAGAAAATTGCATGCACCGCAGGGGTATAGCTCCCAAAGGCCTGATCGGCACAAAAAACTTTTATGATCGTCATTGAGTCCGTCTATCACGCTCTTAAAGCTCAAATAATTACAATTGCATGTAAATTTTCCGAGTGTTCTCTCAATTCAATGTCAAGAGCATACTCCATCGTGCAAAAGTTTATATAAGAAACAATGGAACAATCACGTTGTCCTTTTCCCCCTTTCACCCATTTTTCCACATTCTTCAATTTTGATCACATAGACACCTCAATACATGTACTAAAACCATAAATAACACGACCCATCTGTTGAGAAATTATTAATTTGTCATGTGAGCCTACATATGTAATTAATTGTGCATACATGCTATCTTAAAGATAAGCTCGTTTTAAGGTGATTTAATAAAGAATAAAGTCATTGATTTTTGGACATCTAAATAAAGCGTGTGTTTAAATATGTGTAAAGATTAGATTCCATTAGAATTGTATTTTATGATGGACAAAATACATGTGAAAACTATATATATGGTTATGATATCAAATTTATGTGATTCTCATTCTTTATATCATTCCATCACTACAAGAATACAAGAGAAAACATATTGAAGAGGGAGATCAAAAACACACAATCAAGATCAACAATCAATAATTAAGAAGCAGGAATTCAAGAATCAAAACTATGGATCAAGAAGTAGAACCAAGAATAAGAATTAAAGAATCAAATGTGACAAAATTGAAGATTAATGAAGAAACCAAACATTAAAATATTGTAGTTCAAGCTTCAAAATTTAAGATCTAGAATCAAGATCCAGTAATAAAGAATTGTCCCAATGAATTAATGTATGTTCCGCATTAAATAATTTTTTTGGTGATTTGACATGGAAGATCTTGATACTAAATAAATTTTGGTTTTAAAGTCCTAAAGTTTCACAAAATATTCAACAAATAGTATTAGAATCAACTCCATGTTAAACTATTGAGAATAAAGAGAAAATTTTATGTTGAAATTCATACTTTGGATTTCTAAATTTTCCGATGTGAATTCTAGCCCTATTTTTTTTTTTTTTTAATATTTTAGAAATGAAATCATATTTTCCCTTGCCCCATCGGTAGTCAAGATTCCCACCGCTATCCCGTAGGAGTCCGGATCGTGTCTCAGTCCCAATGTGGTTGAAAAAATAATTCAAATTTTTTTTTTTTTGGAAATTTTCGAGAAAAAGTCAAACAAAATTAAGGGACTAGAGTTTCAATTTTACTTGAATTAAGCAATTAAGATGTCAGGCATACATCCAGTTGTGGTAGTTGTCACTTCAATTGTTAAGTTTAGATATTGAATGAAGTAATTCTTATTAGGTTTAGATGAATGTAAAACAATCTATATATAATACACGTGAGAAGAAACCTAAGCTAAAATAAGAAAGAATCTGTTAGAATAATAACAAATTGAGTGGTAAGAAAATATTCTGTTCCAATGTGATTATTTCTGTTAATATGCCCCCTCAAGTTGGAGCATGAAGATCCGTAATGTCCAACTTGCGAGTGAAATGATGAAAAAGGTCATTCCTGAGAGCCTTGGTGAAAATGTCAGCCAATTGAAGTTTAGTATAGACATGTGTAGGAAGAATGAGCCCAGAAAGGTATTTTTCATGGACCAAATGACAATCAATTTCAATGTGTTTGGTGCGCTCCTGAAAGACAAGATTGCGAGTGATGTGAAGAGAAACTTCATCGTCACAAAAGAGCAAAATACGTCGTAAGTGTATAACAGCAAGATCACGCAGAAGGGACTTGAGCCAGACAAGTTTACAAGTGGTCATGGCCATTGCACGATACTCAGCTTCGGCGGAGGAGCGAGACACAACTGTCTGCTTCTTAGTGCGCCAAGAGATAAGACTAGTCCCAAGTGTGATAAAAAAAACTCAGTGGTGGAGCAGTGAGTGGTTGGACAACTAGCCCAATCAGAATCCGAAAATGCGGAAAGCTTAAAATCACACTGGGCAGAATAAAATAGTCCATACCCTGGAGAACCTTTCAGGTAACGGAGAACATGGAGAGCAGCCTGGTAATGTGAATCCAAGGATTTTGCATAAATTGGCTCAACATGTTGATAGAGAATGATATGTCTGGACTAGTAATAGTCAGGTACAAAAGGCGACCTACCAATCGCCGGTATCGACTAGGATTAGGGAACAAAGTGCCAACATCTGGAGAGAGTTTCAAATTCTGATCCATGGGAAAAGCAGCAGGCCGGGAACCCAAATTGCCAGAGTCAGCAAGAATATCCAAGGTATATTTCCTCCGATTGACAAATATTCCAAGTGGTGAACGAGCGACTTCAAGACCAAAAAAATACTTCATGTTGCCTAAATCCTTAATTTTAAAATGCTCATCAAGGAATGTTTTGAGGAGAGTGATGGCTGAAAGGTCATTACCTGCAATCAAAATGTCATGAACATAAACCAGGACCATAGTGAAGGAGGAGTCAATAGTCCGAGTAAAGAGTGAGTGGTTAGCCACAGACTGAGTGAAACCATCAGATAACAATATTGAGGACAGTTTGGAGTACCAATTACACGAGCCTGCTTAAAACCATAAATAGATTTAAGTAGGCGACAAGCACGAGTCTCCCCTTGGTGACCATATCCAGGAGGAAGCATCATGTAGATCTCATTCTCTAAATCACCATGAAGAAATGCATTATTGACGTCAAGTTGATGAAGATGCCAATGACGAGCAGCAGCAATGGCCAATATACAATGAACAGTGGCAAGTTTGGCTACAGGGGCAAATGTGTCATGATAATCAAGACCTTCAACTTGAGTGTAACCCTTGGCCACTAACTGACCTTTATACCCTTTCAACAATTAGCATGAAGTTTGGTTTTGAATACCCACTTGCAACCAATGGGTGTCTTTCCAGGGGAAGGGTGGTAAGCTGCCAAATGTTGTTAGTTTCAAGTGCTCGAATCTCAGATTGCATAGCATCACGCCAATGAGAATGCTTTGCATCTTGAGAATATCGAGTAGGATCAGGGGATTATGATAGAGAAGATAAAAAGGAAAAATGACCAGGAGAGAAATTATGATAAGAAACAAAATGAGATAAAGGGTAAGCCGTACCTGAAGATGTGACTGGAGTGGTGGTGTGCACAACAGACGAGGACGATGGAAGAGTAGGACAGATGTAATCAGCTAGGTGAGCAGAACGGTGTAGACTGTAGAGGACGACAAGGACGAAAGGGAGGGGGATGAGGAACCGGAATGGGCTCTGTGAGAGGTGAGGTCGATGGTGGGGAAACAAGATGGTCAGATATGGGGAGAGGTAAGACAAGGGACAATGGAGACGGTTGTGGTATTAATTGGAAGGGAAAAACATGTTCGATAAAGGTAACATCTCGAGAGATTACATCCTTTCTACTCTCTAAGTCATATACTCGGTATGTGCGATGAGTCGAAGGGTAACCTAAAAAGACACAGGGATGAGCACGAGGTTAGAACTTATCACGATGTGCAGAGATTGTGTGGGCATAGCAAAGACAACCAAAGACATGTAGATGGTCATATCGGGGTGTGTGTTGATAAAGACGTTCAAAGGGGAAAACATTATCTAAGGAGGAAGACGGGGTGTAGTTGATGAGATAAGCAGCAGTGAGAACACAATCACCCCAAAAATTGAGAGGAAGGTGCGCTTGGAAATGTAAACACCGAGCCACATTGAGGATGTGACGGTGCTTACGCTCAACGACGCCATTTTGTTGAGGGGTTTCCACACAAGTGCGTTCATGGAGGGTACCTTGGTCAGGAAAAATATCTTGGGTAGCAGTAGCAAGAAATTATTGACCATTATCAGTACGGATGTGGCGTATGTTGGAATTGAATTGAGTATAGACCATAACAAAAAATTTACGGAGACATGTTAAAGTTTCGGATTTGAAACGCATTAGGTACAACCAAATGACTTAAGTGTATTCATCGACAATTGTTAAAAAATAATGCGCACCAGAGAGAGAAGCGGTGTGATAGTCGCCCCAGATGTCACAAAAAATACGTTCAAAAGATATCAAACTTTTATTTGTAAGTAATTGAAAAGGTAACCAAGTATGTTTTTCATGAATACAAATGTCACAATGATTATTAATAGGAGAATGAGAAATAAAATGGGGAAAATTATGGGGGGTGGGGTGACCTAAACGTTGATGCCATGTGTCAAAAGAAATCTGGCTAAATGATTGGAGAGCAGTCTCAGGTGTATGCTTGAAGTAGTACAGTCCATTGCGCTCATTACCCACTCCAATTAGCCTCTTCATGGTGAGGTCCTGAAAAGTACAAAATGTGGGAAAAAAAGAGACAACACAATTTAGAGACTTTGTTAGTTGACTGACAGATAACAGATTGAATTGAAAATCGGGAACAGATAAAACATTTGAAAGTGTGAGACAGGGTGATAAATTAATATCACTTGAACTGGACACAGTGGCGTGAGAACCTGTGGGAAGGCAAACAAAACGAGGGCCAAGGGTATTTTCGAAATTCTGTAAAGGGGAGGCGGTTATGTGGTATGAGGCACCACTATTAACTATCCAAGAGGCGGGGAGAGAAGGGGGAAAAGAGAGAACATGTGAAGGAGATTTAGAGGCTGGAGGAGTTCTATTAGCTGGGTATACTGATCGGTGGTGAAGCCGTGAACTGTGGGTGCTGCCAAATTGCCCAAGGAAGATGAAGTATCAGGCGCAAGCACCGTAGCCTGGTGCGCTGCTACTGGCGATGAGGAACCATGTGTTGACCGTGAAGACCCGGGTGTGGTGTGCTTGGTTTTGGACGGCCACCACTCCGAGTAGCCAAGTATTTCGAAGCATTTGGCATGGGGGTGGCCCGGTTTCCCGCATTCCTCACAAAGCGGTGTCCTAGCCGGCCAGACACGATGGGGACAGGAGGTGTTTTCCTGAGACGTTGGCGACCGGGTGAGTAAAGCCGACACCTCTAGGCGAGAAGTAGGTTGGACCATCCTCTAGGTTTCTTCTTGGTGGAGGATGGCATAGCATCGACCAATTGAAGGCAGTGGCTCGGTGGCTAAAATCTAGGATCGGAGTTGTTGAAAGTTATCTTTCAGTCCCGTAAGAAATTGGTAGACCCGATCGGAATCTTGAATCTCAGATAAGGCTTTAGATGCTCCGCATGTGCAAGGATTTGTGGGCTGCAGGGATGCCAATTCGTCCCATAATTCTTTCAATTTACTGTAGTAATTGATAATTGATAGGTGTTCTTAGTGGTTACAAAAATACTCGCGAGCTCAGGCCGAGCCTCGTTTTGAGACATTGGCTTGAGCCCGGGACGACCCACGGGCTTTTTCGGCCCGTGAGTGAAAAAAAAAAATTTAAAAATTGAAAAAAAGGGAAAAGGCTACCTCTGTTGAGGTAGCTATTGTTTCACATTTTGGGAATGATCTTGAATTTAACAGTGTAAATTGTACAAAAATTCACGAGATATAATTTTTTATTTGACAATTCAAAAATTCAAATTTAAAAATTTAAATTTGAAATTTGAAACGGTTATATTTTGTTATAAATAGGAGTTAAATTTTCTAGTTTCATATCAATTTTCTTCAATCAATTTTAACTTTCAGTATTATAATTTCAACTTCAATCTCCAATTTCTTTGCTTTAATATTCACTTTCCTAATATTCTAGTTTCTTACTTTCTTTGCTCTAATATTCACTTTCCTAATATTCTAGTTTCTTTCTTTGCTCTAATATTCAATTTCTTTGCTTAAATATTCTAGTTTTTTTTTGTTATTAGAGTCTATAATAATCATTAAATATAGATGAATTTTACCAGTGATGAGATTAATCAATTTGGGGATAGTTTGAGTACTCCAACCGGCTACGAATATGCAACTCAAAATGTTCCAATTGTTTTGTAAGATATCGAAGAGGAAGAAGTACTCAAGATAAAAATGTCGAAAAAAGAATCATCGGATTGTTGGCAACACATGATACATAAAAAAGTTGGTGTTCAAAATGGAGTTGATATTTGAAAAGCATGTTGCAATTACTGCAGCACAAAACTTAGTTGGAAGCCCGATTCAAGCACAACGCATTTGAATAGGCACATAACAAGGAGTTGCAAAAGCAAAATCAGTCGATAACGACCCAAAATAGACCGAACTAGTGTTTGACAATTCTAATAATACTCTTTTCACATTTGTATATTCACGGGAAAGATTTCATGAAGGAATGACTGCATACATGGCTGCTGCAGAGATGCCGCTTACGATAATAGAGTCAAAGCACTTTACCCGACTAGTGTAGCAATATTTTCAACCCAAGTATACTCCTTATTGTAGAAACACTCTTCGTTCAGATTCTATAAAATTATATAACAAAAGAAAAAAAAACTACTATTGAACAACTAAAGAGTTTTAATAGTGTTATATCGTTTACCTTTGATTTTTGGACCGGTGGTAATAGAAAAGGTTGGAGGGTGTTCTCTTTACTGTTTTCGGGCTATTTTCTGTTTTCGATTTTCCTAAACATTGAAAATGCTTTCTCTTTCCCATTTTCGAAAATGAGTTTTTGAAAACGGCTGAAAATTTTGGTGCTATTGCTTTGTTGAAAATGTGTCTCCAATTTTGTCCATAGGTCATTGGGTGTATCACAATAGATAAGACTTGTGGTAAGGGATCGATCGATGGAGTGAAGAAGCCACGACATTATCATATCGCAACACCGATCCCAAAGAAGTGCAACAGTATTGTCGTCGATAGGGCATGTAATTGTGCCGAGAACAAAGCCCAGTTTGTTTTTGACATTCAAGGCACGAGTCATGGATCGACGCCAAGCGGGGTAGTTGTCGCCGTTGAGAGGTGCATCGATGAGTAATTGGTTGGATTGATCGGATGAGTACAGGTAGTATGGGGAAGAGGCATCCGTGAGTGCTTTGTTGGCATCGGTTTTTGTAGGAGGGGCAGCCATGGCAGCAGGTATGGATCTTTAATTCCTGCTCTAATACCATGTTAAGTTTAGATATTGAATGAAGTAATTCTCATTAGGTTTAGATGAATGTAAAACAATCTATATATAATACACGTGAGAAGAAACCTAAGTAAAATAGGAAAGAATCTGTTAGAATAATAACAAATTGAGTGGTAAGGAAATATTCCATTCCAATGTGATTATTTCTGTTAATATCAATTTTGTTTTGCATTTTTTTATATTAATTAATCGATTGATCAATTTGGAGTTTTCTCCAATTATTTTCTTTATGGATCAAGTCAAGATTTGTGTCTGCAATGAATTAAGCATTGGATGATGTGAATTAAAAATATATATCTCAAAATAGCAGCGTGGCTGCTAGGCAATAAAGGTAGCGCTACCAGATCCAACGTCCCAGGGCCCGATTCCGGGAGTGGTAGTGCCAAAGTTCTGTCAATTTTTTTTATTTTTTTATTTTTTCAAAATAAAAGAAAAGGATTGAAGGGCAATCAATTTCAAATCTTGGTATTTAAAGTTTCTTTCGGATTATTAATTTTTTAAAATAGATTAATTGAAGCAACATATTACCAAAATAACATCTCCTGTCTAAATTAATTTATTTGAAAATTTAGGAATGTTTTGTGTACGTAGCTCATGCAAGTATTGACTGGCCTAAAAGAATGTCAATAATTGGTCGAATTATTTGCACACATGCGATAATAAATCTATGATAATTATAAGGTTTTTTTTAATTGTTTTGTTAAGACCATTGAGTCGGTTCAAAGATAAATTTAATGTTTGACATGATTTATTGTCAATATTTGATTACTACACTAAGAGTACCAGTTACAAATTAATATTCTGTCCAAAGACTAAATGCCAATGTTTTGTCCTATCTTTTGTGATGGAGTCTACCATTATCTGAATTTATTGACTGCTCAATATGAATTTCCATGTGAACATGTTAATTATGTTTAAGTTCTATTTAGTTAATTTATCTACTTTTGCAATATTTTCCAACGTCAATTCAATTCCTTTGCTTGAACCAAAATTTAAAGGCTGGAGAGATAGCATTTGTATTGTTCTTGGCAGCATGGATCTAGATCTTGCGTTTAGGACTGGACAACCCACTAATCTTACGAATAAAAGTTTCTCTAATAAAGGGACACGGATAAGTGAAATCGTTCAAACCTCATAAGTCTTGTAATCATGAAGCGTAGAATTCCAACAATAATCAATGGCATTATGTCTGATAAGGTAGCTACTGCCTAAAAAATTTCTTAAAGAAATTGTATAACTTTTGCAAAATGCGATAAGGTCAAAACTAATATGCTTCTAGTTGTTTGATGACTTGCTCTTGCATTTAATTTTAAATTCTATTCCTACACAATTAAGTTAATTTACGATCAATTACGTCTGTCAAAAGGGGAAATAGACTCTTAATGAACTCATTTCATATTGCGTGCAAGAAGAAGAAATGCTAAAGTAAGAGAAAATTGAAAGTACTCACTCGACAAATACTTTCAATTTCAAGCTAAAGTATAAGAAAGTTGTATCTAGTACAATAGAAAAGAAACAGCTGAAACCTAAAAATGATTAATCATTGGGCTATGACGTTTGTGAAAATCTGGAACAGATAAAGAGAGACTATATTAAATACCACGTTTGACATGTAAAGAAAAGTACACTTCTCATTTTAGTCTGTTCTGATGTTAATTTAGTTTCAGTGCATCACTGGGCAGTGTATTTTGGATGGAATTGAAAAAACGCTTAAGTTATTCTATGACAATAGCGTAATATGTTCCAACATGAGCTCAAAGATGTTAAGGTTTATATACATTAAGTTTCTAATTGTTAAGGAAAGAATTCAGAGTGTTCAGGTAACTATGAAACATATTAGGACAGACTCTATAATTATGGATCCACTTACTATGGGGCTATTACCCAATGTCTTTCCTGTGATCTGTATCTTTTGATGATATACTAGTTTAGTGAAAGTTTTTATTCAGATGTTTGTTTTTTACACATATTTTTATCCATGGATATTCAATTTATTTCAGAAATAAAGTATTGAGTTCAGTTTTACTCTATTTAAAGTTTGTGGTTGAACTCATTAAAAAATAAGGTCGGACCAGTTGTAAATAGGCATGTTTGGATCACATTACTTGTAATTTTCAGGCTATACATCCACACTTGATCTATGCCATTTGATTGTGTTGATATGCAAGACCATTGATGGAATTAGTTATGATACTTCTAACGAAGACTCCTTTGATTTTATATTGACGTAATTGATGGACAAAATTGTTCGAAGATGCTTTTGGTAATGATAGCAAAAGTTTCAAACTCATAAGGTTATATACATTTATAAGGTAACATATGTGGCTCAAGTGAGAGATTGTTGAAGATTTATTAACTTGTCATGTGGGCCAACATATATAATTAAGGGAAAAATTCATAAGTAATATGTTAATTATGACCAATTTCAACAATTAGAGAACAAGTTTCGTCTTTCAAAAATCAGATTTTTACTAAAATTATTTATGATTTAATTAATTAATTAAATATATAAAAGTCACCGATATATAAAATTTGATCACAAATTTATTTATTGGTCACATATTGTCAAATTAATTAGTCACAGATTATTTCGAAATCACAAATTAAAGTTTTTATAGGTCACATTTTATTTTTGAAGTCACAAATCAGAATTTTAATATGTCGCAAATTATTTTATGGTCACGATTCAAAAATTTCATCGGTCACAATTTGTTTATCGATCACAAAATCATAATTATTATAAGTCACAACTTATTATACAGTCATAAATTATCATATTATTTGTCATAAATTAACAATTTTTTAGATTGCATATTATTTCTTAGTCACAAATTATCAAAATAATTGATCACATATTTTTTATTGGTCACAGATTAACTAATTTAGTGGTCACAATCAGAAAATAATCTGTGTCCACCACCCAACAATCGTCTCCACCATACTATACCACCACGACCAACAAAAAATTCTCAAACCTACCATCACCGTCGACGCTGCGACCACCACGACCACCATCAACACCGTCACCGCCACCAATCTAACACTGCCACCACCACCACCACCTCATAATCTGAAAATCGCTCGTGCAACACGGCCCTAAACAAAAAATCAACAAAAACCTAATTCACACTCCCTTCGTCCCAATAACAACACTGTGACTCTATCGGCACCGCCACCACTATCAATCACCTCACCACCGTATCGTACCACACTTCAACGCACATTGTCGCCACCACCAACACCTCACAAATATGAAAATCGCCAGCCGAATTTAGTGGTGGATGGGATTTGATTTTGATGCAATCTTGTAAAGGAGGTAACCGAAGCACAGCTTCCTCCGTCACAATCGGGTTTGAACTCAAAATCTCTAAGTGCCTAGGTCGTAAGCACTACAACCATCGTCGTTGCGTCTCCAGTACCACCACATCACCAACACCAACACCAACACCACTACCACTACCGTAACGCCAT
This sequence comes from Osmanthus fragrans, assembly GCA_019395295.1. NCBI lineage: Eukaryota > Viridiplantae > Streptophyta > Magnoliopsida > Lamiales > Oleaceae > Osmanthus > Osmanthus fragrans. The sequence goes on along the minus strand of CM033360.1, from coordinate 10,430,195 downwards.
CAACAACATCACCACTACGGAGAACACCGCACAGATCAGCACCTCGCAACGACGTCTAGAACACTGCTTCCATTGTCAGATCTACCGTTCCTAAAACCACTGTTGTAAACGCAATGTTGAGGGTTGCTGCGAATGGTAGCGTAGCGCTGTTACTGCTCGCTCGCTTCTTTGATGACGCCACCGATAGGGAAAGTGTGACGTCGTCGGTAGGGAGATGAGGCGCCGGAGTGGTGGTCTCTCAATGGAGGTGAAACAAGATGTGAATGAGAAATTGAAATTGTAAATTAGGTTTTGGGGATGGGTAGGGTAGAGTAGAGGTGTGTAATTAATTTAATTTTATTATGATATTATTAATATTAAATATTTGAATTATAATTTGATTTTTCAAAAACAAACTTTGCATCTTATTTTGGAAGTTCGATCTTGAAAGTATGGATTTGCGTAATTTTCATTATAATTAATTGTATATAAATAATACATAAAGATAAACCCGTTTTAAAGTGATCTAATAAAGAATAAAGTCATTGGGCATTGGACATCTAAATAAAGCGCGTGTTTAAATATGTGTAGAGACCAGATTCCTTTAGAATTATATTTTATGATGGACAAAATATATATGAAAACTATATATAAAGTTATGGTTCTCAATTCATATGTGATTCTCATTCTTTATATCATCCCATCAACACAAGAATATAAGAGAAAACATATCGAAAATGAAGAATCAAAATCCACAATCAAGATCAACAATCAAGAATCAAGAAGAAGGAATTCAAGAATCAAAACTATAGACCAAGAAACAGAACCAAAAATAAGAATTAAAGGAGACAAAATTCAAGATTAAAAGTGAAGAAGTCAAATATGAAAAGATTGCAGTTCAAGTTTCAAAATTTAACATCTGGAATCAAGATTCAGTAATAAGGAATTATTCTCAATGAATTAAGGCATGTTCCGCATTTAATAATTTTCTTTATAATTTGACATGGAGTAGACAATAAAGGAATTTAGATTTTCAAGTTCTATGATTTCTAGTTTTAAAGTTTCATAAAATATTCAACACAATCAAGATTACAAATAAAAATCAAAGATTTTTAAACTACCCAAACAAAATAAATAAAAATAAATGGTTAGAATAGAATCTTGTTGGGATCTTGGGTGTTTAATCAACCACAATACACATCATTTCATCTATATTCAATGCATAAAAGGCAAAAAAATAAACCAAAAATTTGGAGCAACAATGGCCGAAAATCTGGAGCTTTCTTCCCTTTGTTTATGGCTGATTTGTAGGCTCAGGAACGGCTTCCATGTCATGCAAATCACCTTCCAAGAGAGAGCTAGAAAAATCGGCAAAGAACCCCTCAACCTTGGCTTGGGTCCTTGATCCAAAGATCTACCAAATGTAGCCAAGTAACAACCCTTTCTTCTTCACTAATCACTCAAGAATCACCAATGTAACCTAGTCCTATTTCATGCCTAAGTATACACAAGAATCTCACAGTAGAAGAGAAGAAAAGTAAGCCAAGAAAGTTCACCAAAAATAGAGAGCAAAAAACGAGAGTGAGAGTCTTGTGAGGAAAGTATGGTCCAAGCTTACCTAATGTGAGAGAGTAGGTATTTTTCAAATGTAGGGATAGAAAGCTTCACAAACAAGCTAGATAAATATCTCACAAATAATCTCAACCATCCATCAAGGGCTCACATTAAGTCTAGGGTTAAGAGAACCAATATTCTCACATTCTTTACTTTGGTTCTCATTCTGATTATTTAAAGCTTTTAGCCCTTTAAACCCAATGTGACCCACTCTGTTATGCCAAAATTCAGTTTTGTCTTTACTCACAGTAAAAAGGCTAGAATCAAGTGGTATTTCAGTTCTACCCTCAAGATAGTACAATCCATTCCTCTTAGGCCATTTCATAACTACTAGAGAACCTCTCATAATTTTCAGAATTTTATTTTAAGACTTGAAGGTATATCTATCATCTTCAAGAAAACCTAAAGAAATAAGGTTCTTTTTTAAATTATGGATATATCTAACATTTTTTAGTTGCGTGACGGTCCCATCGTACATTCTGATGACTATGTCACCAACTCCAACCACATTATGAGAATTATTGTCTCCTATGTAGACCTTCCTAGGTTCAGTCTCTCTATAATTATAAAATCAAGACCTTTCAGGGCACATGTGAAAGGTGTACTCTGTGTTTAAGATCTAATTTTTGTCAAATTCTTCTTCAAACACATTTAGGACATGTAAACTATCGAATTCAGAAACAATGACAGTATTATCTTGATCAGTATTGTTCGGGTCTCTTTGTTTTATTTTTCATTCAAAGCAGTCTTTCTTGAAATGTCCTCACTTTCCACAGTGATAACATTTCTTACCGCTTTTATCTTTAGATTTTGATCTCATTTTGGATTTTCCTCTCTCCTTCTTGTTATGGAAGTTAAATTCTTTCTTTTCAGATATTCCCCTAACAAATAGACTCTCTTCTCGAGAATGAGTTCTGTTGTCTCTTTTTAATTAAAGTTCTCTTGATTTTAAAGCATCCGTGACAATAGCTTGAGCGAGAGTGTCACTACCATATTTTATTGCATTTTTCATTTCTCTGTAAGATTCGGGCAAAGAGTTTAGTAATATGATAACTAAATCCTCATCGGCAAATTTTTTATTATTATAAGTCAAACTCTTAACAATTATGCTAAAGTCACTCAAATTCCCTTCGACATCCTTCCCCGGGTTCATCTTAAAACTAAATAGTTTTTCCAACAAATATATCTTATTAGGCAAAGTTTTAGTCAAGAATATGACATCTAAAGCAGTCCACAAAGTTCTAGCAGTTTTGACACTATCAACTTGTTTTACAATATTATCAGATAAATACAAAATTATAGAACTGTAAGCAATTTCATTCATGTCTTCAATTTCAGGTGGTTTAGCTTTTAACTCATCAGAAAATGTAGTAGGATCATCGAGAGCTTTAGCAACTCTCTGTTGGACCAAAATGGCCCTCATTTTCTGTTTTCAAATCGAGTAATCTTTCTTTCCATCGAATTACGATAATTCGACCCTCGAACCCATTACAGATTCTGTAAAAGAGTGGTCTGTACTCGTGGACATAACAAAAAAAGGTTTTGAAAAAATCTTTTCCAGATGATCAAATAAAATTTGAATGCATAGTTAAAACAAATATCTAGAAATGAAGCACAACGATGAAACACAGGTATAATGCAAGTAAATATATTTTCAGGTCACAAATTAATCACAAGAATTCAATTAGTAGAATTCACAAATAGGCAACCAAGCAATCATGCATAAATCGGTAAGAATACCAAACCTAACCTAACGGAGAGTTTGGAATAATCTTACCAAACTACTATTGAAAAATAGTAAATATACCACCAAGTTTCGCAACTGAACTACTGTAGACGTCAAGCCAGGGGCAAAATCGTCCAAAATTTTCTGTATAACCTAGAACACTAAACTAAACACATCAGTACGTCCAGGACATCAAAATAAGCAAACTGCCTGAAGGGACCTTCGTCGGAATCTCGCCAACGCACCGTCGCCGCTAGACGCGCCACCCACCCTGGTTCGCCTCAGTCTGCAGAGCACGCTAGTGATCTCATATTTTCCACCAGATCTGTCGTTTAATCGGAAAACGAGTTTGAAGCTCTGGGCAAAAAACTCAAAGTCTGGACAGCTTCACCCTCTATTTTTTGCTGGTTTTCTGCTTCGATTCTGGTAAGATTTTGGCCTAAAAAACACCCCAATCTTGCTCTGATACTATTTTTTTGGGATCTTGGGTGTTTAATCAACCACAATACACATCATTTCATCTATATTCAATGCATAAAAGGCAAAAACATAAATCGAAAATCTGGAGCTTTCTTCCCTTTGTTTATGGCTGATTTGTAGGCTCAGGAACAACTTCCATGTCATGCAAATCACATTCCAAGAGAGAGCTAGAAAAACCGGCAAAGAACCCCTCAACCTTGGCTTGGGTCCTTGATTCAAAGATCTACCAAATGTAGCCAAGTAACAACCCCTTCTCCTTCACTAATCACTCAATAATCACCAATGTAACCTAGCCCTATTTCATGCCTAAGTATACACAAGAATCTCACAGTAGAAGAGAAGAGAAGGAAGCTAAGAGAGTTCACCAAAAATAGAGAACAAAAAACGAGAGTGAGAGTCTTGTGGAGAAAGTATGGTCCAAGCTTACCTAATGTGAGAGAGTAGGTATATTTCAAATGTAGGCATAGAAAGCTTCGCAAACAAACTAGATAAATATCTCACAAATAATCTCAATCATCCATCTCAATCAAGGGCTCACATTAAGTCTAGGGTTAAGAGAACCAATATTCTCACAAATCTAACATTGGATATTAGTGAAGATAAAGATGAAAAGGAAGATGGAACATGAAAATCAACCTTGCTTTGGGTGGATTTGATCGGTCCCTTTCTTTCCCTCTTCTCACTCTTCTTTCTAAATTTCAAATGAGGGGCATTAGTGAGATTTTATTGCTTTCAATTATTTTATTATTATTATTATTATTATTATTTCAATAAGAATTGGATCGAAGATTGTTGTGGTAAATGGGTCGGGCCACCCCTCTATTTACCACTAAATCCTCAGATTTTCAATCTCATCCTCGAATTCCTAGGAAATCTTTGTTGAAGATAACTACCGGTCCAAACTAACCGAGTCCAAGAGCGAGGTATCAGTTCTTTTAACTTAGTTTTCCTTTGAGCGTAGAGAGCTAGTTCTTTTAACTAGTTGATTTTTTATATTTTCTCTAAGAATATTTACTGTCGGGTTAAGATGAACAATCAAACCATCTTTGTAAACTTTTACTAGTGTTCTGTTAAAATATTTGTAAAACCCCGATTATTGTAGTTGATCAATGTAAATCTTATCGTCATGGATCCTTAAAATGTAGATAAAAACATTTTATCCAAAAGAAATATATGATCCAACCCAAGAAATCACAATCAAATCTAATGTTTTTATTGTCAAACAAAGACGGCTTGGTGACAAATACGCAAAAGGGAAAGATGGCTTGATCGACTTAAAAATCCCCATACTAGCTTCAAATCGAGCATAAGCATCAGCGTTCGGAAGGAGATATGCTTCCACCACCTTGTACATGCCGATGACTCTTTCTTTGCCTGATTTGGTATCCTCTTCTTTGAGCACAGTCACCTTTAGTAAAATACTAGCTTGTATTGTAACATTAATAGATAGTGTTAGACCAAGAAATCACATTCCTCATTCTCCTCCATGCAATACTGGACTTTCCATATCAGCACCCACTCCACAATTATCTCCAACGTGATCTCCTACATCTACTCAGCATCCCACTGATTTCTCCTCAATTGTATCAATCATAACAATTGTATATTCCATAACAATTGTGTATTCCATATTCTGTATATTCAGTTTTGCTATTTAAGTCAGTGAAATACATAGAAGATGTAAGTTGGCTCTTCCATTTCATCTCAGTTTCTACAGTTCTTTATTCTTCTAACTTGGTATCAGAGCGTTAAAGCTCACGCCTATTTCGATCCTACAAAACAGCTTCCGCACCATAATTCCTAATTTCCAATGGCCACTTCAAACACTAATACTGCACAATTTCCCAAACTTGATGGACCCAACTATCTTACTTGGAGAATCCAGTTTCTGGCCTTCTTAAAAAGCCACGATAAGCTTGGCATGGTGGACGGTTCCATCCCCGCTCCCCCCAAGATCCTTCCTAACAATGCCGCAAACCCGGCTTATGAAATCTGGTCAAAATCGGACACTGCCGTCCTCTGTTGGCTCTATGCCACACTTTCTGAGAAATTATTATCCACAGTTCTCAATCTTGAGACTGCGAAACAGGTTTGGGATTCTCTCCAAACCCGTTTCTCTTCTACCTCTCGCTCCCGAATTGCCCATCTCAAGCGCCAGATTCAAACAATTTCCCAAGGCAACCGTACCTGTCTAGCTTACATTGAAGAAGCAAGGTTGTTGTCAGATCAATTGTCTGCTGCTGGCAAACCCGTTGACGAGCAGGACCTTCTCACATACCTCTTGAGTGGACTCAAACCCCTCTTTGCTCCATTCATCACTGCTTTCAACTTCGCCACCCGTGAAAAAGATTTCACCCTGGAGGATTTCCAAGCAGAGCTTCTCAGCTTTGAAACACTTATGGAGGCGCATCAACCCAATGCCTCAACAGAAACATTTGCTTTTGCTGCTAACCGAAGCAAGGCTTCTTCTTTTAAGAAACCAAATAAGCCCCCAGGCTTCTCCACTCAGGCCCGTATGCATTCTCATGTCATTCCCCCAACTCATGTGGGCTCACTAAATAATAGGCCTGATCAGCCCACTTCAATTGAAAACAGGCCCATATGTCAGATTTGTGGGAAAAAGGGTCATATGGCCCTGGATTGCTATCACCGTTTTGATTTTTCTTATCAAGGTCGGCACCCACCTTCTGATCTTGCTGCCATGGCTGCCGAGGGCAATGCTGCATACGCCCAACAGGTGTGGTACGCGGATAGTGGGGCCAATGCCCATATCACTAATACTACAGCAAATCTCACTTCATCGCAACCCTACATTGGAGAGGACACAATTACTGTTGGCAATGGATCAGGTTTAGTGATTAACAATACGGGTACCACGTCCCTTAAAACAAGCACTTCCAATTTTTCGCTTAACCAAGTCCTTCACTGTCCTAATGCCTCTTCTAACTTAATTTCCATTAATCGCTTTTGCCTTGATAATGATTGCTATTTTGTATTGACTGGATCTGATTTTTGTGTGAAGGAGAACAAGACGGGGCGGCTCCTACTTTACGGGCAAGTTAAGAATGGACTCTACCCAATTGCAGGCACTAAATCTTGTTCAACAAAGACTTTATGTTTTACTGCCAAAATTGGTGTCTCTACTACTTTAGATGTCTGGCATGATCGTTTAGGTCACCCTTCCCAAATTACTCTAAATCAATTGTCTCGCTCTAATTATTTATCTATTTCATCCAATAAATTAGGGTTCTGTTCAGCATGTCCCCTAGGGAAAGCTAAACAATTACCCTTTAGTGAGTCTACTCGTCAATCTTCGCGTCCTTTATCTCTTATTCATTCCGATGTATGGACATCCCCCATGTATTCGGTCGGTGGTTCCAAATATTATATTATTTTTGTTGATGATTATTCGCGCTACACGTGGCTCTACCCATTAATTTACAAAAATGAGGTTTTCGGAATTTTCAAACAATTCAAAGCACTTGTTGAAAATATATTTTCTTGTAAAATCCAACAATTCCAAACAGATAATGGGGGTGAATATCTCTCTAAACAATTTACGAGTTTTTTACAAGAAAATGGTATTTTCCATCGCTTAACGTGTCCTCATACATCTCAACAAAATGGTATAGCCGAAAGAAAACATCGACACATTGTTGAAACAGGTCTCACCCTGTTAGCTCGGTCCCATCTTCCAAACACATATTGGCCAGACGCTTTCCTGACATCAGTATATTTAATAAATAGGCTTCCAACAAAAGTTTTAAATAATCTAACACCTTTTTACATGCTTCATAAAACCATCCCCCGTTACTCTCACCTTCGCATATTTGGATCAGCATGCTTTCCTTTATTAAGACCATATGAGCCTCATAAACTATCCTTTAGAAGCAAAGTATGCATCTTCATAGGATATGCCAGTCAACAAAGGGGTTACCGCTGTCTTGACTTAGCTACAGGGCGTGTATATGTGTCACGAAATGTAATCTTTGATGAACAACATTTTCCTGCAAAGGGTCAAGTCCAAACTTCTCCTGTGCCGTCGAGCTCGAACCCGCCTGGTATACTTTCTCCTTCTCCTCTTTCAACTTCAGATATTACCATTCCACCAACCCCTGCCACTGACCCAATAGCATCCCCCACCCATGGGTCATCCGCTCATGAGACCCTCACACAATCACAAATCCTTTCCCTAAATCCCATTCCCCCACTACAAGCCGAAACCCAAGACCTCGAAATCCCCCATCCTGAACCACTTGAAATCCAGTCCACAGAACAAATTTCTGTAACCTCACATGAACCCGTTGCGCCTATCCCACATCCCAACCGGGTAACAACCCGCTCAATGACAGGTAACCCAAAACCTAAATCATTTCCTGATTTCACAACGTTATATACTACCAGGCATCCCTTACAGGTACTTTCATCTGTTATCACTGAGATTGAGCCATCCAATTACAGACAAGCAGTTACCTCTCCAGCGTGGCGTGAAGCAATGGGACGAGAATTTGATGCACTAATGGTGAATGGAACTTGGTCACTTTGTCCCCGCCCACTTGGTAAGCATGTAGTACGTAACAAATGGGTTTATAAAATCAAGAGATTGTCTGATGGAAGTATAGAACGATTTAAAGCTCGTTTGGTCGCAAAAGGTTTTGATCAACAGTGTGGTGTTGACTACACGGACACATTTTCTCCTGTGGTCAAACCTACTTCTATTCGCATTGTATTAGCCTTAGCCGTTTCATTTTAATTGGCCCATTCGGCAATTAGATATTTCAAATGCTTTTCTGCACGGCTTTCTTGATGAAGAAGTATTTATGGAACAACCACAAGGTTTTGTAGATGAGACAAATCCTGATTATGTGTGCAAACTTCATAAGTCACTTTATGGCCTTAAACAAGCTCCGAGAGCTTGGTTTCGACGACTGTCCCAACACTTGATTGAGTATGGTTTTGTTGAATCTACCGCTGACTACTCACTTTTTGTCTATACTACCGAGACTGTGAAATTATTTGTGTTGATATATGTTGATGACATTATAGTTACTGGGTCTAGCACACATGCAATTAATAATTTTATTCAATCTCTATTAACTAACTTCATGGTTAAAGATCTTGGAGATTTGAGCTTCTTTCTAGGTGTTCAAGCTTCAAGAGATTCTCAAGGCCTGCATCTTCGTCAAACTCGATACATCACAGATTTACTACACAGCACCAAGATGGCTGGAGCAAAGCCACTTGGGTGCCCAACTACATCTGGTCCAAAGTTATCTTCTATGGAAGGTCCCCTATTATCTGATCCAACAGAGTATAGAAGAGTGGTTGGGGCACTTCAATATTGTACTTTCTCTAGACCGGATATTGCATATGCAGTAAATCAATTGTGCCAATTTATGCATTCTCCACGTGAACCTCATTGGGCTGCAGTCAAGAGAGTGCTTCGGTATCTAAAGGGTAGTGTTGATACAGGTCTATTGTTCACTCCAGGATCTATTACTCTTCAAGCTTTTTGTGACTCAGATTGGGCCGGTAATCCTGATGATCGTCGCAGTACCACTGGATATGCAGTTTTTCTTGGAAAAAATTTAATCTCATGGTCTGCCAAGAAACAACCAATTGTTTCCAAGAGTAGCACTGAAGCCGAATATAGAAGCATGGCCATAGCCACCGCTGAACTCTATTGGATAAGAATGCTCCTCAAGGAACTTGGTGTTTTCCTACCATACACTCCTACACTATGGTGTGATAACATTGGTGCTATCGCCTTGGCTTCTAATCCCGTTTTCCATGCCCGCACAAAGCACGTGGAGATTGACTACCACTTCATTCGAGAAAAGGTACTCAATAAAGACATTCAGGTGCAACATATCTCCACACAAGATCAGATTGGTGATATCTTTACAAAGGGGCAAACAGCTGCCCGTTTTGGTGTACTTCGGTCCAAACTGATGGTGATGATCATCCCCATCACTTTGCGGGGGGGTGTTAGACCAAGAAATCACATTCCTCATTCTCCTCCATGCAATACTGGACTTTCCATATCAGCACCCACTCCACAATTATCTCCAACGTGATCTCCTACATCTACTCAGCATCCCACTGATTTCTCCTCAATTGTATCAATCATAACAATTGTATATTCCATAACAATTGTGTATTCCATATTCTGTATATTCAGTTTTGCTATTTAAGTCAGTGAAATACATAGAAGATGTAAGTTGGCTCTTCCATTTCATCTCAGTTTCTACAGTTCTTTATTCTTCTAACTGATAGAGCCCTTGGCTGGGTGATGGCTAAAACTTCACCTCAGAAGTTATTTTTGTTTAGCCTTTCTATCAAGGCATCACCTTTTACCATCAAGTACTTGTACGACAAAGTCTCTTCATTGAGCTCATCAACTTGATACCCGAGCCAAAACCACCACCTTAAGCGAAGTTGATTGGCTTGATACTTTCCGCTCCTCCATTGCCTTGGATGAATAGTTTGTGGTACGAACTTTGGGATCAAGTTATGGGAGTCAACAACAGAGGCTTTGAAAATCCTTCGCTGGGCGAAGATCAAGTGGACAGCCTTTACATTCAGCTTCTTATCCTTGCTTGATTTTAACTTAAGGAAATTCATTATAATGGGAAAAAGATGTGTTATTAAAGAAAAATTATTGTTAGTTGTAACTTCACTACGCTTCTTTAGGACAAAATCCAACTAAGACAGGCAAACGGAGGGTGCAAAATTACAGAAATCGACTTCATGATGTTCTTATTATGTTGTTGGCTTGACAAAGTGTAGGATATATGCAACTTACAATTATCCAAAGCAGGGCCGATCCTGAGAATTTAGAGGCCATAGGCGATTAATTATTACGAGGCTCTTCAACATAATATTTTATTTTACCAGTGTAATAATATTTAAATATTTAAATAATTAATAATTTTATATTAAAAAGAAGACTTTACACAATTCAAAAGATAGAATAGCAAAATAAGACTTCTCTTACAACCCGAGAGATTAGGCTAGCGTAAGATCTAGTCTTCTCACATTTTGAGATGTAAAATTAGTAATCAAACTATTGAAATCAAGTTTTTTCAACATATTTTTTTCAATAGAAATCATAGCTAATCCATTCAATCGCTCTTGTAACATGGTCGATCGAAGATAAGACTTAATCAACTTCAACTTTGAAAAACTTCTTTCAGCAGAGGTAAGTATGACATGAATAGTAAATAATACTCTATAAGCAATCCAAACATTTGCAAAACAACAGTTCATTCTCTTAATGTAATCCAATACATCAATTGCTCCAAAAATGTCTACAGATATCGCTTCCCTTAAAACATTCAACTCAGAAAATAATTTTATTCCATCAATATCAGAAATCATATTATGCTTCAAATATTTTTCAAGGTTAATGTAAGAACACTTCAAACTATCATCATCAATAGATTTAAGTCTTTTCAAATCAAATAAAAATCCAAAAATGTCATCATATTTTTTAAATTGCTCAAATTTATTCTGAAGTGATGATAGAGCTTGATCCACTATATATATGCAATAATTGATCTTAAAAGACTCTTCAACTAATTGTGTTATCTCCTCAGAAGAAGTCTCATCAAACTATTTTTTCTATGTATAACCCGTTTTTCACGAAATATCGGTTCAATTTCTAATTCACTTGCAATTTCTTTAGCATCAACCATAGCCGATTCAAACCCAGATTCTCTATAACTTTTGAAAAATGAAATGAGCCCTTTTAAATGGTCTATAGTAACATCAATATGCATGTCTTCTACTTGCAAATGTTTGTTTACTCTATTAACATTATTCAACACTTCATACCAAATAATCATCCCAAATAAGAATTCAAAATTGTCAATTTCATATGTTGCCAAACACTCCGCCTCACTTTTTGTCTTAGGATCATCAACATTCGCCAATTGAAGTAAAGCTTTTTTTATTTGCGGAGCTTGAAATCTTATTGCTCTAACACTTTCAATACGACTTTCCCGACAAGTTTGTGACAAGGTCTTAAGGGTAAGACCATTTACATTCTCTTTGAAATTTTTTCACCTTTTAATAGATGACGAAAACAAAGTGTATATACGTTGCACCGCCCCAAATTCATCATCATCTCAGATTCTCAATTCTCACTTCTACAACGCAGCAACTACAACAGTGCAACGACATAAGAAATCGATCAAAAAAAATTGTAGCATGAGAAGAAGACGAAGAGACAGACCCTAATATGATTCATGGCCGAAATATTTGCTGGTAGAATGGCTTGACTGGTGAAGATGATTGCATTGGAATGGAGAAAAAAAATAAAAAGACGTCGGTTTATTTGTAAGTCTTTTCATCAGCCCAATAATTTTTTTTTTTCAAGGGATTTGAGGGATTTTGGATTGGGCTGGTTTTTGGGCTTTTTTTTAGGCCCCTAAAAATCAGGGGTTCAAGGCAGTGGCCTTACTTGCCTCGGGCTAGGGCCGGCCCGCTGGATTCCAGAGAAACAAAAGACGACGTGCCTATCGTTCCCTTTTCTCTTACGAGCATCTGGTTAGGCTTGGTATCGGTGTCGAGAGCTACCACCAAGTTCTGTCAATTCAATAAATTTTGATTCCCTATAGTGTTCACGGACAATTTAGGCCGATACAATGACCATATTTGAGCAACTTAGAGGGTGTTTGATATTGATTTTTGGGGTAAAAATTGATTTTTGAATAGTGATATGATGGGAAATGTGTGGTTAAAAAAAGAGGAAAAATTATTGATGTGATGGAAAATATTATTTTATTGAAGAATGTGGTTGAAAATGAGAATTGATTGAGAATTGATTTTGAAAATCAATACCAAACACCCTCTTAATCATGGAAGTGTAGTACCTGTCGAAACATCTTTCATTACTACATATTTGAGTAAATTTTTGGGGTAAAATTAACAAAATAGTAGGAACTTTGAAAAACCACGTAAAATACATTTATAACCAGGTACCATCTCTATTTTGTGGAGAAATTTTGTCGAAGATCATCATCGGCCAATACTAATTGAGTCCAGCAGGGGCGGACCCAGATTGATTCTTCAGTGAGGGTGAGGCAAAAAACATTCTAAAATAAATTGGTAAAGAAACTAAAAAATTCTGAAATTTTAAAAAGCCAAATCGACGGTTTTAGAAATTGTGTGAGGCGGTCGACCCTACTCGGCCTTAAGTAGGTCCGCCCCAAATGAATAAAGACCGAAACAAGAGAACATAAAAATATTACTTTCCCGTCTAGGGGAATATGTTTAAGATATGCTAAGGATATAACTAGAATATGCTTTAAGAATCGTACCTAATTAACTTAGTATGTATACGTGTCAATGTAAATCTTAGTGTCATGAATCCTTAAAAAAAGTAGAGAAATACATTTTATTCAAAAGTCATGTACAACCCAAGAAACCAAAAGAAGTTGGTTTTTATTGTCAAACAAAGACGATTTGCTGAAAAACGTGAGAAAGAGAAGATCACTTGATCGACTGCAAAACCCCCCACACGACACGAGCTTTGCATCAAACATAAGCATCGGGATTCTGGAGGAGATAGTCTTCAACAACCTTGTACATGCCAAGGACTCTTTCTTTGCCTGCCTTGATATCCTCTTCTTTGAGCACAAAATCACCTTTAGTGTAATACTTGCTTGTAACCTTAGAGATAGAGCCCCCATCAGCTGATGGTTCAAATTTGACCTCATAAGTTATTTTCTCGAGCCCTTCTATCAAGGCATCACCTTCAACCAACGTGTACTTGTACGTCATTGTCTTTTCATTAAGCTCGTCAATTTGATACTGCACTGAACCAAAACCACCACCTGCATGAAAAATGGAGGTCAGCATATGCAATGACAGTAGCAGATTTATTATAGGGGTAGTGATGTCAGCTGTCTCCACACTAAATTTCAAATCTAAGATTTTGCACAAGATTTTCAAAAAATTCCTTATAGTATTCAATTTTGCCTCCACAATTGAAATTTTGTGAAATTTCTTCTTAGGACTCTACAATTTTAGCTCCGTCCTTGAGCAGCGAGATGATTTAATTATCAAAATGTACTAGAACTAAAAGGTTTTCGAAAAACTTGCCTTCAGCAAAGTTGATTTGCTTGATACTTCCAGTTCCTCCGTCGCCTTGTACAAATTCAATGCTTTTAATAGCTTGTGGGACGAGCTTGGGGACCAAATTATGAGAGTCGACAATGGAAGCTTTAAAGATCCTCGATGGGGCCACTGCAGAAGAGTGCTCATCGGTGAAAGTATTTACTCCCATTTGTCTCAATGAAGTTTTGTATAAAAATACTTGAAGAATAATAGTAAGATATTAGAATGTTTCTTGATGAATACTCTCTTTGCGTATATATAGCACAAATCAAGAATTCCCTTCCTTGTCTTTTTACTCTTTTCCCTTTACAAATTTTTTGATCCTCAACTACCATACAAGTGGACAAAGGAGGGTATAGGGTGGAACTGGAGGATAGCAATATATTCTGCATTTTGTCCAGCATGTTTAGATTATTTATAATTTCTGAAAAATTAATAATGAAGTGGTATTATAGATGGTCAAGCCTAAAAATAGTGAGTTGGTCTGACGATAAATAAAAAATTGAAAAGTCAGATCTTTAAAATATTAATCCTTAGAATAAAGTCATTCGTACCCGTTGGTTCACCTGTTGGTTTACTCGACCCCACAAGTGTTTTCACAAAAGGTCGGGACCTACTTTCGACAAGGTGTGCCCCACCCGCCCCAAATGTGAGAGAGATTGAAGGGCCCGAGTAAACAAATTGGTAAACCACCGTGTACGAATAGAATGACCCTAATCCTTAACTCTCTCTCTCTCTCTCTCTCACGTTTTTTTTTTTTTTTTTTTTTTTTTTTTTTTGGTTTTTAGTTTTTAGTTTTTTTTTTTTTTTTTTTTTTTGCACATATTATGTATACTGGAACGAGGCATGGCAAACCATTCCACACACAGTATATCGTCCCTCTTTTGCGGCTATTTGTTCGCATTGTTAATTTTATATAGTTTTTCTCCCAAAAAAAAAAATGTTTGAACAAACCTAAGAGCATGTTTGAGTACTTATTTTACTTATGAGGAGAGAACAAAAGTTCATACAAAATCAGGCTTGAGGTACGAACAATTTTCATGTTCATGACAAGACCTGAACTCAAATCTTCACGGACTAATATAATTGAACCACCTCATAACATAATTATCTAAATTTCATGTTCAACATCAATTTCATAAGAAACGCCCTAAATGCAACCGAAAGTTATTCAAATTTTAGATGTTTCCAAATTCCAAGCGACAGAGTAGGGAACTTTACTTTTATTTTAAGAAATTACTCTAGTACTGATAAACACAATCTTCTCCTCCTATTGTATCTCTGCATGGATAAACGATATATTTCAAATGACCACAGGAAGCTAAAAAAATTAACAGGCTATTAATTACTATTCATCGGCTGCTAAGGATTAACCGCGGTTGTCGCTCCTTTGAATGGCAATTGACTACGAGCTTCCTATGCAATATCTTCTATACCGTCATCCCCCATTTCCCAAAGAAATTTAGCATATGAGGCAAGAATATTGCTGAAAGTGATAGAAAGATAGGGGGAAAAAGGGTCAGTTAACCATGAAAGCTGAGAGTTTACCATAATTCAAGAGCATGAGATAAAATTCTCAATAATTAATAGCCTTTTTGACTTTACGATTGCAACATAAGTAATTAACTTATTTAACCTCTTTGATGTCATAGAAAGAAAGAGATTCATCAATACCTATCCTCTGGAGTCGCTTGGACTGCTCGCTCAAAGTAGGTGACAGCACGGTCTTTGTCATGGTGAAGCTGCCACGCCAAGTTAGCATACTGCGAAATTGTCTCACCGTCATTAGGATCCGCCAGTATTGCACGTGAGTAGAATTCTTCAGCTCCTATAAGATCTCCCTTCGACTGTCCAACCAAATAGCAAATTACTTGAACATTATGAAACGAACAATCATACACGCTTCTATACAGAGTTCGATGATTTTGTTGGTTCCCATTTGACAGGGGTAGTAGATGGAAAGAAGAAAACACAGTTCATTATATTGAAACTATGAGATTAAATTGGATATTGAGAATGATTTATTATTGAAAAGCCCAAGCTATGAATCTCAAGATATCATCCTTAAAGACAGCGAAATGTTTAGACAGCATAAAACATGGGATGGCTACATGAATCCTTTTGAACCATTTTTTTCTATTCAACTAACTAGAAGGTCCAAAGAAATCTAATTTTTACATGCTAGGTACATTAAATTTGGTGTATTTCTCCCTCTTCCAACTATTTTACTCATGTATTCATAATCTTCAAAAAATCCTTATTCCTCTGTTGTAAAATGATCCTCTATTGTGACTTCACTATCCTCCTGTTCCTTCTCAAATAAAAGGACATTGATTGCATTCTAGTATTACTTAGCCCAAAGTATTTAGATTTCAAATACTCCTGTGATACTCTAGCTGGTGGTCTAGACCCCCACGAAGGTCTATTAAAATTATGTGATTGACAAATAACATACCAATTGTCCATTTTGGAATTTTTTACCAGATCAGTAAGAGTCAAATAGAATTAATACCCCACTGTAGAAAATCATAATCTTTGAGTTAAGAATTCTCTTTTAACTTATGGAAGCTGGACCGTGCACATAAAACATTGTAACCATGGAGTGCTCAACTAAATAACAGGGTCAATTGAAGAATGCTAACACGACTAATATTGACAAAAACCACAATTGAACCTGCTGAATATATAAACAAAGATGGAGTTCGACTAAGACTGTAATAATGTCAATCAACAATAATTCATACGATGATCACATAGATGTGGAACTTCAACATGAAAACAGAAAGAATACACATTTACCTGATGTAAGAAATGAGCATAATTCCTGAGAAATAAATTATTACGAGGATTTTCATCGACCATCCTGCGGTAATCTTCCTCAACATCAGTACCAGTGCCATCATGGAAACTGGGCACATCAATTCCCAGTCCCATTGCTAGATGTAAAGAAGGGCTAGCTGGTATTTTATTTTCTTCAAAGTGCGTTCTCTGAAGGTCAATCAGCACGGTGTTTTCTTCAATCTGATATTTATAAAGAATGTTAGTTAAACCCTCAAACTAGGTCTAACCAAAATTATTTGTAGGAAGATAAACACCTGACTCGGGTCATTAGGTGTGTGTTCTTCGTCCTCATTGTCATCTAATTCCCAAAGGAAACTAGCATATGCTGCAAGAACATTGCTGAAAATAAGAAACATGAATCAGCCACTGAAAAGCTAGTTTGGAGAAAAAGAAAAAAAAATACAGTTTATAGTGTTCCAAAGTGGGTTTTTCAGTCTAGAATCAATAAACTGGCACACATTCGAGTTTTAAACTCTACGAAGTGAATTATTGGGTTGCTTCCCACTACAATATAAGATACACCACAGATTATTTACCTATCTTCAGGAGCTGTCTGGGCTGCTCTTTTAAAATAAGTCGAGGCTCTATCTTGGTCATGATAGAGCTCCCACATCAATTTCGCATATTGCAGAAGCGTTTGACCATCTTCAGGATCTCTTAATATAGCACGGGAATAGTATTCCTCAGCTTCCAAAAAATCCCCCTTCAACTGTCAATAATGTTTTGACATGTTATTCAGAATAAGAAAATGATGGCTAAATCGTATTTTGGGCCACTGTAATGACCCAGGCCATGATCTTACGGAGTGTCTGCTTTGGGTGAATATCTGCCAATTTACCTCCTCATGGCTTTCTATTGCATTTTTCAGGATTCGAATCCAAAGAGAGACTTAAGTTGAATCTGGTACTAATTGGAATCTCAATTAAACAAAATATAACCCCTGTTTGGTGGGGAATGAAATCAAATTTTTAGTAAATGTTGATAATAATTGATGAAATGATCCAATTGGTATCAAGATTTAATTTAATTTTTTCATCAGGCAGAGGTATTGGGTATGTCCATCCAAAGCGGACAGCAATAACAGCCTGGATCGTTACACGCACAGATTCAGAGGTATCTAAGTGAAACTGTGGCACCAAATTCTAGCTAGCTACTAGTTAAATTATTTGTTAAATAGCAAAAATGGTGACGGCTTATATCAATAAAAACCCGAAACGAGGCAGCGAATTTAGTCAGAATGAAAAAGGAAAGAATCTAACCTGCAGAACTTGAGCATAATTCCTTAGAAACAAAGGGTTGGAAGGATCTTCCCTAATCATCCTCTTGTAGTAATTCTCAGGATCATCGCCATCATTAAAATTTGATGGTTCAATACCTCCATCAGTACAAATACGTTCAATCCCGGCCCCTGTATCATGATTAAATTACATGACTCACAGACTCACCTTCGACATCAATTTTCAGATCTTTGATTCGACTCAAATTTCTCTTTCTTTCTTCTACATCTTGTTCATTATCGCCTTCCTCAATCTTACACAATACGTTCCTTCCAAAACTAAATTCACCCTCAATACTTTCTCCAATGGTCGTGCTCCTCTCCAATTTCCCGTCACCCGAATCTCCCATTTTCCTTCGCTTCTTCAAAATTATCCTCCGCATTATATATAGAAAATGACGGTTCTGTGTGCAACATTGACTTGTGGCGAGGAGACTCTGGAGATGAATTGAGTTTTGGACTAAAATCAGGTAAACAAGAATTCGAAGGAGACTCTGGAGATGAATTGCAAGAAAGAACTCACACTATGCACACCATGAAGAGGTGAGATTTTGGTTATGCAATGATCATTTGTATGTAATCTATTATGACTCTTTGAGAGAAAGGGGCTTGAGCTACTGGTGTTGATGAGCTTCTAAGTAGCATCTATGAACTGGGATCTATTCCTTGCTTGAATTGCAAAAGATTCTGACCTATAAATTAAAAATAAATAGGACTTAGCAAAATTTGACTTTGATTACAGAAAATCAACCACAAGTCTCCATCTCTATCAATAACAGGATTAAAATGAATTTGTCGCAATTGTAGATATTTTTTCCCTATAGAAACAAATCATAGATCAAAAGTTTCTTACATTTGACGCGTGGCCTTGTGATTAAACTTCTGGATGAAAAAGCATCAGATTTGACCATACAACTTGCATCAGTGGTAATTTGATACTCACATGCAACGAAGAAAAATAACAACTACCAAATTACAAGATGCTCGTGAATTTAATTATCAATTTTCTCAACTATTCTAGTATAATCTTGAGATTTTTTAGCGTCCGTTTCATTGCAAAGGTCGAATTTAATTGAAAAAAAAATGAATTACAGAAAATTGAATTGTCTAAAATTTATTTTATTGAGAATTATCGATTAATTGAGATAATTTTTCATCTGAATTTTTTTTTGAGATTTTGAATAATTTGGTATTCGTTTAAATTTTTTTTTTAATTTTATAGAAATTGTCCATTAAAATGATAATTTTTTTGGATTAATTTCACAAACGGTCATTGAACTTACGTCAAAAACACAAAACGATCACTGAAGTTCAAAATTTGCAGAAATGGTCACTAAAGTTTCATTTGCTTTCACAAACGGTCACTGAATTTTCATGCGTTTTCACAAATGATCACTGAAGGGCCTTTATGATTTAAATTCAAACTTAAAGGACCAAAACACGTGAACATAGAACCGTGAGGACCTCGGGTGCAAATTCCATATAAAATCCAAAATCATTCCCTTGTTTCAACCCGTCATCTTTGGACCACCATAACTCCAATTTTCGGCCACCAAAACCACCGGACCAATACACAAACTTGAAGCCCTCGCTGCCCTCTATGCAACCCACCCAAGAATCGCCCCTAAAGTGGTCGAAAAGTTGCCGAAATTTCGTCCCAAAGTTGGCCTCTCGCACAGGACAGCATTGCCAGCCGCCACTTTGGACGAAATTTCACCACTTTTCGGTCACCAAAACCACTGGACCAACACACCACCTTGAAGCCCTCGCTGCTCTCTATGCAACCCACCCAAGAATCAGCCGGAAAGTGGCCGAAATTTCGTCCAAAAGTGGGCGGCTTGCACGGCAAAAAACTGTCAGTTGCCACTTTTGAACGAAATTTCAAAACTTTCCGGCCTCCAAAACCACCGAATCAACACACCAAATTGAAGCTCTCGCTTCTCTCTACGTAACCTAACCAAGAATCACCCCTAAAGTAGCCAAAATTTCGTCCCAAAGTGGGCGGCTTGCACAACACAAAATTACTAGCGGCCACTTTGGGACGAAATTTCCTACCACTTTTCGGCCATTTTAGGGGTGATTCTTGGTTGGGTTGCGTAGAGGGCAGCGAGGGCTTCAAGGTAGTGTGTTGGTCTGGTGGTTTTGGTTGTCGAAAAGTGGTGAATTTTCGTCCCAAAGTGGCGACTGGCAGTGCTGTCCTATGTAAGAGGCCAACTTTGGGACGAAATTTCGGCCACTTCAGGGGGCGATTCTTGGGTGGGTTGCGTAGAGGGTATCGAGGGCTTCAAGTTTGTGTATTGGTCTGGTGGTTTTGGTGGCCCAAGGTTGGAGTTATGGTGGTCCAAAGATGGAGGGTTGAAACAAGGAATGATTTTGAGTTTTATATGGAATTTGCACCTGAGGTCCTCACGGCTCTATGTTCACGTGTTTTGGTCCTTTAAGTTTGAATTTAAATCATAAAGGCCTTTCAATGACCATTTGTGAAAACATATGAAATTTCAGTGACCGTTTGTGAAAGCGCAAGAAACTTCAATGACCGTTTCTACAAGTTTTGAATTTCAGTGACCGTTTTGTGTTTTTGATGTAATTTCAGTGACCGTTTGTGAAATTAACCCAATTTTTTTTACAATTGAGTCTAAAATTTGTTCCGATTGTCAAAAAAAATTAAAAAAATTTAACATGCTGAATATCATTTATTTGACTTTATTTTTCATGCAAATTGTGAAGTAAATGGATAATTTTTTTTACCATTAAATTTAAAATTTGTACCAATTGTTAGAAAAATAAATAAATAAATAAAATTTATCATACCGAATATCATTCGTTTGACTTTGTTTTCCATGCAAATTGTGAACTAAAGGAATAAATTTTTTTACCATTGGGTTTAAAAAAATTTTTATTGTAAAAAAAAAGGTGGGAATTGAAATTTCTTGAAATCATGGAAAAAATGGTCACGTAAGGCCACTCCAAAAAAATCAATTTTAGAAAAAATAATTAAATATGTCACTTTAGATGAAAATGAAATTTGTTTTCCATTTTTCATGAAATTTCAGTCTTATCAAATGGGGCATTAGTTCGAAGCCCCAATTGAAGATTCATTTGAGCTGAAAACGATTGCCCCGCACAAATCTCCAACGAGTTATAGAGTTATGAAGTAATTACAATTGGACAAATTCTGGCATATACAATTTCAAGAAAAGAGAACCAGAGAGCATTTCTGATATCTCGGAGCTTGAACCCCCTAAACGCATTGATAATTCTAAAATTGCTTTCAGAAACTATGGTAGGATGGCGGTGCATAGGAGATTATGGTGTGTGAGATGGACGGTGATTAAAATATTCTTTTTAATTATTTATTTAATTTTATTAATTTAGATTTAACTTGACAAATATAAAATAAATTAAAATAATAATTGGGGTTCATGTCCTCCACCCTCAACCTAATTACAGGATGGGACGCTGCGGGGAGGGGACAAAGTAGTTTGACATTCATAAACTAGCCCGCAAAATATACTATCTAAAAAAGTAGCTAAAAAAATTAGAGGCGGTCTGGAACAGTTTTTTCAAGCCAAAAAATTATTTTTTGGACCGTTGATATCAAAAGCAGCCTATTATTCTTGACCAACTCACTCACAGGCGGGACCCACCTACCAAGGCAGCGGTCAAAAAAGTTTTTTGAGAAGCAGTTCCAGACAACCCCTTAATTTTTAAACGACAAGAAAAAGATATGATTCAATATCTAGTTAAACACGGTGTAGATAGTAAATATACAAACTCGCGACACTTTATTAAGTGAGAGATCGTGCAAAATAATGGAGTGGTTTAGCATTCGACGCTTTAGGTCTCACTTTTGCTGTTTAGCTCAATGCGCTATTCTTATATTTTGTATAAGCTTGTTTTTCGTTTATTGTAGTACGAGTTGTTCCTAGAAATTTTTTTAGCACAAGAGTGTTGGATAGTTTTTACACGTGTAAGCTTTTTTATTCCATTTTTCAAGATTTTTTTAGTATTTTTAGATGGTTGATAAGCCTTAAGTTGTGAAAATTAAATATTTTTATTTTTAATAGTATATTAAATATGAGTAAATTAGATTAAAGTAGCTAGAGAAAATAATGAGTAAACCATTTTTTTAAAAGGAAATTTAGTATTATCGTCCTCATTATTATTTTTATTTAATCCATGTTTGGTAGGGATTAAAATTTATATTCTAATCTAAATCGAAGTCAAAAAATAAATTTAATCACATATTTCATGAAATTCACAACCTTTCAATCAGACAATCACACATTTCATAAATATATATATATATATATATATATATATATATATCTACCAAATAAGGACTTATTTATTATGGTTCTTTGACCTTTACAAGTGGGGTTATATTCTCAAATTATTTAAATATGTGTAGTTATAGATTTGCATGTGATCAAATCACTTACGGCCTGTTTGATTACTAATATTTTCTCCAGTACTAGGAAAGTTTTTTTCAACTTTCTAATTTTTGTTGTTTGATACAACAAATTTATCTAGAATTACATTTCTTGGTTTTCTTTACACGGTGACCATTTCTAGCTTTTTGGGGGAAAAGCTTTTCCCACCACTTTGGTGGGAAAATCAATTCTAGATATATTTTTTTTTTTTTTGGGCAATAGGAACAAATTCTAAATTCAATTGTAAAAAAAAAAAAAAAAAAATTATCCTTTTAATGGACAAATAACATATAAAAAAAAGTCAAACGAGTGGTATTCGATATACAATTTTTTTTCGATTTTTTATTTATTTATTTTTTGACAATTGGAACAATTTTTAAAGCAAATTGTAAAAAAATATTATTAATTTAATGAACAGTTTTCATGAAAAATAAAGTCAAACGAACACCAAACTGTAAACATTTTTAAGATGAAAAATTATACCAATCAAACACAATTAATTACAATTCTCAGTAAAATAAATTCTAAATAATTCAATTCCCTTCAATTCGTTTTCTTTCCACCTAAATTTCACCATTGAAATCAAACGGATCCTTAGGGTATGTTTGATAACCTCCCCCTCTCCTAGAATCAGGAATTCAAATTCCATTTCCAACTTTTTGGTATTTGATGGCACAATTTTTTCATGAAATTGATTTTCCTACTTTTGCTCACACGTGCATTTTCTTAATTTTTGAGAAAAATATTTTCCCACCACTTTGGTGGGAAAACAAATTCTAATTTTTTTTATTTTTTTTTGCAATGAAAACAAATTCTGAACTCAATGGTAAAAAAATTATCACTTTTATTGGCAATTTTCATGCAAAATAAAGCGAAATGAACATAAAAAAAATTAATTAAATTTTTTCAAAATTTTTTTGGCAATTCAAACAAATTTTATCCTCAATTATAAAAAAAAAAAATTTATCCCAAAAATAAACTATTTGCATGAAAAATAAAGCCAAACGAATTAGGTGAAAAATTATACTAATCAAACACATTTAATTGCAATTTCTAGTAAAACAAATTCTAGGTAATTCAATTATCTGTAATTCATTTTCTTTCTACCCAAATTCCATATTTCTATCAAATGGACCCTTAATGTGAACGTTAAAGTCACAAATGAGTTTCAAGTGACACAAAGTTAAAAATACCATAAAATCACTTAATTCTCTCGATTTCAATTAAAAAGTCACTTGTGATTTACTGTCTATATTTACAATAAAATAGGGTTATCATTTTAGCATACTCTTAAATAAGGGTGTGTTTGATTGTATTTATTTTTCATGAAAAATATAAAATTTTCACCTAAATTTCCACTTTGAAGTGTTTGATTGTTATTTTTTTTCATTGAAAATATTTTCCAAATTTTGAAAATATACCTAATTTTTTTTTTAAGGAAAATATTTTCTTTGGGGGAGTAGATTTTTTATTTTTCTCAAAATAAAAAAAAAAGATTTTATTTTTTAAGTGATATTTTTCACGTCAATCAAATACACTCTAAAGATCAAATTGAAATGAGACAAAATTGACTCATATATTTATTTGTGTGCCCTATTTAATATAATTATAGCCTATCTAACGGTCCTAATAGTCTAAATATAAATCTCACCTACTATCTGACTTTCTAAAGTAACATCTGATCTTTAATAAAATTTTATTAAATTGATTGCATTCTATATACATAATTTGTTAAGGAATAAATCTTATATTGAATACATATAATCTTATAAATCAATTATAAGAATTTGGATTACTCCTCCGAATAAAGTTAACATTTAAGATTGATCATGTGATATCAAACCCATTAAACTTTAACGAATAATTCGATCCAACAAAAATTCAAATGAGTACACAATTTCCAAAATTGCTCATGTATGGACATATTAAGAAATGAATCACACTTCAGTTTAACCACCGATATTTAAATGTTTGGGTAACTCCTATTAATAAATTTTATTTTTTTAACATAAAATCATAATTCTTAATGTGATATTAGAGTCAATTAAATTTTAACTAGCAACTTGATCTGATTCAGACTAACAACCAAGTATACAGATTTCATGATTGATGTTTCAAACAAACATTCACAGAACATATTAAGTGATGAATCTAACATCGAATAAATGTGTTTTCAAAAATTAAAAAAAAAAAATTGAATTGTAAATGAACATATAAGAGCTTGATCTAGTCCACTTAAGAATGTTATCTTTTTAAGAAGGATTCCAAGTCTTAATATAATTTAATATTTTCGAAATC
The DNA here is from genome assembly GCA_019395295.1 of Osmanthus fragrans. Taxonomy (NCBI): domain Eukaryota; kingdom Viridiplantae; phylum Streptophyta; class Magnoliopsida; order Lamiales; family Oleaceae; genus Osmanthus; species Osmanthus fragrans. The sequence goes on along the minus strand of CM033360.1, from coordinate 10,405,426 downwards.
TAATAATTAATAAAACATGTCAAAAAATTAATTAGCAGAATCACGCTTAGAGAATCATCCATCTAGAATGATCTATTTCTTCCTAATTGTCTTGATCTTGAACTGTATACCTCGAAATATCATATAAGCTACAACATGGTGAAATTTAAAAGGTTAATAAGAGAAATACACGAGTGAAGATACCAAAATTATCTTTGTGCAAACAAATTTTAATCCTTTGAACATTGTAAAGTAAGAAGGTTTCATTTTGGGAAGAAATTACTAGGTATAATTGGGGAGCATGGTTTTGAACAGATTTTCACTCTTTCAGATTTTATAGATTTAATTTAAATTTTTTTTTTTTTTTTTGATACCCAAGTTTTCCAGTTTACGCTAGACTATATCCCGGACCACCAGTCACCGACCCCTCAGTAACTGGCGGAAGTAAACCGCGGGTTATGCCCAAATTGACCAGAGTCCGTGCACCCTTTATACTCCTGACCCCAAAGGAGTCTCCTCCATGATTATTACATCACCAAGCTGCTCCAACCAATAAATGGTTATTACAACACTTAGCTGCTTCAACCAGGAATCGAACTCCCCACGCTGAGGTTGTAAGCCCCGCAATGCCCATCTTTTGCCAACTTGGATGTGCCCCGGGGGGCTAATTTTTTTTTTTTTTTTTTTTTATTGATGTTGGTTTTATCATATTCTTGCATTTAATTTTTATATGTGTCATCCTTGCATCAATTATTTACTGTGATATTTATCCAATTCATTGGAATTACAAATAATAAATGTATAAGATTAAATTTGTATGATGAAAGACAAAATTACCCTGACATATGGGCTTATCTATTTAAAAAACTTTAAGCAAAAATTAAATAATTACAAATATTTTAAAATACATTTTCAAAAATAGTAAATCTGTGAAATCTTATATAAAAAAAATCAAGTTATCACATTTTGTGAACCCTGATAAATTTTTGTGACCTATAATTTAGTTAATTAGATTACGATCACGTACTAGTTACAAACCACACAAAGTTATGGTCACAAAGAAGTAATTTGTACATCAAGTCACAATTATGTATTTTAATCACAAATCATACATTTAATATGTCATAATTTATTTATTACTCACAATCCAGTGTCATTGTCACAAAAACACAATTTGCGATTATGTATTTTAATCACAAATCAAAAATTCAGTAGGGATCATATCCAATTAACTATTTTCTCTCACATTCTTCACCTATTTTCTCCTCCACACCACCGTCGACAGCTACTGATTTTCTTCTCACCGCACCCTACAACACCCCCATCCCAACCACGCCATCCCTCACCATATCTGACAAGACCCATCCCGAATCACCCTTGTGGACTCTATACGTGTCTTGCGTCGATGGTAGATACCAGCTAAGTGTCTAATCCACCACCAATGCAACATTGACTTGCTTGACCGTGACGTAATTCAATAAAAATTTTGACAGAATTTCCTTTGAAATATGAACTATTCTCAATTCTGTAACCATAAAAAATTTCCCAAATGCCAAAATGCCAACAACATAACATCAATCACTCGAACCACCAAAAACATCTACATCATTATGCATCATAACTGCTTCTCAAAAAGATAATAGTAAAGCAATTTAATTAACAATATTTCATCATGATCACTGGTACAAATAAGTACAAAACCCCCCAAATATGATGCAAATGTATCACTTGATGATTATACAATTTTAAGCAAAAGAACCCACAATTGGTGTTGGTAGTGGCTACAAAATTATCAATATAACCTTCACTACAACTCAATCAACTGCCTCCTATAAGGAAAAAGTTAAGAAAATATATGAGATGATAATCCCAGTGAGTAGAGTATTTAAAAGATGGTTATATTGTCCTTTATGTATGTATATACATTTATATATTAATGAAAAATGATATTTCACTTATCCTGGTATACACATTATTTTTGATATTCGTGTCATAACATCGTATAAAATCAAAATACTGATGCCAAATCATAAATTAGGCTCAAGCTGCTATCTAAAATGACAACAATTGATACAACTAGATGAGCAAGTACACTAGTCGAATTCAGGAAGCTAAAACCATAATCTGAAGTCAATAAGCTGAATTGTAAGCTGAGAAATATAAGTTAAAAGCTACTAATCGACTATATACTGCATAATCACGTCAAAATATACCCCATGTAGTCATTTACTGCTGATATGAAAGCTACAAAGTCATACGCACATAAACTGACTGATCAAGACTTATTTATACGGCCGTAGTCCCTCAGTGCACTAGAGTAAAATAACCTCGTCGGGTATTGTTTAATGGTTTCAAAATAATCGTGCTCATTTATTAATTTCTCGAAAATAAGACATTTCATGTAATTAATATGCTTCTCAAAATGAAATTGAAAATCATGTCAACAATCATATTAAGGAACCATAATTATAAGCTTATAAATTAAAATTCTTCTTTTTGAAAAAGTAGGTTCTCCACTCACAGATATAGGCTGGACTAACGGGTCTGGTATGCTGTCCCCACGTCCAAATCCCCTCCTGAAATGATCACATACAAGTCATATAAATTTCATCTATATTAAGTTACAAGAGAATTCTCATTAATAACTCATACCTAACTTCAAAGAGAAATATATATATCCCTCAATAATCAAGAAGCCGAGACTTAATATTTTCATCTCATTTGGCTAACCCAAATATGCATTCACTTAATCTTTCGAATTACTCTATTTCCTTAATTCATTAATACTAACTCTTTTTTTTTTCCCCGCTGCCCCGACAAGATTCAACCAGATTTTTATGACAATACTCATTTACATTCCTTATTTCAGATTTCTTTTAACTAATACACAAATCTTATCAAAAACTCATTTCTTGAAATCTCAATATTCATCCAAACTAAGAACTTAAGCACAAAATAAGTTATCTTCAACCAATCTAACTTAATATCATGAAACAATCACAAAGAAAGTGATAAGAATGCCAATTTTCCCAATTTTTGGATCAAGCCACAAACCCTAGTATTAAAATATCATTTCTTCCAATTCCAACCCACTAAAATAATTAGCTCAAAATGCTCAAATAATTAAATTTCCTTATCATATTTTTGAAGTATAAGCTATAAATTAAAAACCCTAAATCTTTACCACAAAACTCAACAAAAATATATTTTCGAATTACCTCAAAATAGAAGAAGAACTTGAAAAACCAAATTCCAAACTTGATGGTAGCTTCCTTCTTTTTCTTCTCCTTTCTTTTTCCCTTTTTCTTCTTTCATTTTCTCTTTTTTTTCTTCTCTTTTCTCGGTCTCTTTTCTTCTCTGCTGGTTTCTATTTTCTACTGTTTGTGTGTGTGAAATTGAATGAGAAATGGGTTTTTAAATTGTCAACATAGAAGACATTTGCACAAGAGGTCCTTCTTCTTTCAAACAAATTAACTTTAGATCTTTTACTTCCAAAACTAAAATAAATAATCCCCAACTTCAAATATAACCCATCTTAACCATTAATATATTAACCATCACAAAATAACCCCAAGAAAATAATTTATTTCAATTTAGTTCTTATTTGACTTAGACTTTGACAATTCCACTTTTGACTATTGATTAGAAAAATTGGGTTGTAACAATCTTACCTCCTTAAAAGAATTTCGTCCTCGAAATTTGATGGATTTCTGACTAATCAGTAAATAGATGAGGATATTGAGCACGCATCTGGTCGTCGCTTTCCCAAGTAGCCTCTTCTACCGTCTGATTCTTCCAAAGTACTTTTACAAGTGATATTGTCTTGCTTCGTTGAATTTGCACTTTTCTATCTAAAATTCTCACTGATTCTTCTATATAAGTCAAATTCTCTTTCAACTGAACTGGTGGAGACTCTAAAATATGGGAAGGATCTGCAATGTACTTACGAAGCATAGAAACATGAAAAACATTATGGATCCTAGATAATTCTTCTTGCAGATCTAATCGATATGCAACTGGGCCAATCCGCTCAGTAATCTGATAAGGTCCAATATATCGTGGACTCAACTTTCCTCGTTTGCCAAAACTCAACACCCCTTTCCAAGGTGACAACTTCAAAAACACTTTATCTCCAACTGCAAATTCAAGATCTTTCCTGCGCCTATCTGCATAACTTTTTTGTCTGTCTTGTGCAATTTTCAAATTTTCTTTAATCAATTTCACATTTTCTGAAGTGTTTCGAACCAATTCAGGGCCCACTAACTTTCTTTCACCAACTTCACCCTAACATACTGGTGTTCTGCACTTTTTACCATATAAAGCTTCAAAAGGAGCCATTTCTATACTAGAGTGGTAACTGTTATTATAAGCAAACTCCATCAAAGACAAATGAGTATCCCAGCTACCCTTGAACTCCAAATCACAAGCCCTCAACATATCCTCAAGAGTTTGTATGGTCCTCTCTGACTGGCCATCTGTCTGAGGATGAAAAGTTGTACTGAAATGTAGCTTAGTACCCATAGGTCCTTGTAAACTAGGCCAAAATTTGGATGTAAATCGAGGATCTCTATCAGACACAATAGACACGGGAGCACCATGTAAGCTAATCATCTCATCTACATACATCTTTGCCAAACTTACTCAAGGAATAAGTGATTTTGATTGGCAAAAATCTGGCAGTCTTGGTCAAACGATCCACAATCACCCAAACACCATCATGACCATTCTGAGTACGAGGAAGACCAAACAAGAAGTCCATAGTAATGTGCTCCCATTTCCACTCTGAAATAGACAATGGCTGTAAAAGTCCTGCTGTTTTTTGACGAATTGGTTTCACCTGCTGACATATCAAACATTTTGATACAAATTCTGCTATTTCTCTCTTCATGCCATTCCACCAATAATGTTCTTTCAATGTGTGGTACAATTTAGTACTGTCTGGGTGCATTGCATAAGCAGAACTATGTGCCTCTTCTAAGATCTCTTTCTTCAATTCTAGAATATCAGGAACACATAATTTGTTTCCCTTAACCAACATACCGTCATTTCTAACTGCATAGTCTGTTCTTAACCCAGCACTAACTTTTGCTTTCAATGTTTTCAGTGTTTGATCTTGAGATTGAGTTTCTCTAACCTTATCAATCAAAGTAGGCCTCACTTGAAAATGAGCTAGTACCACACCTGAAGTAGTAGTTGACAATTGAGCGTGCAACGTTTTGAACTCGCAAATCAAAGAAGCACATACTGCACTAGATAGAGAGGAAGAACCAATCTTTCTACTAAGAGCATCAACAACTAAATTTGCTTTTCCCGGATGATAATCAATCGTACAGTCATAATCTTTTATCAACTCCAACCATCTTCTTTGTCTTAAGTTCAGTTCTTTCTGATCAAAGATATACTTCAGACTTTTATGATCGGTAAATATATGACATTTCTCACCATACAAATAATGTCTCCAAATCTTTAATGCCAATACTACTGCAGCTAATTCCAAATCATGTGTTGGGTAGTTTAACTCCTGCTTCTTCAATTGTCTTGAAGCATAGGCTATAACCTTTCCATTTTGCATCAAAACACAACCCAAACCTTGGCGTGAAGCATCACTGTACACTGTAAACTCTTCACCTGGTGAATGAAGAGTAAGTATAGGAGCAGAAACCAATTTATTCTTCAATTCTTGAAAATTTTTCTCGCATTTCTCAGTCCACACAAATTTAAAGTCCTTCCGAGTTAAATTGGTTAAGGGAAGGGCAATTTTGGAGAATCCCTCTATAAATCGATGGTAATAACCTACTAATTAAAGGAAACTCCGTATCTCTGTCACATTAGTAGGGCGTTCCCATTTTACCACCGCCTCTGTTTTTACAGGATCTACATATATACCTTCTGCAGAGATAACATGACTTAGAAATACCACTCTGTCAAGCCAAAATTCACATTTACTGAACTTAGCATACAACTGCTTATCTCGCAAAGTCTGCAATATAATCCTCAAGTGCTCAACATGTTCATCCCTACTGCGAGAATAGACCAATATATCATCAATAAAAACAATTACAAATTTGTCTAAATATGGGTGAAGCACCCTGTTCATCATATCCATAAATGCAACATGGGCATTAGTTAATCCGAACGGCACGGCATCACCAAAAATTCATAATGGCCATATCGAGACCTGAAAGCAGTCTTTGGAACATCAACATCTTTGATTTTGAGTTGATGATACCCTGAACGCAAATCAATCTTTGAAAATATTGAGGCACCTCGAAGTTGATCAAACAAATCGTCAATACGGGGCAAAGGATACTTGTTGCGGATAGTCACTTTATTCAACTGTCTGTAATCAATACACAACCTTATGCCATCTTTCTTCTTCACAAACAAGACTGGTGCTCCCCATAGTGATACACTGGGTCTAACGAAACCCTTATCAACCAAATCTTGCAATTGTACCTTTAACTCCTTCAACTCTTTCGAAGCCATCTGATAAGGTGACTATGAAATAGGTGTTGTCCCGGGAATTAGATCAATAGAGAACTCGATCTCCCAGTTGGGTGGTAATCCCAGAAGGTCTTCTGGAAAGACAACAAAGAAAATCTCGCACAACTGATATATCGTCAATTTCTAGCCTGGTAATCTGAGTATCAATCACATGAGCCAAATATGCATGACAACCCTTTTTTAGCATTCTCCGGGCATCAAGGACAGATATCACACAAGATGGCAAAATTCTGCGCTTTCCAGTGAGAACAATTCCGTGCTCTCCTGGACTTCTAAATACCATTTCCTTGCGAAAACAATCAACTGAAGCACGATATTTAAATAAAAAGTCCATCCCTAAAATAACATCAAAGTCATGAATATCGAGTGGAATTAGATCTACTTTCAACTCATAATTGTTCACTCTAATTCACAATCTTTGTATACCCAACTAGCTAAAAGTGAATCCCCTACGGGAGTTGTTATTACCAATTCACTATCTAAAGGCTCTGACATCTTATCAGCATAGTTAGCAAGTGCATAAGAAATAAAAGAGTGTGTAGCACCCGAATCAATTAAAGAACGAGCATTTATACCAAAAATAGATAACATACCCATAACTATGTCAGGTGATTCCTCGGCCTCCTGTTGTGCAATCGCAAAAACTCTGCCCTGAGTCTGAGTACGTCTTATTTGTCCCCTCGGCCTGGAACCACTGCCACCAGCTACATCAGACTGTACTATGCTAGTCGACCCTACATTACTAGTCGAAATTCCCTTTTGATTCTGTCTCGATCTGGCATCACTAGTCCCTATCTGTATATTCCTCCCCTAAGATGAGCCTCTCTCCTGAAATCGGGCTGGACGGTCTTTCCTTAAATGTCCCTCCTGTCCGCATATAAAGCATCCACTGATACCCTTATGGCACTTACTAAGATGGAATTTCCTGCAAATCTGACAAGGCGAATACCGAGTACTACTAAGGCCATCGATAAGTCTCGATGCCATAGCCCTCTGAACAGAAGGCTGCCGATGCACTGGCTGACAGATGGAGCTCTAACTATGGTCGAATTCTCGATTAGATCCAGAACCCTGAGATTTCGACTTAAAACTCGCAGTATGAGCAACATTAGGCCAAAATCTTCCTCTATTCTTTTTATACTGTCCACTAGAGGTTCCTGTCTGACTTTGATTTCCCCGAATAGTCAACTGAATCCCCTGACTCTGTCCTGCCTGTAATGTTGTCTCGACTCTCAAGGCCGCCTCGACTAGTGGACCAAATCTGGTATGTCCCTGCCTCGTCACCATCGCCCTAATATCAGGCCTTAAGTTCTCTTCAAATCGTCTTCATTTGTCATTCTCCTCATTTACTAGAACCAGTGCATACCTCGAGAGCTCCACAAACTTGGTATGATATTCAGAAACAGTCATTGAACCTTGAGTCAGCCTCAAGAACTTATTTTGCTTGGCATTCTTGTATGAAGAAGGATAGTAGGTCTCAAAGAAAGTATCTCTAAAAATAGTCCATGTTATGTCATTAGCATCACTATACCTACTCCGAAAAGAAAACCACCAATCAGCTGCTACGCCTTTCAGCAAGAAAGTAGTAAGGCGTAGTTTCTTTTCCTCAGAACAGCCCATAAGATCAAAAATACTTTCTAAACTCCTCATCCATTCCTTAGCATCAGCAGGGTTAGCAGTGCCCACAAAATGTTTAGCACCAAGCTTAATTGCTCTCTCGATGCTAGTATCTTTATCAGGGTTTGGGAGAAAAGAGGCTATAGCTGTAGCGAGTCTGTCGAATAGGGGATCATTTCCAACTACATTACTCTGTGTCGGTAGTCCCTGAGTCTGATGAACTGATGCCTTACCGATATCTTCTCTTATATGGGCATTTAAATTTTCAGGTGGTTGGTTTCGACGCCTGCCTACTCTGCCACCACGCATCTTTAACTTACAATATGCATAACATGTTGAAAGATCAGAATAAATACAACATATCCCAGAGACTCTTGACCATGCTCTGATACCACTTGACAATACCCGTCCCGAATCACCCTAGTGGACTCGACACGTGTCGTGCGTCAATGGTAGATACCAGCTAAGTGCCGGACCCACCACCAAGGCAACATTGACTTGCTTGACCGTGACGTAATTTAATAAAAAATTTGACAGAGTTTCCTCTGAAATATGAACTATTCTCAATTCTGTAACCATAAAAAAATTTCCCAAACGCCAAAATGCCAACGACATAACATCAATCACTCGAACCATCAAAAACATCTACATCATTATGCATCATAACTGCTTCTCAAAAAGAAATAGTAAAGCAATTTAGTTTACAATATTTCATTATGATCACTGGTACAAATAAGTACAAAATCCCCCAAATATGATACAAATGTATCACTTGATGATTATACAATTTTAAGCAAAAGAACCCACAATTGGTGGTGGTAGTGGCTGCAAAATTATCAATATAACCTTCACCACAACTCAATCAACTGCCTCCTATAAGGAAAAAGTTAAGAAAATATATGAGATGATAATCCCAGTGAGTAGAGTATTTAAAAGATGGTTATATTGTCGTTTATGTATGTATATACATTTATATACTCATGAAACTGATATTTCACTTATTTTGGTATACTCATTATTCTTGATATTCGTGTCATAACATCGTATAAAATCAAAATACTAATACTAAATCATAAATTAGGCTGCTCAAGCTGCTATCTAAAATGACAACAATTGATACAACCAGATGAGCAAGTACACTAGTCGAATTCAGGAAGCTAAAACCATAATCTGAAGTCAATAAGCTGAACTGTAAGCTGAGAAATATAAGTTAAAAGCTACTAATCGACTATATACTGCATAATCACGTCAAAATATACCTCATGTAGTCATTTACTGCTGATCTGAAAGCTATAAAGTCATATGCACATAAACTGACTGATCAAGACTTATGTACACGGCCGTAGCCCCTCAGTGCACAAAGTGTTAACAACATAATCGTCCTTATACACGGATGTAGCCCCTCAGTGCACAAAGTGTTAACAACATAATCGTCCTTATACACGGATGTAGCCCCTCAGTGCATAATAGGTACTCTTACACACGGCCGTAGCCCCTCAGTGGATAAGAGTTACATTTACACACGACTGTAGCCCCTCAGTGTATAGGAGTCAAATACTCGACTCTAGTATACGGCCGTAGCCCCTCAGTGCACTAGAGTAAAATAACCTCGTCGGGTATTGTCTAATGGTTTCAAAATAATCATGCTCATTTACTAATTTCTCGAAAATAAGACATTTCATGTAATTAATATGCTTCTCAAAATGAAATTGAAAATCATGTCAACAATCATATTAAGTAACCGTAATTATAAGCTTATAAATTAAAATTCTTCTTTTTGAAAAAGTAGGTTCTCCATTCACAGATATATGCTGGACTAACGGGGCTGATATGCTGTCCCCACGTCCAAATCCCCTCCTGGAATGATCACATGCAAGTCATATAAATCTCATCCATATTAAGTTACAAGAGAATTCTCATTAATAACTCATACCTAACTTCAAAGAGAAATATATATATCCCTCAATAATCAAAAAGCCGAGACTTAATATTTCCATCTCATTTGGCAAACCCAAATATACATTCACTTAATCTTTGAATTACTCTATTTCCTTAATTCATTAATACTGACTCTCTTTTTTTTTTTTCCCGCTGCCCCGACAAGATTCAACCAGATTTTTATGACAATACTCATCCACATTCCTCATTTCAAATTTCTTTTAACTAAGTACACAAATCTTATCAAAAACTCATTTCTTGAAATCTCAATATTCATCCAAACTAAGAACTTAAGCACAAAATAAGTTATTTTCAACAAATCTAACTTAATATCATGAAACAATCACAAAGAAAGTGATAAGAATGCCAATTTTCCCAATTTTCGGATCAAGCCACAAACCTTAGCATCAAAATCATTTCTTCCAACCCACTAAAATAATTAGCTCAAAATGCTCAAATAATTAATTTCCTTATCATATTTTTGAAGTATAAGCTATAAATTAAAAACGCTAAATCTTTACCACAAAACTCAACAAAAATATATTTTCGAATTACCTCAAAATAGAAGAAGAACTTGAAAAACCAAATTCCAAACTTGATGGTAGCTTCCTTCTTTTTCTTCTCCTTTATTTTTCCCTTTTTCTTCTTTCCTTTTCTCTTTTTTTCTTCTCTTTTCTCGGTCGCTTTCCTTCTCTGCCGGTTTCTATTTTCTACTGTGTGTGTGTGTGAAATTAAATGAGAAATAGGTTTTTAAATTGTCAACATAGAAGGCATTTGCACAAGAGGTCCTTCTTCTTCCAAACAAATTAACTTTAGATCTTTTACTTCCAAAACTAAAATAAATAATTCCCTAACTTCAAATATAACTCATCTTAACCATTAATATATTAACCATCGCAAAATAACCCCAAGAAAATAATTTATTTCAATTTAATCTTTATTTGACTTTGACTTTGACAATTCCACTTTTGAGTATTGACTAGAAAAATTGGGTTGTAACAATATCTGTCAACCATATAGAGACAGACAAAAAAAAAAAAGGCAGTCATTGGAGCTTCCAACTCGTTCTTCCTAAAAATCTACAACCACCTCCACCATAAATTCTACTGTCACTTCACTGCACTAGCACCACCGCACAACCACCCACATAAATATGTATACCACACTACAATCACACAAGTCTGTACATCCATAGCAGCACACCACCACTATGCAGATCCGCAACCCACAACTACACAAACAACAGCGCACCATACATCCACTGCACCACCATGTCATGAGCTGAACCTTACCTCGTAACCTCGACATGCATAGATCAATAATGGAATTCTCACAAGCTGGAATTGTAACCAAATTACAAGAAAACAAAATGGGGAAAGTGAAAAACAGCAAAATAAGAAGAATGGGAAGATAAAGCTGTTGGTTATCTCCACAAATTACCAAATGTCAGAATATCAAAACTCAAAATACACTTCGCAACAATGGTTGTATCTATAGCCATCAATGCAGAAAAGTTGCACTTCCCCAACAATAATAAAAGACAATTTTTAACAAACTTATTACAATTTCTATTTAACCCAATACAACACTGTTTTCACTTATCTAAAACGATGTCACTTGCAATTCAAAATTAAGTTACTTCAGTTGGCTCTTTCTCTCTTCCTTCTTCTTCTTCTTCTTCCTAGTTCTGGTCTTTCTTCTCCCCCACTGGTTATGTACTTGACAACCCTCTTGATCTTGTCCCCAAGATCTACAAAGAGGAGATTGAGATCGGATCCACTCAGCTTCCTCCCAAGTTGCACTATCAGGGGTGGAATCTGACTAGTGGATAAGCCATTGAATTGGATGGTGATTCCTATGTGTAACTATTCTTGACTATAAAATGGCCAAAGGAAAATGCTCTAGCTGACCTGAGTTACTCTCTTCTGGCAACTGAAGCACGAACATAGCATGTTTTTTTCCCAATTTCTTCTTCAATAGAGCTACGTGAAAAATCGGTTAAATTTTTGAATTGGCTGCTGGGAGTTCTAATTGATATGCCATAGTGCCTACCCTTTTTGTAATCCGATAAGGCCCAAAGTACTAGCTCCTAACTTGTGTTCCACTGATTGTTGTTTATAGGGATGGAGCTTGAGAAAAACCCACTATCCTTTAGTAAAATACCTCTTAGAACGTTTTCTGTCAACATAGATTTTCATCCTAGCCCCACTTGTGTTAAATTCTCCTTTAGCTATTGGTTTAGTTTGTACCTATGCTGCAGTAGCTCCTCCACAACTACTACATTGGACTGTTGGTAAGGACCCAATGAGGGTTGATGAGGTTTGATCCCATATAGGCTTCAAATGGTGTCATCCTAATGGAGGAATGGTAAGTGGTATTGTACCACCACTAAGCTAATGCAACCACTTACTCCATTGTTTAGGATGCTGAAATGTCATACACCTTAAATACATTTCAAAGAACTGGTTGAGCCGTTCTGTTTGCCCATCTGATTGAGGGTAGTAGGCAGAACTTAAATGTAACTGGGCGCCCATGAGATTGAATAACTCTTGCCAATATTTACTTGTGAATACTTTATCTTTGTTAGAAATGATGCTCCGAGGCATCCTATAGAGTTTGAAGATATGATCAAGGGAAATTTTGGCCACTGATATTGCTGTAAAGGGATGTGAGAGTGCCAAGAAGTGTCCAAACTTTATAAATCTATCAACCACCACTAAGATAGTATCCTTACCTCTTAAATTAGGTAAACCTTCAATGAAGTCCATACTAATGTGGCTCTACGAATGTAGAGGCACAAAGAGAGGTTGTAACAACCCAGAGTAAGGAACATTTTCTCCTTTACATTTTTGGAAGACTTCCCATTCCAACACCTCAGTTTTTATGTCCTAGTTCATGCCTGGCCAGTAGAAATGTTGCCTTGCTTTGTAGATGCTACCATGTATGCCTGGATGCCCTCCCTCTTGGGATCCATAAATGTTCTGGATGAGTTTAGACCTAATATTACCTCCTGAACCAATATACAATCTGCCTTTATACCTTGAAATTTTGTTGAAGTATAAAAAGTTTGAATTTGCTTCAGTGTCTAATAAAAGTGTCTAAATTTTCTCTTTTTACAAAATTGTCCTCTTCATAGCTATCAACAACTTCTTGCATCCATGTAGAAATAACAGTAGATATCCCTGCACATTCCACATTCCACTTTCCCTTCATCTCTCCTAGATAGAGCATTAGCCACTATGTTATCAGTTATCCGCTTATACACAATCTCATAATCAATTCCCAAAAGCTTGGTGAGCCATCTTTGTTGTAATGGTATAGTGATTTTTTGCTCCAGTAAAATTTTGAGTGATTGATGGTCGATTTCGATAACGAAATGGCGACCTTCTAGGTAGTGCCTCCATTTGCTAACAGGTGTGACCAAAGCCAATAACTCATTCTCATAAATAGACATCTCCATGCTCCTCACTCTAATGAATTTGCTTAAGTAAGCTAGGGGTTTCCTGTCTTGCATTATCACAGTCTCTATTTTCCTTTAGTAGGCATTTGTTTCAATAATGAAAGGCTTCATGAAATCAGGTAGGGCTAACACAGGTGTGGAGCTCATTGTTTGTTTGAGTTGGTCAAATGCTACATCAACTGTCTCTGCCCACTGTAAATTGTCTTTCTTCAATAGGTCTATCAGAGATCTTGTTATCACTCCATATCCTTTGACAAACTTTCTATAGTATCATATTAGCCCTACAAAAATCCCTTAATTATTTCAGAGTCTTAGGTTTAGGCCAGTGCACCATTGCTTCACCTTGCTAGGAATTAGAAAGACCCCCTACTGATTAATTATATAGCCAGGTATTCAACCTGTGGCGGCCCAAAACAGTACTTCGACTCATTGGCCAATAGTTGGTATTTATGTAATATCTCTAGCACTATGGCTAGGTAGAGACGATGAGATTCCAAGTCAGGGCTATACACCAACATGTCATAAAAAATAACTAATATATATCTCCTTAGCTGGTTTTTGAACACCTAATTCATTAGGCTTTGGAACGTTGCTGGGGCATTGGTGAGCCCATAGGGCATAACCTTAAACTCATTTAATCCTTGGTGTGTCTTTAAGGTTGTTTTAAGAATGTCTTCTTCAGTTACTCTACTCTAATTTGATGATAGCCTGCCCTAAGGTCTATCTTTGAGAAGTATTTTAACCCATGATGTTCATCCAACAACTCATCAATAAGGGGCATAGGAAACTTATCTTTGATTGTTAAGTTGTTGAGCTGTCTATAGTCTACAAAAACCTCCATGACCCATCCTTCTTCTTAACTAACAGGACTGGGGAAGCAAAAGTGCTATTTCTAGTTTGTATTATGCCACTCTCCAACATTTCTTGCACCAACTTTTCTATCTCTATTTTTTTTGTATAAAGGGGCACCTATAAGGCCTAATTTTGAATAGTTGGTATCATCTTTTCAAAGGAATTTGGTGCATGTGACTTAGGGAAGGTAATCCTTTTGGTTCTTCAAATACCCTGACAAATTGATGGATTACATCCAATAACCCTAATAGGTGTTTCCTCATTTTTTCCTCCCTGACAGTATACAATTGTCCCACTATCCCACAAAGATCTTTCTTAAACATTCTTTCCATCTCATCTACCTCCATCATCAAGGCATTTGCTTTGGACTCGCACTTTGTAAGTCCACCTACTCTTTGTTAATGCTGAATCTGATACACCCTTATAAAAAATCAAAGGTGATTGGGCCAAACTGGCTCATCTAGGTCACCTTCAGCCAACTTGAGGGTCCTAAGCCTGTACTGAAATTCCTAGTCCCGCACCTTCCAAACTAATGGTTGACACAGAGCCTTACTCTCAACTTTGTCACCATTTGCTACCCTAACATCATTCCGTTGTTCTCATAAGTGTCATAATTCAGTTCTTTGACCAATTTTTCATCTACAAAACTGTGGGTGCTTTCACTATCAATTAGAATAGATATGTTCATTCCCTTAATTATCCTAGGAACTTTAATGGTTCTATGTTCCAAGTTCCCAGCCAGAGCATTGACTGATATTTACATCACCTCTTCATTCTCCCGTTCTCCTTCAAAATTTAGGCTCATTAACATTAGTAGGTTCACCATCTTCATTTTTTTCTATCTACAAATAGGAAGTTTATGTATCCGTTTTTACAAACATGGGCAATGGTACATTTTTCACATTTATAACAAAGTCCCAAGTTTCTTTTGGTCTGAAAGTCTGTAGGAGTGAAAGTTTTATAGTTGCTGGCTGGTTTACTAGTTTTAGGCGTGGAGTCAGTTGGTATTATCTCATCAGGAGGTTTGGTGGGATGCGAGTTCCATCTATTGTGGTTTGGTATAAAATTTTGGGTTTTTGAAACTTGTTAATAGCTAGGATTGTGGACTCTTGGAGGCTAGCTATTTCAAATGCTTTAGCCAACGTGTCAAGCTTCATCATTTTCACCATAGACTTTATTTTCCCTTTTAACCTGCTAGTAAACACATATATGTAATAAGATTCAGGGACATGAGGTAAGGTTAGTATCATTTGAGCCTTCAACTCTTCAAACTTTTCCTGGTATTCCACAATTGATCCCACCTGCCTTAACTTGCTAAAGGCCTTAATTACTTATTCTCCAGTGCTATTTGCAAACCTTCTACACAATTCCTCAGAGAATACCCATGAGTCCGCATTAGGTTGGCTTGTAATGAAGCCATCAAACCAAATGTCAGCCTTACCCTTTAAATACATTTCAGCAATACCCAGTTTCATCTCATCTGGAATCTGGTGAAGTTGAAAATACTTCCTAGCTTTCCTAAGCCATTCCCTAGGCCCTTTTCTCCTAAAGTGAGAGAAGTCAATTTTAGGGAGTTTAGTATCTCTTCTACCATCACCCTTAGCCCCGTTACCCATCTCTTGGCTACTAGAACATTGCAGTATCAGCCCACTACCACCTCTTTGGTTAGACCAGGGCTTTCCAATCCCTTGTTCTTTTGGTCTGCTCTAAGATCAGTTGCTATATGTGCCATTATAGCCACCATTTTCTCATACTTCTGATTTATGTCTAGGACAATATCCTCAATTTTCTCTTGTCGATGACCAAACACTTGGAGGGTTCGATTTGCGGCTTCCAAGTCATCCTCTAATCTACCAGTCACAACCTTAAATGTTGTACCTAAATCTGCCATCTCCAAGTCTAGCTTCTTCAAATGTTCATCCATCACCTTAGCCCTAGTATCCATAATTTCAACAACCCAGTCTAATACGTTTGCTTTGATACAATTTGTCATGAGCTGAACCTTATCTCGTGACCTCGACTTGCACAAATCAATAATGGAATTCTTGCAAGTTGAAATTGTAACCAAATTAACAAAAAAAAAAACATAATGGTGAAGGGGAAAAATGACAAAGAAGAATTGGAAGAGGAAGCTGTTGATTATCTACACAAATGGTTGTATCTATAGCCATCAAAACAGGAAAAGCCGCACTTCCCCGGCAATAATAAAAGGCGATTTTTAACAAACTTATTTCAATTTCTATTTAACCTAAAACGAAACCATTTTCACTTATCTAAAATGACAACACCTGTAATCCAAAATTAAGTTACTTCGGTTGGCTCATTCTCTCTTCCTCTTAGTTCTGGCCTTTCTTCTTCCCCACGGCATCTGTACCTGACACACCACCACCACCCATCCGCCATCACACAAATCACAACCTACGAGCAATGAAGAGGCTGGGAGGGGAGCCAATGTCCGGTGAGGTGCTTGTAGCAATAGTGATGGTGGAGAGCAGACACGTTAGAAGTGTTGATCTTGTTGGACAAGTTTCTCGTGACCGAATACCGGATTTAGCAATTGAAAATCGGATTTACAACTTATCGGATTGGCGCATACAATATATGCAACTTACTGGATTTGAGCATACCGTATCTGTAACTTACTGGATTTGTGCATACCGTATATGCAACTCACCGAATTTGCGCATACTGTATATGCAACTTACCGTATTTGCAGTGAACTTAGATACTGTGTTTGCACATATTGATTTTGTACATACCGTATATGCACTTACCGAATTTGCACAGAAATGCCGGATTAACAGAAATATCGAATTTTAGCCAGAAAATTACAAATTAAATAAATTTATTAACAACAATAGAAACAGAACAAGTAATCTAAATTGTGGAATTAATAAAAGAGCAAATTATCTTACAAACCGAGGCCTGTGTAAATATAGTTTCCTTAAAACAGATTCGTCTCCTAACCGTATATGTTTGAGGTTTAGGTCGAGCGTCAGTTTCCCAGAATACAACAGTAAAACAGTAAATTCTGAGCACTACAGATACTACTCCAACGAGCTGACCTAGTGTCTGAACAATATCACCACCAATATATGCAGACAGGATAAAACTGTATATGTATGCCCACAAAATTTTATGCAGAAGATAAAATGTGTATTTGTGTGTATGAAAGGTGGAAAACAAGGTTTTTTTTTTTTTTTTTTTTTAATAAACTTGGCCACATGAGTGGTGAATAACTTGCCCATTAATTCAATGACAATGATCATAGTTTATAGGCAATAACTATTGGAGTTTCAATATTTTAGAAAATGAAAAGTCAGTTAAAGAAAAAAAAAAAGTAGCAAAACGTGGATACTCCTAATGGGCCAATTTTCCTCCGTTCGGTCCGACATTTATGTACGCAAGTCGCACTCGCACACAAGTTCAAGGTTTGAAACCTATTTCGATCCGTGATTTGCATCGCCCTGCTCGCGCGTGGAGAGAGCCTCTATACTACACATGATTACACACTTTCAAAGTATAATCCTATATAAAGTGATTTTTGTTTTCATCAATTTTCCATATGGGACAAACATCAATATAGTTTTCTCTCCAACATAAACCATTTTTAATGGTACACTTTGAACTTCAATTACTCATTCACCCTAGTATCATTTTTGACAAGTAAATATATGATTTCGATGTTCTCATGAAGGATAACACAAATCAAACTTCATCTTCCAAAATAATCAAACGGGTCCCGCTCAAAATTTATGTCAAAGTCACCAACTTAACCCATTTTTCCAACAAGAAGTAGTGTTTTGCGGTAGCGAAGGTGGATGTTTCTGTCGACGGCAGTGATGGCTGAATTTTCCAGACTTCCAGTAGCTATTTTTTTTTTTTTTTTTGATATCCAGATTTTCCAACTTACGCCAGACTTCCAGTAGCTATTTTATTCTTGTCGATGTTTAGTTCTGGCCTTAGAGTGGTTGTGTTTCAACGTATTGACTAGTATGTGCCGTTGCATCATGAAATGTTATGAAGTGTGACTCTAACTTTCATTTAGAAATTCGAATAAGATAAAAATTTCCAAGTTTATAAAATTTATCCCCGTCATTCTATCTGTTCCGATATCACGTGGTCATTTAATATTGAAATAAATATTTTACATTAATTGAGACATGAATGCTATAATTTTAAAAGGTTAAAGATATATGTGCAATAAAAGCAGGTTGGAGACAGGTGCCATAATTTATACTTTCGCCATCTGATCTCAATTATGATAATTTCTGCAAAGCGTTGACTATTTGTAATACGATTACTCATTTTCAACTCATCTAATTATTATTTTTAATTAAGACATTAATAGCTTGTTTGATAGTCATTTTGTTAGAGAAAATGAATTTTTTGGGTTGATGTGATGGTGAATATGTGGTTGAAAAAGAAGGAAAAGTTATTGATGTGATGGAAAATATTATTTTATTGAAGAATGTGTGGTTGAAAATAAAAATGAGAATGAGAATGAGAATGAGAATGGGTACCAAACAGGGGAGTCCATCACTACCAAAGTAAGTCATGCCTTACTTATTTCTTATTTCGTGTAGGACTCACTCCCTTACATTTTTAATCACGTATTTGTGTAGGCATGACTTATTTGCCAAACATGCCCTTAAACCTAACGTGATCCGATTTACGATTCACTAAATTTGATGTCCAAAATCTATGTAATATTATATTTGTATTTACACACTTGAGATTATAAATAGCCGTGTCAACAAAGAGACAAGGAGAATGCTAGAAGGAATGGCGAGGCGCACACGCGACATTGAGGGAACTTCACTACTCGTAATGCTATTGTTGTTGTCATTTTTAAGCGACACCGGCAATGCAACCTCTGTTGAAAAAGATCGCTACAAGACGTGTATGGATTATTACCTTAAGAAAGGAACTTCGAAAGCCGCAAGTGAAGCCATATGCATACCTAAATGCTTAGAACCCTATTCTTCTGATTGCGAAATGAATTGCGTACGCGATCAATGCGCACAATTCGACGATGGTAATTAAAATTCTTTCTTCTTTTGTTAATAGTTCGTATGCATATGATATATGTGATTTATATAGATTTTTTTATTTTTTATTTTTTATTATTCCTCGAGCTTAATAACCCTGTGTCCCCGCGATAGAAATATTGCTTTTTAGCCTATAATTTGGTACAAGTTCTTTTGAAATTCATTTTTCTTCAAATTCATCTTCAATCACTAATTCTTTCAATTAAATAATTTTGTACAGTAGAAATACTTAATTCTATATTAAATTATAGAACAAGTAATATATTTCTTCATATATTATTATTTTTAAAAAATAGTAGGTTATTTATTGATACTAAAATAAATAAATGGCAGTAGGACCTAGAACTTGACTTTAGTCAACGAAAGAAATAATTCATGAATTTCACAAGTGATTGGGAATTGAAGAAAAAGAAAATGTGAACCATATGTTTCATTTTATTCCTTCATGCTCTATGTTATAACGAAGAATCATGTTACATGTACACATTTTTTTCATAGTATAGATCACATATGGCAAAACATTATTGAAAGATGAAAAAGAAAATAGACGAACAAGATGCTGCCACGGCAGCACCCTGTAGAAAACCTGTGAAACTTTCCTTGTACTTGAGAATAATCCCATCATGGATTGTATGAGATAGTTGCTTGAATCACTAATTTTGTTTATGTTCATATTGATTGAAATTTTTAAGTTAGCTAGATTTGAGTAGAAACGTCAATAGACCCTATTACGTTACATATTAAAATACACTCATCAATAACCCATTTTTCTATTACTTATTTATTTAGATTTAAATTTAAATTTAAAAACATAAAATAAAATATCGAATCATGTTCCATGTCGTCCCCACCCAATTCTCTGATAAGACGGGAGTAGGGCAGTGCTTGCACGTGCCATTTTACAATCCTAGATTTGAGTTCTACTTTTCCCCAAGTAAATACTTGACGGCGATACTTGCTAAAATTCATGTTCTAATAATGCTGCAGATTTGGCGAAAATGGCAACTTGTGTGAAGAATTGTAAATGTGACTCCCATGGTGTAGGGACCCCTGCACCAAATCCATGAAGAGGATCCCCTAAATTCTCCAAAAATATCCCTTTTTATGTGATGTAACAAAAAGTGTCTTAATTAGGGGACCTAAAATTTGTATTAGTGGCTAATCTGGTCAAATAAAAGATCTCCAAAATGTTTGTAGACAAAGATAGGGTAAAATTTTATTCAGTCACTTGAGATTTACAATGAACTGTTGTATCAGCAATTTGTTAAGAGTTTGATTTTTAGTAACCTAGCATGTAGAGTGTGTTGGATTGAATTAGAAAAAAAAAATGTATCACTCTTCATTCTATAATATATTTTAATCATGTTTAAGTCTGTTGAATTTCAAAATTAAGTGACTGTCTAATTATAGATAACCAACTTTTATTATTTCTGCGAATGTAATTCAAGTATCAATGGGGCAGATCTTGATCTTTTGTGTTGTGGGGTCAAAAATTAAAGTGTAAATTTAAAAGAAAAATAATAAAATGTTAATGAAAACAAGCCAATATACATTTTGATACTTTGAAAACGTCTTATAATTATACCATTATCAATATTGTTAAATAAATTTTGCTACTTGTATAGTTTTATTTACCATTTCATTGACAGATGATGAGCTGACGAAGAGTCAATCAAATTGAATATAAGAAGTAAATGAATTGAAATAAAATTCACATTTTATTTAGGAAGTAAATGAAGTTTAAATTTAATACAAAAGTAATTCGAAAGTAATTCAAATTACATTTAATCCGTAACTATCCTATAATTTTTGATATCATATTCCATGTAAATTTCCTAATAAAATGATGTAAATTATATTGAAAAATTTATTGTGCAAAAATAATAAACGTTAATGAAATAATTGAATTTTTAAAGACAAGATGAGTTAAACACACATATTTAACTATTGTCAATATCTATTTGGACCATTCAATATGACTACAATATAGTTTTTGAAACGAGTTTCTAGATGACGTAGACGATTTATGGATTCGGATAGTATATGATCATCAGTGAATTTTGAGAGTCAGCGTATTATCGAAATATTAGTTTGAAACGGCCTACTTTGATACGTCGTAACTTTTGTTACGGTCGATCGTTTTGCACACTATTAACAAGCGAACAACTAGGTCATGAGTACTTTGAAATGCTATTAAGAATGCAATGTTTCGACTTCATTTGACATCCCGAAACGAGTGCATTGGTAATAAAAAATAAAATAAAATTGTGGGGTCATTTGACCCCATGTGGGCCACCCCCTGAGTATCAACAATATTCTTTATAATGCTAAGGGATATCCCGCATCAAATAACAATGATGAGATAATTACACAACATGTAAAATATTGTGTTACTCCTCTTAATAAAATTGGTATTTCAAGATGAAATTTCAAGTCTTAATATATAATATTAGAATCCATTAAACTGAAATGAACAATTTAATGTGAATATAAAAGAACAATGATTTCAAATGTTAAAATTATCAAATTCAAACTTGCTTGATGTACAGTAGGCTTTTTCACAGAAGCTTGCCAAACACACACACATAGGGGGCTGGGTGGGGATATTTTTTGGAAATTTATTTTTCACAGTGGCTCCCATATTATGAGAGTATTCTGTATTTCTTCTATCTCTTTTTGTACATATGGATTAATCCTATCAAATGAGTCAACAACTTAGAAAGGACAAGTTAACATTAGATAATGATGAAATTAATGTATAACATTGAGCTCTTGACACTAAAGTCAAGTCTTAATACATAACATCAATATTGCAAAGAGATTTAGTTGAAGCACTGACTAGAGCTTTAGCATCCGTTTAATATAATGCATATTTGTATATTTTCAAGTACCACATTATTTTCACGTGAACTAAGATTTAAAAAATTTAAAAATAAAAAATACAACACTGTTACAAATTAAATTACGTGCAAGCGAAGTGTTCCTACCGAATATACAAGGATTAAAGTGTATTGCATTTGTTAGGAAATATTAGGACCCAAATATGCGGAATTAACACAATAACAATCAACAAGTCACTTTTATGGTTTGTGAATGATTATTAAGTATAATCAATATTAAACCTTAAGTTTAAACAATCATAAACATTCAGGTCAAAGTAGTAAAGTAAATAACATCAGATATGATGATAGAGGAAAATTCCTTCTTAGGATCCAAAACATCCGGGCAAACATTGCCAGTAAAATTCACTAGAAAAGCTAACTTACAATTGGTCCAAATACTACTAAACCTTAGCTGATTCAGATCATCCAACTTGTAAATCATCGAAGAACTCTTTGATTGTGTGATCCGCACTTCCCAACAAACTCTGGGCTACTTTTCCCTCCTCATGGATCACTAAGAATGAACTCATTACGGAGCACTAGAACTCCAAGCTCCTCTTGTCCAACTTCAAAACTTTGAAGGCTTATAGGTGAATGCAAGAATTTTTGGTGTTTGATCTTTTGATTGAAGCAAGAGAATTATGAAATTGTTGTTTGATCTTTGTAGTATTTTCTCTTTAATATATAATGGCTCAATCAATGTCACACAGATGGTTTGGGACGAATTATGACTTGAGTATATATAATATGAAGTGTTTGAAATTGTAAAAGGGCTGAAAATTGTGATATAGGGTGTGTGCATGTAACACGGCCACTTCAGCGCTAAGCTAACATCTAGTAGTGGCCAATGTTCTGTTTTGGGAGCTCGAGCACCTAGAGGGCACCAACAAGCTTTCTTTGAACATTCGTTAGTGTTTTCATTATGTCTTTCTCTCCCGATATTCGATTGAGATGATTTTAAGTGCGTTGAAAATACAACTCAAAGGGTACAATTCTTTTAGGATTAGTATGTTTCAAATTCAAATATTTTCTATGTGAAAAATGTATCGCAACTTGTGACTGAGAATTTAAAATATGACTTGTGTAGCATTTTAACATTCTTTTGACTTCTAATTGCATCTCATTGATCATATGCGATCTCTTTAGACATCTTTGAGCTTTTTGACTCATTCAAAACCTATACTATCAACCCATTGTCTTTTTTTACTTTAGTTACAACTCAATTACTTTAATTTTATCTACTGAATAGCCAATTACAAATAGAGACATAACATCATTAATATATTTAACTAAACAATCAAGTGTAGAGATGATAGTTTTACTTTTTCAATATTTCCTTTTTTTGCCTATTTATTTCAACTTCAAACATGTATTTTCAATGAAAAGAAATTATCATTTTAATAAATGCCAATTTTCAAAAAGACAGTATTCTATTGGGAAATATTAAACTAGAGTGCAATGTCTAAGTGCATAGATGTGTTGGGATTTTCATGTTTTGTAGTGCTTTTATATAGGGTTGAACAAAAAATCATCAATCCATCAAACCGAATCAAAATGTTGATTTTGAAACCTAGTTTTGGTTTCACGTGATTTGGGTTTCGATCATTTCAAAATTGAACCAAACATTTGGAAATGATTCAATTTAGGTTTGGATACTTAAAAATCGATTGAAACCAAACAAAATCGTTCATCCAATTTTGCAAGCTTACATTTTATGATTGAACTTATATTAATTTATTGGTTTAATCAACAAATATATTAATATTGTATTTTTATGTTTAGAAGGTTACAATGTTATAGCGAAATTTCACACCAATATATTTATTTTTCACTTGAATTTACCCATTTCCTTTTGTATTTGTAACATGTCTAGAAAAAAGTTAAATAATTCAACTGCAATTACCCCCAACAGGCCAACACCACACACCACACGAAAATATGTATGAAAGTAAGGCATTCCACCACGTTATTGTTTACAAATTGGTCAAGACAACATAGACTTTTTTTCTCCTAGACATTTCCTGGTTTCATGTGGTCTAGAGAGGCCATCCTCTCCTTCCTCATTCTGCTAGGTATCATCTCTCGCCGGTTGATACCAGCCTTTCCCTCGTCGGCTAGCGGACGTTCCTTTCTCCATCGTCCGCCACCATAAAACGTATGTACATTGGCCGCGCGCAGCCCAATATGACTATCTTGAAACCTTTCCAACTTTTAGAAATAAATATCATTTCTGCCCAAGATTTGGAGCATGTGTCGAGGAAAATGAAAACATATGCCAAAGCATGGGTGCATTCGGATCGAAAACTTTCTTCGAGTGTCGATGCCAAAGGCCATGTCAATCCTACATGGAATGACAAATTTGTTTTTCGGGTCGACGAAGAATTTCTTCGACGAGATACATCTGCGGTTATGATCGAAATTTACGCGGTGAATTGGTTCCGGGATACCCTTGTGGGCACCGTACGTGTCCTTGTCGGAAACCTCATCCCGCCGCCGCCTTTGCGGCAGCCCCACAACCGCCACCATTTTGGAATGCGGTTTGTTGCACTTCAGGTACGTAAAAAGATTTGTTATCCGATCATTCTTGTCTCTTCTGAATCTTGTTGGCATTTATGGGATTGTTCATTATTTATTTATCATCTCACGAAAATATACCAGAGTCTCCCCATTTGGTTTGAAATATAATCCATTCGTAACATATACATTTTTTCTTTCGATCCAGCCTGCATATCAGTTTTATTTGACGACGTAAATTTGAATGCAGGAAAAACATAATCATGAATCATGACCATATACGATAATATTATTGAATTATATGGAGCCTAATCACACCACCATAAACTTATTCTTCATTGGCCTAATCGTATTGTTGGGTATTTCAAATTAGGTCGCTTTAATTTTATTTATTTATTATTATTTTTTTTTTCAGAAATAAACAACTAATTGTAAAACGAGGGAATCTCAAACTAAATTCTTAGACACGTACAAAATGGGGGGAAAAGTCATAAAAAAGAAATGGTAATAGGAAGATTTGTCCTATATATGCAAATCAAAATCGAGCAGATCTTTACACGAAGTAGAGTATAAACCTAAAAAGATCATGAACAAGAAAAAATCATCGTAATTTTGATTAAATCTCAATGAAACAATACATCATTGAGAAGTTGGAGGTGAATTATTTATTATGTGGAAATAAATTTAAAATACAAATTTATAAGGACATGTACAACGTAATCACAAACAAATTAACGAGTTAAGAATAGACGAACAGTTAAAAATAAATTAGCTTCCACTATAATTCGTGTTACTTCAAGTTAAGTACTTTGTTAACTCTTCATAATTATCATTATTGTCATCTTCAGAGTATGTCGATCTAGGTTTATACCGAGTCATGAAAATCTCATATTCATCATTACCATCTTCATACGTTTAAGCATTCCTTTCATATAGTGACTCTCTAGGATAGAAAGAAAGCTATATGCATTTACTTTAAGGTTATAGGTCGCGGTTCTAGCAAATTTGGAAGCTCGGTCAACTTCTAGATTCAGGGCACAATTGTCGAGTAACACTATCTCTAACTTGGAAAAATTCTACTCTATCCATCCGGATGACCACTTGGATGACCACATGTGAGTGTGCGGGCCCCACATGAATAAAATAATATTTTCTTCCACACTCACACACAATGATCCAGGTGGTCATTCAGATAGTTATTGTAGCATTACTCTTCTAACTTGATCTTTCTTTTGCACCTCATTAATTGACCTAGTAACAAAATTTGCATTATTGGATCGATTAAGATTGAACTTGTAATATGTTACACAAGTACAGTGGCGAGGGCAGGTGGGGACAGTAGATCCCATGTCGTCACTGAAATTGGAAAAATAAAAATTTTATTTTACTTTTCATTTTATTATTAATATTATTACATAATTAGATTTGAATGTAACTAACTTGCATGCATGTTTCAGGTTCGTCGTCCATCAGGGCGTCCACAGGGAATATTGAACATTGGCGTGGCCCTTCTCGACAGTTCCATGCGAAGCATGCCACTGTACAGACAACTCAGTGCTTCGGCAGTTGGAATTCGAGATCTAATGGAGGATCCAAATCTTCACAATTCAAACAACACTCAGCCTCCAAATCTGAAACCCATTTTTCAGCGTTCGAAAAGTGAACGCAGCGAGCGCTTCACTTTTGATAGTTTTTCTATGGCTAATAGTTCATTAGTTGCTATCCCGGGACAGAGAGACAATGGGAGTTGCATTTTGAGTTTTTCAGAAATTGCGGATCCATTTGAAGGCACGAAGAAGAAGGGAAAAGCGAGTTCGGTTATCAATGGCGCGGAATTGGTAGGGAAAACTAGGCAGAAAGGGAAGAAGGGAAAGGCAAGCTCTGTTGTGAGTGATTCTGTTTATGTTAAGAATGTGAATCAAGATTTGACAACAAAAACCCAGAGGAATGAGAATGAAACTGTGAAGAATAATGATACACAACGTGAAGAACGTAAGGTGTTCGATAAAGTGCGTGTGAGAGATGGTAAGAAAATTGGGGATGAAAAACCTCCAATCCCGATACCCACTGGATATGGCTATGGTCCAGCAAAAGGGTCGATGCCAAGTGGCAAGTTTGTGCCGTTCAAACCAAGTTCAATTTTGTCCATCTCCGAAGTTGGGCCCTCTCCTTCTGAGGTGGCGGCAGCAATGGCTGCCCGGGAAAGGAAATATCCTTTGGACGATTACGAAAGCTCGGTTTTGAGTGGTTGGAGCTTGGATGATAGCATCGAAGGGCCAATGTCAAAACTTGAGAGGTGGCGGAAGGAGCTGCCGCCGATTTACGACCGTGGCTTTTCGACGAGTAGCTTCTCATCAACCAGCCAACAACGTGTTCGACAGCGCAATGATAGAGGCGGAAATGGCTTATTCTCGTGCTTCGGAGTCATATGTGGATACGAGTGCCAGTGCGTTTGTGGGCAGCCTCCCGAAAGAAAGAGCAGCCAAAACACCAGATACTACAGCCCATCACTTTCATACCTTCGAGGCAGATCATCTTAGTCGTTTTTCTTGACGATGATTAATTTTCTAGCTAAGTGGATTGCATGGTCCTTGACAGTAATAAGTAAGAAAAAAAACTGAAATCTTGTTTACTAGAGTTTCAAGTTCAATTTACTACGTACAGTGGAGGATTGTCCATTGAAGCATTGAAGTGGTACAAGTTCAAGGAGAAGTTCACGATGAGCCTATTCGATCTTCCATTAACTGGTTATCTATTTTTTCACCATTTTCCTGTAAATTATGTATCTGTTTAGTTTTGTCTATCAAAGAAAAGTTCCAAAACAATTCTAATCAATCTATAATAAGTTCCTGAATTCTTTTGCTTTTTTATGTTTTTCCTTTTCATGATCTGATATCAGAATGTTGACTCATAATGTAAATATTTTTATGATCTCAATAAAAATTTCATGTTGTGATTACTGTCATCTGTTTATTGATACATAATTATTACATATTTTTTTCTATTCCTAGTTTTTCGTAGTTTAAAATAGAGGGATGAAGTTCCTCTAGCTATTAGTGTAGCTCAATGTCTCAATCGACAAGGATACAGTTCATTGCTGGCTGAGAACAGAGATGATGAAGGGAAAGTGAGGGCTGCACAGCCGCTGGTGGAGATGTATGTGGCGGCTGGAAATTCCACAAAAAATCAGAATTTTCATCTGGTGTTTGGTTCACGGTGTGGTGCCTACATTCCATAGCTTGGGTTGTCGAGAGTTAGGGTGAGCGTAAATGTAAAAGTTGTGGGGTTGTTGAGACATATATTCATGCTTTCCTATGTGTTAGTTGCCAAGGCAATTTGAAAAGCCAGGCCCTGGTGGTGGTGGGGAGTTTTTAGACACCTTAGCAAACTCAGTTGGACCAACATTATTCTTGCTCTCCTTGGCCGAGAATTAAAGGGGGAGGCCGAACTGGTTGCCTATATTGTCTGGATGATATGGGGAGACCGCAATCAGATGGTTCATGATGACAAGGCAGGGTGCGTGCTCATGAGCTGTGTAATGAGTTTGTGTTTCTATAGGCGTCTCCAAACTTGCAGACAGGAAGGAACTCCAAGCTGTGGTTTGATGGCTGCCTCCGGTTGCTGGGACATTAAAACTGAATGCCAATGCAGGAGTGATTGTGGGCTCAGGCCGTGTGGGTGTTGGTGCTGTGATCTGAGATCGGCTGAATGCAGTGGGTTTAGAATTTCTGTTGCTAGGTGTGATTCGTTCCGAGTAGTGAAAGTTTTTTCGTCTAATTTAAGTTCGCTTTTATGCACTTTTTCTTTATTGTAGCTTTGTTACGTGATGTAAGTTGTTGTATTGTGACCCAAATTCTAGTTTAAGTTTGGAGTTGTATTTGAAGTGGTTTAGGAGAGATCAAAATTATGGACCGGGACAAATCATCATCGCATTTTCGCTAGCTTCTCGCTCGAGCGATTGGAATAGGGAGTTGTCGCCCACTCTTCGCTCGCCTATAGTTTCGCGTTGTAACGTGTTTTGGACTCTTATTCATCTACAACTTTGTTTTAGGGTTTCATATATATATGAATCGACGTGTATTTTCTCCACAATAGAACATAACACATATATAACATATTGAGAGTTTTAGATCTTAGTTGGAATATTGAGATTTTGTTGTAAACATATGTTGCTATTGATTATAGTGAAACTATCCTCATCTGTCAGCGATTTTTTTCCATCTTGGGTTTTTTACTTAAATTTTGGTGTTCATTGTTTAATTGTTTATTTCATTATTGTCATAATCTTTTAGTCAATTTCATAACAAGTGGTATCAGAGCGAATGTTTGATTATTTCACATGACAACGATGAAATATGATCTTTCGTTATTGGATCATAACACGAGATTTACTCTATGGCAAGTGAAGATGCGAGTAGTACTCCCGCAGATGGATTTGGAGGAAGCTTTGTTTAGCTTTGATAGGATGTCTACAACTTGGACACAGGAGGAAAAGCAGCATAAGGATCAGAAACCTCAATCCCAAATTCATCTACATCTATCAAATCAAAATTTTCAGGATGTTCTTAAGGAGAAAACTATCGCTACATTATGGTTGAAGTTGGAGCAACTTTATATGACAAATAGCTTGACTAGCAAGCTACACTTAAAACAGCGTTTATATTCTCACCGAATGTCTGAAGGTGAATCATTGGATGATCACTTAACTATGTTCAAAGAAATCATGACTGATTTGGAGACATTGGAGGTTAAGTATGATGAGGAGGACTTAGTGTTAATGTTGTTGTGTTCTTTACCGCCATCTTATGTGACTTTTAGAGATACTATTCTCTATAGTCATGATAATCTCACTGTGGAAGAGGTCTATGATATCTTAATGTCTAAGGAGAAGATGGGGCATCTTATTAGAGGATCTGAGAATGAGGCGGAAGACTTGGTTGTTCATAGGAGAAATCAGGAGAGGAGTTCTAATAGAAATATAAGGGACAAATTGAAATCTAGACATGTAGAAAATGTGTCATTATTGTAAGAAGAAGTGACAAATCAGGGCTAACTGTTATTCATTGAAAAACATAAATAAGGTTGCGGATGCTAATAAAAGAGGAAAGTAATCTATTAACACAGTAGAGGCTGATGTTATGGAAGATGAGCAAAGTGAAGGATAACTTTTTGTGATTTTTGACATGGGTTCCAACCTTGTAAGGAATGTGTCCTTGACTTGACATGTACTTTCCATATGTGTCCCAACAGGGATTGGTTTACAACATATGAAGGATTTCGAGAGATGCAGTGATTATGGGAAACAACGCACCTTGCAAAACTTTCGGAGTTGGTACGGTCAGAATAAAAATATTTGATGGTGTTATCAGAACACTTATTGATGTCAAGCATGTTCTAGAATTGAAGTGAAATCTCATATATTTGAGTACACTTGACTCAAATGGGCATAAATACACTGGTGAAGGTGGAGTTTTGAAGGATAGTTGGGAAGCTCTTTTTGTCATGAAGGGACATAAAAACTCTACGCAGTTGTACATTTTGCAGGGTTCCACGGTTATAGGGGATGCATTAGCTGTTACTACTTCTTTGACTGATGAGGAAGTTATAAAACTTTAGCATAAGCGCCTTGGGTATATGAGTGAAAACAGAATGACAGAATTGAGTAAAAAGGGACTTCTTGATGGGCAGAGGACTAGTAAAATGAAATTTTGTGAGCATTGTATCTTTGGAAAACGGAAAAGAGTCAGATTCACTACTGGCAAACATAAAACGAAGAGAACATTTGAATATATTCATTTAGATCTTTGGGAACCGGCCAGGGTACCTTCAAGAGGAGTTGTTTATTACTTGTTGACAGTAATTGATGACTTCTCCAAGAAAGTTTGGATATTCTTCCTGAAACAGAAGAGTGGTGTGTTTGGGACCTTCAAAGAATGGTAAACAATGATTGAAAAGCAGACTAGAAAATAGATTAAACGTCTACGCGCAGATAATGAGTTGGAGTTTTGTTCAGATGAATTCAATAGTTTTTGCAAGGTTGAAGGTATTTTGAGTCACTTGACAGTACCTGAAACTTCTCAACAAAATGGTGTAACAGAATGGATGAATATAACCTTGATGGAAAAGGTTCAGAGTATGCTTTCAAATGCTGGTTTGCCTAAGATTTTTTTGGCTGAAACTGGTACCACAACTTGTTTTCTGATTAATCGCTCACCTTCAACAGCCATTGGAAAAAAAATCAGAAGATGTATGGTCTGGTAAACATTCTTGTTATATTAATTTGAAGATTTTTGGGTGTTCTACTTATGTTCATGTGAATAATGGAAAGTTGGAGCCTAGGTCTAGAAAGTGAGTCTTTCTTGGGTTTAAATCAGGCGTGAATGGGTATAAAATGTGGTATCCAGAGGAAAGGAAAGTGGTGATTAATAGGAATGTAGTATATGATGAACTTGTTATGGTTCATGGTTCATCTTGTAAGGATTCTGATAAAATTGAGGAACAAAATATTTCAACTCAGGTGGAATTGAAAATTGGTCCAGTGGAACAATCATAGGGTTTAAAACAGACTAGTTCAAAATTGTTAAACAATAATATTTTGCCTACACCACCACCACAGTATTCTATTGCAAATGATAGACCTCGTAGACAGATTAGACCTCCACAGAAGTATGAGGAAACATACTTGGTTGTATATGCTTTGAATGTGGCTAAAGAAATTGATTCCACTGAAAAACCTGTTACATATTCAGAGACAGCCAATTGCAGTGATTCTAGCATATGGTTGATTGCTATGTAGGAAGAGATGAAGTCTCTAAAAAAAATTGTACTTGAGACTTGGTAAAACTACCTAAAGATAAAAAGGATTATTCGTTATAAATGAGTGTTCAAAAAGAAAGAAATGACATCAAGAATTGAAGATGTTAAATATAAGGTCATATTGGTAGCAAAATGCTATAGTCAGATTCCAAGTGTTAACTTCATATATTGTTTTCGTCGGTTATAAAGCATAGTTCAATTCGGATTTTGCTTGGGATTGTAGCAAACAAAAACTTAGAACTTTAGCAGATGGATATCAAGATAACATTTTTGCACGAAAAACTTGAGGAGGGCATTTACATGTAACAACTAGAGGGGTTCATAGTTTCTGATAAGGAAGACTATGTATGCTTATGAATTAAAGTAGTCACCAAGGTAGTAGTACAAAATGTTCGATTCATTCATGACTACTCATGGTTTCAGTAGAAGTAATTGTGACAGTTGTGTGTACTTCATAAAGGGAGATGGTGGATCGATAACATATTTGCTATTATATGTTGATGACATGCTCATTGCAGCCAAGAATAAAGCGAAAGTCAGAAAGGTGAAATCTCAACTTAGTAAGGAGTTTGAGATGAAGGATTTGAGTGCAGTATAGAAAATTCTTGATATGAAAATCTTGAGGGATAGAAAGGAAAGCAAATTGTATTTGAGTTAGAAGAGTACATTGAAAAAGTGCTTCAGAGGTTAAATATGCTAAATGCTAAAGCTGTCACCACTCACTTGGCTGTCCACTTTAAATTATCAGTTGGATTGTGTTGTCAATCAGATGAAGACATTGATTGCATGTCTCAGGTTTCTTATTCCAGTGCAGTTGATTTGTTTATGTATATTATGGTTTGTACAAGATCAGACTTAGCACGTGCAGTTAGTGTAGTTAATATATACATACATGGGAAATCCTGACAATGAACATTGGAAAGCAGTGCAGTGGATATTCAGATACTTGAAAGACTCAACTAATGTTTGTTTGCATTTTGGAATAAATTCAGATAGAGTAATTGGGTATGTGGATTCAGATTATGCAGGTGATCTTGATAAAAGTAGATCACTCACATGGTATGTGTTTACCCTTGAAGGCTGTGCTATTAGCTAAAAAGTTACTTTACAAAATATAGTAGCTTTGTCTACAACAGAGACAAAATACATAAAAATTACAGAGGAATGTAAGGAAGCTATCTGGTTAAGGAGATTAATTGGTGAAATCAATGAAGACTTATAGATTTTTACAGTGTTTTGTGATAGTGAGAGTGCTATTTTCTAACTAATGATCAAATGTTTCATAAGAGGACTAAGCACATTGATGTAAGTTACCATTTTGTGCGTAAAGTGATTGCTCGTGGTGATATTGTAGTGAGCAAGGTTGATACTAAGGATAATCCTGTTGACATAATGACAAAACCATTTCCTATTGCCAAGTTTGAGCATTGCTTGAATTTAGTTGGTGTTTGTCATTAATTTAGTCCATTGGGACTTGTTTGGAAAGGTGGAGTGATGTTTACTTGGACTTCCTTGTAGTGGAATTGGTTCAAGGTGGATATTTGTTGTATTTTGACCCAAATTCTAGTTGAATTTGGAGTTGTATTTGAAGTGGTTTAGGAGAGATCGGAATTATGGACATGGATAAATCATCATCGCATTTTCGCTAGTTCTCGTTAGCTGGACGCTCGAGTGATTGGAACAGGGAGCTGTCGTCTACTTGCTTCTCGTTCGATGTCGCTCGAGTGACGGTGTTTCCCAAAGTTTCGCATTTTATCGTGTTTTGGACTCTTATTCATCTACAATTTGATTTTAGGGTTTCATATATATATGAATCGGCGTGTATTTTCTCCACAACAGAACATAATACATATACAACATATTGAGAGCCTTATATCTTAGTTGAGTGCATTGAGATTTTGTTGTAAACACATATTACTATTGATTATAGTGAAATTATCCTCCGTTACCAGTGGTTTTTCCCGTCTTAAATTTCCACTTAAATCTTGGTTTTCATTGTTTGATTGTTTATTTTATTATTCTCATAATCTCTCGGTTAATTTCATAACATAAGTTGTGGTTTGTGTTGCTTTGTATCTAGACTAGATGGCCCATAGACTCACTGGCGGACCCAGGGGGTCCACAGGGTCCTGAGACTCTCAAGTTTTTCAGATTTATTTATTTATTTATTTTTTTGGTGAAATTACAAAGAATTGTCTTAAGCGGTCCCCCTAATTCTTAAGTTGCAGGTCAATGAACTTGGGTGGACCTTCCAGCCCAAGTTTTTTTTTTAAAAAAAAAAATAAAAATTAGAAACTCAACCCATTTAACCCAAATACTCAACCCAAAACCGTAAAAACTCAAGTACCCAACCAAAAACCGTAGAAGCTTCACCAACACTCATCTAATTTTCGGTTTGTTCTTTTGTTTACTTGAAGTTGGCAGTGTCAATCATTTTAGGTTTATTGGAGTCGATTTGTCAGTCTAAACATTTGTCATTGCTGGTTAGTGGATGTTGATGATGCTTCTTTCATAGACCTTGCAGCTTCATTCATCGATGATAATGCCCCAGTTGCTCAAGTTTGTTGTTGATTCAGACTTTTTTAGTTCATAATATTTTCTGTGTACCTTTTTTTTGTGCTATACCCTCGGCTCCAAAAAAAATTTCGGCTCCCCTCTCCATTCCTTTACCTCAATATCTTCAATTTTAGAATCCCCCAACTCTAACATTCTGGTTCTACCACTGCATAGACTTGCTTCTATTGTTACGCATTCACTGGATTGATAATATTCTGACATTTATTTCCAAGATGTTTGTGGTGATTTATAATTTTATACACTTGCATAGATCCATTACTCTTTTTATCTTGATTCTAGCATAGCAGCGTTATCATACATCATCTCACATTGCAACATGCGACCAGGAAAACCATCTATGTAATGTGCCGACCAAGGCAATTATGCCAAGAATGAACATAATAAATGAATCCTTGATCGGTTGGAAATGAATAATGTTATCTAGCATCAGTGCTATAACACTTATACAGATTATGTCATTTAATGGTGCTTCTCATTAAATGTCATATTAGTGACATCTAGATTTATATTTTAATACAAGTGAAGCTAAAAAAAAATTACTCGTCGAAAAAATCTAGCCACTTAAAACTCAGGGCCAATTGACTTTGGTCCAATACTTCTTGCTCACTCCTTGAATCGAGCATTTTACATTGTGCAATCATAGACCCTAAAAACCTCTTATTGCACTCAATCTATGAAGCTTGATGCCATTACATATTCCCCTCATTTTCAACTTTTTTTTTTTTTTTTTTTTTTTTTTCAAATTCATTTTCAACTATATTTCACGAGATCCACAATTTTTTTTTCTTCCAAACACTCCTTCGTTCCTAGTTTTTCATGTAATTCATGCTAATACAATACAAGTTAACAAGCTTTATTTAAAACTTTGCCTCTCGAATTTAGTACGAAGTTCTCTATTTGTACTGTATGATAACTATGAATATTATGTGATCTTCAAGGATTGCTTTACAATTTATATTTGACGATATTCTCCCAAATGCAAATTGATAATTAAATGTCTAGTTGAATTTTTCTAATCACCAATTATTACTCTATTTAGAGTGACAATGTTGGTGAGTATCAAATCCTCAAGTCGTACCTTCTCCATCACCACCGGATTCAAACCCTCGAAAAACTCCAAAATGCACCCACCACCACCACCATTCGTCTCCAGTTTCAGATTTGTTTTCAGATCTGGATCTCAAAACCATAAAATGTTTGTGAATTTGATCAATCCATTTGTGTGTTCCTAAGAGGATTTCACTTGTAAATTTTTATAAATGAATAATGTTAAGATTTGAATTTAAGAAATTTGTCTATTATGATATTATCTAAACTCACTTCATTTAAAAGTTTATATTGTTAAAAAAAAATATGTATATATATATATATATATATATATATATATATATATATTATTTATATTTATACCTTCAACAATATATGTTACACCCTAGGAAAATAATGAACTCACGATATCATGTTCATCACCAGAGCTCAAATGCCTCAAAATGGTTTGATTTCAAAGACAGATCAAGAATGCATAAATTGTGTAAAGAATAGTCAGACTTGGAAGATCTTGGATAAAATAACATAAGAAAATGGCAACTAGAAAAAGGTCGTGAGAATGATGAAGGCGAGGCAAAGTCCTTGTCCTGTACAATAGTACTTAGATACATACAACATGATACCGACTTAATTCGGGATGGCAACAGGTCGATCCCCGATCTCACAGTGACCTAGCCTAAACAAGACAAAGATTGCCTGAATAATCGAGGACTACGGATAAAGTCCCTACCCAATTTCGGATATGGGATTGAGACGGGGAATATGATCCCTAACCTGATTAGTAAATATATTTTGATAGTTATAAATATTCATATAAATACAAAAATTGTCCATATTGAAAAACTATTATTCATATTAGAGAAGGAATGTAATTTATTTTATATATTTACCATTAACATTAGATAAAAGCAATAACACGCAATTTATGATGCCAGAGCTTAATTTTCACTCGAATTTGCAATATGACTCAACATAATCCCAATTTCTTCCCACAATTGGAGACAATGGCTAAAAACAATATTTTTATATGAGATACAACTTAGTGGGAATTCCCAAAAATCAGTATAAAGAGAAGATAAACCATCAAGGCATGTAAAATCAGAAAAATGACCCTCCATAACTTCTAGAAGCCCCCTATTTGTTAACAGCCTGACAGAAGATTTAGTCCATATTTGGTGGAGATTAAAATCAAATGTTTATTAGATTTTGATAAAAGTTGATGAAATGTGTGATCGAAAAATTGTGGATCTTATGAAATATGTGGTTAAAATTAATTATTGACTTTGACTTAGATTAAAATCTGAATTTTAATTTCTACCAAACACGGACTTAATGAATGCTCATTATCTAGAAACTAACATCCGTGGCCTCAAATCTCGGACATTCTCGATGCAGTATTACACATTACAACATAGTACTAGAGGACTTAAATTTGTTTCTTTCTAAATTACTTAAACATGGGTTGATCAATCTCACAAAGAATAGCAACAAATTTCTAAAATATCACAACATGCTAAGATTGAAAACCGAAGCATCTCGAGAAGTCATTATTGCAAATACAATGTACATAATCATGAAATGCATTAGTTGAGAACCTCACTGCAAAAACTCTCTTGGATCAGTTACAAAACCAGTCAATGCCGATGCTGCAGCTGTATATGGAGAAGCTAGATAAATCTGTCTTTCTTTATGGCCCATACGACCTGGGAAGTTTCTATTTGTTGTTGAGACACAGACCTGAAGATTATGACACAGCATATTAGTCGAGTGTGTCTTACGATAGTAAGAGAACAATGATACTCATGTAGAATCGTGATAATTTACCTCCAATCACACAAATATGGAATATGGATAACCACACGGAATTAAAGAAACAAGGACACTATCATCCCAGATACTGCAGTACATAAAAAGCAGCACATGGATTTGGAAATTATGACATCGAGATTTAGCCCCTGTTTGACATCCTTTATTTCAAAACCCTTTTTTCTACATGCTCATTTTCAATCACACATTCACACAATAAAATATTTTGCACGTAAACCCAAAATTTTTCCATACTTTTTAACCATAGATTCTCCAAAAATTCACTATCAGAACTTTGTTTTTACCAATTCATGGCCATCAAACAGGGCCATAATCATATTAGCATATGATTGTTTAAGGACCATATAAAATCCTCACCAAATAAAAATACAAATAACTTGCCTGAGGTTCATTCATGCGTGCGTATGTGTCGCGGGGTCCACCTAAACAAGCACCACAACTTGGACTTGCAGGTGTGTCACATCCAGCTTCTTCAAATATCTGCGAGCAAGTTTTACCACCCGATCCTGGGACTAGGAGGCTATATACGTCTATCCAGACCTAAGAAATAGTTATACATCAAGTCCCATTACAAGGATGCATTCTTTGATTTCGTTTAAAGTATTTAAACAAATAGCAGAACATAAATTTAGCAGTACAGGGAATAGGTCATACCTTTTGCGTAGCAGGAACAAGGAATGTTGGAACTTTGACCTTTTTTCCCCTGCATATTTTGTGGTTAGGCTTTCGCTTAAAAAATCAAAATAAAAGACAAAAGAAAGTTCACACCAAGTTGGTACATTATCTAAGAAAAATATCTTATGTTACTAGGATTATTCTAATAAAACAGTGAAGTACCCCTTGTCAAACACAATACTCAGAGTTCCCCCGCATATTTTGCAATTAAGCTTTAGCTTAAAAATTCAAAATAAAAGACGAAAGAAAGTTCATACCAAGTTGGTACATTATCATTAGTCAAGAAGGAAAGAAAAACATCTTATGTTACTAGGACTCTTCTAAAACGTAGAAGTACCCCTTGTCAAACACAATTCTCAGTCTTAGAAGAGCGGGTCGAATAGATTTTCAACAGTTCACGTTCAGCATATACAGAAAACCAAATCCAAATTTTCTTTTGGAACTGGGTGCCATTTGAAGCACTAGATAACAATGAACACCATCATCATTAGGAGCAGAACTAAAACTCAAAGTTAGGGCGTGCTAAAATTTAGAGTTAGACAAACATGAACTTTTAAGGTGGGCTAAATCTTTTCTTAAGCCAATTTTGTGTTGTTAAAATAAAAAATAAAATAAAAAATTGGCTTATTACCCTTCATTTTTTGTCGGAGCACAGAAGCCAGTCCGAATTTAAAAACAGAAAATAATTTAGATTAGTAATCTTATACAACCAAAAGGAAACATATTTTAGAAATAAAAGCATTTCTTACTGAAGCAAGGAAAACTTTGGCAGCAGCCATAAAATCCTCTGTTTTTCCACCAGTGCAAGATCCAATATATACTCTGTCAATTTTCACATCTTTGCATTCTCTAGCCAAAGCACGATTATCCGGAGAATGAGGCTGAGAAATCATCAAAATGTATTTAATCATATACACAGCACTTAAATACTCATCACCAACTCCCCCCCACCCAAAAAAAAGGGTCATAAAGATACATTAACCTCATATTACTATGACTTAAGCTACATGAGAACGACGCCAAATCAATAGCTGAATAAGACTAAAGAATTTCATCTTTCTCGTACACTTCCACACAGAAAACTACATACTGAAGCTTTATTATATATTCAGAAAATAATATAAAACAAGTGGAAACAGTAAAAAGTATCTAAATAAAAATACCATAGTGATCTCTCGAATTGTAAGAGCTCAAAGTCACTTGTATTGCTCACCTTAG
This sequence comes from Osmanthus fragrans, assembly GCA_019395295.1. Lineage (NCBI taxonomy): Eukaryota > Viridiplantae > Streptophyta > Magnoliopsida > Lamiales > Oleaceae > Osmanthus > Osmanthus fragrans. The sequence goes on along the minus strand of CM033360.1, from coordinate 10,366,469 downwards.
CCACCAAAGGCTCCAACTTTGAGATATCAAATCTGTACTCTTGAAGGAATCTAACATAAAATGAAATAATATTTAATGAGCAACGATATTGTGTTAGTGAAAAACAATGAATGATGACCGATTATTGGAATGAACTGCAAATTATAATATCTGATATATATCTTGAAATAAGAAAAAAAAAAAATCTAATTTCAGAAGACAACAGAAGTTTTCTAACTGTTAAGACTTGAATCGAATCTGAAGGTGATGAATAATGCAGGAAGAACAAGGATATAGGTCTCAAACTAAGCGCACATACAACTCTAATCAATCGATCAACCTTTTGATACCACAGTCCACAAACACTATTATCACTTCCTGACTGCACCAAACATAAAGTTACATAAAATAATGAATGAAGCCATTGAGCATTTTGGATTTAAAATGTTGTGGCAAGTTAAATAACCTAAATAAATCAAAAAGATTTATTTTAGGTACATCACTCGTGTACAGAAGACATTTTAGCATGACAGAAGCTGCCAATGGTGGTTGGCATTTTAGTTGTAATTGTATAAAGCATATCTTATTGCATCCTAGTTTGCTTCAAGTAGAAAGTTTCAGCCACAAATATAACGATTCAATTTGTCACTAGATTTAAAATAAAGGAATTAAAAAAAAAAAAAAAAGAATTGAATTGGAAGGTACTACCATAAGATGTGGAAAAACCTCCTAAAAAGTTGAGTAAGCAATTACTAGGACGAGAAACTCAGATTCTAAACTACCTTGCTTGTCCATCACTATAAACTGGCTCATATGGCAAAGTTGTCTTGTCCTGACACACAATGAATATATGGTAAACCAAAAAATTATTTTCCTAGGCATATGTGTGAGTTTGAGCTAGTGTATTAACGTGCATGTGTGCACGCATACGTGCATTTGATTGAATCAGTGACTTGCCCATTTACCTCTAGATACTTATATGTGGTATTATCAGCAGGGACAACACCATTTTTGCCCCCAGCTTCAACAACCATGTTGCACAATGTCATTCTTTCTTCCATCTTTTCAACGAAGAGCAGAGACATATTTAGCGAACCATTTAGTGACTCAAATAGTTATATGGATAATCTACATACAACCAGTAGTAGCTAATTATCCTTACTGTCAAACTTTCAACAGTAGTACCAACAAATTCCATAGCTTTATATGTTGCACCAGCGACTGATATTTCACCAATGATCTATAGAAGTAAAGTAATCAAGTGAAGAAAAAATAGAGGATCTTAGAGACCACAAAAATATATGAAAGGTACTATTACTCTTGGCAAATCTTTAGAAATATAAAAGATCCTCAGAAAACAATTGTGCTTCAACTTACTTGCAAAATCAAATCCTTCGCAAGCAAATAATCAGGCATTTCGCCATCCATCACAAATCTCAAAGTTGGAGGCACCTGCAATACATTGATATAAATACTTACAAGACTCATGGAGGCATATAATGAAATATTAGTTGTCCATATTCTTATGCCATGAAATAAACACCCAAAATCAAAGTTAAGGATGAAATAAGTTATAGTAAAATAATGGGGAATCCAAGTAAGCTAACGAATTTTATAACAGCTCATCAGTTTTTAAGTTTGTGCTCATTGCTCTATCCCCAAAAGTTGACAGTTATTGTTCCTTGTTTAAGAAACTGGGCCTAATGGTCTTCTAGACTAAATGAAGCTGAATATCAAATTGAAAGGGGGCTACTTCAAGCTCATTCCCTGCAGTCCCCAATAAATGAGCAAGTCCATCCATAGAATGAAAACTTCGAGCAACCAAGATATATAAATAATGTCAAGTAGAGTCGATAAATTTTAGTGGTCTTCAAAAACTCAAAGAGAATTAATTACCTTCAGCATGAACCAAATTAAAAACTTTTGCCATCAAATTTCTTGCAGACAGAACATGAAATCACCTAGACTTAGATATTTTAGACAAAACTTGGAAGTTGGAACCTTAAATAAAGAACAATAATGACGTATTCACTTAAATGCTTAAATCCAAATAAATTAATTCTCTTCATAGACTTAAAATGGTTTCCCATGAGTTATCAAATTCCTGATAACTATCCAAACGAAACAGGAAAACTTTCTTGCTTAAAACTATTAGCTTACTAGGTTTGTCCAACATGTGCATGACATCTCAAAAAGTATAATCAGATTACAGAAGATTAATAGAAATGGCAGACATAATGTACTAGTTGAGAAAGAAAATCCCAACTCTGTAAAAAAAAAAAAAAAAAAAAAACTGAAATCAGAAATTTTAGAAGCAAAGCAAGCAAACGAACGAAAGAAACAAAAATGCAGATATTTTGATAAGTCAGTGGTGTTTGATGTGGTTATCAAGAAATATAAAAGAATTGCCAAAGAGGTTTGTGGCCACAGAACAATTTGGTGGAACATACAGGGTAAAAAGCAAGTGAATTTGAAGGATAGAGCTTTTACAAAAAATGGGATATAGGTGGAGATAGTAACATGATGTGGAATCAGACTAGCATCATGCCAGAGATAGATAGTTGAAGTCATTTACCCACTTATGGCATTGACGGAGTAGTACATAGAAAGAAACAAGATTTGCATATTGTTTTTTATTAATTTAGAAAAACAGCTAGGATAGAGTGCCCAGGAAAATGATATGGAGACTGCTAGAGAGGAATTTTTTATTAGACATCAATATTATTAGGGATATGTAAGGCAGAGTATTCTCAAGTGTAAGATTAGGTGGAGATAGTAAATAGTTTTCTCTCTCCGTAAGTTCGCATCAATGTTCTCCCTTTGTCCTTATCTTTTTATTTAATACTAGCTTACAAGACATATCCAAGATGAGGTCCCATAGATATATGTTATTTGTTGATTACATAGTTCTCACAAATGAGACTAGGAAGAGGCTTGATCATATAAAACGTTTAGAGTACTATTTTGAGGGTTAAGTAGAACAAAGTTGGAGTACATCTAATGTCCTTTTGGTATAGTAAGAATACGGACCGTAATGGAATTAGTTATCACAGATGATCATGTTGTATACAGGTGACTCCATAAATTAAGGGAATGACAACTTTAGTGGTCCTGCTTGTAGACCTAAAGAAACTCTAATTTACAAAAATAATGTGATTTCAGTAGAATATGTTAGATTAAAATTAACACGACATGCTGTGGCTGCAAAAACTAAGATTGCATTGGATCTTCAAGTAGATATACCTATAAATCGAACAGAATCGCGAAAAATGATTTATGTAGCCAATATCAAATTGTATTTAAAAAAAATGTTTAGTTGTTTGTTTGTCTTGGATTCAACGAGAGTACTGCATGATATCTAGATCACTGTGAATCTGTGATGAATAGGAGATTGTGAAATCATATGAAAAATCAATTAGGAAAGAACACAAGCAATAAATTAATGAAATTAAGAAGACCAGACAAACCTTCAGTAAGAGCTTTCCGGTACCCAGCACAAAACCAGCATCAGTATTACCAATTCCAGTTGCAAACTGACCAAATGCTCCAGCAGTACATGTGTGTGAGTCTGTACCCAGCAAGACCTAATGACAGAAATAAATAATCCAAGAATTATTCAGGATAATAGTGCGTGAATGATTGTATAGTTCTCTAATTTTGGTAAACAAAAAGTACCTCTCCAGGTCTGCAATGTCCTTCTTGGGCAAGAGCTACATGGCATACACCTTTATAATCTGGATTCAACTGTATGTCAGCACATCAAGTTTTAGTCTCTATTACACAGAAACCCATGTAAGAAAGAAGCATTTAGCATCAAATAGATGGTGCAGTCCTACCTTGAAATTCCCGAGATCTTTAATATCATAGAAATATTTAATATTTTGCTCAGTACAGAAATCCCTCAAGATATCCACATTACGATTTGCTCGTTCATCAGTAGTGAAGATATAATGATCTGGTATGATAACAACCTTTTCGCGGTCCCAGACCTGTGATAGTGAAAGAGAGAAGAACCAAGTAAATTTGAAAATTGGGTGAGTCATATTTATCATCAGACAAGGGAAGAAGTAATTAACTACTGAACTCTTCAACTACCAAACTTATCATTTACTATTTTTTGAAGGAAGAAGTAAAAGAAAACCATAAACATAGTTTATGGTGATTGTTTATTGTGTTTGCATAGCTTAAAAGTTTTGAATTCCTTTCAATATCATTCAAGCATATTTGTAAAAAAGGAAATAGCAACAAAATGACACAAGTTAAGATTGTCAAAATAAAGAATGCGCTAGTGGAAAACAAAGTGGCTTTTACCACTCGTTACTATGACAGAACCATGAATGTAGCCTTCAGACAGGATAAAACCAATAATTTTGGGTAAAATATTAAAAAAATAGCAATTGCTAAAATTGCCTTTAGTAATATGGGGAAAAGGATTTCTTGAATAGCTTAACTTTCAAAGTATTATTAATGCTTCACTCATCTAAAGCAATTATGTTAGATTTTTTCAGTTCAAACCCATAATCTCAGTGGAAGTCATCGTGGGACCAGACAGAGAATGGTTTTTTTGGCTGAGCAGACTGACGATTCAACTGAGAAAATTTCAGAATGAGAATGATGTAAAAAGCACAAGTCCCATAAGGTTATCAAGAAGAGCAGAAGTTCAGTTGCTGATTCCTTTGTGAAGATAACCATTGAGTCATAGAGACTACCTAAACCTAAAAGGAAGAGAGACCAAACTCAAAACAAGAAAATGTTACTGTGCCTTTGATTGTAAAAAATTCCAAAAAATTCTACATTCGGAATCAGCAACTTCCCATTCCAGAAAGAGGTCCTTTAGTTCAAAAAGGAAGATAGCAAGGCTGACCCACAAAATGAAAGTTTATCATGGGTCAAGAAAACAATGTTTCAATATTGACAGTCATTGTTATAAACTACCTCTATACGATATGTTCAATATTCTAACATTCAACTAAGAATTTACTTTCACCATTGCTAAAAAGCTATCAAGGGAAGAGTTCTCAGCTTCGATTGAATCATTTTGATGTTTGGCTCTAGGAATTTGGAAACCTTAGAATTTTCGAATAGAATGAATTGTTCACAGCAGGAGTGTATCCATCCTACAATGTTATGTTTTTATAAAATAATCTGTCACATCACGTGCCTTGGACATAAGAAATGACGATCTTAATCTACAGCAATAGTTGTTTCTAAATCCAAGCTCCAAAATACACCTAAGATCACAGAATTGTTACAATTTGTTATCAAAATATGATCATTCAACTCATCATTCACTGCACTGAAACCTGGGAGTCATGCCAACTCATCTAAAATAAAGTTGCAACACCCACAATTCGGATTCAAATCAATTTCTAACTCTCTTCAATTCATATATCAACATAATATATTAATATTTGGTCCATATAACAATGTTCAATCTCAACAATGTAGATCATACCAAAAATCTCCTCTCACATCGCGCACTATAAATACTAAAATTTTCACATAGGATTTTAAAATATCAAACATGAGAAAATGTTCTTTAGCATATACATTTGCATTTTCTCCAAACTCTTTCTTGAAAATTCCAATGGCACCAGGGCCACAAACATCATGGGTCATCAAAATATCAACATTCACCCACACATTCTCACCAGGGAGCAATTGGGTTTTCTCTGAAGCCCTTGCTAGTATCTTTTCAGTCATGGTCAACCCCGTTTTGACCTGGAAAATATCCCAAATTTACCAAAATCACACCATTAAAATTCAATAAATAAGAAAACCAGGAGAAAAATCACAAACTTTATCCCAAAAAATGTTCTCACTGAACCAGTTGTGGATGGTTTGCGCTCAGATTGTTGTGGTGCCATCACAGACACAATTTTCTTGGAGACCATTTTCTTGGAACTCCATATATAAAATGAAGGCTGTGAAGAGAAGGCTGAGAAACCCAAATCTTTCTGCAGGAAAACGAAAGGAAAAATAGGAGTAAGAGATTAACCTTTTTAGCAGTTTACACAAGAAATACATACATGAATTTATATGCAGATACAAATGGAGATGTTCAAACCTTGATGAAAGGTGAAGAGCTTGGAATGATGGTCGAGGAAGCCATTATAAATAGGATTCTACCAAGGACGGATACAGGATTTTCGATAAGGGGGCTGAAACTTAAGAAAATCAATAATAAAATTTATATACAATAAAAATGAGAGACTTCTTTGGAATCCTATATTGCCTCTCCCATCCTTAATAACTGAGAAGTCAGAATCTTGGATTCATTCTTAATTCTATATCTTATTCCATAATCTCATTAACTCCATAAAACAAAGTAGAAAATTCTGAAGCCAAGAATGTCGCCAATTGGGAATATTGCAGACTGAGTAACCATCATTTTAACTTGCAAATCATAAGGATCATTTATTTTTTAGCACAAAGAGAAAGAATGATTTTGGTGCTACCAAGTAAACAATCCAGGAATTGTATCATTTGGAGATGATAGGGACTAGGGAGCAATCAGAGACACTAGGCAATCCAGAGTATAAGATGACAGTTATGAGCTTATATTTCAGGAACCTAAAACACAATACTAATACTACACACTGCATTGTTAATTATTAGCTATTCAACGGGCATCAACAATCTGCCAATATTATGAAGAAAAACAAAAAAATGAGGGGAAGAAAATATAGAACTAATTCATTTAATTAAACATAGGGAAAATCGTGTTCATTACCTGTTCCGAACTTGTGATCTCACGTTTTAGTATTGCAAAAACAATGCGATGCCTAAAACTTTTATTGACAAAACACCAAATCAATAAAATAATATATGCGTAATTCCAAAAATATAATTTTTATCCTTACAATTAAGAGTAAATTAAGGAATTGGTAAATTTTTATACAATTTCAGCCCAAAATTCAGCCATCCCCAAATTAGCTCAAACTAATAACACACACCCACCCCAAATGGCCAAACCAGGTACCGCATCCCCAAGTGTCAACTTCGTAGCGCGTGAAAAGTTCGAGCCAGGTTCAGCTCGCGGCTTGGAGCAACGAGCCAAAACTCGAGCTGAGCCCATTTTGAGATCTTGGCTCGAACTCGGGTTGGCCCGTGTCAGGGGCTTTTTTGGCCCGTGAGTCATTAAAAAAAATTATACAAAAAGGGGCAAAAGCTGCCTTGAGGCAGCTATGGTTGAAATTAAAAAAATATAATTATACAAAAAAAATAAAAATAAAAATAAGGGCTCGGCCTGGAAAAGCCCGAGTCGAGTCAAGTTTTTTCCGATGAGCTTTTGCTCGGCTCGGCTCGATTTGGACCCGCAAAAAGTCCGATTCGTCGAGCCCGAGCCGAGCTCGAACCTCATGAACCGACTCGACTCTTTGACACTCCTACTTGAAAACATAAAATACTCATAAATTGATTTATTTTTTTCGTATATTTGTATATTTTTTATATGAAAAATTGGTATTCATTGTATTTCTCGTTGCAACTGTATTGTTCATGTAATCATAATTAGTAATTACATACTGACGAAAATGATTCTATTTGACAAGGGTAAAAGCATAAGTTTATTCAGTTGAATAAAAGTGAAAAAATAACAGTGTATATTATAACGGTAATAAATCTAAAGTTACAGTCATAGTCAACATATTTTCGTAAAATGCAGCCTACATTAAAACTAAATTACAGGTGGGAAAATGGGTCTAATCATAATTAGCAACATCATATAAGAAATAAAGGCTCTAGTAGATTATTAATAAACATGAATCAATTATGCATGCACACAAATCATCACCTTTTGAGCAACCAAAAATGAAGAGTAGAATTCAACACCAAATAAACCAACCCAGCCATTATTTGGCCCAAGTCCTATTTTCCTACATATAAAGTTTTAGTTGTCAATTTGAAAAGAATAAAAATTCTTATGAAACTGTTTATATAGATAAATATGAAGGATATGATATTGATTGTAATAGGTATCTTCAAAATCTTTAAGAATTTAAAAGTGAGACATTTTGACCAAAAGTTCGAAGTCTATAAGCTCATTGTATGTCATTAAAATACCAGTATCCCTGCAAAGTATGCAAAGTATCCTACAAACAGAGAATAACTAAGCAACACCTTCCATTTAAACAATTTCGAATGTAAACAATATTAAGGCACCTAGCCACCTACACTATTGTGATTGTCCCATTGTGTTGATTCGGTTTAATACGAATATCTAGCTCACCAGCATCTCCAAATACAGAAGTCTAAGTCACACTAAAAAACCTCAAGAGCATCACTTGCATACGTGGCACTGCCACTTCCACTTCCACTTGCTTGTATATATTCGCATTTCACTTTATCTATTGTAGTATAACTGATGCCCATCTTAGCATCTCAATTTTCGTTACATTCATCTTAAGGACATCTTGGTCTTTAGGAGCTCAACACTAAAAACTATAAAGCTTAGTCGGTCTATTGTTAAACCCTAATGAAATATTCCTATCATTATTCCCATAAACCTTCCTTATATGATCTAACATTCAGAAATACTCACGCAACAAAATGAAATCAGCTGCCTAGTTCATTTTGGGGTGTGCTTTAAATTTATTATAGACCATAAGAAATAAACAAGCATAAGAAAGCCAAAAGTTTTGGCTAAACAATGATGTACCAAATATATCATTAACAAATATAAACAAGCTCTTAACAAAACTTAACATTTTCATCTAAAATGAATTAGTAACATATGCAATCATTGTTGTAATCGAGAGGCAAAACAGAGGTATCCATTGTGTACACCATTTACTGGTATGGGTTTAATTGCGATCCACCTTATACAAAATTTATCAGTGTGTGACTATTCTCATTCAAGTCACATAATGGATAGTATAATGGATTTAATGAACCATCAAATATATTAGCTTCAGCTGTGGAGAAGATAGACAAGATTACAACCATGCAAGACTTTAGTACTAAACTTTCTTGGAGAAATTAGTCTTTTTTTTGTCTTTTCACACAAAAAAAAAACCATAGAGAAAAAATTAGTTGATAGTGAAATATAAAGTTACAAAAAAAATCACGTAATAGTAATACGCACCCGTTTGCATTCTGTCGACCCTACCATCTAAGTTATTTTTCGTGTTACAGAATGACCATGCAACAACATAATTAACATATTTACTAAAAGGATTGTAGATGAAATATATAGAAATTAATAATCAAATATGTATGTAAGAATGAGACATGATGAACATCAAATGATCATAGATGACACTTTCTCATGGATTCCCTTTGACAGAATATGAGATACTTGGCTTGTAGATGAATTAGCTTCTTTACATTCTCCCACTGTTAGCTGTAATCATCATACATATATTTTCCTTGTTTTAGATGAAGAGTAATATGTACCATTTGCACCACCGTAAGTAATAGCAGATCAATGTAATGTGAAAACCATTCAGAAACTCCAGAGATCAATGTAATGTGGAAACCAAATTCCCGTATGCTAAATAAAAACCAAATGCAAAACTCACCAGAAGTTTAATTTTCTGGATTATGAACGAAATGTTCATTTCTAGACCTCTAATGCTTTCTTGGATTATTCTTCGCATCTTTCCGCTTTCATTTATTGTGCTCATTTGAAAGGATGAGGTAGTCATCAAACTTGTGCTCATTCGAAAATTTTTATCAAGTCCTTGAGAAAAAACTTATATGATATGTTTTTTTTTCCAACTTCCCAGACTAAAAAGATCCTGAAATGCTAGGAAAATGAAAGGTCTCATTCCAAATAAATTCTCAAGCAGTTGAAAAATGCAATTAGACAACATACCTTGGAGCACAGCCTCCATCTCCATCTCCATCTCCATAATTTGCTCTGCATAAAAATGTTTCAGAAAGGATAGAAGTACTTTTACAATATATGGGTCGTCGTAGTATTATGGACAAGATCTTTTCTGTAATCAATTTTGAAAATGATAAAAATATTTTGCACGGTATCTGATCCAATATGCTTAATTTTCTTTGGTAAAAGAAATATGCAAATGTACATGAAAAAACAAACATGCTCATCACTATAACAACAAAATTTTGCTAGCATAAACAATAATGGTGTATAAACTGGTATACTTTTCATTGTAACAAAGAAGATTGATTTGTTACATGTGCTACTTTTTTTACAGTAATTTCGAATGCTACACTGCGAAAATGTCCCTGGACTACACATTATCACTTTTCATCTTTTTCTTCAAATTAAATGCATCGCACATTTTACAATACACATCTATAAGACTATTATAAGTAAATATATTTGGCACCACTGTTCTCCTGAGCATTTCATCAAACAGATTCTTCGCTTCTTAAACTCTCTTCGCTTTACATAATCCACCAATCAAGACATTATACACAAACTCATTAGGATTCAAACCACATTTTTTTCATATGATTCATCAACTCTAAACCCCTTTTTAAATCTCCCAACTTCACGGCAAATTGTATAGTTTTCCCATAACTAAATTTATCAACCCAAATATTAGAATCCATAACATTAGAAAATATCGCGAGCATTTTCTCAAATTGACTTTTACAGACCAAAGTTTCAAGAAACAAATTAAAAACTGAGAGAGAAGAAAACTTACCATCTTTCCGTATCAAAATGTAGAGTTGGAAAGCAGCATAAACCTTAAAATACCAAAATTATTGAGAAACCGAAGCGAAACTAAGGCATTGTAAATTTAAATTGCAGTAAAACACACCAAAGCACTAAAACAACCCAAAAAATCATACCAATTTTAAACTTCGAAAGACAACACCAATAAATGCCAAAAGAAAAAGGGACCAACAAATTCATAGATTACTAATAGATATGCAATTACAACTCCTAAAGACAACACCAAAATATACTAATAGATATGCAATTACATCAAGATTACCACTAAAAGGTTTGCATTTGACGCAAGGGTCGAGTTGATTACACCAGCGGAGGCGGCACGACTTTCCAGACCGACAAGTATTCCCCTTGCGATCATGCTCCAATGTGACTTCCAATTTGGATTAAAATAGAAACTATGCCTATAACAAAAGGGAAGAAAGGCCTCCTTCAAAAATAGTCATTTATTTCATTATTCATTTATCACAATTCATAATACTAAATATGTAAATCACCAATCAATCTGTAAAATATACTAAAAGCTCAAAAAAAAAATTAAACAGAAAGAGCTTACAGGGTACAAGCGCTGGCGACACTCAGAGCGAAGACAGTGGCCGATAGACAGACGACAATGAAGAGTTGAAGCCTGAAGGTGGTTCACATTGGCTGGAGCTGAAGACTTAAGCACTAGATTAAAAACAAAAAAAAATCAACTCTCTTAAGAAAAATATATTTCAGGTTATATTTTTCAAAGCTTTTTTGCTGTATGTCAACACAATTACATTCACATAACTCATTTAGAATGGATATATTCTTTCACACTTTCTTTTCAAAGCACAAACCTAATCCAAAGTAACAGCGAAACGGAAAATGTATAAAAAAGAAAGATGATTATCAACTTATACCTGATGCAAAGTATATAATCTGGAAGGCAACTCAACTCCCCAGAAACAACCTGTCTCGAATTGCGTGAATTGCTGCCGGAGCGGTACGTCATCATCAAGTCCCTACGCTATGGAAGAATCGAAAGAGGTCAACGGAGTTACAAACACCAAATGTGAGTTTTGTACAGCTAGCTCAAGAAAATCTTGTGAAATTAATGGAAGGGTTTTTAGCGACATAGGAGGAAGTAAAGGATGTTGGGAGTGAAATTTGGGAAAGGAAAAAGAAGGGTTAGAGATGGGAGAAACGACAAAAAGAAGCATGGTTATGGCAGTCGGGATATTGTCGTTGCGTGTGAAAATGGAGAAAATGTCGTGTGAAAATGTTGCGTAAAAATGTCGCGTGAATTGAAAAAAAAAAAATATGAGTGCGAAGCACCTCCGCACCATGTGCTTTGCAATTTTTTTTTTTTTTTACTTTACGAAGGGAGAGAAGAAACAACAATGTCCTTTTTATATGAAGTGAAACAACACTGTAGAAAAAATGGTGGAGAAGCATGGTTGATGGCATGAGAAATTGGAGAAATCAACAAACTACCGACGGAAAAAATAAATTATCAAAACGGTGTCTGAAGTGAGCAAACGACACCGTTTATGTTTGTGACACATATTGCCTACATGTGACAAGGAATTAAGGCTCTTTATATTGTAGTGACTTTAACTAAGAAGCCGATTAAGGAAAATTGCAGAATCCGTCTCCAATTTATTGACAGTAGCGAAAGGGTCCCATTCTATTTTATTTTTTGAGTATGTATCCCAAGCCTATCATGTTGATTGCACCATAGTCCTCATTGGATGGAAAAACATCATAATGAAAAATGAGATTAATAATTATGTGTTCATATGTATGTATATGACTATTGATACATTCACAAAATTGCATACACAATATGTATAAAGATTTCAGAGAAAAGAAAGATCATTTGTTTTTTTTTTCATTTTCTTGTTAGTTGGAAGAGAGAGAAAAACTCATTTAATTTTTGTTGGGTCTTCAAATAGAGACTCATAAAAAAAAAAAGGTCGAAATTAACCATTTTATGAAAGTGTGCAAGTATTTATTATTGTTATTATTTGGTTGTTGCTGTTTCTTTAGCATCTAAACCTGAGCTATCGATTGTAGTGGTGGATAGTCGTTAGTAACAAAGAGGCGTAAGAATGTGAGTGAGCACTTATATGACTTTTGGGGCTTCTTTTCCTACTGTCTTAAATATTTTTTTCCTTTTGTTTCTAATTATTTTCTATTTGAATTGAGTCATGACATTTTCACCCCCTCACAAGGGAGACTTACATGTGTATCACAACATTTTTGATGGTTCCGTTCATTGAGGACCACAGTGCAACAAAAACGATAAATTGAGAATTTGAGATTGGGGGATCTGTTTGCTACTATGTCAATATGGGGACTAACAATGCAATTCTCCTAAATAATTATTATTCCTATTAGTTATGCCCTCGTTTGATAACCATTATTTGAATAAAATGGAGTTTTAATAGTATTTTTTTGGACAACGTATGGTTAAAAAGTATGAATTTTTTTTGAATTTACGTGCAGAATATGTTATTGGCGTCGTAGTGGTGGCACTATCGGTGTGTGGTGTTTGACCAGTTGTGGTGCAAATGTGGTGTGTGGTGGGTTGGTAGGTTTAGATCTTGTTGGTGGTGGTGGTGGTGGTGGTGGTGGTGATAGTGATGAGGTGGCGATGTTATGGTCGTGCTATTGTGTTGTTATTGTTGGAGGTGGTTGTGGCGGTAGCAGAGGTGACGGTGGCGATGTGATGGGATGAAGAGTGATTATGACTAACTATTTGGTTGATTTGTGACCACATATTGGTCGTGGATCGGGATCGGGATCGGGACGGGAGGTTGGGTGTTTGGTGTATGTGACCAATTATTTGGTTCTCTGTGACTAACTATTAAATTGTGACCGTAAAAGTTGATAATTTGTGACAAAAAAAATTTGTGACCAACAAATTTGAAATAGGGGTTTTTGCTTAAGAAGTGTAGTCAACTATGATGTTTGGAAAAATAGCCTATATCAATAATTTTTGTTCCAATAGCCTATAGTCCATTTGATTTATATATTAAAAGTCTTAAATACCCTTAAATTGAAATGAGTAAAATGTCCAATGGAGACCAATATTTACCAAATTCCCAAACATAAATCTCTAAATCTCCTTCATTCTAACGTTTCCAACCCCATTTTCACCATAATATACCCACCTTCAAATCCGATTTTCTTATTCTTCATATGCTTATTCTTACTTACAATTAATGATTACATTTTGAAGTTTATTTATTTGAACTAAGAACAAATCAAACAATGCAAATTTTGGAAGTGGGTTAGCAAGAATCGATTTCAAACAGTTGAAGGTATGTTTTATAAAATGAAAATTAACAATTTCTTGTTATTTTCTAGTTGTATACTACGAAAAAAATCAATTGGGTAAGCAAAATTTGCTGTGAAATATAAAAACGGAATGATGCCGTTTTCCTATAGTTGTATGCCATTTTTTTGTAGTTGGGTGCCGTTGTAAGATGACAATTGTGGTTTGATACAGTTGCTTGTAAATTAGTCATTCATCCATTCTTTTATAGCATTTTATTATTTTAAACAAACTGAAATGACATATGCACATTTTAAACTACATATGCCATTTTTCTACTTAAAATCTGTTATGTAACAATATGGGTGATCTTTTGTTTGTTATTGAAGTTGTATTTTATATATTCAATTTTAACAATTAGTGGAGTAATATATTACATCTTTTTTGTTGAATTATAGATATGCACTCTAGTGCAATGATTGTCATTTGTTATTTTATTGAATTTGAAAAAGAGTAATCAAGGTGGATAAATTTGAAAATGGACAGAGAACGATCAAGACACTGCAACTAATATTTTTGTATCAAAAACTATTTGACAGAGTGGCCATAATCGCCTAACCTGCAAAAATGCTCTACACTAGTTGACAGATCATGGGACTTTTTTTGTCGAACTTTTACCTTGAAATTGTGGATAAATTATCATAGTTTTTTTTATACATTTTGATAGTTTTGATAACTTGTTATGGATGAATGTAAATTATAGTTTGATCAGGTTTTTAGTAACTATGACAGCAGCACTTTGTTCAGACCAAAACGACATCAAGTCGTTTTAAACGTATGACTGACGTTTCTACTCATTTAGTGTTCGTTTCTATTCATTCACGTTTGTTATGGATGGATGAATGTTAATTGTTGAATTTAATCTTCAAATTGTGATGGTTTTTGATAAATTCTGGTACTTAATTCGATTAGGTTTTTGGTTACCATGACAACAACACTGATTGTTCAGACCAAAACTACATCTGATCGTTTTAAATGTTTGGTATCCAAAATATAGTACGTGTAGTCGTTCAATGTGTACGAGTCATGTATGATGTTTTCAAACATGTTTTACTAGTTTTTGAGTGAAATCAATACCCTATGACCCAAAACGGCATGTACTCATTTTATACGTATGGCTGTCGTTCTACTCATTTTTGTGTTCATTTCGGTTCATTCACGCCCGTAGCCACGTGAAAGTTTATGTATGAAAGTTTTAACCACATTTTGACATTGCGGTCGATACATTTGTTTTGTTCAAACTATAGTGAGTCACCCCCATAATCTGGTATG
Source organism: Osmanthus fragrans (assembly GCA_019395295.1). NCBI lineage: Eukaryota > Viridiplantae > Streptophyta > Magnoliopsida > Lamiales > Oleaceae > Osmanthus > Osmanthus fragrans. The sequence continues at coordinate 10,351,260 of CM033360.1, read as the reverse complement.
AAACTACACTTCACGTGACAACAAGGAAAAATGTAAGTAGCAAGTGTGGTTTAAATGACAACAAGTGTAGTGGTTCAATTTGTACGAGTCATGTATGATGTTTTCAAGCATGTTTTACTAGTTTCGGATTGAAATCGATTCCCTATGACCCAAAACGACATCTGTTCATTTTAAACGTATGACTATCGTTTCTACTCATTTTGTGTTCGTTTCAATTCATTCACGCCGTAGCCATGTGAAAGTTTAACGATGATAGTTTTAACCACATTTCGACGTTGCTGTCGACACATTTGTTCAAATTATAGTGAATCACTCCATAATCCAATAAGAAACTACATTACACTTGACAACAAAGAAAAACGTAAGTAGCAAGTATGGTATCCAAAACATAGCTCGTGTAGTCGTTCAATATGTATGAGTCATTTATGATGTTTCAAAGCATGTTTTACTAGTTTCGAAGTGAAATTGATAGCTCATGACCCAAAATGGCATGTTATCATTTTAAATGTATGGCTGACGTTTATACTCATTTAGTGTTCATTTCGATTCATTCATGCCCGCAGCCACGTGAAAGTTTAGGGATAAAAGTTTTAACCACATTTTGACGTTACCGTCGATACATTTGTTCAAACTATAGTGAGTCACCCCATAATCCGGTATGAAACTACACTTTACATGACAACAAGGAAAAATGTAAGTGGCAAGTGTGGTTTAAATGACAGCAAGTGTAGTGGTTCAATTTGTACGAGTCATGTATGATCTTTTCAAGCACGTTTTACTAATTTCGGACTGAAATTGATTCCCCAAGACCCAAAACGACATCTGCTCGTTTTAAACGTATGGCTCTCATTTCTACTCATTTTGTGTTCGTTTCAGTTCATTCACGTCGTAGCCATGTGAATGTTTAAGGATGATAGTTTTAACCACATTTCGATGTTTCGGTCGACACATTTGTTCAAACTATAGTGAGTCACTTCACAATCCGTTAAGAAACTATATTACACTTGACAACAAAGATAAACGTAAGTAGCAAGTATGGTATCCAAAACATAGCCCGGGTAGTCGTTCAATGTGTACGAGTCATTTATGATGTTTCAAAGCACATTTCACTAGTTTTGGAGTGAAATCGATACCTTGTCCAAAATGGCATTTGGTCGTTTTAAACGTGTAGCTAACGTTTCTACTCATTTAGTGTTCATTTCGATTCATTCACGCCCGTAACCACTTAAAAGTATGGGGATGAAAGTTTTAACTACATTTCGACGTTACGATCGACACATTTGTTCAAACTATAGTGAGTCACTTCATAATTCAGTAGGAAACTAAATTGCACTTAACAACAAAGAAAAACATAAGTAGCAAGTTTGGTATCCAAAACATAGCACGTGTAGTCGTTCAATGTGTACGAGTCATGTATGATGTTTCAAAGCACGTTTCATTAGTTTTGGAGTGAAATCGATACCTCGTGACCCAAAATGATATTTGGTTGTTTTAAACGTGTAACTGACGTTTCTACTCATTTAGTGTTCATTTCGGGTCATTCATGCCCATAACCACGTGAAAGTATAGGGATGAAAGTTTTAACTACATTTCGATGTTGCGATCGACACATTTGTTCAAACTATAGTGAGTCACTCCATAATTCGGTAGGAAACTAAACTGCACTTGCAACAAAGAAAAACGTAAGTAGCAAGTTTGATATCCAAAACATAGTACATGTAGTCGTTCAATGTGTACGAGTCATGTATGACATTTCAAAGCATGTTTCACTAGTTTCGAAGTGAAATCAATATCCCGTTACCCAAAACGGCATTTGGTCGTTTTAAACGGATGATTGCCATTTAAGGTTTAAGTTTTAGGGTACACGATTTAAAAAATAGAAAAACGTGTAATTGTTTAGCATGTACAAGTCTTGTATGATGTCCAACACATTATTTTACTAGTTTTGGAGTAAAATCAAGACCCCTTGACCTAAAATGACATGTTGTTGTTGTACACGTAGGGATCCATTTAGGGGGTAGACTATACAAAAACATAGCACATGTAAATGTAAAAGTGAAATCGAGACCCTATTACCCAAAACGACATGTTATCATTTTACAAGTATGACTACCGTTTAGGGCATACAAAACATAGCATGTCTCCTACTAAAATAGACCCATAACCTAAAATGGCACACGAACGTTTTAATCGTATGACTGCCATTTTTTCTAATTCAATGTATAGTTCGCACCATCTTTGCTCATTCAGTCCGGACAAGTCATCTATGATATTCTAATACTTGTTTCTTAGTAAGATTGGGGCCTCGTGACCCAAAATGACATATTGCCATTTTAAACATATAACTGTCGTTTTCCAGTCTAAATATACAATTTGTTTTTCCATCGCATAAATATACAAGTTTTCATAAAAATTGCAACTCCGTTTCAACCCTAACTGCTTCAATGTTTGAATAAAACATTCATACAATAAAAAAAAAATATAGCGATATTTCATTGCAACACTAGTTAGGATCCATACATCAGTTTCTTAATCAATCATAAAAATCAATACTAACTAGACAAAATCAACATCCATGCACTTGTTTTCCAACTAAATCATGCAAAACACTCCCATTTAGACAAATTAGCATCTAAGTCCTATATCCCCCGACCACATAAAGTTTAAAAATATACAAAAAAAAAAAAAACAATTATGGATCAAAATGCATAGCAAAAACTTCAGTAGCTAGTTTCTTCACGCAACATTCAATTGTATCATCATATATAAGTTTCACGTCTAATCCGACCGACAAAAGTTCTCTGCATAATCAACAAAATCCAAAATCGTAAAAAAAAGACATTTAGTTAAATAACACAAAATAATATCAAATTGTTAATACTTCATCGATATCACAGAATATTCATTTCATTACACTAACATTGCAACTAACATGACATTTAAATATTTTCAGCAAGTAGATCTTAAATATCTAATTTTCAATAGCAATTTTTATTAAATTGCCATCTTTGCTCCCAATTATCAACTCAACACTAATTAGAATCCAAAAAATCATATGTTGTTGGGAAAATATTTTTTTTAGTTAAGAAGCAAAAGTCCCTCAAACAATAAGTGGAACATAACATGAAGACAATTGTCGTATTTCATTTTCTGGGAAAAAACAAAAATTTGCTTGTTGCAATTTCATCACGTAATTTCTCCATAGGAGCAAGCCTAGGTTTCGTAAAAATGCATAATTGTTTGCAGCCTCAAACAAGAGTAAGTCGTATTTACAACAAAAGCAGACATAAAATGAACTACCTAAAAATACAGTTGGTTGCACATGAAACCCCCAATTTTCAAAACAAAGGCACAAGCAATGGCAAGAAACTCTCAACTTAAAAATGAATTCCCTTACCCTAGCACTTAATTAGCAGTTATCAGTTTTCTCTTAATGAATGTTGTCATTTTAAACATATATCTGCCGTTTTCCAAACTGGGTGAATTTGCGTAGTTAATAATACAATTTGTTTTTTCATTGCATAAATATACAAGTTGTCATAAAAATTGCAATTTCATTTCAATCCTATCTGCTTCAATGTTCGAATAAAGCATTCATACAATGAAAAACATAGCAAAATTTCATAAAATGGCAACAAATATGAAGAATTTACAGTAATGTTAAGTGATTCTTAGTACAATTCATTTTCAAAAATAGATAAACGGTAAGGTGACATTTTCAAAATTACATAAACGACATGATATCATTTTTAGAACTAGGTAAACTATATAAATGGCAACGTTATATTTTTCTCAATTTGATACTAGACATTTCGGTAATGGACTATTATCGGCCCTCTTAAGACATATTTACTTATATAGTTTTGATTTTATCCAAATAGGTCCTCTAATTCATATGAAACCAAATTAACTAAGATAAAACAACCTCGTGTGAACATAAGGAGCTTTGGGTCCAACACATGCCTTAACGACCTAAGTCATTATTCCCTTAATTTATACCTAATTAGTGTTATCTTAACTTATAGGCTGTTGCATAAGTCACCAGTTCTTAAGTCAAAAACCTATGATAAACAATCACTTGCCTAATAATACTTTTGCAAAACTTACCCTTTAACTTGTAGAGTTATAGCATGGTTACCACACATAGAATTCCTATAGTAGTTCTTAGTTTTGGTCGAATCGCTCTAAACATATACACAACATGTAGATCCTCTTCAAGTTGTTCACTATTAAAAATTCTTTATTCCTACTATGGTTAAATTGCATTTATGCATTCAATCATAGTTTTAGCTCACGAAAAACCTTAAAAAATTCAAGGTGGAGAATGTGAGGGTAGAAAGGCGTTCAATTTGCTTCTACATACATGTCAATTAATTTCAATAAAATCCGAGAAGCTTATTTTTCGTTAAATAATTACTTCTTTAATGATAACTAATTGAATGAGGAAAAAAAGAGACAGAACCACTGAAATGAATGCATACCCAATTCAATCACTAGTCTCATAAATTCTTACTTCCTATTCTTGTTTAAAATTATATCCAAACACTCATATACCCATTAAAATCATTAGTGTCTACAAAAAGTAAAAAAGAAAGAATCAAAGAGCAAACAAAGTGTATTAGGCTATTTGACCCAATTTCCACAACTTATGCAAATACGGAACATAAAAATGCCTTTATATGCGTGTCAGTAAGCAAACAAATCACTCTTCCATTTTCAACCAAAGAGATTTCTTTCAGCTCCTGCTATGAAAATATATTAGAACCCATTTAACTAATCACTTCACAGAACATATGAAATGCATGATGAACTTTTTTTTGGATGGGGATTATCCATAATTTTCAATCATTTACTTTCCATTTATCGTTCACCCACATTCACAGAATCTCAAAGTTAAAAATCCCAACATAAATAAGTGATAGCATTTGAGGAGGATGCAATACTTCAAGAAAATGATAACAAAATATATATAAAAAATCATAAAACAACCATCTAGTCTGGTAAAATTTATAGAACTACCATTTATTTTTAAAACAAAAACTTTAGTTAAATATTACAAGGAAAAACTAACATCATTACTTACCTGAGGCAGAATAATAATCAAATGAATTTAAGAAAATAATAATAATAAAAAAACTAAATCGAAACTTCAAATTATGATATTTTCATTTCTTAAAATGTGGAGAAGAATACTCACCAGAGAGCTAGAAGATATAGAAGAATCGGCGTTTAAAAGGGAAGAAACGATGGTGAGGTATGAAAGAGAAGAGATGGATTTAGGGTTCAAATGAGTTTCTACTTCTAGAGAGGAGATGGATTTGGGAATGAAAATGAAAAGGGGAAATTTTGTTTTGATGGAATGAGGGTAATTCAGGTAGTTTGTTAATTTTAGTTTAAAATATTTATTTTAATACTTTTATTTTGGTCAAAGGCTAAATTTGCAAAGTGTATTATGAGATAGACTATTTGACCCAATTTTCACTTTGAAATATATGTGACCGATAGATAACTTTGACTTATAAATTTTTCGATCTGTGACCAACAAAATAAACTGACCTATAAATTTTTTGATTTGTGACATCGAAATAATCTGTGACCAATTAATTTGATAATATCTGGCAAATAAATAAATTGTGACATATAATTATGTACATGTGGCAGTTAATTGCATAATTTTGACATTATTACATTTAATTAATAAATAAATATTTGATTTTTACATTTTTAAACTTAAGACCTGAAAATTGAATTGGTAATACTTGATTGATGATTTTTTTTCCCTATTGAGAAGACCCATATACAAGCCAGAAGACCAAACATTCTGGACAAGCTGAGAAGAAAGGGGCCCAGGAAAGTAAATCTCTAGGCCCAATTGAGAATAGTCCCAGAGAATAGCCCAAAAGAAATCTTCAAGTACTTTTTTATGTGAAAATTATATAAAAGCCTACTTTTAAAGTTCTCATTACATAAATCATATGCAAAATTTACTATTTCAAATATCAGAAATTATATTATAAAATTAATAGCTTGTTTGGTACCCATTTTGTTGGAAAAAATAAATTTTTTGGGTTGATGTGATGGTGAATATGTGGTTGAAAAGTTATTGATGTGATGGAAAATATTATTTTATTGAAGAATGTGTGGTTGAAAATGAGAATGAGAATGAGAATGAGAATAAGAATGAATACCAAACAGGGCATAAATATACATATTCATCCAACTTAACCCATACCCAACCATACACATAAAAACCCTAATCATTTTCATCCTACCCTTTTTCTCTCCACTCGTCTCCGACAACATACTATTCTCCGGCAACACACACATTCGACGACATGACACCTTTGGCGTTGAGGCATGGCATCGGAACCGCCTCTTCGTGCTATGCACTGCTTCTGAGCAGCACTGCGGGCATTCAATCTAATGGTTTCATCAGTGGTTTTTGTAGTGATTTTTCCTGTCACGGATCGTGGTTTTTGCCTGGTACACATTGATTAGTGGTTGTGGTGAGCGTTATGTTGTGTGCGCGGTGGGTGTGGCCGGATCTGGTGGCGATCTGCAGTAGCTATGATCTAGCGGTGAATGATGGGGGTTTTGCTGGATCTGGTGGTACCGTAATGGTAAGATGGGATTGCAGTGGTGGTGCTGTGGTGTTCTACTGTAATGTTGTAGGTGTGGCGGTGGTGCGGTGGTTCGGTGAGTTCTGTGATGCTGTAGATGTGGAGGTGATGGTTCTGTGATGTTGTGGTTGTAGCTGTGGTGCGGTGAGTTTTGTGATGCTATGGGTGTGGCGGTGGTTTGGCCGGATCTGGTGGCGACTCAATGGTAAGATGGGTTGGGGTGGCTGTGGCGGTGGTGTGTTACCGTAATATTGTAGGTGTGGCGATGGTGCTGTGGTTGGGTGAGTTTTGTGATACTATGGGTGTGGCAGTAGTGGTTCTATGATGTCGTAGTTGTGGCGTGGTGTGGTGTGGCAGTGTGATAAGTTCTGCGATGCTGTGAGTGTGGCGGTAGCGATGGTGCTACTGTGATACTATGTGTATGGTGGTGGTGGTTCTGGCGCACGACAGTTTTAGTGGCGTTGCGGTTGATGACAGTGGTGAGGTGGTAGTCACAAGTGTTGGTAGTGGTCACAAATGATTTAGTTGACTATGACTATTAAATTGGTTAATCTGTGATTAATAAATAATATGTGATCAAGAAAAAAAGACAAATTGTGATAAAAAATAATGTGACCTAAAATTTTGTTAATTTGTGGCCAATAATTTGATAAAATTTGACTGTATAATAAATTGTGACTTATAAAATTTGTGATTTGTGACTAATAAATAAATTGTGACTTACTTTTTTTTTAATTTGTGACTGGTGAACAAATTGTGACCTATAATTTGTGACTGTCTAATAAGTTGTGACTTGTAATGTTCGTGATCTGTGATCGATAAAGAAATTGTGACGTATAATTTTTTTTACCTGTGATCGATGAACAAATTGTGACCTATACAATTTTTGAATTGTGACCGTAAAATAATTTGACACATACAAATTTTGATTTGTGACCGAAAAATAATATGTGACTAATAAAATCGTTATTTTGTGATTAAATTGTATAGATCTGTGACATTTATATATTTAATTAATTAAATCATAAATAAATTTTAATAAAAATCTGATTTTTAAAACTTAAAATCTTTGGTCTTAATTTTGAAATGAGTAATATTTAACCTCTTATAAAATTTTCCCCTTTTTATTGTGAACTATTGGGCACAATTTGAAACAAGAGAACCCAATCACATTATGGGCCAACTTGAACCGGCAAATGACACGAAATCCCCAAAATTTGAAGAGATATTGTGTTGCCAAAATCTCAGAAGCAAGACCAATTATCAGACAAACACAACTTGCAAAAGTTGAATTGGACAATGCTTTTTGGTCCAAACGCACCACCACCATGGTCCCGTCGCTATCACAATTTAATGTGGGTGAAAAAAACCGGACCAAGCACTGTATTATCGGCAATATATTGAAGGGTGCCAAACTGAAAGTTATGGAGGTTATGGAGGTTTCGACAGAAGTTAAATACCAAAGTGTAACTCATTTCTTCTTCAGTTGGTAGTAGACCTATTTAATTTGAAGCTTGGTTGTACCGTTAACCATAGTCTTTAATTTTATGTCATTTTTCACTTGCTCCATTTATCTGTATCCGGGTGATATTGAGCTTCTTTTTGCCAAATGCCCACAACAAGACTAATAATGGCCTCCATTTCTGCTCTTTGCTGCTGAATTTATTAATGCTTAAAGTATCAAACAATGGTGGTTCACCTCTTCATTTTCATCTCTTCGGCTCTTCCCGAGTGTTTGTTGGAAAACCCATATGTTGATGTGCATTGCATAAATCCACATTTTCTTGATTGAGGTCTTCTGTGATTGTCTGAGATTAAAGAAAGGGAGTTTTTCCATTTTAACTCTCCGTTTTGGTTGAAGGTACTCATCGGAAAATTATCCTTTTTTGTTTTGTTTGCTGTAACTGATTTCAAGGTAGATTTCTTCAACCATCAATTGGAAATAGCCACTTTTCATGGCGAATTTTTCAATCTTCAAGCTAAAGTTTTCAGATCTTAGTAGCCAAGGGCGAATCCAGCGTTTTGAGTCAGCACGAGCGATCGTTGATCATCGATCGTCAGCCACAATAAAATATTAAGAGCTAGTTTGATGTGTATTTTTTTGTAAACAAATGTATTTTGGAATAGTGATTTTGATGGAGAATGTGACTAAAAATAAGGAAAATTTTTGAATTTGCGTGTAATATTCTTTTATTGAAGAACGTGTGATTGAAAAGAATAAAGAAAATATGTATTATGAAAAAAAAAATTGGAATCAAACAATGCCTAAAATTTAAATATAACAATTATTTGGTTCAAATTGAACATATAAAATTTATTATAAGATTTCACTGCATTCATCAAATGACATTGTGGCCAAATTTGGTGTAATTCAAATGAAGAACACATGTTCGAATCTTTACAATTATATTTGCATTAAAACTGCTAAAACCTAACATATATTATTTTGTTAAATTTAGTGTCAAATTACAACCGGTGCCATAATGGTCATGCTCATAGTTATCATACCCGAAGCGTTCATTGACTTGAAAAAATCATTGGTTCACCGGATTGTGGTACAACCGATGGATTAGTGGTTTAATCGGTGGGTCTTTGTTAGGTCGTAATTTTGATTAAAAGATTTTTTAAATATGAAGGACAACAATCTTCCTAAATATAAAATATATATGTATTAGTTCACTATTGTAACACAAGTTTAGATGTTGCCATAATGGATGTGGATGTGATATTTCACTTCAAATGCCAATGTTCGAATCTCTCCCTTTGCAAATTGAAGAAAAATTTGGCACCTGACTTTGTCATAAATCGGTTCACCCTTGAACCGGTTCCAAGTTCAACTAAACGTGTCCGGTTCAACCATGATATTAGGCGGTTCAATTAATATTTGACCGGTTCACTTGCTAAATGTACAAATTATAGCAACCGTACCAGATCACAATCCGATTTGCTGGTTTTCGGTTTGGACCGGCCGGTCCGGTCCAATTTTAATAACTATGGTCACGCTTTGAATAATCCTAATTTTATGGTCCGTTTGATTGCAAGGGTGGAAAATGGGTGGAAAGAAAATGAATAGCGGGGAATTGAATTGCCTAGAATTTATTTTACAGGAAATTGTAATTAATAGTGTTTGATTGGTATAATTTTCCACCTGATAAATTTTTCGTTTGACTTTGTTTTTTACGCAAATTGTCAATTAAATGGATAATTTTTTTTTACCATTGACTTTGGAATGTGTTCCAATTGCTAAAATATATATATTGTCAAAAAGTTGGAAAACGTTTTCCCACCACTATGGTGAAAAAACGTTTTCTAGCTTTTGTGCATCAACCTCTTGTACCTCCCTAGAAAATTAGTGCAATCAAACAGGTAAATAGTAAAAAGCAGGAAAACGTTTTCTACATTCCACGAAAAACTTGGCCAATCAAATAGGCCCTTAGTAAAAATTGTAGAACTAAAAATGTTTTACAATAAATTGGTTGTGAATGGATTCAAACCCAAGACTTTAAATATATAGATGTAAAATCTAATCAACTGAGCTACAAGACATGTTTGGAATTAAAATGAATTACTAGTAATATAAGCTAAAAGTTTATATACTATCAACAAATTTTTTTTTCCCTCCTGGTGGATCCAGCACGCGCGGCTGCGGGGCTCGTCATGTGGTAGATCTGTTAGTAGCTCCATTTTCTTCATTTTTATTGGATGGCAACAAGAAATTTTTTTAAAAATTCCTCTTTAGTTGATGTCTTTACTGGTTTTCAATAGACAATTGCTCAAAAACCATATTTTCCGGTGGTCTTTTAGATGTGGTAATAACATGGTTAATGTACAGATTTTTCACAGACGGTGCCAATCTGTTGATCTAAAAAAATGCGTCAACAAAATCTCAATCACGTCTCCTCCACACAAACATTACCTGCACACTCGAACACCTCCATTAGGAGGGAAAGGCTACGGTAAAGAAAAAGGTTTAGTAACCGTTTGCACTCCGACGGCCAAATCAACGATCGAACAAAATATAAAGAGTGCAAGAGATGGGATGATGCGAATCCGGTTATCACGAACGCTATCGAACCCACAGAAGAATGAACCGGATCCCAAGAACGCCCAAATACAACCAAAGTTTAGAATTTAACCTCTAAACATTGAACCAAGCAACCGAAAGTATATTAAACCAGCGACCTCTTGATCACAAAGCCTCGAAATCTCACTCGGATAGTTTTAGATTTTGAACCCAACAAGATGAAACAATAAATCCAAAGATAACGATGATGCAATGAACCCCTTGCTCACAAATTGAAGAACCCAATACCCGATATTTTGAACGCCACAAAGATTACTCATCTTTGATAAGTTCGGTAAGAATTGTCCATCGAAGAACAAATGAGAAAAACAAAGCTTTAATTTAATTCATATAAAAAAGTTCTCCATACAATGAGAATAAAATTCCTATTTATACTAAACCTAGGAAATATGGAAATAATGAATTTTAAGAGTCCTAAAATATAGAAATTACCAAAAATAAGAATTATAGTAAAAATAAACAATCTCGCCAAAAATAGAAAATTCAGCTTCAGTTTTGTTCTAAGTGGTCGCTTAGTTGTTTTCTAAGCGGTCGCTTGGTTTCCAGTTTTGCTGCCTTGAATTCTCGGTAAGGGGTTGAGCGACCGCTTGCCTGTTTCTTCTAAGCGGTCGCTTAGAAGTCCGTTTGGTTTCCTCCTTCGGCTACTTCTAACACATTGACCGAATTTTTTTTCGGCCTCGACCCAAACATGAAACTTGTTCTTTGGCTTGTCGTCTTCAACATTATGGACTCCAAAGCTCAGCCAAGTGATTACCTATCCTAGATCACATCATCCCCTCTCCCTTCGAAAGGATTCGACCTCGAATCCATAACTTGAATGCTCAAATTGTAGCCCTTGCCTCCAATCAACTTAAGTACATGGAATGGTCCATCTCCCATTGGATGCAATTTGGACCTCATTTGGCCTCGAATACGCCTTCTCCGATTGTAAACCCAATCTCCATCGCATTGATCAAAGTGCTCTCGCCTTAACTGCTTAATTCTGCAAGTTTGAAATGCTTCAAGAACAACTTCATTTGATGAATATCCATGCATCTTCCTTGCATTACTTAGCCCATGCACTTGTTTTAATATCACTTCCAATGTGCCATTATTACCATTCTGATAATCTCCTTTACTCAGTTCTGCTAAGTACGTTTTACGCACTTATTTAGATCACAAAACATAGATAATTGATTGTAATTTTGTTGAAATACGGCTTAATTCTATGTAAATTGTGTTTGCAGGACTATATCGATGGAAATAACAAAAAGTGAGTGAAAACGAGCAAGAAAGGATGAGACCGGAAGAAAGGCAAAGTTCAGGGACTAAGATGCACTTATTCGAAAGTTGACTCGAGACCCAAATCAAGAACGAGAACGAACTAAGTACAAGATTGACGAAATCAAAAAGTGTTAGAAGGAAGAGAACGAAGAAAAGAAGTCAAGATTGGAGAAAATAAAACATGATGACCAAAATGAATGAATTCGAAAATCCATTGTTCCACGCGGTCGCCCACGCTACACAGAGAATTCAAGACCCCTCACAATTTGTTCCATGCGATCACGCATATTTGTTCCACGCAGTCGCGTGGTACAATCCCGACCTGAAAATTCTGGTTTCCGTTTTTAACTTAAACTCTTATGGAAACTAATGGGGGACCTCTTTTACAACCCTAGACTCGACAGAAAAAGGGGGCTACGCATATTTTGACAAATTCTACACATTGGAGAGCAAGACAAGAGGGAAGGAGAAGAAGATTCATCTCATGATTCAAGATTTAATTCAAGAATTAAAAGGGTGATGTCGGCTCCAACCTATTTATTTTGTATTCTTACTTCTATCATGTTAGGCTAGTTTTTCATGTACTAGGTGAACGATGAACCTCACAATGCGATCTTGTAATTTCTATTTTACAATTTGATATTTAAACACGTTTGATGGATGTTGAATGATTTATATACAATTTATTTTCTCCATAATTAAATGCATGTGATTATGTGAGTTTAAGTGATCTATTTTATGCATTCGAAAGAAGGGAAATAGATTTTACAAGGTATAAATCATCGTAAGATCCGATGGGGGATAGAAATATACCGCTATGCTTTGCGTAAATCTCTAAGTGTTTACAAAACGTTATGCATTCTTGTATATTGCATTTGTCATAGAAATATAGTCAAATGGTATGTTAGAATAGGTTCAATTCTACTCGAAAGAGATTGTTGGATAAGTTAGAAACATTGATTCTTCAATCAATTCATCGTGTCATCAATTTGTGAAATAGGGGTTAAAAGTGAACTTGTTTGGTGATTCGGAATCCTAGTGCGCTTTTATTATATTAATTTCATAAAATTTGCATTCGGCTTTCATATTGCATTCTAGGATAATTTGCATTTAGTTTACCAAATTCATTTATAGTAGTTTTCATAATTTAGTTTGGTTAGTCTTTAGTATAAAAACACATTAAAAACTCATATTATTTCGGTTAAAGTCGAGATAATTAACATTAAACTACTCAATCTCTGTGGGATCGACAATTCGGACTCTAAAAGTCCACTTTATTACTTGTAACGAACCATACACTTGCGGTGGTTTTAAATCGAACGGTATTTTCGTGAACATTCTGGACTCTAAAAGTCCACTTTATTAGGCGCATAACGCTTTCTCATAATACTCCTCAACTCATCCCAAGTTTCAATACTCCTCTCACCACACCTTCGCCTAGATGTTATTAATTGATCCCACCAAATCATAGCATAGTCTACGAATGAGCTTACAACCAACTCCAACTTTTTCTTCTCGGAGTAATTATAGCGCTCAAACATTACTTTAATCTTTTCGTCCCATGCCATGTACGCATCTGGATCACTTCTACCCTTAAATTTTGGAGTTGTCGTTTCCCTATCCCTATCAACACCATATCCATAATAATTTGTATCCCTTTTTCCAAACTTATCACCTTTATTTTTCATTCCCTGTATTGCAGCCTCAATCCACGCATCTTCATCACTATCACTACAATATACATATGCATCACACATTTTAATCCTAGGCTCCAACCTATTCAACGTACTCCCCATATCCACCGACATCCTTTCCATTCGAGCCATCCTATTATTCATTTAGACTCAAGGACTCAAAGGACTTGAATTGGACAACTTTGATTGGACTTTATAAATTCAAGAAATTGATTCTTGAATTGGAGTTTGAATTTTTTTCTTTTTTCTTTTTTATAGATTCAAGAAAGTGATTCTTGAGTTGGATTTGGATTGGATTGAACACAAAGTGATTTTGGATTTAGAAAAGATGGTAGAATATTGGACAGTTTTCAAGAACAATTTTTTTTCCTAGACGTGAACATTACCCGTGAACAGTAATTTTTTTTATTATAACAAACTCAAGCATTTGACTACAAGAATAATAAAGAAAACGAAAGTTGATTTGAACTCAAATTGAGCACAAAAACAACTTTTGACTCTTTTTTTGGATCAAAGACTCAGAAAAATTACTGGACATAAGAACACGAAGAACAATGAAAGAAAGAAAAAAAATACAAGACTCAAAAACAATAAAAGATATAACCTTGATCTTGGGGCCTAAGCTCTGATACCACCTGATGCGAATCCGATTAACACGAACGCTATCGAACCTACAGGAGAATGAACCGGATCCCAAGAACGCCCAAATATGACCAAAGTTTAGGATTTAACCTCTAAACGTTGAACCAAGCAACTAAAAGTATATTAAACCAGCGACCTCTTGATCACAAAGTCTCGAAATCTCACCCGAATAGTTTTGGATTTTGAACCCAATAAGATGAAACAAGAAACCCAAAGATAATGATGATGCAATGAACCCCTTGCTTACAAATTGAAGAACCCACGACCCGATGTTTTGAACGCCACAAAGATTACTCATCTTTGATAAGTTCGGTAGGAATTGTCCATCGAAGAACAAAGAAGAAAAGCAAAGTTTTAATTTAATTCATATCAAAAAGTTCTCCATACAACGAGAATAAAATTCCTATTTATACTAAACCTAGGAAATATGGAAATAACGAATTTTAAGAGTTCTAAAATATAGAAATTACCAAAAATAAGAATTATAGTAAAAATAAACAATCTCGCCAAAAATAGGAAATTCAGCTTCAGTTTTGTTCTAAGTGGTCGCTTAGAAGTCCGTTTAGCTTCCTCCTTTGGCTACTTCTAACACATTGACCCAATTCTTTTTCGACCTCAACCCAAACATGAAACTTGTTCTTTGACTTGTCGTCTTCAACATTATGGACTTCAAAGCTTGGCCAAGTGATTGCCTATCCCGGATCACATCATGGGAGATGAAGTTTGGGTAGTTTCCAACATACCTTATTATAAAATGAACTCATATTTATAAAGAAATAAATGGGTCAAGTAAGCATGATAGGTCGTGCTCCAAGCCCAATATGATGTTACTTGATTAAATAGGTCAATCCAATCTCAAGATGTTATTATTTTATTAAATAAGCTCAATCAATTGAATAGTCGATGCCACGTAATTTATAGGTGTAACAAAAGTCATTACCTTAACCGCAATTGGATTCGAATGTTGGGTTAACTAGTTCTCAAAAGCGATGCACTCTATAGGGCTCGATGAGTAGCCTTTCTCCACACTTCTATCGAGTGAAGCACCGAGCCCACGCTTCCTTTGAAAAAGAACCATTTTCGAATAGCTGTCTCGAATTCAAGTTTATTTTTTTATTCCTTGAAGTGAGGGCGTATTTTCAACCAAAGGGATTGAGATTCTACGAATAAAGTTCTTTCCAAGGTTCAGCCCGAAAATTGGATTTAATTCATAATCAAGAGAGTGAAGAACGAATTATCCTTCAATAAAAAAAAGAGTGATTGAGTCTTCGAAGTGGGCCTTTTGTACAAAATCCGTAGGGAAAAGGACAATTGTATATATAAATGTTACATAATATTTCTGAAAAGTTCACGTGAAACAACTTCGTGTTAATAGTAGTTGCAATAAAGTACTTGCGTAGAACTCCAGTCTATCTACACAAATGTTTTTTTGCAATTTCTGCTTTCCACCCTATAAAGAAACAAACACTTCAAAGCCCCTTAAAGCAGCATGGATCTCGATCCTCCAACCATCGCCGAAAATGGACATTTTTCAATGGCAATTACTGAAGCACCATCTGGTTTCATAAGATTGTACACATAGTGCAAGAAATATTTCCAATGGCGAGGGCTACCTCTAATGCTTTAAATGCTACATTCCATTTGTTCTGAAAATATAATAAGAAAAACTTTCAAGTCGTCCCAGTTTAGTAAGACTTTTTTCAAGTACATAAAAACTGAAGAATGCAGAAAACTGACCACTTCATGTGCTGGAACAATTGATGTTGAAGAAGGCTGCCAACAAAAAAAAAAAAAAATTATCAGGAAAACTTCACTTTATTCTTCTTGTCAATTGGTAAGTTCTTTATTAAATTATGTGACAAGTCTTTGATTTATTTAGATTTCCTCAATATAAGCTAAAGAAAATACTGTATGATAGTTTGTATGTACAATTCTCAATTTTTTGTATTAGCAATTTATTTAGTGTCAAACACAACTTTGTGAAGCAATAAATTGCCAAAATTAACACGCGGAAAATCAAAGATATGTTTGCAGGAACAATCAAAGTGCTGAGAATGGCCATGGTTACCGCAAATGCTTTAAATTCTACATTCCATTTCTTCTGAAAATATAATTGCAAAAGATATTCAGTCGGCTTAGTCAAATGACTGATCGGTACATCGGCACTAAAAATAGAACGACCCAACTTCAATCCCTCTCGGGCCATTCGAAGTAGCCTAATTTATTAGAGCTGCTTATGGCCCGACCCGATTATTTGGACGGATATAATGGGCGACCCATTATTGAGGGACACTTGAGTAATATGTTTGGGCCCTTTAATTGGGCCAAACCGTTTCTACCCTACTTACCTTAAATGGACTTTGACCTTCACTATTTACTTGGACCGCCATCTTCTCTTCTATGTGAGTGAGACCGCCGTTTTTCTCCCTTCTCCAAGAGAACTCTGTGCTTCTCTTCTTCTACTTCTCTTGTGACCTTTGTAGTTAATTTTTGGTGCTTTTCTTGGTTACTTTGTGAGCTCAATTTGTGGGAAACCAAGCAACCATAGTTGGGGAGGTAGTTTTGGAGATTTGTGGGTTTGTTGATTCTTAGTGTCGATTGAAGTGAACTGAGCCCCGATTTATCTTGGTTGTTGCCTCTATTTTCTCTACATCTGGTATCAGAGCATGGGTCTGAGTGATTGAGGCCAAAATCGATCAAAACGGGAAGGCTGTGCGCGAGTTCTACCTTCTGACCGAACCTGCAATCGCGAATTTCGGCCAAACCAGTGACCGGCAGGGATTTCTGAGCCCATAGTGCAGATCGAGGCCCCCCTGCAGCGAGGCGCGTTTCTTCGGCTACGGCGGCACGTTTCTTCGGTGAGCTTTTTTCAGGTAAAACCCTTATTTTTACCTGCTGAATGTACTGATAATATTTGTTTAGTGTTTCAGGTTACGCAGTAAAATTTGGATGATTTTACCCCTGGTACCTGCTTGCTTCGTGTCGGACTGCAGTGATAACTTTGTGGCTTACTGCAACGGTACATTTGCTGAATCTTTAGGGCGAATAGTGGTGGCCCTAAAGCAGCAGATTCACATATCTCGTAATTTACCGATACGTTCGCTCTGGTAAATTGGCTTATCCCGTTAATTTCAGCACTAGCGCGTCATCGTGTGGGGTGATAATAGGATTGTGGTTACCGTGAAGGGGTAACATTGCTTGTGCTAAAAATTAGGATTATTTGCTCTTGATTGGTTGCGTTTGAGAATTTAGTTTTGATAAATTAGCTTATTGATCTTTGTGATATAATTGTCGCTATTTGAAACCCTTTGTGATTGGATATACCTATTTTGTTGCATTCGTAATTCTGCTGCGTTGTTACTTCCGTTAGAATACCTAGACATTACCTGTTCGAATATTCTCTTAATCTAAGACCACGAGTCTTACGAAACCCTGAGAATTTAGAACGGAGTATATTGTCTATGACCTTAGGACTTCTTTGTGTGGTTTTGTGTTCGTGATTCTGTGTTTTTTTATTAACTTATAAAATGATGAGTCACAACTTTGATTTGAGAATCTTTAACAGAAAAGGTGATTTTTCAATATGGTAACAAAAAATGAGAGGTATTTTGGTCCAACAAAAAATTACAAAAACCATTGAAGACAAATTTTCAACTGATTTTTCAAAAGAACAAAAAGAAGAAGCCGATGAGCTTAGTGGTGGCAAAAAGGCTCGCAGGCTCGGCCTGTAAAAAGCCCGAGCTAAGCTCGGCTCGTGGCTCAGTGGAACGGGCCAAAGCCCGAGCCGAGCCTCTTTCAAGGGCAACGGGCTAAGCCCGAACTGGCCCGCGAGCTCGAAAATATTTTTTTTAAAAATAAAAAATTTGGTATGAAGAAGGAAAAAATCGATCGGCTCGGCTCGGCCCGTAAAAGCTCGAGCCGAAAGCCTGAACCGAGCCTATTTTTCACCGACGAGCTTTTGCTCGGCTCGGTTCGGGCCTGTAAAAGGCCCGCTCCATCACAAAGGTACTATTACTCTTGGCACATCTTTAGAAATATAAAAGATCCTCAGAAAACAATTGTGCTTCAACTTGCAAAATCAAATCCTTCGCAAGCAAATAATCAGGCATTTCACCATCCATCACAAATCTCAAAGTTGGAGGCACCTGCAGTACATTGATATAAATACTAACAAGACTGATGGATGCATATAATCAAATATTACTTGTCCATATTCTTATGCCATGGAATAAACTCCCAAAATTTAAGTTAAGATGAAATAACTTGAGGTAGAATAATGGAGAATCCAAGTAAGCTAACGAATTTTATAACAAAAGCTCATCAGTTTTTAAGTTTGTGCTCATTGCTCTATCCCCAAAAGTTGACAGTCATTGTTCCTTGTTTAAGCAACTGGGCCTAATGGTCTTCCAGACTAAATGAAGCTGAAAATCAAAATGAAAGGGGACTAATTTAAGCTCATTCCCTGCAGTCCCCAATAAATAAGCAAGTCCGCCATAGAATGATAACTTCAAGTAACCAAAATATATACATAATGTCAAGTAGAGTCGATAAATTTTAGTGGTCTTCAAAAGCACAAAGAGAATTTACCTTCAGCATGAACCAAATTAAAAACTTTTGCCATCAAATTTCTTCCAGACAGAACATGAAATCACCTAGACTTAGCTATTTTAGACAAGACTTGGAACCTTAAATGAAGAACATTAATGACGTATCCACTTAAATGATTAAATCCAAATAATTAAATTAATTCTCTTCATAGACTTAAAATGGTTTCCCATAAGCTCTGTAGCACGAACACGTCAATTAGAGTAGTGTGTTCGTGTCCGACACGTAATATCGACACTCCTCGAATACTATGACATAAATATCTTTCTTTTTTTATTAAATATAATAAATATTTTTAACTTAACTTCTAACATAGAAATGACAGAAGGCTATGCAAAGTTATTCCTTTATGTTTTCCTTCATCATTTTTACACCAACACTCCAACTACTGTAATCAATGCGTAATAGGGGTATAAATAGAAAAAAGATTCATAAATGCTACAGCACTGATACATTCAATACTCATGGTGAGCCATGCATGATGTAATGTAACCGAAAAATGCATTTTTCATCTAATAATGGCGCCCAAATGAGCGCTAAATAATAAATATGTACTTTAGTTAAAAGATTCCAAAAAGAAAAATTAATAACGAGTTTAAAACTAAATTTATACTATGCCATTCACTATCAAAAAACATAGTTTTAGGCAAGGATTTTCCATTCCTGAAACCACGATATTCGTTGCTATTACTTTTTATCAACGAAATATTAGCAAGCACAAATCTGTTTCTATTTTGAGGATCGCTGATAGTTACCAATGGTTCGCGCCGTAGGTAAAGAGTAAACCTTTTACCAACAAATTTTTCGTTGGTAAAGTGTGAATCTTTTACTAACGAAATTTTCGTTGGTAATAATCTTAACAATTACCAATCGACTTTCCGTTTGTCTACCATTACAATTGGTAAAAATCAGTGTCGTAAATAGTCGGATAGTTGCGAAGCGTGGTAAAAAAAATATTTATTTATTTATTATTATTATTGTTATTATTATTTATTTAATAATTATAATTTTTTAACTTTTAGCCAACTGAATTGAAAGCGCGAAAAAATTGTTTAATCACTTACTGGACCACAAACTTATTGAGGACAACTCCAAAAACTTTGTTGTGAACTTTAGATGTGGGATAAGAACTCTTTCGAAATTGATTAATATTAGCAACGAAAATTTCGTTGGTAATATGAACTACTCTTTACCCACGAAAAATTTGTAGGTGAAATGCTGATACAATTTTTAGAAAAAAAGTTAAATTACGTCACTTGCGGAAATGTTGTTGGTAAATGGTACGTATATTAAACAATAACATTAAGCACGAAATATCCGCTGGAGAAGAGCTACCACTTTTACCAACGGAATTGTATCCGTTGGTAATTTTCGGTACGTCACCTATGGAATATTCGTTGGTAAAGAGATATTGTCGTTACTAACGGATATTTCATTGCTAATTATCGTAGTTGAAAGTAAATTACTGTTACCAACGGATAATCTGTTTCTAATTACCAACGGATTGCATTCATTGGTAATATTTGGTACGTCACCTACGGATATTGGTACGTCATTCCGTAGGTGAAAGATCAAAATATTAAATAGTTACATGAGGTACAGAGTATCTGTTGGTAAAGAGATATTGTCGTTACCAACGAAAAATCTGTAACTAATTATCGTAGTTGAAAATGAATTACTTGTACCAACGAATAATCCGTTTCTAATTACCAACGGATGCAATCCATTGGTAATTTTCCGTAGGTGAAAAACTGTTTTTTAGTAGCGATTATTTGGTTCCATTATTTCTAAAATATATTTTCCTGTCTTATTTTCAATCATACATTATTCAATAAAATAATATTACACATAAATCCAAAACTTTTCCTTATTTTCAACCACACATCCTCCATCAAAATACTATTCCAAAATGCATTTTGAGCAAAAAATGAGTCTCAAACAAGCTCCATATGAATGAAGAATTTTAAAAAATTTAATTAACATATTGACGACGTGTCAGTACATTTTTGAAAAATTGTGCATGAGCATATCCAACATGTATCGTGTTGGACACACATGTCCGTGACGGTGCATCATATCCCATGAGTTATCAAATTCCTAATAACTATCAAAACGAAACAGGAAACCTTTCTTGCCTAAAACTATTAGCTTATTAGGTGATGTGATCCAAGGAAGGCATTGAGCGATCAAGAGTTCAATGTTTGTTGATGAGAAGTTAAGGGCAAATCCGAGATCAAATAGAGTCCATGGAGCCGTGCAATTCTATGTTCAAACCATGGAGTCCAAAGGAAGAAGGGACTTTTTGAATAACTATGGGATCACATAGTTACCTTTTTTCGCGAATCTTTTATTTTGACTAGAACTCTTAATTTTTGGTAACTTTCGTATTTTAGGAGTTTAATTCTATTTTAACTTTGTTTCTAGGATTTAGTATAAAAATAAGATTTACTACTTTCATTGTAAGACAACTTTGATATTGAGAAATTAATCGAGAGACAATTTTGCTTTCAATTCCTTTGTTTTTCATTGAGCAATTTCGAACTTATCAAGAATCAATTTCTTGTGACGTTCAAACAACCGGGTGAGATTCTTTAATCTTGTGATCAAGAGGTCAACACATTGTCGGCGATTGTTGATTGCTTGGTTCATTACTTTTGGGTCAAATCCAAAATTTTGATTTCTTGGCTTTCTTGTGTTTGATTCAATCTATTTGTGGGTTTTGTAGCCACTGTTGCTATGTGAATTCGCATCAGTTGGTATCAGAACTTAGACTCCAAAAATCAAGGTTATATCATTTTCTTTTCTTTTTCTCTTTGAGGCTTTTGTTTTCTTCTGTCCAATTCTTCGTGTTCTTCATCTTTGAGTCTTCAATCCATAAAAATACCAAAGAAAATTCAAAAATTGTTTTTGTATTCATTTAGCATCCAAATCAATTTTCGTGCATCTAAATTCAAAAGTTGTTTTGGTGTTCATTTAAGATCCAAATCAATTTTCGTGCATCTAAAGAAGTCATTACTTGCAACTAAATCACCATTTTCACTGTCATGGACAATTGCCTCTTTGAATCGTGCATCTTGAGCGCTTCTGACATTATCACCAAAGTTACATCCCCCTTCAGGGATGCGTAATTCCAAATATAATATTTATCCTTACAATTAAAAGTAAAATAAGGAATTGGTATATTGGTAAATTTTTATACAATTTCAGCCCAAAATTCGCCCATCCCCAAAATCTCAAACTAATAACACACATCCACACCCAAATGGCCAAACCAGGTTCCCCATCCCCAAATAGCCAAAAAAACAATTTGAGAAACATCAAGCACTTTAAAAAGAAAATCAACAAAAGTGAGAAAAGGGACTAATCGAATGTGTTGGAACAATGATTGGTAGAATCCAATCTAGAGAAAATGAGGAAAGGAGGGCTTGAGGTGGAGATGTGTGTCGTGTGGCGGCTAGCCTGATAAGTCTGTTCACAACTAATTTGACTAAAAAGCTGATTAAGGAAAATTGCAGAATCAGTCTCCAATTTATTGACAGTAGCAAAAGGGTCCCATTCTATTTTATTTTTGAGTATGTATCTCAAACCTATCGTTTCGATTGCACCAGTCGTCATTGGATGGAAAAACATCATAATGAAAAATGGGATTAATATATATGTGTTTGTATGTTTGCATGTGATTATTGATACATTCATAGAATTTCATATGCAATATGTATAAAGATTGCTGAGAAAAGAAAGATCATTCGTTTGTTTTTTCGTTTTCTTGTTAGTTGAAAGAGGAAGAAAAACTCATTTAATTTTTGGGTTACGATTTGGTGGATCTTCAAATAGAGATTTAGTGTGTGTTTGATTAACATTATTTTCAATAGAAAATGTCTTTTTTTTTTTTTTTTTTTTTTTTAACCCAAATTCATACTTTTGGGATGTTTGATTAACAATTTTTTCATGAAAAATATTTCCAACTTTTGGTAACGTGATCATATTTTCCTCAAAAACAATGAAAATATTTTATTTAGGAAGATATGATTTTTATTTTCTAAGTAATTCACTCTCTTTTTCTCTTTCATCTGTCATCTTTCTCTTTCATTATTGACCAACAAAAAAAATGGACAAGTATAAAATTTCTATGTTAAAAATTAAATTAATCAAACACATTTAATTAATAATTTTCATAGAAATAAGTTGTAGACAATTTAATTGCCTAGAATTTATTTTCCTTTTATATAAATTTCATAGTCGCAATCCAAAAACATTGAAATTTACCATTTTCTGAGCAAGTTATTATTATTATTATTATGGTTGCTCTTTCTCTAGAATCTTAACATGAGCTACAGATTGTGGCAGTGGGTAGGCTACGGTGACAGGAGGCGTAAGAATGGGAGTGAGCACTTTCTATGACTTTTGGGGATTCTTTTCCTACCGTCTTAATTATTTTTTCATTTTGTTTCTTATTTATTTTCTATTTGAATTGTGTCAAGACATTTTTGCCCATTACTTGGGATACTTTCGTTGGTATCACAACATTTTAGATGGTTCCGTTCATTAAGGGCCACAGTGCAACAAAAATGATAAATTGGGAATTTAAATTCCAAAATTGATAGATTTGAGGGATCATTTTTTACCATGTCGATATGGGGACTATTCTACTAGTTAATTATTATTCCTATTAGTTATGTTAAATGTGTGATTATTGTAAATCTATATGTTCCCTTTTTTTATTTTATTTTATTATTTTTACGATGGGAACCCGCAGTCGCTACTCTTCGAGTGTACATTGGGTAAACCCCCGGACTGACGCTATAACTTGAAAATCACGCCATCCAAATTAACCACACTAGACAAGTCCGGTGCGACAAGTTAGACCGAGAAAATGTTGGTAGGAGAAATTGAACAGTGACGCCTCTGTGTTCACCTATTCCCAACTTGGCCATCCCATGAGGAGTAATCTGTATGATCTTTTGAGCCTATTGATGGTGTTCAACAGTAAAAATATTATTCTCACCTACAAATTTTACTAGTAGCTGTTATATTATTGTGAATTAATTTTCAAGAAGACTTAGCACTTTTAGAGTTAAATGCACAAACTATACATGAACATGTTAAAACTATACATAAAATTCGGCTTTGTATAAAAAAAATCATGGGTTAACTTTCTTCAATCAAAATTAATGGAATAATCCACCTTGCAAATTGAGTTCTACATGGCAATAATGGAGTGAATTGTCCAAATAGTCACTGAATTTTAAATCATACTTCCACAAGGTCATTGAACTTTAAAAATCACTCAACATATCACTGAACTTTTCAAAGAGTTTACACGGGGTCACTGAACTTTAAAAATCACTCAATTCATCACTCAACTTTGTAAAAAATTCTCACGGGGTCACTGAACTTTACAAAATGTTTCCCAGGGATCACTAAATTAGTGATCCCTGGAAAACTTTTTGTAAAGTTTAGTGATGAATGAGAAGATTTTTTTAATTTCAATGATCCTGTGGAAACCTTTTAGGAAGTTTATTGATGGGTTGGATGATTTTTAAAGTTCAGTGACTATTTGGGCAATTCACTCGATAACAATGTGACAAACAGTTGATAAGTTAATTATGTGTATGGTACATGAACTATATTCTTTGTATCAAATTTATACATGAACTTTATCCTGTATCAAAATAATACATGAACTTAACTTTGTATCGAAGTCATATATGGACTTACAAATTTGTATTATCTTTCGTTAGTAATTGAATAATTCACTAGTAAACTGAGTGCCTATAGGAAAATGATTCGTCATAAGAACACAACAAAATTCGAAGAGATTGAGTGAACAATTTCTTGAACAACCGTTTAAAGGTTATGAGAAAATGCATCATGGTGTTTGCTTTGAGAGGGTCGATTAATTTGGGTACAAATTGATATGAAATGTGGTTAAATTAAATAAAAGAAAATGCTCCCTCAATCTCTTCAAAGCGTATTGTGTTCTTCTGAAATAAAATGTGCTTTAAATTCCTAAAAAATGCAATTTAAATGACGTTTGGTAATATATATCAAGTATCCACCTCAACATTTCCATGTAGGCCTTTCTTTTGCCACGTATATTGATTCATTAATTTTGAAATACGGGAGTTTCATGTGTGAATGAGATATAAATTCGAGAGTAAATGCATAATTTTGATACAAAACTAAGTTCATATATGATTTTGAAACAAGGAATAAAGTTGGTGCATAAGCGTTTGTAAAATTATTGTAATAAGAATTATGTAATAATTAAGAGCGATATTGAAATAATCTTCCTTTGTATATATTGAATAATAATTGACCGTGATCAAAAAGTGTACAATGCCTCTATATTTTATAGGCAAGATAATTCCTTACTTCTACTAATACTAGGAAACTAAAATAATGAAACTAATAAAATCTTAATCTAAAAGAAATTAGAAATTATATTCTAATAAATAAAAAAACTAGAAATCATATTCTAAACTAGAAATAAGAATAAAATGATAAAACATATTACAACTAAAAAAGATAAAAACAACTAGAAAATATAAATCACAATTGTAGTAGGAAACTATTGGTCATGATTATGTACCATATCAATAAAGAATAATCGATCCACCAATAAGACTACTTTTGAAGTCACTTACATTAATGTTTCATGGCATACTGTAAATTTGAATCTGCTGCCTAATGTCAATTTTAATGTAGAAGAGTTTGCTGAACATATTCAAAGAATTCATCATGAGGTAAAACAGAATTTAAAAGATGCTAATGTTCGTTACAAGACCACTGCAGTCTGCAGACCAACATCGACCACTTAAGCTGTTCAATGAAGGTGATTTGGTGGTGATCTCAAAAAAAAAAAAAAAAAAAAAAAAAAAAAAAAGAACCGTTTTCCCGTTGGTATATACAATAAGCTTATAGATAAGAAGATTGATAATTTTCGCATTCTTCAGAAGATTGTCGATAATGCTTATAAAATTGACCTCCCAGTTGATATAAACATTTTCAATATTTTCAATGTTGCTGATATCTTTGAGTATTATCCTCCGAATGAGTTTTCCTTACAGTCACAAAAGTCGAGGACGAGTTTTTATTCAAGTGGAGGGAATTGATGTAATACATCACAACCACAACTAATGGTTTCCTACTACAATTGTGAAATTACATTATAGTTATGATTATCTTTTCAAATATTTAGTTTTTCTTGTATAGTTGTGACATGACTTTTATTTTTTATTTGATTAGAACTATAGCTTCAATTTTCTAGTAGTAGTAGTAAAAGTAGGAAATAATTTTGTCTATAAATACAATAGGTATTGTACAATTTTTTTTTTTGAGTAATAAATTATTATTCAATATATACAAAGCAAGATGATTCCAAATCATTCTTGTTTGTTACATAATTCCTATCACAAGAATTCATATACCTCACTTGTTAGAAATAAGCGATACCAGATTTGTTCTAATACTACATGTTAGAAATTTAGCCAATTGCTATAATCCGGGGATAGATTTGATATCATTTGTTATGAATATTAAAGACGAGATATAGGCAATATGGAAAAAAAAATCACAAGAACACAAGATATACGTGAAAATCAAATACGGACAGACAAATGTGGATAATTCGCTATATCAAAAGTAAGAAGTTATAATAAGTTTAGACCGAATCTCACAAGACTCTTGAATATTTCTTTCTGCGAGCCTCTCTCTGTTAATCGAGATCCATCTAGATCACTCTTTGAGTCGATCAAATAAATGTGTAATATATTACATATTTATAATACAAGAGACAAGAGACTCCCTAACATATTAGGAGAATTAATACAAATAAGAGTCTAACATAAGTTGAAGTCCTATTATAAAAGGTAAAACTAATAACGAAGTATTTGAGTTGAAATAAAAGATAAAAACTATCAAAATTGCGAACCCTTCTCCTTATTCGTCTTGGACTCATTGAAGACATCTTCAAGTCTACTATAAACTCCTAATGGAGCTCCAACACTATTTTCAAACAAATACTCAATAGCAATTTGGGTCACATTCAATTCTAACCAGCTGCACCTTGACACGAAACTCTAAAATAATTTTCCAAGCGGAACACTACACATCTTCCTCAAAGCCTCTATGGGCAAACTCAACTACTGCGAATTGAATCTAACCATTACTTGCCAACAAAATTACCTTAGGACCAAACTTGCTTGAATAAATTCGAACAACAAAATCATCAAGCTCACAACTAACTCCATTTGAATTATCAAATTTGCTCGAATTATCACCACGAACAACATGATGCCAACTAACTACTTATGTAGCTTCAGCTCCAGTGTCTAAACAAAAAATCTGCCATAACAAAAATTTGGTATTGCCATCCAAAAATATCAAACTTCATATTTGCCATTCCAAAACAAGCAAACCTCGTTTTGAATTGATCAAACCTCGCTCTTATATGAAATCAAACTGGCACTTCTAAGATTGCCGAACATTGGTTCTGGTACCAATTTGGTGCACAATGATTTATAAAATTTCTTGTAATAAGAATTATGCAGTAACTAAGAACAATGTAACAATTAAGAACAGCATTAGAATAATATTGATTTGTATATATTGAATAATAATTGATTGTGATAAAAAACTGTACACTGCATATATATTTATAGGCAAGATAATTCTCTACTTCTACTAATACTAGGAACTAAAATAAGGAAACTAATAACATCCTAATCTAAAAGAAATTAGAAATTCTGTTCTATTTAGTAAAGAAACTATAAATCTTATTCTTAACTAGAAATAAAAATAGAAAGATAAAACATATTACAACTAGAATAGAAAACTAAAAAAGATAAACACCACTAGAAAGATAAATCACAACTAGTATAGTTTTTGAGAAAAAAGTTCATATTACCGTTTGCAGCGGCGAATCCAGGCCGCCAAATCAGCTAGAGCGGGTTGACTTTGATCGTTGACCCTCAACGGTCAACGATCGTATTAGTCCGGTTCGGCCGGTCATTTATTTAAATTTGATTAAATAATGTTAAAAATTATTCTATATATATATATATATATATATAAATACACTGAAACGTAAAAATTATATATGAAAATATAGTTCAATACAACCTTAATTCCCCAAATGTCACAAATTCTCAATTCCCTAATTTACTAATTCTCCAATTACCTAAATTCCCTATTCTCAATTCCTAATCCACAAATAAAAAATAAAAAATCATGAATTATAAAATAGGAATCATAATTCCAAAATAAAACCCTAATTCAGAAATTGACAAAACCCTAATTTATAATCATAAATTTATAATTCATAAATCATAATTCACATGGCCATAAATATAATCCTTAATCCGAAAACAGTCAACACAAAAATCACAATACTTCAAGATTCCAATTTCCAAGTCCAACACACAAGCACAAACCAACCGCATGACTCAGCAACACACGCAGACACAGTCACGCACAGAATCACAAATAGTTAGAACCACATTACTGGGTTCGGCGCACAGCAGGCTGCCTCAGTAGCTCTGGCACTCCAAAACTGCAATACCAACCTCAATCTACAGGCATCGAAGAGTCCAAGTTCGAACACAGAACACTCGGCCCTCGCACACTCGCATTCACACACTCACTGTCACAGACCACAGTCTCTCTCAACTCACTCACCCTCACACTATCACAGTAATAGATACGTCAACACTCAGTCACAGCGAAGGGGACGTCGGCGCAATTTCACCCAATCGTGAATCGCCCCAAGGGTTTGCAAAATCGTTTTGGGCGTGTTTGGCTAATTGGCTCTGGTTTGGACCTGTGCTGCGGTGCCTCTAATTGACGGTTCTCCAAGTTGGACAGGCCATTGGGCTTGTTTTAAAATTGAAAGGCCCAACTGAAATAAAAATTTGGCCCATCTCTCCCACATCACCGTCTTCTTCACGGGCTTCTTCTGCTCCTTCTCTTCCACTGTGGCCGACGCTCCACTCCAGTGATCCATCCTCTGCAGCCGGAGCTGAAACTTTCGGCGAATTCAGCTAGAGTGTCCGCTTTAGCTCGCCGCTAGCTGGATCGACCCCTGACCGTTTGCATAATTAACTTATCAAGCGTCTACCTTTAAGACTTTGTCGGTAACGACGAGCTTGTATACTCCTTTAAACTCCAAAAGGCCTACTTTTCTATCCCCATTTGTATCCAGGCTTTTGAAGAATTTGAGTGCTGACTTCTTTTCCTTTCCACTTGCTCTGCAGTCATAATAAGCTCTTGCAATTCTTCTCATCCCTTACAGATCCCTCTCTTGCAAAATATTTTAACAATTCCTTCATAGATTAAAGCAGAGGAAATGTTTGGGAAGGTTTTACTCTGAAGTTCTACTTGTATATGAGCATACACATATTGCTAGGATTTTCACATCTATTATATAAAAAAATATTTAGAACATAGTTGGTTAAGCCCAATAAAAATTCACTTGTAAATAATTTTTTGTCTTCGAACATGTTTGGATAACTTAATTTTTTTATTACTTTCTAATCACAAAGTTACATTTTTCGAATATGTTTCTTTCCTTACTTTTCACTAGCAGAAAATATTAATTAATTCAAAATTTACTTTTTCACTTATAAATTTACTCAGCCTCCATTTTTGTTTAGATAAAGACCAGATTTTTTTTTTTTTTTTTTTTACAATTAAAAATTGATAAAATGTTTGGTTGAAAAAGTTATAGATCTTATGAAATGTGGGGTTAAAATCAACTCTTGATTTAGACTTAAATTTTGATCCAACTTTTTAGTTAAACCAAACAAGAACTTAGTAAACTTCTTATGCTTAGCCAAGCATGCTGGTCGCTTTTATTAAGGAATTATTGGTAAGAGGAGACGACTTGGATTATTTTTTGAGTCAATGACACATTAAAATGACGGGTTGTTTTTGAAATTAGGCCCTGTTTGATAGTCGTAGTTTTTTGTGGAAGGTGGAAAACGTTTTCTTACTTTTTACTATTCACCTGTTTGATTGCACTAATTTTTCAGGGAAAACGTTTTCCAACGTTTTTCAAGGTACAAGCGGTTGATGCACAAAAACTAGAACGTTTTTTCACCATAGTGGTGGGAAAACGTTTTCCAACTTTTTGACAATTTTTTTTTTTTTTTGTTTTTTTAGCAATTGGAACACATTCCAAAGTTAATGGTACAAACATTTATCCATTTAATTGACAATTTGTATAAAAAACAAAGTCAAACAAAAAATTTGTCAGGTGGAAAATTATACCAATCAAACACCATTAATTACAATTCCCTGTAAAACGTTTTCTAGGCAATTCAATTTCCTGCCATTCATTTTCTTTCCACCCGTTTTCCACCCTTGCAATCAAACAGATCCTTAGAGAAAAGCCAATGTAAATTAACGTGAACGGCATTAACTAAAAGGGTCACAAAGACCATTTTGTCATACGCTAATTAAAAAGATTTCTCTACCCATTAAAATGCTACTGAGTCCTGACTCAAATTTAACAATGGATGTTCTCAAATTGTTATTGAAACGATTAAACAACTAGGAGCAAACGATTAATAGACTTAGGTCTCAAGAGCATATCCGTGTTTTACTAAACCAGCCTGTCACACTGTAGCGGCAGTTATGTTGAAAGTCATTACCTTAACCGTAATCGGATTCGGATGCAAGGTTAACAAGTTCTCAAAGCGATGTGTGCTATAGGGCTCGATGAGTGGCCTTTCTCTACGCTTCTATTGAGTGAAGCATCGAGCCCATGCTTCCTTTGAATAAGAAACATTTTTTGAATAGCTATCTCAAATTCAAGTTTATATTTGTTTTATTCCTTCCTCGAAGTGAGGGTATCTTTTCGACTAGAGGGACTGAGATTCTAGGAAGAAGGGTTTTCCCAAGATTCAGCCCGAAAATTGGATTCGTAACCAAGAGAGTAAATAATGAATAATCATCGAAAAAAAATAAAAAAAATGATTGAGTCTTTCATTTCGTACTAAAATATGTACAGAGAAAGGATAATTTCGTTTGTGCGCGCGTGTGTGTGTATATATAGAGCACTGCTATGGTATAGAAAAATATCCACGAAATCCTTACAGAAATTCAAAACACACACATGCAGGGGGTGATGTATTTTTTTCAATATAAAACCTATGTGCGTTTGTTTGGTTTTCTCATGTTGGACAAACACTGTACTTGCGCAGATTAATTTATATATATATATATATATATATGTGTGTGTGTGTGTGTGTATTAACGCCTCTGGGAGCGCTATTTCACTAAAAAAATAATAATAAAATAAAAAAAAAATCAATTTTTTGCACTACACGTGACATGTGGGACCCCTTTTAATTTGTTAATGCTATGTCAAGTATAGTCACTTTTTGGATTTTACTCTTAATGCCTATTTTACCCTTTTATATTAAAGGTAACAATTGATTAAGCCACTTTTTTTACTGATTCAAATGATAGTAATGACAATTTACATGAATTTAATGAATTCAGCTACCTTTTTTTTTGACAGTGCTTTCTAGGAATCGTGCAAAAATAATAGAATAAAAAATTTAACATCCACTCAAAATCTGCTAAAATCCAAAAGTAAAATCGATAAGAGAAGGGGGCATAATATTTTTGAAAAATTTCACGTTATAATAGTAGTTGCAGTACAGTACTCGTGTAGCACTCCTATCAACGTACACCAATGTTTTGTGCAATTGATGCTTTCCACCCTATAAAGAAACAAACACTTCAAAGCCCCTTAAATCAGCATGAATCTAGATCCTCCAACCCTAGTGGGAAATGTACGTTCCACCACGGCATTTACTGAAGTAGAATCTGGTTTCATAAGATTGTACACGCAGTGCTAGCGATATTTCCAATGGCCAGGGCTACCTCAAATGCTTTAAGTGCTACATCCCATTTGTTCTGAAGATATAATAAGAAAAAAATTCCAAGTTATCCCAGTTTAGTAAGACTTTTTTTCAAGCATATAACAACTTAAGAATGCAGAAACTGACCATTTTATATGCTGGAACAATTGCTGTTGAAGCACTAGGGCTTGGATTTGGATGATGTACACTGTA
Organism: Osmanthus fragrans; assembly: GCA_019395295.1. NCBI lineage: Eukaryota > Viridiplantae > Streptophyta > Magnoliopsida > Lamiales > Oleaceae > Osmanthus > Osmanthus fragrans. The sequence goes on along the minus strand of CM033360.1, from coordinate 10,319,270 downwards.
AGCACTAGGGCTTGGATTTGGATGATGTACATAGTATGAACTGTAAACACTAGTGCTTGTATTTGGATGATGTACATAGTATGAACTGTCAGTTGGCTGCCAGAAAAAAAAAAACAATTATCAGGAAAATTTTTATTTTATACTTCATGTCAAATTGGTAAGTTCTTCGTTAAATTATGTGACTAGTCTTTGATTTATTTAGATTTCTTCAATATAAGCTAAAGAAGTATGATAGTTAGCACGTACAAATCTCAAACTTTTGTATTAACAACTTATTTAGTGTCAAACACAACTTTATGTAGCAATAAATTGCCAACATTAACATGCTGAAAATGAAAGATATTTTTGCATGAACAATCAAAGTCTCGAGCTTAAAATATTGAAGATGGTACGACCTGATCGACCTCTATTGAACGAAAATTAACTTTTATAGGACATTATCAAAATGTGTTAGACGTACCATGTATGGACTAATCTGTGTTGCCTGTGATGAATCTTGTTTGGCTTGGAGCAATGTGTAGTTGTCCAAAAACTGAGTGCGACCATTGTGATGGTGATTACATTTCTTAGACCGATAACAATTATGGCATAGGGTGAAAGAGCATCCCACTCCCACACATGAGAAAAATATTCCCGGTACAAATTTCGCACAAGAATCGCAAAATGGCCTTCCGCTTTTTATGATGTAGTATAAAGTCATTACCTCCCAGAAATCCAGTGTGTCATTCCCATCTCTATCTAATTCCTTGAAAAAGTAACGATTGTCCATCCGGGAATGGCCTTTCTGTCTCACGAATGCTAGGAACTCTGTCAGATCAATCCGGCCATCGCCATCACTGTCCATAGAATTGAAGAATTTATGTGCTAAATCCTGAACTTGTTGAGAGCCTGCTAGATAATGAGCTCGTGCAATCTCGTGTAACTCTTCCATCTCTCTCTGTCAATTCATATAATCCAATATAAACACCATTTGTCAAAAGAAACTACAGCAAAGCTCCAAATTCAATAGCTAACTTATTTGTTCCAATTTATTATTAGTCACCTGAGTTTTTTATTAAATACATTAAAAGTGCGATCATCCCATGATTCATAGTTTAATGCAATTGTGATGCATTTTACGATGAGTCAATGAGCCACTGTCACGTAGACTCGTGATGATCACCAATGTTAGGTCCAAATTATATAATTGGCAATTTCCTTAATCAAAATCATGTTTTAGTTGAATTGTATTAAGAGTTAATCGAGTTGTAATCAAAGTCAAAATAGGAGTTATTGAGTCTTAGTTATAGTAAAAATAGTTGTGGGTTGATAGAGTCCTAATAAGAGTTGAAGACAATTAGAAGATCAAGAAACGCTGACCTATAGCCGCTAGTTAGTTGCTAGGATCAGCACTCGAGCGGCGCAACGCAAATTGAAGCAGAACCATTGGTGCTCGCTCGACGCCAATTGTCTGCTCGAGCAGCGGCTTGCCATTCACTTGGCGCATACCTAGTGCTCGAGCAGCGATATTATTAGGCCTGAATTTTGATTCGATTTTAACTATGATATTCAATTCCTTTTCACCCCAAAAACTATCCACTATAAATATACAAGCCATGGAACGTCCCAAGGTGTAGTTTTGAATTTTATATTCTTTATAGAGATCATTATTTGAAGATCATAAACTCATTTCAAAAGAGATATCTTGATTCAATCACAAATATATTCCATATTTGTTCCCACATAATGTTTTCCATTGGTTGAGACTTCGTTTTAAGTCAAGAAAACATTCTTTGAAGATCCATTACATATTCTAATAAATCTCTCTTGCTTTAGCCATAAATCAAAACACAAAGTTCAAACACTAAACAACCCTCTACCTTCACCTATAAACCTTAAGAAATCTAAAGTTTGGAGAAGAGGTGCTTGGAGTTCTGGTGTTGAAGAATGATGTTCGTTCCTGGTGGTCCAATGGGAGAAAAGTGGCCCAAAGTTCTCAGAAGTGTGGATGTGCACAACCAAAGGAGTTCCTTAGTGATTTACAAGTTAGGTGGCTAGAGTCAGCTAAGATTTAACAATGTGTGAACTAATTGTAAGTTAAATTTTCTAGTGGATTGTTTATTGGCAAGTTTGCCAGGAGGCTTTTGATCCTGAGTTGGGATTTCCCTCCATGATCAATTCTTGGTGTTATTTGTTTTATTGCTTTGATCCAAATCTTTATTTAATTGACACTTAGGATTAATTTAATTGAATTAATTACCTTAATCATCTAAAAATAATTAATAAGTGACTCGTTGCTTTTAATTGATTTAATTCCGAATTTGGGTATAAAAAATGATAATTTTCTACAAGTGAAAATTTCAACTACTAATAACAAATAGAATTATTCTTAACAGAAACATCTAATCCCAGCTGACAGAAAAGCTCACTTAAAAAACATTTATAGTTTTGTTTTAAATCTCAAGTAGCACAAGTTGTATAATGTACCTTCTCTTGAGTCCTTTCTTCGTTTCCCAGACGACTCATGAGCTGCTTAAGCAGAGAATTGTGATCGATGAAGCTGCTAATTGAGTGCTCGTGTTTGAATTCCCCTTTACGGTAACAGTCACAACAAAGGTCAACTGAATTGGGATATTTCGGTAGACATAGAAAGCAAGAAAAGAATTGGCCAAGTAGTAAATCACGGCAACCACGGCAGTAAAGAGATAAGTTTTCTTTCTCCATGTAGTAAATGGCTAAAACTTCATTAAAATCCAGAGTTCCCTCACCATTTGCATCAAGTTGTTTGAATACTTTCTCACTTGATAACCATGAACTCACAGACTTCTTGAACTCCAATAAGCTTACTTTTCCATCCCCGTTTTGATCCAACCTTTTGAAGTATTCTCGTGCTGTCTCCTTTTCCTCTTCAGTTGCTCTTTCATGGTAAGCTATTGCAAGTTCTTTGATCCCCTCCATCTCTCTCTCTCTTGCTGCAAATAGTTTACTGAGAGGATCGAAAATGGTCAGGAATTGTGTTTTTGCTTTGTAATTTTCACACCTTCCAGAGAAATAATGATAAAAAGGGACGACTTGGATTATCATCCGAGTCAATGGCTCCTATTTGGCAGGTCGGTGGCGGTGGGTTTTTTCTTGTAATTTTCACACCTTCCAAGAAATAACTGATAAAAATAGACGACTTGGATTATCATCCGACTCAATGGCTCCTATTTGGCAGGTTGGTGTTGCAAATTATTATTATAAACCCAGTGATGCCCCTCCAATAATTAGGCGGCGTCCTGTTACAGGGGCATGTCACGGCCTTGTTTGAGTATCTTTATCCTAATTTAAAATATTGTGCAATTTCTCTAATTATATAATTAGAGCAATATTTTCTTCCACTTAAATTGTGATACATAACATATTGAAATATTTAATCTAAACAAAGGGTACATTAATGATTGAGTTATTTACAAACCTATTTATATTCTGTGACTCCCATTGGTTTAGTTGACCGAGCTATAGGCTCTAATTATTGCCTTGTTGACCCTCTAACTTTTCAACAGATCTGCAAATAACACTTTTTACTAAGTCTTCCACGACATCTCGAATTTTGAAGCTAAGCTTGATTATGTGAGTCTTGAAATGATTCAATAACCCGTGCTTCACTTGGACATCATCCCAATTTGCAAAATAGCACGAACTTTTAACAGAACTTTCCAAAATTTCCTCAATTTTATTGCCTTTGTCCAAAATATTTCCTGCTGATTGGACCGAGCATTGCTCAAGCCCGTTAGCCGTCTATGTCAAACACCAGTAGGCTGAATTTTATTATTTTTCTGCCCAAAAATTTCTGGATATTCTTTGCTGCAGCACACCCCAAACTTTTCTCCTTTTGGTGCTCTGTTGCAAGCTGATCGTACCTGATATCCTTACCATGTAAACCTGAAATTCCTCCCTTATCTGGCCCGGAGAAAAGGGCGAAGAGTCTTGAAATATGACTTAATTCTATAAAAATTGTGTTTGTAGGACAATGTCGATGAAAATAACGAAAAGTAAGTGAAAACGAACAAAAAAATGGAATAAAGTCAAAGTTCAAGGACTAGGATGTAATTATTCAAAAGTTGACCCGAGGGACGAATCAAGCATGAAAACGAGTTAAGTAACAAATTGGTGAAATCATAAGATGCTAGCATGAGGAGAATGAAAAAAAAAAGGTAAAGATGGGAGAAAATAAAGTTCGGGGATCAAAACGAATAACATGAAAACAATCCATAGATGTGACGGACGATGGAATGAAGATTCAAAAGTATTAGAGATCCATCGGATGAAGAAAGAAGTCAAACAGATGAAATATGGTCGAAGCATTATCACATATCAACTTTCAAGCGAAAAAGTTATGCTCCGAATTTTTAGTATCTACTTGAGATCCTTATTTGAGATAGTAAACGTCCGAATTGGAAAATATCTATTTCAAAAAGAATTGTATCTCTTTGTGTTTTATTTTCAACAAACTTTGAATCACTTCAGCCGGATATCAGATAAGAAAATTATGACCAAAGTATTAAAAACTGTCCAGCGGAGGAAAAAGTTGAGCCAAGCGACCGCTTGGAAAAAATCCCAAGCGATCGCCCAAGTACATTCAGGGAATCCAGGACAAAACTTACAAACAAAACGGTCGCTTGGCTTATAACAAAGTGGTCGCTTGGTTCAAAACTTGCGTGAATTTTCTAGTTTCTTTATTTCTTTCGACCACTTATTTAAACATATCCAGGACTCCTTTTTAACCCCAAGTTACAACCAGAAAAAGGGAATTACGCATTCTTAGACATATTTTGACAAATTGGAGAGCAAGAAGAAGGTGAAGAACGAGAAGATTACTTTAAAATTCAAAATTTACCTCGAGAATTCAAGATTCACCCACAAAGGATAAGATAATAGTGATGATTTGTAGTGACAAAGGTAAGGAGAAAGACACCACAAAGGAGGCAAGGAAGAGACCATAAATCCACAAAGGAATCAACCGGTTTTGGGACACAAAGCTGCCGATTTTTTCTCTCCAATGGCAACCGTTTTTTCTCCTTTCAAACACACACCAATCACACTACAAAATGGCTAGGGTTGTTAACTTATAAGTAGGCTAGGTTAGACTTTAAGTTGGACCAATAAAAAAGGCTAAACGGGCCAAGATTCAAGTTCTCCAAGAGAGAATACAACTAGATCAGGTAGAGCCTTTGGACTTGGTTGTTGGTACTTATTTCATTCATCGACCTAGGCCTAAGAAATATATAATCTCACGTTAACATCATAGCCCGAAATTTATTGGGTATCAAAATCCAACAGTGAGGATAACTATTGTACAATTCAAATATTCTTGAGACTAGCACAACTGTCTTAAACTAGTGAAACTATTGCATAGTTAATAATCTTCATCATTCTGGCCTTCGGTTTTATGCTTGACACTATACGATGTATAATATAAATTTCGCACAACATTCCCAATAACAAGAGCTCATTACAGAAACTCATATTAACAGTACATCCTCAACCATGAATGGTCCTTGTTGGGAAAAATATTTGTACAATGTAATTTTTATTCAACTGGTGTGAATTCTCAACCATGAATGGTCCTTGTTGGGAAAAATGTGTAGAACGTGATTTTTATTCAACTGGTGTGAATTCTTGATTTTTGAGCTTCCTTAACTTCATGGATTTTTTAAGATTGAGCTTCTGTGTAATATATGCAATCGATGGATGAAATGTTGAGAATTGTGTTTAAGTTCAATAAATTATTTTAGTGTTGTTATTCAGCATCCCAAAAATTTGCAGAGGCCTTCAACATGTTCCATGATATCACTGTTATGAAAGGAAAATATATGATGAAAAGGAGACTGACAATTGGACATAGAATTGACATATAAAAAAAGGGTAGTTGAAAAATCACTAACCCTGTGATGCCACTTGTTGAGGAATTTTTTAGACCAATACATGTGGAATTAATCAATACCGTGCAATAAGTCACTTAATTATTATTTCTAGATGATTGAGGTTATTAATCCAATTTAAAGCCTATATATGTGTCAATCACATAAATGTATAGATCAAAAGCAATAATGTAAATAATACCAACCATGATCACGGAGGAAAAGCCCTTCTCAAGATCAAAACCTCCATACAAACTTGTCAGAAAAATTCACTAAAAAATTGAATTTACAATTAGTTTAGATACTGCTAAACTTTAATTGACTCTAGCCACCTAACTTGTAAATCACCAAGAAATTTCTTTGGTTTTGCAACCTGTACTTCCTAGCAACTATGGGCTACTTTTCTCTCTGCGTAGATCACCAAGAATGAATTTGTTCCAGAGCGTTGGAACTCCAAGTGCCTCTTCTCCAACTTCAAAACTCTGAAGACTTATTAGGTGAAGGTAGGGTTTTTTGGTGTGTGATGTAATGATCTTTTGTGTTTTGATCTGTGGTTGAGGCAATAGAGTTGTGGATATGAAATTGAACTTCAATGTATATTCTCTTGACTTAAAACAAGGCTCAACCAATGGAAATACTTTTAGGATGAATTTATGAAACAATGATCTTCGAGTTGAATAAAGAAATCTTTAAGATTATGTAATTGATCTTCAAATAATGATCTTTATAACGAAAATAATGTTCAACCACACATTAGAATGTTTCATGGCTTGTATATGTGTAATTGGTAGTGTTTGAGGTGTAATGAGATTGAAAAATAGTTGTTTCATGCGAATTCGCACACCTGGTCATCAAATTGTTGCTCAAGTGCTAGCCTCGTGCCCAGCAAATGATGATATCCCTACTCTGGGTGCTCGATCACCATCTTGACAGGCAGTGAGTAGTTGTCTTCTCCATTTTTTGATCTTATTGGATTGTCTTTGACTCCTTTTAGGACTCTCCCAACACCAATTATTTTTACTTTGATCATTTTGTTAAGACACCTACTTGATTGATAGTTCAACTGCACAAACTATTTTTCAGGATAATTTTTTTTTTTACATAATATTAGTAGAAAATAATGTTAATACAATGTCAGTTGCATCAAATATCGTTGAAAGCTCCAGAAGAGCTTGTATTATTTTATCAAATAGTACAAAATTATATATTAACGATGCACTTTATTCTAGTAAATCTAAAAGAAATTTGTTTAGTTTTAATTATATTCACTGCAACGGATATCACATTGAAATGATGGAAGAAAATAATATTGAATATTTTTGCATAACTTCTTTTGTATTTGGCCAGAAGCTGATAAAAGAAAAATTGCACACACTCCCATTTGACATGAATTATATATTCATAAAAATGATTTAATCAAATATTGTTACGATCCAAAAAATTCGTTGATCCAAAATGTTTTATAATTTGACATGATCGACTTGGACATCCAAGAGCTATAATGATGCGTCGAAAAATAAACAACTCATATGGACATCCTTTTTAAAGAACTAAAAGATTCTTTTACCAAATAATTATCCATGTGTAGCTTGTTCGCTAGGCAAGTCAGTCATTAAACCTTCGGCTACAAAGATCAATATTGAATCTTCAACTTTCTTGAAAATAATTCATAGAGATTTATGTAGGTCAATACATCCACCATATGAACCATTTCATTATGTTATGATATTAATAGATTCTTCTACTAGATAGTCTCATTTTCCCCTACTTTTCTGTTAGGAATGTAACTTTTGATAGACTACTGGCTCAAATCATAAAATTATGAAATCAATTTCTCGATTACTCAATTAAGACAATTTGTCTTGATAATGCCGGTGAATTTAGATCACAAGCATTCGATAATTATTGTATGTCAATTGACACTACTATTGAATATTTAGTTGCACATGTCCATATACAAAATGGTTTAACGAAATCATTTATTAAACATCTACAACTTATTCCCGGACCATTATTAATGAAAACAAAACTCCTAACTCTTGTTTGGAGTCATGCTATATTACATGTTGTATCATTGGTTCGTATAAGACCAACCGATTGTTACCAATATTCACATTTGTAACTTGCATTTGGTCATAAACCTAATATTTCTTACCTACAGGTTTTTTTTTTGTGCTATCCAAGTCCCTATTTCATCCCCACAATGTACTAAAATGGGTCTCCAATGAAAATTTAGGATTTATGTGAATATTGAATCACCATCTATTATTAGGTATCTAGAACCTTTAACTGGTGATCTATTTACTACACGTTTTGCAGATTGTTATTTTGATGAAATGACTTTTCAAATTTTGGGAGGGAAAAACTACATCCTGAAAAAAGGTAAAACTTCTTGGAATAAAACAACTCTTTTACTTTGATTCCCACAACAATCAATGTGATCAAAATTTTGAAAAAAATTATTCATTTGCAAAGAGTTGCAAATTAATTACTTGATATATTTGTTGACACACGAAAAGTGACAAAGTCATATATACCAGTAGAAAATATTCCAGCAAAAATTCAAAAACTCTGTACCTCAAAAAAGAAAAGTACAAAAGAAAAACCAACCAAGAACTTAAGAAGAAGTAATATTAGAAAAGATTGATCAATCAAATATTGAAAATATAGTTCCTGAAGAATCACAAGTGTTCGAAAATAATGAGATTTCAATAAATTATATGTTATCTCATAAATTACAGAATGTTCTTGGTCCTAAAGTACCATATTTTAGAGGGTGTTTGGTGTGGATTAAAATTAGATTTTTAGTAAATTGTGATGAAAGTTTTTGAAATGTGTGGTTGAAAAGTTGTGGGGCCTATGGAAGATGTGATTGATATTGATTGTTTGACTTTGACTTATATTAAAATCAGATTTTAATTAGTATCAAACAAGCTCTAAGTGTAATTAGAGCATTAACCTATCTTGCAAATTACAATAAACCTGACATAGCTCTTTTTTTTTTTTTTTTTAAATCTCCTTACACAAAATATAGCTCTACACCAAGTAAAAGACTTTGAAATGGTGTTAAACAAATCCTTCGTTACCTGAAAAGTACTATTAATTTGGGATTATTTTATTCTTAAAAGTCAGGATCAGCTTTAGTAGGATATCTAGATGCAAGTTGTCTCTCTGATCTACATAAAACTAAATTACAAACAGGATATGTGTTTACACGTGGATGAACAGTTATATCATCGAGATCTGTGAAGTAAACATTGACAACTACATCTTCAAATCATTCCAAAATTATTACAATCTATGAAGCAGACAGAAAATGTGTATGGTTTAGAAATATGACCCATCATATTCAAGAATCATACGAATTAACTTTAACGAAAGCTAGTCCAATAATTTTGTATGAAGACAATGCAGCTTCTATTATACAACTCAAAGAAGATTATATCAAAGGTGACATGACGAAACATATTTCTCCAAATTTCTTTCATATGCATAAGCTTCAGGAAAGGGCCACATCTATGTTCAACAAATTCGCTCAAGTGACAATGTGACTGAATTATTCACAAAGCACTGTTGACATCTACATTCATGAATTGTTTTACGAGATTAGAATGCACTGACTCAAAAATTTTCAGTAATTAACATCAGTGGAAGTAGCTGTACTCTTTGTCCTTTACATAGGTTTTATCCCAATGAATTTTTCTAACAAGATTTTAATGAGATATCATTTGTTTTTAATACTCCAAAATAAATATACGTTTTTTTCTTCGTTTGATATCTTTGTCCCATTAGATTTTTGTCAAATAATGTTTCAACGAGGCATAATGTGACATTTTAGAAGGAGTGTTATAAATGTTAAGTTTATTAGTGAATGACAATTGTATCTCTGTAACCCTGGAAAATTATTACCATTGTATCCCAACTTCTTCCCAATAAATATGAGCCTTTGATTCTCATTATAATACACAAAAGTCTATTGACTTTTATATCTTCTCTTTTTATCTCTTTTCATAATAGAAACTAAGTTAAAATATAAACAATTAATTGAGTGACCTAATCAGGAAATTGAGATGCAAATAAACAAAAAAATGTTGTCCGCTAAAAATTTAAGGGAGCCCAACATAAACCAGAACAAAACAACACCACTACTAATAAAATAAATCAAACAATTATCAAAAAATTAAGAAAAAATGGATAATCGAACCTGAAAATTTAGTCCAAATTCGAAAAAATTATTAGTAGAAAGAAAAGAAATGTGAGGGTTTAATTAAAATATGAATTTAATTGTCTACTCAATTGTAATGGACAATCGATGAATCTGGTTCAATAACAATAATTCACTCAATTTGAGGTTTTGCATTTACAGTTATCATACCTGATGGATATTTGGGTGCAATTTAATTAATTAATTAGGATGCATAATTATCTATTCAGGCATTGGCTTTTATAGGTTTATGTCTAATATTGATGTATTTTTTTTAGCTAGGATGTGTTTATTTTTAATTGAGTTAAATAAAATTTAAATTAATTTTTTTAGATTCTTTTTTTGGTAAACGGTTTGAAAGGGTATGTAAAGATTGAAAAAATCACTTCAATACGATTTGGTTCGATCCAAAATCAAAATATTGACGGATTCACGTCGACTCAAATCAATGATTTTGAAAAAGCGCGATTTTGGTTTGATTTGATGGTTTAACAGTTTCCTTGTTCAGCCCTACTTAAAGCTATTAAAATACAAAAAGAGCACATACAAACACGAAAAACACATTGAAGGTGTAACAATGAAAGAAAACCAAAATTACTTGCAACAGTCCGAGAAGCCCACAATTTTTTTTTATTCTCTATAATTTTCTTGGAATGGTGCACCTGAGAGCCAAAATCAATTTTTTTTTTCTTATCTTCACATTGAATGTAATGAAACTTAATGAAGCGCCACCATTAGCTTTAGTCTTGATTGTTTCTAGAGTTAGTTACATAATCTGTTACAAAATAGCAAGTTACGTAATCGTTGGTTTAATTGCAATTCGTTGACGGTTGAGATCCGAAAACACGAAAGTTGTTAGTTGTAAATCAGTCTCCTCTTAAGAGGAGTTTCGTAATAGCCTCTAATCATTTTCGTGCCATGGAGTACTTTCTCAAAGCATTCCATAGACTTCTTCAACTGCATCTGATGGAAACGTCAAAGATGAGAATTACTGCAAAGACATTTTGTGTACTTCAATTATTTTTATAATTCCACCACTAGTGTGACATTACTAACATTTTGGATTACTAGTATTGGTAGAGGTGAGCCCAACATTTATTAATCCTTATTAATTATTGCTGTTTTAGAGTTTTCCTTTTTTAATTTCATAATGCACTTAACTTGTGATTTTCTGCCAATCTTATCTCTTGATGACTAAAATTTATGTGGCCAATGTAGATCAATTTAGTATGATTACTGTAGAGTAATTGCTAGAATATGCATAAAATAAAGAGCCAACTTTCATTGGTTGAAATTTGAAATGTAATAGAGAGAGAATTCATTCAATTCAAACTTTAGGAGGGACCATTTCTCTTATTAATAGGCATTTTCAATAAGCAATTTGGCCATTCAAAGTCACATCAACTACAATATTGACCTTGGCGTGTTTGCCACTGTCCATATTCAAGGTTTCTAATTAGTTGTTGAGGGCAGCCAAGGAGGTCATTATACTACCAGGGCCTTCAGTTGTGACATAAATCATGATTACATATCACCTAGGTAATCATTGTTTATTTTTGGTTGGTGTGAGATAAGGTGCTAATATCATAATTGTCACTTATAACTTTGGTACATGTGATGATGATATCATTTAAGAGACTTGTGATCACGATTACAATGATGATATTTTTGGATAACACAAACAATGGACCGAGCTAACCTTACGATTTCCTTAGTCCGTTCTCTTTGACTTATCGTTTTATTATACGCTCTCCTTCTTAAATTATGGTGGATCTGATGTGGTCGTGAGTTCGAACACCAACATTATCTAAACATTTTATACTCCTCTTAATAATTGATTGAATGGCCTTATAATTCCACTCATTTAAAATAAGTTGCAGACTTAGATTTTATTCATAATACAGACTGAAACATAAATTAAAAGCAGGACAATCTAAAAGGTTACTCAAAATTCCAAGACAACAAGCAAGCAAGACAATCTAAAAGGTTACACAAGACTCCAGGAGAACATGTGAGCAAGACGAGCTCCAAGATGACACAAAACATAGTCGGTCGAGGGTCGGATAGATATCCGGACTTTAGGATAGATTTGGAGGGGGGTAGTGTTGAAGGACCTTCTTCCAAGATGGCCTATTGCTGATATCATCCCACCAAGCACTCAGATGTTTCCTGTCCCTTATCATATGCTCCTTTCCAAGAGGATCCATAAGGTACTGAACAAGCGGAAGGTGGCTTAAATCAGCCAGACTAAAGAAATCACCAGCCAAGTACTTGCTCTTTGATAGCCTCTCTTCATAGATATCCAATACTTTGTGAAGCTTCTCTTCACTTTCTTGGATAAGCTTTTGGTCTGCTGTAATCCCCAGTTTGGAGCTAAACATTATATGAATAACTAAATTGTCAACTGGCGGGCAGAATTCGTGCGCTTCGACTTCTAGCCATTGCTCTACTTGACCTTTTTCCTCCACTGTCTTTCCCAACAATTCAGTCCCCTGAGACCTGTATTTTTCTGCATAGTACCTCATGATAGCCCTGGATTCTGCACAAGTTCAAACAACTAATTACATCCCTCTAGCTCAAAAATAAAGAAAGAATTAATTTGTCCAACACTCCAACCAAGAAAGGCAAGGGAATTTTCCGCAAGGGGTTTTAATTTAATTACCAAAAAGAGTGTAATCTCCATCTTGTATGACAGGAACATGCCCGAAAGGCTGCCAGTTTGTAAATCAAAATAATAAAATAAATTGATTGAGAATATATAAGACGAATAGAAACCTAATATACCAGTTAAATTAATGAACCTGCAACTGGAGATAGTCAGGTGTTTTATTCTCTCCTTTGAAGATATCAATTGAGACAACCTCGAAATCGACCCCCTTCTCAATAAGACATACAATCACACGCTTGGGGGAAGCATAGTTGGGACCATATACCTTCACCACCATTGCTGCTATTTCCTTCCCCCCTCTTTATGCAAGCAGAAATTGAAATGGGCTTATGGGTACATATAAAATATAATTATATAGATAAAGATGTAGATGGTAGGTTCATCTCATCATATCCACTTGCTGGAATGACTTTACTAATTGTTGAAATGGGCTTATGGGTACATATAGATATAATTATATAGATAAAGATGTAGATGGTAGGTTCATCTCATCATATCCACTTGCTGGAATGACTTTACTAATTGAATCATGTTACCCACTGTCACGGGTACTCAACTTTTTGAAATGCGAAATAGAATTACTCAAAAATTAAAAAAAAAAAAAAAAATTCTTTAATTCAATAAATAAGATAATCAAAATGTTCATGTGTATGTTATATAAAAAATAAATTATTTGATTTTTTTATCTACATTTGATTAATTCTTAAATTAATTTTGAATCACGAACTTCCAACTTTTTGAATTATAACTTTCTAGCATTTAATTCGTGGGGACTATTATAAGCAAATGGTATTGGTTGGGACTAATTGGTGATCGTCGAAACATAAGGGTCTAATTTATAAATTATACCAAAGTTGAGGGACTCATATTGAATATTGCATTGTTTCCCATTTATTTAATTGAAATGAGGCCAATTTCATTGAGAGGAGCAAAGAAGAATCGAGAAGCAGGAAGAAAAAGGAAAGAGGGAAAAAAAGAAAGAAAAGGGAAGAAGGGAAAAAGACAGAAGTAGATGCCGACTTGGGTAGAAAATGGTCAGGAATTGTGTTTTTGCTTAGTAATTTTCACATCTACCAGAGAAATAACTGATAAAAAGAGTCGACTTGGATCATCATCTGAGTCAATGGCTCTTATTTGGCAGGTTGGTGCTGCAAATTATAGAAATAAGTGTAAATAGCTAAGAGACGAAGAAAAATTATTATTATAAACCCATGTTGTTAACTTATTTTTAAATTATTGTGCAACTTCTCTTATTATATAATTCGTGCAATTTTTTATACCAGTTAAATTTTGATACATAATGCATTTAAATATTTAATCTAAGCCAAGGGTGCAAGAATATTTTCTATTCAGATACTAATAATGTGTTTACAATATTGGGAAGCATATAGAGTCAATTTGACACGACTTTTGAAAAGTTAAAATGAGTTTTTGATATTTTTGGATCTGTTTGACTAATTTTATTAAAATATTTCTTCTAGTTATAAGAGTTTTTAGAGGACGTGGTCTAATGTGGCTTCCTATAAATTCACTTTCGGAATAAGAAACTCTTTTAAAAGTTATTTTTTAACAAAAGTTAAAGTATTTTCTTCAAAAACTTTTCTACAAGAAGTAAAAACAAAAGCAAAAGCAAATATTATGTCAAACTGGTCTATATATCAGCTTGGGCTTTCAAAGGCCTAATATCATATTGTTACATGACCTTGGCTTCTCACATTTAGGTTGTGATTTTATCAGCGCGCGCATCATTAATTTGCATTTTGTCCATTACCATGTTGCACAAGGACAAATTGTGTACATGTCCACTCAACTGATAACCCTGATGACTCTCTTATAAATCATCTTTAGAACCAACTTGGATGACAAAATTTGATGACAAAATGAGCTGTAGGCTCAAGATTTAAAAACAATGGACGGTTGAGATTGTTAGATTGACATATACTGACCAAGTTGGTATTTGACCCATTTTATTTTGTCTACACCATTTCTTCAACAAAAGCGGCAAAAACAGAGCGGGAACTTTGGAGATGATTTCTTTCTTCTTTTTCAGCTCCCATTATTGGACGACTCCGACCGGCGAACAGACCAAGTGATTTTTTTTTGTCTATACCATTACTTCAACAAAAGCGGCAAAAAACGCACATAAACCATTAGAGATTCAGTCTTCTTCTTCAGCTCCCATTATTGGAGGACAGCTCCAACCGGCGAACATACGATCTTCTCCAACTCCAGCACCAGGTACTTTTTTGGTGTTGTAATACACCCAAAGTTTGATGACTTGCGTTCTGGATTCATAACAAAAAGCGTGTTCTTCCTACAGCTCCCATTTCTTCAACAACCGGGTTCTGCTTCAGCTCCCATTTATTCATCTTCGACCGCACAAAAACTTCCCACCTTCTCTAGCTCCGCCACCAGGTACGTTTTGGTCTTGTCAATTTTTTGACATTTAATACATCCCAAGTTTGATTTCTTGCATCCTGGATTCAGATACAGAGCCCCTCTTCTTCTTCAGCTCCCATTTTTCTATCCAGCTCCGACCGACGATTGTCCGTCTTCTCGAGCTCATGGAACCGGGTAAGGTTTATGGTTTTTGAATTTTTTTTGAAACTGAACACAAACTATGTTGAATCTGGATTCAGTGAGTTTCTGTTGACAAGCATTATTCATTCAAAAAATAAAGAGGCTAAACTGTTCGTGGGAATTTCGATTTGTGGAAAATTATGTTTGTGAAAATTTATGTTTAAGAGGCTAAACTATTTGTGAAAATTTCTGTCTACCATGTGAATGTGTTCATGTTGAGTTGAATTATTAGACTAAAGAAATTGGAATCGCTATTAGCATTACGTGTTCCTGTAAAACTAATTTGTTTATGTTTAGTTGAAATATTCATTGACATATAGAGAATCGAAACACGTAAATAATGCCTCCACTTTATCTTTCACAGGAGAAGAGAATATGGAAGATATTTTGTTTGTGGATTCCGAATATGATACGGTGGGTGACGAGGCGAATGTCGTGGAAGATAAAAAGGGGGAAGGAGATGGTTTGACTGTGCCAACGGTTGGTGATGATACGAATGTCGTGGAAGATAAAACATTTGGGGGAGGAGATGCCGAGACTGTGCCAACGGTTGGTATGCAATTTAAGGATGAAAAAGAAGTGTATGATTTTTATGTGAAATACGCATATGCCATAGGTTTTCCAGTTAGGAAGACGAGTTCGGCGAAAGATGATGATGGTGTTCTGAGGTATGTCACTTTCACATGTAGTCGTGAGGGACGAAAAAAGGGTAATACAAGCAATTTTTTGAAGCCGCAACCTACAATTAATACGGGGTGTAAAGCTAGAATATCTGCATCCTTAGATATCCATGGTTACTGGAAAATTAGCAATGTCCACCTCAACCACAATCATAAGACAAGTCCTACTAAGTCGAGATTGTACCGGTGCAAACGAATGTTGAGCGCACATGTCAAGCGAAAGCTTGAAGTGAATGACATAGCAGGAATACCGTTACATAAAAGTTTTAACTCTGCGGTTGTTAAAGCAGGTGGATATGAGAATGTGACGTTCGTGGAGAAGGATTGTCGTAACTACGTTGAACAGGCAAGACGCCTAAGACTTGGCGAGGGTGATGCGACAGCAGTACAGTCTTATTTCTCGAAAATGCAAGCACGGTTCACGGGATTTTACTTTAGTATTGACTTGGACGATGATTCACGATTGAAGAATGTCTTCTGGGCAGACAATAGGTGTAGGCAAGCATATAAGGAGTTCGGGGATGTCGTCACCTTCGATACAACCTATCTAACTAATAAGTATGACATGCCCTTCGCCCCTTTCGTTGGCGTTAATCATCACGGATAATCAACATTACTGGGTTGTGGTTTGGTATCGAATGAGGACACTGAAACATTTGTGTGGTTGTTTAGGACATGGCTGACGTGCATGCATGGTCAAGCTTCGTTAGGAATAATTACCGATCAGGATAGAGCTATGCAAAATGCAATTCAAATAGTTTTTCCAAATACGAAACATAGATGATGTTTATGGCATATTATGAAGAAGTTGCCAGAAAAATTTGGATACCACGAGGGCAAAGCTTCTATATTTACGTCTGTACACGTTTTGGTTTATGATTCGCAAACAGTGCAAGAGTTCGAGAAGGTTGGACAGATATGATTGAAACTTATCAGTTGCATGATCATGTATGGTTGTCAGGGTTGTATGAAAGCAGATCTCGTTGGGTCCCATGTTTCTTGAAAACAACTTTTTGGGCTGGTATGTCGACGACACAAAGAAGCGAGAGTACGAATGCCTTCTTCGATGGTTATGTACATGCGAAGACATCGTTGAAATAGTTCGTCGAACAGTACGAAAGAGCATTGCGAAATAAGGTCGAGAAGGAAATTCAGGCAGATTTTAAGTCATTTTCTCAAGTGTTACCATGTGTGACGACTTATGGAATGGAAAGGCAATATCAAGCAATGTATACCATTTCGAAGTTTAGAGAAGTTCAATCCGAGTTTACTGGAAAGGTATAATTATTGTGATCTCGTATCCGCGGTAGAGGACGATATGGGGATGAGATATGAGGTACATGAAGACATTGTATGTGGCGAGCGACAAAGGAAAAAAATATTTTCAGTTTGCTGTAATAGACAGAACAGTGAAGTGCTTTGCAGTTGCCTCTTGTTTAATTTTCGGGGAATCATATGTCGGCATGCGATCGCAGTTATGATACGTAATGATGTTACTGTAATGCCGGATCGGTATATACTGCGGAGATGGCGAAAAGATGTCAATAGAGCACACACGAGGGTCGTCATTAACGACGATGGTTTGGTTAGTACATCTTCCCAAATGAGGTATGACAACATGTGTAAGTGGTTCGCAGAGGTGGCAAACCTTGCGGCAGATGACGAAGGGAAGTACGATGTGATAAAGAGTTTGATAGAATTTCAGAAGAAAGAACTAAGTTCCACAAAGTATAGTTGTGGCAGTAACAATATTTCACAGTGTACTTCATATCAAAACACAGGAAGCGAGATTATTAGGGATCCGAAATCATCCAAGACCAAGGGAGCGCCGAAGACAAAACGAAGAAAAGGCCCGTTGGAAGCGAGCTCGAATAAATCGAAGGTATATTCGCATGTGATGCTAATTTATAGTTTTTCTTGTTATATACTGCTTGACATTTGGTTGTTATTGCACATGCAGGCATGGTCTACTAAAAAAAAAATTAATCCGATACCGAGACCTGATAATATTCCAACTGGTGCACCCAATGTTTTGCCAGGTGAAGCAAGTTTTGATTCGCCAATTCCGTAGGGGATGTACTTGCTTGACTAATTTGGAGGCTCTATGAAGGAACATCATGGATTTAATTAGTTTGTAAAACTAGCATTATTGTAGTAGTAGAGATATTTTGATATACCTCCTTCAATAATGGGATTTGGATTGTGCAAGAACAGCAATTATGTGTTTATGGGTAATTTTTCACTTGTGATTGTTTTGCTAGTTGCATTATGCACATGCTTGGTTTATGCGACAGTGGAGACTTTTCAAATGTTAACATTTAATGTTGTTGCATATTACATTTACAGAGTGGAACATATATGACAAAATGTTGGAAGAAAGTTTGAATGCATAATTGAACAAATACAGGTTCCAATTATTTATTCCATGGAGCATGGATCTAGGAGTCATGTTTTCTGCTTTGCAAGAGTTCCTAGAAAGTCACACAATCAATGGGGGAAGGGCGTCATCTTCTGAAGAATCAACAGCAGTAGGTGGCATGAATCGCCACATTGGAAGTCCAGGGTATCCAGCAAAGGGCACCAACTTGCTGCCAACAACTGGAGGTGAGGCTGCAAATGGCGCCACATTAGTTCACATGTAGCTCAAGTTTCTCTTTCTCTATTTTTAGCGTCAACTTATCGCCTCGAAGCTCATTTTTCTCAGCCTACAACATTATTGTAATATAAAGAAATATGCAGGGCATAGCATTGAAACCTCCTAAATAATAGAGCAATTGCGTAAATTAATTGAACTAAATAAACATTGCTGAACTAAGCACTTGGCATCTCACAAACACAATTATTCTAGGAAATATATGTATTTTTCATAACAGTGGTACAAAGCCTGAGATCTACAACAACTGCCTGCTTCTTCCAATTAATTAGGAAAAACGACCTAGAGGCAGACTATACTATGTCGTGTCCTACCCCTTATTTTCATGTTCAACAGGTGGTTTAAGTTGGCTAAAGGTCACGTTCACGGAGATCAAGATGTCGTCGTCGTTATGAAGCCGCACTTGAGATTCGAACCTTTTAGACATGTCGTCGATTTCTATGTGCACTGCTGGTGTATCCAAAGTAACATGAGCGTTACTAGATTCGCTGGATGATTCCTCTTCTTAGCACCATTCCCAAAACCCGCACTTTTGACTGCAACATTTAAAAATTTTGGCTTTGTTCGGAGTGTCCCTTTCAACCATGAAGCACTTTTGAAATCCACGCGCACAAATTGGGCATCGGCGTTTAATTAGACAATCGCCCAAAAAGTGACCAACACCCCTGCAGCCATGGCAAACTTCGGAGTTCTTTCCCGGCATTCTGTCGTATCAAAAAACCTTAAGCTATAAATATCAGGCCAAACAACTCACCAATTCATTGAAACTCTAAATGACTGAAATAAATTTCGCAAATGGATATAACTATCAGGCCAAACAACCGACAAATTCATTGAAACTCAAATTCCATTTCTAATTCACTCAGAACTGGATGAACGCAATTCCATTACACTTACAGTTCAATTTCTCATAAATGCAAGACATGATGAACGCACATAAACTTCATCCCAAACTTCATTACCAGAAGATCGTAAACCGAAACTCAGGCAAATGAACTGAATCCACAACGTAAATATAGCTCCAAAATTCTCAAACACGCAAATATTCACAGCATTTTCACAGTGAACCGAAACTCAGGATTACCATTTTCAAATTAACAGAATATCTGGGCAAATAAACTGAATCTAGAACGCGGTGACAGCTCCAAACAAGTTCAATCCCAAACAAGGACAACTCCATGATTCTCAAAACATGCAAGTCAAAACTCAAATATTCTGAAAATTTTGCAATGACAACTCCAAATTAAAACCCAAACATTGACAGCTCCAAATTTCTCAAAAACGCAAGTCAAAAATCAAATTTTCACAAAATTTTCACATAACACAATCGGCAGTTTTCACAAAATTTGCTTCACAATCGAGCATAAACCAACAAATAAACACCAATAAAACATACCTCTACACTTTCTCCGGATCTGGCCTTTGTACGTTGCGACCGACGGTATTTTTTGCGCAATCAAATGTTGACGCAAGAGGTGCGAAGACTGCCGCCGCTGAGCAACTGCCGGAGGTTCTTGCTTCGCAGAGCGTTCGATTGTACTTGCCTACCTTCGATTTGGATTTTTCGGGGAAATCGATTGTTGATTTAATCGATTTACGGAGGAGGGATAGGGAACGAGGAGAAAGGAAGGGGAGGATAATGGAAGAGAGAGAGAGAGAGAGAGAGAGAGAGAGAGAGAGAGAGAGAGAATGTGAGAGGATAATGGAAGAGAGAGAGAGAGAGAACGTGTTTCATTTGAATTTCATTTCAAAATTATTATTATTTTTTTTTAATGGAGGCCACGTCATTTAGTAACCCGGCTTTGTCAACCCACTTGGGTAGTGTAGCGCGATTGATTGATCAATGCAAGATTGGTGTCTTCGATGGCACACCATTTTTGTGGAGGGGAATGAAAGAGAATATGTAATTAAATTATGCAAAGAACCCAAGAACTTAACAACTTCATTCAGCCATAACTTGAGACCTAACCCTCTGTGGCAGTCACAAGTTGAATATATTTCAACACTTGAGGTGGAAACCTTCCCTAATATAATATGATTATATTGTTATCGCTAGGAAGACAGTTTGCGTAATTTATTTTATTCAATCCATCAAAGAATTATATTATTTGGATATCACTCTCAAGGCCTGTATTATTTGAAGTCATGTATGTCTAATTCACAAGTCTCTAGCCTCTTTCGTAGTCACTGAGTGAATAAAAAAGTGGCCACTATGTCTTTGTTCTAAACTTTAATTTCATTTGTCGCTATTTTTCTCTTTAAATCACTATAGGTAGTACCATTCAAAGATGGGTGTTGAAATATTCCAATATCAGATTGTACACCATCCAGCATATTCACGTGCTCCAGCATAACAGATTCAGTAGATCCAGCTCAGCTGAAGTTTAGGCGCCAAAAATAGTTAGAAAATAGATTCAGTATTCCAGCTAATTCTAGAGGCTTCTTAGTTTGTTAGATTGTTAGATTTATGTTCAGCAAAATCTCCAAGTATTTTTCCTCCGTTAGCTTAGCAAGCGATTTCAACATACGCGACAAATCATCCACATTCTCAGCTTCCTTTTTAAGACCACTCGATTCACTATCATCGTGCAGTGGACATTTTTCTTCATCTTTACTTTTACACCATTTGAAGAAACTGCAGTCGCGGGTACAACAATGAAACAATAGCCCTTTATGATCATTGCTCTTCTCCACCTCCATCCATTTGATGAATCTGGCACCACATTTCGGGCATCTTATTTTTTTTTGAACATTCCGACATCATATGTCCAACTATTATGCAAGAATGACAAATTCCCCTATTCTTGCCTGCCATCGAAGTACTCTAGTTCAACTACATAAAAGAACCACGTTATTACTAAATAAGTCAAGTTTATGTCCAATTTCTACTGATATAAGTTTAACTCACAATCCAGCCATATCTCAAGTTTATGTCCAATTTCTATTAATATAATGCTAACCGAAATCCAATACTACTGATATATGCAAAAAATATCCAACCACTTATCCACATTGCACACCCTAAACCAAATATCTCAAAATAATTAATGCCCTAATTTAATCATTAGAACTTCGCATAATCTTAGTCGACTGGCGAAAACGAAATACAAAATTACACTTGAGATAACCAAAACGGAGGCATTGATACTGTAACAGAAACTCAACTCAAAAAACATAAACTCAACTCAAAATGGAGTCCTCCTAAATGGATTCTTAATCTTACTATTATGGACTGCATACTGAACGTGCACGTAAAGACAAAATCTTTGTTAGACATGCACGAAAATTATGGTTATACTTTGGTCATAATAAGGGCCTATTTAATGTAGAATTTTCAAGAATAAATTTTGTGAATTTTTTAGAGAAATAGTGGTTAAAAGTAGTGAAAAGTTATGAATTCATGATTAAATTTATTTAATTAAGAGAATGTGTTTATAAAAATAATTTTTAAAATATATGTACCTGTGTAAACTCTATCCACAGATTAGATAAAGAATTGTGCATTTGGATAATGGAACTGGTAAGACGATAACATAGAATTAAGCTTGTTGTAACATATAAATAATTCAAAAAATGTATAAAGCCCAAATGATATGCTTGATTTGCACTCTACTAACGTCAAAAAATTGTATGCACTTTTTTTTTCCCGGTATAAAAAATTTTAAACAGAGGGGGAGGGAAAAACACATCTGTTGCCTTCTTTTTACTTACCCAGTTCAGTGGTCATCAGTAGGCAACGGAGTGGATGTAGCGATGATGGTACTTGTTATACGACAATCGGAGAATGATCAGGGTCGCCTCAAACTTTACCGTCACTGGTGGATTTTCTTCTTAACAGGAAACCAAGCAGAGATCTATGAAAATAGCGCCGACGTTTTTCGGGCAGCGGTAGGGTTGACGCCGTAGCAGTTGATTTTTTAGAGAGGGATCAATTGAAATTTTGAGGTTTTCCCTGAGAAAACGGGTCTTTGAATGAGCGAAAATGACATGTTTTGACTCCTTTAAACATTTGAATTTTTTGCCTTATTTTTTTTTTTCATTTTACACGTCAGCGCTATAACCCATACATTGTACAGTGCTGTACGTGAAGCGGAATTGTTTTATATTATACTTATATGTCTTCATCATTTTATTGGAGAATGTTTATCATCCAATAACTTCTACAAACGGCAACAAACGTATAAACATTTTGCTTTATGATCAAACATTCTCTGCTTAAACAACTATTTCTATTTTCCGAAAAAATTTCTATCGAATTTCTTATTATTTTATTATTTTTTTGAAATCCTGGTATGGAAGATTTTGATTTCAATTGTGTTGTGCTGCCTGACTTTGATATTGTCGCATCACAGAACATGCCATGAGAAACTAATATTGCGAGCAGAGACGTCGTGTTAATATATTTCCCTATAGGAGAAATAGTCACATAGTCATGCTAGATGTTAGACATATAGTGGACAGCAATGCTATGCAAAATTTCGAATATATTCACCAATGTTGCAATGTTTCACACATATTCTTCACGATAAATACGGATTGCCCAATGGGCAACACATAGACATGTACAAACAAGTTGGTACATCTTTGTACACATTAGTGCATGGAAAAGGCTATAGACGTGCAAATACGATTCAATTGTTCATTAGAAACTATAGAATACTACTTCAAAGTTGTTCTTCAAGCTGTTGTTGAATTTCTTGCTCATCTAATTAGACTAGATCCATACTATAACCAAAGTGCGGAGCATCACAGACAAATCCAAACAAGCATCCATTGTTCCAAAATTGCATCGATTCAATTGACGGAATGCACGTGAGAGTTGTTTTGTCATGGGATCAACTAGTGAATCTTATCGGACGTCAAAGAATTCCAACACAAAATGTGCTAGCGATGTGTGATTTTTATTTGTTTCACATTTGTATTGGCCAGTACAACGGGCAATACTCATGATTTTCACATCTTGGCCCATGCTATACATAGCCTTAATATTTATTTCTCGAAACTAGATGTGAGAAAATATCATCTAGTCAACTCGAGGGTTCATCCATCGACCTGGGTACATGGCTCCGTATAAGAGGTCCAATATATTGTACTATTTTTAGCAGTTCTATGACAGGGAGATTGGCGAAATGCACAAGAAAAGTTTAAATTCAGGCACTCGTTAAGTAGAAACGTAATTTAACGTGCATTTGGTATTTGAAAAAGTCGCTAAAAAATACTCCATCGTATGCCGAGATACAATTTCAAAGCGCAGATTGCTGTTGTAATAACAACAATGGGTATTCACGAATTCCTTCGAAGGGCAGGAATGGTTGACGAGGCCTTTCGAGAGTGAAGATGGATCTCAATGCTGCAAAGGTTGAGCTGCTAGACAAACATCACAAAATACTGCTGAAAATGAATGCACCTGAAATGTCGCGAAATGAGTGGGATCATCTATGCTATTATTTGGCACAACAACAATGATACGTGTGTATGTAAACGACAAATATTTCTGTCATCTTGTTAACATGACTATAACAGTTTTTGAATTGGTTGTTGTATTCACTAAGAGTGTCCTATTTACGATTTGAAAAAAAAAAATTAGGTTTCAATCATGTGTGGCCAAATTTGACTTGAATGCACTCCATTGTTTGTATGTGGGAGTCGCCCCACAAACAAGCAACATCATGTTATTTCTTGGAAAATTCAAAGAGCTCAACTTTCATTAATATTGAACGGTCAAACAATTGGAACCGGATAGGACAAGTAAAAATATTCAAACACTCATTCATGGAGGGGTATAACGGACATTTGGAAATGTTGAAAGGGATTACTGGCACCACAAGTGCCTGGAATGAGTTAAATCGGTAGGCTTGGTCGATTTGACTTAAAAATCAATTATTGTTCCCCCACAATTGAGTCCATACAGGGGCTATAATTAGTTACATACAAATTTTGAACAACTATTTAAATGAACGCAAATAAAAATATTCTCAGACCACGGCATTAATTTGTTTCTATATTTTGAACAAAAAAATTAGTTATTTTTATTTTACTTTTGTAGTGACTAAAAATATTGTAAATTTACCAACTTTAAAATGTATATAGTACTTGATAATAAATTAACATAAAATTATTCTATTTTTATTGAATAATCAAATTTCATGAAATAAAATGTCATTAAATAATTTTTCAAAATTTCAAATCAAACGTGTTTTCTAATCTTCTAATTTGAGAAATAATTTTTCAAATTGACAAACCAAATATATTTTTAACAATCTTAAAACAGATCATTAAAACTCAAAATTGAAAACTAAAACACAAACCAAACGCGTCCTTAGATTTTATTTATAATACAGACTTTGACATAAATTAAAAGCAAGACAATCTAAAAGATTACGTGCAAGAAAGACAATCTAAAAGATTACGTGCAAGAAAGACAATCTTAAAGATACGCAAGACTCCAAGACAACATGCAAGCAAGAAAAGCTACAAGGTAATCTCAGTTAAGCACATTTCGAGATTTACCTCCTTCACGATACTCTAGGGGCGGGGTGGTGGGGACCCTCAAAGTTGGGGTTGAACTTTGGTGACACAAAATATAGTCGGCCAAGGGTCGGATAGATATCCGAAGTACTTTAGGATAGATTTGGAGGGGGATAGTGTTGAAGGACCTTCTTCCAAGATGGCCTATTGCTGATATCATCCCACCATGCACTCAGGTGTTTCCTATCCCTTATCATATGCTCCTTTCCAAGAGGATCCATAAGGTACTGAACAAATGGAAGGTGGCTTAAATCGGCAAGACTAAAGAAATCACCAGCCAAGTACTTTCTCTTTGATAGCCTCTCTTCATAGATATCCAAAACTTTGTGAAGCTTCTCTTCACTTTCTTGGATGAGCTTTTGGTCTGCTGTAATCCCCAGTTTGGAGCTAAACATTATATGAATTACTAAATTGTGAACTGGCGGGCTGAATTAGTGTGCTTCGACTTCTAGCCATTGCTCTACTTGACCTCTTTCCTCCAATGTCTTTCCCAACAATTCAGTCCCTTGAGACCTGTATTTTTCTGCATAGTACCTCGTGATAGCCCTGGATTCTGCACAAGTTCAGACAACTAATTACTTCCCTCTAGCTCTAAAAATAAAGAAAGACTTGTCGAAAATTCCCAGTTGGGTTAACTTGTCCAACCAATAAAGGCAAGGGAATTTTCGATAATGGGTTTTAGTTTTATTACCAAAAAGAGTGTAATCTCCATCTTGTATAACAGGAACATGCCCGAAAGGCTGCCAGTTTGCAAGTCAAAATAATAAAGTAAAGTCAATTGATTAAGCATAAATATAATATAAATAGAAATACTAATATACCAGTTAAATTAGTGAACCTGCAACTGGAGATAGTGAGGTGTTTTATTCTCTCCTTTGAAGATATCAATTGGGACAACCTCGAAATGGACCCCCTTCTCGATAAGACATACAATCACACGCTTGGGAGAAGCACAGTCGGGACCATATACCTTCACCACCATTTGCTGCTATGTCCTGCGCCTCTCTTTATGCAAGCAGAAATTGAAATGGGCTTATGGATTCATCACTTCATATATATATATATAATTATATAGATAAGATGTGTAGATGGTTGGTTCTTATCCGCTTGCGCTTGGATTGACTTCACTAATGTTATCTAATAGCTATATGTTTAATTAAACTTACAATTATATGACTATTTAATTTTATCTATCATTTAATATGATTTAGCATTACATTGACCAATGTTACATAAGAGTCTAGTGAAGCTATTTGATATGTTCAATTAATGTCAAATTATATGACTATTTAATTGTATCTATCATTTAGTATTACATAAACGAGTGTTCCCTACAACATATTCAATCATTTATAGCTTGTGAAAAATGCTATCTATCATGTTTGATAGCATTTTTTGAAATGCTATCGTAGGTGGGGTTATTAAAAGTCATAATTCTATTATAACGTTTTATAAATGTTATTATAAAATGCTATAAAAAAACTTTTACATAGCATTTTATTATCGTAATGGTTTGAGTATTTATAGCATTTTTTTTCGTGCAATCTTTTTTAATTTGATAGCATTTTTTTGCTATAATTTTGACTTTAATAACATTCTTTGATTGTCATGTATTATTTTTATAGCATTTTTTATTATAATGTATACATATTACATAGCATTCCTAATTATTTAATTATCAAATGTAAATATTCAATACCATTATGTTTTGGACTAAAAATATGAACAACAATAATCAAGCCAAAAATAAATTCCAAACAACCATCAATATTGTTTTGTAGAAATTTACAAATGTAGCTGTTCAATAGAGAATAACATTATTCCAAACTTCCAATATACTAAAACTAATTTAGATACTAAAGGTCAAAACCAGGAGGCACTGAAGAAGCATGATATATAAAATCTCATAACTGATACTCGAGAAAAACTAAGCTCCTAAGCCTAATAATTGAGCAGGATCAAGATGATTTTAAGTGCGGGCAGCAGTTGGTGG
Source organism: Osmanthus fragrans (assembly GCA_019395295.1). NCBI lineage: Eukaryota > Viridiplantae > Streptophyta > Magnoliopsida > Lamiales > Oleaceae > Osmanthus > Osmanthus fragrans. Next base: position 10,292,082 of record CM033360.1, on the reverse strand, counting down.
TCCACCTGGGCGCGGTGCCTGACCAGCCTTTGGGAGATTGTCCTGTAAAATTAGAGAGGAAAAGTCAGGCTTGAAGAAGAATGGAAACCACGCTATTGAAATATAAACAATGGAAGAGATGTCCCCAACAGCTGAGATGAAAGATGAGATTTGAACAAATATGGAAAAATAAAAAAATAGGCACGGAAACCTCCACTTTTCAGAAGTAAAAACAACTCTAACAAACATAAAATAACATATTAAAAGCCAATAGGGAAATTAGAGATGGAACCAGTAACCCTTGGGCGCTTGAATCGCTGTGGAGGCTCACGGTTCCTCCCTTTAAAAAATGCTATTGTATTATATTCAGATAAAATTTAATTTAATTTATAGCATTAGCAACAAGAATGCTATATTTAAATGTTATAAAATGTGTAAATTGTTGTAGTGGTTGTAACATCAGTGATATTAAATAATATTACCCTTACTAATAACTAGTACTACTTCTGTCCCATAAAAATAGTTTTGATTTCCTTTTTTGCCTGTCCCAAAGAAGCCTGGCATGTTTCGGGTTTGGTTGGTTTTAAGTCCAACCTGAAACCAAAATCGAAACCAACTTAATCGGTTTGGGTAAATTTCATTCCAAATCAACACAATCCAACTGTTGAAACTGAACCAAACCGAACCACCTGTTTGAACATTGGTATGAGTAAAAATAAATAAATAAATAAAAATTGATGGTTAATGTAATTGTTAGTAATAAGTTGCAGGGGCTGCAGCAAATTTGGTCAAGTTGCTCCATTTATGCATGATTTTCTCTGATTCTCTCCATGGTATTCAGTGAATGTTTTATGTTCTTGGCTAATTTTGGTTCAAAATACAGTATTATTTTTCGAACAAAAAGAAAATCATCGATGTTATTAAGCGAATGAAGAAAAAGAGTACATTTAAAATCGACTTGCAAATGGGAGACAACTACACCAAATAGACTTACAATGTCAATTAGAATCGACGTTGTAATGTAATTCTTAATCTTTTAACTCTCGAAGGTTTTGTAAATAAACTGCAGGGACCCTTAACGAATTTCATCATCAAAACTGCATTTCTAGTTGATTCTTCCCTACTTCAAGAGGTGTTTTCTAATCCCTATTATCTTTTGGTATAACCGGCAAAATAAGAGGGAAGATAGTTGGCGACAGGGTTGTGGTGGAGTTGCGTAGGGCAAAAACAGACACTGGTCTATTTTTTTGTTGGGACACGGACATTGTTCTTATAAATAGATACAAATTAATAGTTTTGTTTGATCAAATGATACCATTTTAAAAAAGGCTTCAGGTCCAATGATCTTTACAATGCAATTTCGGGTGTTGTTTAACAATATAGACTAAGAAGTTGGATAGAGCTAATTTTGCAATGTGGTATTAAATTCGGTTTTGCTTATGAATATGGTATATTCTTTGTTGAAGTGATTCATTTCACGAATTTTAATCCGATTTTTGTGTGTCTATACAAGTATCTGTCTTATGTTTTAAGTTGGGATCTTTAAGTTCACGATGTCGTGACTCTTTACGTTGCCAGATATGATTTATTGTTCAATTATGTTCTCGAATTTAAGCATCTTGATTCTGTCGGGATTATTGTGTATCATTTTGAATATGAAGAAATCACTCAAATTTGAGTTCTTATTCAAGATTTCATTTAATGAGTTTAGTCATTTACATCCGGTCGTGTATGCTTAATTGTTTCAGGATGAATGCGAAACTGAAATTGAAGAACCCAGAGAAGAAGATGTGTGGGTCGAGAGGAAGGGGGAATTCCTGGTTCTTCATTTCAGGTTCCCCTGTGGCAAAGGCTATCAGATCAAATTTCTGACCCAAAGATTTCGATATAATCAACAGTGAAGAGTCGGCTCATTTCCCTCCCCCCTTGCTTTGCAACCTTGTGCTTCCCAATTGTACAAAGAAAACATTAGTAGATAGTGTTCATAGTAGTAGCAGAGGTCCTGTTAGATTTCAGCTTACAGATTCTTGTTCTGACTAGTTTCGGCTATGCTGCTGTTTTAGTTCATTAGCGGATTCAGCAATGTTTTTAAGAAGAATTCAAGTTTTAAGCACTCGAAATTATAAACTGCATATTCACAAACATTAAAGTTTGAAGAGACCATCATTTTTAATTCGAGTTTCGACAGGAAAGTGGCTAAAATTTTGAAATTATTACAGCAGACGACGAACAAATTTCACTCGAAAAGTAGAACAAAGTTCTTTATTAAGGCAAAAACCACTCAAGCTGAATTACAGATTTTGGAAAGCATATATGTTTCCATTACATTTTGACAAAGTTAAGGCATATTATGAAATTATTTAGGCACAAACGTGAGGATTGGCAATAAGGTACTCTTCACAAGCCTTGTAGAGTCCCTGAGCTTGTTCTTTGCCTGCTTTAATATCCTCCTCTTTGAGCTCAAAATCACCCTTGGTATGATACTCACTTGTTTGCTTGATGACACATCCTCCATCCTCGGAGTGCTCGAATTTCACCTCATAAACAACTGACTCGAGCTTGTCTCCAAGTACTTCTCCATCAACCAAAGTATAATTGGTTACATAGTTAACAGGGTCGACAACGTTAACCTTGTGACTCACATATTTGAAGTGAGCACCTGCCAAATAACACAAGCTCGTGAGATCATAATGTAGAAACAACAAACTTATGACGTGTTTAGTATGCCATATTGGAACATTGAACGAGATTAAATCCTCGTTTGAGCCCCGTTTTTCAAAAGAATGAAATTTGTAATATTTATTTTTTGGAGAATGTGTAGTTAAAAAGTGAGAAAAAGTTGAGTTTATGTGTAAATTATTGTATTAGGAGAATGTGACTGAAATTAAATTTCAAACAGGGGCTAAAAAAGATGTCGGTAACCTTCGGGGAAGGTCGTCTTATAGGTGCTTCCAGCACCACCATCTCCTTCAATGATCTCAACACTCTTGATGGACGAGGTGACTTTTGGTAAAACGTCAGGGGATTCAGTGACCAAAGTCTTGAACATCCTGTGGGGAGCAACCTTAGTTTTAACCTCGTGGAAAAACTTGAAGATACCCATGTTTGCTTCGAAAAACTTAGGAACTGACAAAAAAATTTAAGTCAATGTCAATTGAGAAGAATCTTAGAGATATGCAACAAGCTGAATCTAAAGAGGGAATTTATAGATGGTTTGAGGATAACATCATTTGAATATTGCTACATTGAAGCCTAATATTCAACATTTTACGATGCCGTGATAGATTTTCTATCTTTATAGTCAAGCAGTCTATTTGGTGTGAATATATTTCAACTTGAGAAATTTGAGGCATGTATGGAATTTTCTGTAGTTACTTTTCAATTTATTCTTCCATCTATCGTATATGCTTTTGATATAAAAAAGTGATTTTTTTATTGTTCTAATGCTTTCTTTCTCCATGTCATGATAGAGATTAATGGGATGACTCCTTAACCGGAAATTAGGGGATCTAATCCTCTATTTAAAGTAAGACAATTGGATATTTTAATGGGGATTGGGTATCTCCTGATGAAACCTTAAATCAATCGCCACACGAGCCTTTGTAGGCGGACTTTGAGATTTTTGAAACTTTAGGCTGACTTTATATGAGACTTTTTTAAAATAGTTGAAAATTATATTACATGTCATAATTAGAAATAATAATAAATTTTTTTTTTTCATCTGAGTCAGAGTCAATCACTGAATTCGATGTTCGATTATTATCACGAAGATGTTAGATTTCGATTTATTTTTATTTGCCTATTGAATGAGTATAAGATAAGTGATGGCTTGTTTTCCATTATCTTGATTTGTCCTTGGTCAAACTCATCTAGAAAAGCAAGACCTTGAAAGATAGCTTTGATTGGAAGAACTTCTGTCAAGAAAATGATATGGAAGTAACGAAAAGTCTGGGTTACATTATTTGTTCCAACTTCCAACTATCAGTTTAATTTCTCGTCATAAAGGAAGAAAAATACAAAAAAGTATCAAAATACATAATCGTAGAGTTCCAAGGAAAAACAAGAAAAAAAAATGAAAATCTTGCACCAATAATCTACTTTTTTCAAGCCACAGCCTTGAAATCCTGAACCTTACTACATGTACATCAAAGTTTATATAAGAGATTACATAATGATCATATGACATTCTACCATTTGTCGGTTTAAAATACAATCAACTTTATCATCGAATCTTTTCACTCCACATCATTTTTTATAACCGCTTATATATTATTTTTATGTATAAGTAGCAAAATCCTGAAACCCAGCCTTGGATTCTCTATTTTTTCTTCTTCTTTTTTTTTTTTTTGGCTAACTTTTCCTTTTTCTTATATTGTATTCTACTCCCTTATTTGATCTAAATTAGGTCTTTCTATAGACTCTAACATGCCTTGAAAATCAGGCACGCAAATAGACCAAAATAGCCCTAAACAAAAACTCGTTGAAAACAACTATACACAAGTATGGAACGCGGTCCAGCAAATAGGCTTTTCAAGGTGATCGAGGGTGGACAGCTGTTAGTCGACGCGAACTTTCCTATTTTTGCACTTTGATCCCTACTTCATGTTTTGTGTACGCTTTTGATCAGTTTCGATCCAAATCTTCAATATTAATCCCGCAACTCCTAAAAGCTTTCGCGTTGATCCGGATTCTCCATAGGTAATCTAAGATTGGTCCTCTTCAAGTTTCAAAAGTGTGAAAACTAGTCCCCAAACTCCACGTAAGTTGAATTTCACTCCCGATACTTATGAATTTCCTCAAATTTATCTCTTAGTATCAATTTTGTGCAATCAGGTTAGTAGTCAATTACTTCAAACCAACTCCAATTAGGTCTAAAATAAAAAGTACCTCCATATCTGAATTTTAACTATAATTATAAATCTATTTAATCGTGTAACACAAATTTATCACTTCCCTTTTATTGGGGTCCCCAATTTCATTCAACTAACATCTTCTCAATTGTAGTCCGTTATTGTTCTAGGTTGATGAGTAAATTATTTCCATCATTCGCTTTTTGAACTCCTATATTTATTTCATAATAAGAAAAATGATTCCACATTTAATTGTAATTTCAAATAAATGACAAAATAACCATAATAATTAGATATAAAAAAATTGCTTAAATCAGAATTTTCGAAGTCTGTCTTTAATTTTCACTTCAATGTCCAACTAGCTTCATAAAAACTGATTTGTGGCTAAAATCGTATAGGAGAGGTTAGGCGTGATTATGGATTGGAAATAAAGGATTAATGAAAATTACATATGTATCTAGTTGCTTTAAATCGTAACTATGGTACAAAAAGAGTTTTCGTACTCTGTTTCCTCTCTCTCGCTCTCTTTCTTTGGGTGCGCATATCAATAACAATTTTGCTACTTTGCCATGGGGTTGACCAACCCCATGACAGAACCCTCACAATAGGGATGGGGTTGCGCAAAAAACTAGGGCCCCACCCCAAAGTAGCAAGGTCCTATCATTATCTTATCAATAAAGATAAATAAGCCCCTTCTATTGGCACACAGTTTTGGTCTTGACTTGCTTGGTAGAGCTCTTGCTTCTTGTAATAGAATTTTGTTCATGAAAAAACTACTTTAGACTAACTTTTTTTCCAAAAACTCTTCTAGCCAAAATAAATATTTCTAAAAATTTATCTTACAATTTTTGGGGGCCTTAAAATTTAAAAAATATAGTTTTGAATATTATTTTTTGAAGAATATGTGGCTAAAAAGTAAGATTTTTTTTTTTAAATTTACATGTAGAATATTTTATTGTATGAATGTGTAGTTGAAAATAAATATGAAAAATAAATTAAAGGTTGTCAAACAAGGGCTAAGGCTTACATGAGAATCTAGAATAGAAAGCAAAACAAAATAGTACGTATATAGATGGCTTACACACATACACACATATATTCATTTTGTAGTTCCATCACTAAAGTTGCCCTTTCGTAAGGTACCTTTGGCATTACACGACTACAAAATAAAATTCATGTAACTCATCGTCGGTTCTCCTTCTATGAGCACGACAACAATGCGATAAAGAATGAGTTTTTATTGATTTGCCAAAATTGTATAATATAAAATGTATTAGTCAAGTTATGTTTTTACATGTTACATTTTTAACAATGAAATATCATCTCTGATTCTCCTATACGGATAAATATCATCCCAGTTATTAAAATTACATGAATTTTTCTTCTAGCCATTTTCTTCATTCTTTCTTCCATCTTGGTCATGCAAGTTAAATTATTTCTATTTTTGGTTCTTCAACTTTTATTCAAATGCATATTAGTCCCCAAACTTCCATCCAATGTCCAATCATTCTTTCTTTTCCAATTGCTTAGAAATGGTCCAAAACTGAAACAAGATAAGATTAATCTAAATTAAGTAAATTTCAATAGTAAAACGATACAAAAGCTTAGTAATATGGCCTAAATAATAGCAAAAAAATGTATTTATCTATAAGACCTTATCTAATTATAAACAACTACAAATTTGCAACCATTGGGTTTCTATTATTTACGTTTGGCTGAGCCTAAAAAGTTTTATGCTTATTATTTACTTATGCATAATAAGTATCTTACAAAATAAATAATTTTTCGTCAGTTGAACATAATTAAGCCTCCATTTAGCAATCAATTGATAAATGATTTATAAATTAAGTCAAAATCAAACATTAATTTCAATCAAATGTTCATAAATTATTGCTCATATATTATTCACACATTTGTTGAGAGTCACAACTATTCCTCTATTCGTGTATTTCTTGACCTATTCAATGAGTTTAAGATTTTTGATGGCTAGTTTTTCATTATCTCGATCTGTACTTAGTCAAACTCATCTAGAAAATTAAGACCTTGGAAGATAACTTTGATTGGAAGAACTTCTGTCAAGAAAATGATATGAAGTAACGTGAAGTAGAAATAGAAATGTCTGGGTTACATTATTTGTTCCAAGGAAAAACAAGAAAAAAAAATGAAAATCTTGCACCAATAATCTACTTTATTCAAGCCACGGCCTTGAAACCCTGGACCTTACTAAATGTACATCAAAGTTTATATAAGAGATTACATAATGCTTATATGACATTCTACCATTTGTCCGTTTAAAATACAATCAACTTTATTATCCAATTTTTTTACTCCACATTATTTTCGATAATCACTTATATATTATTTTTATGTATAAGTAGCAAAATCCTGAAACCCAGCCTTGGATTCTCTATTTTTTCTTTCTTCTTCTTCTCTTTATTTATTTATTTTTTTTTTGCGCTAACTTTTCCTTTTTCTTATATTGTATTCTACTCCCTTACTTGATCTAAATTAGGTCTTTCTACAGACTCTAACATGCCTAGAAAATCAGGCACACAAATAGACCAAAATAGCCCTAAACAAAAACTCGTTGAAAACAACTATACACAAGTACGGAACGCGGTCCAGCAAATAGGCTTTTCAAGGTGATCGAGGGTGGACAGGTGTTAGTCGACGCGAACCAGGGGCGGATTGGGCCTGGCTACAGTCCGATCCTCAAGCCCAATTTCTAATTGAATTTTTTTTTTCATCTTAGCACGTGATAAATAAAAAATAAAAAATAAAAAAAAATTTGTATTAGCCCGTGCTAATTTTTTTCTGGATCTGCCCCTGAACTTTCCTATTGTTGCACTTTGATCCCTACTTCATGTTTTGTGTACGCTTTTGATCAGTTTCGATCCAAATCTTCAATATTAATCCCGCAACTCCTAAAAGCTTTCGCGTTGATCCGGATTCTCCATAGGTAATCTAAGATTGGTCCTCTTCAAGTTTCAAAAGTGTGAAAACTAGTCCCCAAACTCCACGTAAGTTGAATTTCACTCCCGATACTTCTAAATTTCCTCAAATTTATCTCTTAGTATCAATTTTGTGCAATCAGGTTAGTAGTCAATTACTTCAAACCAACTCCAATTAGGTCTAAAATAAAAAGTACCTCCATATCTGAATTTTAACTATAATTATAAATCTATTTAATCGTGTAATACAAATTTATCACTTCCCTCCTATTGGGGTCCCCAATTTCATTCAACTAACATCTTCTCAATTGTAGTCCGCTATTGTTCTAGGTTGATGAGTAAATTATTTCCATCATTCGTTTTGAGAACTCCTATATTTATTTCATAATAAGAAAAACGATTCCACATTTAATTGTAATTTCAAATAAATGACAAAATAACCATAATAATTAGATATAAAAAAAATTGCTTAAATCGGAATTTTCGAAGTCTGTCTTTAATTTTCACTTCAATGTCCAACCAGCTTCATAAAAACTGATTTGTGGCTTAAATCTTTTAGCAGAGGTTAGGGGTGATTATGGATTGGAAATAAAGGATTAATGAAAATTACATATGTATCTGACTGTTTTAAATCGTAACTATGGTACAAAAAGAGTTTTCGTACTCTGTTTCCTCTCTCTCGCTCTCTTTCTTTGGTGCGCATATCAATAACAATTTTGCTACTTTACCATGATTGACCAACCCCATGACAGAACTCCCCACAATAGGGGATGGGGCTGCACAAAAAACGAGGGCCCCACCCCAAAGTAGCAAGGTCCTATCATTATCTTATCAATAAGGGTAATTAGCAAAAATGGTCCCTATCGTTTGCGTTCATTGCTAAAATGATCTCTATTGTTTCAATTTTGGCATTTACATCCTCATTTCATACCTTTCTTGGGATAATGGTCATTTCCGTCAATAAACGTTAATTCCACCGTTAAAAATATTAATAAATTCAATAATTTTCTTACATTTTCGTCTTAATTTTCGGGCTCAATTCGGGATATCAAACGAAGTCGAAATATTACATTCTTAATATCATTTTGAAGTACTCACGACCTAGTATTTCACGACGTTAATGGTGTGCGAAACAGCCAATCGTAACAAAAGTTATAGGACGTCAAAATAGGCCGTTCCAAACTAATATTTCGAAAATTTCGATAACAAACTAACTTTAAAATTTTTTCGATAACTGTACGCTAGCCGAATCTATAAATCTTCTATATCCTCTCAAAACTCATTTTGAGAACTATATCATAGATATATCGAATGATCTAAATAAATATCGAAAATAGTTAAACAGGCGTCAAACGCATGTGTTAAAAAAAACGTATAACTCGTCTTTTTGAATATATTACTTATGTTTTTGTCTTCATTTTCGGGCTCACTACGGAATATCAAACGAAGTCGAAATATTACATTCTTAATATCATTTTGAAGTACTCATGGCCTAATATTTCACAACGTTAATCGTGAGCGAAACGGCCAATCGTAGCAAAAGTTACAGCGCGTCAAAGTAGGCCGTTCCAAACTAATATTTCGAAATTTCTATAACAAGCTAACTTTAAAAAATTTTCGACGATTGTACGCTAGTCGAATTCATAAATCTTCCATATCCTCTCGAAACTCATTTCGAGAACTATATCATAGATATATCGAATGATCTAAATGAATATCGAAAATAGTTAAACGGATGTCAAACGCGTGTATTAAAAACTCTTCTAACCAAAATAAATATTTCTAAAAAATTCTCTTAAAATTTTTGGGGGCCTTAAAATTAAAAAAATATATTTTTGAATATTATTTTTTGAAGAATATGTGGCTAAAAAATAAGAATTTTTTTTGAATTTATATGTAGAATATTTTATTGTGTGAATGTGTGGTTGAAAATAAGTATGAAAAATAAATAAATATTGTCAAACAAGGGCTAAGGCTTACATGAGAATCTAGAATAGAAAGCAAAACAAAATAGTACGTATATAGATGGCTTACACACATACACACGTATATTCATCTTGTAGTTCCATCACTAAAGAACATAAATATTAAAATTATACAAAATAAAATAATTTAACTAAATAAAATTATAGGGGCCATCACGAGTTGAGCACATAACCATGTCTAATTCATTACTTTAACTTAGTGTTGAGGAAAAAATGAGTGATTTATGTATAGACTTTATAATTAACACAACAAAACTATAAATATAATTCTACATTAACATTAACATATATAATAGAAGAGAGTTGAAAAGAAAACCTTATGAAATCACGTCAATCATATTGTCCGTGTTGCCCTTTCGAAAGGTACCTTTGGCACTACACGACTACAAGATAAAATTTATGTAACTCATCGTCGGTTCTCCTTCTATGAGCAAGACAACAATGAGATAAAGAATGAGTTTTTATTGATTTGCCAAAATTGTATAATATAAAATGTATTAGTCAAGTTGTGTTTTTACATGTTATATTTTTAACAATGAAATATCATCCTTGATTCTCCTATACGAATAAATATCATCCCAGTTATTAAAATTACATGAATTTTTCTTCTAGCCAATTTCTTCATTCTTTCTTCCATCTTGATCATCCAAGTTAAATTATTTCTATTTTTGGTTCTTCAACTTTTATTCAAATGCACATTAGTCCCCAAACTTCCATCCAATGACCAATCATTCTTTCTTTTCCAATTGCTTAGAAACAGTCCAAAACTGAAACAAGATAAGATTAATCTAAATTAAGTAAATTTCAATAGTAAAACGATACAAAAACCTAGTAATATGGCCTAAATAATAGCAAAAAAAATGCATTTATCTGTAAGACTTGATCTAATTATAAACAACTACAAGTTTGCAAACATTGGGTTTCTATTATTTACGTTTGGCTTAGCCTAAAAAGTTTTATGCTTATTATTTACTTATACATAATAAGTATCTTACGAAATAAATAATTTTTCGTCGGTTGAACATAATTAAGCCTCCATTTGGCAATCAATTGATAAATGATTTATAAATTAAGTCAAAATCAAACATTAATTTCAATCAAATGTTCATAAATTATTGCTCATATATTATTCACACATTTGGTGAGAGTCATAACTATTCCTCTTTATAAATAATAATTTTTATATTTTTTTTTTTTTTGAATTGAGGCTACGTTACTTATTATGAATAAAGTATAAATTATTTACTTAAAAATATAAGAAAAGCATAATGAGTTTTACTAAATATAATAGTATGATTAGCTAAGCTTAAAAATGTTTAAATTTACTTTTATGTAATGTTTTGTTTCCAAACCCTTTTTTTTTTTTTTTTTTTTTTTTTTTTTTTGAATAACTAACTATTAATATATTTCAAAGTAAAAAAAAAAAAAAGTATTCTTCTTCAAAATGACATTTTATTATGTACCACTAGCATAATTCTTTTATTTTACTGTCAAGACAATTAAATTACAAATTTTCGAAAATATCCAAATAAAAAGAAAATTAATCTAAACTAATTATTTACTTACAAGTAAACTTTTTGATCAGAGCCAAACATATCTATTATGATTAATCTAACTCGTTTATTAGTTCTTGTTTTCTTCTCGATGTCTCCGGGTGAATTTTCAAAGATAATGCTATGATTTTCTATGATTTGAGTTTTTCCTAGTCAAATGTCACATCAAATAATTCTAGGTAATTAGGACCTTATAAAGGTAACTTTCATACGATGAATTTGGGTCTAGAAATAGGATATGAAGGCTCATAATTCATAAATAAAACAACTTTCTATGAATTTGTCAAGGCGAGGCAGATCGGGACTAGGGTGGGTATGGGGACTCATATGAAGATTTAGATTCTCTGTGTTTCCCGCGATAAACAGGGATAAAACAAGCGTCCCGTGGTTGCCTCAACAAACTCAAAACATTCATTATATCACTCGACATAGAAAACTATGAACTGAATTCTCGATTAGTGTTGGAAAATTTGATGACAGTGGGAAAAGAACAAACTTCATTGTTTCTTCGACTCTTACATCGTACTCATTGTTTCTAGACAGAGAAGTTAACTTATTTTTAATTTTTTATTATTATTATTATCGTTTTTAAACTTCAGCTGGAAGGTGTGGTCGAACCTCTCTCCTAAGTATATACAGTTAAACCTCGATAAAGTAATACCCTCGGGACTGAAAAAAAATATTCATTTAGCGAGGTTATTTATTTACCGATAAATGAATAAATTATTCATTTATCGATAAATAAATATTTATTATTTTAGAGAGAGAGTTTTTCAATATAAAATATGTACATTGTATGTGGTAAGAAAAATCAAGACACTAATCAAAATATTATTTGAATTTAGGGAAGAAATTATTCAATTGATAATGAACAATAATGATGATAAGAATGATCCTGAACCAGATGATAGTAGCGTTGTCCCAAATGTGTCGTCAAAAAAGGCATTTCAAGCAATAGTCACTTTAAGCAACTACTTGCTACAACACAAGAAAAATATTCCGGAAGTTGTGTATGCTCAACAAAAAGTTAATGATGAGGTTCATTTTGGTTTAGGTGGGAAGAAAAAACAATCAACTATAGATGCATATTTTTAAAATGAATGATTATTGTACGGGTATTATTGATTGATTGAAATATTTTGGTCTATATATATATTTTTTTCTCAATAAAATCCAGTAATTATTACTTTATATTTTTATTGGGCCCTTAAGAATTCAATTTTTTTTTATTACTTAATGCATTTAGCGAGATTATTACTTTAGTCCATTGGCCCAAATCGGGATCGAAAGAAATTATTATATAATCGAGATTATTACTTTATCGAACATTACTTTATCGAGATTTAACTGTATTATGTTTCATTTTTGCTATTACTAAATCGAGCAACATATAGTGCTTAAAGAAAGTAAGGGAAAAAAAAAAAACTTCAATGGAAAGTAGAACAAAGTTCTTTATTAAGGCACAAACACCACTCATGCTGAAATACAGAAGAAAACATACGTGTTTCCATTATACATCACAACGCAAGACATAACTGGACAACATTTAGGCACAAACATGAGGATTGGCATTCAGGTAATCTGCATAAGCCTTGTAGAGTTCAAAAGATTGTTCCTTGCTTGCCTTAATATCCTCTTCTTTCAGTACAACATCACCCTTGGTATGATACTCAGTGGTGATCTTGACAACACATCCACCATCCCTTGAGAGTCCTCAAATTTCACCTCGTAGCTGATAGATTCAATCTGGTCTCCAAGTACGTCACCCTCAACTAAAGTCAACTTACCCACGCAGTTTGCATGGTCCAGATGGTCGATCTTGTTCTTCATGTATTTGCCTGTAAGAAAACACACATGCTCATCAGATTATGTGAAAAAAGAATCTGATGACATATTTAGCACACGAGCAACGAAGATGTTATCTTGTGTGTCCAGTGCTGTATTACTCTACTTTAAATGTGTGTGTGTGTATTTTTTTTTTTTAAAATGTAATAATAACAAACTCATCACATATTTATGGCCTGTTTGGTACAAATTAAAATTTGATTTTAATCTAAATCAAAGTCAAACAATCAATATCAATCACATCTTTCATGGGTTCACAACTTTTCAACCACACATTTCAAAAACTTCCTTCACAACCTATTAAAAAATTTAATTTTAATTCTCTCCAAACACCTTCTTAATATGCTATATTTATAATCGATTTTGCTAGACAAACGGGAACCTGTCAGGGGGTATGCGTGGCACCACCTATATGAGCCCGCGCCCCCTCTAATAGTTGGGTGTCATGCAAGCCCCCCGTCACATGACAACCCCTGTTTGTGCAGCATCATTCATTTATAATATTGGACAGGATTAAAGATATAATATCCACTTGCTTGATCGCTTGGATGACCACACCCATACACATTAAAAAAAAAATATTATTTTATTTCCGCAGAACCCACACACTCATGTGAGAGTGTGGTCAAGCAAGTGGTCATTCAAGTGAATTGTTTAATATTTTTCTTAAAAATAGCCTTACCCTCTTAGTACTGCAAATAAATTATAATATTCTCGTTCTTTTATTGTGATGTTGTTTAGTAGACTAACCATCACTAAAAATTGTCTTCTTGATGGTTCCAACACCTCCATCTCCTTGAACTGTCTCGATGTTCTTGATTAATGGGGAGGCTTTCGGCAAAACGTCGGCGTTTTCAATCATCACAGCCTTGAACATCCTCTTGTGAGAGGCTTTAGCTTTGATTTCATGGAAAAACTTGAAGATACCCATGTTTTTTCGTTAATAGTGTAACCTAGGAAGACTCGAAGAAAAATGATGCGAATATAAATTGAGAGCTTGGTAGAAAACAGAACATGAAAGAGGGATTTTATAGCTGCAGTGGTGTGTACTGCAGCTTAAAAAACATTATCTTAGCACGCCATTATTGAACATCTATTCCGTTTGCATAATCTATGCATTCTTTTGCGTTTCATTGAAAAGCAGTGAATAAGAAAAATATTATAATTTCTGACAGATGCTTTTTAGCATTTTTATATGGATTAAACAATGTTTATCCATACCGACACTCACACCAGATGGGTCTCACGTATAAAAAATTAGCAAAAAATCCACCCACCTTGTGTTGTGTGCCTTGTAATCACTATTCTAACAGACGTGCCTAGATGCCGCCTAAGCTCGATGCGTGATGGAAACATCAAGTCAAATGACTTGACGCCTAGGCGCTCATTATTATTATTTTTTTTTTAGTTTTTAAATTTTTTTTTACAATTTTTTAGTTAAAACTTAAAGGCTGATTTCTTTACTTCGTTTGTCATAAATTCAAAACAACCACTTGAAATGTTGAACAAAGGAAAACGTCCAAAACTTCTTATCTATTTACCATTTAGTATTTATATTTGAAACTTATCCTCTTGTTAGAAACTTTGAAAAAATGTATAAAATTCCTATAAATTTATTTTAAATATTTGGTAAATATTATTTTTAATTATTAAATATTTTTTGATTGATTAAAAATTAAAATAAAAAAATATATTTTTAAACATTTGTCTCGTCTAAACTCATCTAATCCATAGTCCGTCCTCCACGTATCGTCACGCATTACAACTTTTAAAACACTGTACCCCCAAGCACTCCTCTTTTTATATCAATATATGGTCCAACTTGTACAGATTCCAGAATCAAGATTGAATATTTACTAGTTGAATGATACCACAAGAAATTCTATTATATTGCAGTAAAATAATGCCACAGCTTCTTTGATGTGAATATATGTGAAAACCAGAAACTGGAGTTATGAAGTCGCTGAATTTATATTGGTATTTTTTTGGTTTTGTTTGTCTATTCTTTTTCTTTCTCATAAATATACAGCCTGTGTGGTTGGATTCCGATTCGTAATGGGATTATCGATATTAAAAGTTGTGGATTTCTCGTGGATTACTTATTTCTCTTTTGCAAAGGTAATTTATAAATGATGATAAGACTTGATCTGATTATAAACAACAAAAAATTTGCAGCCATGGAAGTTTGTCGGTTTCTATTATTTATGTTTGGCTAAGCATATAAGTTTTATGCTTATGTAATTTACTTATACATAATAAGTACCTTATGAAATACATATAATGTTTCATCGACTCCCACTATTTTGCAACCCATTTATAAATAATTTATAAATTAAGTCAAAATTAAACATTAATTCTAATCACCTATTTATAATTATTACTCATTTATTATACTGATAGTTAGGACCTGTTTGATTGACCAAATTTTCCGTGGAAAGTGAAAAACGTTTTTCTGTTTTTTACTATTCACCTACTTGATTGCACTAATTTTTCAGGGAAACGTTTTTCAAGGTACAAGAGGTTGATGCTCAAAAGTTAGAAAACGTTTTTTCACCATATTGGTGAGAAAACGTTTTCCAGTTTTTTGACAATTTTTTTTTTTTTTTTAGTAATTGGAACACATTTCAAAGTCGATGGTAAAAAAATTTATCCATTTAATTGACAATTTACGTAAAAAACAAAGTCAAATGAAAAATTTGTCAGATGGAAAATTATACCAATCAAACACCATTAATTACAATTCCCCGTAAAACAAATTTTAGGCAATTCAATTCCCTGTCATTCATTTTCTTTCCACCCATTTTTCACCATTGTAATCAATCAAACCCTTAGTGAGACTCGCTATTATTTCTCTTTATAAATGATTTAAAAAAAATTAGTGACTTACTTTGAATAAAGTAAAAAAAAAATTTAAATGTTTTTTGAACTTAAAAGTAAGAAATACATAACGTGTTTTACTAAATATAATAGTATGATTACCTAAGCCTAAAAAAGTTGAAGTTACTTTTATCTCCAAACTTTCTTTGAACATATTGAATATCGTCACTAAAACCATTGATAAAAACAGCGGCAGAATTTCAGAAACAGACCCTGTACATAATTTTTTTTTTCACAAAAATTGATTAAAAATAACAAAATCCAGCCTCAAATCCATGTCTCACTATAATACATCATAAATAAAGTATTTTATATCATATATATAAATATATATACACAAAATAACTCAAAGATTCAAGCTCTAATTTTACAAACCCATTTCACAATTCTTACACTTCAACACAAATCTTCCAATATATATTACTCTTCTTGTTTAATGCTTCAAATACATATCGATAATCATTCATTCTTGCTAAACTTCAAATATGAGCAATTTCCATAAACCCTTAAAAATTAAGCATAAATTATACTATATCTCTTGGAAAAATTAGAGAAATTGAATAATGAAATTTGAATAGCCAAACCTTTCTCTTTTACTTTTTTTTTTTTTCTTTTTTTGCATGGTCCAGATGGTCGATCTTGTTCTTCATGTGCTTGCCTGTAAGAAAACACACATGCTCATCAGATTATGTGAAAAAAGAATCTGATGACATATTTAGTACACTAGATTACACAATATTGTACACGAGCAACGAAGATGTTATCTTGCTTGTCCAGTGCCGTATTACTCTACTCTAAGATGTGTGTGTGTGTGTGTGTTTTTTTTAACAAACTCATCACATACTTAGTATGCTATATTGATAATATTGGACAGGATTAAAGGTAGCCTTATCCTCTAGTACAGCAAATAAATTACTCTCTCTGTCCCAATTGTATAGATTGAGCTTCTTTTTTCTCTTGTCCCAAATATATAGGCTTGTTTCATAACGTAGAATATTTTGTTGTATTCCTTTACCAATCACTACAACAAAAAAGGTCTTTTGCAACGTTTGAAAAATGTTGCTAAAGACCTTTTGCAACGTTTGGACGAATGTTGCAAATCTCAGTGTTGTTGTAGAGTGGAAGGATACGGCAACGTTTTTTAAACGTTGCGAAAAGTCTTTCGCAACGTTTAAAAAACGTTGCCAAATGGTCACTTTTGGCAACGTTTTTAAAGTGTTGCCGAAAGTGACCCTTTTGGCAACATTTTTTAAACGTTGCCAGTTGGCTAACTTTTGGCAACGATTTTTAAACGTTGCCGAAACGTTGTATTTTATTAACAAATATTTGGCTGTTTTTCGCGTTATTTGTAATTATTTCACCTACTTTTACTAACACCAATATATAGTACATGCAATTGAGATATGTAAATTAAGCAACATTTATAAAACGGAATTTTTTTTGATAAAATGAGATTAAAACTTCATTACATATATTTAAACCATACAAAATATAAAATGGAAATAAATGTCTTCTTCTTGCATCTCCATTTCATCAAACTAACTTGAAGCTACTATTGTCCCTTTTATATAAAATTCACCATGTACAAATATAGGAGCTCTGCTTGGTTACCTACAAGAAAAATAATAAATATCTTGTAAAGAAAATAATAAATATGAAGCAAATGGATAGACCAAAATCAATAGCACATAAGCAACAAACTAGACTATTATAAACAACAATTAAGGCCATTTCGGTGATGACAAGTTTTTTACTCTAGGATGCTTTCATAATTGTGGGTGTGTCCACACAAGAAATTACTAATTAATTCCTAAGAAGTGGAAACTGGAGACTGAGGAAAAAGGAAAGTTTTAAAATTCAGCATTTTTTTTATAACTCCTTACTGAATTTACAAAAATAAACATAGTGGAGACATTTATGGCCATTCATAATTCTTATTTCTTAACCTCTACAACTCCTAGATTAAGGTAAGGTTAATTTAGGTTGATGGATTAGAATAGTGGCAAAAGATCATCACAAATAGAACAGGGAAAAAGGGACAACTAAAATTCAAAAATTACTATTTTAGACCCCAAAGTCTTCATCATTTTTCTCCAACGAATCATTTAATGCAAAATAGGCATCATTTCCACAATTTTTATTTCAAGCACCAACACAATAATGCAAATAGTCCAACAATTAAATCCTGCAAGAATGTTAAGTTTGCATCTTTGCTACATTTAAGATATTTAGAAGCTTAGTAAGTACATTAGTCAACAATAATAACCTATTAAACAGATAGCTAATTTGGGGATGCATTATAGGACAGGCCATGATTTTGAGTGCATTTTTAGCTGAAAAACTCTACAGAAAGAATAGACCTTAACTTGAAACTTGAAAGTATCATGTTTGAAGACTTATGATGAGACGAGAAAAATAGAAAATCATGCTTGATGAGACCACCATTGGAATCACAACTATACTTTGGGGAGGGGATTGGAATGGGAAAGTGAAGCCGTGCAACTATATTACCATCTCCAGGCAGGATTAGCTTCGGCAGGGCAGCGAATCTTCGATAGTAGCGATGGCAAAGAAATCCCAAGACCAAGCCAAATTTCCATGTCTGGAAAACAGAAAGAACGCAGTAATTAATGGGTCATTTGCTAGAGATAAGTGGCTAAAAATGGCAACAAAAGGTCATTGGGATGTAGAATCAAGGTACAAAAAGGTTAATTTCTCACAATCTTTACGGTCAGGATGTTAGACTAGCATTTTAATGTACATGGAAGCAAAAGAAGACTGCTTATTTATCCATGTTTGCAATGACATGCAAGGACGCATGTCATAGTGGGTGCTATTAAATCTCCTTTACTGTATCTTTTAAAAGCCATAGAGGGCCTTTCACATTCTGTTTCAAGCTGGAAAAAACCAATTCTGCCAATCTGAGTTGTCCAAACTCCATAGATGTCAATACCAACTTAATTTAATCATCCATGGATTGTTATAAAGTTCATTCCCTATTTAGGATCCACTGAAGTAAATCAGGCTAAACTAATCCTAGTCATCAAAAGATTGGGACTGTAAGCATATGAAAGGCAAAATTTTCGAAAATAACCAAGAATTTTTATATTTGTTCAAGCACCCAGAAATCTGAAATAGGAAACCGTAGATAGTTATCTTTATGCACAATCATTAGAGTTAGTCCTCTTAAGATAACCTGGGAAAGGAGTCGAGCATGACATAATTAGCTGATATATTGCTAAATCATACGAAAGTATACCTGTGGAGGAAGAACCAGAAAGAAGCAGAAGACACAGTGCAGAAACAACCGATGAAAGCAATCTATGGTTTACACCCAGCAATTGTTGCAGATAAAAAATTGATGCAGCTAATATCTCTCCACAGCGATATCCAACCTCGTTTTCTCCAAATCCTTTCTCATGGCATTCTAACAGAGACTGCAAATTGTTGATGTTTGATTGTTCCCATATATTATCATTCTAACAGAGAAGGAACAAATATAAATGAATAATGACAAGGACTCTGCTGGTTACTCTGAATAAGAAGTTTGATGCTAAATAAAATTGGGTGTCTGAAGAAAGAAAGACACGAACAATTTATCAATATTACTTGTCTATAAGTGAAGAAAAATAAATGAATAACAACAATTTATCAATATTACTTGTCTGCTGGTAGTCATGGCCTGCCCTATAATTTTAGAATAGCAACACGCATAAAATATCAAAATTACAAACTAAATCCCAAAAAAAAAAAATGATTCTTCCAAATATCCCCAATTCTGTAGCCAGAGTGCCAGACTCCACCACTTTCGCATAAAGCTTAAATCTTGACAACTAAATATCGTTTCCTCGTAATTAAAAATGCATAACTCCACAAACTCCCTTCAGCTACAGTCTACAGATCAAAAATTCCTCCAGAAGCAGGAAAAATCCTAATATAGATGAAATTCAAATGAATGAGGGTTTCTAAAAATGCATAACTCCATAAACTCCCTTTAACTCCATTAATTTCTATGCTAAATCCTAAATACTAAATACCCTTATAATCGAACAAATTTCTATTCAATTTAACCCAAAAAAATTCAATTAAATTACTTACTGAATACGCAGCCGGTGAGCCGGAGAATTGAAGCTTTATGATGGAGTGATGTTCACACCGCCACGGCGCCACCGGAGAGAAGGGAAGACGTACAGAAACGGGCGGCGACTTAGAGGTTTAGGGCAAACCGGTAGGTTGGGACTTGGGCAGGAGAGAATGATAATGCCCCGTAATGGTCTTCTCTTCTTGGACTTGGATAGTTGGATTGGATGGAATTGGATCGAACAAATGAAGGAGCAGGGCCAATGTAATTCGCCTTCTTAACCCAAAACCCGAGCCCACCTAAAGTATTTTCTTTCTGCAACGTTTATTAAACGTTGCAAAAAGACAAACCCTTTGGCAACGTTGCCAAAAACTTTATCTTTTGCAACGTTTCATAAACGTTGCAAAAGAAAGATTTTTTGGCAACATTTATAAAATGTTGCGAAAAACTTTATTTTTCGCAACATTTTATAAACGTTGCCAAAAGGTTTGTCTTTTGCAACGTTTATAAAACGTTGCGAAAGATAAATTTTTTCGCAACGTTTTATAAACGTTACAAAAGACTTTTTTAGCAACGTTTAAAAAACGTTGCGAAAGATAAAGTTTTTTGCAACGTTTTATAAACGTTGCGAAAAGTTTTATTTTTTGCAACACTAAATAAACGTTGCAAAAGGGGGTCTATTGCAACATTCACTTAAAAAATGTTGCCAAAGCTCAATTATGTTACGCAATGGCAACATTCACCTATTCGAATGTTGCAATTGACCCCTTTAGCAACATTTAATACATAAATGTTGCCTTTTAAGTGTTGCAAAAGGGTATTTTTGTTGTAGTGAATATACCCTTATTAAATTTGTCTACTTACAATCAATTTTTTCCACTTAATTTGCCTACTTCTTGAAATCATCCAAATAATCCGCATTTCCCAATAATTTGTCTACTTCTTGAAGTCAATTTTCAATTTTTTTACTAATTCCAACAATAATTTATTACTAGTTGTTGAAAATAAAATAAGGGTAAACTAGGAAATTTTTTGGCAAAAATTACTTTTTTAATAACATTAAATAAAATTTCTTAATCCGTGTGAAAAATAAAACAAGCCTATATAATTGGGACGGAGAAAGTATATTATTCTCGTTCTTTTTTCGTGCTGTTGTTTAGTAGACTTAACCATCACTGAAATTTGTCTTCTTGATGCTTCCAACACCACCATCTCCTTGAATTGTCTCTATGCTCTTGATGAATGGCCTCTGGATGAATGGAGAGGCTTTCGGCAAAACGTCGGCGTTTCAATCATCACAGCCTTGAACATCCTCTTGTGAGAGACTTTAGCTTTCATTTCATGGAAAAACTGGCCTATACCCATGTTTTTTCGTTAATAGTGTAACCTAGGAAGACTCGAGGAAAAATGATGCGAATATAAATTGAGAGCTTGGTAGAAAACAGAACATGAAAGAGGGATTTTATAGCTGCAGTGGTGTGGATAACGCCATTTTCATATTACTATAGCGCAGCTTAAAAAACATTATTTTAATTTTTAGCACGCCATTATTGACAATCGGTGCGGTATTTGTCGTTTCTTTTTCTTTCTAATAAATACACAGCCTGTGTGGTTGGATTCCAAATCATAATGGGATTTCTCGTCGATTACTTATTTCTCTTTTGCAAAGGTAATTTATAAATGATGATAAGACTTGATCTGATTATAAACAACAAAAAATTTGAAACCATGGAAGCTTGTCGGTCTCTATTATTTATGCTCATGTAATTTACTTATACATAATAAGTACCTTATGAAATACATAATGTTTCATCGACTCCCACCATTTTGCAACCAATTTATAAATTAAGTCAAAATCAAACATTAATTCTAATCACCTATTTATAAGTATTACTCATTTATTTTATGCTGACAGTTAGTGAGACTTGCTATTATTCTTCTTTATAAATGATTTTAAAAAAAATTCAAACAGAGGCTAAGTGACTTATTTTGAATAAAGTAAAAATAAATTTAATTTTTTTTTTTTTTTAACTTAAAAGTAAGAAATACATAACGTGTTTTACTAAATATAATAGTATGATTACCTAAGCCTAAAAAAAGTTAAAGTTACTTTTATTCAAACTTTTCTTTGAACATATTGATTACTGTCACTAAAACCATTGATAAAAACAGCGGCAGAATTTCAGAAACAGTACATAATTATTATTTTTTTTTTTCACAAAAATTGATTAAAAATACCAAAATCCAACCTCAAATCCATGTCTCACTATAATACATCATAAATAAAGTATTTTATATCATATATATATATATATATATATATATATATATATATACACAAAATAAATCAAAGATTCAAGCTCTAATTTTACAAACCCATTTCACAATTCTTGCACTTCAACACAAATCTTCCAATATATATTACTCTCTTGTTTAATGCTTCAAATACATATCAATAATCATTCATTCTTGCTAAACTTCAAATATGAGCAACTTTCCATAAACCCTTAAAAATTAAGCATAAATTATACTATGTCTCTTGGCAAAATTAGAGAAATTGAATAATGAAGTTTAAATAGCCAAACCTTTCTATTTTCCGTTTTTTCCCCTGTTCGTTGAAAATGTGTACCGCAAGCGCACGAATCGTGAACAAGTAATACAGTGGACTTTTTGAGTCCGAATATCGATCCCACGAGGAATGTTACTTTCAATTACGCACTCTAATCTATTTTAGTTCTAACAACGACGGACACACAAACACAATTAATATTGAAAGTAAATTATAAACTAATAACTATAAAACTAAACTAACAAACTAAAAAGACGTAGTTGCATCTTTGATTTGAAAAGCGGTTGAAATTTATGATTTCACTTAACCTTTATTTCATTAACATCAATTCAATAACGTACATGCAAATTACCAAAATAAATGATTAGACCCGATTCTCCAATTTTAGTCAATAACCTCTTTCGAGTGATATCGACCCTATTGATTAAGTTATCCCCAAATCTATATGCAGATAAAAACTTAACCAAAGCATTAAATTATTGTGAGAATACTCAAAGGATCACCTAGGGGAGGTATATATTTCTATATCACCCAAAACCACCTAGGGTACTAATTATCTAGGTCTAGCAATTCAACAATCTTTCGATAATTACATAAACCACCTAATCACCTCATCTATTTGGCCAAATAAATAAAGCATAATCAACAATAATAATTACTACACCAATACTTTGATAATAAATGCATTTTCAACAACATATATCAACATTAATAAAAATAAGATTAAGATTCAACATAAATTCCAACACAATAAACTTAACTCATTTTATAAATATAATAGCAAAGAAAAATCATGATCCAATACATTACAACAATAGAAAAATAATGAAAGAACACAAATATGTAGATACAACCCTTTTTTAGTAGATTTGCCTTCCTCCAATGATTTCTCTAACTTCCTTTGATGTTAATCTCCTTGCTTCATTGATCAAGCATCACAAATGAGTTAAAACCAAAGACCAACTAACTAAAAAGAAGAAAAAGAAAAGAAAACAAGAAAAGGGAAGAAAATCTAGAGAGAAAACCTAACTAAAACCTAATTATCTCTAACTCCTAATGCCTTGCAAAAAGAGAGAGATATGGGATATATCAATCCTATGTGAGACACACCAAAATATCCCAAAATATCTCCATTAAACAAGTCTAAAAATATTGCCAAAGTTGACCAAAAACGCGTGGAAAGAAAATAGACCGCCATTGATTTTTTACTTCCATGCGGCCGCATGGTTATAATCCATGCGGTCGCATGGAAGAAACAAAATATGCATTTCACGTCCATGCGGTCGCATGGTTATAATCCATGCGGTCGCATGGACTTTTTCATATTTGCAGCTTAGGTCCTTGAACGTTCCGTCCTTGCGCGATTTCATCCCTCAACTTTGAATTAGTTCAATTTGGTCCTCATACTTTGAACTTTCTTTCATTTAAGCCCCTACCAAATTGCAGTCAAAGCCCTCCATCTTTTGGTCAAGTGCAAGTTAGTCCCCAACTTCACATTTTTGTGCAATTGAAGTCCTTTTTCACTCGTTTTGCCTCCGTTTCATTCCAATTCAGGGTTTTGGCCTATAAATACAAAAAGTACACAATTATGGGTAGAAATATACTCAAATTTATCACAGTTAAATCCCAAAAAGTGTCTAATAAGTGTGCAAAAGCGCACTTATCATCCCCCTCCACCATTTTCTGCCTCTGTTTACCGTCCTCAGCTTTCTTGAGTATGTAAAATGAAAAAAAAAAAGAAAAAAAAAGAAAGAAAGGGGTAAAATGAAAAAAAGGGCAACTTACAAAAATTCCCTTAAAATTAGGGGTGTGTAAAATTAAAAAGTGACACAATGTCACATTTTTATAAAAGTTGCCACTTTTTTTTTTTTAAAAAAAAAGTGACATAAAGTCACTTTTAGTATCACTTTCTTATTAAAAAATAATATGCGATCTCACTTTTATTAAAAAGTTATATTTCTTACCTAAAAAGTGATAGAAATTTCAAAAAGATGATTGAAAAAAGTGATAAAAATTCAAATAAAGCGACATTTACTAAAAAAAGGGATAGAAATTTGAAGAAAGTAACGAATTTAAAAAGTGACATAAAAAGTTTTTTGAAAGTGAAAAATTCTATATAAAGTTAAGTGTCACTTTTATTAACAAGTGATGTTTGTCACTTAAAAAGGTGAAAAATTTCAAAAAAATGAAAAATACTATTCAAAAAGTTGACGTAAATTAAAAAAGTGACAATATCAATCAAAACCTTAAAATATATTATTAAAAAATGACATTTGTCACTTAAAAAAGTGTCAAATTTCAAAAAAATTGACAGAAATTCAAAAAGATGATAGAAATTTTAAAAAAGTGGGAAATTCAAAAAAGTGACACAAATTTTGAAAAAAAGGCGAGTGACAAATTTGACAAGTGATTTTTGTCACTTAAAAAGTGACAAATTTCAAATAAGTGTCAAACAATATTCAAAAAGTGACAACATAAAAAAGTGACGATATCAATCAAAACCTTAAAATATATTATTAAAAAGTGACATTTGTCACTTAAAAAAGTGACAAAAATTCAAAAAGATAGAAATTTTAAAAAAGAGGGAAATTTAAAAAAGTGACACAAATTTTTGATAAATCTAACTCGATTATTTATTCTTGTTTTCTTCCCGGTTTCGCCGAGTGAATTTTCAAAGATATGCTTTGATTTTCTATTATTTAATTTTTTTCCTAGTCAATTGTCACATCAAATCATTCTGACTAGTCACATCAAATCATTCTAGATAATTAGAACTAGGGGTGTCAACAAGTTGGGCTAGGCCAGCTCACGAGCCCAAAATTAAGGTTCTAGTTCGATAAATCGTGCTTTTGCGGGCCTATCGAGCCAAGCTTTTGCTCGCCCAAAAAAATCGGATTCAACCCGAGCTTTGACTCGGGCATTTTCCGAGCCGGGCCGACTTGTTTTTCTCTCTACATTACAGGTTTTTTCATGTTTTAAAAATATTTTCGAGCTCGCAGGCCGACTCGAGCTCGACCCGTCCCCTAAGCTCGGTTCCAACGAGTCGAGTCTGGTTCGGACATTTTGACGACTCGAGCCCACGAGCTTATTTGCCCCACTAAGTTAACTCAAAACATTCATTATATCACTCGACACAGAAAACTATAAACTAAATTATCGTTTAGTGTTGAAAAATTTTGATGACAGTGGGAAAAGAACAAACATCATGTAGCGAGTTTCAAATATAATGAGGAGTATGAGTGATCACTCATTGAAAGATGATGGGCAGTATGATAGAGTGAATATAGCTAGTGTGCTTTCTTTAACTCTTACATTTTACTCATTATTTCTAGACAGAGAAGTTAAATTATTATTATTATTATTATTATTTTAACTTCAGCTGGAAGGTGTGGTTGAACCTTCCTCCTTAGTATATACTATGTTTTATCTTTGCTATTAATAAAACGTGCAACATATACTGCCTAAAGAAAGAAAGGGAAAAAAAAAACTTCAAGGGAAAGTAGAACAAAGTTCTTTATTAAGGCACAAACACCACTCATGCTGAAATACAGAAATTAGAAAACATACGTGTTTCCATTATACATCACAACGTCAAGACATAATTGGAAAACATTTAGGCACAAACATGAGGATTGGCATTCAGGTAATCTGCATAAGCCTTGTAGAGTTCGAAAGATTGTTCCTTGCTTGCCTTAATATCCTCTTCTTTTAGTACAACATCACCCTTGGTATGATACTCAGAGGTGATCTTTACAACACATCCTCCATCCTTTGAGTCCTCAAATTTCAGCTCGTAAATGATAGATTCAATCTGGTCTCCAAGTACGTCACCCTCAACTAAAGTCAACTTACCCACGCAGTTTGCATGGTCCAGATGGTCGATCTTGTTCTTCATGTACTTGCCTGTAAGAAAACACATATGCTCACCAGATTATGTGAAAAAAGAATCTGATGACATATTTAGTACACTAGATTACTCAATATTGTACACGATTAACGAAGATGTTATCTTGTCCGTCCAGTGCTGTATTACTCTACTCTAAGATGTGTGTGTTTTTTTTTTTAATGTAATAACAAACTCATCACATATTTAGTATGCTATATTGATAATATTGGACAGGATTAAAGATAGCCTTATCGTCTGAGTACTGCAAATAAATTATAATATTCTCGTTCTTTTTTCGTGCTGTTGTTTAATTGACTAACCATCACTGAAATGTGTCTTCTTGATGCTTCCAACACCACCATCTCCTTGAACTGTCTCGATGTTCTTGATGAATGGGGAGGCTTTCGGCAAAACGTCGGCGTTATCAATCATCACAGCCTTGAACATCCTCTTGTGAGAGGCTTTAGCTTTGAATTCATGGAAAAACTTGAAGATACCCATGTTTTTTCGATAATAGTGTAACCTAGGAAGACTCAAAGAAAAATGACGCGAATATAAATTGAGAGCTGGGTAGAAAGCAGAACCTGAGGAGGGATTTTATAGGTGCGGTGTTGTGAATAACGTCATTAAAATTCATTATTTTAGAACGCCATTATTGACTATCCATTTCGGTTTGCATAATCTATGCCTTCTTTTGCGTTTCATTCAAGAAATTCTATACATTGAAGTACAATAATACCACCGCTTATTTGATGTGAATATATCTGAATACCAGAAACTGGAGTCAGTTCCGGAGATTTTAATTATGAAGTTGCTGAATTTATATTGG
Organism: Osmanthus fragrans; assembly: GCA_019395295.1. Lineage (NCBI taxonomy): Eukaryota > Viridiplantae > Streptophyta > Magnoliopsida > Lamiales > Oleaceae > Osmanthus > Osmanthus fragrans. The sequence goes on along the minus strand of CM033360.1, from coordinate 10,264,677 downwards.
TATTTTCCTGGTTTTGGTTTTGTATTTGTCTTTTCTTTTTCTTTCTAATAAATACACAGCCTGTGTGGTATTCCAATTCATAATGGGACTTGATTCCAAAAGTGGAATTTGAGTGGAAAGAAAATGAATTATAGGGAATTAAATTGTCTAAAATTTGTTTGACTGAAAATTGTAATTAATTGTGTTTGGTTGGTATAATTTTCCACTTGAAAAATGTTTAAAGTTTGGTGTCCATTTGACTTTGTTTTTCATGAAAATTATCCATTAAAGGGATAATTTATTTATTTATTTTTTATTTTTATAATTGATTCTAAAATTTATTCCAATTGCCAAAAAATTGGGTCTAGAATTTGTTCACATTGCAAATAAAAAAAAAAAAACTGGTTTCTATTATTTATGTTTGGTTGAGCACATAAGTTTAATGCTTATGTAATCTACCGATACATAATAAGTACCTTATGACATACATAATGTTTCATCAACCGCCTCCATTTTGCAACCAATTTATAAATTAAGTTAAAGTTAAACATTAATTTCAATTGCAAATTTATAACTATTACTCATTTATTAACATAACAATTAGTGAGACTCACTATTATTCCTCTTTATAAATGATTTTAAAAAAATTCAAATGGAGACTTAAGTTACTTATTTTGAATAAAGTAAAAAATAAATTAATTTTTTTTTACTTAAAAGTAAGAAACACATTACGTGTTTTACTAAATATAATATTATGATTACCTAATCTTAAAAAAGTTAAAATTACTTTTATCTCCAAACTTTTCTTTTAACATATTTTTAAATAAAAAATTATTCTTCTTGAAAATAACATTTTATTTTACTGTCAAGACATTGAAATTACATATTTATATTTTAAACCTAATTATTTACTTACAAGTAAACTTTTTTTTATCTCAACCAAACATATCTATTTTGATTAATCTAACTTGAATATTTATTATTGTTTTATTCTCAGTTTCTCCTAATCAATTTTCAAAGGTCTGCTACGATTTTCCATGATTTCAGTTTTTCCTAGTCAATAGTCATAAAGTGATTCTAGATAATTAGGAACTTTCATACGATGTATTTGGGTCGTGATTACGCCCAAAGTTTATCGCGGTGTTGTAGTGTAGCTTTGGGGTGTCGTATCCACAGAGAGATGGAAATTAAATTAAGGAGTCTCTAAATAGGTGCTCGTTCACTTAAAATTGTCTAAAGATATCAATGTTGATTAGATCAATATCAAAGTTTTTGGAATAAAATTCAGTAATTAAAATAGTGAAGCTCAGAATTCCCTCACCCGGATTAGATCATTCAATGTCAATCATTCAAATTAATAACACAATTAAAGGCTTTCATCCCGGCACTTTAATCGGATGATTTGATGTTTAAGATCAATGTAATTCACAATTGTACTTGTAGATCCTAATTTCCTTTCACAATTTCCACAAGCAATTATTGAAATTAGATTATAAACCAACCACATACATGTAGCATAAAGTTGTAAATAATCACACCAATAATATCCAAGTAATGAAAATTCAATAAGTATTTCGATTATTCAATAGGAAGAACATGATTAATCCTATGAAAACCTAATACAAATTAAACCAAACTCACAACAAATCCATCAATAAACTTATATGAAATTGAAATTCAATGATTAGTTTAATTTCACGATAGAAGAAACATGATTAAGTCTATGAGAAATCGAGTAAACATTAAACCAATTCCACATATACATATAAGAATGAAACCCTAGATCTACAAGTGTTTTAAATCAGATAAATACCAAAGGAATTGAACAATTGACATGAAATCCCAAAATCCGGTGAGTTCCTTCTTTGCTTCACATAGTTCTTTAGCCTTCCATGGAGTTTTCTTGTTCCCAAGGTGAAAAGAATTGTTCCAAGATGAAGAATAATGGCTTCTGGACGTGTTTTGATCTATTTAGGTCGAGAAAATCAAGCAAAACGCGTTTCCATAGGTGTTTAGGTTATTTCCGAAATTAGAACAGATCTGCCGAAAAAATCCCTAAGCTACCGCTTAGTGTAAATTCAAGCGGTAACTTAGTTCAATGATATTTGCCTTTGAATTCTCGGTAGGGTTGTGGGCGACCGCTTGCAAATTTACTCCAAGCGACCGCTTAGTTATAATTTTTTTCGCCGGACAGCTTTTAGTATTTTGCCAATATCTTTCTCTCTCGATATCCGATTGAGGTGATTCAAAGTGCGTTGGAAAGCTGACTCGATGGGCTACAACTTTCATTCAGATGTAAACTTCCAATTCAATCTTATATCATGTGAAACAACGGTCTCAAGATGAGGCTAAAAACCGGTGCAAAAGTTTTCAGCTTGAAAGTTGATGTGTGAGAATGTCTTGGCTATATGTCACCCCTTTGACTCCTTTCTTCCTCCAATTGGCCCCGAACACTCTCAAATCTTCATATCTTCATTTTCCTTGCCGAGTCATCTTTTGGTATTTGCAATTTGGTCCTTTAACTTTCGCTTTCTTCTATTTTGATCCTTTTTTCACTTGTTTCTTCCATTTTTCACTTGTTTCACCCAATTGCCACCTAAACCAAGATATAGAAACATTTAGTGCATTTCGGTGTCAAATAATCATATAAATGAAAATATTAAAGGGTGAAAAACGTAACAAATGTGCTATTATCACACCCCCCAACTTGCTTATTGCTAGTCCCTAGCAATTTAATACAAAATGAAACAAGCAAAGACTAGTCAATATCGTAAGTCAAATTATCAAGTTCTAATTCACCACAATGCATCCTCTTTTCAAACTCAACACCACAAAGAAATCAATAGTGTCATGATCACCAAAATGTCAAAAACACATGCCAAATGTGTAAGTGTGTGTCAAGCCATAACCATCTTACCGCTAACCCTAACACATGCAACATCAACTATATCTCAAGTTAAAGATTCAGCTCCATAACTCACGGGTATCAAAGTGTTTAGTATGGGATTTCTCTCCATGGAGCTGAGAATAGGATACGCTCAAATATGGAGGCCTAAATATTTATGCACAAGTAATAAGCAAACATTGATCCTGTGATAGACATACTTTCAAATGAGAATCTATCAACTTCTTACCACAGCCTACTTGGGATCCAAACGGTCAATACAAGAGGTTGGACGAAGTTTAGGTTGGGTTTTATAAGGCTAAGAGGTATAAGATTCAAAGCACTTCCAAGCATGCAACCAAGCACATTATCAAACATTTCTAATTAGCATTTCAAATTGATCACAACTTTCAATAGGTACCATTTGTCGACATTCCAAACCCCAAAGTCAATCAAGTAGAGCATCTTCAATGATTTTTTTTTTTTTTTTTTTTTTTTCAATTTTTTGTTTTTTTTTTTTTGTTTTTTTTTTTTTTTTGAATCCACCCCAACTCTTGTCATTCTTCTTGCTTCTATTCTTCACAAATCGCATCTAATACTTATTACACACTTGGAAGTAAAAGAAGTGGGAAAATAAACATATACTTCGGTATGGAAAAATATGGATAATGTATGTGCAAGAAGGGAAAGGTTATACATGTGTATATGGTTCAAAGTGGCAACTAGGGGCTGTATTTATTGCAAAGAAAACGTTTGAGAGGCTCAAATGTTGATCCTAAATTGACCTTTATCATATCCCAAGTAATCCACTATCTTACCACAGACCATGTAATATTATTCTCACAAAAGTTGCCAATTCACAAGATCAATGGATGCTTACCACCGTTTGTAGTGTGATATGACTCTCAATTCTCACCAATTCTCACATAAAGAGACTTTAACAAGAGACTCCTCTAGCCATATGTGTTAAACAACTATCTTACCACAAGGCTTGTGTGCATAAAAATAATTCAGCAAGTGTATTGACATCTAGACTTTCATAACAAAATTAACTCCTAGTGGCATATTTTGTCATTCAAGGGCACAACATGCAGCAAATCAGAGACTTAAGAGAAAAAATTGACTCAATCATGACAAATTCAACAAGGGTACATGATAATCATGGTAGAATCCAAAGTAACTCTCCCCCCAACTAAATATTGCATTGTCCTCAATGCATAAACATGAATACTAAATAGGGAAGGAAAGATATCACCTGGAGGTGGATGTGAGTCAACATAAGCACGAAGAAAGGTGAACCTGGAAGTTCTCAATGGGATGGTAATACAAGAAAAAAAAACAAAAATAACTAAAATATGAATGCAAAAACAAAAAGAAAAGAAATGAATAAACTTCCCATGGGTTGCCTCCCAAGTAGCGCTTTTGTTTATCGTCGTTGGCTCGACCCAATGTTCCCATTTTTAGCCCGCATCTAGCCAGGGCGATCCCAAGTTTCCTTGCAGTGCATTAAACTCATTGGCCATAACCATCGGTGCAGCTCCTCTGCCTCCATCTAATACATGTGTGGGGTCACTAGGAGAGGGCTTGAAATTTGTAGTGGGGGCCTGCAACATAGAAGGTAGAGTCCTCTTGTTAGAAACTGGTGATGTAAAATAAGGACTATTACCTGTCTCGTGATCTGTCCTCTCCACGATGTCCAAACTATTTGGTTCTGGAAATTCTTGTGCTGGTCCAAGGAACATATTATCGGCTACCTCTTGTGTGAGTGTGTCAATCATGTGAGTTTGTTGACACTCATCATCTTCCTCTGGTTGTCTGGTGATATGAAAAATGTTGACTTCTAGAGTCATATTCCCAAAGGATAATTTCATGAGACCATTTCTACAATTAATCAAAGCATTAGCAGTAGCAAGGAATGGTCTACCAAGAATGATAGGAATTTTAGAAGCAACACTCACATTAGCTTTTACATCCACGACCAAGAAATCAACGGGGTAGTAAAATTTATCAATTTGAACTAAGACATCTTCAATTACTCCCCTAGGTTTAATAGTGGACCTATCAGCTAATTGTAGGACAACAGAGGTGGGCTTCATCTCACCTAATCCTAGCTGCGAGTAAATTTCATAAGGCATGAGATTGACACTAGCCCCTAGATCAAGAAGGGCTTGTCCAATCTCATGGTTCCCAATGATGCAAGAGACAGTAGGACAACCGGGATCCTTATATTTTGGTGGGGTCCTCTGCTCGATCACGGCACTCACGTGCTCAGTTAAGAAAGCGGTTTTCTTGACATGATGTTTTCTTTTGACAGTGCATAAATCCTTAAGGACTTTAGCATAAGCAGGAACCTGTGAAATTACATGCAAGAAAGGCAGATTGATCTTTACTTGCTTTAGGTGCTCTAAAATCTCGCTATGATGGCCAACAGATTTCAAGGTGGACTTTAGAGCTTGAGGGAAAGGTACTCTCACTGAATGTTCCACTACCTCCTCACTAGGGCTGTTCTCATTCGATTCACTAGACTCTTTTTCTGTTTCCCTAGGTTTGGAAGTTGGCTCTAAGACTTTCCCTGAACGTGTGGTTATGGCATTCACTTCCCTAAGATTGGTCTCATGTGGTCCTGAAGTTTGTGCCATGTGTTGCCCCCTAGGATTTGGTTGCGCTTGAGTAGGAAATTTTCCATGCTCTACTACAGTTAAGGCATTGGTTAGTTTAGACATATGACTTTTCATTTCTTTATTTTCCTCAACAATTTGAGTAATCACAGTTTCAAACTTTTGGTTTGTTTTACTTTGTGCCTCGATGAATGCATGTAGAGTGTCTTCTAAGGAATTCCTAGATGATACGGGTTGATGTGAGGGTGCAGTGTAAGCTCTATTGAATTGGGAAGGTTGCTGGTTTTTAGATTTCCAGTTGAAATTAGGATGATTTTCCCACCCTGAGTTATAGGTCTCGGAGTAAGGGGTATGGGGCTTTTGATATACACCTAAAGTATTACAGTGTGCCTCATAAAGTCCCCTCATCTCAGCATAAGTAGCGCATTCTTGCACAGGGTGGTCACTTCCTCCACACACAAAACAATTACCACTGGACTCAACACGGGATGCACTATGTACAGATTTCGAGTCTCTAGCACGTAAGGTCTCAAGTTCTTTAGTTAGGGCTTCTACCTTTGCTCTAAGGCTATCCTCCTCCCTAAGGTGATATATACCTGTGCTAGTGGGATTACTTGCGGGTCGTGACCTATTAGTACTCTCAGTGGCACTAGGTCCGGTCCATGTATGAGCTTTCTCAGCTAGTTCATCTAGGTATTCCATGGCTTCGTCAGGATCCTTCCGCAAAAATTCACCATTGCACATCATTTCTATGAATTGGCGCTCTCTAGGTGATAATCCCTCGTAGAAGAAACTCACTATACGCCAACTCTCGTAACCATGGTGGGGGCAAAGGGTTTGTAGTTCTTTAAATCTTTCCCAGGTCTGATATAGGGTCTCACTATCCTTTTGACTAAACGTAGAAATTTGTTTTTTAAGTGCGTTAGTCTTATGGTGGGGAAAGTATTTATTAAAGAAGGCTTGAGTCATTTCATCCCAGGTACCAATCGAACGTGGTCTCAATGAATACAACCAGCTTTTTGCCCTTTCCTTAAGGGAGAATGGAAAGAACTTAAGCCTGATTGCATCCACTATACCATGTTGATTGTGGAAGGTTGCTACTACCTCCTCGAATTCCCTAATATGCACATACGGGTTTTCATTTTCAAGTCCATGGAAATTTGGGAGAAGTTGAATCATTCCAGGATTAAAATCTACACGTGGCATATTGGGTGGAAACATGATACATGATGGTGTAGATGTGTGTGTGGGGTGTAAGTAATCATGCAAAGTTCTGTAAGGTGCATCATGCTCACTATCAGACATTGTGTTACGTGATGTGGTGGTCGTGGCAATAGATGCAGTGTCAAAAATAGGGTTAGGAAGAGATTCAAACACTGGACGAAGTCTGTCGGTAGAGCTTCCTATATCGCCTCGATCCCTGCTCATAAACACAAGCAAAAGAAAAAAAATGGAACTATGTGAAAAACTAGAGAAAATAAACTAACAAAACAAAAAAAAAAATGAAAATGGAAAAGGGAACGAAATCACCCTTTTGCTAGAAGATCCTTCAATTTATTGTACCGTCTCCCCGGCAACGGCGCCAAAATTTGATTACGCCCAAAGTTTATCGCGGTGTTGTAGTGTAGCTTTGGGGTGTCGTATCCACAGAGAGATGGAAATTAAATTAAGGAGTCTCTAAATAGGTGCTCGTTCACTTAAAATTGTCTAAAGATATCAATGTTGATTAGATCAATATCAAAGTTTTTGGAATAAAATTCAGTAATTAAAATAGTGAAGCTCAGAATTCCCTCACCCGGATTAGATCATTCAATGTCAATCATTCAAATTAATAACACAATTAAAGGCTTTCATCCCGGCACTTTAATCGGATGATTTGATGTTTAAGATCAATGTAATTCACAATTGTACTTGTAGATCCTAATTTCCTTTCACAATTTCCACAAGCAATTATTGAAATTAGATTATAAACCAACCACATACATGTAGCATAAAGTTGTAAATAATCACACCAATAATATCCAAGTAATGAAAATTCAATAAGTATTTCGATTATTCAATAGGAAGAACATGATTAATCCTATGAAAACCTAATACAAATTAAACCAAACTCACAACAAATCCATCAATAAACTTATATGAAATTGAAATTCAATGATTAGTTTAATTTCACGATAGAAGAAACATGATTAAGTCTATGAGAAATCGAGTAAACATTAAACCAATTCCACATATACATATAAGAATGAAACCCTAGATCTACAAGTGTTTTAAATCAGATAAATACCAAAGGAATTGAACAATTGACATGAAATCCCAAAATCCGGTGAGTTCCTTCTTTGCTTCACATAGTTCTTTAGCCTTCCATGGAGTTTTCTTGTTCCCAAGGTGAAAAGAATTGTTCCAAGATGAAGAATAATGGCTTCTGGACGTGTTTTGATCTATTTAGGTCGAGAAAATCAAGCAAAACGCGTTTCCATAGGTGTTTAGGTTATTTCCGAAATTAGAACAGATCTGCCGAAAAAAATCCCTAAGCTACCGCTTAGTGTAAATTCAAGCGGTAACTTAGTTCAATGATATTTGCCTTTGAATTCTCGGTAGGGTTGTGGGCGACCGCTTGCAAATTTACTCCAAGCGACCGCTTAGTTATAATTTTTTTTCGCCGGACAGCTTTTAGTATTTTGCCAATATCTTTCTCTCTCGATATCCGATTGAGGTGATTCAAAGTGCGTTGGAAAGCTGACTCGATGGGCTACAACTTTCATTCAGATGTAAACTTCCAATTCAATCTTATATCATGTGAAACAACGGTCTCAAAATGAGGCTAAAAACCGGTGCAAAAGTTTTCAGCTTGAAAGTTGATGTGTGAGAATGTCTTGGCTATATGTCACCCCTTTGACTCCTTTCTTCCTCCAATTGGCCCCGAACACTCTCAAATCTTCATATCTTCATTTTCCTTGCCGAGTCATCTTTTGGTATTTGCAATTTGGTCCTTTAACTTTCGCTTTCTTCTATTTTGATCCTTTTTTCACTTGTTTCTTCCATTTTTCACTTGTTTCACCCAATTGCCACCTAAACCAAGATATAGAAACATTTAGTGCATTTCGGTGTCAAATAATCATATAAATGAAAATATTAAAGGGTGAAAAACGTAACAAATGTGCTATTATCAGGTCGAGAAACAGGATATGAAAGCGAATAAATAAAAATAACCTTTACTTTCATTGGAATAGATATTTTAATACTTAATTCTACATGAAAGAATTGGAATAACTGAAATAGGGAAGGGTTTTTAGTTATTTCTTAATTCATATTATATTCTTTGTTTTAGTTTCTTCGTCGCCGATAATTATATTAGTTTCAAATTGAAATGACTATCTTTTTTTGTAGTGGAATTTTTTTAGTCTGTAAGAGTGGATTTACCACGTTAAATTCGTTGTTTCTTGCCTCAATTAGTTTTGTTTTAATGCAAATTTTATTGCGCTTGGCTAACTGGTCAAATAACGTCAACTATTTAAGAATTCTCTTAAAATCAATTAAGAACAATCAACTTACTTATCCAGTCAAATTCTATGTCATATTTCGGGTTTGGAATCTACAACTCCAGATGATCAATCGTAGTTTCGATCTAAAGTCCAAATTAAATCGAAATGTATATCTTTTGGCAAAAGAAATTGGAATTTTATAAACACCAATTTAAACCTCCTCCTAGATTGTTTCACCTATGGAATACCACTATATTGCCACCGCGGAATCTTTTGTTACATCACATGTTTGTGTATTTTTCTTATTTACTGCCTTCTTCTTAAAGTTCCATCCATGTGTTCAACATTAATGGAAATTCTTTCAAAATTTTACCACATCCCATTTGTCAGAAAACTGAATTAAGCCTTACAAAAAAAATTCACTTTTCAATTGGACAGATCAACTAGTATGCACAGCTGACATGTGTGCGTACACACCATTACAGAAAAATTTCATTGTAATATCCTGGTATTTGTCCTATACAACTTGACAATCCATCTCCTCCCGCTAAAAAGGTTCCATTTTTTCCCACTAATATTAACACGACATTCCCTCAAACCTCATTATAATATTGAAATTTTGAAATATGTATTAAGCATTAGTTTAGCTTTGCTTAAAAATTGATATAAATTTGTTGAATTGTGAGCCGAATTCCATTGAAAGTTGGTGTTTTGGTTGAAGGTGTCTTGCAGAAGTTCAAATATGAACCAAAGAGAAAAAGTTGGCACATTTACGCTTGCTAAATGTTCAGCTTCCACTCGAGCGCCCAAAACAGGGAGTCTAGCACTCGATGGACTCGAGCATAATGCTCGAGAGCCGGTGTGGCTGCTCACTGTGCGTTCATTTTATCCTACCTATGCCTATTTTTTATTTTGACACATTTTATGATACCTATTCTTCCCCCTCCCCTCCCCCAACACATTAGATTTGGTTGAGAGTGCATCAAATCTTGTACAACAATCATTGATCTTGATTTTGATCTAGTGAATTCTCATCTTCTGTCTGTGAATTTTTCCATCTTGGTTTCCTTCTTGTTGTCTGCCATTTTTGTTTATTCTCTGTGGCTAACTTCCTCCCATTTTTGGTTGAGGAACTGCCCTTAAGAACCATCTTTTGCCGTAGCTTTTTTAGTGTGGTGAGAAAATGGTTAATGTATCGTTTTTCACAAACGGCGTCAATCTGCTAATCCAAAAAAATGCTCCAAGAAAATCCCAACCTCACACCCTCGACGTAGACATTACTTGCACACTTAACAACCGGTTAGAAGGCAAAGGCAGCCAATTCGAGAAAAATGTCCAGCAACTATTTGCACTCCAATGATCAAGTCAACAACCAAACTAAATATAAAGATAGCGCAAGAGACGAGAGAGGGGGTTCGGCTAGGGTTAGAATTAATATACCTGTGATTGTGAATGAAACTCACATATATGTAGAAAAATATAAATGGGCCAAGTAGTGCTAATGGGGCGAGTTCTAAGCCCAAGACGAGGATTCTTGATTAAATAGGCCAATCCAATCCAAGATATTATGAGAAAAATTCATAAGTAAAAGGTTAAGTATCACTCATTTCAAAACTAAGAACAAAGATTTCAAATTTCAAAAATTAGATTATTAATTAAATTTATTTATGATTTAATTAATTAAATATATTAAGGTCATAGATCTATATAATTTGGTCACAATTTAACGATTTAGTTAATCACGTATTATTTTTAGGTCACAATAAAAAATTTTATATGTCACAAATTATTTTATGGTCACAATTCAAAAAATTTATTAGTCACAATTTATTCATCGGTCACGAATCAAAAATTTGTAAGTCGCAATTTATTTATCGGTCAAAAATCATAATTATTATAAGTCACAATTTACTATACAGTCACAATTTATCAAATCATCGGTCACAAATTAACAATTTCTTAGGTCACATATTATTTCTTAGCCTCAAATTATTTTTTTCATTGGTCACATATTGTTTATTTATTAAATTATCGGTTATAGATTAATAATTTCTTATGTCACCTATTAATTATTAGTCACAAATTAATTGATCACATATTGTTTATTGGTCAAAAATTAACCAATTTAGTGATCACAATCAACCAAATAATTTGTGACCACCACCAACACTTGCCACCACTACCGTCATTGCCAAAACCACCACCAGATAGCAACATCACCGTGACAGACCCATCGCCACCATCTCACATCACCATCACACCCATTGCCACGGCCACACCCATGACCACCACCGTCGCAAGCGGACACACACCCAACCACCGCACCACCATCATACCCACCGCACCTACTGCTACTCAACCGCACACACACCACCACAGTCGTGCACCACCGCCACACCATCCCAACCCCTCACCCACAAATTCGCCACCAGATCCACAAATTCCAAACCTGCACCACCTTTATCCCCATCTTCGCTCAACAACACATTCACAAATCGTTTCAGGGAGGAATTAGTTGTAGCGACGAAGCACCGCTCGACCTACGATGCAGGCGACCAGCATATCGCCGCCAACAACAATGCTCAGCCTCGCGCGCGCTACTTCGACGTCTGGTTGCAACAGCGAGATAGAGGGGAGGAGAGTAGAAAGAGAGAATTGGTAGAGAGAGGGACGACGGGTTGTTGTAGAGGGAAAATGATAAATGTAGAGAGAGATATGAGAGTGGAATGAATTAGGGTTTGTGATGTGTGTATTAGAGTATATATATATTTAGTTAAAATATTTATTTTATAAAAATATTGATTAAAACTAAAGATCTCTGATTTTTTAATAGTGAAACTTTCCACATGATTTTAGAATATTGAATTTATAAATTAGGTGGTGGGGTAATTTTCACTACTATTATTCAACTAAATAGGTCTAATCAATGGAATAGTCAATGTCATGTCGACATATATGCAGCCATTGGGTTTCTATTATTTACGTTTGGCTGAGCCTAAAAAGTTTTTTGGTCATATTATTTACTTATACATAATAAGTACCTTACGAAATACGTAATTTTTCATCTGTCATTGTTGAATATAATTAGACAACCATTTGACAATTAATTGATAAATGATTTATAAATTAAGTCCAAATCAAAGATTAATTTCAATCAAATGTTCATAAACTATTACGCATTTATCATCCACACATTTGGTGAGACTCACAATTATTACTCATTATAAATAATGATTTATAAATTTTTCGAATTGAGGCTATGTTACTTATTATAATTAAAGTTAAAAAAAATTTATTCAAAAAAATTTATTTACTTAAAAATAAGAAAAACATATTTTTTGTTTTACTAAATATAATAGTATGATTAGTTAAGCATAAAAAAAAGTTAAATTTACTTTTATTTAATGTTTGTTTCCAAATCATTTTTTTAAAATAACTTACTATTAATATATTTTAAAATATAAAAATATTCTTCTTTAAAATAACATTTTATTTTACTGTCAAGACAATTAAATTACATATTTTTGAAAATGACCAAAAAAAAGTAAATTAATCTATGATTTCGTATGTCAAGACAATTAAATTACATATTCTTGTTTTCTTCTCGGTTTCTCCTGGTGAATTTTCAAAGATAATGCTATGATTTTCTATGATTTCAGTTTTCCTAGTGAATTGTGACATCAAGTGATTCTAGATAATTAGGACTTTATAAAGGTAACTTTCCTACGATGAATTGGGGTCAAGAAATAGGATATGAAGGCGCATAAATAAAATAACTTTCTATGAATTAGATAAGGCGAGGCAGAGTGGGACTAGGGTGGGTTTGGGGACTCGTATTAAGATTAAGATTTATGTGTTTCTAGTGATAAACAGGGAAAAAAACAAGCGCCACCTGCTTGCCTCCGCTAACTCAAAACATTCATTATATCACTCGGCATATAACCAGAAAGATATATTAGGGTGTGCTGAAGAAAGATATATTAGGGTGTGCTGATATTATATTTCATACGAGATTTAGTTTAAAAATGTTAAACTCATGACACTCATGACAAAGTGCATCGAAATATATTTTGGACATTCATGAAAATGTTCTAGCAAATATATTTTTAACTAAGAAAATTAAATACAGAGCATATTACTTATTTTGATAATAACATTCATTTGATGGTCGAAATAAATAAATTTTTATCTCACAAGTATAAATAAGTAATATATGAAAAATACATTAGAAAATTTTTATTTACTTTTAAGCTTAATCGAACATGTGTCATCTTATATTGTTAAAATAAGTCATTTATCTTTACTTTAATCAATAAAAGTAATTTTTTATATAATAAACTAATTTGATTATAAGTGAACTCTTTAAACTTAGTTAAATATATATATGAAATAAAATACCTAATTTGATAACAATTTATTTGGTACCATGAATGTGAATAAAATAAATATATAATTGTTGTAGAGTCTTAAATTAAACTTGAATAATTAAATATTGGGCTTGGGTTGGGAATGAAATTAGTAAGGTTAAACTCAATTTTTGGACTGGGCTAAATCTCTTATTCTTTTTTATTTCATCATAAATTTGGACTAAATTTTCCATTTTTTAGAAGTCAATCTTGCTTTTGTGCTAGGGCAGGGCTAGCCCAGTCCAGCCCCCTCTCCATCCGCCTCTGAAAATAAACAAAATTCTCGATTAGAGTTGGAAATATAATTAGTAGCCTGAGTGACCACTTATTGAAAGATGATTAGGAGTACGATAGAGCAAATATAGTTTGCTTTCTTTAACTCTTACATTATACATATTGTTTCTAGACGGAGAAGTTTATTTATTTATTTTAAACTTCAGCTGGAAGGTGTGGTTGAACCTCCCTCCTAAGTATATACTATGTTTTATCTTTGCTATTAATAAAACATGCATGATGCAACATATAGCGGTTAAAAGAAGAAGGAAAAAAAAATCCTTCAATGGAAAGTAGAAAGAAGTTCTTTATTAAGGTAAAAATCCCACTTATCCTGAAACACAAAAATAGGGAAACATATGTGTTTCCATTGTACATCACAACGTCAAGACATAATTGGAAAACATTCAGGCACAAACATGAGGATTGGCATTCAGCTAATCTACATAAGCGTTGTAGAGTCCAAAAGATTGTTCCTTGCTTGCATTAATACAAGTAATCAGAGGACTCTGTTGGAATTCAAATTATGTTGAACAAAAGAGAAATTTTGATTTGATTTTATGGTAAATTATCTAAGAAAATGATAAATCGTATTTTTATATCAAGTTATGGATGATTGAATTGGATTTCGAATCCGCCTATTACTATTTATTTCAATTATCGATTTATAATCTAGTTACATTCATGCGTTCTTGACAATCGATAAAGTTATGATATATCATTTTTCTCCAAGACAAATTAAATCTATCCTAACCATTACTGGAAAATGGTAAATATTATTATATCAAGTTATGGATAATTGTATTGGATTTCGAATCTGCCTATTGCTATTTCAATTATCGATTTATAATCTAGTTATATTCATGCGTTCTTGACAATCGATAGAGTTATAATATATATAATTTTTTTACAAGAGAAATTAAATCTATCCTAACCATTACCCGAATATATTCCGAGTCCGAATTCGAATTATTAGAACGCATTAAAGTTTAGATTATCTATATGATTGCATAAGTGATAAATATTATTCCTAACATCTATTGCACATATGTTAATTTACCACGTTCTAAACTTATTGCAAGTCTCTCAACACTATAACAAACAATTGATTATCTAATTGGTGACCAATCAATTAAATCATGCAATGGGTATGCAAAATTAATCAAGAAAATGTCAGAATTAAAATAAATTACTAGTCTTGAATTTAAAATAAATAAACTATAGGGTTCATCTTCATTCACACAAGAATGGATCTAGTCGAGCATTCTTATAAATAAATTACAAAAAGAATAATGGAAAATTATAACCCGGATCATGAAAGAAAGCAAAAGCTGTTGATCTTCAATTCCAATATTGAATTCTTCAATTTCTTGATGTAATTGGCTTCAATTCCTTGTTAGGGCTTGATCTTCTCTCTCAAAAGTGATGAATTGACCTCTTGTTCATGATGAATTTTGTTAGGTCCAATGTTGTAATTGGCATGTTTGTGAACAAGAAGGGCTAAAATGAACATTTGCGAAAGTTAAGACTTGGTTGCAATTATGTATAGTTGAGCTAGGGTTCAAAATCAAGTTTGGAACAAGGCTAAAGACTCGTCGGATTTTCGCTAGTTGCTCGCCAATGTCTCGCTCGAGCGGCACATGTGGAACAAAAATTGGTCAAATTGGATTAATTCAATGTCTCACTCGTCGGATTTACATATGCAGTCATTCAACTTAGAAAAATTGGATTGTATGCTTGTAGTAGATTAATTCTGCACATAAAGTCAAATTCAAACGGTGATCTAGTTTGGTCTAGTATTATCCCGTAACTTCAAATTTGATGATATTATTGTGTATGAAGAAGCAAGAGAGGTTTTTCAATGTACAACCCTCGTTTTGTATTTATAAGAGCCAGAAAATAGGTCAAAATCATGTTCAATTTGGGTTCCTAAAGAGTTTGAATCGCGAAAGGAAAATGCTAATTTATCTACGAAAATGGCCCGCACGCGAGTATAACCACCATGCCTGCTCCATTGATCCAAATGGTTATCGGGTCAAAATTTTGGAATCTTGCGCGCGCGCCAAAATTTGCCTCTGCAAGCGCGCCGTTTTGTGCGCTATCGTCCCAGGGCAGCTTCTGACTTAAAATTGATTTGTGAAAATATTTTAACTATATTTCACTCATTTGACCTCCAATTGCATCCAATTAATCATATGTGATTTTCAATCATCGTTTTATGGTCCGGATCAATTATTAACTGTTTACACTATGGTCCCCAAACTTAGGACTTCTTTTATTTTGCCTTTTTTCGTTCATTTCTTCCAATTCCACCAACTTGCCTCGAATTTTATCTAATAAAAAAATTATCATCGAATTAAGTCATAAGTCAAAATTTATTACAATTAATCTCAATTTATTGTACAAATAAATATATAAAATACATTTATTAAACACCCCAACCTTGAACAATTGTTTGTCCTTAAACAAAATAAATTTTGACTTAATCACAAAATTTTTAAACAAACATGGTTAGATAGTTTGTCATTGGACTCATGATTGAAATTTCTGTATTACAACTATGAACTGCTTCAAAATCACACTGTTAAGATTAATTTCTACTCATTCAATGCAAAATCGACGGGTGTGTAAAATTCATGTGAATTATCATATATTCATAAAGTGATTCAAGTCCCGACACTCAATGATCAAATATATCATTTCTTCTCTCGTAAGATTCACATCCCAAATTTATTTTTTTAACTCTAATCTCAAAGTGTGATCTAAGATGGAATTTATGTACTAGTCCTCGTCATCTCTAGTTTGGTTAGATCTTACTATTTACAGTTCAACATATCAAAAAATGCGAATTCTCCTTATTTTTGATTGCTTCGACCTTCAAGAATCAACTAAGCCAATAATCCCTTGTCCAATGTCTAATTCTCTAAAATAAGTGTTTGGAGTTTAATCATGGCATGTAGCAATCTTTTTTTTTTTTTACATATAATTTTTTTTTTTCTTTTCTAACATCTTATGTGCGGACTTCTCTCCATCAAACTTTCTCAATGATCCCTATAGCGAGTTTTTGGCCGGTGACTCCCAAGTCAGATGATTTTAGGGCACCAAGTTTTAAATACAATTGTAGGCTTAATTATTCGAGTTGTAAATGTTACGAAGACACGTTTCACAATGAAACACATTTTTCTTTTCGTTCTTTTTTTATTTTTTATTTTTATGCAACGATTAGTGTGATGCCCCTTATTAAACACATTCTAAAAAAATCGGCTCATAACTTGAGATTTTCACCTAAGTTTCATCATATTAGCCTTAGACAATCCACACAAAATCTAGCACACATGAAGTTCGCATTTATCTTAATGTTTCTACAACAATTCAATTACTCCCAAACTATTCTAGATTTGGTTTAAAGATGTATAATTTAGTAGTTGTTTGGATTTAGTATCTAAGGTTTACTATATTTTTGTTTTCAACCAATACAAATTTTGAATAGAATTATTTTTTCACGATGCAAAACATATATCTTGTGCCAAAAAATATCAAATATCACATGAATAAGCATAAATTAACCCTAACATGCAACTTTTTCACAACTTATAGCCTAACACATGGTTCCAAATATATTTAATCATGTTAGGCAAATTCATCTAACGCCCATAAGTACACAAAAGCAAACAATAAAATTGAAAATAATTTTTTTTTTTGAATTTATCTTTTCACTCGAACAAGCACGCAAATCAATAAAAACATATACAAACTCGACATTTTTCATCCCAAACTTCTATTAGACACTGCCCTCAATGTCTAAAAATATAACAAGTAATATACAAAATTAAGGGTAAAGAAAGGAACTAAGTACTGTCCTGGTATAAATTTGCAGGTGGTGGATGGATTGGCATAAAAGTGCTAGATCACTTGTTATGTATCTTTTCTTGTCCAATGTGCTCAGGTGTCATATTCCTTCAAAATAATTAAAAAATTAATGATAACATGAAACACTTTATAATAAGCTTAAACACCCAAAATGAAAATATGGAGATGAAGATACCTTATACTGCTAAAAGTAATAAAAATTAATAGTCCTATATCTATAAAAAAAAAAAAAAAAAAAAAAGCGGTGAAAATTGGCTTGACTTTGATTTGAGAGATTTGATTTGATTTTATGCTAAATTGTCTAAGAAAGCGATAAATCGTGTTTCTATATCAAGTTATGGTATTGTGTTCTAATTCTATTCATGCATTATTGACAATCGATAAAACTATGATATATAATTTTTGTTCCAAGACAAATTAAATATATCCTAACCACGACCTGAATTTATTCCTAGCCCAAATTAGAATGATTAGAACGCATTAAGTTTAAATTATCTATATGATTGTACAAGTGATAAATGTTATTCCTAACATCTATTGCACAAATGTTAATTTTGATGCGTTCTAAACTTATTGTGAGTCTCCTAACACTACAACAAGCAACTAAATATCTAATTGGCGGCTAATCAATTAAATAATGCAATGGATATGCAAAATTAATCAAGAAACACAAGAATTAGACTAAACTACTAATCTTGAATTTAAAATAAATAAACAATATGGTTCATCTTCATCCAATATAAGAACGGATCTAGCGTAACATTCTTTTAAATAAATTACAAAAAGAATAATGAAAAATCATCACCCGCATTATAATTGGCTTCTATTTCTTGCTAGATCTTGATCTTATTTCTCAAAAGTGATGATTGATATCTTGTTTTGATGAATTTGATAATATTATTGTGTATAACGAGGCAAGAGAGAGTTTTCAATGTGTAGCCCTCGTTCTATATTTATAAGAGCCAGAAAATAGGTCAAAAGCGCATCCAATTTGGGTTCCAAAAGAGTTTGAATCCTAACAGAAAATTGCTAATTCATCTGTGAAAATGGCCTGTGTATGCACAAACATAACCACCATGCACGAACCATTGATCAAAATGGCTCCTGGTCAAATTTTTGGTGTCTTGCGCGCGCGCCACAATTTGTCCCCCCTCCCCATGCGCGCCGTTTTGAGAACTATTGTCCTTAAATAGCTTTCGGTATTTTGGTCAAAATATTTTTTTGGATATCCGATTATGGTGATTCAAAATTAGTTGAAAAGATAACTTATATGGCTACGATCCTTCAAGAATTACACATTTTCCAATTTAGACATCTGCTATCCAAAAAATTGGTCTCGACTTGAGACTAAAAATTTGGATCATAACTTCTTCAGTGGGAAATTGATTTGTGAAAATACTTTAACTATATTTCACTCATTTGAGGTCCAATTGCATCCAATTAATCATATGTGATTTTCAATCATCATTTTATGGTCTGAATCAAATATTGATTGTTTACACTTTCGTCCACAAACTTTGGATTTCTTTCATTTTTGCCCATTTTTCGTTCATTTTTTTTTTCCCAATTCCACCAATTTGCCTCGAGGTTTACCTAATAAAAAAATTAACATCTGATTGAGTCATAAGTCATCAAAAATTATTATAATTAATCTCATTTAATGGTCCAGATGGTAGTTTGGATAACGTCATTTTATATTATTACTATGTTGCAGCTTAAAATTCATTATTTTAGCACGCCATTATTGACTATCTATTTCGTTTGCATATTCTATGCATTCTTTTGCGTTTCATTCAAAGACCATGAATAAGAAAAATATTATAATTTCGGACAGATGTGTTTTAGGTTTTTTATATCAACATAGTCCAATTTGTACAGCTTCCAGAATCCCGATTGAATATTTACTAGTTGAATGATATCACAAGAAATTCTATATATTGAAGTAAAATAATACCACAGCATATTTGACTATTATATATCTGAATACCAAAAACTGGAGTCAGTTCAGGATTTTTTCCTTATGAAGTTGCTGAATTTATATTGGTATTTTATTTGGTTTTGTATTTGTCCTTTCTTTTTTCTTTCTAATAAATAAACAGCCTGTGTGGTTGGATTCCAAATCATAATGGGATTTCTCGTGGATTACTTATTTCTCTTTTGCAAAGGTAATTTATAAATGATGATAAGACTTGATCTGATTATAAACAACAACTCCCTCCATTTTGCAACCAATTTATAAATATTAATTAATTCAAAATCAAACATTAATTCCAATCACATATTTATAACTATTACTCATTTATTATCGTGATATTTAGCGAGACTCGCAATTATACATAATAAGTACCTTACGAAATACGTAATGTTTCATCAACTGGTTTTGAATATAATTAAACCTTCGTTTTGCAACCAACTTATAAATAATTTATAAATGAAGTCAAAGTCAAATACTGATTTCAATCACATATTTATAATTATTACTCATTTATTATACTGACATTTAGTGAGACTTACTATTATTTCTCTTTATAAATGATTTTAAAAAAAATTCAAATAGAGGCTCAGTTACTTATTTTGAATAAAGTAAAAAATAAATTTAATAATTTTTTTATATAAAAGAAATACATAACGTGTTTTACTTACAAGTAAACTTTTTTTTATCTCAACCAAACATATTTATTCTTGTTTTCTTAGTTTCTCCTAATAAATTTTCAAAGATATGCTACGATTTTCCATGATTTCAGTTTTTCCTAGTCAATAGTCATAAAGCGATTCTAGATAATTAGGAACTTTCATACGAAGTATTTGGGGTCGAGAAATAGGATATGAAAACACATAAATAAAGCGACAACTTGGCAAAAGGTAATGATAAAGTCAATTTTGTGGAACAGAAATTTGGATATTTAATTTCAAATGAAAGAATTGGAAAAACCGAAATAGGGAAGGGTTTTTAGTTTTTTCTTAATTCATAGTATATTCTTTGTTTTAGTTTCTTCGTCGTCAATAATCATATTCTTTGAAATGACTGTATGGATTTTTTTTAGTCTGTAGGAGCGGGTTTACCACGTTAAATTCTTGTTTCTTGACTTAATTAGTTTTGGTTTAACGCATGTTTTCTTACGCTTGGCTAACTCGTCAGATAACGTCAACTATTTAAGAATTCTCTTCAAATCAATTAAGAACAATCAACATACTAATTCAGTCAAATTCTATGTCATATCTCTGGTTTGGAATCTACAACTCCAGGAGATCAGTCGTAGTTTTGAACTAAGGTCCAAATAAAATCAAAATGTATATATTTTGGCAAAAGAAATAGGAATTTTATAAAAACTGATTTAAACCTCCTCGTAGATTGTTTTACCTATGGAAGACTGTATTGCAGCCACAGAAATGTTTTGTTACACCACATATTTGTGTATTTTTTAGCATATACTTTGAAGTATTTTTCTTATTTACCGCCTTATCTTGTTAAAGTTCCATCCACGTGTTCAACATTAACGGAAATTCTTTCAATATTTTACCACATCCTACCATTTGTTAGAAAACTGAATTAAACCTTACACAAAATTCACTTTTTAATTGGACAGAGCAATTAGTATGCACAGCTGATATGTATACGTACACACCATTACATAAGAGTCATGCTACAATGTCACCCTGGTTGGCATAATCATTGACACCCTACACACATATGAGAAATATTATTTTATTCACCTGGAACCCACACACTCACATACGGTCAACCAGGGTGTCGAGGATTATGTTTATTTAGCATTTTCCGCTCGTCATTATTAAAATATTCGGGGGCCCCACCCGCTATTTCATTGTAATATCCTGGTATTTGTCCTATACAACTTGACAATCCATCTCCTCCCACTAGAAAAGATCCAGTTTTTCCCACTAATACTAACACAGCATTCCCTCAAACCCCAACAACCTCTTGTAATATTGAATTTTTGTAATATGTATTAAGCTTTAGTTTGGTTTTGCTTGAAAATCGATATAAGTTTGTTGAATTGTAAGCCAAATTCCATTGAAAATTGGTATTTTGGTTGAAGGTGTCTTAAAAGTGTTCAAATATGAACCAAGGAGAAAACGTTGACATATTTATGCTCGCTGAACCTTCGGCTTCCACTCGAGCGCCCAGAACACGGAGTCTGGCGCTTGCTGGAAACTTGCATAATGCTCGAGAGCCAGTGAGGCTACTCGCTATGCATGAGGCATGCCACTCAGGTGGCCGTCCTATCCTGCCTAGGCCTGTTTTCGATTTTGACGCATTTTGTGATACCAATTCACCCCCCCCCCCCCCTCCCCCTAACACATTCGATTTCGTTGACAGTGCATCAAATCTTGTACAACAGCCATTGATCTTGATTTTCATCTAGTGAATTCTCGTCTTCTGTTTGTAAATTTTTCCATCTTGGTGTTCTTGTTTGTGATTGATTTATTTCATCTTGTAATTATCTTGATTTGTTCATAACAAAATATGAGTCAATGTCAACTATTAGTTTTTAATCACACATTTTATGAGACCTACCACTTTTATTAACTTTTAAACCACGCATTTCATATACATATGCAAACTTACTTAGTTCTTTTTTGATTTTGCTAAAATTAGTTTTTTTAGTAGAATTGTTACTATACTGACATTAAGAGTCACATATAAAAATTATATGTTTTTACCTCAAAATTATGAAAAAGAAAACATGTTTGGTTCAGTATTTGGCTCAGTTTAAGGGTATGTGCGCGCAAGTTTAAAAAATTTTAAAGTTACTTTTGAGTGAGGTTAGGTGTTCAAGTATGTACGGATAACTCAGTTTTAAGTAAAGATTACTCTTTTAGAAAATAACTTTTACTTAATAAGAACTCTTTTTCAACTTTTACCCATCAAAAGTTAATTATTCTAAAAAAAAAAAAAAACTTACTTATTTAATTATAAATAACCTTTTTAACTTAGCCAAAAATGCTTTTTAAGTGAGGCCGTGTATTCAAATTAGCATGGATTAAGTCTGAGCAAAAAAATCGAAAAATCGATCAAACCAATGAAATCGAACTGATTCGGGTAAGTACAGATCGATTTGACACAGATAATTGATTTGATTTGTTTTTTCTTTTAAACAAAATTATGGCTAGTCGGTTTAATCATGGTTTGCAGTTTAAAATCGTTGATTAATCGAATCAACCCAATTCACTTACATTTTTTTTTTTAATTTAAGGAAAATAAAAATGAAATATAAACTCAAGGAAAAAAACAATGGAATTTGGGTCAAGAAAAGTATAACATGGAATAATCATAAATATCTTTCTTAGTCAAATTTCATCAACCAATCATAGATAATTGAGACCTTAAAAGATAACGTTCATGCATAGAATTTGGGTCAGGAAAAGGATAACATGGAATAGTCATAAATATCTTTCTTATTCTTTAATGGTGAAATGAAAAGAAATGAGTCCAGAAGTAATATTATTTGTTAAGATAAATTAGGAAACACTTTTTCTTTTTAAATTGAAATTTCTAATTTGTTGGCTTTCTTAATTTTTTGGATTATTTAAAGGATCAAGCTTCCATTTGAAATATGTGGTTGACGAAATAACACTTTAAATAATGGAGTAATGACAACGATTATCAGCTTCACCTCAAGATTATCACATAAAATTTGATTCTAGAGTTTGTGTTTCAATGAGTTCCTCATTTCAGGTTGGAGGTGGCAATCGCATCAGCTCTTGGACGCATTGGGCTCGTTTCGAGGAGACGAGCCTGAGCATGATCGACTTGCCAAAACAATGACCAAACGGTAAAAAGTGACCGTTCGATCACCTTTAAAAGAGACTATCCCCAACGGTGTCTGATTTTTTTTTTCTTATTCTATAAATACCTCATTTGCTTCACCATTTTTCTCAACTCAACAATCTCTCTTACTCTCTTTTTCTCTCTATAATAATTCACTCATTATTCAATTATTCTATATTTTTTCTATTCTCTACAATTATAATACATACACAACATTCATTACTACATAATTCACATACATTCTATAAATTTTATTAATTCAAATTTCAATTCTATTATATACATTTTCTCAATTCATTATCTACACTATACATTATCGAATTTATAAATTTCATTTTTATTTTCTACGCTACAATCTATAGTCTTGTTATTCTATATTTCAAATTACATAATACACATATGGATCCTCGAAATATCGTTGAGGGCTTGTTCGATGGCCAATCACCTATGACGTCACAATCTGAATTTTACAACGACGTCCCCATCCCCGACAATTTGTTGGGAATGAGGCTAATGAGCGTTGATGACACTCACGGTAGTAGTAATCCAATTAATTTGGAGGACATCGATGAAGGGACTAGCAAATTAGAAATATAAATTCTCGATGCAAGAGGGAAGTGAAAGTCAAGACTTTAAGGCAGTGTATAAAAACTGTAGACAACGATTGGCCTGGAAAAAAGGGTATTGGTACTACCCACTTCAACCATCACTATTCCAAATGTATGGCCAAACATGGGCTTGTTGGTGAATTTCAAACACAACTAGCCTTTGGTATTGCTTTACTGGTAGCGGTTCAACTTCAACACTAAGTAAATGGAAGTACTTGTGTGGAATGGTCAATTTCGTTGTTGGTGCTGAGTTTTCGCTAAGCATAGTGGACGACGAACATTTCACAATTCGTAAAAAAATATCTTCAATCAAGATACGTAGGGATAAGTAGAAATACTCTTCGTAATAATACTATAGACTATTTTCGTTAGAACCAAGATCCAATTGATTACTTTTATTTCAGATTTATGAGAAGGTATAAATAAAAAAAGAAGTTATATAGCAGCAACTGCACACTCCATTGATCCTCTTTGAGTAGTGAATAAAAAAATTATTATGTTTAATATAATTGAATTCCTTATAATGCTAACAATATTTTTAACTCTCTCATGCAAATTATTAAGAAATATCGTTGTCAAAGTAAAATTCGTTCTTTTATGTTTGACAATGATAACGTTAATAAGGTTGTAATTGATAAACTTTGAAGAGCACTTAATCCTGATTTTGGTGGTTTTTGTTTCATGTGCATTGTGCGCATCACATTTTTAATTTAATTGTGCAAAATAGTATGAAATAGTTAAGGAGCAAACTGATAGAATTAGGGCTCGATTAATATATATCATCGTATCACTAAGTATGAAACAAGTATTTGAGGAACTTTGTGCATAATATGGCCATGATTCCAAAAAAATTGTAACTCACAAAAACTTACCTATGTTATTTCCTTTAGAATACATAATGGATCCTAGGTACAATTTAAAAGGCAATAAATACGTTACTCTAAAGATCACATGTTGAATTTATTTGAAGGTATTAGGGATGAAAGATGTGACATAGAAGAATCTTTTTCTAGTATGTTTCCTGTGTATAATCCGACATCGAACGCAAGTCATATTGGAATTCATGCTAAATTAGATAGATATTTTAATCATTAAATGCTTACGAGTGTAAAACCCATGGATACTGAAACGCCCGAAAGGAGGGTCAAAATAAATTCATTACTTTTCTAAAAATGTGTCGTTCAGTAGTAATGTGCAAGTAAGGGTCATTCCCGCAGAGTATTGTTTTCAATTACGTCAATTGCAACGAGAAAGTAAAATACGGAAAGCACGTAAATGGAGGGGGGGGGGAGTTTGGTTTGATTTAAACTAAATAAGCGATAAATGCATGAAAGAAAAGAACTAAAATAAAAAGGAAACAAAGGAGTGGAAATGTAATCAAGGGATATTTCTTCGCCACTAGAATGATTTTTCTTTCAATGTTCGCAAAGGATTTTCGTTCAAAAAATTAACAACAATTTGAGAATAATCACAAGCGCAATTACCTCCAACTCTCCTTAATTTTAGTTGAATAAGAAAAGTTTCGTTACCCAACCCTAATCATCAAACAATATAGGAAAAGTTTCGCTAGATTTAATTCAACGAAAGCATTAACACGAGAAAGTCAAATTGAACTAAGTACAAACTCGCATGCGGTTTTTACTAAGGTATTAATCCACATATATTCAATTGAATAGCGATTACGTACTACCGTCAATCAAAATATATTTGCAACTAGGTTTTGGAATAAATAGCAATTATGGACTACAAATCCCAAAATGGCGAATATTGTATCAACCCAATCATCTAGTTGGCCCGCTAAATAATCAAGAGTAACAATGAACACATTAAGCACAATGGATTAACCACATCAATCTCAAGAAAGCATTAAAGCACAAATCAATAGAAATTCATTCTAGGATTCCAAAATAACCCCCAATCACAATAGGTTTATCTATCCATAGAGCATTTACATAAACACAAACAAAATACTACAACAAAAAGCTAAAAACGAATTTAAAGAAGGAAGGAAAATCTTATTGAAGGAAGATAGATGGCTCAAGTCTTCAATCTCCAAGGGTCTCCTCCTTCTTCATCTCATCTTCCACCATTGTTGTAGAGGAAGGAACACCAGATTTTCTCTTGATTTTGGTCGATTCCCCCACTCCTTTCTTGACCTAGAAATGGTCCCCAAAAGGTAGTATTTATAGTAAGTTGAAGGTAGGAGGTGATTTGGGTTGAAAACGGGTCAAAAACGAGTCAAAAATCGCGTTTTCGTGCTACCCGGGAATTTGGGCGCCGTGGCGCATGGATCGGGCGCTGTGGCGGGGTCAATCTGAAATTTTATCTCGTTTTATGTTTTTGAGCGCCACGGCGCCCATCTTCGACGCCATGGCGCATGGCTTGCTGAAACTCTGATTTAGACACCATTTTTCATCACTTTCAAGCCCCAATTCAATCACCATTTCTTCATGGTTTAGATTGTCAAATCTTGGAATATTTCGTCTTTAATTCTTTTGGCTCAATTCTTGCTCAAAATCCCTCCTAATCTTCAATCAACTCGGTTTTCACCTAAAGAACAAAAGTAACAAAATAAGTTAAAACTAACATATGAAAACTAACAACTATATAAGTTTAACGGCCTAAATGAGTGCGAAATCCGCACTTATCACACCCCCAAACTTAAATCTTTGTTAGTCCTCGAACAAAGCCATAAACATGCAAACACATAAATAAAAACAAACGACAATACTATATAATAACAAATACTATAGAGGTTGGATAGTTCGCCGATTTGCCTCAATCATCACATATGCTCATAACTTATGAAAGGCACACAAAAATGCTACAACAAACAATTTTAAACTTATTCCAATTCATCGCATTACACAAGTTGGTGGTGTTCCCGACCCTCAAAATGGTCAAATTTCCCTTTCTCGCTCGAGGGTTGCGCACTCCCCCAAACTTGATATTTTCTATCTAGCCCAAAGGTGTTCTCGACCCTCAAAATGGTCAAATTTTTATTTTTATTTTTCCAATGTAGGTAGTTCACGCTCTGGTCCCTAAGGGTAGCCTTCTTCATTGGTAGATCGTCTCCTACACATTGGAGATGCATAGGGCCAGATTACTCAACGCTGACTCACACTCCTTA
Organism: Osmanthus fragrans; assembly: GCA_019395295.1. Taxonomy (NCBI): domain Eukaryota; kingdom Viridiplantae; phylum Streptophyta; class Magnoliopsida; order Lamiales; family Oleaceae; genus Osmanthus; species Osmanthus fragrans. The sequence goes on along the minus strand of CM033360.1, from coordinate 10,237,633 downwards.
AGGTGGGCAACTTTTTCCTACAGAATTTTTTTTTTCTTTCGATTGTGATAAAAACATCTAACTTTCCATTTGAAGTTCATGAGCACTCCATAAAATAAATCATTTGAGCAAGGAATTAATACACTTCTAAACAATTTCCTTCACCGGCTCAATCACCTCCAAACTTATTCTCTCATAGGTAGTGATTTGAGAAATGTTAACAATATGGTCATCTAAGTTCACAACAACCTAAAGTGCCACCAACAAGTGCGTGTGATGAATTTCATAACACAAGTGCTCCATAAAGTGTCAAACATGGAATAAGTGGATGAAAATAAACAACATATAGCATTCATGTCCACACTCCATAAATCAAAGCAATGTAATAACCAAAAACAAAGCCGGCAAGGCTATCCAACCAAACAAGCATAAATTATCACACACAAATTGAAACTGTACAACGCCCTTAAAAATAAAACATGAAAGAGTAAGGGCAAGGGGTTCGAGTACTCCCCTGAGTTGGTTGTGAAGTGTTGTGAGGTTCCTCGCAACTATCTCCGGTAATGATTTTCTTTCTTGCAAATCTGCATACTTCAAGTGCTTGGGAAATAGTATGAACTCAAAAGTGGGAGCCTGCATCACCAAATGTAAAAATTTCTCATTAGAAATTGGAATAGTAAAACATGAAAGATTATACCTTGGTGAATTGCTCGGTAAGGGCTCAAGAGATGCCATGGGTTCCACAATACTCTCACAAGCTAAGTTTTCTTCTTGTGTTGGTTCCTCATCAAGATCTTCCATCTTCATTTGTGCCCCATCCCAACTCTTCTCACTTCTTAGTGTTTCAACACTAACATTTTCCTCCTTCGGGTTGAGTGCTTGAGGATTAAGTTCTTCCAATCTTTGAGCCTCCATTTTCTCCGCCATGCTAGCCAACTCACTAATTTGTGTCTCCAAATTCATGATTGAGGTCCTTGTTTCTTGTTGAAATGCCTCTTGTTGAAATTGTATCGTCTCTTGTTGCCATTTCAAAGTGTTTGAGGCCATAGACTCAATCATGTCTTCAAGAGACATATTGGAGCTTTGAGTTGGAGGCTCTTGTTGGAATTTCACCGTGTGTTGTTGCAATTGCACCGTGTTTGATGCCAAAGATTTAACCATATCCTCAAGAGACATATCTGAACTTTGAAGCGGAGCTTGTTGGTTGCTCGAAGCCAAGGACTTAACCATATCCTCAAGAGACATACTAGAAGCTTGAGGTTGATCTTGTTGATAGAAACCATGTGGATGATATTGTGCTTGTGGAGATGTGAAATAATTTTCTTCATAACCGAGACTAGGATGATCACTAAATCCATGACTATACATGTAGGCATATGGATCATACCCTTGTCTTGGTTGCATTTGATAGCCCCCAATGACATTCCCTTGTTCAAAGGCATTTTGATGTCTATTCCCAAGAGCCACTTGTTGAACAAGAGTTGCAAGATCGGACAATTGACGCTTAATTTGAGAAGTTGCTTCCATCTCACAAACTTCTATAACCAACCTTTTCTCTTGCTCCTAGGTTGTGGTGTGTGTTGTATACTTTTTACTCAATCACAACCTAAGTCACAAAGAAAATAACAAAAACAATCAAAACATAAATAAAAAAAAAAAAATACAATTGACAAATTGGAAAAACAATCCCTGGCGACACGGCGCCAAAATTGACACGCCCGAAAGGGGGGTCAAAATAAATTCCTTACTTTTCTAAAAATGTGTCGTTCAGTAGTAATGTGCACTTAGGGTCATTCCCGCAGAGGATTGTTTTCAATTACGTCAATTGCAACGAGAAAGTAAAATACGTAAAGCACGTAAATGGGGGGGGGGAGAGTTTGGTTTGATTTAAACTAAAGAAGCGATAAATGCATGAAGGAAAAGAACTAAAATAAAAAGGAAACAAAGGAGTGGAAATGTGATCGAGGGATATTTCTTCGCCACTAGAATGATTTTTCTTTCAATGTTCGCAAAGGATTTTCGTTCAAAAGATTAATAACAATTGGAGAATAATCACAAGCGCAATTACCTCCAACTCTCCTTAATTTTAGTTGAATAAGAAAAGCTTCGTTACCCAACCCTAATCATCAAACAACCTAGGAAAAGTTTCGCTAGATTTAATTCAACGAAAGCATTAACACGAGAAAGTCAAATTGAACTAAGCGCAAACTCGCAAGCTCGGTTTACTAACTTAGGTATTAATCCACATATATTCAATTGAATAGCGATTACGTACTACCGTCAATCAAAATATATTTGCCACTAAGTTTTGGAGTAAATAGCAATTACGGACTACAAATCCCAAAATGGCGAATATTGTATCAACCCAATCATCTAGTTGGCCCGCTAAATAATCAAAAGTAACAATGAACACATTAAGCACAATGGATTAACCACTTCAATCTCAAGAAAGCATTAAAGCACAAATCAATTGAAATTCATTCTAGGGTTCCAAAATAACCCTCAATCACAATAGGTTTATCTATCCATAGTGCATTTACATAAACCCAAACAAAATACTACAACAAAAAGCTAAAAACGAATTTAAAGAAGGAAGAAAAATCTTATTGAAGGAAGATAGATGGCTCAAGTCTTCAATCTCCAAGGGTCTCCTCCTTCTTCATCTCATCTTTCACCATTGTTGTAGAGGAAGGAACACCAGATTTTCTCTTGATTTTGGTCGATTCCCCCACTCCTTGCTTGACCTAGAAATGGTCCCAAAATATAGTATTTATAGTAGGTTGAAGGGAGGAGGTGATTTGGGTTGAAAACGGGTCAAAAATCGCGTTTTCGTGCTACTCGGGAATTTGGGCGCCGTGGCGTCGGGATCGGTCGCCGTGGCGTGGGTCAATCTGAAATTTTATCTCGTTTTATGTTTTTGAGCGCCACGGCGCCCATCTTCGACGCCATGGTGCATGGCTTGCTGAAACTCTGATTTAGACACCATTTTTCATCACTTTCAAGGCCCAATTCAATCACCATTTCTTCATGATTTAGATTGCCAAATTTTGGAATATTTCGTCTTTAATTCTTTTGGCTCAATTCTTCCTCAAAATCCCTCCTAATCTTCAATCAACTCGGTTTTCACCTAAAGAACAAAAGTAACAAAATAAGTTAAAACTAACATATGAAAACTAACAACTATATAAGTTTAACGGCCTAAATGAGTGCGAAATCCGCACTTATCAGATACTTACTTGATTTTTGACGAAAAAACGAATGACAATACCCTATTATTCCTGTCATTGCAAAAGATTTACTAACACCTTCGTTTAGCATTGTAGTTTCGAAGTCCACTTTATTGCAAGTAATAGAACTATTTATAAGGCCAAGAGCCGACTGAAAGGAGATATTTTGGAAATATTGATGTGCATAAAGGATTGACATGACGCACATTTTCAAATACAACATAAGTACGAGGAAAATTGCGTGTAATCAAGTAAATGATATTTAATTTCATCATATAATCAAACTTTGTTAGCTTTGTAATAATATTTTAAATTAAAAAAATTGTACATGTAACAACTTGTTCATATATAATTTTAACTTTGCTTACTCAAAAATAAGTAGACGGTCCCAAACCTGGAGAAAAGAATAAGGGTTTTTCACATTTTATTTATTAAAAAAAAACACAAAAGAAATAAATAAAATTAAGGGCCTCGTGGAGCCACGAGCTTGACCATTAATAAATGAGCTCATGGCTTGGCTCGTCTTAGATGAGCCACGAGCTCAGTTCGATTCATTGTCACCACTATTTGGGGGTAGCAATTAAGACCATTGGCTAGCCTCTCATCTCAACTCAAGAAAAAATGGCTCACAAGCGGTCGAATTGAATTTGGACGAGCTTCTAGTCGAGTCAAGTTTCATTTTTCAGCGTCGCAAGCTGCGACGGGCTCACCATCGAAAGCTTATGAGTTTTATGAGTCAGACCATCGGCTTGGTTGCCTTGCCTGCCATGAGTCGGCTAGTGAGGCCCTCCTGTAATAATATATTATTTAATTATTGAATTTTCTGAACTAACATTTCATATTAATAAAGTTCGGGACCGTTCCTCCTACTTAGAAATTTGACATATTTATTTGACTTATAATCGTTACCTTTAATTTAAGTTAATCCAATGCTCAATATGTATTTTACTAAGATCATGCAAGTGTTTGTTAGAATCATATCATTTGTCTACCTTAATTTTTCGTTTGAACAATCTTATCTAAATTTTAAAAGTAGAAAAGTAAAAAAAATCAATTTTCGCCTTTTTCTTTAAAAAAAATGTGCCACGAGCCAAGCCCAACCATCAGGGAATGGCTCGACTCACAAGCGCAAAAGCTCGAGTCGGGTCAACACAGCTTGTTGCTATTCCTAGTTTCACGTGTTTTAAAGAACTGAATTCATGAGTGAACTATGCATCTACAACAACTCTGAATTTGTGATTTTCTAATTTTTCATATATTTTTCCTGTTTCCTTAAAGTCATGAATGATGAAATTAATTGGAAAAATTGAATATTTTATTCCTTTGGAATATATCCTACAATCCTTGATTTTTAAAGCATGTAGGAGAAAATTTGGAATTCAAAATTAATTGGACATAATCCAACATTTTTTCGGATTTCTTTTAAGGTAAATTTCCGCTTGGGTCCCCAACCTTTCAGGTTATAGAAATTTTGTCAGTATCAATTTTTTATTCACCATCGACTCGCAACCTTTCATTTATTAACAAGATTCATCCATAATAACATTTTTGTCAATTGTTTTTTATTTAAAAAGACATTTTTCCATTAAAAGTTTTATAAACAAAAATATACAAAAATGAAACGATTAAAAAGAAAACGATGTTTTCTCTTTACCCCACAAAACCCAAAATAGATGATCATAATTCAAACTGTACATGCACCCACCATTTCGACAAACACCCATAAAACACCTGATGCAGGGGCATTCAAGACAAATGATATTGAGTTGTCAGATTGCACATTAATGGTGTTAAAATACCATGAGTTGACAGATCAATGCAAAGGCGGGAAATAATCGTGCTATTTTCCTAATTGAAGCAGTTTTGGGCATGTTTCAATCTTTTGGCCACAACTTTTGCTACAATTGTCAGAATCACGCTCATGGCCCTAATTCGAAAAACTTATTGCGACGCGTACGCCGTGGACACAAGCTAGGCTCCATGTGCGTCTTTTACGACCTCAAATTCTGCTGTTTTCCCATCCTAATAACTATTTTTAGTTAAATTTTGCTATTTTTGGTACAATTCGTTTGCATGTTAGGAATATTTTTTAACCCGATTTGGACTACATTTTTTACGGATAACTTATTTTATTCTTTATTTTGTTTGGACGTGATTTTTGGGATTTTGCCATTTTTTGTAAAATTCGAATTTTTAGCTATAAAGTCCAGCTTGTGGAATTATTTTCGGTATTTTTTGATTTATTAACATTCATTGAACTTCATAGACATTTTCTATATGTTTTCTTGAAGATATTCTTGTGTTTTTTTCCTGTGACTCATATGTTAGAACTAGCATGAAAGATAATCCCTATTCTTTCCGCATCAACCACGAGTCCTGCTACTTGGACAAATGTGGCGCCCTAATTGATCGAGTGTCTGCGCAACACATCCCCTCAATACCCAAGTGCCCTACCATTAGAGGTGTCAAGATCGGCCCGTCCAAACCCGCCCGAAGGTAAATCGACCCGTGAATCGAGTGAGCCGAATCATGGGCCTAATATAATTTTTATCCAGGTTTTGGCCTCTCTTTTTTTTTTTTAAATAAAATTTTACATTTATTTTTTAAGTGACAATATTTGAAAAAAAAAAAAAAGGGCCGACCTGTTCATGACCGACCCATGCAGGCTTGTGGTCTCGGCCGAGTTACTTTGTCTTTGTTTTCGATCCAGGCTGGATCGACCCGTACGCGGACTTTTTTTTATAACGGGTTGTGCACGGATTTTTTTAGTGTGCGGACTGATTCGACCCGACCCGCCGTTTTGACATGTCTACCTACGATCCCCACCGCCACTGGCCACTGTGGCACTGTCGACCAAAAATTATAGAATTTAAATCTTCATCTTCCTCAACAAACCCACCTTGCTCCCGACCACCTCCACTTCTCTCACCGCCTTCCCAACCAGCCTCTTCCTTCGGTAAAGCACGTCGCCACGCTTGGTTATGGCAAAAGCCAGAGATGAAATACCCATTTTTGTGTCGCGAAAATGGAAAAACAATTATGGATAAATTCTCGGAAAATTCAATGGAAGTATTGAAATTATGTAAGTGCTTTTGCTAATTTTGATGTTTTTGCAAATCAACTCTACGAGGAAAACAATCTTCCACTATTGGGAGCTTTGAAAAAATCGAAGAATTTGGAGTATGAATAAAGTTGACATACGAAAAGACTAAAATATAAATAATATCGTAATATGGAATACTCTATTTCAATACAACTCTTCATTAAAAAATTGAGTTCTTAGCCTTCATTGGGAAGATAAGTGGCTTGTTCGGGTGAAGGAGATGAGTGGTGGTGGCGGCAGCAGCGGCGGGCCCTGTTTAGGCGAGCGGATTGGGACCTGGGTGGGCTTGGGGACTCATATGAAGATTTAAGTGATCTAAGAAAGGATAAAACACGTGTCACGTACTTGCCTCAGCTAACTCAAAACATTCATTATATCAGTCAGCACCAGAAAACTTGAAATTAAATTCTCAATTAGTATCGGAAATTTTGATGATAGTGGGAAACGAACAAACATCAAGTCGCGAGTTGGGATATAACGATAAGCCAGAGTGACCACTCATTGAAAGATGATGGAAAGTATGGAAGTGTTATGCCCTAAGTCTAATTAATTTTGGACATAAATATTTTTGATATATGTTTAATGTATTTATTTTGGTAAGATCTATTATAATATTAAACGATAGAGTCTATAGTTCAAGTCTCGGTGATTTGTTAATCACAAGGAGTTGTGATTGTGAGATATAAATTACATATGATTGAATCTTAAATCATCTGTGGTCGTAAGTAATAACGTGATACGAATATCGTTATTATGGATAGACCATCATGTGTGTCATTCCTTACTTGTGAAGTAAGTAGTTGATCTCACAAGTTAAAGTATTGACACACTTAAATGAACACGTGAATATTTTATTATAGAACAAAACATTGGAGACCCACTGAAAAATTCCACATGGATAGCTATCTGAGTGTCAGTGGTTAATCTCTAACGTTCGATAGTGGAATTGGTCCTTAGACTTGAAATCATCATAGTACCTTATATGAAGACAATCATACTTTGGTGATGTTGGATGTTGCTCTTCCAAGGGACGCTAATACTACATCATCCGGATATGTCAAGAATCATATGAAGGTTGTGAATGATCAATAGAGAATTCGTCACTCTTAGATAGAAAGATATTATGATCTACATTTCATCCAATTGAGTTGATAACGAAATTTTTGGTTAAGGTGTACACATAAGTCGAAAAGGAGTTTTCGACTTACATTGATTTAATAGTGGAATGAAAGATATGATTGATAATTGAGATTCACACTTATCCATGTCTCGTTATTAATCGGATCATATTGACGAAATGACTATAGTTTCATGATAAACGAACGAGTTTGGTTTTCACATACCACGTGACAGTTTTCATCACATGTATTGCCCTGACACATTGTTAGATGTCAATTTGGGACGACTAATGTGAATTAGTGATAAATCAAAAGAATGTTTTGGTTTATCGATTTTAATTAGATCAAAATAATAATTTACGTCGTTAGGCATCGTAATTGAGAACCTAATGAGTCACACACAAAATGAGAACTAGAAAAATAAGATTTACCAATTAATTAATTGACAATCGTTGGATAATTAATTAATTGAGTTGCTTATTAATAGGCCCAAATTAATTAATTAGATTAATTAATTCACGGACCAGATTTAATTATTTGGATTAATTAAATATTGGATTGAGTTAAGTTTATGAGACGGGTCAAAGTCGTTTGGACTTATATAAATGAGTTGCTAGAGTTTGAAAATTGTTGATGAATTTTCATTATTCTTGCTAGCACAAGAAAAGTAAACCCTAATTTCTTCTCAATCTTATTCCCTGTGTGGATTTATTTGGATGCTGGATAATTGGACAGCTGTGAGACGCAGATCAGGATTACTAGAACTACAGGAATAGCAAAGTAGTTTGTAGATTTAAAGAAAAAGTATAGTTTTTATCAAAGTTTTTATCTAAACACAAAGCAAATCATTGGTAGGAATTGAAACTTATTTAATTTTCCGCTGTTCATGTTTAGTAAATTCCTAAAAAAGTATTAATAGAGTGAATACAGTTTACTTTCTTTAAATTTTACATTGTACTCCTTGTTTCAAGATGAAAAAGTTTGACTATGTTTTCAACTTTAGCTGGCAGGTCAGGTCGAGCCTCCTAATTATATCGATATTAATAATTATGCAACATATAGTGGTTAAGGGGGAAAAAAAAACTTTGTTGGAAAAGTAGAACAAAGTTTTTTATTAAGGCGAAATCACCATTTATGTAGAAATACAGAAATTCGGAAACACACGTGTTTCCATTATGTTTGACAACGTTAAGACATAACTGGAAAACATTTAGGCACAAACATGAGGATTGGCATTCAGGTAATCTGCATAAGCCTTGTAGAGTACAACAGATTGTTCCTTGCCTGCACTCATATCCTCTTCTTTTAGTACAAAATCACCCTTTGTATGATACTCAGAGTTGAACTTGACAACACATCCTCCATCTTTCGAGTCCTCGAATTTCACGTCGTAGCAAATTTTTTCAATTTTGTCTCCAAGTACGTCTCCCTCAAATAAAGTCAACTTGCTTGCGCAGTTTTCGTGGTCATGATGATCGGTCCTGTACTTCATGTACTTGTATTTAGATTCTACAGAATTACACAGTTACTCATCAGATTATGTTAAAAAGAAGGAAAATGCTAAATGTACAGTCAGGACTGTACATGTGTAGCCCCCTCACAATGGGGGCCGCACCAATAAAAAAAAATTTAATCTACTTGTACAATAATGGTTGACAATATTTGTTGACAATGTTTGATGTGGCAAAATCTGGATAGTTGATTTAAAAAACAGTTTTTGAAACTTTTGAAATAGATGAACATGATGATGCCAAATAATGATTGTCAACAAAAGTTGTCAACCATCATTGTACATGTAGCATGATTGATAAAAAAAATGTATGAGCCCTCTTATTGTGAGGGGGCTGCGAAGCATGCTGTAAGGTATGCTGTACTTGTAGCATGCCTCAAGATTGCAACAAAGATGTTATCTTGTCCATCCAATGCTATATAGTATTACCCTAAGATATATAATTTTTTTTTTAATGATTTGTATGTAACAACAAACGTATCACTTGTTTGATATGCTATATTGAAAATATTGGACAGGATTAACCGTACGGCAAATAAATTGTAATATTCTCATCCTTTTTTTTTGTGATATTGATTTGTAGACTAACCTCCACCGTAATTTGTCTGCTTGATGCTTCCAACACCACCATCTCCTTGAATTGTCTCTATGCTCTTGATGAAGGGGGTGGCTTTCGGCAAAACATCGGCGTTATCAATCATCACAGCCTTGAACATTCTCTTGTGAGAAGCATTAACTTTGATTTCATGGAAAAACTTGAAGATACCCATGTTTTTTCGGGAATATTATGACCCAGGAAGACTGAAATGAAGTGAATAAAAAATGAGAGCTGTGCAGAAAACAAAACCTGAAGAGGGAATTTATAGGTGTGGTGGAGTGGATAACGTCATTTTCATATTACTATTCTGCTTCTTAAAATTCATTATTTAGCACGGCATTATTGACTATATATTTCGCTTGCATAATTTATGCATTCTTTTGTGTTTCATTCAAAGACAATGAATAAAAAAAGGATTACCATTTCTGAAAGATGCATTGGAGCCTTTTCTAATCAATTTTGTCCAAATTGTACAGCTTCCCGTGTCCAAATCGAACTTTTGCTAGTTGAATAAAACCACAAAAATTCTAGATAATTAGGAACTTTCAAAGTAAAATAATACCAAATCTTATATTATGTGAATATATCCGAGGACGAGAAACTGGAGCCAATTCTGGATTTTCTCATTATGAAGTTGCCGAATTTATTTTGTTACAATTTTCCATATTGTATTTGGCTTTTCTTTTTCTTTCTAATAAATACATGATCTATGTGGTTGGATTCAAATTCATAATGTGATTATCGACATGAAGTTGTTGATTTTTTTTATTTTTTATTTTTCCTTCAAACAATATAAAGATAGTTACTCTTGTAGTTTAACGGGTGGGATTGAACCGAGTAACATGATCAGAAAGTTAATTGGAGTCCACCGACTTTACGATGTGTTGTTAAGATGAATTTGCTTCCTTTTGTGGTGCTTAAATGACAAATAGTCTCCCAAGATAAAATCAATTTCAGCTTTTATGAAAGCAATACAACACTCAGTAAGAGTTCCAACAAAATGGAAATATTGTCATTGTACTTAAAGAACAATATTTGAATTTAGAGAGGTGAAATTCAAAGCACGACAATTTTTGCAATGAAAATTGTGTAATTTTTCTTGTAGTAAGACGAGCAATTTATAGATTTATTTGCAGTCATTCGAACAATCTATAAAGTCATGATTGTTTAGATGAGGCTCCAAAATGAATAGAGATGCCTGTTTAGACCGAAACCATACGCGTTTTAAAGTCAATTAATAAACTTTTGTTATAGATGCCTATACTAGAAAAATGGACATCGGTCACAAACATCACAAATGGTCACAGACATTTGTTTGCGCTGCTACACAAAAGGATGTAGGTTATTTCGAAATTATTTTGGGAAAACATCCAATAGTTGGAATTTTATAAAACGTTAGATATAACTTCACTAAGTACCAACAATTTGATTAATTATAGTTTGGCCTAGAAAATTAAAATAAATTTTGTCCAAAAAAAATATGTGTAGGATAAGTAACCACACCTGAACCAAAGTATCCCATAATGAACCTGTGCACGTGTCTGTGTCATGTCAAGCTGGTAATATGGATAAAATGCGATGGTGCAAATGGACTTCAGATCAAATATTTTATCCAATTCCTAATGGTGGTGTTAGGAATATGTAACATCACATATCCCACTTGTTATAAGCATGAGTTTACGTATATCTCCACATTGATATGATATTATCCACTTTGGACCTAGGCTCTCATGACTTTACTTTTGGACTTACTCAAAAGGCCTCATACCAAATGGAGATATATTTTCACACTTATAAACCCATGATCCTCCCCATTTTTATCCGATGTGGGACTTTGGTTGCATACCCAACAATCCTCCCCTCGAACAAAGGATCACCGAGCCTCCCCCTCAAACGATCATCTATCCGTTCATCTTTCGCACCAAGAGCTTGCTCTATCCAGATCAACTCTTCTCCACCGCGTTTAGACACACGCCTTACGTGAAGTATCCGGAGCATACCGCCTGTCCAATAGAGCTCATCAACGGATCCTATCCCGAGTTAATCGAGGCACCACCTTCGTTCGGCATTCCAAGGATTCATCCACATGACCAATTTTGGGGCTTGGCTCTGATACCACTGTTAGGAATATGTAACACCACATATCCCACTTGTTATAAGTATGGACTCACACATATCTCCACATTGGTATGATATTGTCCACTTTAGGCCTAGACTCTCATGACTTTACTTTTGGAATTACCCAAAAGGTCTCATACCAATGGAGATATATATTTTCACATTTATAAACTCATGATCCTCCTCATTTTTATCCGATGTGGGACTTTGGTCGCATACCCAATAGGTGGTTCACAAATAAATGTATCATGTTTATCATCTCACTGAGTAGAACATGAATATGCTCGTCTTGTTAATTTTGGAGTTTGGGTTACATAAAATTAATCTCAAACTAGCTTAACAAGAACCATTTTCAACAATTCCCCAAATCAATGAAATATCTCAAATTTTCCAAAGTAATCCAACAACATATTTGAATTTCAAGTAATAATTAAGAGAAATTGTATAGGGATAAGTAGTCAGAGACTTCGAATATTTTAGAGTAATAATCGCATAAACTTAGAGAATATAAGTCATATAGTTTCCTTCAAACACAATATATTCTCACGTTTGTTTCCCATTTTACCTTGGACACCTCCTGGTCCATGAGAATTTTTAGAGAATTCATCATCACATAATTCTGATAGAAACGGTCCATTCTCACCCTCATATTAACATGCACATTTTTTAGGTCTCTATTTATAATTGGCTATTTCTTAGACAAAATTAAAGTAATGGAGTTGTAATTAAAATCAAAGAGTCAATGGGTTGGTAATAGAGATTTTAAAGAAGTCAAAGAGCTCAAAGATGTTCAAGAATATCAAATATGATCAACGGGCTGCAATATGAATTCTAAGGAGTGTCAAAGTGCCACAAAGTCATGTTTCAAATTCTCAGTCACAAGTTGCAACATATTTTTCACATAAAAATATTTAAATTTGAAAATGTTATTTTTAGAAAAAAATGTAGTTCTTTGAGTTAGCTTTCCAAAGCACTTTAATCGCCTCAATACGATATTAAAAGTGAAAGTTATGATAAAAATACTAAAAACTGCTAATAGGGAGCTCATTGTCCGCCCTCTAGGTGCTCAAGCTCCCAAAACAGTTTGTGAGCACTCGTTGGGCGCCCCCAAATAGATCTGAGCACTTGTTGGGCATCATATTACGTATGGGAACCATATTTCACGATTTTAAGCTATTTTTCCAATTCTCTTCGACCCTAAAAATTAAGTATTATAAATATACAACCATAGGTCTGTCCCAAGGGGAGTTGAATAATTATTTCAATATAGAGATCACATTATTCAAGATCCAAAATACTTTTCATTGATCTCTTGATTCAACCACATTGTCAGTTCATATATCCATCCCAAACATTGTTCTAATACTGATTGAGCCTTTTATTTAATCAAGAAAATAACCTTTGAAGAACAAATCCATATTCTAGTATATCTTGCCTCAATCAACAGAACAAAATACAAAAAGATCTTTGATTAAACACCAAAACAAAATCCTTACATTCTCCAATAAGCATTCAGAGTTCTGAAGTTTGGGAAGAGGCACTTGGAGTTCCAATGCTACGGAACGAGGTTCCAGTGAAGAACGAGGTCCATTTTGGTGATCTAGTAGAGAGAAAAGTGATCCAGAGTTGCTGGAAAGTGTAGGTCGCACAATGATAGGAGTTCTTTGGTGATTTACAAGTTGGGTAGTCAGAGTCAGCTTAGGTTAGCAATATTTGGACCAATTGTAAGTTAACTTTTCTAGTGGATCTTTTTGGCAAGTTTTTGCTGGAGATTTTTTATTCCAGTGAAGAGTTTTTCGAGGGATTTTCCTTCATCATCATATTTGGTGTTACTTACTTTACTATTTTGATATGAATATTTGTGATTGCTTAACTTAGGGTTTAAATTATCTTTAGCCTTAATCATCTAGAAACAATAAATAAGTTACTTCTTGCATTTTATTAGTCAATTCTACATATTTGGGTCTACGTATTTTCACAACAATGAGTATCAAAGCATAATTTCGATCCTTCACCCAGTTTGTTTAGATGAGTCAATCATTATCTGTTTTTCAAATTTAGATGGTAGTAATTATGCTTACTGAAAATTTAGAATGTGAGCCTTTCTTAAGTCAATGGATGAACATGTTTGGGTTAGTGTAGAAAAGGGTTGGACCATTCCATTGTTGCTGGAATAGTTACTCTTACTGACATCTCTAATTGGACTAAGGACGAGTTAGTTAATTGTAACTGGAATAGTGGAGGTATCCATCCCGTCTTCATGCCTATTTTTTTTTGAGGAGTTTAGATGGGTATCTATGTGTGAGATTTCAAAAGAAGCTTGGAAAATATTAGAAACTACACATTAGGGAATCAAAACTATTAAAAACTCAAAATTACAGATGTTGACTACTAAATTTAAGGAAATTATGATGGAAGATGACGAGTCTTTTGATGATTTCTATGCTAAATTGAATGTATAGTCAACTCTAGTTTTAACTTAGGTGAGAGAATCCCCGAGGTTAAGATTGTGAGAAAAGTTATGATATCACTACATGAAAGATTTAGCCTAAGGTTACTACTATCGATGAAAGCAAGGACGTAGGTGCTATTAAAATAAAAGAACTTGTAGGATCTTTCTAAACATACGAACTTAGCCTACCTCATTCTTAGAAAGACAATCCATTAGCCCTCAAATCTATTAGAGACGAAGACGATGACACTATTTATAATGACACTTTTAAGGATGAGGAGATGACTTATTTCGTTAAGTCTTTTAATAAAGCCTTTAGGAGTAAGAAGAAATCTCAGTATAAATACAAGAGTGGCGCTAGTAAATCTAAGAAAGATAATTGAGAGAAGAAAGATACTAAAGATGCCTAGAAGAGGCTTGTGAGATGTTCTAAGTGCCTAGGTATTGGTCATGTTAAATTTGAGCGTCCAAGTTATAAGAAAATCCTAGGTAAGTCTATGAATGCTACTATCATTGATAACGAGTCCAACTCTGTTAATCAAAGTAAGAACTCCAATCCTGATAAGGAAGAGAATTCTATGGTGTTCACTTCTATAGTTAAGAGTGGTGAGGACTTAGAACAAAGCGAGTGTTTCGAGAAAGATTTCGAGCATGATTGGGATATACGTTAGGCTTATAACCCATTGTTTGAGGAGTGCCTTACGATTAAAAAGGTGAACCGCTCTACCTTTAAGAAAGTGCATAATCTTGGGTTAGAAAAGAGTCTTTTGATCAAATTTGAGGAGTCTATTAGTAGATTGAATGAGTTAAGAGAGAGAAAGAGTTCTTAGAAGTTAATGTTAAGACTCTTACTAGTGATCTTGAGAAATCTAGTGCCCCACTCCAATCCTTTACTAGTGGTTCAAAGAAGATTGACAATATGGTAGGTTTAAATAAACCTAATATTCATACTACTTCATCTTCTAAAACCAAGTTGGATCTTGCCTCTGCTAAGTCTAAGCGAGTAGCCACTGGATCTAGAGTATCTATGCAACATAAGGTAACTTAACATAATGTTGGTCCTAGGTTTATTCTCACATGTCATAATTGTGGTGTTTTAGGTCATTTTAGACCTAAGTACCGTAAGCCCTTGATTAGAAAAATAAATAAAATCTAACTACCCATGTTAGATTTTTGACTAATCAAGTTAGTCACTTGATTAAATTGATGACTCAATTGACTAAGATTACATCTTCTTCTAAGAAGATCTGAGTAAAAAAGAGCGAAATATCTAGTCAAAGTGATGTTAATTGCAATATTGTTCGCGTTGTTTTTCATGGTAAGAGCATTTGTGTGCCTTATTAATTAGATTGTTAGGTGCATGCATTTGTTTTGTTCATGGTATCTACTTATTTTTGCATGCACTCTAAAATTTTACCTTGTTTAATTTGTCAATTTAATAAATTATGAATAAAGTTTCCATTAACTTTATTTAGAACTTATTTGGAGTACCTGATATATGATGTTTCATGTACCTTCTATACTGTACACATTAAACTCTTGTGAGTCTCGACTGCGTGAGTGAGATTTGGGATGGCGGTCATTAGTGTAGTTAGTTGACTTTGAGTATAAATTAACCTTGAACCAGTTGACCTAAACTCATGTAGATTTCCCTAAAATAAAAATTATTATTAAAATTCAAAAAAATATTTAAAATATATGAAAAATGATCTACATCTTATACTTGTATTCATAGCCTTTTTTACTGAAACAGTTAAGCCCGCTGAGTATTTTAAAACCCAGCGCCCTATAATTATCTGACTTTGGAGTCGTCTGCCTAAAACTCTTTACATGAGTCTTTAAGTATACTTAGCCCTGTTTGAGCTACATTATTTTTCTCATTTTCATTCTTCTACTCATTTTCAACTACACATTTTTCAATAAAATAATATTTTTCATCACATCAATAATTTTTTCTTATTTTTCATTTTCAACCACATATTCATCATCACATCAACAGTAAAAATGCATTCTTCCTCAAATAATTTGGCTCAAACAGAGCACTTATAGATAGAGGGTGAAAGAAAAGTTATACATTGAAAAAAAATTAGATATGAGCTTTTTTATTTTAAAAGGACCTAATAGCACAGGGTTTGACTTCATACTTTGAAGAATATATTCATTCACTAGTGATTCTTTGCATATCCATTCTCACTAATTTAAGGTTTTGAGAATTGTTTCTAGGAGTTTAGTGGTACTTTTCAAACATGTGTAGCTCGTACAATTTATTTCATATAGGTTTAAAATAAGTTATGCCCGATTGTTTATGAATTATGCATGTATAAGTAAGCAAATAACTATTAATGATGTTATATTTAAAAATTTATGAAAAATAGTTATCTCAAAATAAAATTTTTATCCCCCCATCACACGTGTTGCGTAATTTTGTATAATTTGTCCACATGTATTTTTTTACTCGTTCTTCTCTATGTTATTCATGAGTATATTGCTAGTCTTTCTTTGTTAATTGTGACAAAATGGTGGAGAGTTAGTATTCGGCTTAGAGAGTTGATAAGTATACGAGTTAGGAAGAGAAAATTGAAATTTTGAATTTGATATTTGAGTTAGGGGAGTTATAATAATTCTTTGATTGGATTATAATTTAAGTAGTATGATTAAATATTTTGCTTATTGATATTATCTTACTTGTTTTGTATAGTATCAATATCATTAATTTGTGTTTCTATTTCATCTATATATTTCGTCTTGTCAAATTTAGATTATAAGTTATTTAATGTTCATAGTAGTACATGTGTTGGTGGTATACATGTTTTGCTTGAGTTATTTATCTGACTTAGGCATATGCCTTATTGTGAGTTTCCTCTTGCTTTTCAAATGGTGTTGTTGTTTTTATGTGTTTCAAGAAACATGTATGACAAAATTTAAGTTAAAGTTTGGAAATCAAGTCATTAGGCAGATTATGTTAGGTTGTTTTGATTTTGACTTCGACTTTGAAATACACAATTTTTTTCATAGAATGCTAAATGGGGAGTGTGTTAGGTCTCTACATGTAAATGGCTATTTCTTTGACAAATTTAAAGTTATAGAGTTGCAATTAAAGTCAAAGAGTCAATAGGTTGACAGTATAGGTTTTAAATGAGTTAAAGAGCACAAAGATATCCATGAAGATCATATATGATTAATGAGTTGCACACAAGTCATGCTTGAAATTCTCAGTCACAAGTTGCAAGGCATTTTTCACATAGAAAAGATTCGAATTTGAAAATTGCTAATTCTGAAAGAATTGTAGCCCTTTGGGTTAGCTTTTTAATTTACTTTAATTTGTCTCAATCCAATATTGAGAGAGAAAGATGTTATAAATACACTAATGACTGCTCAGAGGGAGCTCGTTGTTCATCCTCTAGGTGCTCGAGCGCCCAATACAGATTGTGAGAGCTCGCCGGGCATCCGAATGGCGCTTGGGTGGCCATATTATGTTCGGGTAACCCTCGTTCACAATGTTAAGCTAATTTTCCAAATCTATTCAACCCCAAACATTACCTTTTATAAAAATATACAACAATAGATCCGTCCTAAGCGGTGTTGAATCATTATTTTAATATAGAGGTCACTTTCATTGATCTCTTGATTCAACCACATTGTCAATTGTTTATATATTCATTCAAAACTTTGTTCCAATATTGATTGAGCTTTTTATTTAGTCAAGAGAATAACCTTTGAATAGAAAATCCATATTCTAGTATCTCTTACCTTAATCAATAGATCAAAACACAAAAGGATTTTTGATAAACACCAAAACAAAACCCCACATTCTTTAATAAGCCTTTAGAGTTCTAAAGTTTGGAAAGAGAAGCTTGAAATTCCAGCGCTACGGAACGAGGTTCCAGTGAAGAATGAGATTTGTTTTTTTTGTGATCCAGCGGATAGAAAAGTGGCTAGAGGTGTTGCAAAGTGTGGGTCACTCATCCAAAGAAGTTCCTTGATGATTTATAATTTAACTGATCAGAGTCAACTAAGGTTTAACAGTGTCTGGATAAATTTTAAGTTAACTTTTCTAGTGGATCATTTTAGCAAGGTTTACTCGGAGGTTTTTGATTCCTGTAAAGAATTCTTTAATGGTTTTCCTTTATCATTATATTGGGTATTATTTACTTTACTGATGTTTGTGATTGTTTAACTTAAGGTTTAAATTGTATTTAGCCTTATTCAACTAAAGACAATAAATAAGCGACGTGTTATTTTTTATTGGTTAATTTGACATATTTGTGTCAAATTAACTTTTCAACATCATAAATTTCATATTTATGTACAATAAATTTGTACGTATGACTATGACAGGCATAACCAATGAATAAACAATCAATGATTTAGGAACCGCTATTTTAGCCAAACATTCCATACCCTTAAGTGTTTTATAGTTAGGGTTATGATTTCCATAATTCATCAAGTATCTTGTGCATTTTTGATATTACAATTTGTTGAGAATATAATTGGAGTAAAGCTTTCTCCACAATTTTCGCGGCAATCCCGAACTTATGGACATAGCATTCATCATTTCCTTTTATTTTCAATTTTTGCATTAAATGATACCATTCAAATTAGGAGGATAAGGAATGGTTGTTTGGTGAATAATTCCATGTTCTAAATTGAATTATCCAAATGAGAATCATATTCACCGCCTCTATCACTTTCTATTACCTTTGTATTTTTGCTAAGTTAATTCTCAATCTCTAATTTATAGTATTTGAACACTTCGATTGCCTCGTCTTTACTTTTGAGTAAATGCACAAATCAATATCAAGTGCAATCATTGATGAAAGTGAGAAAGAACTTTTTATTGCATCTTGATCAAACTTTAAATCACATATATCGGTGAGAATTAAATTTAGGGGTTCGTTACTTATTTCGATAGACCGAAAGGGTTATTGAGTCATTTTGGCTTCCACATATATATTGTATTTATGATTAAGATCTAAATGAACTTTGATAATAAATCAAATTGATTAATCTAGCAAAGTATTAAAATTCGTATATCATTTGGTTTCATTACAAATGATAAATGACTCCAACATAGTAGAAGTAATTTTATTAATAACTTGAGGTGCAATAGTCATTAAATTTAGAGTCTCTCTTTATAGTAGTTCTTTCCTACAAACATATAGTTTTTAGTAGTTTTTAGTAAGGACAATTTTTTCGGATGCAAAGATTAACTTAAATTTGTTATTGCAATCAGATACTAAATTCTTATGAATCTCAAGCACGTGAAGAACATCATTAAATATATACTCCTTTCCACTTATCATTTTCAGCATTATCTTTCCAGGTTCAACTTTGGAAGATGAAAAGCTTCAACTATAGAGTTGTACATCACAATCTCCTTATAGATAGAGAACATCCAATGGTTTGCACATATGTGATGAGTAGTCTCAGTATCTACCCACCATTCTTTAGTGTTCCCAACTAAATTAGATTCAGAAACAAACGAAAATGATTTATGCCTTGCACCTTATCAGAAATGTTGTCATATTCTGTTATTTTTTGCTGAACATTTTGTCCCTTGACATTTTTAGACTTTTGACAATCCCTAGACCGATATCCCACATTGTTGCAATTATAACAGTTGTCTTTGAACTTTTTAAGACCCTTTGAAAAACCAATTTTTCCCTTCACCGTTGTGTATGCTATTTTTGTTAATCAGTTAATAGATGCCCGTTACATTGGTTATAAACATCTAGTAAAAGTATGGTCACACACGTTTGTTGATGTGACCCATGAACAAATGCATCGAAGACAAGTTTGGGAAATGATCCGTTGATTGTTGAAGAAGGTCTTACGACTTAGTCATGAGCAAAGCGGGTTAAAGAAGCGATGAGATTACTTGTGCAAGCTACAATGAACAAAATATCGATCTTGACAAGCAAATCAACAAGTTTTATGTTGGGCTCAGGAGAGGAAGCAAATTAGTTCAACATGATTCGAGCAACAGACGAATGGATGGCGTAAAATAACTATGACAGCATATCATAGAATTTCAATATATATAAATTTGGTAACACAAACCTGACACCTGGATCCAGCCGCTCCTTAGTTTCAGCCCGTTCTTTGTCTGTCAGCTGCTTATAGTGATCCTCAAGAGAGAATATATATGGAGAGAGCGTGTGAGATGATGATACAAAAAGCATGTCAAACATCACTGTTAAAAAAGAAACGATAATATATGAAAAGTAAAAAACATCACAAGGGAAAAAGGACAAATTTTTGAATCTGTAGGTTTTCGCAATCCATCCAGAACAGCTCGCAAAGCAATACCAAGTGTTAGATGAGTTACAAGTTGATGCTTAATGAGCGACCCTAGAAACAGAAGTAATAACCACAACATCAGTAAATTAAAACATTTTTATTTTGAAATCGAAATCTCCCATTTACAGATCCAACTACCTGAATAGATATTTAATAAACAATACATATCAAAGCCTATAGCAAGCTAACAAAGAGAACATGCTGAATTTACAAGCGGCAAAGCAACACGTTGAGAAATTAATACTTCAATACCAAGAGAAGATGCGATTAACAGGGCATTACGCTGTGACTTCACGATGGATTTCTGGTGGCGGAGGTGTTCAGATGGGGAGCAAGAATCGGACTCGTAACTGGGTTGATGCTCGTACTTCCCGTAAATATCCATTAAGAGGAAGAGACAAAATGGTACCATGGACATGAATGGCTTCAGTAGGCTTCGAGTGACGCTGATCAGAACCTTACGAAGTGGGGCGATTGCCCACGAAAATTAATTAAATTAGGAGAAAATTGAGGCGGTGGAGATTTGAAGAGATTTGAATCAAGCTTAGGGATTTAGCTGTGAACACGATTGACAAGAAAAGGGGAGAATCCGTGAACTTGGTTGAGACGGAAGGGTTTTAGCTGGGTTGTTCACTGATTGTGGTAGAGGTGGAGTGGTGGAAGCGTTGGGGAGACACTACACAATGAAATATGAATCGAGAGGGAAGCAGGAGAAACACCTGTGTCGTCGATGGAGATTAAGAGGGGGAAAAACGCTTGTCCTTCTAGGGCTTGTCGAGCAAAGGAGGAGAGGAAAGGAAAGAATTAATGAAAAATGAAATCCAATTTTCCTTTTATTTCATATTAAAAAAAAATATTTGGGCCTTTCGCAACGTTTATCAAACGTTGCGAAAAGGTCTATCTTTTACAATGTTTGATAAACGTTGCGAAAAGGTCTATCTTTTACAACGTTTGATTGTAAAAGATAGACCTTTTCGTAACGTTTGATAAATGTTGCGAAAACCCAATTTTTTGCAACAATAGATAAACGTTACAAAAAGGCTACATTAGCAACATTCACTTGAAAAATGTTGTCAAAACTCAATTATTAATACCAATGGCAACACTCACTTATTAGAATGTTGCAATAGATCTTTTTAGCAACATTTATTAATGAATGTTGCATTTTACATGTTGCGAAAGCTCTTTTTTGGTGTAGTGCGGTTTCTATTATTTATGTTTGGCTGAGCATAAAACTTTTTATACTTATATAATTTACTTCTAAATAATAAGTAATTAAGCCTCCATTTGGACAGACACTGTTGACAAGGGGGACATGTGTCAACCGTGCCTGTCCAAAGCCCTATTGGTTTAACATTTTTTAAACATTAATTTCAATCACATTTATAACAATTCCTCATTTATTGTCATGACATTTGATGAGACTCATTACTATTCTTATTTGTAAAATTTTCAAATGGAGGAAGTTACTTATTCTAAATGAAGTAAAAATAACTTTAAATTTATTATTATTATTATTATTCCACAGCTTTTTCTGTCGTTATTCGTTTCTTGGATGAGGTAATAATTAAAGGGATCTTAGCTTTAAGTAGTCCAAATCTGGATAAAATTTCTTTGCAACTGAAATTTACGCGCAATGAAACAGATAAAAAGCAAGCTCGCGTGTAATTTGATGATATTTGGTACTATTCATTGAAAATTCCACATGAAAGAAGAATAAATAGACGCGTATGGAAATAAACAAACAAATTCGTTTTATTATGGCAAAGACCTGAACTTTGCTAAAATTTCATCTTAATGTTGTACCGTAAATTTTGATGACAGTTGGATTAGAACAAACTTCAATGGAAGAGTAGAACAAAGTTCTTTATTATGGAAATACAGAAAATAGGAAACACAGGAGTTCCTTTACGTTTTAAGATCCAAAATTGGAAATTATTTAGACACAAACATGAGGATTGGCAATCAGGTAATCAGCACAAGACTTGTAGAGTCCCATAGCATGTTCCTGGGCTGCTTTGATATCCTCTTCTTTTGGTACAACATCACCCTTGGAATGATAATCACTGGTGATCTTGAGGACACATCCTCCATCCTTTGAGTCCTCGAATTTCATCTCGTAACATACCTTTTCAAGGTGGTCACCAAGTGCGTCTCCCTCAACCAAAGTGAACTTACCCACGTAGTTTTCTTTGTCCAGTAAGTCGACCCTGGTCTTCATGTGCTTGAAGTGACCCCCTGTCATATAATGCAGATTCTCATATGATTATGTAAAACGAATAAAACTTCGGACATGTTTTATCTGGTCTAGTGTCGTATAATAGTATGTGAAAAAAATGTTTAGTTTTATGCATATGTTCTTTTTTTATTTTTGGTTTTTATTTGTAAAAACTACAAACTTATGACTTGTTTAGTATGGTATATTTGATAACATTCGACACAATAGTACTGCGTATATACAAAATATTATGTTCTCGTAATTTTTTTTTTTTTTTTTTGAGATTTTAATATTTGGACTAACCCTCAGAGAAGTTTGTCTGTTTAACACTTCCAGCACCCCCATCTCCTTGAATTGTCTCAATGCTCTTGATGGATGGGGAGACTTTCGGCAAAACATCGTGATTATCAGTGGTCAAAGCCTTGAACAGCCTCTTGTGAGAAACATTAGTTTTGAGTTCATGGAAATACTTGGAGACACCCATGTTTACCTTGAATAGTATAACCTATGAAGACGATGAAAAGTTAAGTGAATTATAATAGAGAAGAAGTGAAGAGCTGTGCAGAAAACGGAAGCTTAACATGGTATATATATAGCGGTGGTGTTGTGGATAACATCATTTGAATATTATAGCTAAATTACAACTTAAAATTTAGAATTTTAGCACGCTATTATTGACAATACATTTTCTGTTTATAGTCAATTTATTCTTTTGCTGTTTTCCTGTCTGCTATGAATAAGAAAATATTTTTAATGGACTGACTCGTTCGAGCTTTAATCATCAAATTTGTACAGCTTCTACATTGTATATCTACTAGTTGAGATTCAAATATAATACCACAGCCGGCCTATTTGATTTGAATATATTTGAACATGAGAACTTTCAGCCATGTCTAGAATTTCTTTAGAGCCCATCATGAAGCTGAGCATTTATTATTTAAAGATGGGCTCTAAAGAAATTCTAGACATGGCTGAAAGTTCTCATGTTCAAATATATTCAAATCAAATAGGCCGGCTGTGGTATTATATTTAATTCTCAGATAGTAGATATACAACGTAGAAGCTGTACAAATTTGATGATTAAAGCTCCAACGTGTCATTCCATTAAAAATATTTTCTTATTCATAGCAGCCATGGGAAAATTGCAAAAGAATAAATTGACTATAAACAGAAAATGTATTGTCAATAATGGCGTGCTAAAATTTTAAATTTTAAGGTGCAGTTTGGCTATACTATTCAAATGATGTTATCCACAACACCACCGCTATATATATATACCATGTTCAGCTTCCGTTTTCTGCACAGCTCTTCACTTCTTCTCTATTGTAATTCACTAAACTTTTCATCGTCTTCATAGGTTATACTATTCAAGGTAAACATGGGTGTCTCCAAGTATTTCCATGAACTCAAAACTAATGTTTCTCACAAGAGGCTGTTCAAGGCTTTGACCACTGATAATCACGATGTTTTGCCGAAAGTCTCCCCATCCATCAAGAGCATTGAGACAATTGAAGGAGATGGGGGTGCTGGAAGTGTTAACCAGACAAACTTCTCTGAGGGTTAGTCCAAATATTAAAATCGCAAAAAAAAAAAAAGAACGAGAACGTAATATTTTGTATATATGCAGTACTATTGTGTCAAATGTTATCAAATATTCCATACTAAACAAGTCATAAATTTGTAGTTGTTACAAATAAAAATTAAAAAAAAAGAACATATGCATAAAACTAAACAGTTTTTTCCCAAACTACTATACGACACTAGACCAGATAATGTAAAGACTTGGGGATCCATCTTAAAAAGTCAACCTTATTAAGTTTTTGTACATTTTACTTAATCTCATGAGCATCTGCGTTATATGACAGGGGGTCACTTCAAGCACATGAAGAACAGGGTAGACTTACTGGACAAAGAAAACTACGTGGGCAAGTTCACTTTGATTGAGGGAGACGCACTTGGTGACCACCTTGAAAAGGTATGTTACGAGATGAAATTCGAGGACTCAAAGGATGGAGGATGTGTCCTCAAGATCACCAGTGAATATCATTCCAAGGGTGATGTTGTACCTAACGAAGATGATATTAAAGCAGCCCAGGAACAAACTCTGGCACTCTACAAGTCTTGTGCTGATTACCTGATTGCCAATCCTCATGTTTGTGTCTAAATAATTTCCAATTATGGATTTTAAAACGTAGAGGAACTCCTCTGTTTCCTATTTTCTGTATTTCCATAATAAAGAACTTTGTTCTACTCTTCCATTGATGAAATTTTAGCAAAGTTCAGGTCTTCGCCATAATAAAACGAATTTGTTTTTTGATTTCCATCCGCGTCTATTTAGTCATCAAATTACATGCGAGCTTGCTATTTATATCTGTTTCATTGCGATTAAATTTCAGTTGCGATCTAGATTTGGACTACTTAAAACTAGGAAACCTTTAATTATTACATGATCCAAGCAATAAATGTTTTTGTACGTTGAATGTTTTTGCTTCATTAATTGAAGTTACTTTAATTATTAACACATCATTATATTTGAGAAATAGTTAAGTTAAACTATTTTGCCACATGAAATTCGACCACTTGGATGACAGATATCTCACATGTGATGGGGCCCGAGCGAATAAAATATGCAAAAAAAACAGGTGGGACCCCCCTACTGTGAGGGTCGGTCAGGGAGGGTATCAAAACCCTCCGTGTTAACACAGCAGGGTTCAATAGTTAAACATATAATGCTTTTTATTTTTAGTTTTGTTTTTATTTTTACGATTAGACTAATAAGGATAAAATCAAGAGTGGACCCCTTGAGTTGTAGATTCCACAACAGAAATATTGCATACAATTTGAAAGGGTAACCACGTTAATTATTCTTAATCGATTTTGGCAAAATTTATAACTAATTGCATAGAATTTGAAAGGACAACCACGCTGATTATTCTTAATCGATTTTGGCAAAATTTATAATTATTTATGTTCAAGTGTCTTTAGAGAATGAATGATTTTATGCAAACGTTTGAGCGAACTTTTCATTTTGGTCCCCAAACTTTCTCCGAATGTGCAATTAGATCTTTTCTCATTTATTTCAGTCCTTAGCCATTCTTATCTATCTAATTGACTCCTAGTACTCTCCAATCGTCGACATACGGTCTGAATCATCTTTTGAGAGTTTGCAATTTGGATCTCAAACTTTAAATTACTTCCATTTTTTGCTCATTTCATCCAATTCCATCATTTTGCATCGAATTTCTCCTAACAAATGAAACAATTCAAAATTAAGCCATAATAGCAATCAATCTAATTCAACGGCTCAAATAAAAATACGAAGTACATTTATCAATAAGCAAGATCATTCAAAAAAATAAGTAAACACACATGAGAGAGAGAGAGAGAGAGAGAGAGAGAGAGAGAGAGAGAGAGAGAGAGAGAGAGAGAGAGAAGGAGTTTAGAGACTTGTGGTACACATAAGAATCAAAGAGATAATTAAGTGGTTATTTATGTCATTTTATATACAATTAACTTAGTAGATAAGAAATATATTTAAAATGCATGTAAATAAAACACAAATATGCAGTGTAACAAAAGATTTGCGTGGTGGGAATTCAGTCATCCATGGTTAAAACAATCAAGGAGGAGGTTCGGATAGATTTTCATCAATTTCAAATTTTATGCCGAAAGATATTCATTTCAAATTAATGTAGACCTTAATTCAGAATTACGAGTGATTCCGAACCAGAAGTAGTGCTTAGAATTTGGATGGATAAGTATGCTGATTGTTCTTAATTGATTTTAAGAGAATTTTAAATAGTTAATGTTATTTGACCAGTTAGTCAAGCCGAATAAAACATGCGTTAAACCAAAACAAATTAAGCTTAGTGTAGAGTTTAAAATGTAGTGTACAAATGATTATTACAACTACGATACGGAAACAAAAACTCTCAATGTGTAAAAAACTGAACCAATCAACCCAAAACTTCTTCAACACCACCAATGAAGTGTCATTTGATGTTGAGCTCAGATTTGTGCCACACGGGATCATGCACTGTCGTCCACGGGAATGTTAATGGATATACCGAGAGAACCGTCGAATGCAACCAAGAATTTTACCAGAGATAATCTATCTCACTTAACTCCTCTCTATATATCTCTCTATAGTTTTCCAACTTTCAAGTCTAGATGAAAACAAGACAAGTGAATACACATATAATTACAGAGCCAAAACCATTTTGAATTCAAAATTCAAAATCAATGACAAGTGACATGACTAGAGATAGAAAAAGACCACACGATTAAATCCAACCATTGGATTTAATCTTATGGTCCACAGTTATATCAAACTAGAACAATCACTGCCAAACACTCAAGGCCAATAATTATGTGTCAAGTGGATTCATGTTATCCACCTCACAAATCTTCACCTTGGATCACAATATAATCCACTGTCAAATTCCTCGGTTACAAATGACATCCATTAGTGTGGTCTTATTTCATCATCACCGCTAACTCCAGCTCAGTGCCTGCACATCAATTAACCATCATCAATATTCAATATTGATAAACATTTGTTGAACTTACCAACCGCAAGTACTTTTGTTCAAACATCTGCAGGGTCATCATTAATTGCAATTTTAAACAAAATAAAATTACCAGAAGCTAACTTCTCCCTAATGAAGTGATACTTTACCTCAATATATTTAGAACGTTTATGATAAAAAAGATTTTTACACAACATCAACAAACTTTGACTATCAGTAAAATTTATAGCAGTATCATTCAAGAAATTTAATTCACATAGAAGGCTTTTCAGCCACATGCATTCCTTTACAGCTTCAGTTAATGCAACATATTTCTGCTTCAGTGCTAGAGAGTGTAACTATAGATTGCAACTGTGATTTCCAAGTGATACAATTATCACCTAAAGTGAAGAAGTAAGAATTGGTAGATTTTCTCTGATCTTTATCTCCCGCAAAGTCAAAATCTACATATCCTTCAAGCTCTAATGTTTTACTTCCCCTTTTAAAAACTAATCCTCTTTTTTAAAGTTCCAGCTAGGTATCTTAACAGCTATTTAAGTGCAGTCCAATGAGGTTTACTTGGGTTAGACATAAACCTACCCAAGAAACTAATTGCATATGCAAGGTCCGGTCTCATGGTAATTATAGAATACATCACAAACCCAACGATATTAGCATAAGGAACATTACTCATTTCATGCATTTTTTTTCTTCAATTTTAGGGCATTGTGCATGTGATAAATTCATGTGTGTAGCTAATGTTATACTGACAGACTTAGCAAATTTCATACCAAATTTGGTTATCACTTTATCCAAATAGGACTCTTGATTAATAGTCATCCTATTATCAGCTCTATTCCTTTTAAAAACGATGCCAAGAATTTTTCTTGTCTCACCTAAGTCTTTCATGTCAAATTTCGATTTTAAAGAGATTTTTCATCTTTATGATTTCAGCTTTACTAGAGTTAGCAAGCAACTTGTCATCCACATATAACAATTAATAAACTTCATAGCCTACTTTAGAGTTATTAAAATACAGATATGCATCAAATTCACTTATTTTAAAACAAATTTTAAGCACATAAGCATCAAATCTTTTATACCATTGCCTAAGATTCTGCTTAAGACCATACAAGGACTTTCTAAATAAGCACACAAGTTCAGATTTTCCTCTCACCTCGAACCCTTGAGGTTGGGACATGTAAATCAATTCATCCAACTCCCCATGAAGAAAAGTCATCTTAACATCTAGTTGCTCCAACTCCCAATCATATTAGATAAATTAGGCAACGACTAACCTAATAGTTTTATACTTAATGACCGGCGAGAACACCTCATTATAGTCTATTCCCTCTCTCTCTGACTAAATCTCTTTGCAACCAACCTAACCTTATATGTTAAAGGGTCATTAGGTCATACTCCTTCTTTCAAATTGTAAATCCATTTACAATGGACTATCTTTTGATTCTTTGGTTTTTCAACCAACTTACAAGTCTCATTTTTGGTTTATAGACAGGATCTCCTCTCTCATAGCCTTTTTCCAATTTTCAGAATTTTTACAATTAACCGCTTCCTCAAATGAAGCCGAGTCAACTGACTCCAAGACTTCACCTGAAACTAGGACAAATTCCATCAAATTTGAAGAGGTATATTTCAAATTGGGCTTCATTTGTCTTCTCTCTCTGTCCCTCACTAATTAGTAATCACCCAGATTAGAACCTGCAGATGTTTCTTGATTAGGGACAACAGTTTCAAGAATTTCAAGTTCAGGTTATTCTATGATTTTTTTTTTTATGAGATTCTTCTTGAGGTTGGATTTCAATATTCTCTGGGTTATTATTTAATTTCTTCACCTCAAACTCCATCTTATTTTCAGTAGAAGATTCTCCTCCCTTAATCTATTTGTTCTGACGGTCTATGTTATTAAGGCAAGGCATATCAAGTTCACTGAACTTCACATCTCTACTGTTAATAATCTTAATACCCTTCACACCTAAATCCTACAGTCTATATCATTTCACTCCCTTTGGATAACCTAACATGACACACTTAGTAGTCCTAGGGTCCAATTTGCCCTCAACCTGATGTGCATATGCCGTACAACCAAACCTCTAATGTATGACAAATCTGGGATTTTTCTAGACTATAACTCGTGGGAGTCTTAAAATTAACAGAACTAGAATGTGGCCTATTTATCAAATAGGCAGCAGTACGCATGGCTTTATCCCAAAAACCTTTGGACAATCATGAATTAATGATCATACATCTGACTTTATCTATTAAAGTTTGATTCATCCTCTCCGCCACTCCATTTTGTTGGAGGGTGTGTCTTATAGTCCTATGTCTCATTATATCATTTCCCTTGGAGAAACTATCAAATTCAATGCAAAACTCAATGTCTGTCCTAAGAGTTTTCACACCCTTTCCCATTTGATTTTCAACTAAGGCAAGCTAGAACTTAAATTTACTAAAAGTTTCAGATTTGTATATAAGGAGATACAACCCAAACTTTCCTTGAGTGATCATTAACAATGGAAGAAAAAATCTATTTCCTCCATGTATGGGATGTTTTCTGGACCCCACAATCTGGATAAATGTAGTCCAATGATCTTTTAGTGTTGTGTTCACCTATCCCAAAACTAACTCTGTGTGACTTTCCTAGAACACATGTCTCGCAAAAGCTTAAAGGTGTAACACTATCCTTACCAAGTAAATTATGGTCACTAAGATATTTCAACCCATTGTTCTCAATGTGTCACATCCTTTTATGCCAAAGGTCTAATCTATCTTCACAAACTAAAGATAATACTGATTCTTTGCTATCTAAAGTTTTTCCTTGAAGGACATATAACCCATTCTGATCACCTCCAAAGGGGGGTGTCAATTTAATTCCTTACTTGGCTAAAATATATGTCGTCACAAGTAGTAAACGACAAGCAAGGGTCATTTCCCGAAGAAGATTGTTTCAATTACATTAATTGCACGGAAGAAAATAAAAGGCAAAAACACATAAATGGGGGGGGGGGGGGTTGAATTAATAAACAAAGTAAAGCAATAACATGATAATGAAAAATATTCGATACTAGAAATGAAATTAAAATGAACAACGGAGGCGATTGATCAACAAAAGAGAGTGTGTGATCCGGGGATAACTCTTTACCACGAGAATGATTTTACAATCCAATTTCACAAAAGATTTTCGTTCAAATGATTAACAACAATTCGAGAATAATCAAATACTCGACTACCTCAAACTCTCCTTAGATTTTAGTTGAATAAGATAAGCTCGTTACCCAACCCTATTCATTAAACAGTCTAGGATAAGTTCGCTGATTTAATTTAACAAAAGCATTAACACGAGAGAGTCAAATTGAATTAAACGCAAACCCGCAAACACGGTTTATTCACTTAAGTGATAATTCATTTACATTCAATTGAATAGCGATTACGTACTACCGTCAATCGAAATGTACTTGCCTCTATGTTTTGGTAAAAATAGCGATTACGTACTAAAATTTCCAAAATAGCAAATATTGAAATAACTCAATCATTTAGTTGCGCCGCTAAATAATCAAGAAGAACAATATAAATAATAAGCACAATGGATTAAACACATTAATCAAAAGAAACTATTGAGCACAAATTAATTGGAAAATCATTTCTCGGGTTAAAATCACCCCATTCACATCTAAGTTTAGCTATCCATAATATAATTACAAATAGCCAACAAAATACAATAACAACCCATGGATGAAAATCAAAGTAAGGAGAAGAAAAAGCTTATTGAAATGAAGATGGTTGAATGGAGTCTTCAATGTCAAAGAGTTTCTTCTTCTTCTTCTTCTTCTTCTCCTCCAAGAATCCCCAATGTAGTTGTAGGTTTTAGCTCCAGAATTTTCTCCCTCTTTGGTCGGCTTCCTCTTCCAAAATGTGCCGTAGAAATGGTCCCAAAATGTTATATTTATATTGTCTTGAAAGTAGGAGGCGGTTGGGTCGAAAATGGGCTGAAAAATGAGTTAAAATCTCGTTTTCGCGCTACCTAGGAAGGGCTAGGCGCCCAGAGTTTCTGCTAGTTTTTGGATTTCTAGGCACCGGGGCTGCTTCATCTTTTATCTATTTTCTGTTTTTCACCCCTTTTTCAAGCCACAATTCACCATTTTATCCTCCTCCAAGTGATAGCCATTTTTGCCAATCTTGAGATTATTGCAACTTCAATCTTTTAGGCTCATTTAAATTCCTTCCTAATCATCGCTCAAACTGGGGATGCCACCAAAATGACAAAAGTTACAAAAATAAGCAATAATACACAAAAGAAAACTCACAAAGACATAAGTTTAATGGTATAAATAAATGCAAAACCCGCACTTATCACATTCCTCTTGGGACCTTTCATAACCATTAGAGACCCTTTAAAAAACTTTAAAAATACCAGCATGCGATCTGAACTCATAACCTTTTTCTTCTAGAGTGCCTAAGGAAAATAAGATTTCTTGCAGGCCCGAGACATATCTAACACCTTTAAGGGGTCTGATAATGTCATCATACATTCTAATAGCAATATCACTTACTTCTTCCATATTGTGTGTACGATCATCCCCTAAGTATACTTTTCTAGGATTCACAACTCTGTAGTTATAGAACCAAGACTTAACAGGACATATATGAACAGTAGTACATGAGTCTAAAATCCACTCAGTATCAAATTCAATATTAGAAACATTGATGACATGTATGTTATCATGGACACCATCTACATCAGTGTTAAAATCTCTCGACAAAGTCATAACAAGTAGTCAATCAAGGGTATCACCTATAGCAACTAATCTGATCATCACTCTGCTGCAACCTCTATTTCTTCTTAAGGTCATTATAGTCTCTCTTGAAGTGTCCTAACTTCCACAATGGAAGCATTTCTTATCACTCTTATTTCTAGACATAGACCTACCATTCGATTTCCCCCTGCCCTTCTTACTTTGAAAGTAGTTCTTCATGGTTTCATTCTTCCCTCTAACAAACAAACTCTCTTCTCTCGAACTACCCATCGACTCTTTCTTAAGCTCTAGCTCCTTAGCCCTCAAAGCATTAGTTACAATAACTTGGGTCAAAGTATCCCTAGCATATGTGATAGTAGTCCTAACATCTCTATAGGATTCAGGTGTAGCATTCAAAAGTATAACCGCTAGATACTCATCATCAAATTTCTTATTATTGTGGGCCAAACACTTGAGAGTCTGTAAAAGTCACTCAAAATGGATTCAAGATCCTTTTCTGGGTCTAGCTTAAAATTGAACAGTTTTTGAAGTAAATGTATCTTGTTTGGAAGATATTTTTCAAAAATAGCTTGTCAAGTGCTTCCCACAACTCTTTGGCAATCTTTGATTGTTCAACTTGTCTTAACACATCATTAGATAAATGAAATCTAATCAAACTATGTGCAATTTCATTCATTTCAGTAATTTCATCCGATTTAGCTTTTAATGCATCAGAATATTTTTTCGGGTCGTCAAGAGCTTTAAAACCTTTTTGTTGAATCAAAATGGCTTTAATTTTTTGCTTCCAAATGGAATAATCTCCCTTACCATTGAATTGCGTCAATTCAACTCGAGAGGCTATGGTAGCAAAATAATGTTTTTCGAAAAAAAAAGTTTTACTTAACCAATTTACCCACACACAAATGCAAGCTTAAACCAATTTATGTATAAATTACTTTTCAAGATGACACAAGATATGATATCATAAAAAGTAACACATAAACAATATCAAAAGAGTCAAATAACAATATGGTAGCAAATAACACAATATCTCAATTGTAAATTTGAGAGAGTATTAAAATGCACAAATCGAGCGAACCAATATGTCGGTTCATATTTTAAGGAGAGATTTTAAGTCTTTATTGATCTAGGGCCTCCACTAATTGCCCTAAGTCATGCAACGGCTGCTGCAACACCAAAAAACACCATCGAACCGCCAATGGAAAAATTTCTCCATTTTTTCTTTTCTGCCCGAGGCTGTATCTGCTTCCACCGTGCACTAAATTGAAGTACACCACCACCACGAGGTCAGAATTCATCAAGGAAAAATCTGTATTTTTTCACCTCCGACTGAGTCCTCTCCACGCGCTTCACATGCAGACAATACCCTCTGCGCATGATCTCACGTATCGCCTCCACCGTCGGCATGTGTGTCTTACGGGTGGCACCTACTTGTTCTGCTCATCGTAACTAATTATTCCTATATAACTACGGATCTTCCGTTCTTGTTTCCATCGCTAACTATCAAGATAATTCCTACATATATAATTGTTCCTAAATAGCTATGACTATTTCGATTTTTGTTTCCGTCGCTGACTACTAACGTATTTCATACTAAACTAATTGTTCCAAAATAGCTACGAATCTTCCATTTTTTTTTTTTGTCAAAATTTTTTATTACAATTTTAAAAAAAACAATTAATTATTTTATTAGTATATTTCTATTGTGAATTAAACTATTTAAAAAATTAAAATACATAAAATAAAAAAATAAACAAAGAAATACGAAATACAAATATTTTCATTCCATTAATTCAAGGTTCAAAGTAAAAAATTAAATTAGATTAGTTTTACTTCCATATCAAAAGTCAATACTAAAATTATATACTCGATCAATTAGCAAAAGGAAGTTCTACACACATTTAATGGTAAATTATTATAAATAAAATAAACATTTACTACACCAACCATTGAAGATCATTTTGCTCAAATGACTAATCTCGTGATCCATTCTTTTTTCCCAACATTTGAAGTATCGTTTGTTCAAATTCAATGTGCTTATTCTCTTCTTCTCGCCTACCATCTTCCATTTTTTGAAGTAATCCATCATTTTCCCTTGTATGTTGATCTATCTTCTCACAAGTGGAATGAAATTCCTCTTGTAAAGTGATAAAATCAGCATGTCCATCATATGGAACATTAGGTGAACCAGAGGAGGTGAGATCTTTGTGCAAAGATTTTCGTTGAATACCAAGCCCATACAAGTGACCACATTTACAAGGACCTTGAGTTGCTTCACACCACGCTTCAATGCCAATTTCAAGTTATGAAACATTTGAACCATATTGTTCATAAATTGCAGGGTCATATTTTTCCTGTAAAGCAAGAAGCTGCTCAACTTTATAAAAGGAAAAAAAAACGCATGAATGATTGTATATTACAAGTGAAATTAGTAACGTTGCTCAGCCTGTTCTCAGTACCACAGTAGCTAATGCTCCTGTTCTTGCCAATGGCTAGAATGCAGATAAAGCCAAAATCATAAAAACATGTTTTGTGCATCACCAATCAATTCTAGATACATGCTGATTTACATCATATTTCAACGCCAAGGAATCAAAATGGATTAAACAATGCTATCAACAAATCAACCAAATTTCTTTAGACCCGAAATCATAATGGATTTTCACCAAAAGCCTTCTGGATTGACTGGAAATTGCACAAATAGAGGCTATTTTTGGACAGTTTTTTGTGCAGTTTTTTCGATCTCTTTTCTGCTTCATTTCTGGACAATTTTTGGTCTATTTTTCGAGCCTAATCCACCACTTGAAGCTCCGATACAAGTTGTCGCCAAAGTTTGCTCCAAAGATCGTCAAAACGGTGTTTTTTGGGCTCAGTATAACGTTACATTTCTCTACCAAACAACCATTCCGACCAGCTCGAATCCATAATTAATATATTCACCTCGATTGCTTCTCAATCTCACCCACAAAGGATAAGCTAACGATGATGATTTGTAGCCACAAAGACAAGGAGAAAAACAACGAAAGAAGGCACAAAGAAAAAGACCAAAATCAAGTAGTTAACCACCGATTTTGGCACCACAAAAGCGGCTAGATTTCTCCTCTCTATGGCTCACGTTGTTCTCCTCTTCACACACACACACACACACAAAACGACGAGGGTTAGTACCATATAAATATGGTTAGGTTAGGCTCTTAATTGGACCAATAACAAAGCTAAATGGGCTAAGATTCAAACTCATCCAAAAGGTAACATAAATGGGTCAGATAGAGCCTTTAGACTTGGTTGTTAATAATTATTTCACTCAACGGTCGAGGCATATGAAATATATTCTCATGTTAACATCATAGCTCGGGATTTATTGGGTATCAAAACCCAACAAAATTCATATTGAGATTTATTGACATAAAATTGTTTATTTCTCGTTGATTACTTATTTCTCTTTTCCTTGGGCAAGTTATAAATGATGACAATACTTGATCCAATTATAAACAACTCAAAATTCGTAGCCATGGAAGCTTGTCGGTCTCTATTATTTATGTTTGGCTTAGCATAAAACGTTTTATGCTTATATAATTTACTTAAACATAATAAGTAATTAAGCCTTCACACTTGACAACCAATTTATAAATAATTTATAAATTATTAAATTATGTCAAAATTAAACATTAATTTCAATCACATTTATAACTATCCCTCATTTATTATCATGACATCTGACAAGACTGGTTACCAATCCTCTTTATAAGTGATTTGTAATTTTTTCAAGGGTAATTAGTACAAAACGTCCCTACCTTTTAATGTTATTGTGCGAAACGTCCCTACATTTAATTTTTAGGCATTTTCACTCCTATTTTCACCTATCATTCATTTTCTCAATAAAAAAATGTAAATTGACAAATATATCATCATATTTAAATAAAACAAAAAAAAAAGAAAAATTAAAGAACAAATTACAATTGTACTCCCAAACTTTTTAAAAAACTGCAAATAAATTCAAATAAATTATTAAAAGGGTAATTAGCACAAAACAACTCTACCTTTCAATATTATTGTGCAAAACGTCCATACCTTTCATTTTTTGACATTTTCATCCTTATTTTCACATTTCGTTGCGAAATCAGCATTTTCATCCATTTTCTCAATGAAAAGATGTGTAATGGCGAATATATCCTCATATTTAAATAAACCAAAAATAAAGAAAATAAAAATAAAGAACAAATTGCAACTATACTTCCACGTTTTTCAAAAAAGTTCAAAAAAATTTCAAATAAATAATTTAAAACAAAAATATAATAAATAAATATTTTTGCTTTTAATTATTTATTTGAAATTTATTTGTATATCTACTAATTGAATAAATTATATTTGAAATATTTCTGTCTTTAAGAATGATCGCGTGGTTATCCATTCAAATTTTATGCAATTAGTTATAAAATTTGCCAAAATCGATTAAGAATCATTAGCATGGTTACACTTTCAAATTGTATGCAATATTTCTGTTGGGGAAACTACAAATCAAAGTGTTCACTCTTGATTTTGAACTTACGTCTGACTTAACATCAATATATCCTTTTTAGGCTAATCGTAAAAATAAAAACAAAACGAAAAACAAAAAGCATTATATGTTTAACTATTTCATTTATTACGGAAATACAGAAAATGAAACAGAGTAGTTCCTTTACGTTCTAAAATTCATAATTGGAATTATTTAGGCACAAACATGAGGATTAGCAATCAGGTAATCTGCACAAGACTTGTAGAGTCCCATACCATGTTCCTGGGCTGCTTTAATATCATCTTCGTTAGGTACAACATCACCCTTGGAATGATACTCACTGGTGATCTTGAGGACACATCCTCCATCCTTTGAGTCCTCGAATTTCATCTCGTAACATACCTTTTCAAGGTGGTCACCAAGTGCGTCTCCCTCAATCAAAGTGAACTTGCCAACGTAATTTTCTTTGTCCAGTAAGTCTACCCTGGTCTTCATGTGCTTGAAGTAACCCCCTGTCATATAACGCAGATGCTCATGAGATTATGTAAAATGAACAAAACTTCGGACATGTTTTATCTGGTCTAGTGTCATATAGTAGTCTGGGAAAAAACACTGTTTAGTTTTATGCATATGTTCTTTTTTTATTTTTGATTTTTATTTGCAACAACTACAAATTTATGACTTGTTTAGTATGGTATATTTGATAACATTTGACACAATAGTACTGCTTATATACAAAATATTACGTTCTCGTTCTTTTTTTTTTGCGATTTTAATATTTGGACTAACCCTCAGAGAAGTTTGTCTGGGTAACACTTCCAGCACCCCCATCTCCTTCAATTGTCTCAATGCTCTTGATGGATGGGGAGACTTTCGGCAAAACATCGTGATGATCGGTGATCAAAGCCTTGAACAGCCTCTTGTGAGAAACATTAGTTTTGAGTTCGTGGAAATACTTGGAGATACCCATGTTTACCTTGAATAGTATAACCTACGAAGACTATGAAAAGTTAAGTGAAATACAATAGAGAAGAAGTGAAGAGCTGTGCAGAAAACGGAAGCTGAACATGGTATATATAGCGGTGGTGTTGTGGATAACATCATTTGAATATTATAGCCAAATTGCACCATAAAATTTATTATTTTAGCA
Source organism: Osmanthus fragrans (assembly GCA_019395295.1). Classification (NCBI taxonomy): domain Eukaryota; kingdom Viridiplantae; phylum Streptophyta; class Magnoliopsida; order Lamiales; family Oleaceae; genus Osmanthus; species Osmanthus fragrans. The sequence goes on along the minus strand of CM033360.1, from coordinate 10,200,082 downwards.
AGCCATAATTGACTACACATTTTCTGTTTATAATCTATTTATTCTTTTCCTATTTTCCCATGTCTGCGTTGGAGCTTTAATCATCAAATTTGTACAGCTTCTAGATTGTACAGCTTCTAGATTGTATATCTACTAGTTGAGATTTAAATTCCACAGCCGGCCTATTTGATTTGAATATACAGTTGAGAAGTCATGTCTAGAATTTCTTTAATTAGAGCCCATCATGAAGCTGTTTCATTTCAATTGGTTGTTCCAATTTTTTTATTTTTGTTTGGTTTCTTTTTCTTTTTACTAAATACTCAGTGGCGGTCGTGGAGGGGCATGAATTTGTAGATATGAAGGGGACTAGTTTTAGTGTGTTTGAGCTATATTATTTTGAAAGAATGTATTGTAGAATAGTAGAATGATGGAGAATGTGTGGTTAAAAAATGAAAAAAAAATTTGAATTTGCGTGAAATATTATTTTATTGATGAATGTATGGTTAAAATAATGTCAAATCGCTGTTTAAGAACTTTTTTTTTTTTTTTTTTTTTTTTTTAAAGAATGAGGTTCAAACAGGGCCTTAATGATGTTAAGATTAATTTTATATTCAAGAATCTTAAAAGAATATTCTTATCTTCTAATTATCATTTAGTTTTTGTTCTCTGAAAGTAATTTTAAGCTCATATGAGAGCTTATATTTAAGGATACAAACAAGTGAAGTCAAGTCAACTCATGACTCAGTCGAAGTTATCAAATCGTGTGGAGACTATAGGATTGAGAGATTGCTCCATGATTTTACCTAATTGCTAAATTTATAAACTGAATAATTAATTTGTATATTTCACTTAACGATTATTTATGTTCAAACTCTATTATTGAAATGGATTTCAATTGATGCAAAAATCTGCATGCACAATATTCATGCTATGATTTTAAGTGAATCAATTTTTTTTTGTGCTAAAAAATAATCGAATGTAGGAAGAATCAATTTCTGTATGTGGTAAACCTTTCTCAAAATTAGTTCTTTAGCATTTGATAAATTAAAGTGATTTATTATCGTGATTGTCTATGCCTTATATTTGAATTGCATGGCTGATTTGAACATCAAATGACCTTTACTGGGTAACTCACTGCCGCTTTAATGTATGGACCATGCTTCTTTGCCATGGGGTTAACCACCCCCATGACAGAAGCCCCCTATTGGCGGCCTCCACTCCCTATTGTGGGGCTTTTGTCATAGGGGTGGTCAACCCCTTGGCAAAGTGGCTTAAACCTTAATGTATATTCTTTTGCAGCAATGCCAAAATCAACAACATATAGAGATTCCCACACATATTGAGTTCTGAAATTTTTTGACATATAAACTGATCCACTCAAAACAATGCATAAGTTTAGGAACCAACCAAGATATTAATCACTTACAATGGTACATATCGACATACCATTACTAATGGTTGAAAACCAGAATGTCTAAGATAATTACATCCAATAATTCCTTTAATACACTACAACAGAAGTGAGTTTTGCCGACCCAAAATTGGTCGCTAGAAGTCCAATTAGCCAGTGAAGATAATTACTGACTAAAAAAAGTTGGTCGACAGCTAGTCACCAAAATCCAGCCAGTAAAAGTTTTGATCGAATTTTCCGTTGGTAAAGTTGGTAGCTTTTTACCAACGGATTTTCCTTATCTAATGTTATTATTCAATGTGTGCATCATTTACTTATGGCATTTCTGTAGGAGTTGTAATTCAAAAAAAAAAAAATTGTAAAAAAAAATGTGTCAATCTTTCATCTGTGGATTTTCCGTTGGTGAAGAGTACTATTGAAAAACAAGTTTTCACCAACAGATAATTAGCAACGAATTTATCCATTGGCGGAAGTAATAGAATTTCAACTACGGTAATGAGCAACTTAATTTTTGTTGGAAAATGTAATAGTTATTTACCAACGGATGTTCTGTGTCTAATATAGTCGTTTAACAATTGTATATTTCACCTACACATATTCTATAGTTGATATAAATTAAGTGAGTAACGTAATATTCATTAATAAATGTGACATTTCTTTACCAACGGATATTCGCCTAATGCAATCGTTTAACATTTGTAAATTACAACAAATCAGACTTTCAATAATCTATTAATCTTTAGAAGTTTTGCCTTTAGAGATTAATAATAGGCTTGGACAGTTCTAAGTTTAGAACATGAGAGAAATGATCTCTATTTATATATTAAGTTAGACCCATGAAGATAGCTAATTGATATGCAGTGATTTTGCTTTTTGAAAATATGATTCAACTAGAGAAGATATATTTAATCCTTATTTTTTTTAATGTTCTATTTTAATTTTCATGTGTTTTTCCTTTAATTGATTGGTTGGTACAGAAAGAGGGTTGATGAAATACTTGCTGCAAACGTTCCATTGATTGAATCCTACAAGAAGAGTGTTGAGAGCTTTCTGCACGTTGTTTTTGTCAATAATTCATCTAAAGGTCATGTTTTATGGGTTTCGTCCTCAACAACCTACTTAACATATTCTCAGCACACCCATTTCACATAGACATTCATTGCTTGCATGTTATGAAGAGAATAATTTAAAGATAGAGCTGGCTAGTGCTCAAAATACAATAGAAGAGAACAATGAAATGATCGACAATCTCATTGTATGTCTTGAAAATAGTTGAAAGAAATCATAGTGTCAAGATACGAATAACGATTTAAAACATGCTTAGGGAGCTAAGTATTCCGAACTTTCAATTTCCCTGTAGCTTTGGATCATGTAATGATGATGTATAAGATATGATGTGTGAACATTGAAATTTTGATGTAATAACTTAATCTATTAAAGTTTTAGTAAATTTTCACAATTTTAATTAATTAGTGGGTTCTGACAATTTTGATTATTAATTACCACATTTTAGAAATTTCTAATATTTTTATTAAAAAATTAATATTCACCAAAATGTCCGTATGTGAAAAGTTTTGTTAACTTTTAGAAAATACCTTTAGCAACGGATTCTTCGTTGGTGAAAGATAATTATGTTTACCTTACAATATTTTTAACAATAGGTTTTCCTTTGGTAATTTTAATATTTTTACGTCGGTAATGATAAATATATTTATAAATGACATTACCATTGATAATGAAAAATATTTTTGCCAACGGAATATCCATTGTAATGACAAATATATTTACCAACAACATTTCCATTGGCAATGACAAAAACTCTTTTTCTTTTATTATTTCAGCAATTTACCTATTACAAATCATCATTGATGTAGTTATATTTTTTGACACCAATAGTTTTGATTTAATGCATGTTTTATTTTGGTTGGCTAACTAATCAAATAATGTTAACTATATTGTTGACCTCAAAAAGTGTACCTATGAGCTGTCAACAGATCTCAGGGCCTCTCACATCCGGTTCAGCCTTTGTTCCTACACACTAAGACAAACCGTCAGTTGCACGTGGCCTTCTCCAAACAAGGGGGGAGCCAGCCTCGCGCACTCCGACGATCAAGTCAGTTGGAGTGGAAATATATATAAGTGTGGGAAGGCTAAAACGTGAGCCTCCAAAATATATAAGGGGGTCGGCCTTGGGGAGATAAATAGGAAAAGTAAAATATAGAGAGAATTGCTAAGAAGTTTTGAGAATCCAATTTAGCATTACCTTCTAATGACACAATGTGTGAGCTTATATAGTAAGAGAGGGTAAGTAGGAACCGTTGGATAAATGGCCACGTGGCCCTATCGCAATGGCTAAACCTCTTGTCACAGACTTCAATGCATTTAATGCTCTGATCTCCCATGTTTGAACTCTGACACACGGGATTGGTGCAGCCGTAATTGCAGCGTGTTGTCACATCATCCACTTGTCAGAAGATCTTTTCCACGAGATCTTCTATAGGAGGACCATAGTGCCTATTGTTCATGTGGCATGTGACATACCGCATAAGACTTCGATCACGAGGGGTACCGCATAACGGTTCGATACTTCGGTCAGTTCGATGGGGGTTCGGATATCAAGGCAACGTGGGTTCGATAATGTGGGATTGCCCGTCGAATTCCTTAAAATCAATTAAGAACAATCAGCATACTTATCTTCCCAAATTCTATTTAATATTTCTGGTTTGAAATCTACAACTTAAAAGGACAGCTGGTAATTTCTAAATGAGGTCTAAATTAAATTGAAATGAATATCTTTTGGCATAAAATTCAAAATTTGAAAAAAAAAAACTTATCCAAACATCCTTGATTGTTTTCGGTATGGATGACTATGTTCATCAGAATGACAAGAGTACATGGAAGTGTGATAACCCTAGAACTGTCTTATACCACTTGTGATTTATCGGAATGCTCTTGATTATGAAATTGCGCATTCTAGATTATTTATTAGTTTGACCTTACGTACTGAATTAACTTAATTAAAAGAAATAAGTCGCTTTTTAATAGTTTCTACATGGTTAATCATACAAGTCAAATTCTCTATGTTTGAATGTCACAGTCTGTACTATGAAAATAGTAAATAACACCATATATTGTTGATGAAAAAATCTAACTAGATAAAAATTTCGAGACCAAGCTAGTTATCTGCACTATAAACAATGAATATTAGAGTTAGATGTTGTCTAGCCAACTTTACTAGACTTCCCGATCTACTTTTTATATTCTCCAAGATCTGCTAACTCCACCAGCTTCCCGATCTTCTCCAATTGTCTATTCCAAGTGGGATTCTAAGAATAACCAATTCTCGTGCTTTTCATTTGCTTGAAGTCTACCTATCCCGATACCCAATTGAGAGAGTACCTTCCTCAAATTGTTAGAAGTCTGGTGTTTTAGATTCAAGAATTTGATGTTTTCCTCAAAGGTATGGTTGCAGGATCTCGAGAATCAAAGGGTTTGAACAAGGTCTTGGATCACCAAAGCACCTTGAAAAAATCGTGTAAGGCTTAGGTATTTATAGATAGAGATGTTTAGGTATTATAGGTCGTATAAAACTTTCCAAAATCGCGAATTAGAGTTGGCCACGTAACATTATCGCTCAAGCGACACTCCAGTGAAAAGCGAGCGATAGACTTTTGCTCGAGCAACACAATGACGACAAGCTAGCAACGTACTTTCTGTTTTCGACGCTCGAGCAATGTCTTGGCGAAGGGCGAGCGAAAATACAGCGACTCGTCTTTCCTTATTCCGAGCTTATACCTAACCTACCTAATTAATCTATACATAATTGCACCTAACCCTTGACTTTTACATATATTCAAATTAGTCCTTTTTGTTTACAGAATCGTCATTTATTGCATACCTAACAATCTCTCCCTTTGGCATTATCTGACAAGACTATACAATTGAAGTCAAGGTAATAAAATAAAATAAACAAATCTAAAAAATCTAAACTACCAAAACTCTTCTGTCTCTTGCATTCCTTGTTATATCTGCTTTCTGAAATTAAAAACTCAAATACACAGTGAAAATGCACGTGATACAGGAAATGTATCAATTGAAGTTCATAATCATAAATAAGCATGCTAGTTTGAGAAATAACATTAATGTCAATCAAAACACCAACCAAAACATTAACATCACAAAACATCAAAACTCAAACAGCTATACATTATGATATGGAATGTAATGCAATGCAAATTCTCTCCCTTACTGCAAACTCTCAACGGTATCAAAATGCAAAAAATTACAATCCAATCTCTCCGCCCCTATGTATATTCTCTCCATTTTTGTATATGTTCTCTCCCCTTTTTGTCAGAAATGACGAAGGGACAAATCAAAATCAATTTGAACATCAATATATAGCAACTCAAAAATGCAGTTGATAGCATGCACAAGTATAATTAAGGATCAGTAAACTTTCCCACATACTCTATTTATGTTAAGATAGAGTGAATTGTACAGGTGATTCAAGTGTGTAAAGTGTTACTAATCCATTGTAAGCAGACTACAAACCTTAATTTTTTGTTTTTTGTTTTTAATACATGAATGCGCCACACAAAATAAAACAAAATGCGCATGTGCCAATGCAAACAGAATGAAGATGCAAATGGAAGAAACACCTACATAAAAAGCAAACAAACAGATGTGATACATGCACAAATCAATGACACACAATAATGAAGCACCAGCATGCATCATAATTACCTAATCAGTTATCTTTAAGAGCACCGTGATCTACTTCACAGTTTTGCAGATCACTCTTCTTCACTCAAACTTACCTAGTGGGAGAACAATTCACAGACAACTGTATCACCAACTTGGTCAAATGAGTTACTTGATCATTAAGGAATCCAATCTGACCAATAAAATCCTGATTTTTATTCCTATTTAAGCTCTTGTTTCTATGTCTGCTCATGAATTGATGACTCCCAAGGCATATGTGTCATAACTCACCACATTGAAAGCATGTAGGGATAAACCTAGGACCAATGTTATGTGATCGCTGACGTCTATTCCTAGGTCGACGAGTCCTACGTTGTCTAATAGACCTCTATCCTACAGATCTTTTATTCTTATAATTTGGGTTATGCACATATTTAGACTGGTCGATGGCAGAGACAAAAGTGGGCTTTGAACTGCTAGCGGTATTCTCTTTAAAATCTAGACCTCCCATATTACCAGTTGGCTTGCTTATTCCTAGAATGTTATCTAGCTTTTCAGGACCACTAAATATTCTAGATCGCTCATCATGTTTTTAACCTGGATTTCTAAAGTCTCATTTTCAGCGGCCAGCTCATTGACTTTCCTAGTAGACTTCTAAAGCTCTATTGTGGGATTCCTAACCTGATTATCTAAACATTCTTTCTTCGATTTCAATTCACTCAAGGTTTAGGTAGATTCCCGAATATACTTTAATAGCTTCTATTTCTCCAACTTAAGCTCATTTACCTTTATATTTAAGGCTTTGTTAGTAGTAAGAATCTTAAAACTCTCCTCATACATTTTATTGTAAGTCCCATGGATATCTTCCTCACTGTCAAAATTTTTTCGAGATTGCTCACCACTGTCTATGTCCTCATCCTTCTCACTTCCCTTGTCAGATATACTCCTAGTCCTAGCGGCGAAGACAACATATTTTCCACTCTCCTCATGAGTAGATTTCTCACTCTGATTATCCGAGTTAGACTCGTCATCAATGAGAGTAACATTCATAGCCTTATCATAATTTATACTGCAGATAGGGTACCCATTCCTCATATGACCAAAACTGTAACACTTGTGACACCTCATAGATTTAGATCTATCCCCAGATTCATTGGGAGCATCTCTATATTTCTCTTGAGGCTTCTTCTTCTTCCTAAACATTTTATGGAATTTTTTAGTAAGGTAGACTAACTCCTCATCATTCAGTGAATCAGAATAAAAAAAAATATGGTTCGATTATTCCTCACAGTTTTCGAGGCCAAAGACTTATCTTCAACAAGTTTATCTAATGTCATCTCATAAGTTTAGAGACATCCAACCAATTCATCCACCTTAATAGAATCTATGTCCTTACTCTCCTCTATTGCCGTAACTTTAGGCCGAAATCGCTCGGGTAAGGATCTAAGGATTTTTCTAACTATTTTAGGCTCGAGAATTCTCTCACCTAGGTTGAAACAGGAATTAATAATATCATTGAAGCTTGCATAGAAATCATCAAAAGTTTCATCCTCCATCATAATCTCTTCAAACCTAGTGGTCAACATCTACGACTTAGAATTTTTTTCAGTTTGTGTTCCCTCATGTATGGTCTATAAGATATCCTAAAGCTCTTTGGCTACCTCACACATGGACACTCGCCTAAATTGCTCCCTTCTCCCCCCCAATTTGGAAAAGAGAGTTTTCGTCCGCTTCTCGCCCTCTTGTCACTCGAGCAACAAGGCTATCGCTCGACGTCAGTCAAGCAACGTTGTTTCTCGACTTTTCGCATTTTAACGCGTTTTGTACTCCTATTCATCTACAATTTGTATATATATATATATATATATGTAAGACGGCGTGTATTGTTCATAGAACATAACATACAACATCTTGAAAGTTTTATATCTTAGTTGAGTGCATTGAGATATTGTAAACACAATTTCTATTGATTATAGTGAATTTCTCCTCCTTTGCTCGTGTTTTTTTTTTCCCGTATTGGGTTTCTACGTAAATCTCGGTGTTCTTTGTTTTATTGTTTATTTTATTATTGTCGTAATCTTCCGGTCAATTTCATAATAGATGATAAGACTTGATCTAATTATAAACAACTCAAAATTTGCAGCCATGGAAGCTTGTCCATTTCTATTATTTATGTTTTGATGAGCATAAAACTTTTTATGCTTATAATTTACGTATACATAATAATTAATTAAGCCTCCATTTGACAATCAATTTATAAATTAAGTCAAAGTTAAACATTAATTTCAATCACATTTATAACTATTACTCATTTATAGGGATGGCAGTGAGCCGGACCGGGCCGGCTCGCGAGCCCAAATTCTAGGCTCGGGCTCGGAGAATCGGGCTTTTTCTCTGGCCTGAGCCGAGCCAAAGCCCGTTGGAAATTTTGGGGCTCGGCCCGGGCTTTAGCTCGGACTTTTTCCAGGCCAAACCCGGGCCAGCCCGGATTTTTTTTTTTAATTTTTTCTTTTAAAAAATTCAGTATTAATCTTTTTTTTTACATTTATTTGGTCGCGGGCTGAAAAAGCCGGTGACACGGACCAGCCCGGCTTGGGCCGAGCACTAAAAATAGGATCGGCTCGAGCGGGGCCCGGGCGGCTTGAACCGGGCCCGGGCGGTCCGAGCCGACAAGTCATTTTGCCACCCCTACTCATCTATTATTATGACATTTGATGAGACTCATTATTATTCCTCTTTATAAATGATTTGTAAATTTTCAAATAGAGGAAGTTACTTATTCTGAATGAAGTAAAAATAACTTTAAACTTTGTTGTTGTTGTTATTATTTTACTTAAAAATAACAAATACATAATTTGTTCACTCAGTATAATAGTATGATTACCTAAGCTTAAGAAAGTTAAAGTTATAAGAATAGCTTTCTTGAAAGTGGCAGACTCATCATCCTCCACTGAGAGTGTATACTCAACCAAATTTGTCCACCATAGTGCCTCAAAGGCTCTTCTGACCCCAACTTCAGAACTTACTTGTAGGTACACCTTGGCCTAGTGGAGGCCAAACTATCTTCGAGCTGTTGTTGCTGTAGTGCCTGTACATTCTCTTGCTGAACCGTCTCGTGTTCAAGATCATCATCACTCTCATCTTGAGTATCTGCATGATACTTCTCTTCAACACGACTAGAACCAGGTTGATCTTTAGGTTCTATGTCAACTACTTGAGACTTTGAAGTCTCAACACCATCATCACGGGGCACCGTAGCTTTCAAAGAAGCTATCATGGAGTTTTCATCAAAAGTAACATCCTTGCTGATTATGAACTTAGAATCTTTTACACACCAAAGGCGATAGCCTTTTACACCTGCTCCATAGCCCAAGAATATTACCTTCTTGGCTCTCGCATCAAGCTTTCCCTCATTAATATGGTAGTAAGCTGTGCACCCAAAAATTTCGAGTCTATCATAATCTGCATGTTCTCCTGACCATACCCTGTAGGGTACTTCTCCATCTAACTTTGAATGTGGAGACCGGTTCACTATGTAACAAGCAGTAGCAATCGATTCTGCCCAAACCAGCATAAGATCGCATACACATTGATCTCTCTCAAAATGTGCGATTCAGTCTTTCTGCGGCCCCATTCTGCTGTGGTGTTTTCCTGACTGTCCAATGTCTCGCAATGCCTTCCTTATCACAAAACTTCTTGAAAGCACCATTTGTATACTCTGTACCATTATCAGATCACAGTATCTTCAATTTCTTTCATGTTCTGTTTTCAACCATTACTTTCCACTTCTTGAAAGTGTCGAATACCTCATTCTTATGCTTCAAGAAATAAATCCAAGCATATCTAGAATAATCATCAACAAACGTGACAAAATACCTGGAACTGCCTTTGGAAGTGACCGAAGCCGGACCCCAAACATTTGTATGCACATAGTCTAGTATCCCTCTACTTCTATGTTTGCTTGACTGAAACTGAACCTGGTGTGCTTTACTGTACACGCAATGCTCACAAAAATCCATGTAAGGCTTTTTCAAGTTCTTCAGCAAACCTTCCTTACTGAGTAGATTTAGACCCTTTTTCTGACATATACTCAAGCTGCCTATGCCATAGCCGAGTGCACCCACATGGGTCTCCACCACTTCCACTTGTTTAACTGCCACATCTTCTGTAATTGTAGTACCTAAAAGAGCATAAAGATTGCCTTAACGAATGCCTTTCATCACTATCAAAGAACCATGAACAATCTTCTTTATTCCATTCCATGTTACAATCTTGCAACCACCGGAGTCTAAAGTACCAACAGAGATAAGGTTCTTCCGCAAATCAGGAACATGTCTAACATCCATCAATGTTCTAACCACTCCATCATGCATCTTGATTCTAACCAAACCAAGCCCCATCGTTTTACAAGAATGGTTATTCCCCATCAACACGGTTCCACCATCAGTGCTTCTATAGGTAGTAAACTCTTTCTATTTGGACACATATGGTAAGAGCAACAAGAATCAAGAATCCACTTACTGGAGATTTCTTCATCACAAGAGATGGAGTAACACTCATCGCTCTCCCCTTCTTCCAAGACATACCTAATCTCTTGCTTGACTTGCACCTTCTCGTTGTTGTTTTTGTTGTTCTTATTGTTCTTCTTCCATCCATCTCTTTTGTTAGTACAATTCGCCTTAAAATGTCCAAGCTCACCACATTTGAAACAAGGCCTTTCTGTAAGAGGTCTAGAACTCGATCTAGACTTTCCTTTGATGCGATCCCGGTTGGGGAGATCTCATGGAACTCACGGAATGAATTGAAAATGTCGGAAATGCCCAAATTCAGGTTGTAGATGATAGGATCTCGACGTGAAAATTATTGAACCAAGCAACCAATCAAGAACGATGTTTGAAAGATCATTGATCACAAAACCAACGAACCTCGATTTACGAACGCCACAAAGGTTGTCTAATCCTTTGATAAGTTCTAGGTTTTGGATTTGTACCCAACGAGGTGAATCAAAAAATCCAACGATAATAAAGATGTGTTGAACCCCTTGATTACACAATGAAGAGCCCACGATCCGATGTTTGAACTCTACAAATATAATCAAATATTTGATAAGTTCGATTTGTGTTCTTTCAAGAACATTTGAGAGAAAAATCTCAATTTAATTCATATCAAAGTTTTTTGTTTACAATGAAAATAAAACTTATTTATGTGAAAAAACCTAGAAATTAATTAAAAACGGAATAAAATCCTAAAATATGGAAAGTTACCAAAATATAAGAATTCTAGACTAAATAAAACTCTTGCGAAAAGGAAACAAAATCTGCCTCGAAATTGCTCTATGCCGGATCATATCATCCACTCTCTTCGAAAGGATTCGACCTCAAATCCATCCCTTGAATGCTCAAATTATAGCCATTGCTTCCAATTATGTCAAGAATATGAAATGGTCCATCTTCTCTAGGATGAAGTTTGGACCTCTTTTGAATTCTTTCTCGCCTCTTTCGTATGAACACTCAATAACCATCACATAGATCAAAGTGTGATTTTCCCAACGACTTCATTTTGTAAGTTGGAGATGCTCCAAAAACTGAGTAACTGTGCTTCATCCATTCCCGATCCTGCTTAGGTGTTTGTAACAATGGCACTACAAATTGACTTATCTCCCCCATCACTTCACCTTGGTAATTCAATCAACTACATATGAAGTCCTTCCGAAGCCCTTGAAACTCATTCGTCTCCTCAGGAATCACAAAACCAACCTATGGTATTAAAGTGATATCCAAACAGAGGTTTGTTAATTTCACCCACAAGTCGATACTCAATGCTTGGATTAGGTGGTATTCTAATAGGCTCGCTTTCATGGATGCCAATATATTCAGAAACCTGCAAAACAGAAATAACAAAACTAGGGAGGGGATTGTTAGTTCTCACTAATGCCCTCTCAACCTCACTTTTATTTTCCTGCAAGCTTTCTTCTGACTTTTCTTTTATCTCTGAAGACTCACTTTCTTTTACCTCTTGTGGCTCCACTTCATTTTTTGCCACCTCTCTACTCTTATTTTCTTTTTCTATCTCTTTCTCACTCTCATTTTTACTTTATAATTCTCTTCTTTCTGAATGCTCTCTTTCCTTACTTCTCACTTCGAGTTGATCTGAAAGGGACTGTTCTAGTATCAAGCCAGCTAAAGTGATTTTCTTTCTGTCCTGAAGAAACCTATACATGTTCCTCCCACATCATAAACAACCTTCTTCTCATACCTCCAAAGTCTCCCAAATAATATATGAAAAGATTTCAACTGTACCACATCACAACAAACTTCATCACTATATCTCCCAAAAGTGAAGTTTACTAGATTCTTCTTAGTCACATTTACCTTCCCACACTCCTTCAACCAAGTCATCCTATAGGGCCTAGAGTGTTTTGTAAAGATAACCCCAATTTTTCAACCATAATGGGAATATGGATTATCGTTTATTGAGGTAATTTAGTAGGAACCTCACCATATAATTTTTGGGGCGTTACCCAATTTTTTTTTTTTTTTTTTTAAGAAATGGGATGGGAGGAAATAAACAAATGAATAATGTCCACCTCTTTAGCCTTAAACTCAATTATGTATTATTAAGTGTACATAATCTTATTAATATGGCTACTGCGTCTACTGTTTATATATATATATATATATATTTTGAAGGAACTGTTTACATTTTAATTGCTCACTGTTTTCCAAAATAAAACGAGGTATTACAGAGTAAATCATTTTGTCATATACATTTTTTAGAGCATGCTCGTTAAGTTGAATTTGGTAACAATCCGGATTTTAAGATTTTGGATAGTTACATTATGATACCAGAGCCCAAGTTTCACTTTATAATAAACTTATCTGGACAAGTTTTAATTGAAATAAGAGCATGTCTAAGTATTGGGTCTCACTCATCTCAAAAGATCGATCCAATGAGAAATGTTTGCCTTCCACTATATCAAGTTGATATTGGAAGGATCACCAGTCGATGTGGGATTTGATATCCCTCTCAGGCACAGACGGAGGACAAACGGGATCCGCTGTGACGGTCCATATTGGGGGACATCGGACTGGGCCTACTCTGATACCATGTCAAAGTATTGGGCCAACTCATATCAAAAGATCGATCCAATAAGAGAGGTTTGTCTTCCACTATATCAAGTGGATACTGGAAGGATCACCAGCCGATATGGGATTTGACAGAGCACCCAAAAAAAAAAAAAAAAAAAAAAAAAAAAGAGTTTTGTGAAATATATTGCCTTGTTCCTTAAACGGGATATGTAGCATCACTGCCCTGAACCCAATATCAAGTAAAAGATTTATAATATCTTGTCAATTACCCAGATTCAGTGCCATCAAAGAAATTCGATTTAAACTTTGTACCACTCTTAGAGCATTGGACTTCACTTCCTCACTCCTCAATCCATCGTCCCGTACACACTAAATTCCGAAGTTGTTAATATGATCTCAGCCATCACCAAACACATCTGCAGAGTTAATATAAGAAAAATTTACAAAATACACCATGTTTTTAGGGTGCATTTAGTAAATTTACATTTAAGAGTCTGCATTCTGTATTTCATTACCTAGTAACAAAAAAAACATATATTTATTGAAAAATAGAAATATTTACAAATTTATCATTATAAAAAGTCAAACGTAGCAAAATCTTTAATTAAAAATAACAAATCATACTCTATATTAAATTATGTAACATTCATATAATGCTAGTTTAACTGTTATATTTCTTTAAGAATTAATTTCTAGAAGTTTATGAAGTTATATTAAATGCTACTTTTTAAAATGGTCCTTTTTGTCGTTGGTTTACAAAATCGGTTGCACTACATGTACGTAATATATGGTGTGATGATATATAATTGGGTTAGACTTCCTTCAACCAAACAAAAAAAAAAAAGGAAAAAAAAAAAAAAATCTTCTCTTCTTTTTGACACCTCATCTATATTAAATTATTGGCCATATTTGACCCACATTTTTATTTTTATTCTCATTCTTCTATTCATTTTCAATCACACATTTTTCAATAAAATAATATTTTTTTATCCCATCAATAACTTTTCCTTCTTTTCAATCACAAATTTCTCATCATATCAATATTTCAAAATTCATTCTTCCCCAATAATTTTCATCAAACACGCTCATTATTTAACTACTTATGTATAAGTAGTATTATTCTTAAAGAATATATCATCTTCTAGTTTTTTTTTTAAAACCAAAAATTGATAAAATATAGTGGTGGAAAAATGAGCGGGCCGGCCCGGACCGCGAATCTTTCGATCCGAACCGGCCCGTGAACGAAAAAAAACTCTCATTATCCGGGCTTACGGGCCGGTCGGCCCGGACCTACAAAAACTTTTTTTATTTTTTTTCCCAAAGATTAGTGGTAAAAAAAAATTTTGTTTTAAAATATAGGCCCGCGTTAACCGCGGGCCGGTTTCCCCAAGACCGGCCCGGCCCTATGAATAAAATTTTCGACCCGTGAACCGGTCCGCTCGATTAGCGGGCCCGTTCGCCTACGAGCGGGCCTGACACGGCCCGCCCATCCAGAATTTTTTTCTTATAAATTAATATATTTTTTTGGAAGAGTTCACGAAAAAATAATTTGAAAATTTTCTAACATTATTAAATGGACAAATGAAATTTATACTAGTAATCATTAGTTACATATATTTGCAATATCTCATCTGGAAAATCAAAACTTGAGATATGTAGAGCATGCACCACAACCAAACTTTGATTTCTGTGCAATAAACTACATTAAGCATCTCAATGCTGAAATTTTGATCATTAGATCAGACAGGAATTCATTTTATTGATAACAAAAAGTTACAAGCATATTGAGGGATACTTCATTAATATGTCTCAACTCCCAAAAGAATAATAAGTATACAAGGGCATATGTGATTGATATTAGGCATAAAGAGAGGACGAGGAGTATTGCTCTTGTTACAAGCAATTAGTGGAGGCAAAAAAGCTCGCGGGTTCGAGACGTCCGGGATCGGCCTGTAAAAAGTCCAAGCCAGGCTCGGGTTAAATCGAGCCTAAGTTCGAGCAGAACCCTCTTTTAGGGCAATGGGGCGAGTTCGGCTCGGCTCGAGATTTTAAAAAATATATAAATATTTTTAAAAAAATTAGCAAAAGAGAGGGAAAACGGGTCGATCCGGGGCTCGAAAAATGCCCGACCCAAAGCTCGAGCCAAGCCTCTTTTTCTTAAACGAGCAAAAGCTCGGCTCGGGCTCGTAAAAAAGCCAGTAGATCTGGCCTGAGCCGAGCTCAAGCCTCAAAGTCCGGCCCACGAATCGATTCGACTCGACTCGTTGACACCCCTACAAGCAATGCAAATATAATTTGCATGGTTGTGCTATGGGTACACAATTTTGTGTATGTAAGGGTGTCTACACCATCAAATGGGGCTGGGGCTCACTTGAATAAAATCACAACCCAAGAATTCATATGTAATTTTCTTCTTCTTCCTTTTTTTCTTTTTTTAAATTTTTATATAACGTTCTTTAAGCAAAGAAGACAAATATAAATATTACTAATAAAAATGTATAATTCTGTTTGATAAATGAAAATTAAAAAATGTCAAGTTAATGGTGCATTTGAAATACTTTTGTGAGAATGATCATTTATACTACTCGATCGAATATTATATGGATAATTGCAGCAACAGACACAAACCTTTTACTTTTTCACATATTCCTCAACTTTCACTTTGTGTCACTCACAATCTCAAACATTTTCAGTGCTACTTTGTGATTTATTCAAATTTATAATGTTTTGTGATTTGTGATTTTCGATTTGAAAATTGGTGATAGTTTAAAATTAAGTTTCTAAAATTTACATTTAATTTTCATACAAATTATGAAACAAATTTTCAATCGAAACGAAAGTCTCAACCTAATTCTTTTAGTAGTACATCTAGTCTTGCCACTGCTTTTAGTTGAGCACACGAATGACTTGTTCAACTTTTTCATCATTAATCAAGAGTGACTTGAACAATAAAATGGGAGATCGATGACTAGTGAATGATAATCCTATTTTGTATATTGTGCGAGAATGAGACAATCTTGCAGTGCTTTCAAAATATAATACCGCAAAGAATGCAATTGTCTGAGCTTACGTTTACAGAGTGAGATTGTATTATGTATGTTTTCTTATTATTTTGAGTTGTATTGGATTATACTTTCATATGTATATAATTTTTATGTTTTACTGTATTTATATATTGATTGATTTTTTTTTAATATAATCTAATTAAATATTAATAAACTATCTCATTATTGCGGTCGTTGACGATCAACGACTGTCCTAGCTTGTCAATATTTTTGGATCCGCCATTGTTGACTATATTCCTTTTTATCCAAACTCCTTTGTCCTAGTTGATTAATCAACCTTAACAGTACGCTGTTTACAATTAAAAGTTTAGCAATTTTTTTTCTATATCTTCAAAGAATTGCAGATGTACCGCCCTCATAGGAACTAGGAAAACAAATAAAAAAATCTAAAAAAAATAAAATTGTTGGACTTTATCATTAACTTCTAAGAATGTTCTCTCTTGAAAGAATTGTAGATGTGTACCCGCGCACACAATTGTCAAAGAATTGTAGATTATGAGTTATAAAAAATTTTCTCTATTGTCAATGAAGTGTAGGTCTGCCCCACAAGAACATATGAAATAGGAATATGGTTACCTTAAAATTAATTTAAATTCATCAGAGAAGACTCAATTGGTGCATTTTTCTTGACCATTGTACAAAAAAAAAAAAAAAAAAAAAAAAAAGTCATATATGGATGTCAGGTTGAGATTGATAGGAATTTTAAAAAAATTATGCATACATCGTACAAAAAAAAAAGAAAAAAGGAAAAATGAAAAGTCATATATGGATGGCAGGTTGAGATTGATAGGAATTTTAAAAAAATTATGCATACAGCGTCTTGGATCATTATAAAAAGACAAAATTCATATAATATTTCATACTTCTCCTACTTTTATAAATAAAAATATATTTTTCACGCCTTCTAGCAAATTTTTTCACGGCTGGTTAACAACCTTTACCCTTTCTTTTCATACCTTATAATCTTACTTTAGTCCTTAGACTTAATGGAGCGAGTTTTAGTCCAAATAAAGCTCTTAAAATTAGAAGAAAGTGGTGAAAGCATGGATTGAAGGAGAGAGTTTTGAGTTCAAATAAAATGGATGAAAACTATCAAATATCTTTATCAAAGTTTATATATATTGAAGAGTTAAAATGGGATGCTTTTTTATCTTAATCTTTTTCCTTTTACATAAATCTACCTCTAGGAATTAATATTTGTGGGTATAGTAATATATCAATTCAACAATGAATAAAAGAGTAATCATTCCCTTTCTTCCTTGCACATATGTTGTTACACTGAAAAAATAGTTTTGTATTGATTCTTTTGTCATTAATTTTATGTTGCATTAGTGAAATTTGGCAACATAAACTACATTTCAACTGTGTAATAAAATGGAAATACTAATAAGTATTTTTGTTACATCTTAAAAGGTCAACTTGTGAAAATTCTTATATATTGATTAGTATTTTAACACTTAATATATATGAGATTTTAACAAGGTTAGCCTTTTAAAATAAAACCAAGTCATAATATTGATCACATATTAAGTTCAAACGAACAACAAGACTAAGACTCAAAACGAGCAAATGAATTTTAAGATTCATGTTCCCAAATGAACCATCATGTTGTGGGGTCGTTAACGGAATCAAATAAATATATACAAACAATAAACAACATATAAGGAATTCCACGCCTTCATTTGGGGACATTAGCAGAATCAAATAAATATACAAACAATAAAAAACATATACGGAATTCTAAAGCTAAACTCGAATTTGAATTCCAAGATTGATGTGTGTGAATGACCACTATCATACAGAGACATGTTAAAGGTAATATCCCACATCAGTTAAAGATAAACAAATAAACAATATATAAGGGTGTAAGTTACTCTTAATGAGTTTGATGGCGGAACTCAAATTTTAATAATTAAAACTTTTTTCAACTAGAAATTTAATCAAATAAGTCAAATACAATTTAATGCATTGCAAAAAAATTGATAAAACAATGAACATAATTGTTAACCTATATTTTCTTTTTCAAACAATATCCATATTTTTAAGCAGGAGTTCAAGCCCGCTCTTATCAAAAAACAGGCTATTTGGCATTGATCACCTCTTCTATTAACGAAAAGAATTATTGAAGAACACTACTCAAGGGAGTTTGGAAGATATGGGTAATTCCACTTT
Source organism: Osmanthus fragrans (assembly GCA_019395295.1). Taxonomy (NCBI): domain Eukaryota; kingdom Viridiplantae; phylum Streptophyta; class Magnoliopsida; order Lamiales; family Oleaceae; genus Osmanthus; species Osmanthus fragrans. Next base: position 10,181,666 of record CM033360.1, on the reverse strand, counting down.
GTTATCATTGTCTGTGGTGCCATCATGTTCAACTGCTAGAGAAGGTTTATTGAGGATATGTACGAGGATGCTAATCTGGTTGCGTATGTTTTTTATGGTTTTGAAGGTGTTGAGACTAGTCAGGGGCTTTGAGTTAAAGCATTTTGAGTTGATTTTGCTATAAGGCGTGTTTGGACCCTGTTTGGTAAATTTTGAATTCCTTGCGAGAATTTTGGAAACCTGGTGATTGAGTTCGGGTATCATTTTGTGGATAATGTGGAAGATGAAAAGTAATTTTTCGTGATGTGAAGAAGATTGATTCTGGTTGAAGAGTTCATTTTTTTTCGTTACAGTCAAACTTATTTTTCCAGGTAGAGAAATTTTGAAGTTTTGTTTGTTACACCGAAATTTGTGTCAAGGTGGAGATTATTGTGTTCGTGATCCAAATTCAGTATAAGGTTGCTTGTTATTGGACCTGAAGATGTCAAAATAGGGTCAAATTGGAAAAAGGTCGAATTTACGGCACTGGACAATCGCTAAATTATCGCACAAGCGAGAGAAGCACTTTGGAGCAGAAAAGCTGTCTCCCCCTTGTCGTTATGCTGCACGGATTTTTCGATTTTCAAGTATTTTTTAACCTAATTTTCATCTTTTAGGTTATTTTTAGGGTTTGTGACGTCCCTTATAAATATGAGACTCTTCTTCCAGTTTTGTATTGTTGATATTGTACTTTTCTCGATTCATCTGTCATTCTCTCTTCTTGTTTTAATTTTGTTTTTACTTGTACGATCATATACTTCGTATTGTGTCATATTAACCTCCTCATTCCCAACAAGTGGTCCAGGTTATAATAAGTGGGTTCTTCTCTATTGTAATCCACTTTAACATTTCATCAAGTCTTCGTAGGTTATACAATGATGTTGAAAAGTTTTAAATTCGATAAAATATATGTTTAAAATTAATTATTGATATTAATTTAAATAAAAATTTTAATTTTAATTCTCACCAAGTAAGAGTTTAACATCATTGAAACTTGTCCCCTTCACATCTACAAAATACTTGAGTCGCTTATTTTACAAACAAATTCCGAATGTAAATCTCATCGCCACATACTACCTTGTCATAATAAAAATAGAAGTAAAAAATAAAACTTCATGATGATAACTGAATGACGAATTCAGGTCCTTCCACACTGCCACTGAGTATTTATTAAAAAGAAAAAAAAAAAAAAAAATGGAAAACCCAATTGAAATGAAACAGCTTCATGATGGGCTCTACAGAAATTCTAGACATGGCTGAAAGTTCTCATGTCCAAATATATTCAAATCAAATAAGCCGGCCTGTGGTATTATATTTGAATCTCAACTAGCAGATATACAATGTAGAAGCTGTACAAATTTGATGATTAAAGCTCCGACGAGTCAGTCCATTAAAAATATTTTCTTATTCATAGCAGACATGGGAAAATAGCAAAAGAATAAATTGACTATAAACAGAAAATGTATTGTCAATAATAGCGTGCTAAAATTCTAAATTTTAAGGTGTAATTTAGCTATAATATTCAAATGATGTTATCCACAACACCACCACTATATATACCATGTTAAGCTTCCGTTTTCTGCACAGCTCTTCACTTCTTCTCTATTATAATTCACTTAACTTTTCATCGTCTTCATAGGTTATACTATTCAAGGTAAACATGGGTGTCTCCAAGTATTTCCATGAACTCAAAACTAATGTTTCTCACAAGAGGCTGTTCAAGGCTTTGATCACTGATAATCACGATGTTTTGCCGAAAGTCTCCCCATCCATCAAGAGCATTGAGACAATTGAAGGAGATGGGGGTGCTGGAAGTGTTAAACAGACAAACTTCTCTGAGGGTTAGTCCAATTATTAAAATCGCAAAACAAAAAACGAGAACGTAATATTTTGTATATGTGCAGTACTATTGTGTAAAATGTTATCAAATATACCATACTAAACAAGTCATAAATTTGTAGTTGTTACAAATAAAAATTAGAAAAAAAAAAAAAGAACATATGCATAAAACTAAACAGTTTTTTCCCAGACTACTATACGACACTAGACCAGATAATGTAAAGACTTGGGGATCCATCTTAAAAGGTCAACTTTATTAAGTTTTTGTACATTTTACTTAATCTCATGAGCATCTGCGTTATATGACAGCGGGTCACTTCAAGCACATGAAGAACAGGGTAGACTTACTGGACAAAGAAAACTACGTGGGCAAGTTCACTTTGATTGAGGGAGACGCACTTGGTGACCACCTTGAAAAGGTATGTTACGAGATGAAATTCGAGGACTCAAAGGATGGAGGATGTGTCCTCAAGATCACCAGTGAATATCATTCCAAGGGTGATGTTGTACCTAACGAAGATGATATTAAAGCAGCCCAGGAACAAACTATGGCAATCTACAAGGCTTGTGCTGATTACCTGATTGCCAATCCTCATGTTTGTGTCTAAATAATTTCCAATTATGGATTTTAAAACGTAAAGGAACTCCTCTGTTTCCTATTTTCTGTGTTTCCATAATAAAGAACTTTGTTCTACTCTTCCGTCGATGTTTGTTCTAATCCAACTGTCATCAAAATTTACGGTACAACATTAAGATGAAATCTTAGCAAAGTTCAGGTCTTTGCCATAATAAAACGAATTTGTTTGTTGATTTCCATCCGCGTCTATTTATTCCTCTTTCATGTGGAATTTTCAATGAATAGTACCAAATTACATGCTAGCTTGCTATTTATATCTATTTCATTGCGATTTGCGATCTAGAGTTGGACTACATAAAACTACATTCCCTTTGGAAAAAGCTGTTTGTACAGCTTTTTTTTACATTAATGTTGACAACCTTCTCACATGAGGGGTCCCACCAATTTTTTTATTCAACATGGGGCCCCTCCTATGTGAGAGGGCTGTCACCCATGATATAAAAAAAGTTGTACTAGCTTTGTTCTCCCTTTAATTATTGTGCTATAGTGCCCGCTTGCTTGACCACAAGGATGACTCACACCCACACACATTGAGAAGAAAAATATTATTTTATTTTCATAGGACCCACACACCCATGTGAAGGTGTGGTCAAAGCAAGTGATCATCCAAATGAGTTGTTTAGCATTTTTCTATCCAAGAAATGAATAAGGACAGAAAGAGCTGCGGAATAGTTACACCTATCTTTTGTACGTTGGATGTTTTTGCTTCATTAATTGAAGTTACTTTAATTATTAACACGTCATTATATTTGAGAAATAGTTATAATGCTTTTTATTTTTACGATTAGACTAATAAGGATATTGATGTTAAGTCAGACTTAAGTTCAAAATCAAGAGTGAACCCCTTGAGTTGTAGATTCCACAACAGAAATATTGCATACAATTTGAAAGTGTAACCACGCTAGTTATTCTTAATCGATTTTGGAAAAATTTATAGTTATTTATTGTAGCTGTGAAACATATGTTCAAGCATCTCTAGAGAATGAATGATTTATGCTAACGTTTGTGCCAATTTTTCATTTTAGTCCCCAAACTTTTTTCTGAATGTGCAATTAGATCCTTTCTCATTTATTTTCAGTCCTTAGCATTTCTTATTTATCCAATTGACTCCTAGCACTCTCATATCGTCGACACACGGTCTGAATCATCTTTTGAGAGTTTGCAATTTACACCTCAAACTTTAAATTTCTTTCATTTTTGTCCATTTTTCACTCATTTCACCCAATTCCATCATTTTGCATTGAATTTCTCCTAACAAAAAAACTATTCAAAATTAAGCCATAATAGTAATCAATCTAATTCAACGGCTTAAATAAACATACGAAATACATTTATCAATAAGGCAAGATCATTCAAAAAAATAAGTAAATACACATGACAAAAAGAGAGAGAAGAGAAGGAGTTTACTATACTTGGAGACTAGAGATGACAATTTAACTTGGCTCGTCCCCAAATGGGGCAAAAAAAATCCGTCCCGACTTGTTGCGGGACGGGGCGGACGTTGGGGGTAGTCCCGTGGCGGGTCGTGGGACGCCCCGCCTCGAACGCCGTCCTGTGAAAAAAAAAATTTTAAAATAGAATTTTAATAAATGGTTAGTTTTATTTACAATTTTATCACATTTTTCTAATCCAACAATTTTATTCTACAATTGTCAATTTAAAATTTTACATAACTAATAATTGTTTATATAATTTATAAATTCAGCCATTCAATCTTTCTATTATAAATAAATTATATAATCTGAAATTTTGAATCATGATAGTTAAATAAATATTTTTTATTTTTGAAAAATTTATATCAATTAATCAAAACAAGTTAATATCTTGATCGAAAAAACTAGAAAAAAAATTAAAATATATAGAATGACCTTTATGTTTTGGGTTAAGGGTTGAACTTTAAATAATAACATAACTCGAATTTTGAAAATATAAAAAAAAAATAAAGAATAAAATTAAATTAAACGAGGTAACAAACGGGGTAAATTCTTGCCCCGTCCCCGCTCCGTCCTATCTAAGGCGGGGCGGGCGCAAGATTGGAGTGAGGCCTTCACCTCGTCCCGAACCCGCCCATTGCCATCCCTATTGGATACTCGTGGAGTACATAAGAATCAAAGAGATAATGAAGTGGTTATTTATGTCATTTCATATAAATTTAACTTGGTAAATAAGAAATATATTTAAAATGTATGTAAATAAAACACAAATATGCGGTGTAACAAAAGATTTGCATGGTGGCAATATAGTCATCCATAATTAAAACAATCAAGGAAGAGGTTCGAGTAGGTTTTCATCAATTTCAAATTTTATGCAGAAGGATATTCATTTCAAATTAATTTAGACATTAATTCGGAATTACGAGTGATTCCAAACCAGAAGTATTGCATAGAATTTGACTGGATAAGTATGCTGATTGTTCTTAATTGTTTTGGAGAGAATTTTAAATAGTTAATGTTATTTGATCAGTTAGTCAGGCCGAATAAAACATGCGTTAAACCAAAACAAATTAAGATTAGAAACAACGAATTTAACATGGTAAACTCAGTCTTACAGACTAAAAATAAATTCCACTTCAAAAACGGGTATTGTCATTTCAAACTTTTAAAACTAACATAATTATAAATGACGAAGAAACTAAAACAGAGAATATACAATGAATTAAGGTCCTAATTATCCAGAATCACTTGATGACAATTGACTAGGAAAAACTGTAATCGTGAAAAATCACAGCATATCTTTGAAAATTGATTAAGAGAAACTCAGAAGAAACAAGATATATTAATCATAATTGATATGCTTGGCTGAGATAAAAAAGTTTACTTGTAAGTAAATATTTATCACTACACCAAAAACAGTTTTTTGCAACGTGCAAAAAACGTTGCCAAAGAGTTTTTGCAGCGTTCGGGCGCACGTTGCGGATTGTGATGTTGTCATAGAGTGGAACGTTTTCGCAATGTTCGCTGCACGTTGCGAAAAAGGGCAACGGCATCATGCAGCGAACGTTGCGAAAAAGGGAAACGCAAACGTTCGCTGCACGTTGCGAAAAAGGGAAACGACAACGTGCAGCGAACGTTGCGAAAAAGGGCAACGGCAACGTGCAGCGAACGTTGCGAAAAAAACGGCAACGTGTAGCGAACGTTGCGAAAAAGGGCAACGCAACATTCGCTGCACGTTGCCGTTTCCCTTTTTCGCAAGTTTTTCGCAACGTTCATCGAACGTTGCAATAAGCATTTTTTTGTTTCAATTATCATATATTTGTTTCATTAATTATTTCCTGAATAAACAATTGTCCAAATGCATTTCTAGTACATATAATCATTGACAACAATTACACAACATGCACCAAGTGTGAAAGTAAAATTAAACTAATATTCCAATTGACAAAAATTTCTAATTATATATTCAACACATTTCTCATCTCATAAAGAGCACATCAAAAATATTGAGATTTTTTTACTTTCTACTGTGTAATCTCATTATCGATCAAAATACTTTACAATATGAAACAAAATATTTCTCTAAAAAAAAAAAAAAAAAAAAGCGTACATAAGTATGCTTCAAAGTTACAATAGCAAATACATAGAAGAAGCTCTTAGAAGAGTCCCGTTTCTGTATCATGACTATGGCGGGTGTAAAATGCAAAAGGTGTCTTGAACATCAAGCTCTTCATTGGAACGAGAATCAGAGAAGACATCAAAATGTGAAGACTCATATCCATATATCTTTTATTCTGTTGAAACAATAGACAACAAGATATAAGACTAACAGAAAAATACAGAGCACTGTGTGTCATTCAATACATTAGCATGCTGCATCTCGAATAGAAGATTAACCAAAGTGAATACTAAAACTCTTCAGGCAAGCATGTTTGGCAACTGGTGGACAAAAATATAGAAATGAAGAAATAAAAACATGCAAAAGTGCAAAAATTCATAGAATACCTTCATCAAATGAGTCTAACACTACTCTTTGGCCAAACAATAGTACTTCCCATGGCTTCATGTAGCACTCGAAATTCATCAGTAGGTCTATATAAGGTCAAGTGACCCATATACACTTTTTCAACCCAAACCTTCCAACAATCTCGTCCAAGTGGCATGTGGTGTACCTTTACGCTTGGGTCGGTTGATGCAATCTTCCCTTCTCCTACAATTTCTTCCTCATCATACCGTTACCAATGCAATAATTGACACCTTGAATTTTTCGAAGGTGTAGTACCTCCGAGGATACCACTTCCTTGTTGGGACTACAAATTCACAGTAAAATAAACATGTTCCCTTTAAAATTAGTATGCTATAGTCTGAATTTATATGAAACAAACAATAAATAATATAAGATACATAACCTGAGGAGTAAAAGCACGTGAACTCATGTCATCTACATTCTTAGTTTGATTATGTAGAATATTACAAAAATTAACAAGTTATTTTACGTACTAAGTTATGTAAAGCTATGGTATCATTTTAGATATAATGATAAAGTATATAACTTGTGATAACTAGAGAAGTGCTTCAACTTTTTCTTCTAGTGCTTCCATCCTTTCTGATTGAGATTGTATTCTTTATGACTGAGTTTGCACTTGGCTTTCAAGTTCTCTCACCTGAGGATTACACTGAATTTGTCCATCGACTTTTGATGGTGTAACCCCAAATCCAAGTCCTCTTACTCTTCCATGACGTTCAGGACCTAGAACCCGAGCAACAGCATCATCACGAATGGAATCTTGTGCTGGTGTATCGGAAATAGATTGGGCGCAATCATCTATCTTTTTCTGCACTTATGAAACTTAATTTTTATACTAGCAAGTGATACATATAATAAGTTTAATTATTATAAGAATGTTGATACCAAAGTTTCGGCAACCGCTTCATTTATAGGTTTCCCATTCCTTCTAAGATGTCCACGAGTCCACACTGTAGTTCTTAACCCTTTTATGTCTGGGTCATTTTTCTTCTGCAATACAAATCAAGTAATTAATTATACTAGTATTCGACATATATGCAAGAAACTCTATATAAACTAACAAGAATGAAGATAAAAAAGAAAATCGTTATAGACAAGTAAAGATAGTTTGTATGTGTACCAAATCGTGAGCCATACGTGGATAACCTTTTCGACCCATAGTATGTAGAAGCTTCTGATTAGTTCTCATTTTGCTGAATTTAGCACTTTTTTCCTATTAAGAAAACCAAAAATAAAAAAAAAAAAAAAAAAAAAATTGAACAACAATAATCAAACATTAATTTTAAGCTCAATATGAACAAACCGACTTACTTTAAAGCCAGCAGAAAGAGTATCTTCTACAAATTGTTTCCATGCTTCTTCAGAGTTGACATTCTTCGGTCTAAGAAGGGAAATAACGCGTGTTCTATTCACAGATGATGTTGTTTGAGTTCTGATTTGTTTTCTCAATCTTGATTTGTACGTCCTCCAGTACTTTCCCATACATTAAAATGTCATTTTTTGGTGGAAATCATCCACATTGAACCTTTGCTGTATTTTGTGCACAAATATAAGAAATGATGTCATTAGGAAGGAAACATATATAATAAATAATGAAAGAAATTATATTATCTATAAATGTACCTGTACAAAAGTCCAAAGTTCCATTTTTTTATCGTCACCCACCGACTGCCAATCCTTAATCACAACAGGCACGTGTTCTCGTACCATGGCTCCAACTATGGTAGCAAATTTGTCAGAGTTAATGCCCACGACTTGCCCAAATTCATTAAATTCAAGCTCCATCTTATGCTTCCTATTTTCAGGAACTGATTTCACTTGAGTTGACCCTCTTCTCTTTTTTGGAGCATCTATATTCGTCGGCAGCATGTTTTGCTCATTAGTATTTGGAGTTATCTGGGTATTTTCACTTGGTTCACTAGAAAGTCTTAGTCTTTTACTAGTCTCTTGAATTGCAACGGCAATTGCAGCTCTTCGACGTTTTGAACTCTTCGAAGCTTGTCATAATGGTTCTCAAAAATTAACAAATATCTTAAAAAGTATAAATAAACATACTGACCTGAGATGCGTCCATCATATAAAGTATATTACCGTCAAGAATAAATTAGAAGCAAATCACTTCAGAGAAAAAAAAATCTGCATCACAAAAGAAAGATTTACCAAACTAATTAATCATTATAACAAAAATAAATTAGGTAAAGTGACATGTTAAAATAAACTTCAAAGATTAATCATTGTACCAAAAACACTTTATCTACTCTTATCAATTTAAAGCATGTGTCATTTATAAGAATATTTACCAAACTAATTAAGTTTCTGTATCATATAATACGCCTTCAACATCTATCCTTGCATAATTCTCATCCTCATCGTGATTGTCTTCAAGTTGGGTTATATCTAATGGAATAGTTGCCCCGTGGGAAGTATCTTCTTCCATATGTATCGCGTGAAAGTCTCTTGGTGATGCTTGCAAAGCAACATACAAATTAGATGTTTCATTCTCTCTAGAATAAAACACTTGTTTCGCCTGTGATGCCAAAATGAAAGGATCGTTTTCAAATTGTCTGTATCCCTCATGAAGATTAACCAAAGTGAATCCATCTTCCTTTTTTATTCCATTCGCGATATTTGCCCAATCACATTTGAATATTGGAATATGAAATGTATTGTAATCAAGCACTATAACATCGTGCAAAACTCCATAATAAAGAACCTTCCCAACAACATGTGCATTATCTTTTGCACTAGATCTACAAATGGTTGTTGCTTCAACTAAAATACCACTATTTTGCCGAGACTTTTCTGCATCTTTAGTGTGAAATCGAAGACCATTTATTATGAAACTGGAATATGACATGGATTGACATCTAAGACCACGTGCAAGCCACTTTAAAGAATTTGAAATGGGTACCAGCAATAATTGACCTTTGATCTGTATTTATTTTAAACATGTTAGGAATGCAAGAATAAACAACATAACTTGGCACTAATTATTTCTTAGATATTGGTCAACCTTATCATCCAGCCAAGCAGCAAATGAGTCAATGTGTTTCTTATGCAATAAATTCTCGTTTCTTACAAGACGTTTGTCAAAACTCTAGAGTTCATCCATATGCATCCTAAGTAAATAACAAGATGTCAAAAACAGGTACTAGTCGAAGAACTTAAAATCTAACGTAGTTATTTGACAAACATACTGTATGTACGGTGCCACTTCTGTACTATTTAGCAACACATAGCGATGAACAACTTTCAACATCTCATCTGGTAGTACAAGTGACTTCCCTTTAAAAATTGTACGTCCTACAACTAAGAAGTCACTCTCATATTCTTCATTGCTTGCAGACTTCGAGCCTATTTCAGATGCTTGTTTTATGTACTTGCTACAAAACATCACATTTTTTTCAACTATGTATCGTTCAGCTATACACCCTTCAGGTCGTGCACGATTCATAACATACTCTTTCAACACTTTCATATACCTACACATTTACCCAAAAAATCATAAAATATAAAATCATGTTGATAATAAATTTCACTTTTGGTAATAACTTAAAGGAATATTACCTCTCAAATGGGTACATCCAACGATATTGGACTGGTCCACATAGACGAACTTCTCTCCCAATATGGATTGTTAAATGGACCATAATATCAAAAAATGAAGGGGGGAAATACCTTTCCAACGTGCATAAAGTTTCAGAAACATCCTCCTCTAAACTTTAAATATTATTCCTATCTACAACTTCTTGACATATTTCATTGAAAAATGAACACAATTTAAAAATGGAGTTCCTTGGACCTTTAGGTAGAAGTCCTCTCAATGCAACTGACAGTAATTGTTGCATTAGAATGTGACAATCATGAGACTTAAGTCCAACTATCTTACACTCTTCCACTGAAATACAGTTTCCAATAGTAGAACCATAACCATCGGGCAATCTCACGTTAGCAAGCCGTTTGCAAAAAAATTATTTTTCTGCTTTTGATAAAGTGTGAGGAGCAGCAGGTAGGTAGAATTTAGTTCCTCTACTCTGAGGATGTAAATCATGCCTAATGTTCATCGCTTCCAAGTCCTTACGAGAGTTAATGTCATCTTTAGATTTTTTTTCCCATCCAACAGTGTACTAATGATGCTCTCGCAAATATTCTTTTCCACATGCATCACATCCAAATTATGACGTACAAGTAAAGTCTGCAAATTAAACATTAATAATGTCACGATATACTACATGCCTTTGGAAGTATTAAATAAAACAGAAAGAAATATTAGAGTTACCTTCCAATATGGAAGCATGAAAAATATTGACTTTTTCTTCCACTTTACATCTGATTGAGCTGTATTCTTCTTCCTCTTTCGCTTAATACTTTTTCCCCAATCATATGCAATTTTATCAACTTCATTAAAATCTTCTTCACCCTTCTTTATTTTTGGCCTAATGTCATTTTCAATATGTCCATCAAACCAACTCTTTTTCATGCGAAATGGATGACTCAAGTGGAGAAATCTTCTATGTCTCATGTACGCAAACTTCCTACCATGTGACAACCATATGGAACATGTATCTTCACGACAAATAGGGCATGCAATTTTCTCCTTTACGGGCCATCCAGATACATTTCCATATGCAGGAAAATCATGTATTGTCCACATCAAAATAGCTTTTAAGTTGAATGAGATTTCGTAACTGCATCATACATCTCAACCCCATCACTCCATAACAATATTAAGTCGTTTACAAGTGGTGCCAAATAAACGTCTATATCATTACTTGGCTGCTTTGGTCCCGGGATCAATAAACTCAACATCAAACTTTCTTTCGACATACATAATGAGGGCGGCAAATTATATATAGTTAAAATTACTGGCCAACAACTGTATTTAGAGCTAAGATCTTTGAAAGGATTAAATCCATCAGTTGCAAGTCCTAATCGAACGTTTCGAGGATTGGATGCAAAATGTGGCCATCTTCTATTTATCATTTCCCAACTTAATGAGTCAACAGGATGTCTAATTTTACTATCTGCTCTTTTATTATTTGAGTGCCATCTAAGTTGTGTCGCCATCTCATCTATTCCAAACATCCTCTTAAGTCTTGGTATTATTGGGAAATAACGCAACACTTTTGCGGGGACTTTTTTTTGAATTTTCTTAGTCCGTTGGTTAACTTTCCATCTTGAGCAACCACATTTTGGACATAAGTCAGCATGTTCAAGCTCCTTTCTATACAGACAACAATCATTCAAGCAAGCATGTATCTTTTCATAGCCCAAGTAAAATGTATTGACAACTTTTTTCATCTCATAAAATGAGTTGGGAAGTGTATTATTCTCTGGCAGCATGCCCCGAACAAGATTTATAAGTTCATCGAAACCACTATCCGAAAAACCATGTCTAGCTTTAAGTTTCAACATGGCAGTCGAAGCTGACATCTTCGTAAATGCCGTACAACCAGGATACAAAGGTATTTCGACATCATCAACCAAATTTTGAATCTCTCCATCTCTTCCATCAACAGGGTTTTCAAGATCTACATCATGTTATACATAGAAGTCCCTAAACATCTTATGTGACTCGGACATTTCCACATCAACTGGATTTAATACACGCTTGGGTCATTCTCCATGAAATACCCAAATAGTGTACGTAGGATCCATTCCCTTAATAACCAAATGTTCATACACTATTTCATAATGATGATGCTTTAGATTCCTACACTTAACACAAGGGCATCCTATCATTTCTGAACATAGATTTTTACGAGCTAGGTCAACAAAATTCCGTGCTCCATCTCTATATTGCTCTGAAAACCTATAAGCAAAATTTCATGATCACTTCATGTGAAATTGTTTAAATTTTGTTTGTAGATTCACGAGATCTTAATCCAGACAATAACCTTGATAATTACAGCCATGCTTTGTCCATTATTATTCTCTCAAACACTGAACAACACAAATACAAATTCAAAACTTAAAAATAAGTAAAAAGTAACTTCTTTAAGGAAATAAAGTTACAAATTAGTGTTTCTCTTTTGGGCCTTGGGATGATCCTAAGATCCATGAATTCCACTCCTAATACAGGTACTAAAAACCAAATGACTTTTTAGGGAGAAAAAAAGAAGAAGGGAAGAATGTTGACGGCACCTTTACTTCATTCCTTGGCTTTTCTCCGTATGCTAACGGCTTATGCCCATTATTTGCATCACTGTATGCCTTGAACTGCTTACTATTGCTTGATTGCAAATGATGCACTTGACATTGAGAAAGTTTTTCCAATTTATCTCTAGTTGAATTTTCTGGGGAAAGAATATTTGTTAGCTAATACATGCATGTAGAATGATCATAAAATTGCAGTTACACCACCAGGTCAATCCCAAAGCAGTAATAAAAAAATTAATAAAAGAACCATCAAAGTCCTGAACTCAGTTAGTCAAATTGTAGCATGCATGTCAAAAATAAAAGTTACACCACCTGATACAAGTGCCAAGAGTATCGAGTAAAATGAGGCCAAAATAACTTCTGGGCAGCTGCTCACTGATAGCACATGCAAAACCGAAGAAGCTTCCCCCTACCCACCAAAAGAACAGAAAAAAGAAAAAGAAGAAAAAGAAAGAGATTACCATTTATTCAAAGGTAAACTTGCAGAGAAACAGAACTATATGGCTTAAACAGAACCAGTTCACTTTAAGACCTGAAACAACAAAGTCAGTTTGGTACAAACTGTCTTTTTGTTGAATCTTGCCCATGCAATATTAATAAGCAATACCCTTAAAATGTGTTACAGATTAACAAATGGTTCTTGCAAAAAGGAGCTAATCAGAAGTCAGCTTCGAGGAACTAGGCACAGAGTTAAGTTAGCAATCAAACAATTCCACCAAAAAATATGAAATCCTCAAGCCATCCCACCCCCCAACAATCACAAATAACCTGGTAATTTTTTTAGTATTTACTTTTCTGCGCGGAATAATTATTTGAATAAAATTTTTCTCTTCATAACACGAGTTTTGGTGCCTTGGTGTCTCTGTCAGCATTTGACTCTTGTTTTGCAAAATAAAACTATTGACTCTACTAAACCTTCGTGAAAAATAAAACCTCCCAGTTAAGGTAAAAAGACCCAAGTAAAGAACTATTGTTTAACCCTGAGTACTTTTACATCATAACCTGAAATTTGGTAATGAGTAAGGATATCCTTTTTTCCTTCTACAATTATGTTTTGTACTTTGAATACTTACTCTCAGTAAGTGATTTATAGGCTATTTTCAGCTTACAAAACACTTAGGCATAAAGAAGATAGGGAACTGATTCCACTTCTTTCTGGTATTAATTACCATTCATCAGAGATTTATTTATTCACAAAACAAAGAATCATCAATTAATAGAACAATACAAATATATGACATAATATATAATCTTGCCTTAGAAAGTGGAAAGATTTGTAAGTAATTTAGCGTGTATATTCTGCTTAAAGAACGCTTGTGAATAAAGAAAATAGGCTTCTGATTCCACTTCTTTTTGGTAACAAATAAATTCATCAAAGTTTCATTTTATTCGCAACCAGAAAACCATCAATGAACAGATCAATACAAATACAAGACATGAAGATCTTTCCTTACAAGGTTGAACAATTTGAGCACTCACTAATCTTAAGTAGTTAGGTCTTGTGAGAGACTAAACAAGATGCGTGATTGGATAGTACTGGACTAAATGATATTTTGAAAACATAAAGGAGAACATTTGCATTAACTGCTTCTAAGTATGTTAACTGCTCAAAATGTGATAGTCTCATAAAATTTTATCTAGGTATGTATTTATCAATAAATGAGAAGGAAAACTTGAGTTCATAATGTAGCAGCCACAATATTTCCCCTTCATATGCCCCACTTTCATCCACAAACCAACATCCCAAGTCCCAGCAACATTCACCTCAATTATGTCCTCCCTCCTCATCCTCCAAAACCCAAGCCAATTTAGCCACCATAAAACAGCCAAACCACCAGCCCTTATACCAAATTCGAACACCTAAAATAAATAATAAAGGCAACAGCAACAGGAGGAAAAAATCAATCGGCAAAACATTTCTGAACCTTGTTTTAGTTTTAGCAGTTGTTGCTTACCAAGTTACCCTTTCCCCCATGGCGGGCAGTTCACATCCTCGGGTGAAACCAGAGTGACCCGTACCTTGGGCAAAGAACCAGTCACCGAAGTAGCTGCCGGCGCCGTCGACAAATTGAGCTAGAGAGAAACTAAGAAGGAGCGATTCGAGAGAGAGACAGTGAGATATTTTATTTTTAGGGCTTGGTCGGTTTAGGAACGAATGAAGATTGAAGGAGGAAATATAGTTTATTTTTTTTTTTTTTTTTTTTTTTTTTTTTAGTCGGGTCGGTTCGGGTAGTTTTAGTCGGGTTTATTTGAGTGACAATAAATAATTTTTTAATTTCAAAACAGTAAAAGAGAACGATCGCGTGATTTTTGTAATTCAAGCATGATTTCATGATAACTTCACGTTTGTCCGTTTTTTACGAATTAGTAGTCCAATTCGATTGGAAACGGGCTAATAAACAATACTCACAACTTTGCCGTGACGTACGTCGGATTTTGGCCAAATTCCTTCGTTTAGGCCCTCGTTTACGCGTTTTTGCTATTTTTGGTAATATTTCCTTTGTCAATTTGAAAGGGAATACGAGGTCGAATTTAGCCAGATATTTGGCAGATTATTTCTTTTATTAAGTATTTCATTATGGTATAATTATTAGGATTTTGCTATTTTTGGCAATTTTCGATAATTATTAGTATTTCATTATGGTTATTTTTTATTTCATTGAATGATATAATAAACAAGTTGTTTCGTTTTCTTAATTTTTCTCTCGAATTATCCATTGCAAAATATCTATTCATTATTCTGTCCGGCGTCAACAATTTTGTAATTTAACAATTCTTTTTTAATTTCAAATTTAAAAAAAAAATGTGGTGAGGTTGTAAAATAAGTATAAATTCTTCAGCCGACTTTTGGCAACGTTCATTGCACGTTGCCAAAAGTAGCATTGGCAACGTGCAATGCACGTTGCGAAAGGGGAGACTTTTCGCAACATACACAGAACGTTGCAAAATCTTCAGATTTTTAGCAACGTGCAATGGACGTTGCGAAAATTCTCCCCATTCGCAATGTGCAATGACGTTGCGAATGCTACTTTTGGCAACATGCAATGCACTTTGCGAAAGGGGAGACTTTTCGCAACGTTCATTGCACGTTGCTAAAAATCTGAAGATTTTGCAACGTTCTGTGCACATTGCGAAAAGTCTTTCCTTTCGCAACGTGCATTGCACGTTGCCAATGCTACTTTTGGCAACGTGCAATGAACGTTGCCAAAGAGGGAACTTTTCGCAACATTCATTGCACGTTGTCAAAAGTTCAACTTTTCGCAACGTACAATGAACGTTGCGAAAAGTGGTATTGGCAACATTCTTTTGAAGAACGTTGCTAAAGGTCAATTAAGTTAACCAATTGCAACATTCATTGATTAGAATGTTGCCATAGACTCCTTTCGCAATATTCATTGATTGAATGTTGTCTTTTGAGTGTTGCAAAAGGTCTTTTTTGGTGTAGTGTATGTTAAAATTATTTTCGTTTAATTTGGTTATACTGCCAAATATGTAATTTTAATGTCTTGATAGTGAAATAAAATGTTATTTTCAAGGAGAGCCATTTTTTACTTAAAAATATGTTAAAAATAAAAGTTTGGAGATAAACCTATTTTTTATGAAGAGAATGAATCTTTTTCTCGAAGGATCAGAAAAAAATGGGTCCGGATCTCCTGCGAGAATGATTTGGAAGATCCAAAACCAAAAATAGTGGTATTTGCTAGCAACAACATAATGGAGGCAGTCAATCAATATAGATTGATCCGAAATCTGATTCAAATCCAATATAGTACCTATGGGTACCTATGGGTACAACAATAGTAAGAGTTGGTTGGCCGCGATGGAAGAAGAGATGGAATCCCTTCACAAGAACCAAACATAAGAGGTTGTTCCATTGCCTATAGGTAAGAAAGCTATTGGTTGCAAGTGGTTGTACAAGAAGAAAGAGGATCAGTCCAAGATCGGTGGTACAAGGCAAGGCTAGTGGCTAAGGGGTTCGCACAAAGAGAGGGAGTCGACTATAATGAGATCTTTTCTCCAGTGGTCAAGCACACTTCCATTCAGGTGTTATTGAGTATTGTTGCTCATGGTGATCTTGAACTGGGACAACTCAATGTCAAAACGGCTTTCTTGCACGGGGACTTGGATGAGGAAATCTATATCCATCAACCTGAGGGTTACAAGGTTGAGGATAAGGAACGTCAGGTATGTCGCTTGAGAAAATAACTATATGGATTGAAGCAATCTCCTCGGCAGTAGTACAAGCGATTTGACTCCTTCATGCTAAAGCATGGTTTCTCCAAGAAGTGAGTATGACTTTTGTGTTTATATTCGAAAACTTCGTGGAGGTAATTATATCTATTTCTCTTGTATGTGGATGTTATGCTTATCGCTTCGAAAAGCAAGGTAGAGATAGATAGGCAGAAATCTCAACTTGGTAAAGAGTTTGAGATGAAGGACATGGGAGCTGCTAAAAAAATACTGGGTATGGAAATTAGAAGAGAGAGGTCGAATCGGCGAATGTTCTTGAGTCAGAAAGGCTACATTGAGTGGGTTATTGCTAGGTTCAGGTTGCAAGGTGCTAAGTTAGTGCTGACTCCATTGGCTTCACATTTCAGGCTCTCTGGTAAACAATCTCCCACTACAGCAGAAGAGAAGGTACGAATGGATCGTGTACCTTATGCTAGTGCAGTTGGCAGTTTGATGTATGCCATGGCATGTACACATCCAGATATTTCATAGGCGATCAGTGTGGTCAGTAGGTTTATGGTGAATCTGGAGAAGACATATTGGGAAGTTGTGAAGTTGATCCTGAGGTACTTGAAAGGTACATCAGATACGAGTTGGTGCTGTGGTGGAGATACTTGTCATATTAGTGGGTTTGTGGAAACAAATTATGTAGGTGATGTAGATAGACGACGATCTACTACTGGTTATGTGTTCAGTATACACAGTGCTCCAGTTAGTTGGCAATCGATGTTACAGGCTACAATGGCACTTTTTATAACAAAGGCCGAGTATATGGCCACGGCAGAGGGAGTGAAGGAAACATTGTGGTTATGGGGTCTTCTAGATGATTTGGGGATTGAGCAGGATTATGTGGACTTGTGGTGTGATAGCCAGAGTACGATTCACTTGGCTAATAATCAAGTTCATCATGCTCGTACCAAGTATATTGACGTCAGGTATCATTTTGTGCGGGATGTCATAGAGAAAGGTGATATTTCTCTTATGAAGGTACACACAAATGAGAACTTAGCAGACATGTTAACCAAAATGGTAACGGGCAGCAAGTTCCAACATTGCTTGGACTTGCTTCATATCAGTCTGTGTTGATATGTCCAAGAGGGCATGGCCCTTCGGGGTGAGGTTGGAATGAGGTGGAGAGTATATGGAGGTGAGATGAACTATAGTGGCTTGATCTCGAGTTCGGATACGTAGGCAACCATGGTCTGAATAGTGCAGTCAGTTGGTGCTTCAAATTTTTCCTGTTGAGGTACAGTTCTTGGTGCTTGCGGCTTCTTCTGGTCTTCATCCAAAATTTGAGGTCTATCAAATGATGTACGAGGTGGAGAATTGTGGGCAAAGAATGGCAGATTTAGCCACGTCATGGCGCCACTCATGGGTGCTATGGCGCCCAGCAAATTGCTGGGAACTTCATAGCCATGGCGTGGCTCATGGACGCCATGGCGTTGCCACCCGGTTGGAAGCTCTAGGAACCGTCCCGGCTACTATATATACACCAGTTTTTTACCTATTTATGGGTCCGAAAATTTGAGGAAAAGTTGAGTGAGCTTAGGAGAGATTTTTACAAGATTGAGGTTGTTCTATCTTGGGTCATAAATCTAAAACTCCATTTCTTTTCTTGGTGATTAACTTGAGGCTTGTTCAAGTAATCATTAGTTCTTCATATATATTGAATTCTCATTCCCCCAAATCTCATATCTTCCTTAATATTTTATTTTTCTTGAATTTTCATAACAAGTGATTTGCTTCCAATACCGATTAAGGTATTATGCTAGGAGTGTTTTCATAACAGTTTACTAATATACCCTTATTTAATTTGCCTAATTATAACCAATTTCCCCACTTAATCTTGAAATTGACAAATATAAATAAGGGTAAACTAGAAAAAAAAATTTGCAAAATTTTTTTTTTAATAAAGAAACAAGACTATGTAATTGGAACAATAAAAAAAAAAAAAAATTAGCCTATATTAATAGGACAGAGAAAGTATTTTTATATTCTTGTGCAAAATCTTCGACTTAAAATTTAGTATGGAGGCAGGTGAGGTGACCCACGATAAATCTGACCTTGTATGATTGAGACGCAATAGTTAAACAATTTTTCATATTTATATCAAGATTTTGTTTCAATGATATTGCTAAACAAGTGAAATGGGAACTTCTAAAATACTTGCATTTCTATTTCGTCCAAACTTTTCTGATTCTAGGAAACGTTTCAGAAACAAAATAAATTAAGAAACTATCTGGAAACTGTTAGAAATTTTTTTAACATGAGATATTCCAAAATTATGATTGGGAGTCACACTTTGTTGTGGGCTTTATTGCTAGATTTAATTAATGAATTAATTCGACTGTTGTCTTTAGGCAAAATTAACAAAATTGCAAGTTTCAACTAAGAAATTAATTTTCAAAAAAATATCATTTTTTGTCTTATTTCGTATTTCGGTTTCCCTTGTTGGGTTTTTGATACCCAATAATCCGAGTTATGATGTAAACGTGGGATTGTAATTTTATAGGCATTGGCTGATGAATGAAATAGTACCAACAACCAAGTCCAAGAGCTCTATCCAGCCCAATTGTATTACCTTTTGGATGTCTTGAATCTTTGCCCATTTAGCCTCTTCTATTAGCCCAACTTAAAGTCTAAACCTAGCCTATTTATAATATAGAAACCCTAGCCATTAGAGGTGTGATTTAGTGTGTGAAAAAGGTGAAAATGTGTGCAACCAAGAGAGAAAAAGTTGCTGGCCATAGGTGACAAAAATTAGCTTCTTTGTGGTGCTAAACTTGGTGGCCTCCTTAGTGGATTGTTTGGTCTCTTCTTTGCCATACTTTGTGGTATTTTCTCCTTGCTTTGTGGCTACAAATCATCACCATAATCTCTTCCTTTGTGGGAGAGATTGTAAAGCAACCGAGGTGAATATATTGGTTGCGGATCAGAGCCAGATTGGATTGGTTGTTGGTAGAGAAAGCTACGTTGAACTGAGCCCGAAAAACACCGTTTTGACGACCCTTGAAGCAAGCTTCCGCTACAAATGGTATCAGAGCTTCATGCTAGTGGATTTGGGATGAAAAATTGACCAAAAATTGATCAGAAAATCGGCAGAAAATAGATCCAAAAGCTGTCCAGAAAATTGCCTAAAATCAGCCCTTGTTTTCGCGTTTTCTGGCAATCCAGAAGAAGCTTGGTGAAATGGAGACCACTGGTGTGACGTGCAGGTGGAGACGGTTCTGACGGTCAAGCGCGTCTAAGATCCGGCGCCGACGACCGGTGGCGCGTGGGGATTTCGGTGCAGCGCGTGGGGGCGCGTACGGCGCTTTCTGGCGATGGGGTCTGAAAACAGTTTGTTCCTAATGTGATTTCTGACCTTTCTATGTTTATAGTTTTTCATTTTAGGTACTGCAGAAAAAGTTGGACGATTTTGCCCTTGGTGGAATGTTGGTTGGAACTGCTGCATATTTGCTGAATCTTTAGGGCGAATAGTGGTGGCCATAAAGCAGCAGATTCGCATCTCTCATAATTTACGGACTCAGATAGGTCCGCTCTGGTAAATTGGCTTATCCCGTTGAATTTCAGCATTAGCGTGTCATCATGTGGGGTGACAATAGGATTGTGATTACCGTGAAGGGGTAACATTGTACTAGAAATTTAGAGATTATTTGCTATATTTGAAGTGTTGAATTTCGATTGCAAGTTGGTTATTGATTTCGTGCTTTAATTGTCATCTAGTTACTGTATGAGATTGCATTGCATTGGAAATTGAAATTTTTGTTATCATATCTTCTGTTGCGTTAATTATCCTATTAGAACATTTGGACCTGGTCTGTTCGAACATTTCCTTGATCTAAGATCGTGAGTCTTACGAAACCCTGGGAATTTAGAACGGTGTATACTGTGACCTTAGGATTGTTTTGTGTGACCTAATTGTATACTTTGGTTGTTCTATTTTCTAAAAATGACTTCGCATTTTGAAGTTGGAATTTTCAATAAGAAAGGGGATTTTACAATTTGGCAAAAAAAGATGAAGGAAATTTTGGTTCAACAAAAGGTTTCGAAAGCCATAGATGGCAAATTTCCTGAAAATTTGACTAAAGTACAAAAAGAAGAATATGATGAACTTGCTTACACTTCAATTATTTTACACCCATCTAATGCTGTCATGAGAAAAGTTGGAAAAATCGACTCTACAAAAGAACTTTGGGAAAAATTGGAGAGTTTATATTTGCTTAAGTCTACTCCTAATAAGTTGTACTTGCTTGAAAAGTTTTTCAGTTTTAAAATAGATCCTTCAAAGGATCTTGATGACAATTTGGATGTCTTTAACAAACTTGTGCAAGATATTGTTAATAGTGATGAAAAGGTGCCTGAAACCTATAAAGCTATAATCCTGCTTAATTCTATGCCTGAATCATATAGAGAGGTTAAGAATGCTATTAAGTACGGTAGGGACACCTTAACACCCGAGATTTTCATAGACTCATTTAGAAGTAAGGAGATGGAGATCAAGGTTGAAAAAGAAGATAATAGGAGTGGTGAGTTACATACGATGATGAGTAGAATGAAGTTTAAGCAAATGAATTTGGGTAGAGTTCAAGACAATAGTGATTCGAGTAGTGACTCGAGTGATGAGGGTGGTAAGAAGAAGGGCAAAGGATGGGACAAGTCTAGTGGTAGAAGGTGTTATAGTTGTGGTAGAACTGGACACTTTATTAGGGATTGTCTTAAGAATAAGGACAAGCAGAAAGGTAGGATGAGAGATGAGACGAATGTGGCTATAGGGTCGAGTTATGACCCTAGTGAGGTTTATTAAGTGTAAACCTAGTTATTGCATTGCATCTGTGTGTAATTCTTTTTGCATGTGTGCGAGTGCTTGATTCTGTTGCATGTTGTATGTTACACTTTCAATGTGTTTGACGTGTAATTATATGAATTAATGTGACTTGAATACTTAGTGTATGTGTTTGCATGCATAGTGGGTTTGTGATGTATTAGCAGTAAGTGTGTGTGTGTTGGATGTCTATTGGTAAGGTGGAGTATAGATGTCTAGGGGTACATTGTGATTTGTACCGGGGGATGTGGAGTGGAACATTTAGATCACGAGTGGAGATGTGATCAAATGTCTAGAATCCTTTATCAGAAAGAGACCCTGATCAGGTGGAGTGTGAGAAAGGACACTTCTATCACTTCTGTTAGGTGGAGCCCCAGTATCCACATAGTTTGGGAGAAGTGATGAGGTGATAAAGGATTATCCCAAGAACTTAGGATCTATTATGACTTACCAGTTAGACATGAATTGAGTGATTAGTCTAGTGAGCATGGTGGAGCGATGAGTAGAGATATGTGTTCCCGAGGTGGGAGTAACAAGGAATGGGATAGGATAAGTGTGGAGAGATCTTTTCGTAGGGTCATTTATGCCTTTGTTGCATATGTTGACCGTATGTTGATTAACTTTGTGTTAATCTGTTATGTGTGAACGTATTTGAAAAAGATCTGTATGTGTTATCCTATAGTATATCGGTATAGCATGTTTTATTTGCTCTTGACTGTCATTGTGATTATCTGCTTCTACTTGGGTGCTCTTGACCTTAGCCCTGGTGAGTACATGGAGCAGATATGGTATGTGTTTCAGGTTGGAAACACGAGGTAAGATCTGTGATACCAATTTTATTGGTTACCTTAATTATGCAAGTATAAACTATATGTTTTGTTTGATTGCAGGTTTATTGGGAATCAATGTGGAGATTGTTGGGTTTTTGATACCCAATAATCTGGGCTATGATGTAAACGTGGGATTGTAATTTCATAGGCATTGGCCGATGAATGAAATAGTACCAACAACCAAGTCCAAGAGCTCTATCCGGCCCAATTGTATTACCTTTTGGATGTCTTGAATTTTAGCCCGTTTAGCCTCTTTTATTGGCCCAATTTAAAGTCTAAACCTAGCCTATTTATAATATAGAAACCCTATCCATTAGAGGTGTGATTTAGTGTGTGAAAAAGGTGAAAACCTGTGCAACCAAGAGAGAAAAAGCTGCTGGCCATAGGTGACAAAAATTAGCTTCTTTGTGGTGCTAAACTTGGTGGCCTCCTTAGTGGATTGTTTGTTCTCTTCTTTGCCATACTTTGTGGTGTTTTCTCATTGCCTTTGTGGCTACAAATCATCACCATAATCTCTTCCTTTGTGGGTGAGATTGTAAACCAACCGAGGTGAATATATTGGTTGCGGATCGGAGCCGGATTGGATTGGTTGTTGGTAGAGAAATCTACGTTGAACTGAGCTCAGAAAACACCGTTTTGACGACCCTTGAAGCAAGCTTTTGCTACAAAATTGTTGGGTTTTGATACCCAATAATCCGGGCAATGATGTAAAATCGATGTTGGATAAATTATATTGACACCCTAGTAAGAGCTCGACCTGGAAACAATTTGGGGCCACTAGAAGCAACTTAATTGAGTTAATGTTGCTCGTAGCCCAACACTTTTGGACGGCCCAAGTTTTGGTTTTCATTGTGGTGATATATTGGTTATTTGGTTGTTGGCCCATTAGTTATTTGTTTGTTAGCCCATTATTCTTGGGCTAACTTGAGATAACCTAATTGACATATATATATATATATATATATATATATATATATATATATATATATATATATATATATATATATATATCCCATTCCATTTGCTTAAGCCGTGTGTTGTTGGTTTTGTGTGAAAAAGGAGAGAAACACGAGTTTTGGCGGTCTTTGTTCTTCTTCTTCGAGGTTCAAATTACTACTCTATTTCTTCTTCCTTTGTGGCTTGCAAATCAATCACCAAGAGCTCCTTTGTGGGGTGAAAACTTGTGGCAACCAAGTGCTAAGTTGTGGGTCGAGCTATTCTCGGTTGGTGTCTATTTGGAGGTGAAACTGAGCCCGAATCCATGATTTAAATAAGATTATTTCTACATCCCTCAACGTTCCCATGCAACTTAGGCTTGTAACATTTCTTAACGCAGGTACTCCTTTCTCTTATGTTAAACACAAGGTTGATTCTCTCGACACTAAGAACTTTACGACAAAGTACAGTTTGATCGAATGAGCTCTTCTTGGCGACAAGCTTGAATCAATTCATTACAACTCAAAATTTGAAGATTCAGGAGCAATGGAGGATGCATTATCAAGATCATAATCGAGTACCATACCAAGGGTGATGCTGAACTCAAAAAGGAAGAGATTAAGGCAATCAACGATCAAGCCTTGGGATTTTGCAAAGTTAATTATATATTTATTTCCTAATATGTCTGAAATAGAAGAGTGATGTCTGAGTTTAATATACGTGTGAAGTCCTAAGTTTCTTTGTTTTCTGTGTTTTTCGTGTGAAATAAATTAACTGTATTGTTTTACCATTTCGTTGGAGGCAACCATGGGGACCTTGTCAAATAAAATATGCCGTTTCACTACTACGTCTAAAATGTTATTTTTGGTTTTCTATTTTCAGTTTAAATCAATGAAATTTATTGCCTTATATACTAGCTCTAATTATTTATTATGGGTGGTTATATTGCTACCATAATTTTTATTTGATACATATACACCACATTTTAATTACGATTAAACTCCTCAATCTTTGCTATTGTAGCTAATATTTTCTAAACTTTTTTTTTTGGGTCAAATTCTTATCTTTTAACCTTCCATTAATTAGTAACGTGATGTGATCCAGGATGCGCCACGAACTATCAAGATCCCAAGCATGTTGGAGGGAGAGTAGAGCTAAGTCGAGACTTCAAAGAGTTGATAAAAGGCATAAATTTATTTATTCAGGCAACGGAGTCCATAATATTGAAGACAACATGTCAAGGAACAAATTTGATGTTGGGGTCGAAGGTCGAAAGGAGTTGGAAGGTGCTCGACTCAAGAAGCCGAACTCGAAACCAAAATGAAGAACCATGCGGCCGCATGGTTCCTAGGCAATGCGACCGCATACAATGGTCAGACACTTTCAAGCGTTGAGACTCGATAACCATGCGGCCGCATGGAAATCAACGTCGCGGCCGCATAGAAGAAATCTTGGACGGATTTTTATATTTTCCGCGAATTTCCATATTTTGCTATCTTTCTTATTTTTGGCAAGTTTATTATCTTTGAACTCTAGAATTTCGTTATTTCCATAATTTTAGGGTTTTCCATAGTTTCCATATAAATATGAATTTTATTTTATTGTAAGTTAAAGGTTTTGACATAATGAATAAAAAGAGTTTTCTCTCAATTGTTCTTCATGAACAACCCTTAGAACTTATCAAATATTGATTGAATATTTGTGGCGTTCGACAACAGAACTTATCAAAGGATTGGACTACCTTTGTGGCGTTCGAAAATCGGGGTTCTAGTGTCTGCACTTCAACGGATTGAAGGTTAATATACCTTAAGTTCTTGAGTCGTGAGGCTCGGGTCAAGATCCTATCGTCTACAAACCTGAATTTGGGCTTTCCCGGCGTTTTTGAATTTATTCCGTGAGTTCCATGCGATTCCCCCAACCGGGATCTCATCAAGTGGTATCAGAGCTGGTTCTAGATTCAAGTTATATTTTTTATTTTATTTTATTTTCTTTGTTTTGAGTCTTTTTATGTTCTTCATGTTCTTGAATCCAGTAAATATTTTGAGTCTTAGATCCAAAAAAGTAAAAAAAAAAAAAAAAAAAGTCAAGTTATTTTTGTGCTCAATTTGAGTCTAAATCGACTTCCGTTTTCTTTGTCTTTCTCGTAGTCAAATTTTCGAGTTTTGTAAAAAAAAAAAATATATATATATATATATATACTGTTCACGTCAGAAATTTATAAAAAAAAAAAAAATTATTTTTTTATTTTTTAATTTCTTGGAAATTGTCCAATATTCTATCATCTATCCTTATTCCAAAATCCATTGTGTTCAATCCAATCCAAATTCAAGAACCACTTTCTTGAATTAAATTCTCACTCATCCAATTATTTTCTTGAGTTTTTTGATTACGCCTACGTTAAGGATGGATTATGATTGGGGACTTGTTTTTCAAACCCGGTGCTTTGTGGGTGATACGGTGTGCAGTTTGGCCATTGATAAGGAGCATATATTTAATTTTGTCAGTATCATTATGGTGAAAAAAATTGGGATTACCTTTAAAACAACATCCTAGGCCTTATCGGTTGACTTGGTTGAAGGAGTGTGGGAAGGTAAATGTAATCAAACAGGCTTTAGTGAATGTCACAATTGGGGGATATAGTGATAAGGTGTGGTGTGATGTAGTCCCATTAAAATCCTTTCATATTTTGTTTGGGAAACCTTGGAGACATGTGAGGAAGACTGTGTATGATATGGGGAGGAATACGTATAGGTTTCTTCAGAATGAGAAGCACATAACTCTGGTGGGTTTGACACTAGCACAGTCTCATGCAGATCAATGTAAGGTGAGGGGTGAAGTGGAAAGAGAAAAGCAAGAGAGTGAGATGACCATATTGAAAGAGAGCAACGTGGTTGATTTGCAAGAGCTAAGGATAGGAAGGTTGAGATGGAGGATGATGAATTGAAAAATGCAGTTGACATTAAGGAGAAAATAGTTGAGGTTGTTCAGTATGAGGGTGAGAAACTAGAAGTGTGTGTTGAGCAAATGGTTGAAAATATTGTGGGGAGTGAAGAGCAAAGTTTTATCGTTAAGCATGATGTGGTGGAGACGATACATCATGAGTACGAGGACTTATATTTTGTTTTTCGAATTAACAGTTTCAATTGTGTTTTGCTTAAATCTTTCCTTCAGGCTGTACATTGTACGTGGGAGTTCATGCAACAACAATGGGTGATTAAATTTGTGCTGCAATACAACCATATCTGCGAGATGGGTGGGTCCCGTGTATTGATCTTATGCCATGGAATGAAAAATTTTCCATTTGATCCAGGTGGTGTAGTGATGAGCTGGATAGCAGGTTAGTTATCCCCTACGCGATCGCAAGGCATGGATTCAAGGACGAATCCTGTAGAAGAGAGAGGGGATGATGTGATCCAGGATGCGCCACGAACTATCAAGAACCCGAGGCATGTTGGAGGGAGAGTAGAGCCAAGTCGAGACTTCAAAGAGTTGATAAAAGGCATACATTTATTTGTTCAGGAAACGAAGTCCATAATATTGAAGACAACATGTCAAGGAACAAATTTGATGTTGGGGTCGAAGGCCGAAAGGATTTGGAAGGTGCTCGAGTCAAGAAGCCGAACTTGAAACCAAAATGAAGAACCACACGGCCGCATGGTTCCCAGGCAATGCGACCGCATACAATGGTTAGACACTTCCAGGCGCTGAGACTCGATAACTATGTGGCTGCATGGAAATCAACGTCGCGGCCGCATAGAAGAAATCTTGGATGGATTTTTATATATTCCGCGAATTTCCATATTTTGCTATCTTTCTTATTTTTGGCAAGTTTATTATCTTTGGACTCTAGAATTTCGTTATTTCCATAATTTTAGAGTTTTCCATAGTTTCCATATAAATAGGAATTTTATTTTATTGTAAGTTAAGTTTTGACATAATGAATAAAAAGAATTTTCTCTCAATTGTTCTTCATGAACAACCCTTAGAACTTATCAAATATTGGTTGAATATTTGTGACGTTCGACAACAGAACTTATCAAAGGATTGGACTACCTTTGTGGCGTTCGCAAATCGGGGTTCTAGTTTCTGCACTTCAACGTGTTTAAGGTTAATATACCTTAAGTTCTTGAGTCGTGAGGCTCGGGTCAAGATCCTATCGTCTACAAACCTGAATTTGGGCTTTCCCGACGTTTTTGAATTCATTCCGCGAGTTCCATGCGATTCCCCCAATCGGGATCTCATCATAACGTCTTGTCCTTGATGATGATTTTTATTAAAATATTTTATTTTCATACTTTTAAATAAGGGGAAAAAAAATTATACTTTTTATTTATTTATTTTTATGTCATTTTAACGGACTTTTGGATATAACATTATTAACAAATAAAAAATGTATTAGTTAATGAAAAGTTTGAGGATAAAATGATATGAAAAATTGTTAGGGACATAAATGTTATAGTGAGCAAAAATTAAGAATCTTAAGTGCAATTAAAATGTGATATAAGAAAAAAAATTATGATGTGAATGTAATTATCTAATAATTATAGCTACCCAAAAATGTTATAGCCATGGATGGAGCCCAATTAGGTCCGCACAAAATTTTTGGGCCCAACCCAATTGTTTTATTTTATTTTATTTTATTTTTTAATATTTTTTTAGCTATGATTCACCACTACCGGCAGCCCAACCCAAGAGTAAATCCAAAATCCAACCCAATATATCTAGCAATCGTGCTTCACAACCCGTATGAATGACCACGGGGATAACACCACACATATAAGAGAGTTGGAATTATTTTATTCGCATGGAACCCACGCATTCCATGTGAAGGCGCGGTCATCGGGAGTATCAATCGTGGTGGTAAAGTAGCTTAATTCTAATCTAAACCCTCACCAATCACACATTCATCGCCTAATGTGCAAAAACGGACGATTACTCTCAGCCTCTCATTGTCTCACTCTCGTCTCTATGAGCCCTCAATAGCGCCGACATCGCCTTTCCCTCCATCAATACCATCAGTAGCAGTACAGCAGCAATTTCTATGCTCTAACCCTCGCAACTCCTAACAGTCCTCTCTCTCTCTCTCTAAAACTTATCCTCCACGGCTCTACCATCACCAGCGACCCTGAGGTCTCTTCTACCAGCTGCATAGTTCTCTTCTGTAACGACAAACAAATTTGGTGTGAGGTTTGATTCTTGGTTACTATCTTCATTGCTGTTATATGACAATAAAATTTATGTTTTTTATGTGTGGCTCTTGACTTTTAAGGAAGAAATGAAATATATATCTTCATGAAAAAATAATCCAGATGTGTAGGATTCATTTGTTTATTTTTCTATTATGTTTTCCGTTTGATTTAGTAATTTGCACATTTATATTGGATTGAAAACATGGTGAATTTTTTGACCGACAATTTTACTTTAGAATACTGTCTTTAATAATTGATTTCTTGTTTTTAATGTAAGATATGTTGAAAAAATCGGAGTTAGCTAGTGTGTTTTAAGAACATCTCCAATGGGCTCTCTAATTTTAAAAAAAATATTATACAATTTAAAGAGTATCTATAAATTTAAAAAACAAAAATTTTAAAATACTCCAATAGTCTCTTTATTTTTAACATTTAATTTTACCATTCTCAATATATATTTATTATTTTTTTCATTTTTTTATTTTTACCATTTTCCCTCCAATAATTATATCATTATTCAAGTATATGCATTTAATTAAGTCAATAAAATGAACATTGGAAGTTGGAATCTTTGAAACATTAAATTTGGAGAGCCAAACTCACTCTCTATTTTAAAATGTTAAATTGGAGAGTCTTTTGGAGTAAAACTTTAAAGATTCACTCTTTAAAATAGATAGCATTCCACTTTTAAATAATCTCTTAAAGATACTCTAACTATGTATTAATAAAACACATGTTCACATATTAGAAGTGTGTGCAGTATGATTTGTAGCTAGTTTTTTTTTTTTTTAAACATCCATCTGTTTGGGAACTTAATTGGATGTCGTGCTAAGGTTGAGAGTATTTTACTTGATTTTGCTTGATAGGCATAGGTTGATTTGGGCTTAACTTGCTTTTGCTTCCAATATCTTGATTTTGCTTTCAATTACTTGATTTAGGCTTGACTTGAACCCATTCTCAAACTAACAATAATGTTTAAAATCAGATATCGAATGAAGAGATTGTTTTATATTTTTCTCATCATTAAATTCAAGACTAAAAACTTAGGATCCGTTTGATAGGAATAATGAAATTTGGATAGAAAGCAAAACGAATTTGCATGTAATTGAATTGCTTAAAATTTGTTTTTACTGAGAATTATAATTAATTATGTCTCATTGGTATAATTTTACACCTGAAAAATGTAATACTTTTAGTGTCCATTTGTCATTGCTTTTCATGAAAATTGTCAATTAAAGTGACAAATTTTGCTACCATTGGGTCTAGAATTTGTTCCAATTGTCAAAAAATTTTAAAAATTTTAATTAAAAAATGATACCGAATATCATTCATTTGGCTTTATTTTCCATGAAAATTGTCAATTAAAGCGATAAATTTTTTTTTACCACTGGGTTTAGAATTTTTTGCTATTGCCAAAAAAAAAAAAAAAAAAAAAAAAAAAAAAAAAAAAAAAAAATAGGGGGCAAAACTTGGAATTGCCTTTCCCACAATGAAAAGTGGGAATTTAGGCACGTGGGGGGGGGGGTGTGAATTGATTTTCCTAAGAAAAAAATTGGTATCAAACAAGGAGAAGTTGGAACTAGGTGGAAAAATGTATCTAATCAAACAGGACCTTAAAGTTAATCATCGATTAATTTGTGATGGCACTAAATGAATTTATTGGCTCCACCCCTGGCTGTAGCCTAAAAATATATGCTCACAAAGAACTCATAAGTTACACATTACTTGAAAATCGATAAGTTAAACACAGCCACAAGAAAGGTCCAACCCAGCCGAAAGAAAATAAACCCACAACCTAGATACAATAGGATTGAATCAGACCAAACAATTCGAGAGGAAAAAAAAAAATAATTAACAACTCTTAAAAAAAAAAATCCAAATCAAGCGTAGGAAAAAGAAATATACAACCTACATAAAATCTATTTTTCCTTCTCGGCCAATTAATAAAAAAAGAATTTTGTTACTTGTACAATATTGATTGACAACAATGGTTGACAATCATCTCACATGAAGGGGGCCACGATTTTTTTATTTATCGTGGGCCTCCCTCCCATGTGAGTGATTGTCAACCATTATTGTCAATCAATGTTTTACAACTAGCATGGTTGAATAAAAAAATCCGAACACAAAGAATTGCCGAATAGGACCACAATCAACGATTAAGTTTTAAAGAGCATTAAACTAAGCACTAGAAAATTAGGTCTCTGAAACATCACGAATCAAAGAGTACAAACCGTGCAATTAGCAAGATTCAAGAGAAATGAAGAGACGATGCACAGAGTTACAATAGGTCAGACTCATAGGGAAACTTCGAGAGATCGAGTTGAGAGGAAAGAGATGACTTTAGTTTTGGGACAACTGAGAGAGAAAATCGAAGTTAGCGAGTGTGCTTTAACTATGTATTAATAAAACACTTGTCCACATATTAGAAGTGCGTGCAATATGATTTGGAGCTAGATTTATAAAAAAAAAAAAAAAAACTTCCGTACGTTTGGGAACTTAATTGGATGTTGTGCTAAGGTTGAGAGTATTTTACTTGATTTTGCTTGATAGGCGTAGGTTGATTTGGGCTTGACTTACTTTTGCTTCCAATAACTTGATTTTGCTTTCAATTACTTGATACCATTCTTAAATAGCAATAATGTTTAAAATCATATATCGAATGAAGAGATTGTTTTATATTTTTCTCATCATTAAATTCAAAACCAAAAATTTAGGATCCGTTTGATAGGAAGAATAAAATGTGGGTGGAAAGAAATCGAATTGCATGAAATTTAATTGCCTAGAATTTGTTTTACAGAAAATTGTAATTAATTATGTTTGATTGGTACAATTTTTACCTAAAAAATGTAATACTTTTTGTGTCCGTTTGGCTTTGTTTCTATTGAAAATTATCAATTATAGTGATAAATTTTGCTAGCATTGAATCTAGAATTTGTTTCAATTGTCAAAAAATTTAACAAAAATAAAAAAATTAATTAAAAAGTGATACTGAATACCATTCGTTTGATTTTGTTTTCCATGAAAAATGTCAATTAAAGGGATTATTTTTTTTTTTATTATTTTTTTTATCAATAGGTCTAGAACTAATATAAAAAAAAAATGGTGATTCAGTGAAAAGTTGGAGTTTGGGCGCGTGGGGGTGGGGGTGGGGGTGGGCTAGGAATTGGTTTTCCTAAGCAAAAATTTGGTATCAAACAAGTGAAAAGTTGGAACTATGAAAACTTTTTCCTAGTTCCATTGAAAATGTATCTAATTAAACAGGACCTCAAAGTTAGTCGTCGATTAATTTGTGCTGGCATAAACGAATTTCTTAACTCCGCCCCTGGTTGTAGCCTAAAAATATATGCACACAAAGAACTCATAAGTTAGACATTACTTGAAAATCAATAAGTTAAACACAGCCACACGAAATGTCCAACCCAGCTGGAAAGAAAATAAACCCACAACCTAGATACGATAGGATTGAATCAGACCAAACAATCTGAGAGGAAGAAAAAAAAAATTCAAATCGAACGTAGGAAAAAGAAATGTACAACCTACATAAAATCTATTTTTCCTTCTCGGCCAATTAATAAACAGATCCGAACACAAAGAATAGCGGAATAGGACCACAAATCCTCTAATCAACAATTAAGTTTTAAAAGAGCATTAAACTAAGTACTAGAAAATTAGGTCTGTAAAATATCACGAATCAAAGAGTACAAACCGTGCAAATAGCAAGATTCAAGAGAAATGAAGAGACGACGCACAGAATTACAATAAAACTTCGAGAGATCAAGTTGAGAGGAAAGAGATGACTTTAGTTTTGGATGCAAGAGCTTAAGCAGGGTAGAAACAATGGTATTATTAGGGCATATTAGGGATTTTCTTTTTCTTTACATGACGCATCTAAAATGACGTTATTTTTGTGAAAAAAAATGAATAGTGCCAAAATAAACTGGCTCTTATTAGTTTGAGACTAGATTACACTCATATCACAGAATCCATTTGATTAATTTGTGTCTTTTCAATTTAATTTATGCCCTGTTTGGTACCCATTCTCATTCTCATTCTCATTCTCATTCTCATTTTCATTTTCAACCACACATTCTTCAATAAAATAATATTTTTCATCACATCAATAACTTTTCCTTCTTTTTCAACCACATATTCACCATCACATCAACCCAAAAAATTCATTTTCTCTAACAAAATGACTACCAAACAAGCTATTAATGAACTATAATCGTGGATTCAAATGGTCTTTTTCGAAATTTGGGAATCAAAGTGCAATATTCATTAAAATCTGAGGACCATCTCTGTCAAAAAACAGATCATAGATCGCCCAAGAATTAAACCATAGATCGCCCAAGAATCTACATATTCCCCAAATACGCAGGGACATGGATCAAGTAGTTGAAGAAGTGGAGAAAGTCAAGAAAGATTTCTTAGAAACATACAGCCAAACAGTCAAATACGTTGATTCCATCCAAGAATATGGGAAAAAAACAAGAATTACAGAAGGAATTGAAATTGAAGAAGAGGAGAAGAAAGATTCATTGCCAAGATTAAATGGGTTGGCTCAGGATGGTTTGAATATGCTCCAATCGCTCCAGTTCAAGCTTGATATCCTGTCACCACAGCTTCCCTCCGTTGATTATGTTGAAAAGGCTCAAGATTTGGCTCAATCTTGGAAAAATCAAATCCAAAGGTGCCCACAAATTTTTCTTTTTCTTTTTATTTGATTTTAATTTGATTTTTCCAGTTTAAAATTGAATTTTTGTTCATATCTACGTGCATTGATATTTGGCCCTGTTTTTTTTATGCAATTGAACAAATTTACATGCTTCTAATTATATGCTCATTCACGTGTATCTGTGTGTGAATTATGTCTTTATGTTGCTTCTGTTTAAAAAATGTCAAATTTTGCTTGGAAAAAATTCTGTATGTAATTGTATTTGTATTTTGAATTCGTATATAAGTGTATGTTTCTGTTAATTGTGTTATGATACTAAGAAAACAATAAATTATATATATCTGTGTATTATTTTTGCAAGTATATGCTTATGGAATGTGTGTATTTGTTTTAGTAATGTGTTCATTTTGATGGTGTTGAAGGGCTCAAGCTTGGGTGTTTGCACAGAATAACCAAGCTCGATGGAAAATATTAATTACAGTTCAAATGAATTTGTTTAATCTCTTGTGCGCGCTGTTTTGGTATGCTAACAGGTTGTGAATTTTATTTTTTTTCATTTTTTTTTTTTTTTTTTGTGTGTAATTGACTTTATAGGATTTGATGGTTGTCTCATATTGCACACCCCCACCCTTCCACAAGTACAGAAAATGTAGAACACCCAATATATATATATATATATATATATATATATATATTTTCTTGAATTTCTTCCATTTTGTAACATCAAGCTTCTATTTGCTCCTTTGGAATCTTTAATTACGAGGAATGTGTGAACAAACTCAATGGGAATCAACAACAATATACTCAGCTTTATTCTCAAACAAATCTTCTGCAACCTAATTGGCAACTTATTCTTGGTGCATCTCTCCTTGTAAGCTGTTTTAGTGAGAATAAATAATAACCGATATCAATTGTCCGTGCAATTTCATTTTTTTCCCTTCATGGGCATCTGTTGTGTATATGTGTGGCTATGAGATTCTACATCGTTGAGGAGGAAAGACAAGGAAAATGAGTAGGATGGAACATCGTTGTATCCTGCTTTAGATTGTTCATAACAAGTACGGAAAGATACAATAGAGTTTTTGTGGAGCTTGGAATTAAACCTGAGAATGGAAACACCAGTTTTCATGTAATTTTTCTAAATTAATTTTCAATTTTACTTTCCCACAAGTTTAGTCTAATCAGAGAGTCAAATAATTAACTTAGGTAAAAACTTGGTTTTCACTGGGATATGCCATAGCCATCCTCTCGCAGTTGCTTTTATCTCCTTTACTATTTGAGCATATGCTGCATCTCAAATAGAGGTCTGAATGTGAACACGTGTTTGTTTCTGCATTTCTGATTGATACTTTAAATTCCACTGTACAATAGCTTATTTACTCATTTACTGTTTGAATTTTTAGTCTACGGATAGGCCTAAGGAATGCTAATTTGCAAGCAAAGGCAAACATGAAGAAATCTGCTCAAAAGGAGGTAATTTGCCAGTTTTGTGTTCATTTTCTATGTATATGTGAGTTTTTTTCCTGGCCTCATATATACCTTTTATCGATTCAACTGGTAGAGAAATCATTGCAACATTTCTTTTCCGGTAACTTCAAATTGAAGTTTCAGACATTGCTATTTTCCTTATAAGTTATATTTTATTCTATCAAGTACTCAATTGTAACACCGAAGTTGCTGTTTACAGAGAGAGCTGCTTTTGGGAGGTGGAGAAGAATCTACCATTCGCAGGCGTAATCTACAGTATGTATATTGGCTATCCATTACAGTATTGAAAGAATTAATGTATTCCGTAGAGAATGAATGTTGCATCATGCATGAAGAATCGAGATTCTTATTATTGTTTGTCAGGACAAAAGCTGGAATGACCTCTGCAGCTGAAAGCATCACAGAGAGCCTTAGGCGTTCTCGACAGCTCATGGTTCAGGTCATTATTTATATTTTTCTGTCTTAAGGCATTTTAGATTACTTTTTGTGGTGTGTGATCGAGTTTTTTACTTGGCTTTGTATTAATAGGAGGTTGAAAGGAGTGCAAGCACACTCATGACATTTGGTAAGTTCATTTATTATTAACAAAAAGGCATACTGCTCATCCAATTGTTTTCAATAATTTTAAGTCTAAAGCCCTTATTTTAAGAATATCTTATGGTGCTTATTATGTTGCCTCAAGGACACGTTCTTCGGTAAGAAAGATTTTTGGTATTACCCACTAGCCAGACAGAGGCACTAGCAGTAAAAGGAAACCACTTAAGTTAGTTTCTTAACTATTTCTCGGCACTCTCATAATAGAGACAGAATTTATAACCAGGGTAGTGAAATTGCAAAGCATTGATCCGTCAGCAACCTAGATAAAAGACAAGAGAGCCTATTATTGAGATGCCAATGCTGAGGTGGCAGTGTATTATCCTGATTTCTTGTCAGATACTTTAAATGGACATGGCTACTCTTATATTATCCACAAAAATGATGGAAAACTTAATATTCTTAGATGATTCCAAGATCTGGGTGTCTTAACCCATAATTATACAGTAAGCATCCTATGAATTCAGATGTAACCATAAAGGCTAGACTCTTTTACTTGTGAGACAACTAACAAGTGCATTATGATTGCTATTGCATATCTATAATAATGATAAACATAAGAGGAGAAGTTTAGTTGAAGCAAGGTACCTATAATGTTATGCAGTCGTCAAAACTGTTCAATTTGATTGAACTTGGTGTTTTTTTGAAAAAAGGAGAGAAAGGATTACATTCCCTTATACATCTCATTTTCATTTTACTCCTTCTTAATGAATCAAACTCCTAAAATAGCTGCTTTTCAATTTCCCTCTCATGACTATCCACCTTCTTTTGTCTACTATATCAGTTTTCCTTTTTCAGAAATGTACAAGGGAAAATTCTGTGAATATTTCCTAGTATTGCCAAGGCATGACATCATTCAATTGCATCACTCTATTCAATGGGTCCTTCTGGAGCTGAATAGAATTTGAAAATATTCTTTGTCAATCTACTTTTTTCTGGCCTTTTATTGTGTCAGCAAAATAGGTTTACTGATTTGTGATAGAATGTCATTAGAACTATATAATGAGCCCGAGTATGAGAACTAAGTGCTACAGTGTGTGTGGGAACCATTTCTTGGTTCTGACAGCACTTTGTGGTATTGTAGTGCATGGATCTGTAGCAGGGGCGGAGCTACATGGAGGAAACTCCAGTGTGCCTGCACTGGACCAAGAAGAGAAGAAGGGAAGAAGAAAAAGGGAAGTGTGCCTGCAGAAAAAAGAGGAAAAAGTGTGCCTGCAGAAAAAAAATTTGTGAAATTATTAGAAAGAGAGTGCATGTGTGACTTGTTTAAATGCTAATTTTAAGTTTGACTTTCCAAAAATTACGGTATTAGATTGATTAGTTTGACCATTGGTCTAGTGTAGAATGTGGAAGAAAAATTAGGTGTCATACCAAACAATTTACACAACATTTTTCAAAAGTAACTAACAAACTTAACATCATAATTAGACACAATAGTGATCGGGAGCTAATGTAGGTAGAAAACTTCTTTGAAAAATAACTCAACAACATGGGACGTGTAAGTAGACTAGGAATAGGCAATTAAATGGGCCATTTTAGAGAACTTATCCACGACCACTAAAATAGAATCATGTGCTCTAGCAAATTTAGGCACCAAATATATGCTAAGGTCAAGCTAAGGAGTATACATCCTAGCTTTTTGACATTATGCTTTACCTAACTGATACGGCGACACTACGAAAGAATGTGGTCAACATCCTTCTTGAGAGAAGGCGAACAAAATCTATCCTCAACTAAGGCAAAAGTTTTATCTCTACCAAAATTACCAACTAGACCCCTTGTTTATAGTTCCCAAACAAAGAAATCACGAAGTAAGGTATGATGGAGACACAATTTGGTTCTTTTAAAAAGATAACCATCTTTAAGCAAGTAAGCAACATGGTCCGCGAGGAATTAGCTAAGAGTTCCTAAAACTTGATGTCAAAGTTGGGGACAATTGAGAATTGAGATAATCATCCTTCAGGCGTTTACATTTCACCACAATATTGCTCATAGAATTATGCACTGTAGTGATACGATTAAGAGCGTCGCCGCTTTTTTATCGACTTTGGCTCAGTGGTGGAGGACAAAGGTGAACTCTTGAAGAAACTCGACCTATTTAACATGTCGTTCACTAAAGTTATGCTTGAAATTGAGGTAATGAAGAGCCTGCAATGATCTGAGCCTCGTGCTTAAGTTATTGTATCATATGTACTGATATCTAGCCTTCTAAACCTTCACGACTTTCTATCACGTTCATCAGGACACAAACAGTAGATCTTTGTATTGTGAGAGATTTAAGTTAAATCTTGATACTAATTGAGCAACTTCAAAACTATCTATTTTCGGCCCTTGCCATTAGTTAGCTCGCACTTCCATTGTTTGCCCTTTTGAGTTTTTCAAAGTAAAGATGTGCTTTACTTGACCAATGTGTGTCATGATTTAACTTAAGTCTCTTATAAGGTAAAGGTCTTGAGATCGAATTCTTTAAAATACGATAGGAATCTGTGAAGGATTAAGAGGGAAGGTGCTTTTTTCAAAGCGGATAGTATATATGACATAATGTCTTGCGCATGAGATATAGAGCCCGATGGTCTAAATAGAGGATGAACTCCATGGGCAATAAGTAATATTGCCAAAAATGAAGATATTAGACAATGGCATAGTACTCTTTGTCATAAGTAGAATACTTTTGTTAAGCCTCGGTAACTTCTCGATAAATTTAGCAACAAATGACTATATTGACTTAAAACACTACGTATTCTGACATCGGAACCATTGCAGGCAACCTCAAAACTTTTAGAACAATCAGGATGGCGTAAAATGATAACCCTCATCAATTTTTGCTTAATAGCAAATAAGGCTTTCTTGCCTGAGGGGATCCAACAAAAATCACCCTTTACAATGTACTCGGTGATAGGGGTGGTGATAGAACTAAAGACTTGAATGAATCTCCTATAGAGTCTAAACTATAAGAAATAAGAAAAACTAGGGTTTCCTCTATAAGAAAACGAACTAAGAAATAAGGAAACGAGGATTTTCTCTATAAGGAAACAAAATAAGTTGTCTTGAAATCTCGTTAATAGAAAATAAGGAAAATAACATAAACCTAATTGATTTAATTTCTCATCTGCCTAGAGTAGACTCTCCATGTTGCATCAGTAGAGGTATTAAAATATGCAGGTGGCCTGGTGGCATGGCATAAAAAAATCTGGCCCACCCGCTAGGCCTGGCTGAAGGCCATGGGTCCTGTCTGTGCCACCTCAAAACCACACCATGCTGGCCCATTTGTCACCTCTAGTGTAATGTAATCTGAGGTACAATTGTGTTAGCTGCATGCATTCACTAATTGTGGCTTTAGCTGACCATAAAAGAGGAAGGCAAAACCAGGCAGTATATAACTTGGTACAATTCGTGCATGCCTTTCATTTGTGTTCTTTTAAAGACCCATTGTTCCATGTGTACGTGGCTACACTGACAAACAAGCTCTCTATATGTCATATGATCGTGCATTCTATTGTTTTGCTTCTCTCATTTGCGAACTGTTAGCATGCCTTGAAGACAAATGTAGACTCTAGAATGACTTTGTGATTTATGAACGCTACTCTACTTTGAAAACTGTAGAAGGTCTTTAACAAATATCAAAAAATTGGTAATTAATGTATCTGGACAACTATATACGAACTTCTGATTGTTGCAGAGGAGTCAACTGGAGTACTAAAGAAGGCCGAAAGTGAGTACAAGGGCCACCGTTCATTACTGATGCGGACCCGAGACCTTCTCTCCACAATGCAACGTAAAGATGTTCTTGACAGGTATCAGGCATAAATTATTTCTAAAGTCAAATAATCTACGATTTCTATTGGCTCGTCTATGATTTTTTTATTTTTTATTATTTTTTTCTTTGGGGGGCAGGTTGATAATTATTGTTGGATTTCTTATTTTCTCGTTGGCCGTACTTTATGTTGTTTCAAAGCGCATTGGGATACTCAAGTTGCAGAGTAAGATTATGGCTGCTGTGAAGGCTGGAATGGCTGGACAAGAAGGGATCGTCATACCTATAGCTGGCCGAGATGGTATTCGTGTTGCTCCGGGTCATGAGAATGTAGTTCCTCGTATGGATGTACCATTAGAACACCATATGCATGACGAACTTTGAATCTCCTGTTTCATGTACCATTAAGCGTCTGAAACTTAAAATATGAAGGTGTTTGTAGAGTTGTGGGTTTTATTTTGCACTTTTGGGCTGGGTTGTCGGAATACAGGGTATAAAGTTGTTTACAACAGAGAGAATAGCAAACTGGATCAAATTTTACTCATTGTAAATTTTGAATCGCCTTATCTAAAATTTTAAATTGATAGAGGGGATTAATTTATTTCTTCTAAATTTTGTCTTGCTCACATGCGTACTAGATTTTCTTCGATCAAAGGCCTAATGCAAGAATAAATTTTATAAATAGATGGAGATGAGATTTGAATCCAAAATCTTTGCATAGTATAAAAGTATATTGAACGATTTCATTTAATAGTTTTAAGACATTGGAAAGGAGATTAATTTATTTATTTCAAATTTGTCTTCAATGTAAAATAACTTGGAATTTTTATGGATAACCGGGAAAATCCTCTAGATTCCCTGGCATAGTTTTGATAGATTATTAATGCATCAAAACAAGACATAACTGGCCGGTTTGACCAAAGGAACTGGTGTAGACTGTAGTTATGTGTAAAAATCCACAAAATGAGAAACTGTCAAACACAAGCAATGCTTGTCGATTCATCTCTAATTATTTTATTAACTATTTTCTACAACTGGTTAGACTTTTGATTTTTTTTTTTTTTTTTTTAATCCTGTATCTTTACATTTTTTTAGGTCGATACCCGTACCAGTTTTTAAAACATTGGGAGCATTGATGAAAATATATTCACGTAACGAAAATCATATTATTGACATATTCTAGTAGATCTGCTAACATCATTCCCCTAAATTTTGCAGATACTGTTGTAATGTTGTTCAACATCAATAAAAATATAAGTATTGAATTAAAAAAAAAAAAAAAAAAAAGGAATTTATGACCGAGGTCACATAGGCAAAATACCCATACAGTTGCATGGTGTCATGCAAGTACTAAACGTCATGCATGATTTTGTTCTATGTGACCGCACAAAATAAAGAATGTTATCGTTGTTGACCTTTTTGTTTAAATCTTTTGAGGCTTTTCACCCTATTTAGGCACCATTTCATGTGGACTAATCCGTGCCTATAAATAAGTGAGCATGTTTAAGGCATTATATATAGAAAAAACACTTATGTTGGGTTTTTGATACCCAATAAATCTGGGCGATGATGAAAAACAGATATCGGGAATTTAATTGACACCATGACTCGACTCGAAAACGACCGACACTTTAGGATAGCCCAAGAGTTTAGCCCAATTGTCTAGTTGGCTAGTTTGGTATTTTAATTGGTGATTCAATTAATATGTTTGGCCCAAATTAAGTGAACTAATACCCATTTATATGCCTACCTTCTTGCAGCCGTTTTATGCGTGTTGTGTGCAAGAGAGGAGACAGTTGAAAGGGGGCAGTTGATTTTGGAAGAAGGGGCAGTCGGGTTTGAGGTTTTAATTAGCAAGATTCAACCATTGTTATCTCTTCTCCTTCCTCCCTTTGTGACTTGCACATCACCACCACCCCTTAGTGTCTTTTTGTGGGCTGGAAGAAGGGTAACCGGAGTGGGTAAAGAGGGCAACACCGGATGTGAAGGAAGTTTTGGGTCGAGTTGGGTCTTGTAGTGTTCGTTTGGTTGATTTCTAAACCCGAATCAAAAGTTTCTTGAGGGTTTTTTTACGACAAATGGTTGTTGAAAAATCTATGATTTTTGGGGTGAAAAACGGGCTAGAAATAGGCAAAAACGAAGCTGGAAAATCGGCCAAAAAAAGAGAAGAAGTTGTCCAGAATTTTTCAATTTCTGCCGAATCTATTTTGTTGATTTCCAGAAAAATCATAACGAAATTTGGAGAAACGGTGACCACTGGTGGACTGTGCAGGTGGAGGCGATCCAGGAAGGGTGGCGCGTGACCGCCGACGTCATTGCTGGCTAGGCGCGTGGGAACTCCGACGAGCTCGTGGGCGGCCCATTGGCCAGAGTTCGGCAATGACTCCAAAAGACAGAATTTTCCCGACGACGAACAGACCCTGTGGTATTGTCAGATTTCAGTTTCAGATAATACGGTGAAAGTTGGATGATTTTGCCCTTGGACGCTCAGGTGCCAGGTGTCGTTTCGTGTTGCCGCAATTGCTATAGACTTTAGGACGAATGATGATAATTCTAAAATGGTGAATTCGCATCTTTCGATATTTACGGACCTTCAGACGTGGTTCGCTCGGTATCGTGTTCTTTGCCTTTTATTATTGCAGTTAAATTTATTGTATACGATAATTGATTTTTCATATTAGAAGTCATCGTGTGGGGTGACGTTAGGTTTGGGGTTATTGTGAAGGGGTAACCATTGTCTGTTACTTGATTTAGGAATTACTTGTTAATTACATGCCATAAATTCTTTGTGAATTTGTTATCAATTTTTCTACACTGTTAGAATTACATGTGTGCTTAGGAAGTTTTTTTTAACTATTCTATGTGAATTATGTTATTACTTTGCTTGTGGTCATTATTTGGTATTGATGGCATATGTATGTCTAAGGGAAGTACGAAAAATAATACGTATTTTTAATTGTGGTGAATTTGGACATGGTGAAATAAATTGTCCTAGGAATGATAATAAAAGGAAAGAAAGATAAGAAGTGAGGCGAGGCGAATGTTGACATTGGGTCAAGTGATGACCTGTGTGAAGTTTATTGAGAGTAATCCTAGTTACTGCATTGCATCTGTGTGTAATCTTTTTTGCATGTATGTGAGTGCTTGATTCTGTTGCAATGTTGTATGTTACACTTTCAATGTGTTTGATGTGTGTAATTACATGAATTAAAGTGACTCGAATACTTGGTGCATGTGTTTGCATGCATAGTGAGTTTGTGATGCATTAGCAGTAAGTGTGTTGGATGTCTATTGGTGATGTGGAGTATAGATGCATAGAGGTACATTGTAGTTTGTACCGGGGGATATGGAGTGTGACATTTAGATCACGAATGGAGATGTGATTAAATGTTTGGAATCCCTTATCTGAAAGAGACCCTGATCAGGTGGAG
Source organism: Osmanthus fragrans (assembly GCA_019395295.1). Lineage (NCBI taxonomy): Eukaryota > Viridiplantae > Streptophyta > Magnoliopsida > Lamiales > Oleaceae > Osmanthus > Osmanthus fragrans. The sequence continues at coordinate 10,139,098 of CM033360.1, read as the reverse complement.
TGTGAGAGAGGACACTTCTATCACTTCTATTAGGTGGAGCCCCATTATCCACGTAGTTTGGATGAAGTGATGTGGTGATAAATGATTATCCCGAGAACTTAGGATCTATTGTGACTTACCAGTTAGACACGAGTTGAGTGATTAGTTTAGTGAGTATGGTGGGCGATGTGTGGAGATATGTGCTATCAAGGTGGGAGTAACACGAAATGTGATAGATAAGTGTGGTGAGATCTTTTCATGGGGTCATTTATGCATTTGTTGCATATGTGTTGGGCGTGTGTTTTGATTAACTTGGTGTTAATCCGTTGTTCTATGTGAACGTGATGTTTGAAAAGATCTGTGTATTATCCTATGTTATATCTTTATCGCGAGTTTATTTTGTAACGCCCCAAAATTTTAACAATAAAATAAATAGGAGTTGTTACCAAAATCTTCCTTTAAAATGTACATTATAATTTATTTATGAATGTTGTGGACAAATTGAGAAGAAAATAAACCGCCAATTAATAATCCAATAAATACTCACTCCAATGAAAGTGCAAGACAGCCACTTAAATTCCTATGACAGACAACAATATTGAATGGATAAAATATAAATAAAACCTCAAATTATACATAAACATTTTAGGGGTTGGGAATAAAATAAATTTATTTGAAATATGACAATTATATTTTAAGAACATCGTCAGGGCAATAAATTAACATACACGACCATTTCAATAACATTAAAAGAAATAGTTACGCGTTTAAATTTCATATCCTAGATCCCATGGATCGAAGCACAACCACACCATCAAATCGTCACGCTCCGACACGACCCGTTCTAGTCTGTGAAGTGTAGGAAAAGTGTGAGTACATGGAGATACTCAGTAGGACACGGATCAATGGTTTAATCCTGATTAACAATATTAAATCATGTGTCAAAAATATCATACTGTCATATCATATCTTTAGAAATCCGGTAAGAGCTCATAGTATATCATATCTTTGGTTCTGGAATGGTCATTTCATATTATATCATAATCATATCATATCATAACATAACTTTCATTAGCATAATGTTCATCAACATGAAGAAATAAATTAAACGGGACTAACCACTTGCACTTCGTAATCCTACTTTAATTGATAAAAGAATTAAAGTATTAAACTCTTTCTTGTTGTCAGTTCACATGTATAGTCTTTAGGGTAGGAAATGAATATTTTCTTTGTATGATATTTGAAGTGGGAAAGTAAAGAATGAATAATAAATATAGTATGAGAGAAATTATGGAAAAATATAATGAAGGACGTGACTACGTGAGTGATGAAAGGGAAAGATAAGGAAATTGGTTAACTGAGTGGGAAAGATAAACATGGTAAGTGAATGTGTAGAATTGGAGGAGAGAGAAATAAAAATCAATCTCTCTCTCTCTCTCTCTCACCTTTCAAAAATCACGTGAATTGTTGATGGTAAAAAAAAATAATTGATGTATATATAATTGGCAACTCTACAATAACTCCACACACGTGTCATCTCAACATTTTAAATTCAAGAAATACTCAATTAAAATATAATTTAAGGCTAAATCTTTTTACCTCAATATTTTGGACTCTGCTAATCCAAATTAACCTTTTCTCGAGCCTATTATGCATGATTAATTACAATCTATCCAACGAGCCTAATATTCATATACTTATCATTACTAGGTTAATATCTAAAAATATGATCCAAATAAAATTGGAATTCGCTATATGTTATTTTAGTCTTTAGATTTTCAAAGTATTGAAATATAGCATACAAAATTACATTCTATTCTATTAAAATTTTCGGGGTATTACATATTTGCTCTTGACTGTTCACTATAATTATCTACTTCTACTTAGGTGTTCTTGACCTTAGTCCTGGTGAGTATATGGAGTAGCTATGGTATGTGTTTCAGGATGAAAACACGAAGTAAGGTCTGTGATACCAATTTTATTAGTTACCTTGATTTTGCAAGTATAAACTGTGTGTTTTGTTTGCTTGCAGGTTTATTGGGAAATAAGGAATTGTTGTTTTTGATACCCAATAATCCGAGCGATGATAAATAATAGATATCGAAAATTTAATCAACACCATAGACTTAGCCCTACTCGAAAACAACCGACACTTTAGGATAACTCAAGAGTTTAGCCCAACTGTCTAGTTGGCTAGTTTGGTATTTTAGTTGGTGATCCAATTAATGTGTTTGGCCCATCTTGGAAAGGAATGTTTGGTCCAAATTAAATGACCTAATACCCATTTATATGCCTACCTTCCTGCAGCCGTTTTGTGCAAGAGAGGAGAGAGTTGAGAGGGGGCAGCCGATTTTCGAAAAAGGAGCAGCTGGGTTTGGAGTTTTGTTTAGCAAGATTCAACCATTGTTATCTCTTCTTCCTTCCTCCATTTGTGGCTTGCACATCACCACCCCTTTAGTGTCCTTTATGGACTGGAAAAAAGGGTAATCGGAGTGGGTAAAGAGGGCAACCAAATGTGAAAGAAGTTTTGGGTCGTGTGGTGTTCGTTTGGTTGATTTCTGAGCCCAAATCAAAGGTTTCTCGAGAGTTTTTCACGACAACTTATTATCTATATAACATTCCACAAACAAAGATCAAAACTCTATTCTATTCTATATTCAAAGTTCCTCCCTCGTGTTCTTGAAGTTTTGGGAGATTTCACTTGTGCTTGGTGTTAATCTTCTACAAAGCTTGTTAAAATCCTGCAAACCATTAGCCAAGATCCATTGAAGCATCTCATTCAATTCGAGAGAGGGCAAATATCTTTTGAGGATAAAGATGTCATGTCCGAGCCTTCGAATCTTTCTTCTTCTTTTTGTCATTCTGGTTTTTTGTTTATTCTTTATAGTCCCTTATTGAAATATTTCCAACAGAAACAAGCCAAACTTTATTGCAGTAGTAGAACTGAGAAACAAGTAAACTGATTTTGGAAATAAATGTTGGGTAAAAATTGAATGAAATTGTAATATCAATCCATAGGTTTCAATTCCCTTCCATTTCATATTAAATTTGTATTGAATTTGTCGTTACAAAGTTATAATAGCCATTGTAACATGATTTAGTTTTAATACAAAATTAACTAAAGAAAATTGAAACATTCCCCACCCAAATGCTATATAAAGAGGTATTCTCCTATTTTTTCCACACACCAAACTTTAAGAGCTCTGTAAGTTTTTTCTAAATTTTTATATTCTCTCCCTGTTTTCAAGAGTCTTGCTCTTAGTAGTTTAGATAATTATGTTCTAGTTCGGTGATAGTGAATTTGGGTGTGACCCAAATTCATTGTTGAAGATAATTAAGAATTCTAATTAAAGTGCACATTAAGAAGAATTTTATTTTGAATGTTTTTGGAATCCTATTCGAATTTTATTTGACAAATTCTAGTTGAAATTTTATTTGGAGGCTCTATTAAGAGTTGAAATTTGTGTTGAACTTAAAGAGATCAAGATAAAAAAAAATTGGACATTCTATTTCATCTACAACTCTACTTCTAGGGTTTGGGTTATTCTCTATATATATTTGGCTATTTTCTACAATTTAGTTGGGTTGTTTAACCTGATTATAAGTTAGACAAATTATAGACACAAAATCTTTGTATTATTTCTCCATATTATAATAAAATCTATATTCTCTGCAAATTCTTTTATTCTTGTACTTTTGTGATCAATTAATTCATATTGTGGCTTAATCTCATATTTTCTCTAGAAATTTGGTATTGGATTAATCCGGTATCATCTTTCGCTTTTTGCAACAAACTGGCTTAATCTCATATTTTTTCTGTGATGGTAACTATAAAGTTTGAAGTTCCGCTATTGGATCACAATACAATATTTTTCGTTGTTGCAGACTAGGAGACGAGCAGTGTTTAGTTATATGGGATTGATTTTGTTGTGTTTTTGCCCACTTCATATTTTTTGTTTAAAGATACGATCTCATATAGTTGTGATCTCACCACTGAAAAAGTCTATGATGCTCTATTTTCAAAGAAAAAGATGATACATATTGTTGAGGTTCACAGAGATGGCCTTGTTCTTGATGATAGTTGTGCAAAAGGCAAATTAAGGTCTAACTTTAAAATTTACTGCAAGAAGTGGGGGCACATTAAGCAGGATTGCTACAAATTTCAGAATAAAGAAAGGTTGGTTGCAAATCAGAATGGTAAGCAATCAGATACTTCAGGAGAACCAGATCTCACAAAAATTATTTGAGTGATGGAGATCTTTTGGCTAGTGTTTACATCAAATTTAAACCTGAAGAGGATTGGGTTCTAGATTCAGCATGTGCATTTCGTATGTATCCTAATAAGGATTTGTCTACTACATATGTAACAGTTGTCAAAGTTGTTGTAATTCTGGGAAATAACGCACCTTATCGGGTTTTTGGAATTGGTAAGGTCATATTGAAGCTAATGGATGGGAAAACTAGAACACATGTCTGGTTCGACATGTTCCAGATTTTTTAAAAAAAATTCTCATCTCATTGTCTATCCTTGATTCAAAAGGTTACGAGTTCTTTAGTAGAGGTGGAGCATTGAAAGTTTGCAAGGGTGTCCAAGTTGAATTGGAGGGACGAAAAATAACTCAGTTATACATCTTGCAGGGTTGGGCAGAATATAAAAAAATCAATCAACACAAGTACAGTACCGTGGTGGACATTCAGTTTGGTAGACTACCTTTAGGATTTTGTATATGGTTGGATTTGAAGAATACATCTTAGTTGAGTTTTTAATGCCGCTTTGCCACCTTCACCTGCGGTGTCATTGTATTCAGTTGCTAGAGATGGACCCTAGTAGAGAAAAGTATTTGTATGCTATTTTGTTGGGCATGCTTTAAACAGAGTAGAAGGTGTACAATCTAGCAAGAGGACTTCTGTAAAAGCATTTGGGGATTGATTCTTCTACAAAACTTGTTTCAGCCTTGTTTGGTAATTAATAATCACGTTTGATTTTGTTGCTCGTGATTCATGTGTTATAGTTTTATACAGTGGAAGAGGTGGAGAATATTCCAGTTGGAATTATTGATAGAGAAGTTCGTATGTGTTTTTCATTGAAGAGTTCAAGTTTATTCCTTGTAGTGGAATTTGCCTCCTAGTGGAGATTGTTAGAATTTGGGTGTGACCCGAATTATTTGTTAAAGATAATTAAGAGTTCTAATGAAAGTTCACATTAAGAATAATTCTATTTGGAATGCTTTTGGAATTCTAATCGAAGTCTATTTGACAAATTCTAGTTGAAGTTCCATTTGAAAGTTCTATTGGGAGTTAGAATTTGTTTTGGACTTAAATAGATCAAGATAAGGAAATTTTTGGATATTTTATTTCAACTACAACTCTACTTCTAGGGCTTTGATCATTCCCTATACATATTTGGTTTTTCTCTACAATTTAGTTGGGTTGTTTAACCTCATTACAAGTTAGAAAAATTATAAACACAATTTTTTTATTCTTTCTTCGTATAATAATAAAATCTCAATTCTCTGCAAATTATTTTATTCTGGTATTCTTGTGATCAATTACTTCATAATGTGGCTTAATCTCATATTTTCTCCAACAATTTGGTATTGGATTAGTAAGGTATCATCTTCCGCTTTTCGTAACAAACTGGTCCGAATTATAACGATAGAATTTTGAATATTCTTAGTTCGCCTAAAGTAGTGACAATGTGCTTGTAAACTACTTTCAACTGTTGTATCATGGAAAATAGACGCTATGAGTCCTCTTGCACCACAGTGGGGGAAATCTATTTAATGAAAACTGTGTGCAACTAAGGCCTCGTTTCCTTTCAACACCGCTACTACATTAACAACAATTTCCTCTATTTTTATTGTTAATCTGTTTATTGTAATCTTTTCATTATTTTATTTATATAATTCCAGCAGCATTTATAATTTCCTTTTTTGTATTTTTCCTAACAAAAAAACATCTGCGAAGAGGGTAAGATAAGAAACGAGTGATTTACAAATGGAACAAGTTGATAGGATCCACATGGTGGTGCCTACGCTAAGAGCCAGAAGTTTCTTTGTGTTTTAGTGTTAAGAAGATATCCAGCATTTTGACCCTTCTTCTGCACTGCAACACAGATGCATTTGCTGTTCTCAATCAAATATTCTGCTGTATCTAGCCCTCTTAGTGATCCTCGTTTATGCCTGCTCAATAACGCAAATCCAACAACATTTTATGAGATTATATTGAAAAAAAAAAAAAAAAAAGAAGTTAAAACAATTGCTTTTACACTCTTTAACTTATGGTTTTCCATGTTTTCATGGGCCGGGCTGGTCGATATTTGGAGTAACATATAGAGGCTCAGGTCTTTTGTGGGATCACAATAAAAATTGGAAAGAATAATGGATAACAATAGTTAAGGATAATCCAAAAGACAGAGAAGGTATCATGGCTAGCAGAATAAATGGATAACAATAGTTGAGGATAATCCAGAAGTTCAAAGCGTAATGCTTATTATAATGTCATTTCTGTATTGAGATTTGAATCCTCTCTCTCTTTAGATGATGGATATTTTGCAAGCGTTGAAAATTCATTTCGTAAAACTTCACGATAATTTTATTATTATGAATGCAAATTGAAGATGATGCTTAGCAACACATGAATATGATGGTGGACCTATTTCATAGGGGGCTTTTCGACCTAAGGCCGAAACGAATAGTGCTTAGGGTGGATTCTGGGCTAATTATAGGTGATATATGGCTTGATTGTTCTTCTTGTATCACCTATAGCTTTTGGAAAAAATATTTGCATCTTCATACATCATAGTCAGTGGCGGAGCCAGCACCTGGCGAGCTCGCGCGGCCGCCTGTGCTGGCTTCGCCGGAACCTTCAAGTAGAAGCCGTGTCCGCCAGGAAGAAAGAAGAAGAACAGGCGACCAGCAGCTGATGAGGAAGAAGAAATGAAGAAGACGATGCAAGTTTTGGGCCAAACTTCCTTCTTTTCTTTTCTTTTTTTGTTTAGTTTTTTTTTTTTTTGGGCCTTTTAAAAAAAAGGCCCAATGGGTAATGGCCCAATACCTGGAGGCTGGATGGATATATTTTGCAATGAACCAACCAATTCAATTGTCCAAAACTTTTGGGGGAGATCGAGACAGGAGACTGGAGAGGAGAGGAGACGACGAGCGGAGTGGAGCAGTGATTTGTGCGCCTCTACTTGTTCCTGGCTTGCCCTCAATTAGGTACCTCTTCTATCACCCAAGAAGTGATGATTTCCAGTTTAACTTTTTGTACTAGTTTGCCTTTACATTTGTAGTTCTACAGATGCAGAAAGTGGTTGAAATTTGTGGAGTAAGTTTATTTTGTTCTTTACTATTTTACGGTTTTGTTTTGTTTCTTTGAATTTGTGTTATGTAGTTATAATTGCATTTATCTTTTCTTAGCCAAATTCAAAGACGGGCGAGCTTTGAATTTTGATATATATATTTTTTTTTTTTGGGCTTGGAAGAATTGTAGTTTTTTTATGGTCTTTTTAGATTGTTTAAATTTTTAATCTTTTTAATTATTTGGAAAGTCTTAACATTTTTTTTGTTCTTCACTTTTACAGTCTTGTTTGTTTTGGATTTTTATTGTGTTTTTTTACTAGCAATCAACTTTTCTTACTCAAATTTTTAAAGACCGGTGAGTTGTGATTTTATTTTTGGTTGCTCTCAGGTTTGAATTTTGGAAGAATCGTAGTTTTATTGTTAGAGTTGCAACTTTTTAATTAATTTGGAAAACTTTTCAATTGCTTTTTAGTTATTTTTTTTGTAAGGTTTGAAGAGATGTGTTTGTCGAAGACAGTTTATAGATTTATTCAACAACTTGAAATTTGGAAATTCTAGTTTTGTTTGGTTGTTGACAATAATATCATTTTGAGGCATTGCTTGATTGTAATTTCCTTCAATCATTTGCTATTGAGTTTTATTCTCATTTCGAGAATTGTTTAATTCAGACTTTGGTTTTGTTTTGTTGTAATTTAATATCATCATTTCTTGAAATGAGAGACACGAGTTGAAATGAATATGCCTCTGAATTAATCCAGTCCTTCAAAAGTTATGTTTAAGATGCTATTTTTTCTAGAGTTTTGTTATAGAACAATTTAAATCGTAATTAACATGTTTGTTGATTTGTTATTTACTTGCTTTACACTTCTGCATCCCCTTTTTTTTGCCGTAATTTTTTACTTGACTTGCATTAGATACGTACAATTTCCCTTACATGTTTAACTGATGACTGAAAAAGTGGCTTATTTACGTTTAAGAGTTATGAATCAGTTATGGAGACAACATAATTAGTCGATTTTTAGATGTAGAGGTCGACACCCTTGCCCAAAGGTATCGACCTCCTCATTTTTGTGAAGGGTGTCTAAGGGTATCGACACTCCTATGTCGCTAAATTTTTCAATAATGTATTATATGCTATGTGGAGACTTCAATATTAACTGTCACTTTAATTTCTTCGCGTATTTTGTGCATTGGTTCCATGTTGTCGACATCCACCCATATTTCACTCCAAAATCTATTTTCTAGTATTTTGGAGTCAACGGTTAACTTTCGGCTCTGTCCTAGCTGACCTTCGGCTCTAGATTCGTCCCTGATCATAGTAAGATATGAAATTCAGAACTCACCCTAATATAGCATTAGATAGACTCCTCCGTTGCCCAATAACAAGAAGATCAATTTTTCGAGCTATGGTTTGGGCAAGAATTATGGAAGCCTTGTCCTTTCCATCCACCATGTCCGCCTTCTCTGCAAGGATCTTTAACTTTGGAAGAGCAATTTCACAAGCATGCTTCATTGCTTCAAGAAAGTCGACAACTCCTCCGCTTCCTTCCATGGACGACGAGGAGGCCACAGTGCTAGCCGATTCAGTCGACCGCACCGAGGGCTTTCTGAAAAATGAACCAAAGGGATTTTTCCATGCATTGCTGTGTTCAATATGGAACAGAATTAGGGTGTCTTTTTCTATCACTGCATGTGACAGGGCGTATTGAAGAGCAGCCGCTGATTCACGTGTTGGGTCCACAACCACCATCACCTTACGTGCTGGCGCATCCCTACCTTCCATTGTCATCAATAACCACCATCAACGGCAGCCTGACACCAATTCTACCCTACAACCACCTGCAGTTGCAGCACCTTCTTCCTCTTGATGGAATTAGGCCATTCAAATGGATGGATGGATGAAACATAATCAAATGTGAGGCTCTAATTTTGGGATGCTTCTAGTTTCGGAATGCAAAAAATCTGCCTTCAATTACAGTTAGCCTAAATTTGTGATTCACATATTAATCTCTTTTTTCTAAATTTAGGGATACGTGTTTCAGGATAGCCATCAAAAGTAGGATACGTGTTTTAGGATATCCCTAAATTTAGGGATACGTGTTTTAGGATAGCCATATTAATCTCTTGTTAATGTTTTGTAATATAAGGGCTGAAGCCTAAAATTCAGATAACTTTAGTTAAGCTCGTAATTAATGTAATTTTGAGTTCCAATCCGCAAGAAAGCTTACAACAGGATGAAACAATTTATCAAAGTCGCCAAATAAATTTTCAAAAATTTCTCATACTTCATTTAAACTTTCAAATTTTTATTAAAACGAAAAAATAACACTTTTGTTGTTTTTACAAAACATATTATTAGGTCTTAAAGCTGTTGGCAGTCTAAGAACAAAAATATAATTGTAAAAATATTTTAAAAAGTCAAAGAATCGAGTGATAGGTTATTTAAATGAGTCAAAAGTCATTGGAATCTTCTTTAGAACAAAAGAAAAGTTGTCGGATATTCACTAGTCTGTCGCCAAGTTGTAGCTCAAGCGTAAAAAACATAAAGGACTTTCCTAGCATGTCGTCTGCTTTTGCTCGAGCGACAAAGCGTACCGAAAAACCCTATTTTGGCTTTCTCGAGATTTTTAACAAGGCCATACTGCCCAAAACATTCACTATATAAATAATTGCGCTTTTTCACAAATTTTTTTGGATTGAACATTGTGAAAAACTTCGTATACTTCATTTATATCATTCAATCCTTTCATGCCTAAGTGTTGCAATTGAAAAATATCAAAACTCCACAATTCAAATACCAAAACCCATACTTCAAGATCAAGGAAGGTGACTGGAGTTCCTGTCGTTGGAGAAGAAGGAGTTCTCGGGGAAATCCACAAGAGATAGACAAAATCAGAAAGCTATCAATTGGTACAGGAACATGCAATCCAGGAGGGCTTTAGAGAATTACAGTCAAGAGGTCAGAAAGTACTAGTGTTTGTCAAGTCTGACAGTACTGTAAGTTGATTCGTTTATAGTAGATCCATACTAGTTTGGGCCCAGAGTTTTTAATCCCACAAGAGGTTTTCCCCGTCTACAATTCTCCTGTATTATTAACTTTTCTGCAATTTATTATACAGTGACAATTAAACATAGGATAGTGTGCATGTGAATTCATTTGGATAAATTAATAACTGTGACTTGTAGCAATTATTAATTAAATAGTTTTAAATTCTCCATAATCACCTATTCACTCACCCCACCCCCGCTAGGTGTTAATTGGGTCAAATTGTATTATTTTCACACACACACACACGTATTATATTTTTTTTTGGGCAGGGGACCAGGGGGGGGGGGGGGGGGGGGGGGGGGGGGGGGGGGGGGGGGTGGGGGGGTGCACGAAATTAGTGAAAACTCCAAAGGCACATCTGTCCAGAAGTAACCCTTTTTTAATTAGCTCTAGATGATGAAAATACTATTTCTTAGATAATTCAAGGAGAAACCAACATTGTTTCTTTGTTTTAATCTTCCCCCTCTCTTCTTTACATCTTCCACTAAGAAAAGGGTCATTTTGTTGAATTCAAATTGGTGTGACCGGAGAATAATAACATTAGATGAATAAATCGATATGGATGAACTAGTCAGTAGGGATAAGATATTTTCTCCAGATTTAATGCTGAATTCTATTGTAAAAATGGCTATATAAAGCCCCCTTCGGTCGAATGAAAACGGCACCAACTGTTCTCCATTTACTCTCCTGTTCTTCCCTGCAGCAGCATATTATTTTTCTTTCAAGCAAACAGTGGTATCAGAGCCATTTTTAGGCAAAATTTGTCCATCCTTCCCCAGAATTTGTAGTGCAAAAACATTCAATCCATTTTTGAATTGATTTGCTCATTACTGTAGCGACAAATTCAGTCTCGTTTCACATTTTTATTTCCTGTCAGATATATAATTCTTCTAAAAACAGGTTGTGTATTTGATTTGCAACCAGTTTTTCGATTAATTCGCAGCAAGTATATATGGCATCTGAAAATTTTGTGCAACTAGCAATTGAAATAAATAATAAACAATTAAATATTCAACACACAATTATCTTTTAATTATTTAATTATAATTTTGTTGTTTCAATTTTTATTTGCGTTCATTTCTTTTATTTCATTATCTGTTAATTCTTGCGTCTAGTAGTTACTGTTCTGTTATTCCTTTATTTTAATATTATACTTTATCTGTTATCTCTTGCACAATGTCCTAACATTTAAAATTTTACAAGATGAAATACCATTTGGATGCCGTCATGAGATAGATTCCCGGCAAAGTTACATCGAACCGTAACTTTGCCAGTTTCACATGAGTACTAGATTTGCTGGATGAGGAGCATGTGGACATATTATGTCGATCCTGCTTATAGTTCGTGTATTCGTTGCGTGACATACAGATTTTTTTGGGCAGTTGCTAGATACATTACTATGTCGACAACTTAAGCCAATCAATGGAGATGCCCTCCATTTTGATCTTGAGGACAATGTTGCTACGTTTTCTATATTTGAGTTTGCCCACATCAGTAGATTGAGATGTAGGGTGAAGAAGTAGCAAGGGCGCATATTCCGAGTAACAGGAGGCTACTGAATGAGTACTTACATGGAAAGACAACAGTGACTCTAGCGCAATTAGGAGATGCATTCAGGGAATGCGACCAATCCATTGACTTTTATATGTTTGTTACTTCATTGTTCGATAACAAAGTAACATTATTTTAAGAGTTCTACTAGAAAAATAGGCTCGACAAAGTTTTTTGACAGATATATACTTGACAAATTTTCATTGATAGTTAAAAAAATATTAAACGAAAAACCATCAATCAAAAACTGTCAGGACAATCCTGGAAAAAAAAAGGCCTTGTCGATAAGCTTGTTTCTTCAGCTTTTTCCTTCTTTTAAAGGTAGTTTGCGATTTGATTTTGACAAATATCAAAATTTTCAAGTGCCCACATCAACTTTGTGACTAAGAAGCCAGAAAATATATTAAAGTGACTCAAAATTTATTCTTTTCCATTACATGAAAATGCAAAAGAAAAGTTTTGAAACGCTCAGTAGATGGAAAATTCAAGTTTCCCAGACATATCAATAATTAATAAGTTCATTACCTGACTCTGATTTATTCCTGTTCCTTAAGCCATTGCTGAGGTTTTCTTGGATTCCAGCCGACAACTCCCGAGTGTCCACTAAAACAACAGAACTCGACCAATTTTAGCAGAAGTTTCGAATAAATGCAACAACATGCTTTGAAAATGAAAATCCATTCAATCAGGGCTGAGCCAAACTTGACTGTCACTTCTTTATTGATTTCACTCCTGGAAAGCGAGGACCCATCCGAGTTGTCGATAATTGTCTTTGTCTTGTCTTGTCTCATCTAAATAGCTTTCGAACTGGACTGATGCTTGCTAGCTGTACAGACCACACCAGGCTCTTCTTTGTTTGAGCTGCTCCCACGCACGCAGAAAGGAAGATCCCACTTGTCATGGATCTCTCATATATAGTAGGAGGTTTGCTATGTCCATAGCCGATTCTATTACCAAATCACCAAATCTGTTGTCTATCCTAATTGGTTGAGTTACTCTATTTTTTTTTTTTTTTTTTATTTTTACATATTTTTGTAAATGTGGTTTCTGCCCCATAACTAGATTGGATTTCAGTCAGGTAACGGTTCCCTAATTTTGGTCAAACCAGATAGTCAAGTGTGGCTTTGACAACATTGATTATAAGATAAAGGGATGGTATGTTTCCAATAATAGTAGATCATCCTAGCAGTTATGACTAATTAAATATCTGCTGGTGACTAGAAGCCTGAGTGAAGCACAAAGAGTCAAGTCACTAATGGTGTGGCAAGGGTTCGTTAGTTTGATGCTCTTAGAGTAGTATTTTGTTTAATTTGTGTTTAATTTTATTTATTAACGTAAGTCTACATGATCATATGAAATTCGCAAATTGCAAACTTGATGGTTTGAGTATGGTGAGACACAATTTGCGACAATATAAAAAATATATCATTCACAATCGGTGGATAAAGTTGGAAGTTTTATCTTGATAAATTTGTATTGTTCTTATTGAGCTTTGACTAGATTCCAGAAAATAAAAACAAGAATGTGTCTCAGGTTAGATGACTTATTCATGACTACTAGGAATAAGACTCTACAACGAGTTACCTAAATTATGAGTGGATAGTATACACTTAATTGCTAGCTTAACTTGTTTGAGGTGCCAATGAGGGAGATCTTGTTTGGAAGACGGATCTCAGTACTTCGGGAATTTAGGTGAAATAAATCTTGCATAAAGGACCACGATTCAGCAATTTGCAAAGCTCCTTGCCCAGAGGAACTATAGACATCAAGGAAATCCAAAATCTAAAGACAATTATATTGAGATGTGATGTGTATAGTCTTCCATAACTTATTTCCATGAGAGATGCTTCATGTCCTAGGCGCCCCTATTTTTAACCCTATCCCAAAACGGGACTGGGAGCTTTATTCTATTTCCATTTAGACAACAAATTGACCTCTATTTCTCACATTTAACATGAATGCCACAAACAAAATTTTATATGGCAGAGTACCCCCAGCCATTATCCCCCAATGGCTGAATAATTAATGAAATGCGGATGAAATCCAGAACCTGAGGACAAATAATTTCGAATTGCACAAAAGCCACAGCACAAGGTATCCTAGAGTTGAGTCAATTAGTATATAATTCACATAGAGAGGTGTATAAAGGGAGAAAATAGCAAAAGATAAACCACCAAGAGACCATTTAATTAAAGGACAATGCTGCCCTCAGGACACATCTTCAAGTGGTAAAAGGGGAAGGTGGAGAAATTCAACTTTATTTGAGGCTGTTGCGTCAAGAGTTCGAATCCTGAAATATGAATTTAACTTTTGGGTAAGTGCAAGTGTACAAGCAATCTTCCACACTGTACCCTTGGAGGCATAATCTGCAATTTACTTCCTTCACCAACGCTCAGAGCAGGGCAGGTGGAGGCGTCAATAATAGGGCGTAATCCAAAAAAATTAAAGGACAATGCTACATCTACATAATTTTTTTTACCTAATCTTTTACCTACTACTCACAATAGAGATGGAGACAAAATTTGGGAATTTTTATATTCACACGGGGCCCGTGTGCGTTGTGCCAGGGGAGGCAACTTTCGATACCCCCAATTCGGTACAAATAGAATTATTCTTAATTAAAAACTGCAAAAATATATGTCCTTTGATGATTCTACAACCATCGACACTTACACAACACCATCAACATTGCTACATCACCAACATACAACCACCAAACGCCAATAGCAACATATTAACTACACATCAAAACACCACACCAAATGATTACTTTTTTCCTACAATTCCAATCACGGACAACATCCTACCAACTAAAAGACATAAATTTGTGGCATAGTCTTCACTTTTATCAGTAGCCAAACCCATTAAACACAAAAAGGCCAATGACGTTACAAATTAGAACGAATCCCAATCCCACTTGATATAGCTTCATCGACCAACTCATTCTACACTCCCTTTGCTGCATACCGTTCGACCAACAGATTAGGATGGTGATTGGTATTGATTTTTGGGGTAAGAATTGATTTTTGAATAGTGATATGATGGGAAATGTGTGGTTAAAAAAGGAGGAAAAGTTATTAATGTGATGGAAAATATTATTTTATTAAAGAATGTGTGGTTGAAAATAAGAATTGATTGAGAATTGATTTTTAAAATTAATATCAAACACCCCCTAGGCCATTTATTACAGTCTTGTAGTGTGTATGAATAGGTGGGTCGATCCAAAAAAAATAGTTGCTAGCATCTATCCGTCCATAGTTTCTACATTCCAAAACCGTCTTTCGGGGTTTTTCTCCGAATCTCCGCATGAAAACTTTGTGGCAGCTCTACGACCACGACACAACTTGTGTTGATTTCCGAGGTGCCAATGAAAATTTTTCGTTGCGAATGCTAAACTTTTTATTTTTCTCTAACGCTCATTTCAATTTAGGGTGATTTGGGGTGATTAGGACTCTGGCTATATTGGTTTGGAATGCGACAGTTTCTTGAATTGAGATCGAAAACACCTATGCTGAAGAAATTTGATGGAGATTAAAAAATGAATGATTCTTCTCATAGTAAGAGAAAAACGCTATTATTGGAGTGTGTTTTGTTCATGCTGTCAATTTTTAATACTGTTAGTGGCCACATAAAATTTGCATCCGCTTGCGCGGATTACTTTACTCGGGTAGACGGACAAAATTGAGATAAGTGATGAATGAATAACTCTATTCAAAAGTGGAAAAGCGATCAGTAACCTTAATTTTGAGTGAACAAATAGTAACCAAAGGTATTTCATTGGTGATTGATTAATTCCATAAGCATTAACTAATGTACTTTATTCATATGAAATAATCATGCTCAGTGAAGTGTTTGATTAAACTTGAAAAGAAAATTCTTACATAGGAGAATCAAAATTGTGAAATAAAATAATAATAATAAATAAATAAATTATTGATAAAATGTGCCACAGGCACAAAATTCAATACAGGACACAACGGAACAGTACTGTGAACATAACTAAGCAACAATCATCTCCCATAAGCATTAAACAATCACAGCTAAAAGCCACAAAAACTTGGTTTCACAATGGCATGAACACAGGCTAGATAGTCTTCCACTGCCACTTCCAACAAACATAGTGCAGATTTGATATACAATACTAAAATCAGAAACAGACCGAACAGTATAATAAAAATACTTTTAATTTCTTTTCTTCTTAATATAGTCTAGTACTATTCAATTTTTACCACCAAACATGTACTGTTTTGCACAGTATCATACTAAACAAAGTTCCTTCCCTTCATAACTTGTTTGAGATTAGATTTCAGCAAGGCAACTTAAATTACAGGATGACGGTATTCGGATTTAGAACTGGAAATCATCCAACAAGGCACCTACATTTTTTGTACAACAATTTTTGCAATACTAATTCTGTTATATACAAAGCTAAAATCACAAGATTTATAGAGTCATGCAAAAAGTAATTGAAACTTCTTGCATTTGTCCCTTGGATTTGGTGGCGTTAGCGTTACTCAGAAGCATGGTAAAGGATTCCGTGCGGCAGACTAGCAGCTGAGCAAATTTTTTAGGCATATTTATTTAGTCTATGTCAACTGGAAAAGGAATCCTGCACACTTCATCATTTACATCTGCACGAGGAAACTTCGTCATAAAAAGGCCGTTCACATCCTAACATTATTACTGAAAATTCCTGAAACACTATTAGTTTATTTACAGCGAAAATATCTCATTAAATTTATCTATCTTTAGCATTGCTGGCCAATTTACATCTAGAAAATCACAATTTCAGAGCCAACAGTAAGAAAATAAATGAAAGCTATTGATCTTACACATACACGACAATCATGTCAAATAACATAATACAAAACTCCAAGACATGCGCCTATCACTTTCCTCCTTTGTGGTTTCCTTTTTTTCGGCAAAAAAAGGAAAACGAAAGAGATAAGGGCACAGGTCTCAGAATGGACAAGTGTTGATTATTCTTACGGAATATAAAGAGAAGAGAGCAGATAATGAGTTCATCAGAAATCCAGCGAGTTTGGCAAACAAAGCTGGGTCGCAGTCGAACCTCTTCTAATTCAATAACATTCAGTTTAGATGAATAGTTCAAGTAAAGCTGTTAAAAGAGAGAAGCATACCGTCACACAACTAATGTAATTACTATTTTTAGTAGGTCAAGTGCACTTATGAATTATCCATGCATGTGCATGCAAACACATATAGAGTTCATGTCCAGAATAATCATAAAATCAATAGTTGAACAAGGCAAAATAAAAGAACCAAAATCTAGCTATAGCTTTTGTGATCGGTTATATAACAGGGTAGCAAATGATAAAATTACATGAACTTAGATTATATGCAAGCGAGGACAAACATTTACAGTAAAAGAAAAAGGAAAAGAAGTCTTATAAAGCTGGAAAGAAGTGACCACAAAATAAGATTGGCAAACATGTGACGATATCTGATAATAGATTGGACAGATAAGTGAAGGAATCTCAGATAATATTCATAAAACAGAATATGCAAGAAGTACAGGAAACAAATTTGATACAAGAATATAATTTGTTCTCTAGATTTCAATGCAAATATCTGTCATACATTTAAACATAATACAATAAACAAATAGTGAAGAAACGATTTTCAAACAGAATATGGCTCGCAAAAAGTGACCTATGCCGCTACCTTGCTAGATCTTTAACAATCTTGTGAAAAATATTTGTCTTTAAATAGCCATTTTTATGGTGTTTACCATAATGTAAAATGGAAAGATTTTGTTTCATTCAAATGGCTGTATAAATAAACACAATCAAGTGAAAGAATGAGCCAGGGATCATATTGCATTGACATACCAGGTCCAGAACATTCAGAACACATAATCTAAATGACAACGAAAGCACTCAAAAAAATATTTCAACAATAAATTTGTCCCAAGAAAAAATTGAACCAGAAACATCTGATAGGTCTATTTAGAAATAACAAATATAGCAATGAAGTAACCACGTCTGGAGATCATGAGAGGATTCATATGACCTTATAGTTCAGCAAATGTTTGGATTATTGTAACAGCATGTAACTCTCTGCAGTAAAGAATCGTTTAGGACTTCATACAAGTGTAATATAAATGACATACAACACCTTAAAAATAATAAATAAATAAATACAGAGGTTGACAGAAAGCCAATAAAACTAGCTACAGTGTCCATATTGACCAACTAAATGTCATAGCATATGTATAAAAAATACATATTTGTATATTTCAAAATTACAGTGATCAACTAGTTAAGGATAGAAATATGAATTTACCTTAGCACATGATGTTCCAATAAGCTGCCCAAGCCTCATAAAGAATTGATTTAACGCAACAAGATTAGCTAGTTACAGATAGCAAGCTTCCCCATCCATTCATCAGCAACAGCAACCCCATAATCAAGACTAATTTCCTTCATAGGAGGAATATTTTCAGTAGCAAACAGCATAAGGTGAGGGAAAGATACATTATTGTGATCATACAGCACAGGCTGCACCATAGCGTTTGGAATTGAACTCTGGCTCATATAACAAGCTACATTTCTCATTCTTGATACATCCATGGCAAAATCTAAAGGAGGAATTGGTGGATACGATGGGCAAACATAGTCAGAAAATATTTGTGATAAATCACCCCACTCTGTCCATCTATCACCGAAACGACTTGGATAAATCAAACTATCACCATTCATCGTGAAAATCTGGGCTTGCTCACGCGTGAGAACAACTCCTGCATACTCACAAATAAAAGAGCCAGCCTGGATCAAGTCCAATGACCTCACTCCCCATTGTGTCTCCCTAGACCTAAACACTTCAAACCGATTCTTAATTCCCTTTTGGCTAACACGATTACGGCAACTAGGAGGGCAACGACAATGAGGCCCACACTCAAAAATCAATGGTTTTCCCCTCACAAGAATCCCAGTTGAATCATAGGCAAACTCACCCCCATTTTTCTTTGCACAAAAGCAATTAACCAAACATCCCCCAGCACAATCACATCCCGTCCCATTCCCATAATTATACACATATGATGGGAAAATGGTTGTAATAAGATACTCATGAAAAACAGGCCCATAATCCTCATCAATTTCATTAAAGAAAAACACTGGCACATTCTCCTTTTTTCTAGATAAATCAAGTGTGATGTAACCTTTAGGACGCACTTCCAGTGGCCGAACCGTAAGATTCCTCGCAAACTTCATAAGGCTACTTCCCATTTCCACCTGATTTTCAATCCTAACAAGTTTGAACTTATAAACCCCGAACCCCGACTTCCCCACATCAAACCAAGTGTCAGTTATCCTGTATAAGCCATCATAAACATAAACTTTACCACTAGCACTACCTTCATACTTAAAACCACGAATGACCCTTACCTCCAAGCCATAATACATGCTCCTCTCCATGGCCAAATTACCACTTTCCAATTTTTGGTGCATTGCCTGCCTGTTATGTTTGTCCTGCCCACCATGCCCAGTATAAATGATCACATCCCCTGCATCCTCATCATCCTCATAACCACCAGAAACAATAATGCTGGTGGCTATCGGTTCTCTGTTCGAGCTCTGACTGGCTGGGACGTAATCAATCCCGGCCTGAGGATGACCATGCAACCCGACAACAACCAGCTCCATTCTGAAAAAGAACACATCGCCAATTGCTATACCAGGGATATCACCCAAGATCCTCTTATCACGATTCAACCACAAACCCGCATCCCTCATTAGTGCTGCCGCTTTCAAATCCCCTCTTGTCTTCTTCTGAGGGACCAGCAAATAACGGCGTTTATCATCCTCTGAGGTTGAAAATATACGCAGGGAGTCAAAGAGCATCCTGGTCCGTCTAATTAGGTCGCGAAAGTAACGGTGGTCATCAGCTTTAAGATCCGTAACCCGGACTAGCTCAGATGAGCGTTGAGGGTACTTGCGAGTTCTCCGAGGCGAAATAACAACAGCCGGAAGCTGGGCCTCGTTGTTGGCGACTGGGACGATAGCCCCATAATTGGAATCGGACTCAGAGAGAATGGAAACCTGGTCGTGCCTCTGAACGCCCTGGGAAAAAGCTGAGCGGAAGAGGTCGGAAATGCGGTGAAATTCAGAGCACAAATCGGGTTCAGAGGAAGAAGTAGGAAAAGGAGTTGACGCTGAAGGAATGGAGGGTTTGAGGTCGGGTTGTGAATTAGCGGCGGATGGCTGCGGAGACGGCGGCGGTTCATCTATGGGTTCAAGCTTTGGCTCAATTTTGGGTGTAATTAAGGTTGAGGTTGGAGGAGAGGAACTGGGATCAGGATATAGATTGAGGTCGAAAAATGGGATTGTTGAATTCATTTGTAATTTGCAACAAATTTTGTCGTTTAAGGTAAGGATTTGTTGCAGAGGTTTGAGAAAAAAATACAAAAAAAAAAATAAAAAATAGATAGAGAGAGAGAGTGTGTGTGTGTGTGACAATGGGAGGTACGAAATGTAATATGCAAGAAAAATCTGAAAAATTGTGAAAGTTAAGAATGACTGAGGTGATGTGGTTTGATAAATTGACAAAAATGCCCTTTTAACGTTTTTTTTTTTACGGAAGTCTCACAATATGTGACTTTTACTATTTTCATTATGAATTTTGCTAATTGTACATCCGAAATGACAATCCCCCTCATATGAAGGGGAGGGCCCACGCTTCAATAAAATAATTATGGCCCCTCTATTGTGAAGGAAATGTCATCCGGAATGTCATTCCGGATGTACATGTAGTAAGATCGTCCCATTATTACATGAAACAAGATATAAAAGAAACTCATTGAGACTTTCAAACTACATCATTACATTAAAATTAAACTAATTAACTAAACATGAATAAAATACTTTAACTTTATTAAAACTCTCTCACTGGTAAATATTTAAGGTAGTACTTCATATAAATATTCTAACATTTTCACTACTGCTACTTCTGAATATGGAATTCAGAATTCTTAATTGAATGATTTAGGATAATTTTAATTTCTTCTTGTAGTAGTATCTAATTTTTTTTGTTTAGAATGTGACTTTTTATTCTTTTAGTTTCTTTGTTACTTTTCTTCCTTGAGCTATTATAGATTAAGAGATTATTTTGCGTCTATGAACATATATTTCGTAATTTTTTTCACCAATTCGTTACAATAAAATCGCTCTTTAAAAATTTTCGGGTTGTGTCAATTTTATTCATGTTTCAAGAATTTCAATTTAATTTTCCCAAAATATCTTGGATTAAGTGAAAATTGGAGGAAATTTCACATTTGAGAAATGGTAAAAGTTTGTTTAATTCAGACAAAAGGGAAAGCAACATTAAAAATATACCTTTTACTTTTGAAAATTTTATAATTCTTGTTTATACTTTACTTTGATTTTAAATTTTGTCTTCCTTTTATTTTTTTTTAATGTGTAAAATTGTGTAAAAATTCAACAGTTAAAGTGTGAAGATAAATAATAGTGCATGTGGCTTCTCATGGAAGGGTAATATGGGAAAATGATTAAAAAAATATTGACTTCCAAATTACACTAGCTCACACCAAACATTTGAACCAAACAACAATATTTAACTTAACAAAAACCCTTTATTTTCCAGTGATGATCTTCATGCTAGGCATATATGCTACACAGTACTCATAGGCCCACATTTGTCTATAATATATTAAATATCACATTAAGTGAGAATCAATTTTTGGACAATTTTAACTCCTATCATAAATCAATTATTTCAATAATACCTTACTTTTCGTTTTTCAAAAATATTACAAAATCCTATGAATTTTGTGTTATTAATTCTCAATTAATTAACATTCACATTAATCTAAATTCAATAAATTTTGACTTGATGAATCTTGATATACATGAATTTAGAGTTATTATAGATGAATTTTTTTCTAAAAATTTTTTAATGGGTGTTTAAATTAATGTATTATCAATTAATGTTTATGTACCAAATATAATATAAAAATGTTGCTCATTTATAGTATTACAAAAAAAATTGAATAATAGAAGTCGAGTTTTGAGAGTACAATTTTCTTCTCTTAAATTTATATCCTAAATTTTATTTTTTTTAGTTTATTTGAAACTCGTCAAATCCTCCCAACAATTTGGTATCAAATATTAATTTTACAGCACTTATAAAGTATTTCAAAATAACGTACAATGCAAGTTCAACTTTACTAGTATAATTAAATGAAGTGTTAAATATTTTTGAATTTGAACTTTTATAGGTAATGTAAAATTAATAACAAATTAAACTTTATTCTCAAGAAGAAAATAATGCTATTTGAAACCTTTCATCTTTTAACTACGAGGTAAAAGAAAATGTTAATATTTGGAATTTCCATATATAGAAGACAAGCGTAACTTTGTATGTCTCTTTTTTAATTAACATTTTGCTAGAGTCATAGTGCTTCTTGTACTATCAAGATTCCTTAATTTTGAGAATCGTCATGTAATTCGAGATCTACCTAATATACTAATTTTCATCGTATTGACCAAAGCATTAGAAACGGAGCGATACAAGATAGGCCAAGCCCAATTTTTTTTTTTTTTTTTAAGTATTCTATGTATTAGTGAAAAAAAAAAAAAAAAAAAAAAAAGGGGGAAAGAAAGAAAGTCTTCCCCTAACTTTGTCCCTGATTTTGACTTTTTTTTTTTTTTTTAAGATTAATGTGAATCCTCTTTTCACGATTCTACCACAAACTTGCATCCCTCATTAGTAATGCAGTCTTTGAATCCCCTCTTGTCCTGTTCTAAGGGACCAGTAAATCACGGTATTTATCATCCTTTGAGGTAGAAAATATGTACTTAGATGATCTTTTTAGAACATTGATAATTATGTGTGTTGAGAATTATTAACGTCAGAGTACAAAATTTCGTTAGAGAAATTTGATAGTTTTAATTGATTAGAGTGGTATGATGAAAGAGTGATACTCGATCTTACAATGGCCCTAGAACTAAAAATCTATAGAGAAACGCTAGCCAATTTCAATTTCAACTTGCCAAAGTTTTAAGTACTTGTTGAGGAAGCATGCTCTTGAATAACAAATTGACACGAATTCTGAATTGCTAATTTTGTAGAACACTAGGAGAACATAGGGAATTGACTTCGACTATCATAAATCTCAGTTCGCTGTTTCAACTTTTGAAGTCCTTTTATTAGTTTCTAATTTGGGTTCGTATTATATTCTTGCTTCTAAATATCTACAATATTGCAAGAAGAAAGTTCACGGTATTTTCCTGGTGGTTCGGGTTCTGGGTCCATTGTCAAGATTAGCTTCACAAATTTGCCACTACGATACTTTCTAATTCAACTTGATGAAAGGATGTATTTGGGTGTTTGGGTTTCGAAGAAGGCAGAGAATAGCATCATGTTGTGGAAAAATTTGGTCAGGTAATTCTCCAAACCATTAAATTTCTTTGGTGCTTGTTGTGGGGGGAGATGATGGGAGTAACTAGCATCACTGTCCATCGAATTTTTCAGTGTGTTTAAGATGGGCTTTGAATTGAGTAGGGAAGTCTGGTAACGTACAGTGGAACTTAAACCCCCTGAATGGAATCTACAAGGTGCCATTTGTTGGCTTTTGGAGAGTTTATGGCTTTTTGTTTTTTTTTTTTATACCCAGGTGTTGGTTGAAGTATTTTTATGACCAGACTGAAAATTTGAAACTTAGACCGCAAGCCTTTGTTCTTCTTCTTCCCTCTCTTAGCTCGAAAGAGGCGGAGGGTAAATTCGCATTGTTGGTTATGGGATTGGTCCTCCATGGATCCCCGTCCCCCTTTTTCCTTCCTTTGCTTTTTCTACTCGGGAATTTGGTTTGGTATTGGTTTGGTTGTTTGACCCAAACAGATGGGTAGGGTGCGTGTTTGCCTCCATGTGGCAGGTGCTGCCCGAGTGAGCTGGACGTAAGGGAGGGTGTGAATTCGAACTCTGCACGTATTTCGACAACTTTGGGCAGTTTGGTGGTTTTGCAAGCTTGGTTTGTTGAGATTGTGTGGTTGCCACGCCGATGTTTCCATTAGCATCGTGAGTTTGAGAGGGGATGTTAATGTAATTAATTGGAGAGCCACTTTGGATTTAT
Source organism: Osmanthus fragrans (assembly GCA_019395295.1). NCBI lineage: Eukaryota > Viridiplantae > Streptophyta > Magnoliopsida > Lamiales > Oleaceae > Osmanthus > Osmanthus fragrans. The sequence goes on along the minus strand of CM033360.1, from coordinate 10,115,106 downwards.
ACCCATTGTAAAAGCCCAATTGAGGGGGCTACAAAGTGCCAATATTTTTTAGGGCAATATCTATGATCTACAAACCCTATCTGACCACCCTATCTGCAATTCGTCGATTCTTGTCTTCTGAGTTTTTGGTTGGCAATTCATCATCGCTCACCTCTCCCAAAACCGAAACCTGTTGGCTCCGAACCATTCTCCATATTTCGAAACTGGGAAGCAAGTGATTAGCATTAGTCCACTGTTTCAGCATGTGCAATGAGAAGGGCCTTTGTACTCCACCGTAAGGATCCACATAGTGCCATATTTTAGCCTCGTCTACGACCACCCCGTTAGCAGTTTATCCTTTCGAGTCTTCGGTTGGCAATTCGTCATTGCTTAAATCAATCACCTCTCCCAAATCTGCAACCTGAGTTGGCTCAGAATGCTCCATCTATATTTCAACAATATCAGATGGTTGATCCATTGCATTCACTTGTTAACAAAAATGGAAGAAAAAGGGCCACAAAACTATGGAGAAGATATCGCAAATTAACAAACTATTATTCGCCTTTAACTTGGTACATTCAAATAATTGCTAGGTATTACCGTATTACTAGCTAAGATGCTTGTGCTAGGATTAAAGTTGTCATCATTTGTTATTATTGCGACTATCGAAGCATTGAAAGTAACACGAGTGAAAAAAAAAAAAAAAAAAAGACCTGAACCTGCATGTTTAGAAATCAATTTTTTCTTGTTCTTACCCTAAGATTATATTTTCTAAAGCTTACGATTTTCAAGAGTCATCTTATGGTTGGCAAATCATGAGTTTTTTTTTTTTTTTTTTTTTTAATTACATTAGTAATTAACTAGAAAAGAAGTTAACATACATATTCATTTATCCTATTAACATTTTTGAAAATTTAGAGTTAAATATGGTAATTAAATAAAATCGGGTTGTTATAATTCTGAATTTGGGTGTTATACAAATTTTATATTTATGTTAATTGTTTATTGGATATTTAGTTGTTTTATTTTAATTTTTAATTATTTATTTCAATTGTTTATTTACTATTTAATTATAATTTTGTTGTTTTATTTTTATTTACATTCATTTCATTTATTCAATTATCTGTTAATTCTTGCGTATAGTAGTTATAGTTCGATTATTCCTTTATTTTAATATACTTTATCTGTTATAACAAGGTCCTAACATTTGAAATTTTGCAGGATGGAATACCATTTGAATGCCACCATGAGACTGATTTCCAGCAAAGTTATGTTGAATTGTAACTTTGTCAGCTTTACATCGGTACTAGGTTTGTTGGATGAGGAGCAGGCAAATATATTACGTCGATCCTGCTTATGGCCTATGTATTCGTTGTGCGACATACAATTTTTTTGGCAGTTGTTGGATGCATTATTATGTCGACTGCTTAAACTAATTGACGAAGATGCCCTCATCACCGGATTGAGATGTTTGGGCGAAGTAGCAGCAATGGCGTGTATTCCGAGTAACATGAGGCTATTGAATGAATACTTACATAGGCAGGGGATAGTGACTCTAGCGCGATTAGGAAGATGCATTCAAGGAATGCGACCAGATAACTGACAAGTTGAAGATAGGGTTGGTGCTTATCCTCAAGAGCATATTCAGCTGTCATCACAAGAAGACGTTAATCAACTATCCATGTGGACAAAGATGTTTTATAGATACTTTACGCATCTTTAGGAGGGGGCATTCGATGTCTATGGGGGATAGGCCCAAGTGTAAGTATGATGCATATGGTTTGTCGTTGGCTTTACATGTAAATGTTTAACATAATGAATTATCTATTTTTTACTTAAATATAATTCTATACAAAATAATTGTAATTGTTGCAGATATAGGTGTATGAGACTGTCATCGTCTTGGGTGGCCGATTTGGGAGGAGAGAGGAGACATGATGCCCTTTGATGCATCACTGCGAGCACAAGACAAGCCACTTGTCGAAAAATTATCAACTATTCTCGACGATCATGAGGTACGTATTATACATTTGCGATTTATGTTGTATGTCCTTTCAAAATCTCGATATATGGTCATTAACTCGGTGAACTGTCAATATGTTAGCTCGAAGTACTCACTGAGTTGACACCGTCGAGCGAGGACAAAGGTCAGAGTTACCTCTATGAACTGTCTGTTCCGGCTGCTCCAGGCGATCAGATGCCAGAGTCCGTTAAGCATCGAGATAGGGTATGTTAATTGAATATAATTTTTTGATTATTATTTTTATTTTTGAATTAAATTATTCATTTATAATGTTCATTTTTATATGAGCGTCGTCTATTATTTAAAGCTGTAAGCAAAAATCATCAAACCAGAAAATCGAATCGAAATTGCATTTTAGAAACCGTCGATTTGGTGCCACATGGACCCATCAACGATATGATTTTGAACCAAACCAAACCAAACCAGTCAAAAATAGTTTGATTTAGGTTTGAGAATTTTAATGGCGATTTAAAACCAAACCGAACCAACGAAAAAATATATAAAAATAAAAATAAATAAATTTTTTTAAAAATTCATCCAAAATTTCAAATTATTATTATTACTCAATAATCCTAATTTATTTTATTATATATATATATATATATAATCTCAATTTTATGATTTTTCAAGCCAATAGGAATAGGTAATTTTCTAGCCCAACGATGAACGGTCTCAACCCATAAGTCTATAACGGCAAAAGCAAAAAGTCAGAAACTCATAACTCATACATTTTCCATTTCAATTGAGTCGAACCCAAAATTTAACCATTCCCTTCCCATTTCTACTTGACGTAACCTCGCATCCACCTCCTCCGCCCACCTGGGTTGGAGAAAAATGATTTGGTAGATTACTTGTCTGACCGATGTGAAGATTTGACTAAGGAGCTATTCGACATTTTATTGTGGTGAAAAATAAATTCTCCTAAGTATAAAATTGTCTCTCAAATTGCCAAAAATATATTAGCAATTCAAATTTCTACATTTGCTTCTGAGTCTGCATTCTCAACTGAAAGGTTGGATACTTGATTGATTTAGGAGTTCATCAGGTGCAAGGATGGTTGATACTTGTACATGCGGAAAGAATTGGTTGCAAACTAAGAAGGAACATATAGTGCTATACCAATATTTAGATGAAGTAGAGGCATTCGATGATTCAATGAAAATTGTAACAGGTGATTTATATTTTCTATTATCATATTTTTGAAGATTCTCTTATCTATCTAGTATCTAATACTATGATGACGTAATGAATGCACTTGTTTGACTATGCAGATCATGAATCATTTGTGACACTAACTGATGTTTGAGTATATGTGTAAAACTGAGTTCATAACAACATACAATGGTAAACTTGTGTAATTGTTATATTTAGATATTATAAATAATTATTTTATTATTATGGTTGGTTGTTCTCTCTGTCTAATCAATAACATTTTTTTCAGATATGATGATCACGAGATTTTGATGGACATTATTATATTTTTTGGGCCTTATATTTAGTTTAGTAGACTTGTATTATAATGTTATCGTAACGTTATTGTAACATCATTAGCCTAAAAAATGCGAACAAAAAATTATGTTTTAATTTATTGTGATTTCATTTTAATTTAATTGCTATTTAAACTTATAGTAGATATATTTAGTTTGTTTTAGATTTATTGCTAGTAAGATATAAATATATATTGAATTTAATGAATTAATGGCATAAAAGTAGACAGGCAAAAAAATAGACGGCGAAATCGGCGATTTAAAACCGAACCAAACCGTTAGGTTTAGATTTGAATTTTTTTTTTCAAACCGTTCAAAAGGGTTTAATTTAGATTTGAGTTTTTTTCTCAAATCGGTGTAAACAATTTGGTTTGAAATCTGTCAAAAATCGGTAAAATCGAACCGCTTACACCCCTACTGTTAGGCACAATTATACTAAAATTAAAAGAAATTTCACTCATGTTAAATAGATAAGAGGGTCGCTTGGGCGGGAAAATTCCCGCTCTATTATGACCATTAGGGTTTCACCACACGGTGAACCTTACGTTTACCAAATTTATGTATTAAAGTATCTTTCGACTCGATAAGGTTTCAATAATACTATCTAATCCTTATTTATTGTTAGGTGCAATCAGGGGTGGACCTAGGGGGTCCCTTAGGATCCAGGGACCCCCACTTTTTTTTAGTAGAAGATAACTATAAATTTTTATTCTGACCCCTAACACAAGTCGTTTGGGTCCATCACTGAGTGCAATTATACTAAAATTCAATTCATTTGAGTGCTTATCCTCCTATAGTCCATTATCTAAAATTAAATACGATATATGAGATTAGTTTAGACTGTAGTATTTGTTTACAATTACATAAATAAAAAAAAATAGGTAAATTGGAATTTGGAAGTTTACATTAGAAGAAATATATATTCCATTTGTAAGTACAAAAATAACTTGTACTAAATAATTGATGAGCAATACTTACTAGAATTTGGATCACACTACAATAATTTGTATTAATCAAGTGTATGAATTAATGTTGACACCAAATGAATACAAAATTAGAGGGATGGAATAGTTAAAAGTCATTATATAATAATGATAAAGACCAAATGAATGGAAATTAGAAAGCAAGTGCGGACCAAACGTACATTGTAATATTAATAATAATTAAAACAAAAGTCATTGTTGACAACAAAAAAAAAGTATAAAGTCAAAAATATTGACCAAATTTCTCAATTTTCAGTAGATAATTAGTCCATCTTTGCGAAGACAAGTTATTATAGGTAGGGTTAATCTATTTGTACAAAATAAATTTCAAAAAGTTTGACAAAATAGACAAGTGGGGCCCCCCTATTGGAGGGGCGGCTGGTAATAGGGGGCGCCACTTGTCTATTTTGTCAAACTTTTTGTCATTGTAGCATGGTCCTTATAGGAAATTGAAGAAAAAAATGTTGACTTTCTCATTACAGCAGCTCACAACAAACGCTTTCAATCAAACCACGATTTTTAATTCAAATTGCAAAATCTATTTATTTCTGTCAACATCGTTGTAATTGCAAATATGATTCACGTAGGCCCACATTTGATTATATATCTAAATTAAGGGCTGTTTGGTAAAAATTCTCAGAAAATTTTAATCAGAATTTCGGTCGTTACTTCTTAGAGTGGGGCTCAAGCTACTACAACATTAATTGACTGCAGCAGCCTAATCAAATTGAAATATTATTGAAAAAATCAATGTGCCCCTAAAGTTTTAACATTCGTGACAAATGGAAGAACATTTTCAACATTTTAATAAATTGAAAATCAATTTTTTATCTTTTGCTTGTCCTCCTGGGACCTACTCTAAGAAACTGCTAAAGAAGTGCGGCTGTAGGGACCTACTAACGCTATTTGTTTTTAAAAAAAAAGCTATTTGTTTTGACTGAAAATTTCTACCAGACATGCACTAAGTGTTTCATATTTTCTGGAATGTATTTGTCTATGTGATTTTTTTTTAAAGCAATAAAAAACAAAAACGTATTCTCAATAAAAATCTAATATTAGTATTTAAATAGTTTAATATTTTGATATTTTTTGTAACTACATATTTTGTAACTAATGTCTTTCCTAAAATATGTTAGAATTAATCTTCTTTACCAGGGCCACTTGGCGCCCCTGGTATACAAATCCTACATGGCCCTGGTAACCTACATCTCTCAATATGTTATTGGTATTTGTTCAAGTGAAAATTACCTTGAAACCACATTTAAAATTAATTTTTAAAAAATATGGGGATTAAGTTTCATTTTCACAAATTAGGTGTTAATTGGGTTTTAATAATTAAAATTAATAAAGAATGAATTACACCTAATCTACATATCCCCACGCCAGGCAACCCCGCTCCACACATTCATCCTAATTCTCTCTCTCTCTCTCTCTCTCTCTCTCTCTCTCTCTCTCTCTCCACTGGTTGCGACGGGGCCTTAAACAATTGGCGGTTCAGGTCTTGCAATGGGTTATGCAAATGTGATTCAATTGGTTGAAAGATATTTGGATTCAGCAGCATTAGTAGATCATGAAGAACGTGAATCCTTATTAATGTATATTATATTATAATTTATTATTTAATAAATTTATTTATCACCTGATTTTTGAAATAATTTAATAATTTTGTTAGTTTTGAAAAGTAATTCTTATATATAGGTGTTACGTGGTGTTCCCTTTGTTCAATCATTGTGTTTTGTGTAATATTTGAAATTTCCATAGTTAGAAACAAACCCAACTACTTCTATATAAAAACTTGTAGTTGTTTTTGCGTTTGTTTGAGAGACATTCTTATAAATGAAAATTTATTATAATTTTTTTCGGAAAATTGTATGATTAAAAAGTAAGTAAAAACTATGATCTCATAGAATGTGTAGTTAAAAATGATTTTAAGAAAAATAATTTTAAGAAACACTCCCAAACAAGACTTTTTGTATCTTGATATAAAATTAAAAGTGCATGAAATCAATCCAAACCCTCTTTTTCTTTTTCTCTTTCTAAATTTTGAACTAAAATTTTTACTCGATCAAAAGTTACTTATTTTGAGAAGGTAAAATCTTTTCTTAAAGTAATTTTTTACATATATAATCAATTCAAAACATAATAAAGTAGATAAATTTAGGTTGGCTAGTCTCTAAACACATGGAGATACAAATTTGAAGAGATTGTATGATCTGTTCGATGTCCTCGATAATATCATCATGAATGGTTATTGAAAGCAACACATAAGGTATTGTCATTACTAATCACCAATTTCTATTTGAGGTTCACGACAATAATCACTGAATGATTTTGGTCCAACTTTGAGAATACCTTCGAAATTTTTGTAAAAATTTTCGTCAACCATAATTTTGATGGATGAAAATGTTTTCTTCAATAGGAAATTATGTACATCTCGAGCATAAAGATATATGCATACACAAACTATTTTAACGTGACAAGTTCTTGTTATTATAATAAAAGTTCAAGACTTTTGTGAATGACAACTCTTCTGATGCAGCAAGTTTTATCAAGATCATTGATTTTCTTTTATATATAGAAGGGGTGATATAATGTGAGTAGAGTAGGGTCCGCGATACTGTAGCATGGGCCTCACCCCACTCACATTATATCAACCTCTATATAAAATGCTATGTACACATAGCAAAATCCTTATCTTATTACAGGAGGGGTAATGCAAATTGAAGTGTTCAAAGTTTGGTAGAAAAATCTTGCTCTTATCATTTAATAAGTTGAAATGAAATTTTGTTTGAGGTCCATGTCTTTATCTATTGGTAAGCTATATCAGATAGAAGTTTAAATTTCATCATATGTTTCGTAATCTAGTTTGAAGTCAACAATTCTTTATAAATAGCTTACAATAGATTGAGCTAGTTATAATTAAACTTGTATTCATATTTAGGGAGTCTAAAATTCAACAACATTACTATTAATACTTAAATTTAGAGTCAATCTAAATATTATTGGTACATTATAGAATTAGAATTTTGACAAAACTATAATGCAAATATTATGTAATTTCGAATTACAAGCTTTAAACATGCTAAGCTAAATTCTTTTTAATTCTTTTTATTAAATGAAAAAAATTGAAAATATTTAAATAAGTAGACTACATAATTAGTGGGGATTGCATTTTTATCCGAAACCACTTGAATCACAATAGAACCAAAAGATACTAGCTTGTTCAATTTATTTAGTTAAAATCGATCATTTTTTTTTTTTTAATCTTAGAATCACGAATCGATCAGTTTTGATTCAGTTCTCACTTCTAATTTTATAACCAAATTTTGATTCTTTTCCAAAATTATTTTCTTATAACCTATCAATTAAATCATAATTTAAATGAGTTAAAATAAAATTTCAGAATAATTAATATTTTTATCACTTGAGATATGCTTTCAAGAAAATTTGTAAAAATAGTTTACAATTTTTTTAAAGCTTAAAAGTTCTAGATAAAATGGAACTAGGTCCTGTTTCTTATTATGGTTCTATTTTGACTATTCTTAATGAAAATCGATTTGATCTGATTCTCTAGAAATCCAAATTGAATTTCCATGTGCCAACCTTTAATAACTAGCGATGAGGCCTTTTATTAAGGTGTGTTAATTAATATATATAAAAATAAATTTAATCTACAAACCCTAAATTCTCATTTCTGTCTCTCCACTTTCTATCTCTACACATTATATATACCAGCACACACTCATTACCAAAACCCACGACCACTGTCATCGCACCATAGCCACCACCGCAAAGATATCACATCTTTTATTTACAAGTCCACCACATTTTAAATTCATCAAACATTAACCTTCATTATTGTCGTATTTATGTTCCGACTTCTTTTCATCGCATTCTTATCCTCAATGTTCTATTAGTTAGTCTATATTGTCCGTAAGACTAGTTCCTGTCTTGAAATTCTGTTAAGAGGATTCATACTTCTCGTATTTTTACCTAAGTAACAAAAGATAAATACAAAAGTGTGACTAAATTTTTGTCCCTTGTTTTAAAGCAAGTTAACATAATTCTTGGACAAAAATCATCATAAGAAAAAATATGTATTAATTAATGAGAGATTAGTGATAAGACTACAATAAAAAATTGCGGACATAAATGTTATAATAAGCAAAAATTAAAGATGTTTAAAGTAATTAAAATGAAATCCATTTACAAAAATATTGTGATATGAATATAAACCTTTGTTTGACTCCGTTTTTAAAGAGTTTTTGGGGGAAAACGTTTTTTCGAATAATGATTTTTAGAGAATATGTAGTTAAAAAAATGGAAAAAAAAAAATTTGAATTTACATGCAAAATATAATTATTTAAATTCCACATTACACTAGCTTACAACATGGGAAAAATACATATTTACATTACAATAAGAATGCAATTTCACATTTATCAAACATATGAAAAAGTTTCACAAATAAAGTGTAAAATTATTAAGAAATATAATTCTAATATCAACTTAAATAAAAATAATTAATCATCATTATCATCATCCTAAAATATAAATTTTATTCCCTTTTTTAATAACAAACTATCTCACCTCACATATACCTCACGTGACACGTATTTCTACCTTTCACTTTCTTTCACTAAACACGATTCACCACTCTCTTTACAAAATCTCCAACAATTTATCAATCAAATTAACCATAAATTGATGATTCTACCTCATCTAAAGCATGTTCCACTGATTGAGTCGCGATGTCTTGTTGATTTATGAGATTCATCCGACTGGAGATACCAAAATATCTAGACTGAACGGTTTGTCGAATCCGAACCTTCATATATTTCAAAAATCAAGCGATTCTCATTTCATTCAACTAATTTTGAATCACATAGATCTGAAGAATTTATGTGGATCACACTTTTTGAATTCATCTTGTAACATAAAAAGTCACAAGTTTTTAATTAGTCTGTATTTCATAAAATATCTGCATGAATGTGACCTACTAGATGTGTTTTCTGTGTTGATTATGATTGATCTATGTTAACATATTGGTTTGTGTTAACTGTTAGTGTTTGTAATCAAATGAATGTTAAATGTGAGTGACTTAATCGAATTTGTGTTAACTGTGATTGTTTGTGACCAACCTTGTATTAACATGAGTATGTTAAAAGGAGTCTATTTTTCATAAGTTTTTTATATGAGTCTGTTTCTGACTAGGTTATAAATTGTTAACAGGAATTTATAATACATAAAATGTCTATCTGCATGAATGTGACATATTAGATGTATTATCTATATTGTTTGTGGCTAGGTCTATGTTAAACAGTAAATGTTTGTGACAAGATCTGTGTTAACTTTACGATTTATGACCAGATATGTGACTGCCTATGACCATGCTTGTGTTAACTATAACTGTTTGTGACTTGTGATGCCTTCAATTTGACCTGTTGTTTTATGACTGTGACTTGTTATCACAAAATGCATTATCAACTTTTTCCCCTATACATGACTACGGTTTAAAATTATATCAGAATTTATAGATCCTAAGTCAGATTATTACTAAGCCAGGTCACAATATATCAAAATCAAGTCAATTTTACCATAAAGAGATCACAAATTACCAAAATCAGGTTACAACTTATCAAAAGGAGGTCACAAATTACCAAAATCAAGTCAAAAAAATCGTTCACATTATACCCAGCATATTCATACACTTGACTTAACATTGTAGAGCATTTAATTAGTCATAAATTAGAATTAATTGGTCACAATCAATCTTGATGTCACCCCACCTTGTCACACCCACTCCACCACCATCGGTACTACCCAATTCATTAGCACCACCTTAATTTGTAATCACCACCACCACCATCTAAAATACTCCAAAATCAGAGGTCATCACAATCAACAAACCGTCGCCACCATAAATCTACACCCACGTTCACCACCTTCACCTCAAATCCACACCCATCACTTTAACTTTCACCTCTACCTCAACCTCAAACCCACAACCACTACTTCCACCATTGTTAATGGAGGCCAAAATTTATACGAACAAGATGATCACCACCACCACCAGTTTCATCTACTTCAATCGTGATAGTGCCGAAGAGGCGAGTGAAAACTAGCTTGACCGACGCATTTCATTTTCGGAGTCCGCGGCTAGAAACTTTTGATTTTCATCTTGGTTGTTGTTCAGTTCCGATTACACTTGACCTTCGTTATTCACCTCCCCATGCATACATATCTTAAATTTTGTGGTGGCAAAAGTTAATGGTGGTTGAAGTTGCTATTGGCTAGAGTAGGAGTTGAGAGAGAAAAAAACATATTATATCACTATAACATAAAAGGGTGAATGAAAGGGCTGAACACGTGTCAGTATTTTTCATCGGCCTAATTCATTTTTTTTCTGCCATCAACTTCACCCACTTTCTCCATTTTCCCACTCAATCAAGGGTACCTCTTCAAAGGGCTGAACACGTGTCAGTATACCATCATCGGCCTCATTCATGTTTTTTTTTTCCCAAGTCGAGCAACTTCAGCCCAGCTTCTCCATTTTCCCACTCAATCATACAGATGCAAATCAAGATGCAGATCCCTCTCTAAACAACCATACCATCATCGACATCATTCATGTGGAGTGAAGTCCCAAGTCGAGCAAATCCAGCAACAACTTCAACTGATGAGGTCTTTCTTGAAAGATACAGATGCAAATCAAGATGCAGATCGTCTCTGCTATTGTCACTATAACATAAAAGGGTGAATGAAAGGGCTGAACACGTGTCAGTATTTCCCATCGGCCTAATTCAATTTTTTTTTCTGCCGTCAACTTCACCCACTTTCTCCATTTTCCCACTCAATCAACCATACCTCTTCAACCACCCACCCACTCAACCAACCATACCTCTTCAACCAACCATATCATCATCGACATCATTCATGTGGAGTGAAGTCCCAAGTCGAGCAAATCCAGCAATAGCTTCAACTGATGAGGTCTTTCTTGAAAGACACAGATGCAAATCAAGATGCAGATCGTTTCTACAATTGGGTTGCAAAAGTTCAAGAAGCAACTTATGATACAGAGGATAATGTCCTCGTATTTGTTGTTGCCAAAATTGCAGCCAGAAGATATGGAAATTTCGAGAAACTTGTTCAAAAAAATGAGTTGCTATTTTAGAGAAATTATTACAACTTTCAAGGTGGGTCATCAGATTTTAGATATTGCCTCCGAAATTCGAATATTGGAAATTATTACATACTTTCAAGGCAATATTCGAATATTGGGTCATCATTATTACATACTTTCAAGGTATGGAAATTCGAGAAACTTGTTCAAAAACAGCCACGAATATTGCCTCCGTTTGTGACGGAGGCACGATTCGTGTCTCCGTGTGCGACGGAGGCACTGACCGTGTCTCCGTGTGTACAACGACGCAACGACATTTCATTTTTTTCTTATCCCTTCCTTCCGTCTTGTTGTGAGTTTTTCCTTTTCTCCTTTTATTTTGCACCATAAAGACTGTTAGTTTTTCTTACTTGCCAGTGATTTATATGGTTGATTTGTTACATAGGGTGCGTTCCATTTGATTAATGGGTGTTTTTTGTTGGTGTGATATGTGCAGAAGCATATGTTCTGCAAAGAAAGAGAAAAAAAAACCTATAGTTTTTGTAAGTGTTCTAAATTCATTGTTACAGCTGTAAAATGGAGGTGCTTGGCTAAACCCTGATTCACATCTTTAAAAATTGTGGCTCCAATTAAAAATGTGCTTGAACTGAGTGTGGTGTGGTGATACGTAAAAATTGGATTGATTGTTTTCAGCTGGTTCTCATACTTAAGTGTGTGTGCTTGTTCAAGTTAATTCGTGGATACATTTATGCTTGTTTATAATGGTTCTTCACATCTTGACCATTTTTTTTATCAATGTTAAACATTTGATTTGTGTGTTTGTTTGATAATTTGGATCTTGGGGGGAATAAATATAGTGTTAATATTTTTACTTTCCTGATTGTATGCACCTGATTGTACAGAGGATGTAGTGAATAACTAAATAATTTTTATAGAGTTTATTTTATGTTTTTAATATTATATTTGACGCCGATGTTGTAGGTACGTGGTTATGGTCGGTACAATACAAGGTGGGCTTTATTCTTGTTGCATCGCATTTTTCCTATGGTAATTTGTCCAGATTCTTAATAATTTTCGCATTTTATTTTCATTTCGTATTGGGTAATATTTTTTTTTTATCACATTCTTGATTGTTTTTAGATTTACAAGTTTTCTGATTCTAATACGTGAGAGGAAATGGACTATAAGTTTCAGTGGGCAATTGTACAATTTGATTAAATAATTTGTGGTGTATATGGATTGTAATTTTTATGATAAAAATGTTTAATCCAATTGAAAATATAGATGTTCTACATTGTAATGCAAAATGGAGATTTCTTCAGCGGTTTTTATCAATTTTAAACATTTGATTTGTGTGTTTGTTTTGATAAATTTGGATCTTGGAGAAATAAATATGGAGTTAATGTTTTTGCTTTCCTGATTGTATGCACCTGATTGTACAGAGGATGTAGTGATTAACTAAATAACTTTTATTTGACGTATTAAAACACAATATGACCATTTGGCAGGGATCTACAATGCCTCTTGTGGCCGCCACTATATTTTTTGGGGCTAATGATGGGGCTCTTTTGGAGAGAACTGGTGAAAGGCAACGTGTGCCTGTTGAAGAATACGAGGAAAATCTAAGAAGAATTGTTCAACACTTAAAGGTTTGAATTTGTAACTTTTTTGGCTCAACATTCATGTGTTACTTGGTTCAAAGTTGAAACAAAACATTATTGCATAATCGGATTTCCTATTATATAAAGCATTCTTGAACTGAAACAACCACACACAACAATAGTCGTTTTGTGACTAGAATTAATTAAACTAGCCATTTACCATTCTATGTATCTATATTCTCTTTGCAAATACAGCCCTTTCGTTGTTGTCATCTGGGTAAGGGCATTTAAGGAGTGGTGGCGTTGTAAAGCCCTCACATTTGGTAATGCAGTGGAATCCTGAAAGGGAATTAGATCCAGTTTTCTATTTGAGAGGAAAAAAATTACTTGATTTTTGGGTGTTCTTCTAAGTCAAGATCTACTGTTGTTGGGTTTATTCGTATTCCAAGAACATTACATGGTGATGAGGTTTTCCAGATCAGGGATTTGAAAACTGCTCTCTTGAATCCTCTGCAGAAAAAAAGGTAAGGACTTGATAACTTTTTGAGATATTGGAACATTTTATTTTCTTGAATGGGATTTATTTACAGAGTGCAATTAATTATAGGTCTTTTTCATGTGGCTTAATTATGAGACTTGATGATATGAGAGATGAAATATGGTTTTTACAAATGGATCTTATACATATCTTGATGTTGATTATAGGTCTTTTAATTTATGTTTTTAATACTTTATTTGACGTTGATGTTGTAGGTATGTGTTTTTACTTTCTTGATTGTTGCATTGCATTTTTCCTATGATAAAAAACAAACTAACAAGCACATTTAATATGCAGTTTGATAAGGATGTATTATTAACATCGGATCTATCGATGAAAGCAAATAAACCACAAACGAAATTTTTCTGTAAACCCTTGACTGCAAGTGATAGAAGCTCTCATGGTGGTTTTTTGTACCTCGCTGTGCAGCTGAAAAGAATTTCCCTCCTTTGGTACGTTAAACGATCACTCTATCATAGGCTTCCGCCCCATTCCCATCTCGCAAACCTTTGTCAACTCACATTATGTTTTGTGTTGATAGAATTTTATCTAATTTAGGACTTCAAAATGCAACCACCTGGTCAACAGTTTGTAGCAAGAGATTTGCATGAAAATTTATGGACATTTCATCATATTTATAGAGGTAAAATCACTTTGGATATTTTTCTTTATGAGTAAACTGGGAATACATTAACTATTAAAATTGAACATATGGATGAAATTAATGACAAGGGCTGGAATAATAATTACTCCCATAGTTTTTACTTTTAAGTTACTTCTTTTAACTTTTCACGATTGAACTTTTCAGGATGACCAAAGCGCCACTTGCTAACAACTGGATGGAGCCTTTTGTTAGTGGAAAGAGATTGTTTGCAGGTAACTCAGTCTTATTTATTAGGTAATGCTGTGAGGTATTGACTTATTTTCTTTGATTATATTTTACTTGACATAAATTTGACCTAAGTTTTCTGCTTGTTGATGCAATTGTGATTCTTTTTTTGCCTTGATCCTGCAACTCCACCAAATGTATAATGTGAAAACTAGATTTTGGATTTGAAATAGATTAAATTAAGATTTTAAGGAAAATAAGTTTAATGAACCTCAATTATCATTGAAAAATTGAAGTGGAATATGCAATAATGAATAATGGTGTGTAATGAATTTGTGAAAGTAGATAGGTTCTTCATGAAGGAACCTTTTTAAGAAATAATTTCCTCTTAATCATTTTCTTGGATAATAAGCAAATTATGGCTGACAAGAGAAGATAAAAACAAAAACTATTTAGGCACATCGTTAAATAATTTTGACTGGGATGTATCATTTGATTAAATTCCAACAGCAGTAATTTATAGGAACGAGCTTGTAAAACCTTCATCTTCTATGATTTTCGTTATGTCTAAATTGTATTGGCTTTGCATTGGACCTTATGTTTGTGTAGAATGGAACTTTAGGTAATTAAATTTCTGCAAAAAAAAAAAGAAAAAAGAAGAATGCTTAGATCTGTACCTTTACTTGCTTTTAATTTCTTATTCAATGTTTAATTTCACGGTTTCCAGTAAGTTTCTAGCTTGGTTGAATTATGTCCAAGTATTAGCTTCAGAAAAGATAATAAACCTTTCATCGTCTCTTTCTCTGTTTGTGTTAACACATTTTGATAATTTATGAAATTCATTTTAAAAAGTCAAATTCGGACCCTTTTTCAGTAAATGAATTAGAAATATGACGGTGTAATTGGTTTTTGGTGTGATTTTGTAGAAAGCAATGCAGAGTTTACCCAAAAAATGGAGAAAATATTTTTTTTCCAGTCTGAAGGTGATCTTATCATTCTATCTCAGGTATTTTTTTTTTCCTTTAGACTTGCCCATGGCTCTAATCAAGAAAATATTTTGGGGTACCATAATTGCTATATTTATAATGATAACAAATGAGAAATTTTGTATCTTTAACAGAGTTGGTCAATGTTTTGTTAATCTGAGTTGTCCATACTCCATTTTATCTTGTTTTATTTGTGTAGATTGAAAATGTATACTTATTAGTAAGCAATGATTTTGTTGCTGCAAGTCATGCATATATGACTTAAGCTTGTAAGATAACTTTAACATTAATTATAAAATAGTTATATAGCTAAAATTTCTTCTACTTTTGGAAAAACCTAGAACATCAAGAATTCCAAAATAAAATCATTTCTATCTTGTAGACAACAATCAACTAACGTGCAACGCACGTTTTCTTCACTAGTATGAATATATTTTTGTTTGTATACGTATAGAGACATAGAGACAGAGTTGTTTTTATATAGAGAGAGAGAGAGAGAGAGAGAGAGAATATATTAGGGGTGGATGTGGTGACCAGAATGGAGTGGAGTGATGAATAATGTTACTTGTATATAAACAATTACATACTGATTTACTTACAGATGAGATATCAAAAAGAGAGTTAGGAATTTTTTTTTATTTAGTTGAAGAAATTCTGACCAATCATATCCCACCATATCATGAGTATGCCAACTATTATGTAAATTTATTATGTACGTGTACCACAATCGATAAGGTAATAGCTATGCATATTAATGAGAGAGAGAGAGAGAAAAAAAAAATGATGAGGGTGAATTTCAATGGGGTATATATGTTTTTATATTAAAAAATTATAACCTGATTATTGAAATAAAATAATTAGTACACGATTTGTAAAATTGAATCTAAAAAAAAAAAAATAGGGTTCAAGGCTATTTTCCCTTACAAGAAAGCCCTTTCCATCAAACAATGATTAACTCAAATATTAATTTCTTTTTGTCACCATCAATGTAGTTGCAAATATGCTTTACGTGGGCCTACATTTAAGCATACGCCGAATGAAGTGTTGAATTTTGTCCGCATATATTTGTATGCATGATATAAAAATAAAAGACTAACAAACTGAACTTTAAAAAATCTAACCTTAGAGCTTAAATAATTTTAAATTTCGCCAGTCTTATGTTACTATGCATTGTATCTCACATTTTTTTCTAAATTATAATACACCTGCATTACACCAGAACAGCATTTTGCAACGTGCAAAAAATGTTGCCAAAGAGTTTTTGCAACGTTCGGGAGCATGTTGCGGATTGCGATGTTTCCGTAGAGTTCCGAGTTCCAACCTTTTCGCAACGTTAGCTGAACGTTGCGACAAACACCTACGGCAACGTTCGCCGAACGTTGCGAAAAAAGTCTACGGCAAACGTTGCGAAAAAGGGCTACGGCAACATTCGCTGCATGTTGCGAAAGAAGGCTATTGCAACATGCGCTGAACGTTGCAAAAAAAGGGCTACGGCAACATGCGCTGAACGTTGCAAAAAAGGGGCTACGGCAACATTCAATGCACGTTGCGAAAAAGGGCTACGACAACGTTCATTGAACATTGCGAAAGCCATTTTTTGCAACGTACAGCGCGCATGTTGCGATAGCCCTTTTTCGCAGATTTTCGCGACAAACATTGCAATTGGCCATTTTAGTTCAATTACATTTTTGTTTTATTAATTATTTCCTGAAAAAACAATTGTCCAAATGCAATGGCAACCAAGTGAGAAAGTAAAATTAAGCTAATATATTCCAATTGGCAAAAATTTCAAAATATATTCAACACATTTTCTCATCCCATAAAGAGCACATCTCCAGCAATATTGAGGTTTTTTTACTTTCTACTGTGCAACCTCAATATTGATCAAAATACGCAACAATGTGAAACAAAATACTTCTCTAATAAAAAATTAAACTGTACTTGTATGCTTCAAAGTTACAATAACAGTTACATAGAAGAAGAGCTTAGAAGAGTCCCCTTTCTGTGTCATATTAGAGATTGACATGTGTAGAATGCAAAAGGTGTCTTGACATCAAACTCTTCATTGGAACGTGAATCAGAGTCTTCCCATCTATAGCTATTTCAAAATACTTGAAATATACCGATGACATTGTCTTTTTCCTTGGTTTTACTGTAAGAACATCATTTCCCTTCTCGAATGAACCCAACCCAATATCTATTGGATCAATATTTAGGACGATAGTCACATCCATAGTGGGTACAGACTTTGAATCCAAATTTGCTCCAATGCAGAAAACAAAACAATATCATACATAGAAGGCAAATAAAGAAAACCACAATTCTAAATTGAGAAGAAAAAAAGGTTTAAATCATTAGAAACATATCCCTTGATAATGTTAGAGCAACACATAATTGAGGTCAACTAACAATGATTTTTTTTTTTTTCCTCAAATCAATGCTCACTAATTGAAGCACAAATTCTTGAAAACAATTGTTATATAGTTGTATGTTATCTTACTCAAGCTTTAATTTTTATGCCTAATTTCATAAGATTCACAATTGCTATTCACTTATTTACTATTCATTTCTATCACATTATAATTTCAACAACTTCTAATGAAACACAAAGTATTTATCTCGCTTACTTAATCCTTTTTTAGTGAGAATATAAAACAATTACTTCATATGTCTGTCTTCTTGAGTCTTATTAATTATGTAAAATCATTGTTCAACATATCTTAAATCTAGAATGCTATAAATTATAATTTAGCCTACTCATGTTCCTTTTGTAGAAACTTAAAACTCTTTTAACTATGATTATAGTTCCCAAAGATTGAATTTTGTGATAATCAATATTGTATAATGAAGCATATATAGTGAAAAAAAAGGTTATTCCATAAATAAATTTTAGTCACTACATGTTCACACTGTTGAACTAAACAAGATTAGTAAGGGGAGGAAAAAAAAAAAAGACAAGTTTCCTGCTTACATTTTTTTTAAACTTATGCAAGTGCCCTAGCAACAACCAACTTATGCAAGTTGAAACTTGGGACAATATTAATTCATAAGATTTAGAAATTTTCTGCCTGTCAAAGTGAATAAAGAGAATCTATCAACTTCTAGGACAAGACAACAGGGAGATATATAACCCGAGATACCGGAGGATTATCTTCTACCTCCACCCCACACCCACACACCCAAATTTATATGTACAGACGTAAGTAAAATAAAGTAAAAGACAAACAAAAAACAAAAAGATGATACTGCTCCCTATTTATCACCATTGAGTTGTGTGGTGGCCATA
Organism: Osmanthus fragrans; assembly: GCA_019395295.1. Classification (NCBI taxonomy): domain Eukaryota; kingdom Viridiplantae; phylum Streptophyta; class Magnoliopsida; order Lamiales; family Oleaceae; genus Osmanthus; species Osmanthus fragrans. The sequence continues at coordinate 10,096,271 of CM033360.1, read as the reverse complement.
GATTATAGATGAAACACACAATAAAAAAAAGTCAGCAGAGTGGTTGCCAGGAGCTCATCTCAAAACCAAGCTACCAAAGTATTTTAGGCACTTCAAAAATGCAATTGTGGACTGCATATTTCATAGTTAGAGAGACATCAGAAAACTGAGTTGCGTGTCATAAATTAGATGCTGCACAATTGCTTGAACCTCATCAACAATGATCCCAATGCATAACAAAAGTTTAGGAAATCTCATCAAACCCCAAAATGAAATAGGAAGGTTGGAATTTCCTACCATAAAATATGCTATATAAATACCTCTTAGGCTCCTACACCAGACATAAATATGATATCCATCTGAAAATACGTTTTGCAAAGAAATGGAGTTTTAACCATAGTCCAGCACACAAATTTCACAAGTATTATTCTACAATGCTATTGAAGCACTAAATGAATTAAAAAACTTATTCGAGTCTTTATTGGGTTAAAAACTTTAAAATTGTGAATTAAAAAAAAACATTTTGATAAAATCCCCTTTCTTTTTTCCTCTTTTGGAGATGACGAGACTTACTATAAAAGGAAGAGAAAACAGGTATGCAGTTCTACAATTTATTGTGTTGTTAAGTAATCAATTTGTGTTGTCCACAAGGGCACAACTATGATTAAGCACAACAGAAAACTTAATCATAGACCGAAGCTACAAACCGAATGCACATATAAAGACTAGTTTATTAAGTTACCTTGACTACACAAGGACGAATAGCTGAGGAGCAAAGACTAGCTTCTTTTTGAAACCTATCTTCAAAACCTGCAATGGAAATTTTGGTTCGAGTTTCTACAAAGTGCAAATGAACGTTGGAAAAAGCAAAATACATACATTTGTGGTTCGAGTTTCTTCAAACAGTTGCATCAGAAAAGCACCCAAAGATGAAATCATGCAATGAGTTGAATTCACAGTCAAAGGAGATTCATGGAACATGTTTTGACTTAATAAGTGCACTTGCTTAGTTACCTTATTTGTTTATCATAGTTTGCAAATCATTGTATAAGCCTTCTAGCTGTGTGAAGCAAGCAACATTTTCTGAATATAAAATAGATGCGTGTCTCTGATTCTTAGTTGATTTGTTGATATTCTGAAACAATGAGAATTTCGTGGTCAAATATTTAATTCCTTATTTCATTGCATCTTATTGATATCAGAGCGATGGCACTGAGAACACAACTGCCAGCATGGCACTTTTATTGATGGAATACAGCACAACAAAGGAATGGCACACATCAGTCAATGTATTGATTTACTACACAACAAACAATTGTGATGACAACAAAAAAATAACTGTGGAGGGTTCTTGGGGGTAAAGTAAATACCAGTTGCCAGTGATTGGACCAGCTGCAGTTGGTGCCGAGAAAGGGTGAGGCTGTAGAAACTTTGCACATACGGGGCAACAGGCGGTCGGAGCTTGTTTGAGCTTCAAGCCTTTCGCCTGCGTGACGAGAAAATGGTATTTTCATGAATCTAATTATGACAAGAATGTGTTTGCTTCTCTTGATTAAAGGCAGTGGGAAGAGAAAGGTCTGAGTCAGGAGAAGAGGAGAATTTTCGATGAGTGGACAATGAGATTTACAAGAAATTCAGTGCAAACGCCAATATTGAAAAAGAAAAACAGAATGATTGGAAGCAACCCTAGATTCATGCTCTAAGGTTCCACCCAAAAATATATCTAAAATTGAAACAATTAAGTTTATTTCTTCACATTGAAAAATATAATCTCGCGACTTGAGTATTTATATTTTCACCAATTATCTTAGAAACCAACCAAAAAAAATATCACCAGTCAGAATAATGAATAATAAAAATTAAAGAATCAAAATTCATTCCAAGAACATTAAACTTCAAAACTCAGCCGAGAATTCAGTAATATGCTCATTAACGAAGGGTAAAAGAGTAACATTGAGGTTCAATCTGAAGCAGAGAAATGATTTTAGGAGAGAAAATGAAAAGGAGCCTGCTTGCGATGATACAGCTTCACTGAAGAACAGTGACAGAAGCAGGGATTTTCACTTACCAATTTTTTTCGACCGGAGTAAATTGAAGCTGTAAAATAGTAGAAGGCCGGCTCAGCTGAAGAGGAAGAACAGTGATAGACTGACAGAGGAACGGACTTCGGCGGGCGGCGTCGGGCGGTCGTCTCTCCACTCTTCGCCGCGGACTGAAACTTTGAAGGGAGAAGAAACCGGCAGCAAATGAAATTGAAAGGGTTTGGGAATTGGGAATATACTTCAATTGGGTTTTGGGCATGTGTTTTCACTTTTCAAATGGGCTACCTTTTTTAGTGGAAAAACAATGGGTTATCCGTCCATTGGTTTTTGCAACGTTCAAACGAACGTTGCGAAAAGAGATCTTTTCGCAACGTTCATTGCACGTTGCGAAAAGTTTTCGTTCCTTTCGCAACGTTCAAACGAACGTTGCGAAAAGGAGAACTTTTCGCAACGTTCTTTTGAACGTTGCAAAAGGAGAACATTTTTGCAACGTGCAATAAACGTTGCGAAAAGTAGTAGACAACATACTTTTAAAGAATGTTGCTAAAACTCAATAAAATTTACCAATTGCAACATTCACTTATTTGAATATTGTCATAGACTCTTTTAGCAACATTCATTGATTGAATATTGTCTTTTGAGTGTTGCAAAAGATATTTTTTGTTGTAGTGCTGTTCAATCACAGTGCTTCGTCTAATATCTAGATTCTCATAATATTGAGATTCGTGTAATTCCAAAATCTTCATAATCTCTATGAATTCAACCATATTTTGGGTTATATATGAATTTATAATCATTCACATAATTGGATGATTGGGTAAACTACTTTTGATTGTAATTTATTTTTTTTAGTTGTTTTTTTTTTTATTTTTTTTAAGTTGGTAAACACAAAGTATTGATAGTTTCTTAAAGAGTAAACAGGTATTATATCAATCCAAGTCCACTTTTTCTTTCTCTTTTAAAATTTTGAAGTAAAATTTCTATATTTAAAAGTCACTTAATATTTTTTTCCTCAAAAAAAGTATTTATATTTTGACATTATATATAAAAAACATTTTTATGTGTTCACAACTATTTGGACGTGACAAGTTCTTATTATTATAATAAAAGTTCTAAACTTATATGAATGACAACTGTTTTGATGTAACAAGTTTGAGCAATGCCACATGTACAATCGAATTTGACGATTTCATTGTATAACCACTCACATGGTGAGGGTCTCACGATTTGTTTTGATGTAACAAGTTTGAGCAACGTTACATGTACAATCGAATTTGACAATCCATTTGAGTGGTTGTACAATCGGATTGTCAAATTCGAATGTACAACTAGCATAAAACAACAAGTTTTTATAAAGATCGTCGATTTTTGTTTGAGGTAGAAATTCTTGATCTTATCTATTAATAAGTTGAAATGTAATTTTGTTTGAGGTCCATATCTATATCTACTGGTAAGCTATATTAGATAGAAGTTTAAATTTCACTATATTGTTTAATTATATTGTTTCCTTTATAAATAGTTTACAATAGATTGAACTAGTTATAAACTTGTATTCATATTTAGGGAGTCTAAAAATCAGCAACATTACTATAAATACTTAACATTTAGAGTGACTCTAAATTTTAAGTATTTATAGTATCAGAAATTGTCACAAAACTATAATGCCAATATTATATAACTTTGAATTACAAGCTTTAAACATGCTAAGCCAATTTTTTATTAAATAAAAAATTGAAGGGTTGAATTTTTATTCGAAACCACTTGAATCGAACTAGAACCAAAGCAAACTAGCTTGTTCAATTATATTTAGTTAAAATCAGTCATGTTTCCGATTTTAGAATCAAGACTCGAACTGTTTTGATTCATTTCCAATTCTAACTTAATAACCAAATTTTGATTCTTTTTCAAAATTATTTTCTTATAACCTATCAATTAAATCGTACTTCAAATGAGTTGACATAAATTTTCATAATAATTTTGAATTTTGTCACTTGAGATGAAGAGTGAAAGCAACACAAGAAAATTTTAAAAAAAAATTTCAATTTTTTGAAAATTAAAAGTATTAGATAAGATTGAACTAAGACTTCTTTCCTTTTAATGGTTCTATTCTCAACAATTCTCAATGAAAATCAATTTGATCTGATTCTCTAGAAATCCAAATTGAATTATCATGTCCCAACCCTGAGAAATACTTGGACTCACCATCATGCATCGTGTGACCGTCGAATGAGGAACCGTCATCTTCGACCCCGATGAGGTGAGACCATCTATAGACTTGATTTTCTCTTTCTTTCCACCTCAAGTACCGAGGTAGCTTCACCTAATTAGGTGAGATTGGGCCATCCGATGAGGTGACAGTTCTTCATTCAACGATCACATCACGTAGAACGGTGATCAGCTTATCCACGAAAATTTTATCAACCAAATTTCTTATTTCTATTGTTAGTGTTGTAGGAGCCAAATTATCCATCTTAAATTTGCACACAAAATGACTCGATAATTGCAAGCCCATTAAAGAAAAATTGGGATTCATTTAGTGGTGTCAAAACTCGTCAAAAAATCATACCAATATTGGTATGTCACGATTCAGGGTTGGTCTCTCAGGTGCTAGGCTAGATTCTTTTATCCCTACAACACATGAGAAGCGGTTAGACACTTATATTTGATTTGTATCAAATTTTCAAGCAAGTTGAACCAACTCAACTCACAAATTTTGTGGGTTTACAGGTCTATCTGGTCGACATATTTGGAAGTGGTTTGGGATAGGTCAAGGCTGTAATTTTAGATGGGCCAATTTACGCTTGTGTGGGGGTAGTATTGAATGTATATTTAGATAAACCAGTTCAAACTAAATGCTTGTTTGACATTTTTAATTTATTTTATAATTTGCTATATGATCATTTTCAATTTTACATTTATACAATAAAATATTATACGCATATACAAAAAACTTTTCAATACTTTTTAACCACACATTTTGCTTAAAAATTACTATTCAAAACTCTTTTTTCTACCAAAACGGCTGTCAAACATGCTCTAGTAATGAACATAATATGACACAATGCAAAGGACAGGAGTGAGGTAGTCTCAGCTGAGCTGATAGGCGCACTGTAAAAGTTTGATTCATGTCTCTTATAAATTATGGAATTAGATTCTTTGTGAGGCACCAGTATGACAGCTCTTATACCATAATCTGTTGAGACACATCCCGCGATTTATCTCTTCCACAATGTTCTAGGGGTAGAATGGTGGGGGACCCTCAAGGTTGGGGATCAACCTTTTTTTTTTTTTTTTTTTTTCTCCCTAATATGACCCAATGCAAGTGCATTGGTACGATTGGTCCATTTATTTTGACAAAGTTATAGAATTTCACTCCACTTTTCTTGAGCAAGAATTTGGACGATTTCACGTGAGGAAGTGGGCATAAAATGAGGTATACGCTCCACCTTTAGTCCTTTTCCCATTGGAATGATTACCGAGTAAAACCTTCGGTGCAAGAACTATATCCCCTAAACTTGCCACCTAATCCAGATTACTAAATAGAGCAATAAATAAAGATTATCTTCTCGAACGAACTTCTAAATCTGGATAAACTTTTTCTGGGATCACTTAACATTCAACAAAATTTCAATTTGATAACGTATATCTCAATTGAGCCACTTAATTTTAGTAGTTTCAAGTTTCACCACTTAATCGAATCATTACATAGATCAAATGAATGTAAATCACAAAGATGGAATTATCAAAAAAATATTATATATTTATGATACAAATAAAATGCATGTAAATTACGAAGATGAGTTGAATCATCTTGTACATGTCACCAGAGGTACTAATTATTGTTCTTAAATAAAAAAATTGAGGGTAATGATGACAAAAGGAAAAAAAAAAAAAAAAAAAAAAAAAAAAAAACAAAACAAAACAAAATTGTTGACCATGTTTGGGATGACAACGGATTGGGCTGGGGAGGTCTTTCCTTTCTCCCGCCTAGACGAGAAAGTTTTGAGAGAGGGGACGAAGAGGGTGAAGATTAAAATATCCCACTTAGTGCACTATTTTATATAGTTTTTTATTATTTATTTTTAAATACTATTATAAAAAACAAAAGAATAAATAAAGATTTAAAGATTTTGACAAGAACACAGTACTTCCCCAATAAGATGGGCAATACAGGGCAAGAGAGATGAGAAGGGATTATTTTGCCAGGTTTTCCTATACATGCACACAGGTTGACACTCCGGTGTACACTTCACTCATAAGAGGGGGTCCATGAATTTTATTTTTTTTGGCATGACCCACCCCTCTTGTAAGGCAGTGTCAACCCCGGTTTATAAATAACATTTTCCTAAGCCTTTCCTACAAATGTACTTTTTAAATATAACATATAATGTATTCGTCTTTTCAAATAAAGGACATTACATAATTTGATGGAAAGAAATGGTGGATATATTGATATCGCATCCTTTTTTTACAATTCCACCAGATTGTCAATTCATCAAATGTTAACCTTCATTATGTTTTGACTTCTTTTCATCGCATTCTTATTCTCAATATTTCATTTGTTAGTCTATGTAGTCCCTAATAACAGTTCTAGTCCTAAAATTCTGTTAAGAGGATTTGTACTTCTCGTATTGTTTTACCTAAGAAGCAAAAGATAAATACAAAAAATTATTTGTCCCTTATTTAAAAGCAAGTTAACAAAATTCTAGGACAAAATTTGTCATCATAAAAAAAATACATCTACTAATTAATGGAAGATTAGTGATAAGAATATGATGAAAAATTGGGGACATAAATGTGACAATAATAAAAAATTAAAGATGTTTAAAAAAATTAAAATGAAATGCATATATAAAAATAAGTGATATGAATATAAATAAAAATGTGCCTTTCGGTGTATACATAAATGTAGATATTTGCAACTACATTGATTGGGCTAACTACTTTGATTGTTTTATTTTTAGTTGTATGTTTGTAGTTGATGCACACAAAGTATCGATAATTTCTTAAAATTTACACATTTTTTTCTTCTAAATTTTGAACTAAAATTTCCATATTTAAAAGTGACATATATTTATAATTGTTCTGGTTGACATGCAACACACAGACTTATTTATGTCATGTTACTAAACTTTTATGTAGTCAAATTATTAATTTCTACTTAATTTCGGTTAATTTTCATTTGTTTCAGTGTTAGATTTGTTTTGAAGCAGTTAGAAAATAAAGAAGAATTAATTGGCTACTGGATGTATTATTGGAGATCAAATTCAACACTTTGAAAATTGAAGGACTTGAATTGAACTAAAGAAAGATGTTGGTTGCATAATTAATTGGATTTGAGGGCTAGAATGCACACTCTAAAATATTGCTGGACAATTGTGCAAATTACAATTTAATATGGCAGGAAAGATATGGAGAGATTGGACTGGGACTTCATTATATTGGAAAGATTAAACCCCAATTAGACCACAACTAATTGATGGCCGAATTGAAATATACACATGCACAGAAAACAGAGGCTAGAAAAAAAAGGATTGCCTGCTGATATACACACACGCACAAGAAGAGACAAGAAAAAATGGAATTGGACTTATGGGAAAGATTTAAAATTCCAATGGAAATAAAATACAAGGTGGCGGCTGTTATTCACCAGAGTAGTAATTGAGGTGCTCAAATTCTACATGTTCCTCCGTTGTATCATGGGAGACAAACATCCGAATTAAACCTCAAGCACCTACGATAAGGGGAGGGGGGGGGGAGGGGGAATCTATTTTAAGGAAACTGTGTTCACGCAAGTCTCGGTTTCAAAGTTCACTTGATTTTTTATTTTATTTTTTTCAATTTAGATTACTTGTTTTCTTATAATTTAGATTAACTTGTTCTGTTTTATAATTTGCTATATTTTGGCTAATATTCAATCAGTGGCGAACGCAGACATTTTAAATTAGTGGAGCACAATCAAATTTTAAAAAAAGATGTAAAAAATTTAAGTATTCGATATCTTATTACAATTGTTCTTCACATGAACATACTTTAATGCGATTACTTAAAGAGATATGATCGAATGCTTTGTTTATGATTCTTGAATGATTCATACTTGATTCGAGTTTGATTGTGTGCACTACTTGATTTTGCAACGTGTTTTTTAACAATTTCAATTTCTTTTCCAATTTGAAAATTCGTCATTAATAAATGAACTACCACTTAAGTTGAATAAATAACAATAGAAGCAAATATATAATATTTTGCTATATTGTATTCCAACTAACTAGAATGCTCATTATACCATGAAATACAAAATCATCTATATTGTATTCCAACTAACTAGAATACTCATTATACTATGAAACGCAAAATCATCTATCTTATAAAAGTTTGTCATGAGACTACTGTAATAGAATATCAAGTCTGTCTTGATAATGAAATTCAAATATCTCAAAGATCAATATATATTATATTATAAAAGTTTTTAAAGTATTATATGTCAAATTTATATTTTTGTCAAATTCTTAATGCATATATAATTTTTATATAGAATAAATTTAATCTTATTCACTTATTTATTATTTATTTATTGAAAAGTAAAATTTTGAAACCCAAAAATTTGAACACTTAAATGTTTGGGCTTCATTAAAAATAGATTTTGGGGGAAAATGTATTTTAGAATAGTGATTTTTTTAAGAATATATGTTAAAAATAAGAATTTTTTAAAATTTATGTGTAATATCATTTGATTGGAGGATGTACGATTGAAAATAAGAAAGAAAAATTATATTTTTTTATAAAATAAAGCCCAAACAGATATTATATTTTGTCACAACTTTTGTGATAATTCATTTGAAATTGATTCGTTATCTTTACAAATTTGTGACTCATTAAAATGAGATTTTCATGGGATATCACATTTTTTCACAATATTTTTATTGTTTAAAAATTTGGGAAATGCTGTTTGTACAGCACGGTGCACCGCACCGTGCACAGCATCTCCTAATAGGAGTGGGGTCCACGATTAAAATAATCGCGAACCCCACCCCCCTATTGTGAGGGGGCTGTGCACGGTGCGGTGCACCGTGCTGTGCCCCCAGCGCCTCTCTAAAAATTTTCAAGTTCAGTACATTTGTCAGACTTCGAAAAATATCAAGCCTGTCGTTGAATCCTGGTTAGACAATTTTACCCCTTCTCTTTTTCAACAATTCTAGAAATACACATCCATTGTTTAACTTTACCATTCTCATTACTTTTGCAAGGGTAAAATGGAAAATCAATATATATAAATTGGCACATCAACATTCATTAGTCAACAAATGCAGCGTGCAGCCTACCATTTTTTAGATTTGTGGACCCACACTGGCAAGAAATGAAAATGCATTTTGAGATTTTTAATGGAGCCCAAACACTACTCTGATTTTGTGATGTTAAAAAAAATAAAAAAAAATCCTACTTTAATCTAGTGGGTCATGTGACCAACTAGGACCCACTGTGGGTCCGCCCTTGTAATCGATAAGTTATTGCAATTCCAATATTTTTGTTGGTTGTATATCCGGTATGTGCAAATCCAGTATTTCTGTTCCTTGCATATGCGGTATGTACAAATTTGATATGTGTCCATTCGATATTTGTTAAGTCGGTATTCAGTCACTAATATTTTGTCTAACACTTTTAAGGAATTAAAAAAAAAAAAAATTCAACTATTAGGTACAAATTATTGCAGTATATATAGCAGTAAAATGAATAATTAGAGTATAAATAATAGGAAATTTCGTGATTTTATTGGTGGTCCACTAGCTATAATTATTATATTAATTTCTTTCAAGTAATAAAATATGATAATTTTGAATAACACTGTTTAAGAAAGTCGTCTTTATTGGTCCAAAATCATCTCGATCTACACCAAATGGAATGGCATTGAAATATGAGACACATCCATCGTAAACGCTAATAAAAAAATGAAATATCTACCCGTACCAATTCAATTATCTTAATTGACCGATTCAATCTAGAGCAACTTGTCTTTGAAAAGAAAAGAAAATTTGTATTTGAAGTGATACCCAAAAAAAAAAAAAAAACCTGGCGCTCATCTAATTTACAATAAAATTTCATTGTAGTCATCTAATTTCAATTTATTTGATGAACCATACTACAAGTACAACATTGGTTGACAATCACTCACATGGGAGGGGGGCCCACGATGAATAAAAAAATTGTGAGCCCCCCTTCATGTGAGATGATTGTCAATCAATATTGTCAAAAAATGTTGTACAAGTAGCAAAATTCTTATTTGATAACGGAAAACTTCCTGGTTGTCACTCCTCTGTCTACTATTTGAGCAAAATAAATAAATAAAATAAAATAAAAGTAAGATTTATATTCAATTTCAAGAATTAAAGTAATTGGAAATGAAAGGTTTTAGAAAGGTAGTGTTTGAACATTGAATACTTCGCAAAATGTGATGCATTTTTTTTAATACAAATAGTTTAGATTTGGAAACTTCACCTATTAAAGCGGACAATAATCCCCAAGGATTAATGAACGAAGTATAATGACTTATTGTGGACAGGATCTTCGTTTCGTCGTCAATAATCATTGACAAATATATCATATATAGTTTATTAATCACCAATTGTCGATAGCAACAACAACCAATGAAACTTTTCAATCTTTCTTTGAAATTTTCCATCAATAACGATAATTTTGATGGAAGAAAATGCTTTTATTATATATGAAATAATTGTATCATAATGTTACTTGATTTTATATTTGGGGAGTTTAGAAGTAGGCAACATTACTACAAATACCATAAAAAATAGAGTCAATGAACATTGAGTTGTTGGCATTTAATTGTGGAATGACAAGCTTTAAGCGTGTATGCCAAATACTTATTATGATTTTTATTAAGGGAGAATCTTGAAAAATATATATACAAGTAGTATACACGACAAGGAGGTGGGAATTTTTATGACAAGCTTTAAGCGTGTATGCCAAATACTTATTATGATTTTTATTAAGGGAGAATCTTGAAAAATATATATACAAGTAGTATACACGACAAGGAGGTGGGAATTTTTATTCGAAGTCATATCTAGGATGTTAAAATCAAGAACTAAAAGGTTTTGATCCGATTCTCAATTGTAGCTTTATGATCGATTTTGATTCTTATTTGTTTATAGTCTCTCGATTAAATCATAATTTAAATGAATTGACATAAATAAATAGTTTTCAAAATAATCAAGAACTTTGTCGCTTGAAATAGAAACATTAAAGCAAAATTTATAAATAAATAAATAAAATAACAACAATTTGCAATTTATTTTTTAAGATTAAGTCCCTGTTTGGTAGCCATTTTTACGGAGAAAATGTATTTTTGAACAGTTGATTGATAGAAAATGTGTGGTTAAAAATTAAGAAAAAATTTGGGTTTGCGTGTAATATTATTTTATTGAAAAATATGTGATTGAAAAAAAAGAGAGAAAAATACATTTTTGAAAAAATGACTATCAAACAGGCACTAAAAGTACTAGACATGATTGAGCATGAATTATTTCCTTTCCATTTGGGCCGACTGTGAATGGTTCTATTTTTACAAATATCAAAAGAAAGAGGTTCACTCTAATTCTCAAGAAACTCAGATCATGTCACGAAGGGCCCACATCTAATGACTAGTGATTAGTGAAGGAGCATTTATGTACATTTTTCTTTTTGAAAAATAGATTATTTCAACTTCTCGAGGGCAAAAGAAACGTAAACCATTACTCTTTTAATGGAATTGTAACCTTATTTCTCTTCTGCCTTCAGAACTTAATACAACTAGACCATTTGGAATGTCGTCGTTCACAATTATTCTCCTACGTGCCATGGTAGAAAATGTTGGCTTAGATTTTTGATCCCAACAACACATGCAAACCGGTTCAATCGACTCGATTTATTAAAAAGACATGTAGGGGTGAAAATGATTCCATTTGGTTCTGGTTCCAAAAGAATCAAAGTAAACCATGAACCGATGACTTTTTTTTTATAATAGGATCAAAAAGCTTTTTTTTAAGATATGAAATCAAATCTGAACTGAACCATTCGGTTATGTTTTGGTTTAATTTGAGTTTCATTACTGAGAGAGAGAGAGAGAGCATTTGAAGTTGAAGAACTGAAGGTTGAGGTTTCAATTTCATAAATCCATGCTACAATGGTGGTTGAGCACGACGAAAATGATAGACGATAGTTGTTGATCTTCATGTGAGAGTCCGTATATAAATTGAAAATAAGAGAAAATGATAAATGAATCAGGGTTTGGTTTCGAAAAATGAATTAGGTCTCCAATCTCTATATTAAGAAATGAGAAATCAAAGGTAAATGACCTTTTTGTCATGATTTTCAATTGCATTTTCAATTTTTTTGGTGGAGATTATGATTCACTAATTTGTAATATATATCAGGTCTAAGAATTAAAACCATTGATTTTTTTTATAGAACCGAATCGTACCACTCGATTTGATTTGATTCTGGTTTGGTCTGGCACTAAAACTATAGTGATGTATTTTTAGTAGTAATAATATCTAAGTAAAAGCACAAGGTTGTGAACCTTTCCCTCACCCAAGCTGGCTACATGTGGGTCAGTAAATAAAACGTTATATTTATAATAGAATCAGTTACAAGATAATCAGTGTGGATCTGCCACCTGTCATATTCCCTAAATGATCGAATTGTCTTAAATCTTGGAGAGAAATCAATAAACACCCCCATTTTTTAAGAGTAAAGCAAGCAATTCAAATATTTCGTTCTCAAATAGTTATTTTCCTTCTTACTCCAACTTTGAACATCGAAAGTAGTGAATTTAGGAGGATAAAATTATAATTAAATGAGAGGATTTGTTAATTTGATTTTTACTATCAACAATGCTGTAATTTGCAAACAATCAACAGTGCTGTAATTTGCAAACAATAACTGAGAATAGAATATTGTTTATTTATAACAAGTTCAACCAACTCGAGCCACAACATATTTGGAGGGGTTTGCATAAGGTTCGGATTATAATTTTAGACAGGCCATTTCGTGCTTGTAATGGCCATGAACTGGTATAGTCTGAGATCGATCAGTTCAAGCCTATAGTGAACCTAAGTTGGACCAAAATGCAGGTGACATAATCGGATCAGCACATCTATTTTTAACACATCGAGAGAGAATTCGGCTCCACAAGATATGCATCCTCAAATACCTCCTATTTTCCTGAACCAGAATTTGTATAATTGCAATTTGCATACGAAGAAGAGGGCATAAGATAGGGTGTTAAGTTGGGTTATCAGAGCCCCTCCCTCGTCCTTGTCGGGCTCGGCTCTTGTTTACAAATAGGGCGAGTCAAGCACGAGCAACTCAACTCGTCCGACCAACTAGCCGCTTGATGTGCCCAGCCAGCTTGCCAGTCACTCATGTCCTATCAATCTAGCATGCAACCTGCTCATAGCGAGACAATTTATGCGAGCCGTTTACTCTCGTCCATGACTCGACTTGAGGAAAAGCCAAGCCAGCTCTACTTTTTCGTCTAGCTCGGCTCTCTCACTTAACATCACTAATCCAACGGTATAAATTTATATCATAAAACTATTTAAAACATCAAAATGGGTCACACACCACCCCCAAATACCTTGCCCATGCCAAACCCCAAAATCTGCCTACCCCGTCTCCCATCCCCTCCCTCTTTCTGAGCTACGAAAAAGGACATTTTCAGTTGGATTAGTTTTGATGTAACAATCTCGGCTGGCTGAGATAATAACGAAGTGGATCATTATTTCAGTTTATCATAGTGTATTTCATTCTTGGAAGAGAGACGGGGGAACGTGATTACTTTGTCTAATGTTTTAGAATTTGATCATATCACTTTTTATCCACATAATTCGTGGACGCGCAATAACTACCCATTTATTCACTACTCATTTAAAAAACTCCCAGACATGATCCTCATCCCCATTTACAATTAAAAAAAAAAAATTATTATAACAAACTTAAAGGAAAACAACATTTCTATGTTCAAATGTCAATAAAACCCATCACTTATTCCTTTAAACAACAACTTTGTGATAAATCTATACAACAAGGAAATAGGTCAAATAACTTGAAGCACTACAATAAGTTAACAACATTAGTAAATTTTGAGATGATGCATAATACTTGGATCAGGATCGAGCAGCTCCACAGTTTCACCAATTAATGCCAAGTTCTCTTGTGTTGAAGAGTTGTTCAATATATATAATGACAGGGGTCGATGACACAATGTAGTTTTGCATTTGAGCTCTTGCCGAGGCTTCTGAAATCGAATATAGATTTTAAAAATAAAAGTATTAGAAAGAAGAATTAACTCTGTATATGCACTTTTATCCCATTCTATAAGCCCCATAATATGCAGACAAAATTTAATCCAAAAAACAATATGAAACACGATGACACCTTCAAAGGGACAAACAAGCTCTCAAGACGTATCATCACAGGATGAATGCACAGATATGCAATGTATGCTGTTTGTTGAGGCATTAAGCGACATCAGCAAATGACAGAGAAAACATAGACTTACCATCTTCATTGAGTTTCTTCAGTAGCTGTGCCTTTGTTGGAAGGGCATACATTCCTGCACCTACGGCTTTCCTTATAGCCCAGCCATGGTATGGAGCAAATACTTGTGCATAAGCTTTCGATGCTGGATCCTTTAATGAATTTCCCCTACCGAGAACAACGTTTCAAGTTTTATATTGCCATTTATTGTGTATGCCGATTAAAGTATATGCTTAAAAGGGATTGATAACATATGTAAACAACATTTGCTATCGTATGAACAATGAATCTTCAACCCCACCTCCAAACCCACCCATCCACCTCAAAAAAAAAAAAACACAGAAGGAAAAAAATTAACAGAAGTGTTTTACAGTTCTCAACTTTCTGAAATCTTCAAAATGAACTCATAAGATCTAATGATAGCCCACTAGAAGAAGAGAACCATCAACTAAATTCAGTTGTCAATGGAATATTGCTTTCAAGTATAACTCATAAATATGAATTTTAGGAAAATCTGAGACGACTATTTTTCAAAATTTTCTAAATGCTTTTACTGTTGCTTAACCATGCTATAAACAATGTCATTACGAGATCCTCCTCGTGTTGTGATCAGGTGGTTCTACCTGTATTTTAATTATCTTGCTATATTTAATTAATGGACCTACAATCCCTGTAATTGCCATGTGGCAATGCGGACACTTCCCTTGCTATAACTGTAGGCTCCTCAGATCTTAACTTGGTTCTCCAGAAATGTCCTTAGCCTATAGATCCTCTTCAAATTAACATACATTCTTCATGGTTCAGATCTCCACACAGTTTTATGCCCCAAACTCGCATGTGTAGACCTGGAAAGCCCTATCTTCTACTTAAACTATTTTAAAGTTTCCGTGAAAACACCCTTCAATAGTGTTTTGACACTAGAATTCTCAAGACTTCTCAGGTTTTAATTTGGTTCTGTAACAATGCTTTTATCCTACATACTGTCATAAATTTAATGTACCCAACAGTCTTCTTAGTTCCGATTTCCATACAATTTTATTTTCCAAACTCTCATATGAGACATGGAAGTTGGAACCACTAAACTATTTTAGAGTTTCCGTGTGAACTCCCATCAATAGTTAAACCAAATACTAACAAGATGTTTCTACTCATTTTGTGAAGGGCAAAATTAACCATTCCACCAAACAGATCAATTTCAAAACTGTGAGAATCCTTCTAATCAATTTCCCACATGATTGATCTAGTTCATGTACATATATATAATAAAAGCATTAGTGGAACAAATATTAACAATAGAAAAACCTAACGACACAGTTATCAAATTTAAAGGGTTCGGTGAACATACTCTGAAGCAACAATTTGCTCAAACAAAACCTTGACCATGTCAAGCCCACGCTTCACTCTCAGAAGATTCCTCGTATGGCTCCCAGCCTTCCTCACACAATTGGATTCAATATCCTTATCCATCATCACTACTAGTGTCGAGATTGATTTAGATGCCTCTGCAAGATCGTCCACCTGTTATCAACAGGAATTTAAGCAACGCTGTATGGAACTTAAAATATATATACATATTTATAGCTCGTTGATAAGGTGTACCATGCACGACTAGTACTAATGAAGAAAATGGAATCAAAATATTGTCCACAGTACTATCCATTCTCGTCACCCAAACATTTCCTAAGCGTTTACATGTATAGTGTACTATGTTGCCTATCTAATACATTTCTCTACGTCTTAATGGGTGGGAAGCACCATCACCATCCCGCAGCACCAACGATTAGGAAGCCAAGTCAGTAAAGACAAACTTAGAAAGGGTACATATGAATTCACATCATCTACTTTTTTTTTTTTTTTTTTTTTTTTTTTTTTTTGCGCAAAGCAATACACTTATAATACACAAACAAAAATTTTTGAAGGTGCATCAACAAACACCAAAATACATAAATAAAATGGTTGAGCCACTCATTATGAACAAATATCAATAATATCTTTTCCATTTCCACAAGTACATAGACAAAAACAAATACATGTAAACAAATATATGAATTTTCGACATCACACTCACACAGACATAAATAAGCACACAGAGAAAAGTACAATTATCACTAATAAATTTTGACCCCAAAATTAATCAACAACATTTCGACTAATAATTAATAAAAGCACGTATATTTTGTTCAGAAAACAAATTAAGCATAAATACCAATTAAAAACATTACCCAAGTTCTAATTTTTATAATCATCATAATAAATAAAATCCACAAACAAAAGAAATAACTACACTTTTTTTACTTTAGCGACATAATCGAGTTCGGCGAACTTGAAGGCGATGCCAAGGCAGCGAAACAGAGGGGATACGAGAGAACAAGCCAAAGAGAATGGACCCAATTCGATCCGGGGTTCTTCTTCCCCATCTGGGCATTGGGAATTTATCGCGTTGGCCAGTTCTTTAAAGGCCTCCGCCATTTTTCGCAGCGGTTTTCCTTCCTCCGCCATCGGTTGATTGGGCTGGCGAAAGACGGAATGCGAAGATTGGAATCTGGTGCACAGCTTTGCTTTTAATTGAGGTTTTCTTTGTAGCGTTGCCTTTTCGTAAGCCGGAATTATAATCAACAGTTAAACCGTAGTAGTTAAATCTTCTAGTGTCCAACATTTAATCGGCTACTGTGCATACGGTATTTACCCGACATTTGACAAAATATTTATATTTATTTTGGGAAAAATGCAGTATGGCTCTCTAACCTTACACTTTTTTATAAATTTTATCATAATCTTCAGTTTATGTTAGTAGAGATCCTCAATCTTTGAAAAATTCTCACCTAAAATCCAAATGAATTGGTTTGACCATTAGTTGACTAAGAAAATTAATTTTGATCAAATTTAAAAAAAAAAAAATGATAACTTTGCTATTTATTTCCATAAAATAATTTTTAAAAAGAAAAGAAAATTGTTCATATATCTTCTTTACCCCACCACACCCAAACCCAAACCCAAAATCAAAAGATGGATGAACACAGCCAGGCCAATCACAAATGTATAAGCAATCTTGCTTAAATTTGCTTGCAAGTAACTTATTCCCTTGCTCACGGCTCAAATTCCAAACCCTAGAAGCCAAATGACACCTTAGTCCTACAAATCTTCCGCATCTTATGTATAGTGAAATCCGAATCGAGCTTCACTTTCTCCTTATCCTTAATGTCGGACTTCTCATTAGGTATTTCAACATGGTCTTGAGATGACGATTTAGAAGCATTATAAGCGGTATCATAGCTCCTACCCCAGCCCGAAATCAGAGTTGTCAAGGAGCACACCAGAGTGGAGGAGGTCGAGGCAGCAAACATAAAGCTTGTAAAGGGAGGCCCAGCCACTCGATGGCTTGGTGGCATAGCCAGAAGTGGAGATATTGGAAAGTCGATAGGCATGTTGGTAGTGGATGATTTTCTGATTGGGGGTATTGGTTGGGTGGAATGGGGTGAATGAACATTTTTTTTGTTTTAATTATTTTAATTGTTTTATGGGAGCAAAGTTACCATTTTACTCTTTTGAAATTTGATCAAAATCAATTTTCTTAGTCAACTAACAATCAAATGAATGGAAAAATCATCCATTTAAACTTCATGTGCGAATTTTTCAAAGGCTGAGGACCTCTATTGGTGCAAACTAAAGGTTAAAGTAAAGTTAGCAAAAAAAATGAAAGGTTAGCTGTTGCAATTTTCCCTTTATTATTTAGGCATTAAAATGTCACACAATACGCTCAAGGATAACATTGTTAAAAATATTAAAATTTAATATAAATTAATTTTAAGATGGGTGGCTATATTCTGTATGCACCATGTTTAATTGAATCAGTGTTTTTAATCTTTATGTACTTATGTTCTTGAATTTTATAACACATTTTTTATAATCTACTTTTCATTAATTATCACATATTATCTCTAATTACGGTTCACATTTAAAAATATGTTAAGATGACATAACAAGACTTATTTATCATTGGTATTTTAAATATGTAAAAAGAAATACTAAATATAAAAGTGCGGCTAAATATTTGTCCCTTAGTTTAAAGCACTCTGACATTGATTCTAATTAACGGAAGTTTTATGATAAGATTGCAATGATAAAAATTGAGAACTTAAGTATGATAAGTAAATGTTAAGAACTTTTAACGCAATTAAATTGTAAAACATTTATAACTTTTTTGGTATAAATATAATTACACTACGAAAATTCATTTCTAGTTTTAGAATAAATGAAATCGCATTTGAACAAAATTACCCTTTTAGGTCACATGTATGCGCGTGTACATCTATAGATATTTTTTCTAGGGAATACAACTAGAACACCTTTAAAGGTTGGAAGTAGTGACGACAACGAACCAAGCCGAATTAGCTCATGAGCTCAAATTCGGCTCAACTTTGCTCGCACCATTTTATTCCAGTCGAGCTCGAGCCTCGAGTTTTGGCTTGATTCGTTGACATCCCTAAATGCACATTTTCCCTTAAAAAGCTCAAGTCCATTAATGCCTACGTGTGCAAGCATATTATGTCATATATGTGTGTGATCAACCTTGACAGAAGAGATAGAGTAGTTTAAACCTCTAATCATTTCTTAAGTAGTGATATAAATGTCATTTTTCTTAGTTCCCTTAATGGAGACTAATGCACTATTAATCATTTTTATGCCTCATTTGATTCTCATTTTTTGTAGAATGAGAATGAAAAATATAGTCGTTATGGGCCCCATACAACAGATGAAAAGTCAAAAATGGTAGATGAATGTGATGAATAGCAATCATATTTTCATTTTTATGGAGGAAAATGGATACTAAACGGGGCCTTAATGTTACATTTCTAATTTTACCGATAAAATCATCATTTATTGAAATTAAATTCCTAACAGTTCAGAAATATATCTAACATCAAGTTCGGAAATTGACAAATTGTGGATTGGATCGGTGCTAAAAATAATGCTCCCTTCATCTCATTTATATATGTTGATTTTTTTTATTTTCTTGCCCCATTTATATAAATATGTTTCTTTATTTTAAAAGTATTTGTTTTGTTCATTTATTAATATACTCTTATTTAATTTGCTTGATGTAATCAATTCATTCCCCTTAATCTTGAAATAGTACAAGTTTTAATTTACATTCTTGGAATTATTTAAATACATACCCATATTTTCCACTTATTCTTTAAAATATGGACAAAAATGCATTATTTACAACTAGAGTTGATAATTAAATAAGGAAAAATTAGGGGAAAACTTGTAAAAATTGTTTTTTCAATAACATTAAATAAAATTTCTTAATCTATGTGAAAAAAGAAAATCAGCTTATATAAATAGGATGAAAGAAATAATAGATAGCACAAAAAGAAAACTAATTTTTTGTGAACCAGTTGGTTCCTGAGACCCGGAGTTGCAACTTTGTTTTTTGTGGTAACATCAATTTACAAAATCGAAACTCACATTCCCCTTATTATTTTATTTATTTGAAAGTAAAAATTGTTAGACAAATCAGGCAAGTTCGGTCGATCGGAAGAAACAGAAGTCGATCGAAACTCTGCAGTGTTCAAAACCAGAAGCCGCAGGTAGTTTCGGCTGAGCAGTGATCGATCGAACTAGAGTTCCGATCGATCGAAATAGGCTGAAATTCGGTATTAACAAATTAAATACCGTATATGCTATTGGTAATCCAGAAATTCGATAAGTTGCACAGAAATTCGGTATACGCGAAATTAGATATGCAGTTTAGCAATATAATAACTACGATAAACGCAAATTCAACATACATATACTATGCTTAATACTATACACGTACAAAATGTAAACATGAACAAAGAGAAATTGCATAACAAGTAATAGAATCGAAAACTTTTAACCTGAGGCCTGTGTTGCACACAGTTTCCTTAAAACAGATTCGCCCCCTCACCATTCGTGCTTGAGGTTTACAACGAGCGTCCGTTTCCCAGGATACAACGGTAGAACCAGTAGATTTCGAGCACCACAGGAACCACTCCGACGAACTGAATTAGTGCCCAAACTATATCACCACTACAAGACCCGGACAGAATAAAAGACAGAAAGCTGTATGATGCAGATGAATGTTTTTCGTGTGTATTTTGGATTGCAGGAAATGGTTCTTATTTATAGAATCCCAAAACCATCCAAAAGTCATTGGCAATAAAGTTCGGAGTTTTTCATAAACTTCCTATGTGAGACAAATGTTATTTTCCATTTTCCCACCAACATAACTCATTTCAAGTGGCACACTTTGAGCCTCAATTTCACATTCACTCGAGCATCAATTTTGGCAAGTAAGTATATGGTTTCGATGTACTCACAGAGGAGAACACAAACCAACTTTCATCTTCCAAAATAGCAAAGTGGGTCCCACTCAAAATTAGCTCCAAAGTCAGCCCATTAACCATTTTTCCAACAAAAATTATTTATTTCCAGTGTTTGTCTGGATTGCACTATAAGTTACACAAATTATAATCTAATGAAGATGAAAAGAGGGGAGTAGTTCAGGTTATACATTAATTTATAAGTTACTGGAATATAATCTGGTGACTAAGTTGATATTAATTGTGGGTTTTAAAAAAATACATAGTTAAATTGAAAGTTAATTATAATTTAAAAATTATAATAAAGTTGTTAATTTGATGGATTAGGGTTCATAGAACGAGAGTTGGATTGGAGCACTAGCCAAGTCTTTGTTATTCATTTTCGTGAAAGCTAATTTAGCCAAGCATTTCCTATTTATCATTAGAAGTGACTTGTTATAACAATTTACTTGTTTGATATGCAATTATTAGGTTTCAGTAATCTGAATTAGGGACGAAAAATTGTTCTTTCCATCCCGTTTTACCATATAGGGCTGGAGGATGGTGGTAAGTATAAATTGTACACATATAATAAAATAATATTAAAAAGATAAATAAGTAGACAGGAAATGTAATGCGAAATAAAAATATTTTCAATCTTCATCTCTTGATAATTTTCAAAAGGAAGAGTTAC
Source organism: Osmanthus fragrans (assembly GCA_019395295.1). NCBI lineage: Eukaryota > Viridiplantae > Streptophyta > Magnoliopsida > Lamiales > Oleaceae > Osmanthus > Osmanthus fragrans. Next base: position 10,074,693 of record CM033360.1, on the reverse strand, counting down.
CTGATCCCAGATCCCGTATTATTCTGATCTTGATCGAATATTTACCGTTATTATCCTAACTTCGATATCGACCATAAACTAACATGGTTATAAGATGATTGCCGGGTTGATGCTCAAAAAAATATGATTTTTGATATTATTTTTACCTTGTGTTTCTTTGACAAAATTATGCCACACCCCTACTTTTTAATAAATATTTATGATATACTTTTCAACGTTTTTTCAACCATATATACTATTTTTATAAAGTAAAAAGGGAACATAACCAAATAATCAACTATTCATTACCTAGCTAAGATTACTCCAACAAACACGTTCTTATTATGCCAAATTAAAGAACAAAACCCCTAAATTTGGGTCCTTTCACATTCTACATAAAAAATTCCTAAATTGTATTAAAACATATATACTTGGTGATATAATGAAAGTTATGACAGTATTTCGCCAAACTACGTGTATCGATCGCTTTAGAAGATTAATATGATTCCGCATTTGTGTTTCCGACGTGGTAATATTTCTGTATTCAGACCGGCATGTGACGACTGTGTACGTTCATCATAATTTGTTTTTTATTTTTTTATTTTTATAATTAAATTCTATTAAAGGAAGGGCATGGAATGAGGATTTAATTTTGGGAGCTAGTATTTTAAACATATTTAAGGATCAATCTAGTATCTTTAGTTAATATTATCGTGACATAGTAAGATATGAATTGATATTTTGTATTGATTTATGTGAAAATTACAGATTACCCTACTTTTCAAAATGTCATTTCCAAAATCAGAAATCATGTTTATAATTTCAGAAATCAGAAATTTTATTTAATATTAATTATAAAATTTTCATCCCAAATCAAATCCTAAATTCCTTTCATTGTCTCTCTCGTCTCTCACTTCTCTCTCTCTCTCTCCGTCTCTCACTTCTTTTCTCCCTCACCGGTGACTGCAACGCTGCTGTGCGGCGCCTCTGTGGGCGAAGTTAAAGCACCGCGCCTCCGTGGTTTTGCTTAGTTATAGTGCCGGTTGTGGATCTGATCTTTTCTCCAGGTGGTTTGGCCGGATCTGGTGTTGCCGCAATGGTAAGATGGTCGTCGCTGACGGCGCTTGAAAACTCGTCGCGGGAATCTGTTGTGGTTTCTCTTCGACAACACTAATGTTGTTGGTGGTTCCCAGTCGTCGCGATGATGTTGCTGTGGCTACAGTCGGCAGGACCATTTTGGATAGTGCAGCGGTGCTCTCAGTTAATTGGATCTGTTGAGGTGGTGGTGATGTGCGGTTGTGGTGCTTGTTCTAGTGGCGGTGGTTTTGATTGTGATTGGATTTGGTGAGGTTGTGGTGGTGGTGTTTGGGTGACGGTGACGGTGACGGCGACTATGTTGGAGGCGGAGGTTATGTTAGATGTGGCGGAAGCTGTGGGTTTTTTGACGGCGGAAGTAGTGGATCTTGGTGATGGTGGTGGTGTTGAGATGTTTGTGGCGATGGGTCTCTCGAGGTGGTGGTGGATCAGTGCAACGACGTGGCGACGAAGGTGGTGGTGTTGTGGTATGGTGGAGACGGTTGTTGGGCGGTGGTCACTGATCATTTTGTTAACTGTGACCATTAAATTGATTAATCTGTGACCAATTGTGACTTATTAAAATTTTGATATGTGACCTTCAAAATAATCTGTGACCTAATAAATCTTTGACCTGTGACCTTGGAAATAAATTGTGAGTTATTAAAATTTCGATCCGTGACCTCGAAAATAATTTGTGACCTAATAAATTTCGATCTGTGACCTCGAAAAAAATTTGTGACCTAATAAATTTCGATCCGTGACATCGAAAAAAAGTTGTGACCTAATAAATTTCGATCTGTGACTGAATTGTGAATCTGTGACCAAATTATGTAAAGTTGTGACCTTAATTTGTTTAATTAATAAAATATATAATTAATTGAATAAATTATAAATATTTTTTAAATGAATATTTGATTTTGAAAATTTGAAACTTAATTTCTGATTTTGGAAATACAAATTTAATTTCTGATTTTGAAAATACAGTATTCTTAAAGTAGGATTTAGGAAAATTTCCCTTGATTTATATATGAATTTTTCCGTCATTGTTTCTATTCGACTGAAAGTTATTGAACATGGTCAAGACACCGCCATTATTGGGCTACCTTTAGTGTGGTCTGCTTCTCACTAATTTCACCCCCATTAGGCCCACAACAGGCTTCCCAGGCCCAACAAGAAATGGCAAAATTTTCCTTGTGTAAACGATATAATTATAAAACTTGTATAAACGCATTAATTATAAATATACAATATTTAAAAAGAAATGATTGAGAAGAAACTTTTAAATATCAATTTAACCCTTATATATATTAAGTTATAGATCAAAAATACCCTTAACATCTATTATATTTTATAAATACTCCTGACATTTTTTTCACGTATTCATTTGCTATTTTATTTTAATTATGCACATTTTGCATTAGTTAAATCATTTTTTTTAATTGCTCCTGCTAACCCTATTTAATGGTGTGTGTGTATATATATATATATATATATATATATATATATATATATATTTATTTATTTATTCTGCACGTTTCACTTTGGTTCAAATGCAAGAGAAATTCAAGGGACTCTTTTTTTTTTTATAATTTGTGTTAATGACTTCGCCTATGTTTGGGCTCCATTCATTCAAAAATTCATTTTTTTAAAAACTCATTTTCAACCACAAATTCTCCTATAAAATAATATTACACATAAATCGAAAAAATTTCCTTACTTTTTAACCACACAATCTCCAATAAAATACTATTCAAAAATACATTTCTTGTCTAAAAATGGGGCTCAAACAATTTCCTCCCACCCCCAATGTCTTCTCTCTCACTCTCAATATTTCTTATTCCCAACAAATTATTTTCATAAAATAAATCAAGATAACTGTCAACGAAATTGTGTGTTTTTGTTTCTTAAATTGTCAAGGGAATACAATTTAGAACTAGCTGTTGATAAGTTTTTACCAATTATTTTTATAATTTTTTATTATCATTTCATTTTGACTTTTATGGGATTATTAAAAGAGATGTACATGTCTCCAATGACATAGAATCTAATCATATCGAATCTAATCGAAATGAATCAAATATGTTTACTGGAATTTTAACAAACAAAAGCAAGAGACTAAATATGTTATTACTTTCGACAAATTAAATAAGATATAACTTTGTATATTTTTTAATTTTGGATATATCTAATGATTATAAATTATGCATCGATTTTTGCATTCTAATATTCACATTTGTACATACTTTTTTAATTTGATTTGGCATATGTATATTCAAATAGATCAACTAAAAATTTTGTTACTTCAAAGTAAGTAGTTTATAACGTATTTTGAAGTTACCATCCACAAGCAAAAAGGGTAAAATTCAATTTTATGAATTTTAAGTATGTAAGTTGTTTGTAGAAGTGGTAGGATTTAGTAATTTTTGATATGGTTGCTTATTTTCAATTCAACTCAATTTTTGATAGCTTGATATTTTTATTTCTTCATCATCAAGGTATGCTCTTTTTTATAATTTTAATTCATATTTGATTCTCATTTTCTGTCTTCGTCTTTGGCGTGGAATCCAAATTCGCATTGAACAAATTACATACTCTTTAATTTTTTTCTTCTTTTTTCTTATCTACTTATCGAAGAAAATTCATTTCTCTTTTTTGTGTTTGAAATTTTGAATTACCATACCTCAAAATTATTATTTTTTTCCAAATTTTATATTTATGTCTATGTCAAGTCAAAACCTTTTTTCACGGTAGTTTCTTTCAGTTATGTAAGAATTATTGTTTTCATCTATTAAACGATTTTGTTCAATAAATTTTATTTCTTAATACACAATTTGATTCTTCGATCAAGGTTAGATCTATATTCTCTAGTTCGTGCATTTTTATTTTTTTTTAATTTTTTTATCTCTACTTGAAATATCATGTGTTTTAATAATTTGTATAGGTGTGAATATTATTAAATGGTTTACATATTTGTAGACTTATGTGAACTACAAATAAGAATGTTATGAATGTTTTTACATGATATACATTTTTGTAGATTATGTGAACTACACATAAGAATGTTCTTTCAATATTTTGGTTTGTTTAGTGTAAATGAGTTTCCTTTTTTATTGGGATTTAGATTATTTTTAAATTTTAAATTATGGTAAAACTATCTCATTACTCATAAATAGCTAGAGATGGGAATATCTTAGTAAGTTAGTGTATATCTCCTCTCTTTCTAATCCAAATTGTATGTAGTGCCATCAATTTATTTATTACAAATGTCGAAGTTTAATCTAATAATTATTGTGTGTAAAGAAGTTAGCAATCCAAATTAATTCACAATTTATTTATGAAATGCTCTTGGATGGATCTGAATTATCAATTTTGTTTGAGCTTATGTGCGAAATTAACACAATTAGTAACAAGATATTTTTTAATTATTATTAGATGGTTAATCAAACAGTTCAATTATCCTAGTTTAATTGTCATAGTTTATAATAAGAAAGCAGTAAATAATACTAGATATGTTGACGGAAAAATCCAATTCGATAAAATTTCGAGACCAAGTCCGTTACATTTATTACAAATAATATGGATTTACAGTTAGATGTTGCCTAATCAACTCCACTAGACTTCCTGATCTACTTTCTGTAACCTCCAAGATCCTACTGAAATCATCAGTTCCCGATCTCCAACAATTGTCTCTTCCAAGTGGATCACCAAGAATGACCAATTCTTGTACTCTTCATGAGCTTGTAGTCCAACTTCTCCCAATCTTCAGTAACCTCTGAAATTCAATTGAGAAAGTACATTCCTAAGGGTGTTCAGGAAGTAGGTGTTCTGGATTCAACGGATTTGATGTTTTTCCCAAAGTAGTTGTATAAATTCAAGAATGAATGGAATGATCTCGCCAATGGATTGTGTTCTTGAATCTTCAAAGAATAATGTGGATAGCATTGGGTATTTATAGTTGAAAGCGATTAGGTAGTTTGGACAGGATAAAATACTTCAAAAACACTAAATAGGGTTTTACGCGTAACATTGTTGCTAGAACAAGGAGCTTGCGACGGGCGAGTGACAGTTTGTCACTTGAGCGAGAGACGGACGTCAAGTAAGCGATAGAGTTCCTGTTTTTATCGCTCGAGCATTGGCTTGACGATGAGCTAGCAAAATTGCGGCGTCTCTTCTTTCTTTATTCCAAACTCGAACCCTAACATACCTAACTCAACTATACAATATTACAACTAACTCCTTAACTTTTTAAAACATATTTATTTCAATCATTTTGTTCACAAAATTACCAATTATATAAAACCTAACAATTTACAAAGTCTAATAATTATATTTTTGTAATATATATTTGTTGTAAAGAGAGGTATATGAAGTCGGTTCATCACAATGGAGTCGTTTTTTTTTTTTTACACCAGCGAATGATGAAAGATATCCATCAAATTTAAAATGAAATAATTTTCAATACGCCTATGTTTTGCAATGATCACTAACAAGGCTTAAAGACAAACAATGCATACTATTAGAATATACACATCTGATCTCTCATAGGCAACTGTATGTCACACTTTCTTGTGGAGTTTCAATACAAACAAAGTCTTGGTAAAAAAAAAATGAAGAAGAAAAGTTGTAGGACATTGATAATAATATATTGTTTACAAAGAAATGTTATTGTAATCAAAATATTATATTTCAGTTTATTCAACATTTTCACACTATACATGATCTCATTAAAAAAAATTATTCATATATTTTCTTTTTAACAATTTTAATTTTTCCTTTAACAATATCAATTACCTCAACTACTTTGAAAAATAGTATTAGTTTTCAAACATTACGCATTTCATTCATCCGATACATATGACATGCAACGCACACACTTATTACTAGTAGACTGATGTATGGTGAATTGTTGAGGATTAGAAACGTTAATTTTATACCATCGAGAACAATTAAATGGCGGAAAGAAAAATATATACACAAGAAACCCATAAGATTTATAAAGGTTCGCGTAAATGTTAGGCAACATCCTTTTTCGTTACTGAAGTAATTCACTACGATGAAAAGAAGTTTACAAGAAAAAAATCGCAAGCCCTATTTTCTCTAATTCGTTTCTCTCTATTTATGATGATAATACAAAATACAATGACGGTTCCCTACATATATATATATATATATATATATATATATATATATATATATATATAATGCAAAACTAAAATTATAAGTATGAAATTCTTAAATTATTCTTAATGAAATTTTGATCCGGAGTCTCTTGGAGGGGGACTTCGTGTCTCTCTTCCAAACCCCACGATGACCTCATCATGGAGATCGATCTATACGGACTCTATACAATAACAATAATTAGATTTCACAACTTAAATTTATATAAGTAGATACTACTTTTGAATTCTACGAAATATATAAATAAAAAGTGGCTTGGATGTATATAAATCGTTTATAATGAGTCAAACATAGATTGAGCCAACTCTGACTTCGTTATCAAAGGGAATCAGTGGGATATCAGAGTGAAATAGTTTTAATTGAGTTATCTCACATTAATATTAATATTAATGCAGCCATTCTTTTTTATTTTAATAAACATCAAAGGCATCCATTATTAGGTATTCTAAATATCACCAATGACAATTGCATTGTGGTAAAACTCCTGTTGTTGGTCTTATGTTGTTTTGCAAAAGTAGATCTTTGTAGTAGTAATAGATAATAAATGGGTAAAGATATATATATATATATATATATATATATATATATATATATATATATATATATATATTAATAGGTTCTGTATTGTTGATCAAACATACCATGATGAGTATCCACCGTCCATTTTTTTTTTCAACTTTGGAAATCATAGAAAAGTTGTCCTAACCCCATGTTGTCACCAAAAGAATTAGGGAAGAAAAACAAAAATGTTTGAAATTTGAAAGAGGAAGACTCAGCACTTCATGGTGGAACGATGGCAATGTATGCCTACCAATTTAAATATTCGAAATATCTATAGTAGGGACGATGTGAAGATGAATATGAGAGATTTAACTGTTACATAGATTGAACGATCATTGTGTTGCTCAATTTTGGAACAAGATTGTATTCGAATTCCTTTAGGGACTACCTATTAATTAGTTATCTTCAATAAATTATGATAATATTTCTCCAACAGTATGTACTATCACATACTTGTTTAAAACGAAACTGAATTATGTAACTATATATTTGTAGCATAATACAGATTTTTGTCAAAATATCGTAGGAAAATATCAAGATAAGACTATATAGTACATAAAAATACACAGAGGAACACCCTTAATATGAAAATTTGTAAAGTAAAAAATATATATTCGTGAAAATATCAAAAATGACTTACTTTGCCAATAATTATTTATATCATTACCTATGATTTTCAATTGAAAAAAAGTAAGAGATTGAACATAATTAAAAAGTTTCCCACGTATGGAAAAGATAAAAAAGTGAAGTTATAAAATCTAACTCCTGCATTGAACTTAAATTTTAAGGTTCAATGAGAATATTTAAAATTAATTAATCAATTGTACATTAAAAATTTATAATATTGTCAAGTATATTTATAACAATATATCGTGATATATGTTATGGAATTGATTCTAAACAACAAATGAACTTTTTTTTTTATTCTTTTTCCCTATTAAGTACAACAAGAAAACCCTGTCAATTCTCAATTAAATCGGCACGTTCATCAATTTCATCATGTTTTTAAGCAGTACTATTGAGCTATATCAGATCGATTTCTCGAAGGTCTAGCCGTTTCATCAGTTAAGAGGACGGGCCCTTCTTACAACATTGATAAAATGTGTTTGTTTTGTAGTGTTTAAATTATAATTTTAAGTAACGGATTCCACAAATTATGTGGATAAAAAGTAGACATTAATTGTGAATCTTAAAGAAATGCTTTAATCAAAAATATGTTTGATCAAAAGTGATTATAATTTAAACGCCTCCAAACTGTTACAATATGTATGGTATATTACATTTGCAAAGACACTATAAAATTAAAAGGAATAAAGTTAAAATCTTATACGTTGTTTGTTATTAAGAAAAATAAATAAAATCAATCCTAAGTGCATATAATAAAAATTAAAAACAGAAGAACCATTAATTATTCTATTCCAGAGTATTGAACGAGAATTTTCCTAGTACCAGAATCTAGTCAAACAGGCAAATGGAGAATAACTGGAAAAGTGCTATTAGTTAGTGCTTCTCTTACAAATTGTTAGATGCACGAGTTACAATTAAAATATTTTCAAGATATATTCCATTTTTACCTAACTAATTTTGAGATTGAGACAGGAGTACATTGAGTTTTTTGAATAGTAATTTACACTCTATACAGATCGAGTTGAACTTATTTAGATGATGTTTGGTGGGGATTAAAATTAAATTTTTTTGTAAATTGTAATAGAAGTTTTTGAAATATGTGGTTGTAAAGTTGTGGACCCATGAAATATGTAGTTAATATTGATTGTTTGACTTTGACTTAGATTAAAATCAGATTTTAATCTGATACAAACATGCTCTTAATATGATTTTAAATTCAAAGTTTGATCTTCTCTTTTATGAAAATTGTATACATATTGAAAATTAGACAAAAATTGAATAGGGACACATAACACTACATATGTTGAGACGTACTGAAAATAAAATTTAAATAAATAAATGTGCCTTTTTTTTTTTTTAACTATTTAAACCTCTAGAGGAGGGCTTTTATCCACTTAATTAACAGTAATTATTAAAAAAAATGAAATAATGTAAACTTGTTCATGTTGAAGGTTCAATTATTATCTAATGCTTTGATGATCTAATTAAAGTAGGTTAATTATTTATTAATTAATGGCTTTAAAATCTAGTGTACGAGTCTTACCTACATATCGGTGTTCCTTAATTCAATTGAGTCAATAAATGAGTGAATATGTATGGCTAAGCTAAAAAAAAATTACTTATTAATAAAAAAATTCATTAGTTGGTCAAGATTTTACTTAAGTTATTAATTATGAAGTAACTCATATATTGTTAGTATAAGTAATTTTTTTATTTATAAATAAATAAAAAGTAATTTATCGAGATATGTTGCTTGTTCCATGGGTATGGTTATTTGCTCGTGAGAGGTCAAGTTCGGTCCTCCTCCTTAGCCAATTTATGTTTCAGTTCATAGTAGATGAGATATAACCCTTCTAGTTTAAGCGTTTGTTACTAATAAAAACTCTACTTTGTGTGGTTCGTGTAAAAAGAAAAAAGAAACATATCGAAATATGTTCGGGAACAAAAACTTCTAGTTAATAATAAGTTTGATTTACTTTTAAATTTAACCAAACATAATCTAAGCTTCACAACTATAAAAATATTGGAAAACAAACAAGGCCTAAAAGTTACAATTAATAAATTTAATTTCCAGTATTTTCTAATGCTGGCAGTTCAGAAAAACTCTACACCGCATTTGGTTGGCCATATTACTGTAGCCTTTAGATCGAAAATGACTCACAAATTGAAAGCAAATCAAACATTACTTTGACCAAAACACCAATTAATTCGAGTTGATCACTTTGGAATCCAATTATAATAATCATTTTAATACTAATTAATGACGCGTTTATCTTTTTAATCTCATTATTAAACATTTTTATTTCTTTTTACCTGCCTTGATAATTACAACCAAAACCTCAAGAATTTCAGTCAAAGGAACATGCTTCTGTTCTACAAAGAAATTAATGGATTATTTGGTAATATTTTTACCTAATTTTTGTGAACTTTTAGAACGGTCATCCACTTCAATGCTTTGGTTGTGGTTCCCAAGCATGCAATCTGTGCGTCATCCACTTTTTGGGTCAACATTATGGTCAAAACTTGGATAATCGTATATTTAATATGAGATTATTTATGTAATTGAATAAGATAGTTGACAATATTATCGTATATTTATTTTTGATTTCTTATTTGATTCGATATATTTAATGTGTGTGTGAAATTGTTTATATATATATATATATATATATATACATCATTGATCAAGTGTGTGTGATACTTACAAGGTCAAATGAGTATCGTTCCAACTTCTAGTTACTTTCAAACTCATTTTGTAAGAGATTTCATAAATTTATTATCGTACTTCAAGTTCGGGAAGTCTATAACTTTGTTACTGTTTTCAAGAATGTATCTAGAAATGTTGTTAGGATATACTCTTGTACTTGAATAGAAAGGTGGCGTCATATGCTGTAACCTCACTCATATTACCCTGATTTCAATAGACTTGATTGATCGAGATAGCTGCGAACCTTTTGTCTATTTTTGGAGAATTAATGGATAAGTAATCTAGGGCCAGATGTTCTTTATATGATAAATCCCTTGAAAATGCTATGATACCACTTAAAAAAAATCTGTGATACCACCTGTGAGTTTCCTAAAATGATCTAGATTATCAATTTAGTTTGATCTTACATGCTGAATTAACACAATTAAACGCATTAAGACACTTTTAAATTGTTTCTAAATAGTTAATCAAATGTTCAATTATCCTAAGTTGAATTGTCATGGTTTGTAATATGAAAGCGGTAAATAACAACAAATATGTTGATGGAGAAACTCAACTGAGTAAAAACTCTTAACCAAATAAGTTACTTCCACTATAGACAATATGAATTTACAGTTAAATACTGCCTAACTAACTCCACTTAACTTCCCGATCTACTTCATGTAACCTCCAATATATTGCTGAAATCACCAACTCCTGATCTCTAACAATTGTCTCTTCCAAGTGGATCACCAAGAATCAATAATTTTTATACTCTTCCTGTGCTTGTAGTCCAACCTCTCTCAATTTTCAGCAGCATATGAAATTCAATTAAGAAAATACATTCCTAAAGATGTTTAGGAAGTAAGTGTTTTGGATTCAATGGATTTGCTGTTTTTCTCTAACGTGGTTGTATGAATTCAATAATGAATCTTATGATCTCATTAATGGATTGTGTTCTTGAATCTTCAAGGTATAATGTGGAGAGGCAACACCATTAACAACCACCACAATTTTCGTGTAAGAGATTGGGTATTTATAGTTGAAAGCAATTAGGTAGTTTAGGTCATGTAAAACTCTACAAAATCGCGAAATAGGGTTTTACACATAACACCGTCGCTCGAACGAGGAGCTAGCGGTAGGCGAGCGACGGTTTGTCGCTCGAACGAGAGACGGGTGACAGGTGAGCGATGATATTTCTGTTTTTGTCAATAAAGCAACGTCTAGACGATATGCTAGCGAAATTGTGGTGTCTCTTCTTTTCTTATTCCGAACTCGAATCATAATCTTACCTAACTCAACTATACAATATTTCAACTAATGCCTTGACTTTTTACAAACACATATATTTCAGTCATTTTGTTCACTGAATTGTCAATTACATAAAACCTTACATCCCCCACTAGAAGGATAAATTATGTGCATATGTTGGGTTAATCATCATTCTAATAATCGAGATTTTAGTGAAAACCCAAAGTGTTTGTGATTTAATTCTTATAATAGCCTAAATATAATATTTACCTTCCATGTGCATCTTCGCCCCTTGTCTTAGGGATGGTGACTGTATGGGATCAGGACCGTCATTAACATATTTTGGAAAGAGAATACACAATATGAAGCTACATGAAGTAAACGCGAGAAATGTGAGAAAAAAATATTAGAGGTGCGAAGATGTTAAAAATATATTTTTCAACAATTATTAGGTCAATATTTCACAAGTATTTATAAACTTTTATAAATGGTTAGAAAAGTGTCAAATTAATTGTTATCCACTCATTTTGTGAGACACACAAATATTATTTATTTATCCGTAACTTATTTTCTTTAATTAATAAATAAAATATTTATAAATACTCCCCCAAAACGATATCATTCTATTTTTCAATTTTTCTCTTCAACTTTAGTAATTCCTAAACAAATTCTTCTAAAGAAAACCCATGAATCCAATTCCAAAATGTCACGGTAATGTTTGGTCCTCATTTTTTAAAATTTATATTTTTCCTTACATTCAATTTCAAACATATATTTTATATAACTCATAATTTTTGTAAACTTTTTAACAACATATTTTATCAATTTTATTAAAATTTATTTAAAAACAATCTAATTTTTTTCTACAACAAACGGAAGTACGTATTGTTATCAAGGCCCTGATTTGATTATCATTCTTAAAAAAAAAAAAAAAAAAATGTATTCTTAGATAATAATTTGATATCATTTTAACCACAAATTCATCAATAAAAATAATATTACACGTAAATTCAAAAATTTTCTATTTTTTAACCACAATTCTTCATCAATTTATTATTTTAAAATACATTCTTTCAAAATAACGTGGCTCAAACACACACCAAATTTCTCATGTATTATGATTTATCTTAGCCGTACCAAGGATTCGGGCCCTAAACTTTCATAAAGCGAGTATTTTCTTCTGAATATAATAGGTATAATTAGCAATTTCATTTGAATTGATCTGACCTTTCCGTAATATTAAGGTACAGCTAACTTGGACTGCTCAATTAATGGGAGACAACATTGCGAAGATCAGATATTATATATTTAAAAATAAATTAAAAATAGACAAGATTACAAAACAAAGTATTAATAAAGACTCCCATAAGACTAAGATTCTGCAAATCCAACAGATAATATCAAATTATAGAAGAAAAATCTTCTAGAAACTCATTGGCATGTCTTAACATTCTTTGAGTTCATCTTTAATTAATTAATTAATTAATTAATGTTGTTGCCCCCCGTACCTTTCAAAACATCTTATCCTAATCTCCCCTGAATTGACACTTTAAAATTTTAAAAATCAGATATGTTTACGTGTCGTACTTTGGATAAATAATGTTTGTTGAACCAAAAATTATCCTCCTCGAATATTTTTTGCTACTCGCAAAGCTTAAGCAAAACAATCATATTACATGTACACTTCGATTTATCTTTGATTGACATGGTCCCACCCGAACACTCACATTGGGGTCGGGTTCCACTCCATTAAATTTAATATTTTCGTCCCTCATGTGAGGGGGCAAGTGGGATCGAGTAAGAGAAAGGGTAAGTGGAGAGTGTACAAATAGCTTATTCCTAAGCAAAAATGCAAGGGGACAAGAGCATAAAAGATTTGCTTAAGATGGACGAACCTTTTTCCCCATCTAGGCCGACTAAGAGCCACTAATAAGACATGTAAGTCAATAAATAAAACATGATAATCTAATAGAATCAGTTACAAGCTACCCAATAAAGGCTCGACATCTGTCATTCGTTCTAAATGATTGAATTACTCTAAAGTTTGGAGAGAAATTTATAAATACCTCCACCTTAGAAGAGTAAAGCGTGCAAATATAAATATCTACTTTCAAATAGTTATTTCTCTTCTTGTTCTAATTTAAACATCAAAATTAGTGAATTTAGGAGGTGAACATCCTTGCTAGGTGATAGGAATTTATTGATCAGATTTCTGTCGACAACAATGTTGAAAATATAAATACAAATAAGTAAATTTATTTTTTGTTACAATTTTGTTTTTCAAATGAGTGGATTATGTAGTATTAAAATAATAATTATACATCAAGTCTTTGAATAAATATTGAAATTGATTTGTTCAAGAAAAAACGTGTTAAAATATAAATATAAACAAAATAAATAAATAAATAAACTTTTTTCTAATAATTTGTATTTTTAAATGAGTTGGTCATTCATCTTTACACACACACACACACACACACACATATATATATATATATATATATATATATATATATATATATTTTAATAAAAATGAATATAATCTATGGGTGAGCGCTAATTGTTAAACATCAATTACTTCGAACCCCCACTTGATTCCACTCGAACTTCATCCTAATTATGAATAGATCTATCAAATTCGAGTCCAAAAACAAAAGTATCTTGAATATACCACTACAAATAAATAAATTCTTTTTCTTTTTTAACAATTGAATCTGTTAACATTGAAATAGATTTGACTTATTCAAATTTACCACACTAAACAAGTGTACAAATGTTTTCAATTACTGAATTTGATAGAATTTAATCTTCAAAAAGTTAGGTTAGATGGTTCGTATATTTCAAATTATTCAATGGGAAAAAGTTGTAACAAAAAATATTGTTCAAAAAATAAAATTTTATAAAGAAATTCAAAAAGGTGCAAGAACAAAAGCCCAGATGTAAATCTACCACTTTTTTTACAAGAGATTTTTGATCTGTGTATAAGCACCAAATTTCACTTGGAAAGCAAAATGATTTTACATGTGCAAAGTGTCCCCAACACTTTTGATAAAAAAAAAACAATTTCTCTCCATCCGTACGTACATAACACGGAATATATTGGATATAAATTTCTTTTAACGAATGTCATATATAAATATTGATAATCTTTTTTTTTTTTTTTTTTCTTTTCTTCTCAAGTTATCTTGTGCTCTACCTTTCATCTTCGACTAGTCCATGCTCCCATATCCTTGTGCCACCTTGACAACTCCTCTCGTTCTGACATTTTTTTCGTCTTCCTACTATGCCGTCTCATTGACTCCTTTACTCTCTCTCTTCTTATTTTTAGCATTGTCGCCCTCTCTTCTTTTCATTGCACCCTTTCCCACTGTGCGACTAGCTAAATTTGAGAGTTGAGGACGTCGATTGTCATATAATTAACTAGGATCAAGCAGTGTTCTGAAAAGCACGCCTAAACACGAAGTTTGACGAAAACGCTTCGCATTGAGTTTAAGAGGGAATTAAGCGGTCAACGAGAACGTTCTCGTTGACCGCTTAATTCCCGCTTAGACTCAAGTCGAATAGTTCTTAGTTATTTATTATTTTTTTCCTAATAAAATTTTTTCATCTTCATTAAATGTACATTTTTTTTGTTTATTTTCTTTTTCTTTTTCATTTTTTTTTGTTTGTAGATGATGAAGAAGATATTGAATTGAAATCCGATAAAGAGTTAGATAAAATTTAAATTACAAGCTATCTATGTTATGTAATTATGATTTTGAAACTTATTTTTTTTTGTAGGAATTATTAAATACATACAATATTTTATAATTTTAGATGTTTGGTATATATTATATGAATTATTGAATTTTATTTACAATGATTAAAAATTAAAAATTAAAAAATATTTTTTTACGTAAAGCTTGAAACTTGGCCTCCACGCCTAACTACTCTTTACACTTTTTAGAACACTAGGTCAAGTTAACAATGTTGAAATTGTTCTGAATCTTCAAGATTCTATTGAAACAAATTTCATTGAAGGAAAAAACACTTTTTGTTTGTTGATAATTAGTGGTATCTCTAATAATACATCACAAACAAATAATAACTTCAATAACCATTTTTTCTTTTCATCGATAATCTAGAATTATCAATGGATATGTTCAATGATTTACATCGAGTATTCCAATTTTCATTATATTAATAAAAATATGTTCCAAGTAATGAACGACTAAAATTTTATAACACGTTTCGATCATTAAACCACTCTCTTGAAGGCCATCGTATAATACCATACCACTTGTCCCCTTAATGACGTATTAAGGACATGCTTATTCCAATAATTAAAAATGACAAAAAGGCATCTAATTAATTATATTTTATTAAAGAGAATGGTGATTGTGGTGGAATTATCTCCTTAAGAAGTCAGCAAATCAAACACATGTTAACTAGCCATTGGCTTTGTAGTGGCTTTCAAGCTTAAAGAATTAACCACCCACTTAATATTTAATTGTAATTATATATAATAAGAGAGTGCTTTAAAGGCTCGTACATAGTGTGTCTAGACGCATAAACCCCTATATTATACGTGTCCCTAGCCAAATAAGTACATGTCATCAAAAGTCTTGACAAAATTTTCCATTCCTTGATTGCCCTTGTTTTGGTTTGGATTTTTTTTAACATATTCTATGTTAATGTTTCGACGAAACTAAACGTGTATATTAGGATGTTGTTACTTATTTTGTTCAGTTCGATTATAGTGTGTTCATAGGTAAATAATATAGTCCACATCTCTATAGTAGATAGTTCACGACGTTACAGTGAAAAAGAAATATTATATTACAATTTTGGATAAATTTTGAGTTGAATGAAAATTTTCCCCCCTTAAAAGTACGGTTTCTTTATTCAATTCGTCATGTCCAATCAAATCTTTGATGATTTTATCGTTTTACGATTGAGTTGATCGTTTCTGTCGAACTTTTTTCTATTTTAAAAATATCTTTTTAGATACTCTAAAATAATTAGAAGATTCTCTACGAGAAATACAAGTTCAATAAATAACAGCAACATACACAGAAACACGATATATTTGGAGAGAAGCAGGAAACATCCTTTATCTAGTTAACTCTGATTTCGGAAGTTCCTACATTTGTTCTCGTATTTTTCCTACAAGTTTAGTGAACAAACGGGTGGACAACATCATATGCCCAAGAAATGGAGGAGGGTATTTTTGTAACTTGAAAATTAAGTAGATCTAGAGCTAATCTTTGAATTATGTGATGAGAGGATACTGATAGATTAGTTGATAGCGACATAAATTGAGTTTGGAAATGGAGCAATTAAGGATAGACTGCAAGTATAAATATGCAATAGACACCAACACATTATGTCAGGGAATTCTTAGGACTAAACCCTTCCTAATATTATTTTCTGCTAAGAAAAACAAACAATATTTTTTCTTTTGCTTTTATGTCTTGTGGAGTTATGGCACAACATATGGGATGGGGAGCCATGGAAGAAGGGTGGAGAAAGGGCCCTTGGACTGCTGAAGAAGACAGATTGCTCATTGAATATGTTAAGTTGCATGGTGAAGGAAGGTGGAACAATGTGTCTAGACTTGCAGGTAACTACACGTCCTCTATTTATCGCACTTTTGGCTTGTTTAGTAAGGTGGGTTGTGTACGTTTGAACAATAATAAGAAATAGAAAGAAGTTAAAAGCGCATGTTTGTTCTTACTTCTCTATAAAAGAGGTTGGCAATATAAAGGGTGATACTGCTGAAAAATACCCAAAATATATCATTTTTTGCTCTCTAAGTTGTTTATCAAACATGTTGTCTCTTTATTATTTTAAGTTCGAAACGTGTGTAGTAGATTATAAGTGTCGAGCTTGTAATAAAAAAGAATGTCTCGTCTTCTAATGGCTATTGATTGGTGTTTGAACAGGATTGAATAGAAATGGAAAGAGCTGCAGATTAAGATGGGTGAATTACTTGAGGCCAGACCTTAAAAAGGGGCAAATAACCCCACATGAGAAGAGTATAATTCTTGAGCTACATGCTAGATGGGGAAACAGGTACTAATTTGCTGCCCTAAACGAACTTTTTACTTCTTGTTAATTGTTTGGCTAGCTCGGGCCTTATAATAAGCTACCCTAGAGAACGAGTCTTTATTAACTAAATTTCATGACACAGGTGGTCAACAATTGCTAGAAGCCTGCCCGGAAGAACTGATAATGAAATCAAGAACTATTGGAGGACTCATTTCAAGAAAAAGGGAAAACCCTCCTCGGAAAACGTGGAAAAATCCCGTCTCCAGCTTCTGAAGAGGCAACAATTTCAGCTACAACAACAATACCAGCTTCAGCAGAAACAACTACAAGATGAAATGGACATGAAGAAGATAATCTCATTGCTTGATGAGAATGATGATGACAACAATGGACTGCCAAATTTCCCTCAATATGAGACAAGAAATAATTTACCCGAACACAAACGATGAGTTGGGCTTCTTTTATTCGATGATTAATGGCTATGCAACCGTGCTAGAGACCTCAAATGAGGATATTATGTGGGGTGGCTTGTGGAACTTGGATGATTTCCAAGGAAATTTTCCGGCTGGGAATGCAATAAACAGAGCTAATTAACCAGCATACTTTAGCCACATATTTCTATTGAATTTTCAATATCTGCTTAAGCACTGGATGAATGAGAACCAAAGAAGGTTTTCAATTTAGAGATTATGACTGTTCTGCATTTTTCTGTTATTTTTGGTTTCTCTTTTGTGTTAGTCTCTTAAGGCATCTAGAATGATCATGTTATATTTTGTGCTGCCATTAGGCTGGTTCAATCTTGTGTTCAAAAAAGTTCGCAACACGACAAATTATGAAACTCAATCAAATTTCAGACAAACCAGCTTTTTGCTGTAGATTATAAATTTGCCCTTTTTATTTTTGCTTTGAAAAATGAAACAGGATACAAGTACTATATAAAGAGTATCAACTCTACTTTTTATTTCGTGTAATCTTAAAGTTCTAATACTACTCAAGAATGTCAAATCATGTCCAAAAAAGGAAAGGGATTCTTGTACAGGGGATTTCCCCCTGTACATGGCCAGGGCAAGTGGAATTACCTTTCTTTCATGTCCTTCAGAATGTTAAAATCACGTTCCATAGCAAGTTAAAATCCAACAGATTCTTTGGATACTTCAGAAGTTGCTGATAAACTTTCTCTACTTTCTTGAAAACCAAAATCCTCGACAAATAGGTGAATGCGCAGTCTCTAAGTTTCACATCTTACCTATTAATGGCCATGAAGAGTAAGTGAAAAAACAATTGAGAATTAACTCTCGGATCACTAACTTCTTTGACCTCGCATCAACCTGGTCGTGAAACTTAAGGTACAAAACTCTCAAGAAAAAACATAGTGATATTTTCTAATCTCACTGCACTGGGGACAATCTTCAAACAGGTTAGCTTCAATTCACATGATCATTCTCTCAAGAATTTCCTTCCTCAAGAATTCCTTTAAATCATGATTAACGATCCAAGCTCATTTATTCATGCTTTTCGTCGAAACCCAGTGGAATGTCGCACATGTTCCTAGTAGATGATTGTTAGATCGAGATACATTAAATCGTAAATCTTGAGCTCAACTTCAAATGGAAATAACACAGATCACAGAGAACAAAATAACACATTTGAACCCTTACTCTACAATTTGATTGCAAGGGTGAAAAATGGGTGAAAATAAAATGAATGGTAGAAAATTGAATTGCTTATAATTTGTTTTACAGAGAATTGTAATTAATGATATTTGATTGGTATAATTTTTCATCTGATAAATTTTTCGTTTGGCTTTGTTTTTTATACGCAAATTGTCAATTAAATGGATAATTTTTTTTTACCATTGACTTTGGAATGTATTCCAATTGCTAAAAAAAAAAATTGGCAAAAAGTTGGAAAACATTTTTCCACTAATATGGTGAAAAAAACGTTTTCTAATTTTTGTGTATCAACCGCTTATATCTTGGAAAACGTTGAAAAACGTTTTCTTTAGAAAATTAGTGCAATCAAACAGATGAATAGTAAAAAAAAGGAAAACGTTTTTCACCTTTCCACGAAAAACTTGGCCAATCAAACAGGCCCTAATAAAAAACCAAATAACAGATTGGAACAGTAAATCTTTAAGTAAAAAAAAAAAATAATAATAATAATAAATTTTTCAGCTTCCAAAAAAAATTTCGAGCTTCCAACACTGAACAATAAGAAAAGACTTTCGAAGACTAAGGGCAACTTCAATGGCAACACACCAAAAAACACAAAAAATTTTGGTGCATATGGTCTCCAATGGAGCACCAAACTTTGCACAATTTTGGTGCAAAATAGTGCAAAGTCAAGTTTGCCATTTTTTTCATTTATGAAAGTAATTGATGAAGAGTATTTATGTAATTTGTGTTATATATTTTTTAATACAATAATTTTTTTTTATAATTACTATGTATTATTAGTTTTATTATTATTTACATTTAAAATAAATTTTAAATGTAAAAAATGATAATTAATGAATTAATTAAAATAAGAATACAAAATAATAATAATAATAATAACAAACACGATTATTTAAAGTTAACACAAAATATATTTTAACAACTACATACTTACATTAATCTAATTTTATTTAAAGAAAATGATACATAAAAACATGTGAATTATTTATTTACAGAAAACGATACGAATTATGAGAATAAAATTACAATGATATTTCGACTTCGTAATATCATAATATTGAAATTCGTATTTCTACTAATTGTTCTATGTTTTTTATATTTATTAATAAAATTAATATTTTCGTTAATTTAACGTAATTATTTATTTAGTAATTTATGCATTTTTCAAATAAATAAATAATATTTCAAATAAATAAATCATTAAGAATAAAAAAAGATAAGAAAATGATTAAACACTGTTAATTTGATATAAATTTTGGTGTAATGGTTGGATATGAATTTTAGTTTGGTACAAAATTCGGTGCAGTGCTGGAGATGATCTAAATCTTCAAGTCACCAATAAAAAAAATAACATCTTTAAAAAGTAAATTTCAGAACAAAAACAATATTAAGTGTACAAAAAAAAAAAAAATTAAGCCACAGGACATTAAAATTTAAATCTTCAAATCTAACCTCGAACAAATAAAATCACAAAATCACAACGTTCAAACCTGAACTCTTCAGTCAACTAATAGAAAACCAAAAATAGATCCAAACAATAAATTTTTTAAACAAAACACAGGACAACAACTTGAAAGCCTTAATCTTAATTAAATATAAAAGGCCCCAAAAAAAATTCAAACTTTTAGCATTTTAACAAGAAAACACTTTCAAAAACTAAATGTTGAGCTGACTAACGAACAAAAAAAAAAAAAAAAAATGGGAATTGATATTAAAGTTTGGGGTTATTTAGTCAAAGAACATTCTCATACTTAGGCTTGGTCACACTTTCAAGGGAACTATGACAATATCATGACATATGTGGAGTAACTAAATTGGGTGTTTAAGAAATCGACAAAATCTGATATTTGCATTGATTGAGAGTATTAAGAAAAGATTACAAAAATGATTTTATGAGAGGTGTGTGAATGCACAGAGTTGTACAGACACTCTAACGTCAATAATTGAAGAGAAATTGAGTAAGAATGTTGTAAAAGCCAAGAAGTTTGTTGTCGAGCGATCAATCAGTTCACGTATAATGTGAAGAACGAAACCAAGGATTATATACATTAACTTGGATGAAAAAAATTTGTAAATGTTGATGGCTTCAATTAAAACATTTACCGTGCGAACATGCAGTAGTTGCGGTGAAGAAGAGTGACTATTTAATTTACTTATTATGATCTTTGTATTATAGTGTTGAATATTGTAGAGTAGTTTATAGTGATATTATTTTTCTTGTGCCAAATGAAGTTGATTGAAAAATTCCTGAAAATTTTTGAATTCATGAATGTGTTGCCGTTGCTAATACGACGACGAGGTGGACTTACTAAAACAACAAGGGTTCCGTCTACTGGAAAGTTTCCCCAAAAGACATAAATGTAGTAGGTTTGCTTGTAATGACTACTTTTTTTTTTTTTTTTTTTTAAATACATATATTCTTAACTACATATTTATTGTTTTAAGAGATGGAAGATGGAACATAACAACAATTTTCACTCTACAATATTTTCCATAGAATACATTACATAACTGAAACCACCTCCAAACACTAAGTTATAGTTTAAACAAGTAACTTACATTTTCATCCAAAACTAAGGGGGACGTGTAGTGGTGCAATAAGTTGTCAATTCAGAAGTATTAAAATAGACAACTTTCTATCCTCCCTCTTGTTACTTTCTTTTCCAACATATACACAAAAATGACTTCCCTTTTTTTACATTACGTGATGAGGATCTCCATTGCTAACATATTTTTAGTTATAGTGCTATATCGAACCATAATAGTAAGAGTAAATATTTGAATATATGTGTCCACCACTCCGGGATAGTACAACCCTATGTCGAGAACTGATGTCTAATGGAACTCTTCAACATCACGAGTGATGGCCTAACTATCCTTTCTATGCTCTATGTAATTACGTGCCATTGATAAATCATAAGGTTTTAAAGAGTCGACATTTTATTAATTCACCTTTTTAACAATTAATTGTACACATTTTTTTTTTTTCTCTTGTTTGATTTTTTGACTCATTGATTTTTTGTCAAATTAAATTTTTAAAATACAGTTATTATACTTATAGGCATCAAAGGAGAGTTTTTGTAAAATTATGGGATAATTGGTGATTATTTAGTCTTATCAAAATATTTAGATAAGTCTTACTTACTTACTATATATATAAGAGTGTATTTTATTCATATTGTAACTTATTGAAATCATATGTATTGGGACATTGTTATAATAAAATATACACTTAAATCTTAACTATATTATTTTTCTTCTATTTGCTCTTTTTTTTTTTTTTAATCTTTTAGTTTTATAACAATTTTAAAATAATAGGATATGTACTAAAGTAATTGTGCCATGATAACTTAATTAAAATATTAAATTTAATTGATTTTATGAAATAAAAAAATATGTTCCTAATGTAGGGTTGCAGGCGCGATGGAAATAATGAAACGAACACAATGTCAAAGTTTCGTTGATTTCGGACAAATATCGTAATATGATCGCCTTATAATTTTTGTTGATTCCTAAAAATATCCAAAATCTGAACATAAAAAACTCTTTGATCCGCACACGAATACAGAGAATTTGAAAATGTTAATTTTAATCATCAAATACCAAGAATTTAAAAGAGTGAAAACTCCAAAGTATACAACATTTATTCCAAAAACAACTTATTGTTGTGATAGCTTACAACCCTTATTTAAAGAAATAACTACAATCTATATAATTACTAAAATCTAGATAATTATTAAAGTAAAAAAATAATGACAAAAATTAAAAGCCTTAATATTAAGATTTAATCCAAATAAGCGGAATTAAAATTCGAAGTTATTTAATAAAGAAATACTAATTAAAATATAATTAAAAAGTCAATCTTCATTAGTTATATATATATATATATATATATATATATATAATATAATTAATGTTTAGTCAGATATTTTTTGTAATTTTTTTGCTATTGTCGAAAGTTGAGTAATTGTCCAAATAGTCACTGAATTTTACACTATGCTTCCACAATGTCATTGAAATTTAAAAATCACCCAACTCATACTGAACTTTCGAAAATATTTACACGAGTCACTGAATTTTGCAAAAGATTTTCTGAGAGTCACTGAACTTTAAAAATCATCTAATTCATCACTAAATTTTGTAAAAAGTTTTCAGGGGATCACTAATTTAGTGATCCATGTAAAATATTTTGAAAAGTTCAGTGATCAAGTGTAAATTTTTTACAAAGTTTAGTGATAAATTGAGTGAGTTTTTAAAGTTTAGTGACCTCGTGTGTGTAAACCTTTTGAAAAGTTCAGTGTTTAGTTTGATGATTTTCAAAATTCAGTGACTTTGTGGAAGCATGGTGTAAAGTTCAATGACTATTTGGGCAATTCACTCGCCGAAAGTTCATCGTCTTTTCGTTATATTTATTATTATCTATAGTAGACAAAATGAAATCATTGTAGAGTTCATACCATATTCTCAGTGTATTGAGATAAATAATTTTAATCTTCTTAGATGGTGACAAACAAATAAAAAAATAATATTTGATATTATCTTTGATAGCACGTGATCTACTATCGACTGTAGTATCTCAATGGCTGCGTTTACTGTAGTGGTAGGCCCTATGAGACGCAAGAAGCATATTGAAAAAAATATATACTTGAGGCTCTAATGTATTTGAATGATTGTTAAGACGTAGAATATCAAATACAAGACAAGATGACTAGTGAAGTTGATGAAAGTTTTCAGCAATTATAACCTTCACAAATATTTTGGTATACTAAGTTTAGAATTATTATTGTACGTTGATATTTCATTTTTTTTATAAAAACTTATACATATAATATTTATTCCTATGCAGTTTTAACTTCGTTTACATATTGTGGCTAGTTCAAAATTTGGATAAAGGAAGTTTTTAGAATTTTATATAATTTTTTTGACAAAATAAAATTTTTTACGTTTACAATCTCCTTACAAATTTATATCTTCATTACACTTTGAAAAGTAAAAGTACATTTTTTAGTTTAAAAAATGATGAGTTGTTGGGAAGAGTTGACTCTAGATTTTGAGAAGAGAACCAGAGCTCGCGCTTAGCTTGCCCTACGCATGAGCGTGAGCTGGCTCTTGTGGTAGCTTGGCTCGACTCGATTTATTTAATACCTCTACACAAGTCAATCTCGACTCAATTTTTTTGTTGAATTATAGTGGACCCAATACCTTCTAAACTTTTTTGATTAAACGTTTAAAAGATTAGAGAATTAAATCATGTTAAAACTTGGAAAATTATTTAGGGTATGAAAAATCACGTCCAAAATTTGAAAGGTTGCCAAAAGTTTCAAGTTGATTAATGTGCAATTTAGGGACATTTGATTAGAAAGGCAATTCGATATTGATGTTTCTAAGAAGGCTACCCAATTTTCCGAAATGGTTATTGTTCTATTAAGGGACCCAACTAGAAAGGAAAGTTACAAAGTTAATTGGACCTATTTGTTATTAAAAGATTATCCAATTTTTCAAATTATACTGAGAAAATTTTGATAAGAGTATAATTTTGACCCATTTCAATAATAAGAAAATAAATTTCAATTTTCAAAAATCAGATTTTTTATAATTTATTATTTATGTAAATAAAAATTAATTTAATTTAAGAATTACTATATTAAGGTCAAAGATTTATATGGCACATTGGTCACAAATATCACAATTTATTACTATTCATATATTAAATTTTCGATCAGTTAAATCAAATTTTTAAATGTCAAAAACTAATTTTTACGATCTTACACTTTGAAAATCCCTTTTCCAATAAGGCACAATTTGTTCATCTGGTCATAAGACATCAAAATTTAATTAGTCACATCCATTACACGGATCATAAATCAAAATTTTTAAACCTGTCACAAATTTTTTTATTCATGACAATTCAAACATTTTAAGGCCAAACAAAATGCTTCAAGTTGGTCACATCATTAAAAATTTAGAGTCAAAATTTTTTTTTTCTCAGTACAGATCACAGGACAATCTAAGTGCCCACTCAATAATTTGGTAACACAAATTAACAAATTTTAGGTCACACGTTATTTTCTTAGTTTTGTTCATTTTTTTTATTGGTCACATATTATTTACTTTTCACAATATTATTCAAATTTACTGGTCACAATCAGTCAAAAACTGAACCACCACCATTCGTATATGTGTACACACCATGTTTACCACACCATGCACAGCAATACTGCAGCATAAGCAACACCACGTCATCGCCACACACCATTTCAATACCACCGCACCAATATAGATGCATAAATAGCACACCAACGTAGGATACGCACCCAAGACAGCCAGGATTGGATAGAGTCGGCTAAAAACACAGCAGAGTCAGTACACGTAACAACGTTGTGCATGCAACCAACAGACCCACCGAACCACGCAACACCGCCGCACATACAGCACCTTCGGACCCCCACCAAAGCTCTCCTTCCTTCAACACCGTATGTTTACTCCAAACCACTGAACCAAGTTTACATGTAATTTACCACGCCAAACACCATATTTGACTAAGCCATTTTCGCCAACCATATCCAGATCCACCACACCCATTTGTACACGGCACCACACAACTGAGATAACCACGACCTCCAACCATCTCGCGACGGAGCACAGGGGAGTGAGAGGAGAGAAGTGAATGAAAAGAGAGGGCGAGGCGTCGCATGCGATGCTCTTGATGGAAATATAATTTAGGGTTTTTTTTGTGGAAGATAAATCATTAATTATTTTTTAAAATATTGGAATTAGAAAAAAAAAATCTGCTCCCATGAATAATCAAACATTCCATCTTATTTTTGAAAGTGAATTTTGAGAAGTAGGCCAATGTGTAATTTCCACATTATACAATGTGCCATTTAGGAACCCAATTAAAAAGAAAATTAACAAACTAACTGTTGTTTTTATAAGACTATCCAAAACTGTAAATTGAAATGAACGTACCATTTAGAGACCCAATTACTAGAAAGAAAAAGTGTAAATATATTATTATTATTATTATTATTAACTCGCGCTAAATTGTACACAGTTAATCCAAACGTACTTTTAGTACGCAAAAACTAATTAGATCTTATGACTTTGAATATCACCCCTTTGTCCAAGTCAAAGGCAGCAATTTACTCATCACCAAGAACTGCTGATAACAACATCAAAATGCAAAGGTTGTTCCTCCATACACGGATCAATTAGCACTATAAATAACCTATAACAAATGGTTTTATTCATATCAATCAGACATTTAAGGCCAAACAAAAGCTTCAAGTTTCTTACATCCTTTAAGGTTTCAGAGAAAATGTCGAGTTCTCAGTACAATGCAGGACAATCTCGTGCCAAGACTCAAGTATTTGTTAACATAACACTATCTTGAGTGAAAAATACACATAACACTTGTTTGTATATTTTGAATAGGATTATATTTTCTTTTCTAATACTATTCAATACTACACTGTTATCTTTATTGAATATGTCATTCGTATATGTGTATACACATGTTTATATGCATGCATGCAAGCATAATTGTACGTCGATAACCATTTCACTCGCAACTTGATGAATAAAATGTGTGTATTGGATAGGCCAAGACAGAGGATTGGATAGAGTCGGCTAAAAACACAGCAGAGTCAGTACACGACAAGGCTTGTGATGCAACCAACAGCACTGAAGCGCAAGCCCAACAAAGCAAGGAAGAGAAAGCTGGATTCCTTCAACAGGTATGTTTACTAAAAGATGAATTTAGTTTACATGTAATTTGAAACGGACCGGCGAAAAAATATATAAATTTTAAAAAATTAAAATTTTGTCACATATCTAATAACTTAAAACATTTGTAGACGGGAGAGCAAGTGGTTCATATGGCACAAGGTGCCATTGATGGCGTGAAGAACACACTTGGAGTGGGTGACAAGAAGTGAATGAACAAATATGGCATGTAACATGCATGCTCTTGATGCTGGTTTTAATTTTGGTTTTTTGGTTTTTTTTCATGATTATTTAATTGTATTGGAGTTTCTTATTCAAGATTGCTCCCATGAACTAATAAGAGCTTTAGCAATATTTTGCTAGGGCTATTGATAATAGATTTCACATTTCTAGGGCTATTGATAATAAATTTCACATTCTTCGTAGAACTTTCCTGATAATCAACTTGTATTTTAATTTATTCGAGATTTCTTCCGAGAAGTCTCATAAATTTTAATGAAAAGTTCGAATATTTATTTCAAAAAGTTTTTATACTTTTGTTACATTAAGTGGCCATGGTTATGTAGCATATTTATAATTATGAAAAATGTTGTATATCGTTTAAAATTCTTAAGTTGTACAAATGGGTGGTATTACATTTACATCGTTATTTCATCACAAATATGATTAAGTCAATTTAGGTATTAATTAGTCCATAATTAATTAATAACTAGCTCAAAGAAGGTGGAGAAGGTGGGGGTCTCTTGCTCTCAAAAGTTAAAAATAAAAAAATAAAAAATATATATGTATATATACTTACGTTTGAGGAATTCGAGACTTAAAACCTGTGTAAATTCGAAAAAGTTTACCATATGATGGTCTTCTATTTCCACACGACATTGTCCCTTCTAAGTTTCTCCTATATCAAAAAACTTCCATTGATGTATCTTTTTGTCGAAATATTATTGACATAATCATAAAAGCTAAAACAATCTTATTTACTTTATTTACTTACTTATATTTATAATATTATTTATTTATTTTAAAACCGTTAAAAATGGTTTGGTTTAGGTTTGAATAAGATTCAAAGTATGCTGCATGATCGAGAAGGGAAACTATGTTCCTTGTCTCCATCCCAAACCCTCGATGGGAACCCTTCATTCGGGGCGGAACAATTTGGGACGAAGTCGAGTATTTCCGTCACTTTTTTTTTTCTCCAGTTTGAATTTAGAATTAATTACTGAAAAATATTGAAACTTAAAGAAGAAACAAAAAGCCTAACATTGACCGTTAACAGCTTGGCGCCACCAATTTTCTCGTACCTTCTCACAAGCTCTGAAGTACACCCACACGACACACGCTTCGCCCACTCCATTCACCACCCCCGATAAAAATCCGCTTATTTCACTGCATAAATTGCAAAAGCTGCCACATCATCTCTACATTCTTATCTATGGCCACTCTTCAATCACACCTTCTCTATTCATCTACTCTCCATTTCAAGAACCCCTATTCATTTTCATTCTCCAAGAAACTCTTACTCCCCAAGAAACTGTTTTTGTACAAGAAATTTTGTGGGATTTTGAGTTCAAGAGTTTATGGGTATTGCAAAGCCAGCAGCAGCAGTAGTAATAGTAGTACTGAGATTTATGAGTCCGTTTCAAGTGAAAAGAGCGTGGAGTATGAGAATGAGAGGCCTCCATTTGATATCAATTTGGCGGTCATTCTTGCTGGTTTTGCATTTGAGGCTTACACCACCCCTCCAGTAACTTATCTGATTCTTTATTTTAGCCCTTTTTCGTGTTTCTGAAATTTTGATTTATTATTTGTTTTGGGAGAAAAACAATACAAAAAATGAGATATTTTGTAATCTCGCTATACGGATTTGTTGCGTATGAAATAATTCTGTATTTTAAAGCTGAAATATTGTGCATCTTAGGTTTTTTTTGTTGCTTACCCAAAAAGAAAGAGATATGGTCACTTATTTTTCTAAATTTGTAACTTTTTTCGTCCAATTTTAATATTTAGTAGAGCAACATATAACGGAAAACAATTGAGATATGGATTCCAGTTTTTACCTTAAAACTCAGTTAAAGTGCTTGTTCAGCATATGAACATCACATATTAAAAGAATTGATCTTCAAATGGATAATTAACTTAAGTGAAAATGGCAGTTAATGGGATTTATTGTTCAAGGAATAATATAATTTATTTAATCAAAAGATTCTATGAAATCAAGATGAATATGGATTGACTGGAGACTATATTAATTCTTAAAAGTGCGTGCAACACTTTCTGTTACTTGTTCTTAAAAAGGTCATATATTCTTTTTGAGTGACCAAGCTTTGAATCAATTCAAAGTTGTTTAATTTAATTTGCTTCAGTTATTTTCTTGAATGTTCCTCATCAGGAAACAGTCGGCAAGCGTGAAATGGATGCTGCAAATTGTCAGACAGTGTTTCTTTCACAGTATGTTACTTCATTCAGTCACAATTCCGAAATTAAGAAGACAAAAAATTCTTTATATATTATATAGGAGTAGAGAATCGAGCCTTTCGGTATTTTTAGCTTGGCTGATAATCTGATTTTTGGAAGACTAATATCTTAAAATATTTTATCTTTGATAACTTAGTATCACCAAATTTTAGAATAGTCCATTATTAGAACAGCTAAAATAAGAAGCATCACTGAAAATGGTAGACAGTGATGTTCATTTAGCCAGTATACATTAGGAGCCTGTTTGTTATTGATTTTGAGAATAAATTATCAATCAATTTTCATTTTCAACCACACATTCTTCAATAAAATAATATTTTCCATCACATCAATAACTTTTCCTCACTTTTTCAACCACACATTTCCCATCATATCACTATTCAAAAATCAACTCTTACCCCCAAAAATCACTCCCAAACACGCTCTAGATATGAAGAACAAGCACTTTTGCCTCACATTTTCAGAATAACATTCTAGTTCTCATGATTTTACTGAGAAATGTAAGAATTTTAACATCTTGGTAGTAAAAGTAAGCGATGGCAGACAACAGTATGCTCACAATCTTTTGAGCTTTAGGGCAAACTAGTGATGGGCAGCCTAGGTAATTTTTATTTAAGGTCAATCTAAGCAGTTTTAGTTCAGGAATGTAAGAAAGATAATGAGTTTGAAAGTGTTGAGATTTGTGTTTTGGGCTTTAAGTACAATCAGGTTTGGCGTTGGAAAGGGATAAGCTTTGCTCCCCATCTATTTCTAGTGAAACTACGTTGTTCCCTGTCTTGTAATAACTTTGCAGATATATGAATTTTTGAATTTTGTATATGTGCATCTGCATACAGAATCACTTTCTTGATGCAAGCACATGCGGCAAAGTTTCATAATTGTGGTCTTTTTCCTTCACAGGCTGGATGCCTGCCATCATATTGTCTCTTTTCTTTTTATATTTATTAACTTTAAGATCGCCATCATATTGTCTTAAAAACTTCAAATTTGATGCGTTGCAGGTCATTTCTTCGTGAAATTTATGGTGGCCAGTTGTTCATAAAGTTAAAGAAAGGCTTTAATTTTCCTGCTATGGATCCATGGGTAGGATAATATTATAATTCTTTCTATATCAGCAAGTAGTTGACATTCCAATTATTTCCATCAGCTTTCCTTTTTTTTTTTTTTCCTTTCTTTCTGCCATGAAAGTAGATTTATCATTCCTTAGGTTGCAAAATGATTTACTGTGATCTACATCCATCGTTTGGTCAATATTTCATCCATTTTCATGCGATTCATGTTTTACTCAGGGAACAAGTGATCCATATGTGGTTGTGCAACTAGATAGTCAGGTAGTCAAAAGCAAGGTCAAATGGGGGTAAGTTGCTTGTATTCATAGATAACACCATCCTCCACCCCCAGAGAGAAAACGGATGAAGTTCTTATTCCATTGCATGTTGCATTTGAATGTTGTCTTAAAGTACTACTGTGCTTGGCCCTGATATTTTAGACTTTGGGACCTGCATTTACTGGGTTGGAATCTATTTTTATTTTAGTTTTAGTTACAAATGATTTGGGAAGTGAAAATGATAGAGATTGCTGATGGGGACTAAGAGCCCGTTTGATGCACATTATTTTGAAGAAAATGCATTTTTTTTTTAGGTAATGATGGTGAATATGTGATTGAAAAGTTATTGATGTGATGGAAAATATTATTTTATTGAAGAATGTGTGGTTGAAAATGAGTAGAAGAATGAGAATGAGAATGAGAATGAGAATCAAACAGGGCCTAAATGCCTTACTCAAAAGTTCAAAAAATGACGAACATGGGATTCTTTCTTTAGTTCAGCTTTTGGCACCCTTTGAACTATGTTTAGTAGTGAATGTTTATAGGCTTAGTGGAAGCAGAGTGTTCTGTGTGATTCTTTCTTTGGTTCAACTTTTGGCACTCGTTGAACTATGTTTAATATTGAATGTTTATAGGCTTAGTGGAAGCGCAGTGTTCTGAACCCATTTTTTTTTTTATTCCTGCTCAACTAGGCTAGAAGAGTTTAATTCTTTCTTGTTTGTTAGTGCTTTCATTGTTTATGTTTTACACAACTGGCATATTCGCAGTCTTTATTTGGCTGATGTTTGTTTCGTTCATTCATTTTCCAATATGTAAACAACTGTGGCAGGACAAAAGAACCCACATGGAACGAGGAGTTTACTTTAAATATCAAGCAACCACCAGCACAGAATCTTCAGGTTGTAGTAAAGTCTTGTTAAACTTTCTTTTTTGATCTAACTACTTTGGTGTCCAACACCCTTACATCCTTTATCTCTTTCTTCCTGCTTGTAATTTTCCGAATATAAGTTATACTGCACTATGCCCCTATTTGGGCTCCATTAATTCCAAAATGCATTTTTTCTCTCTTCTTTTCAATCACACATTCTTCAATAAAATAATATTACACATAAACCCAAATCTTTTCCTTCTTTTTTAACCAACCCCACATTCTTCAAAAATCATTATTTCAAAATACGTTTTTTCCCAAAAACTAATTATAATGGAGCTCAAACAGGGGACATTTAAAGAATAAAACTGTTCCAGATCAAGTTTCTGTATGCACCATGTGCATGAGATCACAATTTAGCATTGGCGTTCGGGATTTGAAATAGATACGGGATTTGAAATAGATACCATGGATCATATATGAAAAGAATCTGACCTTATCCTTGATCAGTCGTGCGCCATTTAAAATTTATTAAAATTATACATTTATAAACTGTTTCTTTATTTTTACTTTTTACTTTTCAGTAATCAATATTTTTTAGTTACAAAATTGATCTTATCGTGTTTTTTACTCGATAAAGAAAATATAGATTATTTGCATAAAGTAATAATTCAAGAGGTTCATTCTCATAAAAAATACAATATTTCCGCATCAAAAATTATTTCATATTGTAAGATGCTTATTCGTCATGCATCTTTGACGATTTTGCTGGTTTTTTATTTATTTATTTTTTTGGTAAAATATTAAACTAAAGGTAGCAGCTTGGGATGCAAATCTCGTGACTCCGCACAAACGCATGGGAAATACTGCTGTAGATTTGAAAAACCTCTGTGATGGTAAGATTTGAGAAATGCATGCAACACATTGATGTTTTAAATGATGAACTAGCATGAACTTTAACACTGTCAAGCGTCATTGTTTTGTTAGGAACTTATCTTGAAAATAACTTATGTCCCACTGACACCCAACAGCATATGAATTGATATCATATCATATATTTTATATTTTTTTGGGATATAAGCTAAATGTCATGGTATGAGTAACAACTGATGCATGTGTAATGTCTGGGATAGAGGATAGGCACATGAGAAAGTTAACTAAAATAGAAAATCTTCTTCTAGGAAATTCACATGAAGTGCTGCTTGATCTAGAAGGGATGGGAGGTGGTGGAAAGATACAGCTAGAGGTATGTTGCTTGGTCAGAATTTCACACAACAAGGCAGATATTACGTGTAAATTGACTTAAACAAGGGTAATTGTTCAAATTACATTTTATTTAATTTCTTGTTGATCTCCTTCAAACAGTGAATTGCTATCCAAATTTGAACTTCCTGTAGTTAAGCAGTACAGTTTTGAAAATTCTTTGTATATCGATTAACTATTTTTTTATTTTTGGCTAAAAACATGTTTCTGACACCAATATGTCACCCTATAGTCTGGACAGATAAATTATTTTTGTCCTGCAAGTAGTTATATTTTAAAAACCCATCACAACCCAAAGGAAAAAAAGAGTGTATGTTGCTCCTATTGAGCGGCCATTTATATTGATAAAAGTTGGACTATTAAAATGCAAATAATCCCGTTCCTTCTATTTTTTTCTCCTCATCCTAATTCAATCTAATATTTTTCATTTCCTCCCACATGGATGTTCATTCTAGTTATTCCATTTTAAATCTAGAGATACTTACGAGTAGGTCATGAACAAAGTGCTTGTCTAACTGGGATGAAAAAGAAAATACAGGAATTAATAATTTGGGAAAGCTATTGAAGATTTAAATATGTAAATAAATCAAGACCCTTCTTTCTAATGTCTTAAGCTTTTAGATGAATTGGTGCAATATGGTATCAGAGTGTGCAATGTTCCATGGTTCAATTCTTTCTACCATCCAATTATGCCAATTGCATGTATGAGCAGGAGTGTCAATTTGGCTCGCCAGCTCGTGGCTCAGCTTGGGAAAGCATGAACCAGCCCGGCTTGTAGCTCAGAGAAACCGAGCCGAGGTTTAGGCCGAGCCCGAGCCCGATATTTAAATTAAAAAAAAAAATGTTGTTTGAAGAAGGAAAAGTAAAGTTAAAAGTTGAGGCAGCTATTGCTGCCTTAAACAGTAGCTGCCTTCTTTAAGGCAGTGTGTAGCTACCTTGTATTAATCCGAAATTCAAATTCAAATTCAAATTTGGTTGAAACAGAATTTTTTTTTTTTTTGGCTATAAATATGGGGTAAAATTTATATTTATTTGTTTAAATATGTAATTTTTAAATTTATTTGTTTCAAGAAAAAATTGTACATTAAATATTTAATTTATGTACAATTTTAACTTCATCTATGTTGTAGCTGATCCAAAGCTCGGAAAGAGGAGGAGGGTTGTAAGTTGTAACTTTTATTTAATTTATAATTCGTATAAATTTTACAATTTTTAAATTCTTTAAAAAAATATTAGATTTGTCACGAATTAAAAAAAAAAAAAAAAAGCATGCTCGGCTCGTTGACATTACTATGGAAGAGACATTTGTGAAAAAAATGAATATGTTAGGGGGCTTGTTGAATATATAAATATAAATAAATAGATTTTTTATATCTCTATTAGTTTCAACTTTTAGATGAGATGGTTAAATGATTTTCATTTGTTTATCTTGTTTATAAATGTGTAACAACTGTGACACCTCACTTAACATTTGTAGTTATCAGTTCTTAACAGAGCATGCCATCACATAGAGGAGAAATAATTTTATCCGTGTCCAAAATTTCATCATGACTCGTTCTTCCATTTGCTTTCCAATTCCATCAACTTTTTCCCCCTCTCCCTCCCAAATATTTGTCCAAACATGTGAAAACTGGATCATCCTTTTTCATTCCTTTCCTTAACCAAGTGTTCCTTTAATGGAAAGTTTGAAAGGGGCAAAAGGATAAAACAAGTTAAAGTCTGCATGGCTATATTCAAACAGTTCTATCTTTCTGCTTTTGATGAAATGGAAAGGGAAATATATCATGTTTGTTGATTCCTAATATTGTTGGAATGTGAAATTAATTGGACATATCTACAATTGTGCTGCTAATAAAATGCATATGTTTGCTATAAAATTGAGGGAGTTGCTGAAATGCTTTGTGATACTCTCAAACTGCTATGTCTTAGAATGTGTGCTTAACTAAATAGGATTTCGCTCTTCTTCCTAATGATGTGTTTCAGATTAAGTACAAGAGTTTTGAGAAAATTGAGGAGGAAAAGAAGTGGTGGAGGATCCCTTTTGTGACAGAGTTTCTTGAAAAAAATGCCCTTGAACCTGCACTGAAGATGATTGTTGGGTCAGAAACTGTGCAAGCACGCCAGTTTGTGCAGTTTGCTTTTGGGCAGATGAAGTCACTTAATGATTCATATCTTCAAAAGGATTGGTTTTCTAGTGACAAAGATGAGACCGAAAATTCCAGTGTCAAGCCTTCAAAGCTGGAGAATAATTTAGAGGCCTTTTCAAATGAGACAAGCCAAAAGGAAGACAACGATAGGTCTGAGCCCGACCCAGCTAGTAATTCGACGGCTGATTTAAGCAACTCCTCTTCAGTAAATCAAGTTGACGAGGCTTCACAGTCGGATAAACATTTTTGGAAGAACTTAGCTGATTTGGTCAATAAAAATGTCGCCCAAAAACTTGGTCTCCCTGCCCCTGAGAAAATAAAGTGGGATAGATTTGAGTTGCTAAACAGTATTGGCTTGCAGTCGCGTAAAATTGCAGAGGTGGGCTATGTCGAGTCTGGGCTTGCAACTCCAGCTAAGCAGGAGGCAGCTAATGGCGATACATCATCTGGCTTAATACCCAATAACATTATTCAGACATCTCTACCGGACATTAAGAAAGCAACACAAGATATATTACGACAAACTGATTTCATATTAGGAACGTTGATGGTTTTAAATGCCACAGTTTCTAACTTAAACAAAGGTGCAGGCCTTAAAGGGCAGAGTGAGACAAACGATGATGCTTCTCCTGAAGTGCAAAAAGATGTCTCGATATCTACGGAGAGTAAAATATTAACAAGTCCACCAAATGAATTAGTATTAGATGAGAAGAAAGCTGAGGAGATGAGGGCACTCTTCTCAACAGCTGAAAGTGCCATGGAGGCTTGGGCAATGCTAGCAAATGCTTTGGGCCACCCAACATTTATCAAATCTGAATTCAAAAAGATCTGTTTCTTGGATAATGCTTCTACCGACACTCAGGCAAGTTTGTATCTAAGTAGTCAGCATGCATCTTGCATCTTTATATATCTAGAAAGTAAATGAATAAAGATTGTCTTATTTTTTGACCTGTTTGTATGATCCAAAAAATTGTTTTCACTGATCCTGAACTTCACAAGTGCTGTAGGTGGCCCTTTGGCGTGATCCTGAAAGGAGAAGACTTGTTGTTGCTTTTAGGGGAACTGAACAGGTAGGTTAAATTTTATGCAAACCAGTGGAATACTAATATATCTTTTTCAGGTTGAAAATGCTGATATTTGATTTATCCAGTCTAGATGGAAGGATCTAAGAACAGATTTGATGCTTGTTCCTGCCGGGTAATGCATTTGTTTCATAAACTATTAGGTCTGCTTAGTATTAATGTTTTCATGAAAATAAATATTTGTTCCTCTAACCTTTTAGTGAACTTGCAATATCACCTGGTTCACAATTTAGGGGAAGCAAAACCAGAGGAAGTTTTACCATGTTTCCTTTATCTACTATTGATTTTTACTACAGCATGGTACTCCGGTACAAATTATTGGGAGTCTCAGTCAGGCAACAGACTTCTAACTTAAATTCATAAAACATTTCCTGTTGATAACATCTACATGACAAAAAATAAGAGAATTGCTACAGGTACACCTTTTTTGACACTCCTCTCACATTCAACGGGTAGGTCCCACGATTAAAATAATCGCTGACCCCACGACTGTGTCTACAATGTCAAACTGTGTGTACAAAAAAAGTTTACACACAACCTTATTCAAAGAATAAATGCCACTTCAGATTGTAGCTTTGGCAGAATTATAATTTGTTAAAAGTTCTTTGCTGCAAACGCAATTTTGAAATTTTTTCATGGTATAATGTTTCCATCCTAGCTTAGGTATATTATAAATCTTGCCTACGTGCCACATCTCCTCTTCGTCACTGATGTTGCCTTTAGCACTTGCTCTGTACGTTGAGTTGGAGTTATTGTTGTTGACTTCTTCCATACTTTGTAGGCTAAATCCTGAAAGGATAGGCGGTGATTTTAAGCAAGAAGTTCAGGTATGATCAGTTTATTTTACGCTGAACTATAATTTCTTTTATTTAAGACATGGATATTTGGCATCTAACATTATCCACTTATTAATCATTAAATATTATTGATATCTCTAGGTTCATAGTGGTTTTTTGAGTGCATATGATTCTGTACGTACAAGGCTTATCTCGCTCATTAAGCAGGCTGTTGGTTACAGGTAGTCTTCTGTTACTGAAATGTTTTATATCATTTATATATTTATATTTCACAAAAGCATTGTGACAGTTTTCAAGTCTCAAATTCCTATAACAATCAATTCTGTTTCCCATCCAATTTTTTCATATAAGCATGTTATATTTATTTTTAAGTAGTTCCTGCTGCCCTTACATTAGCTTGTCTTCGTAGATGCTTTTATGGATTATTATGTGGTAACTCATTTTCATGCCAATATTGTTCTCCTTTTGCTTCTATATATGTGATTTAAAGTATGAACTCGTTTCAAAGTGATTACTTTGTGATGTACCGATTGTGTTTATGAATTTGCACATGCACAACCCATCCATAAGCCTTGTGCTTTTCTACTTCTGGAATCACATTTTCTTTCTTCTTTTGACAGCATACATTATTATTGCACAAAAAACGGTGGCAGATTCTATAATCTGTTTCTATTGATTCTTCAACAAGTATTCTTGTTTCTGACTTCTTCAAGCATGTGATGCATGATAATTCTTGGCTCTCTTAGCCTGGAAGATTTTTCCAGCTGTCAAAGATCCTTCCTGCAGCCATTACATTTGGGTAAACTTAGCTTTTACGACCGGAGATTGTCCTAGGCCTTTTCATGTTCTCCTTTACCATCTAATTTGAAACAGATTTTGTTGATTATTTTGGAACACAGCCCTTCTTAATGTGTGATGTCCAGAATTTTCTGCGATAGAGATGTCATGTCTCTAAAACTATCAAAGCTTCGTGTAAATTAAGATTGAACATACAGATTTCTCTGTGTTCGACTATGCTGACTATCTTTATTTAGGGGAATCCAAAACATCAGAAATCAATCCTTCAATGATTTATCTAATTGAGTATACCATATTTTTTCATGTGAGGAAATGGTTTTTGCTCTTATTTAGGGTTATTGGTCATTTTTAAATTTAGTATGAAGAAAGTATAATGCATTCTAACCATAGTTTGAATTTTCCTCCCAAGTAAACACCATTAGGACAGAAAACTATTTCTCCTTAATTATGTTGGCAAAGGGAAGTAACTATGTTGAGTTATAACTATAACTTGCACGTTTTTCCAAGTTAACATAATTGCAGCTGACCAATTGTGAAGTATCACGTGTTTCCCTTTTCTAATATGTAAATGTGGTTTGTACCAGAGATAATTCGCTGGATCTTCTTCTCAAATGGCATATTTATGTGACTGGTCATAGTTTGGGTGGTGCATTAGCTACCCTTCTGGCTCTCGAACTATCATCAAGTCAATTAGCAAAGTAAGCTTGCAGTCTTCCCTGAACTCAAAATATTTCCTTTTGCTTGCAGCATGTCAGTTCTTGGTCAATTAACTAAGAAGTGAATAATGTTTCCTACTACAGTTGGTCTGTGATTCCTAGTTGAATAATTTTTTAGCAAGGTTTTTTTTTTTTTTTTCACATGCACCTCTAAATGTGGACAGTGACCCTACAGTGTGGATGGGGTGATTAAATTTGAACTTCTTTTAGTGATAACAGTTTACTTATTAATGAAGAGTCAAAGACTGAAAGAAGTCCTTAATATATTAATTCCTTTTAAGGACTTTTAATTGAATTTTGTAAGAAGCTTTACATACTTCACTTTTATTGAAGCAACCTAGTGATTGCATAATAGTAAAATGTTTTGCATAATACTATATAAAGTGATTAGTTGTTTTTCCTATTCTTTTGGAGAGTTGAGGGTAGTTTGAATTTTAACTTGAAGCCCCAACTGGTTGCATATTAGTAAATTTTGTAGGATAAAATATAAATGATTAGCGAAAGTTACTAGTTCGACCATAAAATCACCTAGAGGGGGTGAATATGTGAATAACGTGGAATTAAAATTATTAATTAAAAGCAACAAGTCACTTTATAATTGTTAGTCAATATTATTCTATGTTGAATTGCACAATAGTCAATAAAGCAGTAAATAATACTGGATTTGTTGATGGAGAAAATTTTTCATAGGATTAAAAACTTCGGGATCAAGCCAGTGACTTCTACTATATACAATAAGAACTTACAGTATGATCCAGTTTAGAAAACTTGTTAGACTTGCTGATCCAATTCCTGCAATATTTAAGACCCGCTGGAACGTGCTTTACTCACACCTACTCTCGATCTTCTGGAATTGTCTATCTTTTGTGGATCACCAAGAACACCTTATTCTTGTACTCTTTTTGTGCTTCTGATCTAATCTCCCTCAATCTCCAGCAACTTCTAAAGGTTATTGAGAAAGTACCTTCCTGATTATATTTAGGAAGTGAGAATTTTGGATTATGTGATTTTGATATTTTTTCCAACTTGTGGTTGATTGATTTCAAGATGTAGAATTGTTGTTTGATCTCCAAAGGATGTTATGAAGGTAGAATATAATGATCAACCACCGTTTTCATGAAGTGGGGCTTGCGTATTTATAGTAGAGAGATGTAGAGGTAGTATATAATAGATAGAACTCTTGAAAGTCGCGAACTAGGGTTTTTCGAAAAACACCGTCGCTCGAGCGATAGGCGGGCGACAATGATTCCGTTTTTGACGCTCGAACATCAGCTTAGCAACAAGCTAACATAATTCTTGCGACTCTTTCTCTATGTTCCATGCTCGAACCCAAAGACTCAAAGTTCATCTATACAACATTCCAACAGATACATTAACTTTTACAAATTCTTTTATAATAATCATTTTGTCTAAAAAATAGCCAATACAATTGAAACCTAACAATTAGATGTCCTAATTTTTGTAAGATTAAGATGACCCTGAATAGTTCATTGACCACAGAAAAATCATATCTCAAATTTCGTAAGATATAATAAATGGGCCCCTTGTAGAACTTTGATCCTTTGTTGTTTAGCCATGGAGATGATCTTTGATTGAGCTGGTGGAATAAGAAGATCCAAGTAACTGACTCCAGATTAGGATCAGAGAAACCTTTATGGAATTAAGTTATACAATATATGTCTTCTGCAAAAAGAAGCCAATAAGTAGAACTAGTTGCTCCAAGATATTTGTTGTTGTCAAAGTATCTGTAATTGGTGTTAGGCTTCTCTCAAGTTACAAAGATGCCATCTTTCATCCTCTGTTTTAGACACTTTATGTACAAATTTTTTGTTTTTATTAGATATTTTTTTGCCTTTAAGTTAAGATGTTTCCATTTACATATTGGTCTCAACTATGGAGAAATTTCAAAATTGTTTCTTGAAGTTATGCCTTTTCAATACCAGGTCAATTGAAGTATTTCAAGTATTTAACCTTTTCCATTATAGTTAATGAATGCAGAGAGAAGATTTGAATGTGTCCATGGCTTTTAAAGTTTCAAGTTTTTCTTTGATGTTAGTACATTGGAGACACATAGGGCATGCACACATAACCTGTTTCAATTTTTTCTTTGATGAAATGTTGATCAATCTCCATGTGCTTCATGCAATCATGATGGTTAGAGTACCTAGGCCTTCAAGCTCAAACTTCTTTACAAAGTATTTATTGTGAACAAGGTTTAGTTTGTTATTGCTTAAATCTTCGTTTAATCATCTTTGGTCGCTAAAATATCTTGTACATAGACAATTGAAGCATTTACCTTACCTTGAAGAGAATGTTCAGCACAAATATGGTGATCCCTACTTTGAAATTACCTGTTTTTGCCGAGTCCTCATCTTTGTCACTAAAACGACTTTCCCCTGAAGATAGATATTTTCAAAAGAAAATTAATGTTGAACAAAGGATACATCAATGATGACATGTTTTCCTAGTTGGTGGGTGACAACATTATACCCCTTTTTGTGGCAGACTAACTCTGGAAATTGCAATTAAGAGCCATAGGATTGAGTATACTTCTTGAATTGTAAATATGAACGTAAGAGGTGCAACTGTTAACTTTTGGGGGAAGATTCCAAGTACTTAAAAAGTTAGGAAAAAGTGTGGTTAGTCTTTGATCTCGATTTCACAAGGCAAATTCAAGCAGTATGGGTGCCCTTATAAGTAGATGAGGTAAACCATTTAGCACCCGAAATATTAGCAATAAGGGAGGTATCATAAACATCATTGTGGATCAAACTAAACGGAGAAAAAAATTCAAAACCACTTTTTGGAAATGAAACAATGTTTAGCAAGTTTACAAAAATCTCAATGGAATTGACGCACATCGTGATGTACCAAATCCATGTAACAAAACAACATTTTTTTGTACATTCCTGGCCACCGTCATTTGTTTTTATATCACTAAAACGACTTTCCCCTGAAGATAGATATTTTCAAAAGAAAATTTTTCAGAAATGGGTGTGTTATTTTTTTGACAAAGGTAGTTTTTGTATATGTTATTTATATAATTGTCTTTGTACTAGGCACGGAGCTATTTCTGTGACCATTTATACTTTTGGATCTCCTAGAGTTGGAAACAGAAGATTTGCTGAAGTCTATAATGAGGTAATTTTCATGGTTTTGTTTTCTGGAGAGCTACTATTCACTGGCCTTTTTTTTTTCTCTCCACACTTTATTTATTTTTTTTGGGAACCTGAGACCAAATTCAGATTTTAACAAAATTACTCTTTGCACTCAGAATATTTCAAAAAGGCTCTCAAATTTACTAATTACTCCTATGCAACCCCACCAACTTGTTTCTTGCCACCCCCACCCCTTCAACATTTCTTCTTCTTATCATGGGTGCCTCTGCAACTGTGTGTGATCCTGTTGCAGTCACCCACGTGCGACTTCTGATGGGGAGGGGAAAGAGGAAAAAGAGTTAACTTCTATGGTAAGAAGATTTCCCATTTTTCAATTGAGAGGGAGAAAACATTAGGGGTGTTAACACGCGCAGGACTTCATTACACTATTACTTTGATCATGTGTGTTGGTTGAACTGCATGACAGACATTATACAGTTCTTGTCATTGACATTGAGTTGAGAAATTTTTTTGGAAGCCGACTTATTTTTCTTCTTTCAAAAATAATTCAGTAGTTAATGCTGATATCCAGTGTCTTCAAGTCTTGGACCTTATATGGGATGATGAGATGAATTTCTCTTAAACTTGCTTCTTGGATAGCAGAAAGTGAAGGACAGTTGGCGTGTTGTAAATCATAGGGACATAATACCAACAGTTCCACGTTTGATGGGCTATTGCCATGTAGCTCAACCTGTTTATTTGGCATCTGGAGAACTTGAAAACACAATGGTAAGTAGCTAGCTCTAGAATTTTCATTTTGACAGCATAGCAACTATTATTCTAAAAAAAAATATGTAGATATTTGGCAACCTATAATTTCCTTGTGAAATAGTATTTTTGACCTGGTTGGTCGTTGGTTAAACATTTTATGAAATATCTCCAGTAAAGTTAATACTGTTCACCTTCCAAGTGGATTTGAAAATTGAATTTGAGCTCGAGTGATTTATTAACTGAAAAAAAATTCTGAAAAAATTCAAAGCATTTCAATTTTTTTTCTCAAATGATGAGTGGAGGAGCCTATTGCATAATTAGTTGAGCCTGACTTGGAACATTTTGAAATTTCCCTATTTTATAACACACTAACACCGTGTTTGAGCCCCATTTTTTGTTGAGAATGCATTTTGAAATAGTAAATTGATGGAGAATGTGTGGTTATCAAACAAGGGCTAAATCCTTCATTTTTGACCCTCAGGAATCTCCTGATTTGTCAGAAGAATAATTCACATGCTTCCAACTTCCCATATATGGTCATTGAAGGCAGATAAATTTCATCCATGATTAGTTCCCAAAAAAAAAAAAAAATTCATCTATTATTATTGCTGGTTATGGCATCTTGAACAAAACGAGAGAGAGATGAAATTATAATTTTCTTAATGTAATACACAATCTTACATCCTTTTATAATACAAGAGAGAAACTAAAAAAGGAAAAAATAACTCCTAATGTGAAAGAATAATTACAGCCTATTATTTGCACAAGATATGGAAATATTTCCATAATACCCGATTTCCTACACTCCCCCTCAAGTTGGATTGTAGATATTGATCATATCCAACTTGTTGATACAGTCATTGAAATTTTGTTGAGGCAACCCTTTGGTGAGGATATCTGCCTTTTGCTCCTTTGTTGGAACATATACCATACAAATGACTCCGTCTTCAACCTTTTCTTTGATGAAATGTCTGTCGATTTCCACATGTTTTGTTCTATCATGCTGAACTGGGTTAAGTGAAATGCTGATGGCCGCTTTATTGTCACAATAGAGTTTTATAGGTAACTTCATTCCAACCTTCAATTCATCTAAGAGTTTCTTTAACCATAGGCCTTCACATATTCCCTGTGCAGCTGCTCTGAATTCTGCTTCGGCACTGCTCCTTGCCACTACGTTCTGTTTTTTACTTCTCCAAGTTACTAGATTTCCCCATACAAAGGTACAGTACCCAGTTGTTGATCTTCTGTCTTCTATTGATCCGGCCCAATCAGCATCTGTAAATATTTCTACTTCTTTCTTGTCATTTTTCTTGAAAAATAATCCCTTTCCAGAGGTGCCTTTTAAATACCTGAGAATTTTGTATACTGCTTCAAGATCAGTTTCCTTCGGCGAGTGCATATGTTGGCTTGCAACACTGACTGCAAAAGCTATGTCTGGTCTAGTGTGTGATAGGTAGATTAACTTACCAACCAGCCGTTGGTATCTGTCTCTATCAACCAGTTCCCCTGTCTCATCTGTTCTTTTCCCACAATCTACAGGTGTGTTGCTCGGTTTACAACCCAACATGCCAGTTTCAGTCAATAGATCGAGGATGTATTTCCGTTGTGATACACTGATACCCCTTTTTGATCTCGCAACCTCCATACCTAAGAAGAAGTACCGCATCTGTCCCAAGTCTTTTACTTCGAATTCAGAGGTAAGGCTTTTCTTTAGTCTGTCCATCTCAATGATGTTGTCTCCCGTGAGGATTATATCGTCTACATACACAATGAGAATAGTTATTTTGCCTTCTTCAGATTGCCGGAAAAACATGGTATGGTCTGACTGTCCTTGTTGATATCCTTGATTTCTCAGCACCTTTGCGAACCTGTCAAACCAAGCTCTCGGTGATTGTTTAAGGCCATATAATGATTTCTTGAGCTTGCATACCCAGTCTTTTCCATCTTCATTACTGAACCCCAGTGGTATTGTCATAAAGACTTCCTCTTCCAATTCTCCATTCAAAAAAGCATTCTTAATATCAAGTTGCTGGAGGGGCCAATCCGAGTTGGCTGCTAGAGATAGGAGAACTCGAGCTGTATTAAGTTTTGCCACCGGTGCAAATGTTTCCAAGTAGTCAATTCCATATGTCTGTGTGTATCCTTTGGCTACCAGTCGAGCTTTATATCGTTCTATTGTTCCATCAGCTTTATATTTCACATTAAAAACCCATTTACATCCCACTGGTCTTTTGCCTTTTGGTAACTTCACCATATCCCAAGTTTCATTTTTTCCAGAGCCCGCATTTCCTCCATAACCGCCTCTCTCCATTTTGGGATTTCTAAGGCTTCCTGAATGTTCCTTGGGATTTCTGTATTGTCAAGGTTAGCAACAAAAGTACGAAATTTTGTAGATAGAGTTTTATAAGACACAAATTTAGAGATAGGATGAAGAGTACATGACCGAGTTTGTTTTCTAAGGGCAATGGGTAAGTCATTACTTGGAGATCCAGAGTTATCGGATAGGGTTTTATTAGGCCCTATCACCGGTTCTGACTCTTTTGGTGCCTCCGGTGCGAGGTTTCCCT
Source organism: Osmanthus fragrans (assembly GCA_019395295.1). NCBI lineage: Eukaryota > Viridiplantae > Streptophyta > Magnoliopsida > Lamiales > Oleaceae > Osmanthus > Osmanthus fragrans. The sequence goes on along the minus strand of CM033360.1, from coordinate 10,029,994 downwards.
TGTACTTCGAATTTGGCCTCCTTGAGTAAACTAGTATCTCCTTGTCTCTTTGTTTTTCTGCATCTCCCCCTGTATTCAAGTTTCCTTCTGTAGATGGCATATTAGATGAGACATGTTCTGTATAGATTGGTTCAAGGGAGGAGAGATCAAAATTGAAAAACTCGTCAAGTAACCGCTCTTCACTCAGATTCTCCCCCTGAAGAGAGGGTTTGGTGAAGTAAGGTGTGTTTTCAAAGAAAGTGACATCGAGGCTAACAACTTTTTTGGTGGACGGGTCATAGCATTTATATCCCTTCTGGGTAGGGGAATATCCAATGAATACACATTTAAGTGCACGGGGTTCCAATTTGTTCCGAGATTGAGAGTGAATATGAGTAAAGGCCACGCAACCAAATACTTTCAAAGGTAGATTTGAGTGAAGACGTGTGTTAGGATAGAGTGTTTGGAATTTTTCGAGAGGGGAGGCGAAAGATAGGGTACGACTGGGCATTCTATTGATTAGACATGTCGCTGTGAGGATAGCATCGCCCCAGAAGAGTTTAGGCATATTTGTAGTGAACATCAAAGCCCGGGCAACTTCTAGAAGGTGTCTATTTTTTCGCTCTGCGATCCCGTTTTGTTGGGGAGTATTGACACAAGAAGTTTGGTGGACTATCCCGTGTTTTTGTAGATAATCGCGGAGTGTAACATTGATATACTCTGTGCCATTATCTGTGCGAAGTATTTGGATTTGTGTTTGAAATTGCGTTTGAATCATTATATGAAAATTGATAAACACAGAGCGGACGTCAGATTTTTCTTTTAGTAGATAGACCCAACAGACTCGAGTATGATCATCTATAAATGTAATAAACCATCTTGTGTGTTGATAAGTGCGCTTTTGCACACTTATTAGACACTTTTTAGGGATTTAATGTTGATGAAATTGAGTATATTTCTACCGATAATTGTGTACTTTTTGTATTTATAGGCCAAAACCCTGAATTGAAATGAAACGGAGGCAAAACGAGTGAAAAAGGACTTAAATTGCACACTTTTGTGAAGTTGGGGACTAACTTGCACTTGACCAAAAGATGGAGGGCTTTGACTGCAATTTGGAAGGGGCTTAAATGAAAGAAAGTTCAAAGTATGAGGACCAAATTGTACTAAATCAAAGATGAGGGATGAAAATGCGCAAGGACGGAACGTTCAAGGACCTGAGCTGCAAATAGGGAAAAATCCATGCGGTCGCATGGATTATAACCATGCGACCGCATGGATTGATCAGAAACGTCAAACCATTATTTTTGTTTGCCCATGCGACCGCATGGAATTACATCATGCGGCCGCATAGAAGAAAAAAATCAATGGCGGTCTATTTTTTTTCCACGCGTTTTTGGTCAACTTTGGCAATATTTTTGGACTTGTTTAATGGAGATATTTTGGGATATTTTGGATTGTCTCACATAGCATTATATATCCCATATCTCTCCCATTTTCATTATTAGGAGTTAGAACATTAGCTTAGTTTTAGTTTAGGTCTTTATAGTTTCTCTCTAGTTTTCCATTTTTCTTCTTTCTTTTCTTCTTTTTGTAGTTGTTCTTTGGTTGTTTTGGCTCATTCTTGTGAAATCAAATTCAATAGTAAGGAGATCATCATCAAAGGAAGTTAGAGAAATCATTGGAGGAAGGCAAATATACTAAAAAAGGGTTGTATCTACATCTTTGTGTTCTTCCATTATTTTTCTATTGTTGTAATGTATTAGATCATGATTTTCCTTTGCTATTATATTTATAAAATGAGTTAAGCAAGTTTGTGTTGGAATTTATGTTGAATCTTAATCTTATTTTTATTAATATTGATATATGTTGTTGAAAATGCTTTTATTATCAAAGTATTGGTGTATTAATTATTATTGTTGATTATGCTTTATTTATTTGGCCAAATAGATGAGGTGATTAGGTAGTTTATGTAATTATCGAAAGATTGTTGCATTGCTAGACCTAGATAATTAGTACCCTAGGTGGTTTTGGGTGATATAGAAATATATACCTCCCCTAGGTGATCCTTTGAGTATTCTCACAATAATTTAATGCTTTGGTTAAGTTTTATCTGCATATAGATTTGGGGATAACTTAATCAATAGGGTCGATATCACTCGAAAGAGGTTATTGACTAAAATTGGAGAATCGGGTCTAATCATTTATTTTGGTAATTTGCATGTACGTTATTGAATTGATGTTAATGAAATAAAGGTTAAGTGAAATCATAAATTCCAACCGCTTTTCAAATCAAATATGCAACTACGTCTTTTTAGTTTGTTAGTTTCGTTTTATAGTTATTAGTTTCTAATTTAATTTCATTATTAATTGTGTTTGTATGTCTGTCGTTGTTAGAACTAAAATCGATTAGAGTACGTAACTTCAAAGTAACATTCCTCGTGGGATCGATATTCGGACTCAAAAAGTCCACTATATTACTTGTTCACGATCCGTGCGCTTGCGGTACAGTTTTCAGCGAACATGTGTGTTCGATTAGGGGTTCGAGAGGGTCCCCATAAGTCACTGTGAATTATAGTGAAAGGTTTAGATGGTTTGTATATAGAGATCGGATACGAAGTACGTTGATGTTTCGCAAATTCACAATTTTCACACTGGAAATCAACTGGAATTTTATTCGAAAATATTGAAGGGATTAACCGTTTCAAATATTGAAAATTTGGGTAGCCTAGCCTATAATGCCATAACAGAATTTCACTATCCCTAGAAACAGATGCAGATTCACAAGTAGCAATTTGATCTAGTTTACTCACTGCAGCCTCATCGAAGTAGTACAGCCCCTCACACTCTTTAGCACTGCCAATCGTCTTCCCCGATGAGAGGTCCTGAAAAATACAATGAGATGGGAGAAATTTAGCAGAGCAATTGGAGTTTCTAGTTAGTTTGCTAATGGACAGTAGATTACACGATAAATTTGGAACATGTAAGACAGATTCGAGAGTTATAGAGTCGGAGATTTTGATACTCCCTTTTCCCGCGACAGAGGAAAGAGAGCCGTTTGCAATTTTGACTTTGATATTACCAGCACAGGTTGAATATGATGAAAAAAGGTGATATGCGTCTGTCATATGATCAGACGCCCCAGAGTCTATAATCCAGGGAATTTTAGATTTTGAAGTGGTAAACAAAGCTCTCAAAAAATTACCTTTATGCGGTAGGGAGCTTGAGGGACCATTAGAAAGAGACTGACCAGAAGTTTGGAGACCGGTAAAAATTTGGTAGAGTTGTTCCAATTGTTCGGGATTGAATGCACCATGTTGAGTAGGATTGGTTTGTGCCTCGGCTTGATATCCTCGACTTCGAGTGTTTTGTCTCGGCTTCCAATCGACGGGTTTTCCATGTAAATCCCAACATGTATCTTCTTTGTGTCCTGGTTTACGGCAGTGTTCGCACCAGGGCCTGACACGTTGTTTTTTACTTGACCAATTGATTGCTCCTTTTGATAACATGTCCATGGGTTCGGGCCCATTATTTTCAGGCCCAATTCCCTTTCCATTTAAAATACAATTTGATAAGCCACCCCTTCCTTCAGTTGGGCCTTTAAAAGTTGGCCCAAATCTCTCACCGTCGCCCCGCTTAAGAATTGGCCCAAGTCTCTCTCCACTGTTAGCCCGTTTACCCTTCAACATAAGGGCCGAAACCTCAGACGGCCCTCTACCCTCGTCGAGCATGATCAACCGGCGAGCTTCCTCTCGCCGGACCTCCGCGAAGACCTCGCGAAGAGATGGCAGTGGTCGCCTGCCAAGGACGCGACCTCTGACGTCGTCGAGGTCGCGATTTAAGCCTGCCAAGAACTCGTATATCCTTTCAGTTTCGATCTTCTTCTTAAACCGTACGGTGTCGTCCCCACAGCTCCATTCTTCGTCGCTGCTAAGGTCAAGCTCTTGCCAAAGCGAAGTCATCTCCATGAAATAGTCAGTGACGTCCTTGGTTCCTTGCTTCGTTTGCCATAGTCGGGCTTTGATTTCAAAGATGTTGGATGAGTTCTCTGTGTCTGAGTATGTCTCTTTCACTGCTTCCGAGACCTCTTTCGCTGTAGGGAGGAAGAGAAAAGTCTTTCCAACGGCTGGTTTCATAGACTGAACCAGCCAGGCAATGACCATGGAGTTTTCTGACTTCCATCGCTGAAGGAGTGCAACATCGGTTGGTTTCTTCGATTCGCCGGTAAGATATCCCAACTTGCCTTTTCCATCAATCACCAATTTTATGGATTGGGCCCATTCACGGTAATTTTTTCCGTTCAATTTCTCGACTGTGAGCTGAAAAGAGGAATTCTCGAAACTGTGAGAACCAATTGAGGAGTTAACCTCCGGTTCGATTTGGGGGTTGTCGGACATGACAGACCCCGAGCTGTTGACGGGTAATTCGGCCATAGGTTGCTAGGTTTAGACAACCTTGGCTCTGATACCATGAACAAAACGAGAGAGAGAGATGAAATTATAATTTTCTTAATGTAATACACAATCTTACATCCTTTTATAGTACAAGAGAGAAACTAAAAAAGGAAAAAATAACTCCTAATGTGAAAGAATAATTACAGCCTATTATTTGCACAAGATATGAAAATATTTCCATAATACCCGATTTCCTACACATCTATTAACATCTTTTCTTCTCTTTTCTTTTCTGGTGAAGTGATAATCTTATCCAAAATGTGGAACTATTTCAGGAAAATATGAATATTCTGGAAGATGGATATAGAGGTGATGTTATTGGAGAAGCGACTCCTGATGTTCTTCTCAGTGAATTTGTATGGTCTTACTCCTACTTGTATTTCTTGTTGTTATGAATCGTTTACCTATCAGGTTTCCCTTTGCTTTTCAGATAGTATTTGCTATGCAAAATTTTTATTGAATGTTTAAGACAACATATTGATGCTCTTCCTTTGCCTGTTGGTCATTATTGTTCTCTGTGTGCCAAAAGTACATTATTAAGTGTTAAAGTGGTAAACCAGCAACAAGAAGCAAATTTTATTTCCAATAAGTATGACCCAACCATATGAATCAATTTTTCACCTTCATTCAATCTACTAGTACCTACTACCAAAAAGACCTGGAGTATGTTTGGTAAAGCTTTTTGAAGCTTATAAGCTGGTCAGACATTATTTTTATCACGTTCCATAGGTCCCAGGGCTTTTATCCGCATATTTCCTAGGACTCATAGCTTATAATCTACAAAAAACTTTACCAAACATACACCGAATGAAAATAAAATCTTTTACAGCGACATTAGTCTATTATGGTCTACCATCTCTTCTAACTTCTTCTATTGGGATTGATTTGCTCTGGCGAATGGCTTCGTTAGGCATACAAAATGCATTTCCCAATCACCTAAGTTGTCTTTCTCTTAATTTAGCGTCAATTCGTGTGACATCCCACTTGTTGGTGTAATATAGCCAGTTTTGAGCCTAGATAAAGGAAGGTTGTGGTATGTTGATACTTGATAGTTGACATGAAACTATCCTTCTCAACAAGTTTAAAGTGATAGCTATTATATTTTATTGTGTTATGTGATTTTTGTTATAATGCATGTATTAAGAAAATGGACAAGTGCATTTCTATTTCACCCTAAAGTTCAGAATCATTATTGTTAGGTTTCATGGTTAATAAACACAACGCAATTTCACATTGGCTCATGGTAGCAAAAGTTGATTTTTCTAATGGAAATAGAGAACTTTGATAAAGATACAGAGAAACTTGAGAACGAACTGACTGTGAAGATTGTGTGTTGACAAAGGGATCGTAAGACAATGATGAAGAAACTGCGTCTTCTGTGACTTATCTTTATGTATAGAAGTCCCATATGCATCTCTTCCTGTCACTGTAGATCTTGAAATCATTTATGAAAAGACTCATATCTGGTAACTTTCTTTAAAAGTAGTAGTGTCAAGCATGCATTTGAGACTGTTTAATAGTCACGTGTTTCCAGTAGTTTTTTAGTGTCTGATTAAAATTTAGCTTTGGTCTGGTGAAATAGACTTTAAAATACTACTAAGTAATTGGAGTGTGAGTATGTGTACTACATGTCTGCTGCTGACAGAATAACCCAATCCTTGTAACAGTTGTTCTAGCTCTAAATTTCTTTTTAAGTCATAAACGTCATCAATTTTCTGTATTTCAATGAAATGATTGAAAAACATTTAGAGTTTAACTACTTATTTATAAACACTTTGCCTGAGAGATGTAGAAGCATCTTTCGGTATGCATCTAAAGAATTGAGAATTTGCTTATTATAGATAACATTTCTTAGTCATTGACCTAGCCCTTTGGCATTACGCTTCTAGATATAGAATTCTAATGTTGCGTCTTTTATTGGCCGTGAACAGATGAAAGGTGAGAAAGAACTTGTTGAGAAAATATTGAACACGGAGATAAATATTTTCCGGTCCATTAGAGATGGAAGTGGACTAATGCAGCATATGGAGGATTTCTATTATATTTCGCTGCTAGAGGTACCAATTTTTATTTTTTATTATTTTTTTCCCAGAGATTTAGATGCCATATTACATGCATATGTAGAAATCTGATGGTTAATTAATCTGTTTCAGAATGTCAGATTGAACTATCAAACTGTTAACGGGTCACAACCAGTTGAAGACCGAAAGTTTTCTATTTAAAAAGGATGTCCAAATTTATCCTGATAAGACACATCTATCTGCGTTGGTTGATTCTTGCATATGGCTACCACATCGTAAATTGCAGTTTCTTCTACCAAATATCCAACTGCCCTGGTGATGTTCAATTCAGGTATCTTAATTGGAAATTATGTTCAAAAGATCTTTGGTACTGCTTTAAAATCGTTGTTACAAATTCTATCCAGAGCATCAGAAGTGTATATATATTTGTATACAAACGTTAAATTTTATGATTTTCTACATATACAGGGAACATATCGATATTAAGTTAAAAAATCTACCATTATTTTGACTATTTCTTTTTATTTCGTAATTTTATAATGTTGGATACAAACTATCGAAGAATGAATCCTCAACTCTTTCCATATGAACAGATAAAATGTTCATAACATTTACACAATTAATTATGAAATGGTAATATCCTTTTGAAGGTAACTTTATTTTTTTTTGAACACGTGAAGGTTTAGCTTTTATCTACAAGGAAAGCAAATATTAGAAAACCTCCCTTGAGACCACTTAAAAAGTACTCCGGTGTCTGCAGCCATTACCAAGGGAAGGAAGGTAGAAATCCTATCCCTTCCAGCTCTCATCCTAGGATAGTCTCGAGTAGAGGTCTGTCGTAATTACAGAGGTTTTTCAATTGAGTCCGATAAGATATTAAATAAGAATCAGCTTTTGATCGCATGAGTACGTTCAACATTAAGTTGGTTGATAGATTCCATGTTGGGATTTTTGTGGTTGAACCTTGTAAGTTACTCATACCGCTAGCTCCACATTAGTCGAGTTTGTGAAAAGGTCATATGATTACATTTGATATAAGCATGAAAATTTTGATGCATTTGATATCACTGGATTGTGTAAAAGGACATTGTGAAACCAAGAGCACATTTTGTACACACCATTAGATAGTATTGCAGTTCAACGGACAATATATTAGCTTTCTTTGTTTTTCCTTCTAATCCTATCCAGTGCGGCAGAACATGTTACAGCAATATTGACAGTACTATAAAGACTCCAACCAGTAGATGTGGGATCTTTACGAGAGCTTAAAAGAAATTGTCTACAATAGGTTTGAGGGTTTAGGAGTACGGTATGAAAAACCCTAAGGTAGATAACTCCTTTGCTACCCTCATTTTTACTTAGTTGCCATTCAGACGTTTTGAAGAATATGACCATTTTGCATCTTTAATGCCCCCTTCTTTATATCTTCGTATGTGCTAATTATATGTGTTATAACTTGTGCAACTACGTCTTCATGTACTGATATGTACGTCTACGTGCAAGTTGTTATCCATTGTTCCTTTTTTAATGAGTAGTGCCTGTTGGGTTTTGATTCTTTTTATGGATTCGTTTTCGTTTATATAAGTCATGCTTGCTTGATAAATGAATTTCAAAAAATGTGAAAGCAGTATAAATAAGGATTCATGCATTATGGTTAATTCTAAGCTATCATAGGCTAGTTTTGTACCTTTTAGACTTCAAATTATTAAAAAAAAAAATTAGTTACAAGTTACTTTTTTCTCTAGTATGCCTTGGAGACTATGAGAACATACTAAATTCAACCTTATGTGGACTTATAGCTCTGTGATCTCCGAGTTTGTGGTCTAAAAGTGGGTTGAGCCTTTGTGGTCCCAGGTGAGTCATCACGGTTTTGACTTGGCCCTGCCCTTAAAGCGGGCCATGTTGGTCTGGTCTAATCCGACTTGTTTGTACACCTCTACTTGTATGTAAAAGTTTGGGTGTGTATTTAATAACATGATTTTTAGGCAAAAGTTTACTCATAATACAGGGAACGTCCCTTGTAATTCCAACAAAACGTGTATATACACCTACATACTTTTTGAAAAGTTTAGAAAAAGAATAATTTTTTATCAATCTTTAACCAAATATTTATATGGGTCCCACTATTCGATTGTAGTGAAAAATTGGTCAAACACGTTCTACTCCATGAGTAAATGAGTTTGGTATATTTGGATATCTAAAATTATTTCCGAATGAATAAGAAATTAAGGTTCATAATATGGATTTTATGGAATTAATTAATTCAGAGAAAACCTAAATAAATCAATTGGTCGAGTGGCCATCTAGTGCCGGTCAAGCGGTCGCTCTCTAAAAAAATTAATCGAGCTATTTGGGTGGCATTGGCGGGAGGTCTGCGAGCAGACATGACGGTTCGTAAACATGTTGATTTTTGCGTTGTCTTTTCGGCTGCAACCTTTCGACATCTATAAATTAGACCCCTAATGTTGGATTCATTCATTCAGATTGCAAAGTAGTCATACCATACATAAACATCATTATTTTCAAGAATTTTGGCATCAAAAGTTTTCATCTTTTCATTCAAAAGGAGTACAAAACATTGTCTGGTTCATTGTTTCTTGTGATTCAAAGTGCTACCATCACAAGAAAAAATCGTTGTATTTTGGGAGATTATTGTCATTCCACCATCAACACTTGTGCAAGGCAAATTTGTCTTATGGACAATGGGTTCAACTCTTGCCTTAATCTAAACATAATTCCATTTTCTGTTTTTATTCTCATTTCAAATTGAGTCAATTCCGGGTAAGTTTGTATTGTCATTTTATTTACTTTAATAAAGCATACCTTATCTATCATATTTCCCAACACGTACATACATAAAGAAATATACCAATTACAAAGTCAGGAAGAAGAAAACTCGAGATATTAATCCTCCATCTCGTCACCAAATCACTAGTTTAATGTTAACAGTCTGATTCATAGTCAAGTAAAAGACATCTGAGATATAATTCCTGAAACTTGATTTAAAATCCAATTCGTAGTTCTAAAAAAATTTCATTTGTTCAAGAGGCCTACACCATGACCCTCCTGGAATGCTGGCAGTGTTTCTATTCCCAACCACCAAATCTTTGTCCTCATTCCCTTTCAGTCGAGCTCTTTTAGATTCTTAGTCCTCACACGTCTGCTTCAGATGTCTATTCTGAATTCTCGAGTTCTTGTTAAGAAAAGCTACATCAAGCAATCAAAACTAAGAAAATTGTTATAATGATTTTCCAGTAATCAAATTTATTGACACTAAGCTTCGTGAAATACAAGGATTCTTACTATCAGTCAACTAACTTGAATGCTAGCTCAACAAACAAGTTGAGTGGAGGTACAGGTTTCTACATATGTAGAATGGCCTAAAGGACCTCATAAGTACAAGAACATCTTAAAATCACAAATAACACTTAATATATGCTGTTTTACATATGTAGTAAATTCATGGAATAACCTTTGGCCTGGATCGATGCTGGTGATGATATTGGCTGTGACCTTGATGCAGAGCTGGAATTGCCTTCTTCCTGTGGCTCATAATTCTCAAACTTTGTTTTAGTATGTCAATCTCTCTCTCCCTTTTGCATTCTTTCTGCTTCATAGAATCTAATTTTGCTTGTAGAAATTCAATTTTTTCTTCCTTGGCTCTCAGTTCCTCCTCCATCTCCAACAATATTTCTTCTTGCTTGTCTTTCCAACAAAGTCTTTCTTCTACAAAACAACCGAATACAGCTGATTTACTAAGCCTTGTTCCTCATAAATTTGAGATCTGCACTAATCATTTTTCTTCGCTCCATTAGGTTCATTGCAAGATGATAATCCCTGCTTATTTACCTGAACTTGGAAGTGAATATGAATATATAGTCGGCGTTTTCTTAGCTGCTCGAATAACATCCAAAGTAGTAGGAAACAGATACATCTGATAATATCCTTTCAAAATGAATTGCATCTCAGAGTCAGGCTCCGAAGTAACAATACAAATAACTTACCATAAGAAAGCCTCTTTGGAAGGAGTAGCTATTACTTTGGATTCCATCTTAAAAGGTGGCTTGTTTGAGTAAATCAATCTTGAAATTCGCATGCTCATTTTTTGAGTTTTAATCGAATAGAATCGCTCTTTGGAGCTCAATTGACTCTTATACGATATTAAGACTTGAAGTTTTATCTTAAAATCTCAACCTAATTAAGAGAGTAACCCAAGCTTGGTCTATATTTTCATCTTTATTTGATATGGGATTAATCCCTTAAATAGTAGACATGGGGTTCACCAATTCCAATTCCAACTTCAGAAAAAGGTCGAGGAGCAGCCATTAAGCCCCCATAAAGCTAAGGGTAGGCAATCTCGAAAGCATGTCCAGATGAGTTGGATGCCTCGAATGGATCAGATAAGATGGGGGTACTTGACCACCTAAGATGGGGTGTTTAGTTGCTGAAATGCTGTGTTTGGCTTATGAAAAAAAAAATTTAAAATGAGAAGGGCCATCTTTAATTCCATTTTCAAGATGCCAGTTCCATGGCAGCAATGTACCGTGAGTGAAGTACATGATGCTGGAGCACCTAATATGGTCATATGTAGCTATATAATGCTGATAATGCAGATGATAGGGAACTGTTTGTACCTTGATGTGTCCGTTGAATAAGATCATCAAGCTCAACCTTGATTGCAAAATAAAGCTGTTTCCACTTCTCTACAGTCTCGTCTCGTCTGGCTTGTTCCTCCTCGATATGCTCTAAAATGGAACTTTTGTCGAATATTAGTCTTTCATTATTATATTCTTCACTCACCATGACACTTTCCCCCATGCATCTCAACCTCTCGTTTTTTTCTTCTAATCTCTTCCTCAACTTCTTCGCCTCGTCTTCCAATCTCCTCCTTTCCCTTCTCCACTCAGCTTGTTTAAAGGCGAAAATCATCAACTCGCGCTCGTAAGCTTGATTTTCACTTTCTTTAATGCACATTATTTCATTGATCTCCCCCTGTAGAAGCCTCGCCTTGTTTTTCAAGCCTTCCACCACTTTCTCACCGGGGCTGCTCTTTTCCTTTGTTTGAACACAACCCATACTTTTGATTCTTCTATTGATTTCAAGCTTGAGTCTCATACGCACGACGACTTTTTCAAGATTGAATCTCTTACGGAGAATTTGAACGAGCTTTAGATTAATCTTGAATTACTTGTGCCTAGTCGAAAGACGCTCCCTCGTGATATCAGGTACTAGTGGAGCCACATTCCTAACATTACAATAGTTCTTTCATTAACACAATCATTTATGGTACTGTCAAAGATTCTCGTGAATGGGGGGGCCTCCATATTTCAGATGTTGACACGGACTGGGCTTTAAAGGGACTTCATATCAAACCTTTGATGGACATGGCAAAGCAACTACATTATCAAACGGGGCCTGTATTATCATTTAAGAGAAATTTGGAAGTATTGGCTGATTATTGACATTTTTGCAGCGTAATGGTCCTACAGATTATTCAGAGATATGCATGGCGAAATGGTTAATTGATAAGGACTTGAATGGGGTATCCTAAGATGTGAGACTTATCATCATCTTTTGGATTTAGTTTTACAATTTCAAGAGAGAGATTTGTGGAAAAACATTTTTCTTTTGACATTATCTTTAAGAGGAGTTATTTTTGTAAGTCGACTCAAAGTTGCAGATTTGTTGCAATACATTTCTTGAGTTTTGCTACAAGTACATTATTCTTGACATTAAATTTGACATTGCACTCACATACAAGGAATGGAGCCCACAATTAAAGTAATGGTGGACCCCATGCACTGTGAATACAATGTCAAAGATAGTGTATAAAAACAATTTATTTGAAGATTAATTCTACATTTCTTATATCTAGGCACATCAACTCTTCTTAGCAAGAGACGTCAAATTATAATGTGACGAGTTGTCAAAAAATGCGTTTTAGCATCTTTTCCATGGGCAAATGGAGGAATCCAAGGGTTGCCCATTGCCCAAGTGCATTTAGATTTTCTTATGTAAAATTCTATGTATCAATCTAGTTTAAAAATAAAAATAAAAATTCCTCCTGGCTTCATTTTTGGTATTTTCATTAAGGATGACAATTCGAACCGTTAAAATAAAAAATCGCGGTTAACCGAATCGAATGGGGGCAAAAAAATCGAATCGATGGTGCAATGGGTTAGTTATGATTTTGATTTTGATTTTAATGATCCGATTCGTGGTGGGACGGATATGGTATTTAACAACGGTGCTCCGAATCAAACCGATTACCTGTTTAAAAAAAAAAATTAATTGGACAATTGGACTTCTTTTAATAATTTTTTGTATAATTATGGTCCATTATCTTACCGACCCGTTAACATGACTGTCACACTAACCCAATTTTTTTGGCCTTAATTTAACCCTACTGACACTCACTCACTCACTCACTCACTGAAATTACACAGAAAATAGGAAATATTAAAGCAACGGGCAACGACGAGGAAGAAAATTTGAAATTGGAATCAACATCGTTTCCGCCTTCTGCCGTGCCACCGCTCCAGATTTGACACTATAATCAGATCTGAATTTGAAAGGTATAAGTCGTGTGTTGTCCATAGTGTGCAACATTCAGATCTTATTTTCAAATCTTATTCTAATATCTATATCTTGATTTGTTCACTGTTATTTTTTTATTATTATTATTATTATTATTGTAGCTTTGAAATGACATTTTAAATAAGCTATATTTCCTTATATTGTATTATGTAATGGAAGTATGTGTGAGATGACTATGATTTAAATTTGAAAATGTCTTCTGTGATTGAGATGGAGATATTTCTTGAATTGGTTATGAGACTTTCCTTCCCTGAGTCATCCCGTACATTTTCTTGATTAGCGAATGCAAATGCAATTTTCTTGATTATAATCTTTTCCTTCTTTTTTACTACTCGCGGGAGTTGAGCTCATTAATTTGTTTGGTTCCCTAATTCTATCTCTTCTTTTTGTTACTTAATACAATGTTTACTTGGTTGAGTAATTTAATTTTATTGCTAGCAGTTTTGGTATGTCTATTGGTTGTTAATTATCTGTATGGTATTAAATTAGTGTTTTTTTTAATCTGTCTATAATTCTCTTATTTTGAGTTGTTTTATCTTAACTTCTCAAAGGCCAAAAAAAGATCCTTTAAATTGTTTGCATTTTCATTTGGGATATTGTTTGCTAAATTAGCTTAGTATTTGTTTTTATTTTTATTGATTTTTATTAATTTTTTTTTTTTTCAATTTGACGGTTGGACTTATAAAATATAATTTATTTTCGTGATTATTAATCGAATCTAATCGAGTCGAGTCGAACCAACTTTCGTGGTTATGGTGCGGTTATGATATGACAAAAAATTTGATGGTGCGATTATGATTTTCGACCAAACCGACCCATTGCCATCCCTAATTTTCATTTGTTAAGAAGAAGTGAGGCATAGTTGTGTTAAAACATAGAGCAATGCTTTTTAACATTGTTGGTGTTACAAAATCGATCTAGATAGCACCCAAGGACATTAAATAACTAGCACGATTAAATGAATCCTAAAAGACACCTAGACTGGTGGAACAGACCTCAAATTCAAAATTGTTCTTTATAAAAAAAAAATTTCTCTCCATTTAATATTATTTTGTTTACACCAATATTTTATTTCTTGTCAACTGAACTCAACTCGATCGAGCATATTATGTGCATGAAAACAAAGAAAAGTAAATGAAAAAAAAAAAAAAAAAAAAAAATTATGGGTTCATGTAAACTCAACTCGATCGAGCATATATTTTTCAGTAAGGGCATTATGTTAAGTAAGAAATAAACTTTTTTCTGATAATTTTTTTTTTTTTCAAAACTAGGATTATTTGCAGCACCTACAATATATTGTAATGCTGGATCTACACTAACCAAAGTCAAATGGAGGAAATACACGTAAATGACCTGTTGAAAAGTGGATATTTCCACTATGATCTTTGACCGAATTTAATTAAAAAAAAAATTTAAAAAAAAAAATTGATTTTTCCAGTTAAAAGCCCAAAAATATCCTCCATTTCACTTTTATTTGACCTACATGTGAAAAAAAGAGGAGGACAAAAAAGTAGAGATCTTCGCCGGCCGGAAGTGATAATCGACGGTCACAGAACAAAATTCAACATTTTGATCGAAGATAAACAAGGTTAGTTCAAAAATATTGATTTTGATTTTATGAAATATTGATTAGTTCAAGAACATTGCATGATATTTTAAATGTTTTTGTAATTTATTGTTAATTCTTTGGATAGATGATTGAGTATATAGATTTCGATTAGGTGGATTTGGCCTTAAATGAGCTTGGAATCGTCGAAAATGACATTTTTTCGGCGACATTGCGTAGGAAAGAGCGAAACAGTCGGGTTAACATTGTCGGTGTTAACCCAACTGTTTTTAAAAAGGCCAACGTTTGGGCCGTCTTTTTTTTTTTTTTTAAATTAAGGCTTGGGTCGGCTGTTTTGATTTTATTTTTTTTTTTTTTTATTTTGGGCTATACAAAAAAGTCAGCTCAACTGTTAAACAGTTGTGCCGACTGTTTAGGCCCTTTTTAAAAAAATTAAAAATGATAATTGAAAAAAAAATTGTAATTTAATTAAAAAAAATTGATAATTGATAATTTTACCAAAATTAAATTTTATTTTTAAAGAAATTATTAATGTTAAAATTTTAATAACTATAATTAAATATTAAATATTTTCTTTTTTTAATTATAATATTTACTTATTGTTTAAATTTTGTATTTATGTAATTAAATAAATAGTATTAAATTGATAATTAACAAATAATTACATATTATTATCAATTTTTTTGTAATTTCTTTATACGTTTATTTTTTTAAATAATATTTGTAATTAAATATTAAAAATATTTTTTTAAAATTTAAAATCTGTAAATAAATAATAATTCAAAAATATTTATATTTGTTAATTAATTCGTTTATTAGTTTAAATCAAATAATAAATATATTCTTTATTTAATTATAATATTTTCTTATTTTTTAAATTTTGTATTTATGTAATTAAATATATAATTTGAAATTGATAATTACCAAAAAAAAATTACATATTATTTTTAATTTAATTGTAATTTCTTTTTACTTTTATTTTAAAATTAAATAATATTTGTAATTAAAAAGAATTGTTATTAAATATTAAAAATATATAATTTTAAAAAATACAAATCGATAATTAAATATTGTTAATATTCTTTAATTTATTTATTCATTTAAATTAAGTTTTTTTTAAATTTTGTATTTATGTAATTAAATAAATAATTTGAAATTGATAATTACCAAAAAAAATTACCTTATTATTTATAATTTAATTGTAGTTTCTTTTTACTTTTATTTTTAAAATTAAATAAGAATTGTAATTAAAAAGAATTGTTATTAAATATTAAAAATATATAAGTCTAAAAAATAAAAATCGATAATTACATTTTAATTCAATAATATTAATATTCTTTAATTAAGAGTTGATATTTTATTTCTTCATTTAAATTAACTTTGTTTAAAATTTTTATTTATGTAATTAAATAAATAATCGGTTATTTAAATTGTAATTTCTTTATTGGTAGTAGCTGTCATTCAGATTGCTTAATGTGATGTTATTATACGTTATTACATTATATCTTGTACAGTATTCTAACATGACTCATTTCGAATTTTTGTAGGATGGAATATCATCTAGAGGACGAGTTGAGCCGAATGGCGGGGAAAGATACTTGGTGTTTAGCTTTGATGCGTTTACGATCGTCTAGAAGCTGTTAGATGATCAGCACAGACAGATGCTTCGAGAGTCATTCATCTGGCCCTTACGTGACTTATGTGAGATATAGTTTTCGGGGCAGACGATCGATGCATTATTATGTCGATTGCTGAGTCCAGTCGATGGTAATGCCCTCCACTTCTACCTCGGGGGCAAGGTCGCCAGTTTCTCTCCAACCGAGTTTGTCCTAATGAAATGACGAGGGATGACGTTGATCGACCCAGTCTGGAGATGTGACCACATGCTAGATCGAATGAAGCTAGGATTGATCTACATTTTGGAGAACAACTATCCATGGGGCCGGAGGTGTTTCGATGACACCATCCACGTCTTCACCAAATCGCATTCGAAGTCCAAGGGGACAGCGCATAAGTACGATGTATATGGATTGCCCTTGGTTGTGCAGGTAAATATTTAACATAATTAGCATACTTGAAAAAAAATAAACGTAATTCATATCTAATATTTGTATATGTTGCAGATCTGGACGTACGAGATCGTCCCACTATTGGGTAGCCGCTATGCAAAGCGGATGGAGAGACTTGCCCCAGGATGCACCATTGGTGATCATCCCGACAGGATGGTTGTCCATTTGGGAGATAGTTTTCGACTCTCCTCGACGACCCCAATGTGAATTTTGTAAATTTTTAATTTATATTTTATGCAATTTAAAATATCGCTACATTTTGTTAAAATAATTCAAACGTCAATTTGTCAACTTGTAGTAATAACAGAGTTGACGCCGTCGATGGAGGAAGAGGGTCCAGACAACCAGGCGACTGATTCGATCCTGGACCGCGATAGGGTATGTGACTTGACGATAATTTATGTATCAGCATTTTCTATAAGGTTGAAGTTATTAATTTTTTATGTTGACATTTTTGTAGGAGCGCAATCCAGTTGATCGAGGATCACCTCCGCCTATGGCACCCCCTCTGCCTATGTGGCCCCTCCGCCCATGGTTTCACCTGCGCCGAGGGCATCATTTCCACCCATGGCATGGTCGCCTCCTCCGCCCGCAGCATTTCCGTCACCCCCATCCCGACAGTTCTCCCCTGGATTTCCTACGCACGGTCAAAGCCAAAGCGAGGATCTATTTGCCCGGTTGACTAGATTTATTGCAGGGGAGGTCGGCGAGCTACGACGAGACATGACGGGACAGATTGCTGATATGCGCCGAGAGTTGACGGATCAGAGTCTTGATATGACAGGCAGAGTCGACTCTCTATCACATGATGTCTATGTGCTGCGTGGCCACGTTGCAAATCTTCAGGAGAAGGTCTCATCGCTCCGATCGGCTGTTACGTCTGGTAGAGTGAGAAAGCGTGGCGGAGAGGAGGATGGGGGAGGAGACGGAGAGGGAGGTCACCCACAATACTGGGGAGATGTGGAACTCGTGAGCTGGTTGTTTATTGAGACGGGGACTGGAGAGGTGGCGAAAGAGGGGCGGACGGAGGAGGTAACCCCGATGGGGGAGGAGGGGAGGACGGAGGAGGCAGCCACGACGGCGGAGAAGGGGATGACGAAGGAGGTGGTGGAGGAGGGGAGGACAGAGGAGGCAGCCCCGATGGCGGAGGAGGTAGTTGAGGGGGGGGAAAGGACGCCGACCGTGACTGGGGGTAAGAAGCGTTCTGTTGACGTGTCGGAGCAGGTGGTTGGCAAGAGGCCTAGGATGCCGTCACAGTACATTGTTTCTCCCTACACGGTCGAGGCCAAGAGGAGGATATTTATTGATGGACGCGTCCTGAACATGTTTAGGGAGGTTGATAACGCCAAATGAGGCGTTCGAGACAGAGTGGAGACAGTGGAGGCCCGGGTAAGTATTGTATTAGTTTTAGTGAATTACGATACTCTTACTCATTACATATTTGTTTAAGATTTTATCTGTTTCTATGCTTAGGGTCACTCGGATGATCGCTGGAAAGCCGATCCAGGACGTTTATAGCTGGTTCCACGACATCACCAGTTCTGGTACTTGGCTCGCCGACGATGTAAGTGAACTAGTAATATTGTTATTTATTATATGTATATAATTTTACAATTGTTAAATGAAGTAACTGTCTGTATTTTTTGATGCAGCACATCGACCTTGTCATGGATCTATTGCGTGATCGAGCTGAGAGACTCCCGAAATCCTTTTGCATCGCATGCTGACTCATATTGAATATGGAGTTCTTTCAGGCCATTGGCATTAAGTACAAGTCGTTCAGGCATCTGCGTGGCGACTACGTAGTGCCGAATTATTTGGCCGGGGGGAGGCCACGGGCTAGTTGTACGCATATGTACATTCCAATCTGTGCGAACCATCACTACATTGCACTGGAGATCGTCTTCCCGGAGTCGACAGTGTGTGTATGACCCCGATCACTCGTGTTTGACACAGAGTCAGCTCGAGCAGATCTTGGAGCCCGTGGCTGTGATCGTTCCCCGGATGGCTAGAGTAGTGGATATTTTCGTGCAGGACTGACTAGCCATCATGCGGGACACTACTATGGCGAGACAAACCATATCGTAAGTATTTGTTATTTTTTTAACTTTAAAACTTTCTTCTTATGTACATGACATATCACTAACCAATTATTGTTTAATTGTAGTGGTGATTGCGGCATGTACATGATAAAGTACATAGAATTTTTGAGTATAACTCAGAAAATTGATTCTATCCACTAATCATAGATTCAAAACTGGAGAAAGAAGTTAGCAGCTGATTTATGGGAATTTAATTGTGATCCATAAATTTTATTTTTATTTATTCTTTGTAATTTTGTAACTATTGTATAAGTGCGATTTTTTTATTTATGTACATTGTAATCATTTGTAATTTTAAAATATTTTTTGATTGTTTAAAATTTTTATTTATGTAATTCAATAAATAAATTTAACTTGATAATTACCGAAATACATATTATTTATAATTTCTTTATGTAATTAAAAATTTAACTTGATATATTTAATTATTTTTAATATTTCTTTTATTCATTTACATTAAGTAATAAATATATTCTTTGTATAATTAAATAAAAAAATAAATTCTTTATTTAATTATATAAATATAAATATAAATTAAAAAATATAAATAATTTTTAATTAATATTTACTTACCAATTTTTAATTTTAACAATTATATATTTTTCATATTTCATTACAAATATTTTTGATTACATATTTTTATCAAAAACTGTCCCCTATCAGTTACAAATGCAAGCTCTTCGACTTCCTCGATTACTTCCCTCAACTTTGTAAAAAATCAATGTATCGAAAAATCATTCTCATTCTCACTATCGACAAACCAAGAGCTATGAAGAAAAAATTGAAGCAATTATTGCCCTTCGTCTCAATAAAATATGCCGATCCAGGATTAGTTCTCTTCATGTTGTGACAGTACCTGACCAATTTAGCATAGCTCTCCTCAGCCGATCCCATTAAATCCTCAAATGCGCATTCTTTAGCCTTCCAAACTTTTTGGTAGCTCAAGACTACTCCATAATCTCTATGAAAGTCGTTCCTAATATCCGAAAGTTTGTAGATCGTCCGTGGGTCCTGATACCTGTACATTATCTGCCGATCAATAAACTAAGCACGGGCTTGTCTATGATCACTTCGGCCAATTCCCACTTCACAAGTATGTTCTCGTGTATACTTACGAACTATAAAGCACTCATTCGTGTCCATCTTTATCGCTCGCAAACGTCAAATGCAATTGTCGTCGACGTGAGCGATCGTCAACAACGACTTGGTTGACTTTTTCACTTTGAACTCAAAGTTGTGTTTCATTGCAAGTAGATGTAGAGATTCCTGCAAATCTTTCTTTGTTTGAAACAGCTGCGTGACATACAAATTATCATCATCGGGAACCACACACGAAAAGTTAGAGGACGATCCACTCATTCTAGCCCTTGAGGTCCCACATTGCTCATGTCTCTGACGGTAAGCAAACAAATTCTCATTTGTAAAGTCATTCTGATTCTCGCTGTCGTGAACTACGGATGGAATCCTGTGTGTAACGACCCAATCACGATGAGGAACATCTGTCTCTGGAATAACCACATCATTCTCACGAGCTATCTCCACAGTATTCCAAAAATCATTACTCTGATCACCTCCATCCGAATTACCTTCGCGACATCCTTCCTCACTAAAGTCACACAAAGATGAGTCGTGTGTTTTTGGTTCATAAGGAATAGATAATTCACTTCAGCATCAGAATAAATCCTAATAGGTGACATGGAAATTGATTCGTGCTCATTGAATATAAATTTCAATTCCATATCGTACTGAGACTGATCAACATTCAACTTGTTCTGTAAATCATTAAACAATTCTGCATATGAGGTACTTGATGTTATGACAACCGCGATAGTAGTGAGTTTTTCGCCCGTATATTTCCATACTCATTGATCTCTTTCATTTAGTTCGAAATTACCAAAGTAACAAATCGGGACTACATTCATATTTACATGACGAAATATAATTTTTAGAAATAATCAGTAGCCAAAAAAAATTAAACAGTCGGTCGAAACAGCCGGCTGTTTGAGTACCAAACAGGTCGTTTCGTCTGTAATGCATTTTTTCATCAGATCTATTTTTTCGTCTGAACGATGAAGATGAATTTTTTTCTTCTTTATGTTTAAAAAAATTACAGATCTATTAACAATTTAATCTACTAACACATTACACATCATAATAAATTTTATCGATAAAAACGTATACTAATTTGACGAAAACAAAATTAAATATGCGTAAAATGTACTTACTGAAATTATAGTGATTGATATAAAAAAATTTCGATCTTCAACGTTCGATCGATTTTTCAGATTTCATTGTTGAGGCTGATGAAAGTTGAGAGAATTTTTTGTCTGTGTTGGAATGGACAGATAGGAAATGGCAATCAAGTTTGAAAATTAACGTAGTGTTTGGTTTTTATTTGTGAAATAAAGGGTATTATTGTCTTTAAATAAAATAATATTTAGTAATTATTTTATATACTTAAGGACATTTTTGTCTTTTACCATCATGGAGGTCATTGTGGAAATATTCATGTTTTGATAAGTCAAAGTAGAATTTTCTCTTTTTGACTGGGTCAAACTCAAAAGAACCCCAGTCAAATGAGGGGTAAAGAAGTGACAGTTTCTAGTTTTTATTGCATTTTGAGTTTCTTATCTCATCTAAATTTGAGTTTAGTTTTTATCTGATTGAATAAAGTATTTCAACAAAATTTTCTCTTTGTATTCTCCCAAAAATGAAATAATGGTAATATATAATTGTTAAATAGACAAAATTATTTCAACAAAATTTTCTCATTGTATTCTCTCAAAAATGAAATAATGGTAATATAATATTGTTAAAGAGACACGCAATCGACTAGAATTCGCAAAACAAGGCATTTTCTTGAACAGGCCCAATTATGGATAGATCGTGCTACAGCAATCGAGGCCTTGACATAAGCTTTGACTTAATACACAAGCAGGGGAGATTGACATTTTTTTATTCACACAGAACCCACAACAATGTGACAGAATGTCTTCCATTCGGTCAAGCATCTTCAATCATTTCAACAAAATCCATTATGGATTGGAGTCGGAAGTGAAAAGTCTCACTAATGGTAAATTTGTTGTGGTGGAAGGGGGTTGAGTAGGGTTAGGTGAGTTTGGTTGAAGAAGAAAGAGAATTTTACATTTCCTTTTGTTAAATGTGTTAATTGGGATTATTTTGCATTTTTTAAAAAAAAAAAGAAAAAAAAAAGGATCTTACTCTCATTGCAATTTTTTCTTTAATTTTTTTTATTTTATTTAAAGAAGTAAATTCGACATTTTATAAGGCTTTGATGGAGTAATTGGACAGCAAGATTGTTTAACATGACGTTTTGTTGATTTGAAAGTGCATTGTGTTAAAATGAAAGGATACAGGTAATTTGCAAAATAGTGAAAGGACGTGGATGTTTTGTAATTTTTGTCCACTACACTTTTGATAATAAATTCACATTTTCCCACTTTTCATTACAACTATATATTCTTCAATAAAATAATATCATATACAAACTGAAAATATTTTTTTATTTTTTAACCACATATTCTCTATCAATATGTTATTCTAAAATGCATTATTAGTCAAATAGTGGGACTCAAATAAGAATTAAAAAAATATTTTAAATTATGTTGGAATTAGAATAATTTTTTAATATATACGGGAATTGTTTCTTAATTTTTTCGTTTTTAATTTAACAATGAAAAGTGAAAACAACACCAAAACACTAGATTCTAAAAATTTAGCAGCCCAAAAAAAAAAAAAAAAAATAGAAAACAGTGATAAATAAATTGTCATTTGTCAATAACATTATATCTTGCCGCTCAAATTGTAACTTATAATTATGGAACATTAATTCTTAATAAAATAATTACAATTGACTATCTCCATTTTCTTTCCTATTTTCGTCAGTTTATTATTAACACAGCGTTTTAGCCAATTGTGTTAGCAAAACATATTTATCTTTTTGGCTAAGTTGAAGTAGGAAAAATAATTTCTCTTTCATTCAAAGAAAACAACGAATTTTTAACTAATTGAGTTCATAAAGGAACTCTTCTTTCTGTTCAAATAAATGTTTAACTTTGAATTGTATAATAAATCAGTTAATGTTATTTTGACTATAACAATTGATAGACATATGTATGCTTAAATGCAATTTATTATTTCGTACAATATTCCAATAGAATATTATATTATTATTTTTGAAGAAGTAACATTCCAAACCAATATTTCAGCAGACGTCTTCTCTTTTGTAGAAGCATGACTCTATATTAAAATAATATTGTTGACACACAAAAATAAAGTCCAAGTAAATGGTCCAAAGAATGTAGCCTGGTTCAAAGGATAGGACGAAGCCCAATTGAATGATCCAAAGAAGGGAGCCTAGTTCGAAGGAAGAATGAAACCCGACTCGAAAGACAGGACCCAAACGAGACTAGCAAGAAGGAGTTATGTTGCAGTGGCCCATAATCGCCCAATCCCGTGAGACGTCACTTAACCTCGTGAGACGCCCAAGATCTGGGCGAGTATGGTGTCTTATTGATATTTGGGGCAACGGTTATCAAAACAGTTAAATTGACAATCTTATCACATTCCACGATCCAAGAATCTCAGCTACGAGCGGTTAAAGGAAGTGGAGGCAGCAGTTAAAAATGGTAGTTTCTTGACAAATCATTCATCTTAGAGAAAGTAGGTAGTTACATGGCGACAAACAATTTTCAAACGATTTTACAAAAGAAACTGCCTAAGGAATATAAAAGAGAGAAAAGAATACAAAAGCAGAGACCGAACAAAATAACTCTCTAATAAAAAATTATGTAATTTCATTTCTTTAAGTTTTTCTTGTCAACTTTCAATTACTTTGTGTGTTTGTGCCCCTTGGAGGCATTTCGTTTCTTGTTAATTGCTATCTTCATAAATAAAGCATCCCTTGTTGGGATTTTGTCTCGAGAGGTCATTATTCCTTACACAATCGTCTGAACCTTCTTTTAATTGTTAGCGATTTTCACGTGAAACAATTTGGTACGCCCGGTGGAACACGTTTGGTGTTTGAAGATATGAAAAGCAAAGCAATATACCTCATAAAAACCTCGATAAGGAGCCAGCAAGCCAACGACTAGTCCAATCTGCGATCGAACAATATGAGGAGCAGCAAAGTACTCCAGGAACAGAGGGACAGAATCAAAGTCATTACGAGTCAATGACAGAGTTAGGTCATCGAACCATGTGTGCATTGCTCGGTGAACTCACACAGGATGTCGTTGAACATGTAAACTTACAAAATGTTCATAATATGGAAAAGTTCACTCAAAATGGAAATGTACACTATGACAACATGGCCAAACAACTGAATATTTTGAATGAAATCATGACTAAGTTAGTAGGCCAAATTTGTCAACCTGCTATGCCAAACATAGGGAATCACTTTCAAACCAGGACAATTGTGGGACATAATTGATAAGTGCGAGTTTTCGCACTTATTTGGGCAGTTAAATTTAGATATTTGTGAGTTCTCATTAACATTTTGCTACCTAATATAGTTTTATTCTATTTCTGTAGGTATTTCAATGCTAAATCCCAATTTGGAGAAGAAAACGGAAGAAGAAATGAAGAAAAGATCATAAGTGCAAAAAGAGGACTTGGATTTCGATTTAAAAAAAAAAAAATTTATTTTTACTGTAGCACCGCGGCGCCATGCCTTCAGGCGATACAGTGCGCCTGCAGTAGAAAAAGTGGCACCGCAGTGCCACTATAGCAGCGCCGCGGCGCTGCGCACGGGATTAGGGCCTTTTTGGTTTACTTAAATTGTTTGGGACCCTTTTGCAATTAAAAATCACGATTTTTGGTCATTTATTAGGGTTTTGAGAGCCACTTTTCTCTCATTATTTTCACTTTCCCTTCTTCACTCTCAAGAACCCTAAGTTGGGAAAAAATCCTTATTTCTTCTTTCTTTCTTTTTTCTTTTGATTTCTTTGGAACTTTTGAGCAAACTTGGAGCACATTAATGATGGGATAGCTTGGAGAAAAAGACCCATTGGCATTGAGCAACCATTTCTCTTCATCAATAAGTTTATCTTTCTTTAAGTTATTTTCCATTAATGGGTTATAAGTTTTTATTGGCTATTTATAATTACTTTATGGATAGCTAAACTTAGATGTGATTGAGGGTAATTTTGACCCGAGAAATGAGATTCCAATAGTTTTGTGCTATATAGTTCTTTTGATTAATGTGATGAATCCATTGAATTTATTGTTTATATTGTTCCTCTTGATTGTTTAGGAGTGTTACTAGATGATTGTGTTATTTCGATATTTGCTAATTTGAGATTTTTAATCCATAATTACTAATTTGACCAAACCCTAGTAGCAACTATATTTTGATGGATTATGAGAAATTTTATATTAAATGTAGGTGAATTATCACTTAAGTTAACAAACCGACCTTGTGTGTTTGTGCTTAATTCAATTCGACTCTCTTGTACGAATGCTTTCGTTAAATTTAATCTAACAATTTTATCCTAGATTGTTTGATGATTAGGGTTGGGTAAATAGTTTATTTTATTCAACTAAAATTTAATGAGAGTTTGAGGTAATCGAGCTTGTAATTATTCTCGAATTGTTGTTAATCAATTGAACAAAAATCTTTTGTGAAAATTGAATTGAAAAATCATTCTCGTGGTAAAGAATTATACCCCGATCACACGCTCTCTTTTGTTTATTTTTCGTCTTCGTTATTTAATTTTATTGCATTTCAAGTTTAGATTTTTTTTTTTTTTTTGCGCAACTAATGTAATTGAACCAATCCTCTGCAGGTAATGACTATTGCTTGCATTATACTATTCGAATGACATTTATTTTGAGCCGAGTAAGGAACTATTTTTGATGCCCCTTTGGTGGCGATCAATAATCTCCCAGTCCTGAGTCCGAACCAAGGAATAGAACCACCCTTTGGACCATTCACTTCAAACCAAGGGGGTAGTGGAACGGCAAACTTGAATAATAGTAATGGAGTACCATACCTGGGGGTAACCCAAATGCAAGAGACAATGTCCAAACTAATGGACAGAACACCCCGTGTGTCAATGATGGCAGAAATACTCAGGCTAACGGTAATAATGGTTTGAACAACGACATTTTTGCCACAAACCAAGGACCAAATATTAGGCCTCAAATGATTCCACCAATGAATCAACCATTAGGAGTTCCATATGATCCTAAAGTTATGTTGAGGAATCAGATTATGGAGATAGTGCAGGATCAAATAGTTTTTGGGGCGTGTCGTTTTATTAGGCCGACTTACACAAAGCCATACAATGATTGGGTAGATCAAGCTTATCCGTGGCCTAGATGGTACAAAATACCACAGTTTTCATTATTTACCTGTTTGGGAAAAGTTTCTACTCTGGAACATATAGAGCAATTCACACTGCAAAGTGGTGAAATAACAGATTATCACAAGATGAAACTGTTCCCTAGTTCTTTAACAGGGGTAGCTTTCTCATGGTTCATTAATTTGCCAGCAAATTCTGTCCAAGCATGGCAACAACTCAAACAACTGTTCCACGCTTAGTTTTACAAAACTGAATCCGAGGTTACTTTGGCCAATTTGGCGAATTTACGTCAAATGTCAAATGAGTGGGCAGAAAGTTTCCTTAAGAGGTAGAAGCAAATGTTTTGTACCTTTGCTCGATTTTTTTTTTTGTCAAAATCGCTCAAAATTGTTTGAGTTTTGATTTAAAAAAGAAATTCCAGGATAGGGAGTTTCCTGACCTTTTTCAGTTGAGTACTAACGTGATTAGGTATGAACTTTTAATAAGAGAGGAAGAACAAATAAAAAAACTCTAGCAAAGGGACTTATTACAGAGACTCAAACTTTGACGTCCATGCTATTGATGGTGAATATTACGATCAGGCGAAAATATATCTGGCCAAATTAATTAAGCAAGATGCATATGTTTGTCCTGTAATGGTCAAGTTTAGAGCGCCGAACAAGGATGAGCCTATAAAAAGCGAAAACAAAAAGGTTAGGATATTCTCATTTGACGTGACTAAAGCTAACCTCATATTTGATAAACTATATAAGGATAACCAGATAAAATTGAGCGACAAGCATAAATTGCCAGACCCTGAACAAATTAGGGGTCAAAAATATTGTAAATGGCACAATGCATGGTCACTTATGACTAACAATTGCCTGATTTTTCGTCATGTGTTACAGGATGCCATTGAGTATTGGCGAATCACATTCAAAGATAAAAAGAAAATAGAGTGGATGAAAATCCTTTCCCACATCCACTTGGAGTGAATATGGTAACAGTTGGTTTCAAAAATAAGTTGTCAAAGTTCACATTGGTCGTAGACGATGGAGAAGAAGATTCTGAATTACTTACCAGTGTATTTGAACGAATCAAGCTAGAGGAGCCTAGAAAAGACGAAGGTATCTTGTGCGCTAGATGCAAGAGAGAAGTGAATGAAGACATGGAAAGTCGGGAACATGGCAATATCAGCATCGTCCTAATATCATTCCCAATTTCCAGCCCAGTAGAGGACGAGGCATGTCACTCTATGAGAAACCGCCTTTTGAGAGGTTGTTTAGGACGATAAACAATGGGAAAACATTCACGCCACAATCTCACCAACCAAATGTATGGCATTCGTTCTGGTATAATGCAGGGAAAGTGGTACCCTTTAACGAAATGACAAGAACCCAACAAAGGCGTTTTCAATGAAATTATGGACGAATGATGAGGCAACAACTGGGATTGTCGCGCCGCAAGGTACCTAAATTGCTCGAGGTGACTAACAAGAATGTTCTCAATATCTTTAAAGATGATGAAGAAGCTGGCACGGATGAATCAATGGAGAAATTACCAGAAAGTTCTTATGGTAGGTCAAAATTTGAGCGTGGAAAGAAAGATGAAGACGGAGAGGATCCAGGGTAATACCTCCTTATTCAGTTTGGTACGCTGCCTCCTGTCATGGCTAACAATTACATACGAGCCAACGAGTTCAAATGTGAAGATAATGGGGAAGAAGCGTGTGTGCTGGAATGTGAAGAATGTCGAGCATCTCAGGAGGCATGTAATCATGACCGACATCGAGGAGGAAATTGACTTAGAAACAGAAGGAAAGAAAAGAGGAGTGTCGCGCAACAAATTATTCAAACAACTACATCAAGAAGGTGTCCGCGAGGTGGATTTGTTGGGCGAACCATCTGAGCATTCTTTTGACTTCTATGTATTATATGGAACGCCCAAGAGAAGGGCAAGAGTGTCTCGCTCTGAGAAATATGGGTCGCCTCCAATAATATTGCCTCCTCCTACCGGTTGGATATATGAGGAAAAAGTATCAGAAGAAAGCGTGGAGCCAGAGAAAGTTCAAGAAGCAGAAGCTCAATTTGAAATACTGGACGTTGACTTATCGCAAAAAAAATAATTCAACGGAGGATAAACAAGAAGGGGAAATAGATGCGGCTGAAAATGTCATATTTAAGAGACCAAATGTGAAGTTGACCAAACACTTAAGGCCATTGTACGTGAAGGCTTTAGTCAATGGTATCCCTGTGGTAAAAGTGATCATCGACAATGGCAGCAGCCATAAATACCATCCCGTCCAGAATGATGAGAAAATTTGCAAAGACAGAAAGTGATATGATCCCAATGGAAGTTATTCTCACGAGTTCAATGGGGGGCAACTTCAGCTAAAGGGGTGATGCCATTGGACATAACTGTGTGAAGAACTACTAGGACCACCATCTTCTTTGTGATAGATGGTCCTACTAGTTACAATGTGTTACTAGGAAGGAATTGGATTCATGGGAGTCGTTGCATACCTTCATTGCTCCACCAATGCCTGATTTTTTGGGACGACAAAGGCGAAGTCGAAGTGGTCTAAGAAGACCATAGGCCCTTTGTTGCAGAAGCAAACTCAGTAGAAATGTTCATGTATGAAGGAAATTATGGGCCTGTCAGGATAGTCCAAGATGAGGATAAGGCTCATATTGTCGCACAAAGCGAAGAGTCATTTTCAGTAGACGTACTTATTAAAATATTCAATTAAATGAGGCCAAACATAGTGGCCCTTGAAGAGCCAGTGATTGGCAAAAATATAAGTACAGAACTCTAATAAGTTGTCAGCGACAGAACAATAAGGCTGATATTCAGCCTTCAAAGCCAAATTAATGGTTTTCAATAAGGAATGTGAAGAGAAAGCAAATGGAGAAATAGCATTAAAGACGTTGAGGAACAAATTGGCAGTTTTCGAATTGGAGTAGAATATTGGCCGAGAAGTCAACAAAGTGGATTGCTTGGAAGAGGAAATGCCTGCAAAGAACCTAGACGGTGAAGTAACGAGGATCACAAAGTCGGGACATACTCAAGTACAAGACCCTTTGACAAAGGTGAACATTGGCGACGAAGGGGAAGATCGTCCAACGTTTGTCAGCCAGATGCTTAGTCAAGAGGTAAGTGATGAGTTAATCGCTTTATTAAAGGAATATAAAAATTATTTTGCTTGGGAATATGAACACATACTTGAATTAGATAAAAGTTTCGTAGAGCATATATTACAAACTAAGCCAAATTTTAAATATCATAAACAACCTTCTAGGCATTTTGCTCCTAATGTGTTGCCTGAAATAAAGAAAGAAATATAGCGATTGTTAAAGGCAGGTTTTATTAGAACAATCAGATATGTTGAATGGTTATCTAATATCATGTCGGTGAAAAAAAGAATGATAGCATTAGGGTGTGTATAGACTTTAGAAATTTGAATCTAACAACGCCCAAAGATGAATATCCAATGCCTACGGTGGATTCCTTAGTAGATTCAACTGCCGAACATGTAATGTATTTCTTTTATGGACAGATATTCAAGATATAACCAAATCTACATAGCTGAAGAAGATGAGCATAAAACTGCTTTTAGGTGCCTGGGGCTTTAGGATGCTTTGAATGGATAGTTATATCTTTCGGCCTGAAAAATGTAGGGGCAACTTATCAAATGACGATGAACTTAATTTTTTGCGACATGATAGACGAATTTGTTGAAGTAATGTAGATTATGTAGTGGTCAAATCTATTAAAGAAGAAGACCATTTTGAACAATTAAAACGCTCATTTGAGCGGATGAGGCAATACAAACTGATGTTGAATCCTTTGAAATGCGTTTTTGGTGTTAATGTAGGGAATTTCCTTGATTTTTTAGTGCATAAGAGAGGAATTGAACTTGATAAAAATAAAGCAAAACCCATTTTAGAGGCCAAACCACCTGGTAACAAGAAAGACTTGCAAAAGTTCCTAGGCCAAGTAAACTTTTTGAGACGTTTTATCTCTAATTGTATAGGGCGAAAAAAAGCTTTTTCGCCTCTTTTAAAGCTGAAAAATGAGGACGCATTCGTCTGGAAAGAAGAACATCAAAAGGTTTTTGATAGTTTGAAGACATATTTATCAAGTCCACCAGTGTTGGTATCACCTATTCAAGGACGGTCAATGAAAGTACACCTATCGACTAAGCAGGAATCGATCGCCGGAATAGTCGCGTAAGAAGATCAATTTGGAGAAGAAATGACGATTTATTATTTGAGTAGAAGGTTAACGAAATGTAAATGTAATTACTCTGCTATTGAAAAGTTGTGTCTTGCCTTATATTTCACGTGTACAAAACTAAGAGCTTATTTGCGGCCTGTAACTGTCTATTTAATTTCTAATGTAAATCTAGTTAAGTATATGTTTTCTCGCCCTGTTTTTACACCAAAGAATAGGCTTTTGGACTTTGGCGTTATCGGAGATCGAAATACAATATATACCCCAGAAGGTAGTTAAAAATCAAGCATTGGCTAACTTTTTGGCCGATCATCCATGCCTTGACATGCCTAAGGAGATTGAATTGGAAGTTGATTTGTTTGAATTAAAGCATTGGGTTTTATACTTTGACGAATCAAAAACATCTAGAGGTGCAAGGGTAGGAATAGTGTTAATAAATCCGTTAGGGGTTCACTATAAATATGCCTTCACTTTGAATAGAATGTGTACCAATAATCAAGCTGAACACGAGGCATTGATTGTGGGCTTAGAGTAGTTAATAGAGTTAGGGATAAAGAATGTGATCATTAAGGGCGATTTCCAACTAGTAATTTACCAATTGATTGGTGATTTTAAATGCCAAAGTGTTTCTGTCATAAGCCAATACGAAATCGCCCAAGATTTATTGGAAGAATTTGATCAAGTAGAGTTTCAATACGTTAACAGGACGTATAACGATTTAGCAAACGAATTTTCCCAAATGGCCTTGAGTTATTCAAAGGTGCTAAATTTGGAACATGCTTGTGAATATGGAGTGATATTGCCCGTAGTACAACGGAGGACAATGAAGGTTGATGTCCATTGCATACAAGATGGAGATGCAATAGATTGGAGGGCAGAAATTAAAAGTTTCTTGAAAGAACCTGACAAAAGGGGTGATAGAAAAATAAAGTTACGCTCATTGAATTACATACTGATCGACGAGGAGCTATTTAAGAAACGTTCAGACGGTCTATTGTTACAATGTGTGAGTTTGCAAGAGGTCAAAACGATCGTGGCTGAAGTACATGAAGGAATATGTGGAGCCCACTAGGCTGGTCAAAGAATGAGATGGTTAATTGTTAGAAGTGTATACTTTTGGCCCAAAATGGGAGAATCGTGTGTTCAGTATGCATAAAGTTGTTTGGCATGCCAAAGGCACGGTCCAATACAAAGAACCCCAGCAAGAGAATTCACACTCATTATTAAACCTTGGTCGTGTAAAGGCTGGACGATAGATTTAATAGGAAAGATTTATCCCTCGTCGTCCAAGCAACATACATTTATAATAGTTGCGACGGATTTCTTCACTAAATGGATAGAGACAGCACATTTGAAGGACATCTCTTAGAAAAATGTTATAGACTTCATTCGTGATCACATCGTTTATAGATTTGGAATACCACAAACTCTAATGATGGATCACAGAACTTCTTTAAATGGAGATCAAGTGAAGGAATTCTTGAGTGAGTTTGGAGTTAGGCTAGTAGACTCCACGCCGTTTTATTACGCTCAATTAATGGTCAGACAGAATCTTCTAATAAGATTCTAAAGAATATCATAAGGAAAATGATAAACAAAAACGCTAGAAATTGGCACGAATGTTTGAATAAAGCTTTATGGGCTTACAGGACGTCATCACGTTCGAGTACCAAAGTAACTCTTTGTCAACTTACCTACGACCAAGAGGTTGTACTACCTATGAAAATCAACGTGCAGTCAATTAGAGTAGGCTTTCAGAATAATTTGAGCGATGGTGAATATGTAGAATCACTAACCCAAAACTTATTAGAATTGGACGAAATAAAGTTGAACGTCCTAGATAGATTGCAGGTTCAAAAATAAAAAATGACTCAGTTCTACAACAAAAAAGTTATAGCCAAATCTTTTAGCCTGAGCGATTTCGTTTGGAAAACGATACTCCCTTTGGATAGCAAAGATCCAAAGTATGGTAGATGGTTACCCAATTGGAAAAGACCATATAAAGTGAATAGTGTATTACCTAATGGAGCATACCATTTAGAAGATTTAGATAGCACAAGGCATATAAGGTCTATCAATGGTAAATATTTAAAGAAATATATTCCTTCCATATGGGAAGATGAACAAATAGAGGAAAATTCTAGGCATGAGTAAAATCAAGACACTAGGCATACATCGTACAAGCGAGGTAAGCTGGACGATTGTATTCAAATAAAATAAGAGTGAAGTACGTCCAAATAAAATCTTTCTTTATTTTTTACAAACCAAATGATGCAAATTACAAATCTTCTATAAGCCGCATTTGGAAGTGGGCTATCATTACTCTTCTATCAACTACTACAAAAGGGGGTAGGTTGGTCTCCATCGCCTTCCTAAATGCATAGCTGCAATGGTAGGCAAATGGTTGAAGAAGCACCCTCAGCAAACAATTGGCACACATCCAGATGGCCCTCTGGAGATCATAAATGGAAGGGGTGCTGAAAAGACCTTCATTGACTAAAGAAGTATTTCTTATATCTCCCATACTGAGGAAAGCATTAACGTAGATGGTGAAATTGGAGAAAGTCGATCATTTGAATGTTAGGCAGTGGCCATAGATTGACTCTATGAGAGATGAGGATGAAGATGGCGAGAGGTAACAAATACGCGATTTTATAGAGGCCTGAAGGCGAAAAGATGGAATGTGAACGACCATATGCGTGCATAGAACCGAAATTAAAGGTTCAAGTCTCGGAGAATAAAAGTCAGAATACTAAGAGTCTCATTCCGTGTAACAAGGGGAAATGTGCATGAATATGGCCAAGGTTAGTAACTAGGTTTTTTTTGGGATATCAACGACTAAAAGAAATGTAAATTATGATGTTTCAGGATCCATGCAAAAATCATCTCACAAGTGAATAAAATAATCATTTCATTGATATAATTGGCTGTCATTACATCTTTAGCCAACGATGGCTACTATCACAACATTCAATTCAAAAGAAAAAAATATGAGACGAAATCGTCCAACTCAAAAATATTAACATTCCAATTACAGCCTGCCCCAAATGGAACGCATTTGTTCCCTAAGCTTATCACATTCATTGCGTTGTTCAAGAGCAGCAATGGATAGCTTAGTCATAACCTTCTCATCAACTTCCAGTGACGTGTAACGCTCAACCAAAGATTTGCATCGCTCAACTTCTTGGGAAACATTGCGTTTCTTGGCAGCCAATCTAGCCTTACAGTCGTCCATCCTGGCTTGAAGTTCCTTTAGCTCTGCGGCCAGACTCATCATCAGAGAATCTTCAACCACGACTTCAGAACAGACTTCGCTTAGGTCGCTCTTAGCCTTCCTAAATTTCTTGAAACAAAGACTCCATTTTCACCTACAACATGGAGATACCGAGTCCTCTTGGCTTTTAACTCCACGTTCTTGGCTAGTAAAGAGCTTATCTTTGAATGGATAATCTTCAACGTCAGCTTAACATAGAATGAGATTTTGAGCGAAGGAAGCTCCAGTGCTTGAGCCATTTTTGCATGCTTGAGACATTTTTGCACTTAAAAGCTCAAACTTATCTTTTTTGGCTAGAAGTACTGGCATGGTTGATATTCATATCCATGAAGGAAACATATTCGAACACTGATTGTTTGAGGATATTCATATTCTCTTCTGAGAATGCAGCAGATGAAGTAAGAGGACGACGAGATGACGAAGAACGAGAAGTATCGCTTGCCCTTGCTTGTTCCCAAGAAGTGAACATATCCTAAATGGAGCGCAAAATGGTGTCAGCGTCCTGTAAGGAAAAATGCAAGCATTTAGCATTTTCATTACAGTAAACAAAGTGAAGATTAAAGATAAAACAAAGATTACCTCATCAGTGGCTTTGGAAAGTTGGGGGACATCACCGGTAGATCCAATCACCTGAGGAGACTTCCATTTATCTGAGCGAGCAGACCCCTCCACGACGGGCAGATCTACAGTTACTTCTGTAGGAATCAAATGATGATGGCTTAAAGTTTAGTAATGCAAATAAGGGGGAAAGCTATAAATATGTATTACCTTCTAGTTCAACACTTGGGGGGTCGACGCCCTGATGAGATGGAAGTTCCTCGATTGGCTGTGCGTGATCACGGACTCTTGGCCTATAGGTTTTTCCTCGGGGATGGTCCCTTCATCAGATGGTCTGGTCGAAGAAGCTTCGATGGAAGGCGATGGCACAAGAGCCTGTGAATGCGGAGTCTTCAAAGGGGAATTGGATCCTCTCTGAAAAATTCAAGTAGCGTATTAGCATATAAAGGATTTTTCATGAGTAGAAAAAAACAAATACTTCTATAAAAAAACAAACCTTCCTCTTGATGATAAGAGGGACATCATCGTCATCACCACTTTCATAGGGAAAAATTGACTCAGTTGGAGTTGGCCGTTTCCGGTTGGAGGCAACCTTAGCTGTTCCCACTTGAGCAGATGAACGAAGCAGGACGTTTGGTTCGAGCAGGTGAAGAAGTAGGACCCCTAGTAGATGTAGGAACGACAGGGATAAGAAGAATAGAAGAAGTCCCTAGCCTCTCCAAAAAGGTAAAAAAATGCGATTAACATCAGCTGCAGATAGCCTGCACTTCACAGATGACCAGAACGGCTCGAAAAGAGGATGAACAGTGGACATGGGAAGAAAAGGGGCTAAGGAAAAGTCGGTTTTCAAAAGAGCGTTGCGAGCCTCAATAGCTAACGCCACTAGTTTATTAATGGTATGAAAATGCTCAGTCAGACTTTTGGAAAAAGAGAGAAGAACGGGCCACATTTGGCCGAAACCTAGCTGACGAGCAAAAAATTGGGGAGCATATATCTCAACCCCCGCCTTGGCATTTTTTCTAGTCAGAATGTCATGGAACAACTCTTTACCAATAAAAAATTGGGCTCAAACAGGCACAACGGCGCCCACATCATTCATACTAGGTAGAGGTTGTACAAAAATGGGAATTCGATGAACAGAGAAAGAAAAAAAGGAAGGGATAGAATCCAAGGTATAAAAGAACGAAAAAAAATATCCCTAGCGGGCAATGTAATAAGGCTTAGTTGATTGATGAATAACCCATAGCAACTAATCGGCCTGGGAGGAGCCGGTAGAGCACCAAGTCGTGGAAAATAGACCCTCAAGAGCAAGCCAAAGAGGCCTGCTGCCAGTGGGAAATGGTCAATTCCTTATTGGACTTGAAGAGAAGTCATACCCCTGTAAAATGTGGCAAAAAATAAAGAACAAAGATTTAGGGGCCTACCACGCATTAATTCATGTGCTATGGGCAGATAAGTTAGAGAAGGTTTGAGTCTAGGTACGCAAAGAATATATTTACAAAGCCAAACCAGGAGGAAGGCAACACATTCAGAATTAGCGAGTTCATCAGCACTAGAATTATCATAAAGACCTTGCAAGGCAGAATAAGAATTGGTCAATTTCTTATCGAATTTTGGGTCAACACTAGCAATTAAAATGCCGGGAAAAATGGTGTCGCCCAGAGGTGGAAGGTTGACTAAGGCTCCAACATCCCTCAAGGTAATAGACATTGAGCCAAGGGAGAAAATAAAAGTATTGTACTCAGAGGACCAAAAACTTAATGCAATAGGAAAAAACACGGGGTCATAAACTGGGGGGCGAATAGTAATTTCCAATAAATCCGAAATCTTGGCACGATAAAAAATTGTCTTGGTGGGACCATGTCGTACCATCGTGTATGCCAAAAATGGAAAGTAGAATCCGTTTTAGGCCAAGTACGTATACCTTTCTCACGGTTGGCTTTAACGGGAAAGGATTTAGAAAATGAGGATCTTGAGTGCAAGGGAACAACTTGCCTGCTGCTACTTGCCCAACAGAATCAGCGTCATTAAAGGATGAGCCCAAGTAGAACTCGTAGAGGTTAGGGTTGACCGGTGAAAGGAAAGCTGAGTTGATATACGGCCGAGTGAGAAGCTTTTGGAAGTTCTCAAAGCTGAGAGAGTTATCCGAAGAACTTGTTGAAGTCGCCATTTACTCGAGAGTCTTTGAGAGCGAAAAGTGTTTGGGTAAAGGAAGCAAGAAGATGAATAGTAACCTTTATAGGTGAACGTGAGGATGTTAACGTGGGTGTAGTGGTGTGATAAAGTGGCGTGTCTTTTGGTTTATAAGGATTGTATGATGTTATACTTTTTGGGATGACAAGGGTCACCGCCAAATAGAATGATGATTGAAGTGCTCCGCCTTTTTGGGATTTCGAGCGTCGCGGGAAAATACGAAAGATGAATATGGCGTAAGATTACTAATTGATATTAATTTCGTTATATTGGAGGGTAATTGTTGACACACAAAAACGAAGTCCAAGTAAATGGTCACAGTTTTTAGACGGTTCTACAAGAGAAACTCCCTAATTAGGAGTATAAAAGGGAGAAAAGAATACAGAAGCAGAGACCGAACAAAATCACTCTCAAACAGAGAATTATGTAATTTCATTTCTTTAAGTTTTTCTTGACAACTTTCAATTACTTTGTGCGCTTGTACCCCTTGGAGGTATTTCGTTTATTGTGAATTGCTATCTTCATAAATAAAGCACCCCTCGTTGGGACTTTGTCTCGAGAGATCGTTGTTCCTTACACAATCGTCTGAACCTTCTTTTAATTGTTAGCGATTATCACGCGAAACAAATATTCTAGAGGAATGTCATGCTAATACTTTTGAAAAAAAAAAAAAATTTGTTCATGTAAAATTACAAATTTATGTTTCTACATAAATTTTTACATGATAATGGCTGCATACCCTTAAAAAACATGTAGAAATGAACATTGAAGAAATTTAAGTGAAATAAGTTACTAATAAGTTAAGATATTATTGATTTCGAAAGAGCATAAATATTATATGCTAATATTTTTGAAGAATATTATGTGGCTATTTTTGAAAAATCAAAACTTTATACACTTCAAGGTGAATATTATTATAATTTTAATTAATTTGCTCCTAAAGAAGCAAAAGTTTTCTTATATCAATATTCTAGAGGAATATTTTTTTTTATACTCCGGAATAATCAAAACTTATAGATTAATACTCTTGAGCAGTATTGTGTTGGTATGGAGTATTAATTTTACACAGATCAATATTTTTGACAATATATTAATGTTCTTGAGGAAACGTAGCTTGATACGTCAATATTCTATATCCTAGATAAATGTATATTATTCTTTTATTTTGCTCATGTTACTGTCTCAATAATTTCTGAAAATACAACATCAAAATATGTATTTTATGTTTCTAAAAAATAAAAAATAAATTCAACCTTGTTAGGTACGGTGATTTATAACAGTATACCATATATTCTATAGTAATGAAATTCATAGTTAGTTACTGCAATTATCATTCTTATGTGGTAGCTTATTTTTAATGCATTATGAACCATTAAGGTTATTTTTCCTTTCTTCTTATGAATAAAATTATAGAAAGGAAAATAACTAGATCGAATAATTTTTTTTTGGACCCCGCCTAAATTTTTATTAGTTATTATCTGCATTTAAGTTAATTATGTGGGGAGCTAAATTATGCATGGAGATGTAAGCATGAAGTCTAGCTAATAAACATATGCGTACGCATGATATTATTTTATATCAAAATTCATAGACGTGTAAATATCATGATATTTATATATGCTATTTTTTTTCATGTAATTTTCTATCAAGAAAGATAAATATTTTGACACGTCATATGAAAGTGGTTCCTTTTCTCTACCAATTAATAACGTTGATGCTCTCGAAAAAGCACAACCTCAATATCTCAAATCTCAATCTTCAATTATGATAGTTCTGGAACTCTTAAAGATATTTGCTTTAATATTTTATGTGAATTACATGAAAATAATATATATTAGTATTTTAAAGAATACCATATCCTGTTCTTAAAAAGCAGAAGTTTATACGTATTAATATTCTAGAAGAATGTTATGTTTCTCTCGAACAAACACAATTTAGTAATACGCAATGCAAGCTTAAAAGTGCATCTCAAAGTCTTAAACTTTGTCAAATAACCTTAATAATATAGTGATGTTACTTGTATATAATGGCGTACAGTTTGATGATGTGGATAGTATTTACACTCTCTCTCTCTCTCTCTCTTCACATAACATTAATATGTAAATCAATCTATATATAACTATGTACAAATAGCATTACTCTAATATTTTTAATTAAAAAAAAAAAAAAAAAAAAAAAAAAAACCACCGCCCAAAGGCTGTTCGGCAGCCACAAATAATACCCAATGCAAGTCTAAATTTGCACCTCAAGTCTTGAACTTCTAAAATTGGACTGCCCCAGTTCGTGTCAAAATCAATAGTAATCCAATAAAAGTCATATTTATATAAATCAATTTGAGGTTTAATATTTATGATACAATGCTAAAACAACTCAAAATATGAGCCCAAATTACAAAGGTCAACCTATGTCCAAAAGTCAACAAATCTAGTTTAACTTAAAATAATGTCAAGAATAATGTTATTTATTTCTACTGGGAAAGATCCTAATATGACATGGTACGTAATGAGACATGAAATAATGATAATTAAATTTTTGGGTACAAGACTTGCATTCATTGACCTTGTCGTTTAATACTACATCCTCACATGGAGATCACCTTCGATGAGATAAACATCATTAGAGCATATTTGGCTAAGATTAAAGAAAAACTAAAGTTGTCTTTGGTATATAAACATTTCAAAGTTAGCTAAATATGCTTGGAGACTTTTATATATACTATTCGCACATTTTTACGATTTAGTTCATTTCTCTCCCTGTTTGTTTACTTCATGTTTAAAAGTTCCTTTTTAAAAAAGTAAATAAAGCCAACAAAAATGAATTCACAATTTATTTATTCCGAGTCATAAATATTGGTTGATTTTGGACTATTTGCTTCGTTTTCAGCCACTTTCAACAACATCTGAGATCAAATTTGACTCCCAGGGATAGGGGTGGATCTAGCTAGCGGCGAGCTAGAGCGGTCGCTCTAACTGGATTTCCTCGAAATTTTGGGTTCTTGTGGAGCTTCGGTGGGCTGGGGATGGAGCTGAAGGGAAGAACAACTGGTTCTGGTTTCTGGGAAATGTTTGGGGACAAAGCACAGATGCTGGGCTGGCTGTGGCGGGCTTATTTTTAAAAAAATAAAATAAAATTGGCCCATATCATTTCATTTGGGTCCAGTATGTGGTGAGTCCAAGCCCAATTTCATCCCCTAAGGCCTAAGTTAAGTGACCCCGTCCCCATTCCCCAACCCAAACCAATTTCATTCTCTCCAAAATTCCAAATTGCTAACCCACCATAGCCACGATTGAGGAGAAGAAAAGGAGAGACCAAGCGTCTCTAAACCCTTACTCTTCCAAAGTTCCAGAATTCCAGTTCAACTGTTGAAGTCGAAGCCTTGAAGTCGAAAGCAGAAGCAAAAACCCGATTTGGTTAATTGGTTGAAGATTTGGAGAGTGGAGCTGGAGTTCACTGGCGTCTGTGTGTGTGCATGCGGTGCGCTGCAGTGCTGCCTCGCGTGTTCGCCAGTCCCCACACTTCGCTAGGACTTCGACTTAGGAGGTAAGTTCATCTTCAACGTTAATTTAATTTTGCAGAATATGGTTGATTGATTCGATTCAGCTTTTGATTTGTGTCTGTGAGCTTTGTGACTGAGTCTGAGTTGTGTGACTACTGTCATACTGTGTCTGTGTTGTGCTCTCGTGTGTGTGACTTTGTGATTGTATTTGTGTGTGAGTCACTGACTGAGTGTGTGTGTGTGTGTGTGTGTGTGTTTTGTGTGACTACCCTTGATGTGACTTGTGAGTTGTGAATGTGCAGTGTGCACCTGTGCAGTTCTCTACTTGTCTTTGTGATATTGAATATTGGAATTGATAAATTGGATATTGTAATTGTGAAATTGGATATTTTAATTATGAAATTGGATATTGTAATTGTGAAATTGTTTATCAATTCTAATTGAAAATTAAATTGGGTATTTTGGATATTGGATATTGGAATTGATATATTGGATATTGTAATTGTGAAATTGGAAAATTCTAATTGAAAATTTAATTGGGCATTTTGCAGAATATGGAACGATTTTTTCAACTGAAACGAAAATCCATATCTAGTATTCCTAGTTCTAGTTGTGCGTCTAGTCCCGCCACTTTTTCTAGCCCCGTCATTGGATTGTATTGAACTATATTTTCATATGTATATAAATTTTACGTTTATTGCATTTACATACATACGTATATATTACGATACAATAATTTTTTATATTATTTAATCAAATTTTAATAAACGATCGACCGGATCGAGCTATTACGATCATTGATTGTCGACGGTTAATGGTCAACAATCAAAGTCAACTTCCGCTCTAGTTGAACATTTATGCTAGATTCGCCGCTGCCCAGGGGTGCTACTGAAACTTCTGCATCAAGCCGGATTTTTCAATAT
The DNA here is from genome assembly GCA_019395295.1 of Osmanthus fragrans. Classification (NCBI taxonomy): domain Eukaryota; kingdom Viridiplantae; phylum Streptophyta; class Magnoliopsida; order Lamiales; family Oleaceae; genus Osmanthus; species Osmanthus fragrans. The sequence goes on along the minus strand of CM033360.1, from coordinate 9,989,224 downwards.
TTTTGGCTGCCCTTTTTCAGCTTCTTCAGGTTCCCTTTTCTTCTTTTTTTTCTGAAATTTTTCAAGCCCCTTTCTTCTTCATATTTTTTGGCCCCTTAAGGTCATTGAAAGCTCTGATACCACTGTTGAAAATATGGGTCAAAAGCTCTACATTTAAAGTTCTAAATTTTTTTTTAGTTCATGATCGATGGGAGGAGGTGAAAACAGATTTTTTGCAAGACAAAAACAAGCATATAAACATACATATATTCTGATTTTCTGGTGAGAAAACTAGTAGAAGAGAGGAACTTTGAATGTCTACATCTTTGTTATATTTCTTAGTTAATTTTCGAGTACAACAATTGACCATATATATAGACCAATTTCTACAAGATATTCCTACCAACTAATCTATCTACTACCATACTACTCTTACACATTATCATACTTACAAGCAAGATAATGTACTAACCCATACTTGCCAATACTTTACTTGTAGTAGCTTACAAAATAGGCCATAATAAGTCTAACTTTCCACCTCAAACTAAGTTAGACAACAACCAAATATGCAACTAAATTAAAACCAAAAATTACAATAATTTGTGACAACAAAAATGTCACAATTTCAACATAATGTATATCCCAAAGGTCCCAAAGCTCCTTCATGTGGCTGGATGACATAACAAAGCTTTCTTACCTGAATGAACTAGGTGTTCTGCAGAATTTAAAATCCCGATATGATATCAATGAAGTATATGTGAGTACTATTGCATCTTGTATACATTTCAAAAGACGATTCAATTGTTTTTTCTCTCGATCTCTCCCCTTCCCTTCTCGCTTCACACAATTTTCTGCTCTTGTTTATTACTGCGAACCCGTGTCTTTTATTTTTAAATTCTTCCAAATACATTGTTTATTTTTTCATATATTTCTTTCTTGACATATTTGTTACATTGCCAACCTATGAGGCTAATATAACTAGTGATGTTTATTTAATCATCCTTTAAAAATATTTTCCTAATATTGCTACGTCCATCAGAAACATTGTTCTTTACAAGTTATTATTTCTTCCTGATTTTGTGACGTTACTAATTAATTGAAGCTAAAATCACAAGCTGTGTTTGCTGACCTATACAGGTAAAATATTGATAGCTGTCAACCCTTTTCAGCGGATGTTATGGAACAGTACAAAGGAAGGGCAGCTCGGGATCTTAGTCCGCATACTTTTGCTATTGCAGATGTAACGATCCAATATTTATTGGATAAAATTAATATCAATCGCTACAAAAAGCTTCATTTAGACTGTACCAATTGACATGCAAATACGTATTAAAATTTAGATAAGACTAAAAAGAAATCAAACTACTATCTAATTATCAAAGAATAAATTAGTTTCAATGATAGTGAAAAAATCTTATTATTTATTCCATTTATTACTTAGAAGTTGACGGAACAAAAACACATTATACATCTCATTTGATTCCCATTTTTATGAAAATGCATCTTTTTTTTTTTTTTTCAACCACACATTCTTCATTAAAATAATATTTTACGTAAATAAAAAAAATTTCCTTATTTTTCAATCACACATTCTCCATCAATCTACTATTCTAAATGTATTTTTCTATAAAAATAGGAATCAAACGGGCTGTATGATGTGATTCTACCAATTTTAAAACATACATTGATGGTCTTTTTTCTTTTACTTAACTAAGAAATCCAAATATTTTAAATTAAATGGCCATGGAATGTTCCTATAACAGTGAACGTGTATAGCAGTCTACTAAACTTTATATGGCAAATAAAGTGGCCAAAGGATGGAAATCCAATTATTTTAAGCAATGAAATTGGCAGAGGCAAATAACGCAATTTACATCAAACATTTACTTCTAACTTCAAATTAGGAGTATAATTTAAACACCTGAAAGGACGGAAAAGTTTATCTACTAGAAGATAAGACAACTATAATCAAATAAACATGTCTGGGAATTTAATTAGACATAGATGTCTATTGCAAACAAATTCGAAAGAAACAAAGTTGCATGCTTGAATTTTAAACATTAGTCATGCGGACTGAGGCGCAACCACACTATCAAATCGTTGTTCTCCGACAAGACCTGTACTAATCTGTGTGATAGGGGGAAAAAGGGTGAAGTATGGGAAATACTCAATAGGAGACGAATAATAGTACAATTTCCAATAACATTTATCAATTCATATATCAAAATAATCGTACCATCATATCATATCATTATGAAATGTATTTAGACCCAAATGTATGGAATTAACACAATAACTAGCAACAAGTCACTTTTATTGTCTCTAGATGATTAAAGTAATTAATCAAATTGACCTTAAGTTTAAACAATTACATAAATGTATATATCAAAAATAATAAAGTAAATAACATTATATATGATTATGGAGGAAAATCCATTCTCAAGATTAAAAACCTCCACGCAAACTTGCCAGTAAAATTTACTAGAAAAGTTAATATATATAATTAGTCCACACACCGCTAAATTTTTAGTCGATTCCGGCCATAACTTGTAAATCACTGAGGAACTCATTTGGTTGTACGATTCCCACTTCCCAGCAACTCTAGGCTACTTTTCTCTCCACGTAAATTACCAAGAAGAAACTCATTTCGAAGCGTTGGAACTCCAAACGCCTCTTCTCCAAACTTTAGAACTCTGAAAGTTTATATGTGAAGGTATGGTTTTTTGGTATTTGATCTAATAATATTTTGTGTTTTGATTTGTGGCTGAGAATATGGATTTAATTTTCAAAGGATGTTCTATTGACTAAATTAAGGATCAACCAATAATGGAACAAGGAAAATGCCTTTTGTACACTATGTTTTACAGCATGGTGTATAGCCCCTCTCACATGAGAGGGGCCTCACCATGAATAAAAAATTCGTGGAATCCCCCTCCCATGTGAGGCAATTGTACACCATGCTTTAAAGCATAGTGTACTTATAGCATAGTTCATGGAACAATGTTTGAGAATAATTTATGAATCAATAATCAAATGGTTGAATCTAGAGATCTTCGAATGTGTTTTGAATCTTCGATAATATGATCTCTATAATAAAATAATGATTCAACACACTTTGGGATGGACTTGTGGTTGTATATTTATAATAGGTAATGTTTGGGGTGAAATAAAATTGAAAAATAGCTTCAAAATTGCAACAGGACTCTGGCCGGATTGACTCTAGCGGTAACACTGGGGCCAACGAGCGTAGCGTTCCTGCTGTGGGTGCTTGAGTGCCATCTTGACGTGCAGTGAGCGATCATCTTTTTCCTTTTTTGATTTTCTTGAATGTCTTCGACTCCTTTTAAACTCTACCAACCTCAAACTATTTTTACTTAAATTACAACTTAAATAACCATGATTTTGGATGTGGATGGAGTCAATTACAATTGGACCCAACATTGCTGTTAGAATGTAGGAAAAAAAAATTAGTTTGAATCTTCGATAATATGATCTCTATAATAAAATAATGATTCAACACACTTTGGGATGGACTTGTGGTTGTATATTTATAATAGGTAATGTTTGGGGTGAAATAAAATTGAAAAATAGCTTCAAAATTGCACCAGGACTCTGGCCGGATTGACTCTAGCGGTAACACTGGGGCCAACGAGCGTAGCGTTCCTGCTGTGGGTGCTTGAGTGCCATCTTGACGTGCAGTGAGCGATCATCTTTTTCCTTTTTTGATTTTCTTGAATGTCTTCGACTCCTTTTAAACTGTACCAACCTCAAACTATTTTTACTTAAATTACAACTTAAATAACCATGATTTTGGATGTGGATGGAGTCAATTACAATTGGACCCAACATTGCTGTTAGAATGTAGGAAAAAAAAATTAGTTTATTTATAAAATTATTTTATTGAAAGAATACGTAATTGAAAATGAGTTTTAATAGAATAGAGCTCAAATGGAGGTCGAGTAGGAGATAATTTTAATTTTATTTTTTTTGTCCTTTTCTTTTTCTTTAATTGCTGCCTATCCTTGTGTTTCGCATTTCTTGAAAATAAAAGTTCTAGGTTTACCTGTTGTCTACCGAAATTTGAATAGTAGGGTCAAAATAGATCGAGTCACCTACGCCTGGGAGACTTGGCATGTGAAAAGCCCAACTCTGTGAGGGCCACAGGGAAATGTCGCAGTCACGAATAGACAGGCCATCCTGGGCCTGTTTGACGATTAATTTAGAGAAAATTAGGCCCAGACTTTAAAGTGGAAATTACAAAAATGCAGGTATTTCAAGATGTGGGTGCAAAAATCAGGTCTAAAGGTATTTTAATCAAAATTCAGGTAAAATTTTAATTTTAATAATTATATTATAAAACTCTCTCTCTCTCTCTCTCTCTCTCTCTCATCCAAACCCTAAAAACATTTTAATTCTCTCTCTCATCCTTTCTCTCCCCCCTCCCTCTCAATGATGGAAGCGGCGGCGGTGGCGCTCTGGTACAGCGGTGTGCTGTGGTGGTGGCGCTATGGTGTGACGGAGGTGTTGTGGTACTATGGTGCGGCGGTGCGCTGCGGTGGTGAGACGGAGGTGCTGTGGTGCGGCAAAGAGAGCCACTTCAGCTGGCAATTTCAGAATTAAGCTGGCAGTATTGTGCTCCACTCTGGCGACTCTTCACAAGCGAACACCGCAACCAACGCTCGCGAAGCAGAAGCAGGGGATCTAGCGGTTGGGGAGTGGTGATGATGTTTGTATGGTGGCCTTTTTGTGGTCGTGATGGTGGATCTGACGGTTAGGGTGGGTCGCTCGCAAGGGACAGTGGTGGTGGTGATGGCGGTGGTGTGTTCTAAGATGGGTTCAGTGTATTGATATGCCCTCAACTCAGTCATTTCTTGCCAAGGGGGCTAGGAAGGGGAAAGTCTTGGTTGCTAAGAGGCATGGTGAGTTGATGTTGGTGTGGTGGTGATGGTGTCGATTTTGGCCTTGGCAGGGGACGGTGGTGGTGTTGTGGGTTCAGATCTAGTTGGTGGTAGTAATGAGGTAGTGACGTTGGTGGCCGCGGTGTTGTGTTATTATTGTAGGTGGTGGTTGTGACGATGGTGGTGGGGCAACAATGAGATTGGACAAGAGGGTCTGTGACCAATTATTTGTTCGTTCTGTGACCAAAAGAATCTGTGACCAATTAGTTTGGAAATATGTGATCGATAATTTTTTTTATCTGTGACTAACTATTTTGCAAATCTGTGACCGATGAATAAAATGTGACTTATAAATTTTTTGATCTGTGACCATTAAATAATCCGTGACCAATTAATTTGGAAATCTGTGACCTATGAATGATCTATGACTATTAATTCTATAACGTGACCTTAATATATTTAATTAATAAATATATTTATTTATTTAATTAATGAATGAATACCTTATTTATGAATTTTGAAACTTAAAATCTGAATATTGAATTACCTCATTGCAAACACCTGAACTTTGAACTCTTCCCATACTTTAAATCTTAGGCTGTGTTTGATATGCAACATTTGTCATGGAACTAGGAAAATATTTTCCTAGTTCCTACTTTTGGCTGTTTGATTAGCCAAATTTGCCCTGAAAAATGTTTGCCACCAATTTCTAATGTACAATCCTTTGAAGCACAAAAGTAGGAAAATATTTTCTTATGATTTTGGTGGGAAATTATTTTCCACCTTGTTGGATGTTTTTTTTTTTTTTTTTTTTTTTTTTTTTTTTTTTTTTTTTTTACTTTTTGGCAATGGAAACATATTCTAAACTCAATGATAAAATTTTTTATCCATTTAATTGACAATTTGCATGAAAAATGAAGCCAAACGAACATAAAAATTTTATGAAATTATTTTTTTTAATTTTTTTTTTTTACTTTTTGGCAATTCAAACAAATTTTAATACAGACTATAAAAAAATTATCCCAAAAAGTAACTATTTGCATGAAAAACAAAGCCAAACGGATTAGGTGGAAAATTATACCAATCAAACACCATTAATACAATTCCCTCTAAAACAAATTCTAGACAAATTACTTCCCTGCCAAATATTTTATTTACCATTCATTTTCCATCTTTCTATCAAACACACCCTTAGTTCTAAAAAAAATACTGTACTTGCTATTTTATATGTTAAATACTGTTTCCTAATTTAGTATTAAAATATTACTGATATGGATTAATGTCTTTGCTTTTACTCCTATCCGCTAGCCGTTTAGTAATTAGGGTGATTTTATTTAATTACATTTATGTTCCCAACTTCTTATGACTAATCTTCTATTAATTAATTGCTCTTCATATTTTTCAAATAAGCAAAATACAAACATTTGATAAAATATTTTCCATTCATTTCAAAGTGCGCTAAAAGAATATTTGAACATAAATTATTATCAGGAATGAAATGTGCTAATTAATGAAAGGTTAAAGATAAAAATGCGACGAAAAAAGTTAAAAAGATAAATATGACAATAAGCAAAGATTAAAGAACTTCAATGTGATTAAAATGTGGTGTACCAAACAAAAATAGTGGTGTGAATATGAGTAATTAACTTTCCTAAATAATATCTTAATTTGTTGCTTATTCACAACTGAAATCATCCATGTCAAATCTAGCATGGAATCCACAATTCCTGTACCCACACACGCAGAATAATGTGAAACCACAAAAGCCATAACCAAAAGTCACATCCCCCATGGACACATAATTAATCAAGGTCACAAAATGATGAATCAAGGTTAACTATATACGTTTATGAGTGTACATATTTTTTAAATAGAAGTCACAACTAGTTAAATGAAGGTCTCTAAACTGCATGCACTGTAAGATAATATTTAGTTGAGGTCTTACAATGGAATTTAGAAGTCACAACTACCAACGTCCAATGGAGAGGAATAATTACTCGAAAACCAAATGCTAAACAAAAGAGTCACAATCGAATAAGATACGTGAAAAGTGTGTAATTGCGTCCTATGGACTCAAGAAATATGTTAGGTCAATTGAAGGTCACACATGAAATAGATGACATGGTTAGAAAATGGTCACCAAGAATACATGCACTGGAAGATAGCTGACCGCTAATACTTAGGTTGTAGCATGGTTGGATGAAAGACATTAAGTAACAAGGATTCTCGACATTTGAGGGTCACAAGATGATGAATCTAGTACAGTAATTATATATATAGCGTTATGAGTGTTCATTTTGAAATAAAAGACGCAACTAGTTACATGAAGGCCACTAAACTGCATAATATTTTCAGTTTAAATTGAATGTTGAGGTCACACACGGGAAATTATAAGTTACAACTAGTTATATCTGAATTCAGATTTAAATTTCCCATTATTTTATTTCATGTAAATTTGTTTTCGAATTTAGATTTTTCACAATTATTTTTCAAGTTTGAGTGCACATGCCGTATGATTATTTAAATTAATATAGAAAAAAACAATTAGGGTTTTCTTTTAGAGGGTCATGTGATCACATGAGATTGACTATTCATATTGAAATAACATATTTTATTGGGTTTCAGTTATTGCAGTTATGGAGTTAGTTGCATTACAATATATGCCTTAATAACAATTACAATAGTACAATGATATGAACCTTGTTCTTGAAAAATTAATTAAGGAGAAATTTAGGGTTTGACTCATCATTGGGTGAATGTGGGCATTTATTTTGCTTAGAGACTCTAAATTTTATGAAACATGAAATCTATTGAATTGCTTGAAAACTAAGTTTGAAATCTATTGAAATGCATGAAAAAAAAAATACTAAGTTTGAAATCTATTGAAATGCATGAAAAAAAATACTAAGAATACATTGAACTCAAAGAATTAGGAACTTTTGTGTCAAAGGAAACATTATTTGAGAATTTAACGAGTACATTTTGAACGTGTTTTGTATGTTGAATTATATTGAACAAACAAATTATGTAACAAAGTCTACTTTGTGTGATCATGTGCAAATTATGTGCATGTTTGGGTGCCATTAATTCCAAATTTTAATTAAAAATATGAAAGTTGTAATAGTATACTTGAATTGATCCAGCCGCAATATTTTTTTTTTTGGGGGGGGTGGGGGAACCATACTGGCAATCGTCCTTTTCTATTTTGAAATATCAAAATCGTTCTGCTTGAGAATATTAAATGCAACGAGTTAGGAGTACTATGATCTTTTCCTCAAAATTTTTAATTGACTGAAAATAAAGTAGTCAAACATGACTGCCGTAGTGGTGCCCGTTGATTGTATAACGATCGGATTCTTAATTATGATTTTGGGAGAAAGGGCGCCCAAACAGGGGCTATATAGTTTAATCACACCAAGCACGCCTTTTATATTCATAATCAGAAGTTTTTCTCTCTGGAAGTTTTAAGCGTGTATCCTTACTTTCTAATTCTTATAGCCATCCACATGTATTTTGACATTCGTGTTCCTCGTCAAATGCCTCTCCCAGTAATGAGAAAAAAAAAAACAAAGTCTCTTTTTAGTCCCAATTTGTTAAAACTTAAATTTTTTTTTTTTAATTACATTTCATTTTTCTTTCTCCTATTTTCAATCACACTCTTCCATAAAATAATATTACAAGTAAATCGAAAAAAAAATTTTTCTTCTTTTTCAACCACTCATTATTAAAAAAAATATTATTCCACTCATTTTTCATTTTCAAAAAATGGGGGCTTAATAAGACTTACAGACCTTTCAATCTTATTTTTTATATATTTTCATAAAATTTTTTTATTTGTATATACTAACTTCGAAATTGCTCTCTCTACCATAAAATGTAAATATTAGCCTTTTAGGATATGTTTGATATGAAAGTTGAGCATAATGTATAACATGAAGGCGAATAAAATATTATATCTATATATTTTCTCTATCATTATTTAATTCAACATGTAAAACATGTCGTACAATATTGGTTTCATGTCCATACTAAGTTAAAAGTATGCACCAAATAAAGAAATAAGGATATATTATGGAGGCTTTGTAGTAGCACAAGGAAGATTTTAACCCAGTTTTAGGCGATGAGATAGGCATTAGTTACCAGCTTCATTAGCCGAATCTAATTATTGAAAAACGTGTCAGACGAATGTGGAGTCATTAATCTTATTTATTATTCTTTATGCTTAGAAAAAATAACCCCACACATGTGGTTTTATGCCTAATAATAATCTCTTTTGACTTTTCGATAAGTTAAACTCGATAAATTAAGATATGAAGGAGATATATGAGGACCATATATATATATATATATATATATCCAAATTCCATGAAAAGTCTATTCATATTTAATTTCCTTATCTTTACAAAACTTTGGACTTCTAACCACACTAATTCAATAGAAGTATAGGTTATAGTATTGTATAAATACATCTATCAAGTCAATCATATTCACGTAGAAAACAAAAGAAATAAAAGAGAGAGTTAAGGCAGAGAGAAAGAGAAGCATAGGAAAAAAAAAAAAAAAATGTTTCACGCGTACTATTTTACATTCTTTTACAACTTTTTCAATAAACGAGATAAGATATTTTTCTGCAAATTGTTTGTTTCTTTATGCTTTTATGTATTCAATTAAATATACATGAATTATCAGTGGACCTTCGGGTTCATTATAAAGAGAGATGAAATTCTACGAGAATTTAAAGTGACTTAAGATGGGTGTGTTGCTTGGTCACCTATAAGAGAATAGAGGTATGAAGTGTTTATTTATTGTTGTATAATTGTGTATGAAAATTACACGTATCTTACTGTGTTTTTAAATACACACTCTTACAAAATATTTATAGGTTAGTTCGGATTGATCGGATCAGTGGAGGAATGGTGATGCGGACTCTCAAGAGGATTTGAAAACAAAAAGTTTTTTTTTTTTTTTTGTCTTTAAATTCATTAGTTAGTTAAATTTGTTCAAAGTCGTGTTCTTTAATTAATTAGTTAAATAGGTTTATTTTTTTAAAGATACAATTTTTCATATTTAGTTTAAATTTATGGATATTTCAGTATTTTATTTGTAAAGAAATTTATTCTATCACTCCGCATTTTATATAAAGAAAAGTGGGTTTTTTTTGCAACACTTCAAGTTTATCAAAATTTGGGTTGTTACAGTTTGGTATCAGAGTCAAGGTTTAAATTTTCTATAGACTCATTTAGACTTAAGAAAATAAATGAAAAATAAAATAAATAACGTGAACAATTAAAAAAAATTACAAAAAGAAAGGGCCTTTCATTTTTTTTAAGGTTAAATGTTTGTTTTAAATTGATTTTGGATATGGTAGTTTAAACTTTCAATTGTTTTAGTTCAATACTCAAGTTTTAGATTTCACATATCATAAATATTCTGTTTGACTTTAGCCTTTGACTGATGTTTTAAAAAAAAATAATAATTAGAAAATTTATATTTTAAGAGATTTCATATTCCGCTTATGGTTTGGGTTTTCTGGATTTGCGTGCTTGCAATTTTGAAATGCTTTGTCAAAAATATCTAAAATATCTAAAAAGAGTTTAGAATTTAAGTGATCCACTTGTGACCCCCTCCTCATCTAGAAGTTTTTTGATTAAGCGTTATTCAAATCAATAAGACAATGTATATATATATATATATATATATATATATATATATAACCCAGATTTAGGAAAATTCTATTTTTATTTTTTGGAAAATTTTATTTTGAGAAAATTCTATTTTAGGAGATTTCTAAATAATAATAATAATAATAATAATAATAATAATAATAATAAATAAAGTATTTTCATAAGTTTTATGATTTTAAGGAAAATATAAAATTTTTAAAGTCTTAAACATGTAATGAGATGGAGAATTCTTAACACAAGACGCTCACTACTCGACCATTTTTCAATTGATCCAGTTTATGAAATGTAATATTTTTAGCATGATTATAAGTCACCTTACTTCATGTTATGAAATGTATAATCATGTTTACCTCGTATATTGTATTAGTTGAAAATTGTTCACATTTTATATGAATATTTGTTTATGCGAGCATGGAATGAAAAAATATTGTCACTGAAACATTAAACACAATTGAAATTATACTTTTTACGTGATTAGGATTTGACAAACAACTAGGATAACTAAGAATAGCCCAACATACTTTCATCATGCTTAGATGCCCATAGAGAACTACATAAATTATGAAGTAAGATGAGAGCGCACATTTGTTGAGTATGTTGAAGATTTCATTTTTAAGTGGGAGCAACAAAGATCGTTTGGATGTAATGAGATGACAGACCTCTCGATATATCATCTTATAAGCACTATGCGACCTCAATGGAGAGATATAGATTATGGGTTATATTTACAAGAAGATTGGGATATAATTGATATTAAAGGATACTGTGAGGATGTCATAATCTTATGGAACTATAGACAACAAGAGTCAGTGCCCAAGCCCAAGCCTAAACCAGAGCCAGGACCACAATCAAAACAAAAACCAGAGCCAGAGGAAGAACCTGATGAGGACCTAGAGAAGGAGCCTGAGGAGGACACAGAGGAGGAAATCGAACCAGAGCCGGAAGACCTTGATCAAGAATTCAAGCTACAAAATTTCATTGATTTGGTTACGAATTCTAAGCCCGAGTCATACATTAATTTGGATTATCCACCAAAAGAAAATTTCTAAGACTTATAGATTATAAATAAATGTTATTTCCATATTTAGGATAAGTTTATTTATTTAAATTGATTATTATTATTATTATTATTATTATTATTATTATTATTTTCTGTGTTATCAAATATTTATAAATTAAAGTTTTATTTGTGTTAAGAAAATGCCAAGATAACAACAAAATCAAGCTACGGTCATCATGAATTTGCTGAGGGTTGTACAAGATTTGGGTAGAGAACAAACACAGGATGGTCCTCATAATGCAAACGCTAACAACACTAGCTCAATTGTGGAACAATTTCATCGCTACAAACCCCCAACTTTCAATGCAGGGTAGACCCACCAGCAACTGAAGAATGGGTAAAAGGATTTGAGCGAATCTTCAAACATCTTTCTTGCACTGATGCTCAGAATGTATTATGTGCAGAATTCATGTTGGTTGATACTGCAGGCCACTGATGGGAGATAGTATCGCACACTAGAACATATGCACAACAACGTGCTCTGCCTTGGACACAATTCAGTGGCGAAGTGATGAGAAAATACTTCCCACAAGCTCTGAGAGATAAAAAAGAGACAGAATTTCTTCAACTTAAACAGGGAAATATGCATGACAAGCTCCAAAAGTAGTATCAAAATAATTTCCTTACTTAGTTAAAAATGTGTTGTTGAAATAGTACCATGGCAAGTAAGGGTTATTCCCGCAGAGGATTGTTTTCAATTATATCAATTGCAACAAGAAAATAAAATGCGCACAAATTAAATGGAGGGGTTTGGTTGGTTAACTAAACTAAGGAATCAATAAATGCATAAAAGAAAATACTAGAATAACGAAGCAATGAAAATGTGATCGAGAGATACTTCTTCACCGCAAGAATAACTTTCTTATCAATGTTCGCAAAAGATTTTCGTTCTCAAGATCAACAACAATTCGAGAATAATCACAAGCTCGATTACCTCAAACTCTCCTTACATTTTAGTTGAATAAAACAAGCTCTTTACCCAACCCTATTCATTAAACAACCTAGAATAAGCTTGCTAGATTTAATTTAACAAAAGCATTACAACGAGAGAGTTGAATTGAATTAAGCGCAAACTTGCAAGCTCGGTTTACTAACTTAAGTGTTAATCCACAAACATTCAATTGAAAACTCCACATAATCTATTGAAATGTAATTGCTACTAGGTTTTAGTAAAAATAGCGATTACGTGCTATAAATCCCGAAATAGCATTCATTGTGTCCACCTAATCATCTAGTTGTCATCCCAATAATCAAGAAGAACAATATAAACATTTTACACTATGGATTAAACACATCAATCTGAAAAACTATAAAGCACAAATCATTAGAAAATCAACCTAGGGTACCAAAATAACCCTCAATCACATTAACACTTAGCTATCCATAATATAATTACAAAAATCCAACAAAATGCAACAACAAGATGATAAAAACGAGAAGAAAGGAAGAGAAAAGCTTATTTAAGGAGATAGATGGATGAAATCTTCAATATCAATGAACATTCTCCTTCTTCTTTCCCCAAAATCACCATGGTTGTAGAGGTAAGCTCCCAGATTTTTATCTTGTGTTTGGTCGGCTTCCTCCCTCCTTTCTTGCCCTAGAAATGGTCCCAAAAGCTTGTATTTATGTTGTCATGAAGGTAGGAGTCGGTTCGGGTCGAAAATGGGCCGAAAATGAGTGAAAAACGTGTTTTTCTCGTTACCCGGGAGACATGGGCGCCACAGCGCCCAGATCTTGCGCCATGGCGCCCAAAGTTCTGCTGGTTTTTGGATTTTTGGGCGCCATGGCGCCGGCTGATCTGTTTCTTAATCTGTTTTCTGTTTTTGGGCTGATTTTGCATAGTTTTTCCATCATTTTCATCACTTCAAGCCACCAAACTTCCTTCAACAATTGATAGCCCTTGTAAGCAAGACTTTGGATCATTGCATCGTCAATTCTTTTGGCCCTATTCACAATTGAAATCCTTCCAAATCTACCATCAAACTTGGGTTACGACCTATATGTAACAAAAATAAGTAGAAACTTACAAAAGAAAACTCACAAAGACATAAGTTTAATGGTATAAATGAGTGCAAAACCCGCACTTATCAATGCAGCTTGAGGATTATGAGAAAAAGTTCGAACAACTCTCTAGGAATGCACCACACCTAGTGGACACAGGAGCAAAGAAAGCGAGGAGGTTCGAATTGCATTACGTCTTGAGATTCGTGAAATAATGGCATCCCACCAATTCACCACCTATAGTAGGATATTGCATATTACAATCTCAAATAGGTTAGAGATTGACCAAACTTCTTAGCAAGGGGCCGAGCCTTCAGGAAAGTGGAAATTGAGTGGATCTAATTAGTAAAAAGGAGAAGGACAGAACCAGAAAGTTAACTTCGGATCAAGTTTTGGACAAATCATTTCACCCTGTCCAAAGCTTGTTTGGCAGACATATGTACTATCGATGCGGCAAAACAGACCTCTCGAAGAAGAATGATAAGCAAGAAAATAAGAGAAATGCCCGAGTTTTTGCTTTAGCCCATAAATGGGCAACAGAAGACCCGAACACGGGTAATTTCGAGTTTTTAAGGAGAGGAGATTGTAACAACCAAAAATTTTAGAATGAAATTTATTTGTTTTATATGTTATATTTTGAAAAGTTGGGGACTAAAATGAAATAGATTTAAAACTCCTATTTGGACTCATGTTGTAGGTCGTAATTAATTAGAATTCTTCGACTCGAGAAAAAACTAATTTGAATATGTTAAGCCTTAGAAATTGAAGTTTAAAGAAATTGTCATTTATTAGTATTTGATTGTCAGGATTGTAGTCATGTGTAGGTATGTACAAATTCCACATTTAGATGTTAGTTGTTGGTCATAAATCTACTTTTGGCAGTGATGGGTATTGATTATATATTTTATTCCACTTCATACACCATTTATTGTTTCCTCTTTAATTGTACTTACGAGTTTTGTTTTTGTTTTTTTTTTTTTCAAGACTCTATTTCACTTAAATGACGTTTTGCTAGAAATAGATAAATCATATTTGCATGTCATGCTAACCTATACCTATATACATCCAAATTCCATGAAAAGTCTATTAATATTTAATTGCTAATTGGCACAAAACGTCTCTACCTTTAGAGGTTATTGTGGCTACCGTTCCTACATTTCATTTCTTGACATTTATGCCCCTACCTTCAACATTTCGTGCGTTGAAGGTCCTTTTCATCTATTTTTGACGATTTTACCCCTCATTCATAAAACAAAAAAAAAAAAAACTAAAGAATTAATTACAGCTATAACCCCAAATTTTTAAAACTTATTTTTCAGTCACAAGATACTAATTTTTTGCCCCCAACAAGCTGCCAATTTTGGAACCATTTTCAGCCACCTTCCGGTCACCAAAACCACCAAACCAACACACCATTTTGAAGCCCTCGTTTCCCTCTTCACATTGCATCAACCACTGGCCGTAACTCCACTGGAATTGGCCGAAAAATCAGACTAAAGTAGGCAGCAGTGGGGACGCGAAATGTTGAAGCTGGTTTTTTCATTTCTGGGCAAAATTGGTGATGACCCATAGGTGCATTGGGTGCGCCTTGAAGATGCGAAGCTAGTAGGGCTGGTCCGCGATCGTCGTTCATGACACTGGCGCCGAAAAATTGATCTAAAACAATTGATTTCGTTGTTTAAAGAAATGGATGAAGATTTTGATTTTCAACTTTGTTTGATATTTTGAGCACATCCCTAGGATCGCAATGAGGAGACTGATTGACTGGAGGTTGGGTATGCCATGGGTGTCGCCGAAAATGGAACATTCCGGTCGTTTCAATGTGCGTGGTTTGCCTACTTGGGTCCGACTTTTCGGCCAATTTCGGTGGAGTTAGCGGCCAGTGGTTGGGTGCAATGTGAAGAATGAAATGAGGGCTTCAAGATGGTGTGTTGGTCCGGTGGTTTTGGTGGTCGAAAGGTGGCTGAAAATGGTTTCAAAGTTGGAGGCTTGTTGGGGGCAAAAAATTAGTATCTTGTGACTGAAAAGAATGTTTAAAAAATTTGGGTTATAACTGCAATTAGTTCTTTAGTTTTTCTTTTTGTTTTATTTGAATGAGGGGTAAAATTATCAAAAATAGGTGAAAATGACCTTCAACACATGAAAAGTTGAAAGTAGGGGCATAAATGCCAAGAAATGAAAGTTAGGGACGGTAGCCACAATAACGTCCAAAAGTAGGGACGTTTTGTGCCAATTAACCTATTTAATTTCTTTACCTTTACACAATTTTGGGCTTCTAGCCACACACAAATTCAATAGAAGTATATGTTATATTATTATATAAATGAGCATGTCAAGTTAATCATATTCACGCTGAAAACAAAAGAAATAAAAGAGAGAGTTAAGGTGGAGAGAAAGAGAAGCATAGAAAAAAGGTTTCACGTGTATTATTTTACAACCTTTTAATAAACGAGGTAAAATACATTTGTACAAGTGATTTGTTTTCTTATACTTTTATGTATTTAATTAAATATGCATGAACTGTGAGTAGACATTCGGGTATATTATAAAGAGAGATGAAATCATACATGAATTTAAGATGACCTAAGATGGGTGTGTCGTTTAGTCACCGATATACTTCATAAGAGAATAGTTATATGATGTGTTTATTTATTGTTATATAATATGTGTATGAAAACTGTACATATTTTACTGAGTATTTTTAAATACTCACTCTTACACAAATTTTACAGGTTAGTCTAGGTCGATTGAAATTGCGGCAGGATGGTGATGTGGATTACCAAGAGAATTCGAAAACGAAAAGTATTATTTATTTTTATTTTTTTGTCTTTAAATTCATTAGTTAGTTTAATTTGTTCAAAGTCATGTTATTTAATTAGTTAGTTAAATATATTTATTCTTTAAAATATACAATTTTTATGTTTAGTTTAAACTTATGAATATTTCAGTATTTTATTTGTAAAGAAAATTATTATTATCATTCCGTATTTAACACCTAGAAAAACGAGTTTTTGGTAAAACTTCAAATTTATTAAAATTTGGGGTGTTACATCTTGAGTGCAAATTGCGAGAGGACTTGTGTAAAAAAAACAAAACAAAACAAAACAAAACATAACATAAAATAAAATAAAATAAAATAAAATAAAATAAAAAATTGAAATTAGGAAGCAATTGGCAGAGATTCGACGCCTAGGCACCATGTTTCCGAAGTATATGTTATATTATTATATAAATGAGCATGTCAAGTTAATCATATTCACGCTGAAAACAAAAGAAATAAAAGAGAGAGTTAAGGTGGAGAGAAAGAGAAGCATAGAAAAAAGGTTTCACGTGTATTATTTTACAACCTTTTAATAAACGAGGTAAAATACATTTGTACAAGTGATTTGTTTTCTTATACTTTTATGTATTTAATTAAATATGCATGAACTGTGAGTAGACATTCGGGTATATTATAAAGAGAGATGAAATCATACATGAATTTAAGATGACCTAAGATGGGTGTGTCGTTTAGTCACCGATATACTTCATAAGAGAATAGTTATATGATGTGTTTATTTATTGTTATATAATATGTGTATGAAAACTGTACATATTTTACTGAGTATTTTTAAATACTCACTCTTACACAAATTTTACAGGTTAGTCTAGGTCGATTGAAATTGCGGCAGGATGGTGATGTGGATTACCAAGAGAATTCGAAAACGAAAAGTATTAAGTATTATTTTTTATTTTTTTTTTTTTTTTTGTCTTTAAATTCATTAGTTAGTTTAATTTGTTCAAAGTCATGTTATTTAATTAGTTAGTTAAATATATTTATTCTTTAAAAAATACAATTTTTATGTTTAGTTTAAACTTATGAATATTTCAGTATTTTATTTGTAAAGAAAATTATTATTATCATTCCGTATTTAATACCTAGAAAAACGAGTTTTTGGTAAAACTTCAAGTTTATTAAAATTTGGGGTGTTACATCTTGAGTGCAAATTGCGAGAGGACTTGTGTAAAAAAAAAAAAACAAAACAAAACAAAACATAACATAAAATAAAATAAAATAAAAAATTGAAATTAGGAAGCAATTGGCAGAGATTCGACGCCTAGGCACCATGTTTCCGAAGTATATGTTATATTATTATATAAATGAGCATGTCAAGTTAATCATATTCACGCTGAAAACAAAAGAAATAAAAGAGAGAGTTAAGGGGAGAGAAAGAGAAGCATAGAAAAAAGGTTTCATGTTTTATTATTATACAACCTTTTAAAAATACGACTGTTAAAATACATTTTGTACAAGTGATTTTTTTCTTTCTATACTTTTATGTATTTAATTAATCCATAACATGAATTTTGAGTAGATCCTACAAAGTATGAGAATAAAGAGAGATAAAAATCATACATGAATTTAAGATGACCTAAGATGTTTTGTTTCATTTTAGTCACCGATATCTTTCATAAGAGAATAGTTATTTGATTTGTTTATTTATTGTTATAAAATCATATGTATGAAAACTGGACATATTTTACTGAGTATTTTTAAATACTCACTTTACACAAATTTTAGGGTTAGTCTAGGTCGATTTTATCAAAACTGCGGCAGGATGGTGATGTGTCATATTACCAAGAGAATTCGAAAACGAAAAGTATTATTCTCATTTTTTTTTTTGTCTTTAAATTCATTAGTTAGTTTTAATTGTTCAAAGTCATGTTATTTAATTAGTTAGTTCAATATATTTATTCTTTTAAAATATACAATTTTTATGTTTAGTTTAAACTTATGTTATATTTCAGTTTTATTTATTTGTAAAGAAAATTATTATTATCATTCCGTATTTAACACCTAGAAAAAAGATTGTTTATTTTAAACTTCAAGTTTATTAAAATTTGGGGTGTTACATCTTGAGTGCAAATTGCGAGAGGACTATGTGAAAAAAATGAACTAAAACAAAATATTTAATGTGGTTGTTTAAAATAAAATAAAATAAAATATATAAAAAATTAAAATTATCAAAGATCAATTGGCAGAGATTCGAGCCTAGGCACCATGTTTCCGAAGTATATGTTATATTATTATATAAATGAGCATGTCAAGTTAATCATATTCACGCTGAAACTAAAAGAAATAAAAGAGAGAGTTAATGAATCTCAACCATGAAGCATACCGAAATTTTCACGTGTTTTTATTTTACAACCTTTTAATAAATTTTAAAATATTTTTTGTACAAGTGATTTTATTTTTCTTATACTTTTATGTATTTAATTAAATATGCATTAACTGTGAGTGACATTCGGGTAATTATAAAAACTGATACATCATACATGAATTTAATTGACCTAAGATGGGTGTGTATCGTTTAGTCACCGATATACTTCATAAGAGAATAGTTATATGATGTGTTTATTTATTGTTATATAATATGTGTATGAAAACTGTACATATTTTAACTGAGTATTTTTAAATACTCACTCTTACACAAATTTTACAGGTTAGTCTAGGTCGATTGAAATTGCGGCAGGATGGTGATGTGGATTACCAAGAGAATTCGAAAACGAAAATTTATTATTATTGTTTTTTTTTTTTGTCTTGTAATTCATTAGTTAGTTTAATTTGTTCAAAATTCAAGTTTTAATTAGTTAGTTAAATCTTTTTTTTTTAAAAAAAACAATTTTTATGTTTAGTTTAAACTTATGAATATTTCAGTATTTTTATTTGTAAAGAAAATTATTATTATCATTCCGTATTTAACACCTAGAAAAACGAGTTTTTCGGTAAAACTTCAATTTATTAAAATTTGGGGTGTTACATCTTGAGTGCAAATTGCGAGAGGAAAAAAAAAAGAATGAATTAATGTACTTCACCGGATATTAATAAAAAATTGAAATTAAAAGCAATTGGCAGATATTCTTGCCTAGGCACCATGTTTCCGACGCCTTTTAACTTTGTCAAACTTTTAACTTGAAACCCATTTTGTCACTTTTCAAACTTTTGGAGATTTGTTGCATTTTTTCTTTTAGGCTTAAATTTTATATTCCCGTTTGGTACCTTTTTTTTTGACTTGAATATATATGTATAATAAAACTCCACAAGCCCCTTTAATTGTTGGACTAATTAAGGTATGTATTTATAAAACAAGATTTAGGTAAAATCCTTGTTCAACTTAATTTTCACAAAATCCTTCAAATTATGAGAACCAAACAGTTTAAGAAATAAAAGGCAATAAATTCCTTTTTTCAATTGGACTCCTTTTCTTATATGACTACGGTCCTCCATCTTTTATTGTTTTGCAATTAAGTTCTCTTCATTCCAAAATACTAATAGTTGACCCGAGGCAAGTTTCAAAGTTTTCAATTTAGTCAACAAATTTGAAGAAATTCTTGAAAATGTCAAATTTAAGCTTCAAATATGAATTTTTATCGAATAACATTAATATATTTTCAATTAATCTCTTGCATATTTGTAATTAATGTTATAATTGTTTCATTTCAACTCATTTATATAACATGGGTAATTTTATTGTTGAAATATATAAAACCTATTTAAATTAATTTCCAACAATTTACTTTTTACACAATTTAAATGATAATTTTCGTTTTTTTATATATAATTATTATAAGAATAGAAGTTTGATTTAAGTGGCAAATGAAAATGCACCTATCAATTCGAAGATTTCATGTTAACCTCTTCAAAAAAAGATTGTGGACTTTATTACGCCAATAGTAAAACCACTCGAATCTGTAAAGGGACTCTAGAGATATAATAAGCTCAAATCATATGACCTATTCATTGTACTATTTTCATGTATTATAGTAGTGATTGCTTATTTGGTCCTTCTCTATGTCCTTTGCATTCAAGGATTAATCACCTACAGCCAATGGCGGACCAGGAAATTGTTTCAATGAGGGCGATATCAGAAAAATGTACAAAAAAAATAACATTATAACATCGTAAATTTGACATTTGTTAATTGTCTTCATCAACATTTACCAGCTCCTCAGACACACCTCAAGCGAATTTTCTTTTATAAAATCTTTTCATGATGTATTTTCACCAAAATTTTCACAAATGTTCTTTGACCCAATTTATTGCACAAACCCAATTTACAGATTCTCCAAGCCAAATCACAAACCCAATTCAGTGAATTCACTGTTTTTACTGTTACAAATCCAATTTTAAGAGTTTTCCAAGCCAAAGCACTAAACCCAATTCATGGGATTTGCTTCACTGACCCAAAATGACACAAACCAATTACTTGAACCCAAATCCAATTGACTTGCACTTCTGCAAACTTTCATAGAAAAAACAGTCGGGCTAAATTTAGTTTAGTCCCTAAAATCCAAATTCAAAATTTACCAAGAAATTATACACAAAATAAATCGGAGAAACTCCGAAACAGAAACTAAAAATATAACTCCTAAATCCTAATTCATAAACTGATGCAAAACTTATATTCCTATATGTAACAAATTATTAATTACAGTCGCAAATTAAAAGAAGAGGCATCAAGCGTACCAACTGAACTGAACGAAGAGTCAGAGCTGCTGAATCCAGACTGAAGTAATCAAATACAACCAGGCTGAGGCGGCTTCGAAGGCCGAAGGAATTTCCCGCGCCACTGCAGACTGACTGCAATATGAAGACAGAAGATTGAAGCAGGCTGCGACTCAATAACTCAAGAGCAGGTTGCGGTATGAAGATAACAAGAATGTGAGTCAAGCTTAAACACCTCTCCCTGCCTACGATCGACTCGTCTCTCTCTCGTGGTCTCTAAAATCTGAAAATTTGAATGGGTAGGGGTAGGTTGTGTAATGTATTGGCTGGGAATTGGGTTTGTAAAATTGGGACCAATTAATTGGCCTAATTCAATTTTTTTTTAAAACGGGCGGCCCAAAGTTCAATGCAGGCCTCCGCCTGCACTGGACCTCCATTGGGTCCGCCCCTGCCTACAGCTGGACTGAAACTGCTCTTTTTGTGGGTTAACGGAGGAAACTACACAACACATGTTCTTTTCATGTCCGGTGAGCAGGATGTTTGGGAGCAAATTCGTTGGTTGGCTATTAGGCGCAACATGTCTACTTTCTTGAGTTCTTTAAAGTGGATGAAAAAAAAGCGCCCGGAGAGCAAGTTGGAAAAGTAAAGGCAAAACATATAGCACTTGCTACTACTGTGTACTACATTTGGATGGTAAGGAGTAGGAGTATTTTTTAAAGTCTTAGGCCACAAGTTGATTCTATTGTAAGACAGATTAAAACACACGTATATAAAGCCATGTTTACTTTGTATTCGTATGCTTTGATTCAATTCGATTCATTAATAGTGAGCCCTTAGACTATTTTTGGTACATCATTTTATTTTGTTTGTGTGGGTATGCCCGGTGTCTATATATATATATATATTTGTCATTTGATCTTTGCTTGCTTGGATATACTAGTGTACTTGTAAATGAGTTTCAATTTATGAAATTTTACATTTATCGATTAAAAAAAAATTAGTCAAATACTCTAAATTGTAACACTAAGCTCCCCACCATACTTCAAAAAGAACATTGGTATTCACATATTATTTATTCTATTTTGCTTGCGTGTCTTTGCAGTTGTCACTATTTTATTGGTCATTTTTAAATTATTCAAGTTTTTCCTTTTGAGGGCTCAAGAGTAACGAATTTCAAGTTTATCTTTGTGGCGGTAGTTTAGACCTAGAATTCCGCTACATGTACATATTTTTTGTATTGATAGGTGCATGCATCTGTCAACTTATCTGTGCAAAATCACATCAGTACAAGTAGAATAATTCTTTGACTTAACATGTTTCAATTACCAGAAAGGACAACCAAATCATCCTTTTTCAAGTCCTAATTATCACTGCCCAGCCCTCAACACCACCTCCTCTATTTAAACCCTTAACACCCTGCACACAATTCTTCAAACTGGAGTTTATGTTCTCTCTCCCCCCTCTCTCTCTATTTCTCTGTCTTCTGTCCTATTCTCATTCAAAGTACCTAAATTCCTTGGAAACATTTTGAAAGCAGCCCAACGTCTCCATTTTCCAGTTTTATATAGACTCTTGATGAATCGTTGTAATCTTTGTATGCCACCACCAATGAATCCTACTTTCGATGATTTATTTTCCGGTCGATGCATACTGGTAAATGGCCCTGTAATTGTTGGGGCAGGTCCATCAGGCTTATCAGTTGGTGCTGGCCTTAAACAAGAGGGGGTTCCATTTGTGATTCTTGAAAGAGCTAGCTGCATTGCCTCTTTATGGCAAAACCGGACCTATGATCGACTTAAACTTCATCTTCCAAAACAATTCTGCGAATTACCATACCATCCATTCCCAGAAAACTTCCCAGAATACCCCACGAAACACCAATTCATTGACTACCTCGAATCGTATGTAAGAAAATTTGAGATCAATCCTAGGTTCAATGAGTCGGTTCAATCTGCTAAATTCGATGAAACATGTGACTTATGGCGCGTTAAGACCCTTACGAATGATGATTCGACTATAGAGTACATTTGCAGGTGGCTCGTGGTGGCTACCGGAGAAAATGCTGACAAGGTTGAGCCCCAATTCGAAGGATTGCAAGAATTTGGCGGCAATGTTTTGCATGCCTGTGATTACAAAACAGGTGAGGCTTTTCAAGGAAAGAATGTACTAGTTGTTGGCTGTGGAAATTCAGGGATGGAAGTTTCTCTTGATCTTTGCCACCATAATGTACTTCCATCAATGGTGGTTCGCAGCTCGGTTAGTCTATATTTTCTTTCTTGTTTTTTCTTGAATACATTACATATAGTGAACAAGATTTTAACTTTTTTTCTAACTAAAATGCATAGGTTCATGTACTTCCGAGGGAAATTTTTGGGAAATCGACATTCGAGTTGTCAGTTAAACTAATGAAATTGTTGCCAATTTGGGTTGTGGATAAAACACTGCTAGCAGCTGCAAGATTAATCCTAGGAAATGTTGAGAAGTATGGGCTTAAGAGGCCATCCACAGGTCCTTTGCAGCTCAAGAACACTCAAGGGAAAACCCCTGTCCTGGATATAGGTGCCCTTAAAAAGATTAGATCTGGTAAAATCAAGATTGTCCCAGCTATTAACAAGTTTACAAGTGGGAAAGTTGAATTGGTCAATGGGCAAATTCTTGAAATTGATTCTGTCATTTTGGCAACTGGTTATTGCAGCAATGTCCAATCTTGGTTAAAGGTTAGAATTCTCCTCTCTCTATATGTCTTTGTATATATATGCATGTATGTAAATATACTTGTATGTCTCGTGGGGGTGGGGGGAAGGTTGAGTGGGTCGGGGTGGATTTATCATTTATGTGACAGTTATGGAAGTGAATCTTGCTACGTGTACATCAAGATTTAAATAATATCACATGGCGCTCTATCATTTGCCAATTTAAAACACAATCAACTTTTTCATCCAATCTTTTTCC
Organism: Osmanthus fragrans; assembly: GCA_019395295.1. Classification (NCBI taxonomy): domain Eukaryota; kingdom Viridiplantae; phylum Streptophyta; class Magnoliopsida; order Lamiales; family Oleaceae; genus Osmanthus; species Osmanthus fragrans. Next base: position 9,965,164 of record CM033360.1, on the reverse strand, counting down.
TCCACATCATTTTTAGTAACTGCTTATGTACCATTTTGATGTACAAGTAGCAAAATCCTATGAAGGTTGGGTTCCTTGTAGATTCTATGTTCCCATGTCTGAATCTAGTCGCTGGTCAGGTTGTTGGGATAGCTTCTAATGTGTATATAACTATTATTTTCTTTATATTGGACTTAATTCAAAAATTTGACAATATCTCGATATTCTACAATTAATGTACTAGTCGTACAATATGAATACAATATTTTGGGCCACAAAAAGTCCTTTATTCTTTCATCCTTTTTCCTTCTCCCGGTGCTTGTTGTTCAACTTTATTTTAATCTGATCTAATATGAGATGTACTTTTAGGTCGAGAATATATGAACTGTTCAAGGATGAAGGATTCTTGTTTGGACATTGTAACAAATAAATTCATTAAGTCAAGATTTTTATTAATTTCTTTTCATGTCATGCAGGAAAATGAGTTCTTTTCAAGAGACGGATTTCCCAAATCAAACCTACCAAACGGATGGAAAGGCAAAAGTGGGATATATGCAGTTGGTTTCTCAAGAAGAGGCCTCTCTGGTGCATCTTTGGATGCCATTAGAGTAGCACAAGATATAAGCAAAATCTGGAAAAAGGAAATTGTGTGCAATAAAAATGCAAATCCCATTTCTAATTTATGCCAAACAACTCTTTAGCATTAATTAAGTGTGTTTTCTTTAGGGCTTGTAGATTTGCTTAGACATGAAAAGAAGAAAGGTGACACTTAAATCAGAACAGCCCTCTTCATAAAAGTTAGTCCCAAAATTTATTTTGGGCATTTTTTTTACAAATGGAAGATGAGGCTTTTCCATTTTTAGTGCCAAGGGATATGCATAAATAAGTTGAGTTGTTCGACTAAAGTAAAGTCTTTCTATTCTCTCAAATTGGTCCATCTGGTATTTTCTCATTCTATGCCAAAAAAACTATAAAGCGCATAAAGCACATGATGTTAAATAGTCCATATATTTTATTGTCGTCATCAAGAACTTTACTCGCCAAAGAATCAAGGTATATATTGAAATAATGACCTATTTTTTCAAGTTTACAGACAAATATATTTAGTATCACAAATTTAGCTCCGACTTTTTACCGATTTAGGGTCCCGCCTGAATACAGTAAACTCTTTATCCATAATTCCCCAATGTTAATATTCTATTTAAATGTGAACTCGACTATAAGTACATAAAAAGCTCTAGAGAGTCCATGTTGCTTAACACAAGCATAGCGCCCACAACATTAATGGAGAATTGTTTTTTCAAGTCAAAATTGCAACATAATTGACAATTCGTGGGAACACAAGATACTCTTCGAATAAAAAAAAAATTCCTGGTCAAAATCAAATCAAAATGTTACTGTGCATGTAATTCACATTATACTCATTCATTAAAATATTACAATCAAGTAGGTGGAAAAGTAAACAACTTTCTTCTGTCAATTTGAAATATGTTTAAATACCATGTACAAATGCCACATCATGGTAGTTTGCAAGATGTTATTCTCGATCCAAGATATTAAGTCCCTCTTTGATTTTGCTGAAAATTAGTTTTTTTTTTTGTAAAATTTGATAAAAATTAAAGAAATGTGCAGTGGCAAAGTTGATAAAAGTTGTGATCCCCATTAATATACGGTTGAAATTAATGGTTGACTTTAATTTATATTTTTGTCAATATTTTAGCTAAACCAAACAGAATAATAAGTGCAATTGCAATCGCGCAAATTGCGCAACGAAAGAAAAAACGTCAATATACGCGCATGAAATTTGTGTCTACTCAACTTTTTACTCATTACACTCAGTAATAACTTTATTTTAGTTGTTTGAAATATGCTTAAATATCATGTGCAAATGTCACATGATTGTACAAAGTCAATTTCACCAAATCTATAGATATCATAGTTTCCAAGGAACAATTTGATGGATAAGACATTTCATTCCTAGGTGAAAGCTCTCAAAATCTTTTCATCTTCTAGGTCAAAAACATACAACATTCTTCTCTATTACTCAACTTATTTCTCCATTTCTCCTAAATTCAAATTTCCAAACAAAAAAGTTAATCTCTTCAATGTTATCTTTTTGTGTGGTTTGAATTCTTGATTTATTTGTTCAACGTTGAACCACCTCATCAACAAGATATATGGTATCTCGTCCCTTTTCAGTTATGAAAGTAATTCAATGTGCAAGGCAGTGCACTCATACAATAATTTTAAATAAATAAATATGTTCCTTCTTTAAACAACTTAAATTTTTAAATAAGGATATTTCAATACAACACCAACGTAGATAAAGATACCAAGTATTGGCACCATCCATTTATGACCGTCTATACATAAGGAGCTTTGAAATGTAAATAACTAATTATGTTAACTTTCTAAAAGCTTACGTTTTAGATGAAGCGATTCAATATTTCATATATCATTTCCACTTTTAGTTTCATTTCCTTTCCTTTCCCACTTCTAATTTTATTACTTGTACCTTCACAACATCTAGCTTGAAATTCTTCCCAGATTTCTAGATTTCCAAATTGCAACCTTCTCACCCCTCAAGGAACATTTTATGTGATCCCTATGATAAAACCTAGTTCGAGATTTTCCAGCCCCTCCATGTTAAATTAGTTTAGATATCAACGGTAGAGTTCAAACCTAAAATCTGGTCAACTAGCCATAAGGGAAAGGATGAGAAAAATATCTATCTAGCATGAATCAAGTTTCTTGATCGAGGATGAACAATAAAAGTTTGAATGCTTATTCTCCATTTTCAAAGGGTGTGGAAAAAAAAAAAAAAAAAGGAAGAATAGATAAGTAATCCATACATGGGACAACCCACATGAGTTCCCATGCTGTTGATTCAACCATGCATAAAACCTTTATCTTGTTGTGTCCATTTAGATTTGAATCACAACCAGACAAAAATATACCAAAGACAAACGAAAAAGTAATTTTGGACCCACAGGTTGGGCTCCCTACGATCTTTCTCTGCGGGACGATGCCCAGGAGATAAAGGAATGCATCAGGACGGTAAAAAAGAAAATTACATTTTGGAAATTGGAAGTAGTTAACTAATTCACAGTACAGAATGAAGACTTCATTCTCATTGAAACCAAATACTTTATTAACTAGATGAACATCAAAACCACAGCTCACACTCACCAACTTTATTCATCAAAGTACGTTTTGATTCTATGAGCCAATAGTGACATGGAAGATTGTGGCTTACTAGAAAAAGAAATGAAAAGTACAGTTGTACTTGTGTCCTTTTCCATTGGAATTTCTGAGTTTCTAATTTTCTCTCCTTTAACAAACTCAAAAAATGTCTTAGTTTGACACTGTCACCGAGAAAATAAACACACTTGGGGTGTGTTCACCAACTGTATCTCTACTTACTAATGAAGAAAGCCCATTCCCTCATGTTGTGATGCACCTTCCATTCAATTTCAGTGTTTCACTAGTGGATTGTAGGCACTGTCCTAGAGGTGTCAAAAACATGCCGGGTGGCCCGAAACGTTCAGGTACTGCATGACCCGCCCCTACAGCCAAACCGACCTAAAAATAAAATAAAATAAAAAAATAAAAATCTCTACAAATTTATCCAAATGCAATTGTACGGGTCCGGCATCCGGCCAGGCAAGGTTTACACCTCAACACTGTCTTCAATCCTCATATCCTAGTTCTGCAGGGCTCACAGAACAATGTGAGGCATAAGTTCTCATGGTACTCTTGTCCCCTCCTGCTTTCAGTTATATCAGTATTCTACTAAAAGCTATACCAGCAATTCAGCAGGCATGAGCAATTTCTTTGAGGAGACAGGCAAAGTCAGAGTCATTTGGCTCGAAAGTTACACTAGGTGGCATCGGGATCTGAATTCACTATTTACTAGTCTGCACAAAACCTACGAGCACAGAACTCTAAAATGTAAAGTCCATCATCAAACAGAAACTAACTGCTTTCAGATAGTTTTATAAAGCTGCTTGAGAACAGTTAAAAAAGTAAGCCTTAAAATTTTAGCCCTAACATCAATTGGAGTTACTTCAAATAATCAATGCTCATTCATCAATGTCAGAACAGCATCAAGTGCCAATTAATTCAACATATAACCCAAAGCATGATAAACTATTAATGAAATTCGATAGCGGCAAATAACAAAATCTTTGAATAGTATGTACAAGAGCAAAGATCAAATCCACTTCATCAAGGAAGCTCGCATGTGTGCACTAGAAGGCCATCAAATTTAACATACATCTCTCTTTCCAATATCTCATGCAAAATTAGAGATTATTGCTTCAATAAAATCAGATGGCTTTATACTACTTATACTGATGAAGGAAGAAACAAAAGCCTAAAATTCCTATGGAAATTCTATGACCACATAAATATTAGACATTAAACAAATATATCAAGTTATAGGTTTCATGTACAAGAACAAGTAGGCTATTTCCAGCTTTCATTCCCCAAAATTTTCATTTGGCAGAAACCATTTGATCAATTTCACCATTTTGGTTGTACATAGACACAATTTTCTTCGCATACGATGGCATATGCCTATCAGCTCTGCACCCATAAATGTTAAATAAGCACACAAAGATCTTTGTTCTTCACCAGTTACAACTATGTCAAGTATTCATATTGGAAACATACCTTTGTTTACCCCAGGCACGATTTACATGGAGATAGTTTCGTATAGTGTGGTAATCGAGGGAATACCGGGCAAATTCCAAACCCTTGGGACCAATCTTAGGAAGAAGAATGACATGAGAAAACAGAACCTTTGATAATTGTTTCTAATGATTTAAGTACAAGTGCAAAAGATACTTACTAGATTTAACACAAAAGCTAGAAAGTTGCCAATGAATCTTGGTGCAGGCTGCGATGGTCCTCTCCCTAGGAAAATAATCAAGATCAGATTTTAAAAAGGGTATCTTGAAGTAATAGGGAATTCAAAGGCTACACCATCACCTAGCAATATTTAAATGTAAGATCCAAAAAGATAAGAGGAATCATAAAGAACTTATAAAAAATTACCACTAGATAACTAGCAGAGATTTCAGCCTATTTCTCAAGTATGTAGCTACATAAAATTGAAGCTCCTTTTAATTATACACTCGTGAATCGTACTTCCCACTTTGAGAAACTTCATTCTACGCAAAAAAATGTTCACACTCAATAATCTTTTAGGATTCAACTTAGCATTAAAAACTAGACCTATCTAGTTAACCCCTCTTTTTTTTTTTTTTTTTTTTTTTTTTTTTTCCACACAATAAAATTACCTTGGTTTCTTGCAACTTTTGATTCTAGATTCTAGTAAATAATTGTTGTATTAGTATATTATGACAAAATAGTTTTCTTGATATTTAATAGTATTTTCATTACATGCTTTCTTGTCCATGAGTATTAAACCCTGCATGTGATTGTCTTCTAGGATTGGGACCAGGGGCAAATCCAGGGTTCGAGTTCAGCTAGGGCGAATCGCGAACATTGAACGTTTACTGTCAACGGTTAACGTTCGTGATAGCGATGTTTTTTATTAATATTTAATTAAATAATATTAAAAAATCGTACGGACTAGAACTAGAAGAACTAGATACACTACTAGAACTAGAACTAGGTACCAACTTTCATCTCAAATGAAAAAATTGTTCTATAATCTGCAAAATGTTCTAATTTATTTTTCAATCAATCATGCAATATAATTTTTTTATAAAACAAACAAACAGACTCGTGTCGAACATGGTTAGGTTGGGTCGTTCGTCGTTAACGTAAGTAGTTGTCCGAACCAAAAGTACAACCCTAGTAAATAATAGGAATTTCACCACATGACTTGGTAGATCATTTTATATTATGTAAGTGAAAGAATGTGAAGAGTGAATACAGTAAAAAAAAAAAGGGTATATTACTCATACGCACAAGAATTTGATTAATTAAACAATGAAGGGGGAAAAGTAGCAGCTAATTTTTTATGTTCATTGTCCGACCAAAAGGCCAATTTAGTAGTTCGCTGCTATTTGCTATTGGCCACACTCATAGGCAGACCCTAAGAATCTGATTTCACTTCCCACAAAACTCCAATTTTTACCTACATAGCTGTAATCTTTTGAGCTTTTCCTACTTTCTATTTTCCCATCCCTTTAATAATCAGGTAGATCTTTGATTGTACGGCGAAGCTCTTTGGGCTATTCTGTCGATTCAATTATTGGGTGTTTTGAGTTTTTGATTCTATGCAGATAAACTGTTTGTAGAAATTCAGTAAAGAATGAAATCTGGAAAGGGTCACCAAGATGAGGAAGAAGAGGAGGATGAAGAGTTTTCTCCCAGAAAAGATGCCACACCATCTACTAGTAATGCCAAAGGTACCTACAAACAACTCAATATTTTTTTTTTTTTTTTTTTAAAGGGGCGCCTTTTGGGTTTTTTTCAAGCCCAATTTACAAGGATTGTCACAATGCCTTTCTTCTCCCTTTCCTCCCTCCCCCAGACCCCCGCTCACTGCTCACTTAAACATTCCGGCGGATCTTATTTTAGGGAATTATCTAGCTATTAGTAGCTGGATCCGCCCCTAACTTGGACCAACACCATTATTAGGAATATAACCCTATTGGCCTACGACCATTGGGCCTTGTACAGCTTGACAGACATGGACTTAATATTAGTGGACATTAGCTTGATTCTCATTTTTATTTATGTATTGGAAGTAGTACTTCCCCTCTTATTCCTTTTCTTCCTTTGTCGCATTTCTTCGTCTTTAGAAGGTCAGGTCCCCCTTTCTCATGTTCTCGTGAGTTTTATTTTTATAATATGGTTGGAGAACCCAAAACCCATCAGCCTTCTCTGGTGGAGCCTGAAAACCCATTGAGGGCTGGTGTTTTGCTTTTAAAAAAAAATGTGATTTTCTCCCAGTAGGATTTTCAAACTCTACTCTCCAATTCTGTTATAACGGCTTTATCATTTGTCCATAATACTACGATTAGAGTAGTAAAATCATTATTGCTTCTGTTGGGTCATCAAATTTGTATCCTTACTCAAATTTTCCTAGAATTCTCTACGCATACAAATCGGGAAATTATACAGCTCTACAATCTCCTGGATTGGTCTTCTCCAACATATTTGCCAAACACTAAACAACTGTAGCAACATCAAAAATTGAAGCAAAAGAGAAGAGAAAAAGAAAAAAATTTCTAAAGGTACTAATAGAACAATGAAAACCTAATATGGAACCCTTAATGTGGGAAGGAAAACGATTGGTCACATAATATTTAACAATTCAATGCTAATAATAACCATATTCATATGTAGGTCAGAGATATATGATGAGTATCATTACATACCTAACTTGGCATTATCATCTGCCTTCACTGTCTCCATAACAAATGGTCGCCTTTCACCCTGGGAATAGCAAACACTTATGAGGCAAGTTTTATAGGAATTACAAAAATGCATAAAAAACATGATAAAAAAGATGCATTACACCACTAATTGTAGGAGTGATCTCAAGAAGATCATTCACCAGGCTTAGCATTTCCTTTCCACGTTCATTTCTGTCATTTCAATGGGCAAAAATGCTATAAATATTCCTTGAAAATAGAGATAAAATGGATGAGAAATTACAGGCTTAAAATCACAAGGAAAAGGCAAAAAAGGCAACAAGGATAGTGTATCCAGAAATTTGCATTGAATTACCGAACGGTGACATATTGTGGATGCTGAGTCATGCTGAGTCCAGCATACTTTGGCACACCCATGTACCCAACTACCAGATCCTGTACCAACTCAAATCACGTAAGCAACAATTGTACTGCTTACTAGTTGAAAGGTTATTTATATTAACGGGGACTCGACAAATAGATATTGCGTGCAGTAACACAAAATACTACTTGTTCTATAAGCCCAAAAAGCAAATTTAACACTTGCCAACAACTTTATGAAGGAGTTGGCGGGGGGGGGGGGGGGGGGGGGGGGGGGGGGGGGGGGGGGGAGTGAGAGAGAGAGAAGAATATCATAATGTCACAGCAAAGTACTAGATTACAGATTAAATCATCCAAGATTAAGGACTCTTAAGAATGTGATAAAAATTTAAAGGGCTTCAAATAATTTATGTTATATACCATAAAAATATATATGCCCCTGTTTGATTCCCATTTTTCCCAAAATTCATTTTTTTCTCTCTTCTTTTCAACCAAACATTTTTCAATAAAATAATATTATACGCAAATCCAAAACTTTTCCTTAATTTTTTACCACACATTCTCCATCAATCAACTATTCAAAATGCATTTTCCCCCCAAAATGAGAATCAAACAGGGCCATAGTTTCAATTTATAGGGAGATGTCAAGCTTAACACGTGCATAATTCATTTAAATAGGGGGCAACAAGACTTTAACCTGGAATCTTTGTTGCTCTGTTATCATGTTGAACCACTTGTTTCAAAAGATTAAGTTGTTAGAATAATGCTACATATATATCATTCAACACACCCTTTTTTCCATCAAAGCCTAGTACGTGCATAATTCATTTATATGGGCGGCAAGACATTTACCAAGGACATTTTTCCGTTCTGATACAATGTTGAACCACTTGATTTAAAATCTTAAACTTTTCAAGGATGTCACATGTAAATCATTTAAATACTATTTTCAACATCGTATTTATCTATACTTTGCATTTAGGTATAACTTACAAATTTATTAGAAGATTAAAAGGACATAACAACGATATTCATGTAGTAATCACTATTGTTTTGGAAAATCTCTTTCTTGTTCTTAATTCACCTACGGGTACACACATATATATATATACATGTAGAGGATATTTCTCAAAAGGAAATAATCCTATCTTACAAGGAAATAATCTAAGATTTATACACCTACCATATTCATCACATTTGCACACAGTTCATAACACTCCCCCTCAAACTTGAGCATAGAAATCAATCATGTCCAACTTGTTACAAATACAGTTTACTCGATTCCAAACTAACGCTTTAGTAAAGACATCAGCTAATTGATCCCCTGTCTTAACATGCTTAGTCGAAATCAACCCTTACTATAACTTTTCACGAACAAAATGACAGTCTTCCTCTATTTGTTTTATTCTCTCATGAAATACCGGATTAGTGGCAATGTGAATAGCTACTTGATTATCACACCACAAATTCATAGAGTGAGACTTATCGATGTCAATCTCCCCAAGTAAGTGATGTAGCCACATAAGTTCACAAGTTACTTGTGCCATAGCTCGATATTCAGATTTTGCACTTGATCGAGCTACAATACTTTGTTTCTTACTCTTCCAAGAGACCGGATTACTCCCAACGAAAGCACAATACCCTGTAGTAGAGCGCCTATCCACAGGAGAACCTGCTCAGTCAGCATCTCAGAAACCCTCAATTCTATAATGACCATGGTCTCTATAAAGAATCTCACGCCCTGGAGCTCCTTTGAGGTATTTCAATATATGGGTTATAGCATCCCAATGTGAAGTTCTAGGAGATGACATAAACCGACTATCTTGGACAAAGCAAGTACACCCAAATACTCTAGAAGCGAGAGAGAATAAAGTTTGAGGGAAATAAAATGAAATAAGTGATTTTACCATCCAAGACAGAGGAAGGCATACGATTGATTAAGTAACATACAGTAGAGACTGCATCTGCCCAAAATTCTTTTGAGATGTTCATATGAAAGAGAAGAGCCTGCGCAACTTCCAATAAATAACGATTTTTTATTTCTGCCACTCCATTTTGTTGTGGAATAACGATACATAAAGATTGATGAAGAATGTCATTTTCAGATAGAAATGACGTAAGTGTGGATGAGAAATATTCATTGGCGTATCTCTTCTTAAGATATGTACAGATGTATCAACTTGAGTTTTAATCTCAGCATAAAATGTGCAAAAAATTGAAAATAGCACTGAGTGATTTTTCATAAGATATAACCAAGTAACCCGAGAATAATCATCCACAAAGGTAACAAAATAACGAAAATCGATCTTAGATAAAATAGGACAAGGGTCCTATTAAGGGATGAAATCCCACATCGAATAATGATGAAAAACATAGACTAACTTATAAGGCTTTGAGCTACACCTCTTAACAAGGTTGCCCTTTTAAAATGGACCCCCAAGTCTTTACATGGTATCAGAGCCCATTAAGCTCTAACGAGCAATTCAATCCTTGTAAGACTTAAAAGTATGAGCATATGGATTTCAAGATTGGTCTGCTCAAACGAGCCACCATCTTGCAGGGACATGTTAAGGGATGAAATCCCACATCGAATAATGATGAAAAATATAGACTAACTGATAAGGCTTTGAGCTACTCCTCTTAACAAGGTTGACCTTTTAAGATGGACCCCCAAATCTTTACAGGTCCCAAATATTAGAATGTATTAAATTAAAAGCGGACGTAGCCCATTTATTCATTCTAGATAGATATGGTACCCTGTGGTGCTTTGCTAGTTGACACGACTCACAATCTAAATGAGACACTTCACTAAGACTAGGACATAGTTTCTTTAAAACAAGGAGAAAAGGATGACCGAAGCGACAATGGAGCTGCAGAAGAGAAGAGGTACTCGAGCATGTAGTAGGTCTTGGCACCTGTGTAGGAGAAGAGTCGAGCACATATAACCCATTGAACTTATGCCCTCTACCAATAATCTGCTTCATCCCAAGATCCTAAAAATACAATGGTTAGGAAAGAAAAGGATACTGCAATTAAGAGAGTTAGTAAATTTGACTAACAGATAAAAGATTAAAAGGAAATTGAGGTAAAAGTAAGACAAAAGACAATGGTAGAGAGTTTGTTGGATGTGCTGTCCCGCATCCGACTACAGGAGTTGTAGAATCATTAGCTAAAGTGAGACATGGTACATCAGACGAAGACTGAAATGATAAAGTATACTTGTATTCCGAGTCATATGATCTGTGGCACCGGAATCAATGACCCAATTGCGGGACGAGGTAGAAAGACACACTACAGAATTACTTGTGTTGGCTAGAGTGAAAGTGGGAGATATAACAGGCTCTTGAGGAGTGGGCTGTTGAAAAGCATAAAATTGTGTAAGGCGAGCATATTCGTCTGTTGGAATCGTAATTTGATGTAAAGATGGAAGCGTAGTCGGTGTAGGTAGAACATCCTGAGTAGCAACATTGGCAAATTTTTTCATACTAGTCTGACTTGTGTACTTTGTTGGTTTACCATTTAATTTCCAACAGTTCATTCTTACATGTCCTTGCTCTCTACAATAATAACCACCACGAGAACCACCACTAGAGATTCTATCTCGACTACCTCCCCCTCCTCCTTTGATACTGTGATTATTATTTATCTTTTAAGGTTGTGCCAACTAGAGCTACCGTCTCATTTGGTGTTACAACATGTTCCTTGTCATTGTCCTTGCATACCTGAAGGAGACAAGCATATATATCACTCAACGAAGGTAGTGCCTCACTGGTAAGTAACTGAGTACGAGCCACCTCATATTCAAGACCCAAACCTGCAAGAAAACATTGGACCACAATTTGTTCTTCTTCTTCATACATTGTCTTGTCTTCACATCATTAGTAATAGGAAACATGGCCCGTTTTTCTTCAAATGCATGTTTTACCCCAGTATAATATTGAAATAGATTTCGCCCCTTTTGCTCATCCCAATAAATCTTTAACATCAATTCTTGAACATGCGATACATCGTGTTTACTCGCATGTAAAAATTCTAGATAGTCCCACAATTATTTTACAGTATCATAATGATTAATGACAATGTCAACTGTCGGATCACAAGTATTTTGAATTTGATTAAAAAGTTTATCATCCTCCATTAGCCATTTTTTTTAATCCCAGGATTAGTATCAGATTTTAGAGGTGGATCATCAGTCAAGTGATCACCACGAACAATTCTCTTCCATTGAGCATAATTCCTACTGCCTATTAACATTCTATCTGTGATTTTTGAGGATGGGGTTATTGTGATTTCATTCACCACTTTCTCATCTCTTTCGGCCATGATTAACAGATAACCAGAAAAGACACGAAAGAAAGCAACTCAATTTAACACCAAGTCAATCCAATAATAATGCAAATCCAATAAAGAAGCAGCCCAAACAAAATAAGCCAATCCAAATAAAAGAAAACTAACCCACTAATCAAGGCCTAAAAGGATGACAGCCTAAACCCAAACAGATGAAATCCAAATCCAAACTGATGAAATCCAAACTGACCCAAGTTCGGTAGACTTCCTCGACAGCCAAGTTCCACTGGTTGCTCTCAATTGATTCGCCCACAATAGGAGAAAGATGACACGATGAAGCCAATGTGCCTCTCACACGGACTCCCATCACTGATCGCCACACACAAAGGCAGCGAGAGGCGGCTACTGTCACACTAAAGCAGACCAAACTGCTCGAACTCGACGGAACCCAAAGCAAACGATGCTCGTTGCATAGTAAGAAGACGACGTTCGTTGCGAAGCCTCTTCCGATCTTCCCTGCCAATGAATGACCCACGTAAGTGTCGGTTTTCTTCCACCAAAATTACCGACCCAAACTTTGGCCACCACTACCGAGAACAATCTACAAATTTTCAGAAACTCTCAAACCCTAGCTCTGATTTCATGTTATTTTGGAAAATCTCTTTCTTGTTCTTAATTCACCAAAGGGTATACACACACACACACACACATATATATATATAGAGAGGATATTTCTCAAAAGGAAATAATCCTATCTAACAAGGAAATAATCTAAGACTTATACACCTACCATATTCATCACGTTTGCACACAGTTCATAACAATCACTTTAAGTACAACATCAAATTAGACAAACCTAAGAATTTTATTGGATCAATAGTAATACGTTTGCTAGAGAACGACGGGGCTAAGGTTGATAAATTCTCCTCCTAATCTATTAAATAAAGGAAAACATGATACGTGATGGATAGAAGATGATGCATACCTAGAAGATGAAAATCAAGAAAACAATTCTATTTCTTGGGAAAAAATCAAGACTTTATTCATTAAAACTAGGAATCCATCCATTTCGCACAAGCAAAGTTCCCCATCGATTACTGATGTTGACATGCTAATTTATAAGAAGCATAAAAATGATTGCTTTTTTCCAGTCCACAAAGTTCCCTTTATCATTATATAAGTAAGAACATATGATTATACACCAAAAAATATTAAATACAACAATATATCAGAAAAAGAACAGGTGGTGAGGTTGGAGGAGTCGATGAGGGTTCCCGAGAAGGAATTGGTGACAGGACAGGGACTGTCTTGGGTCGGGAAAGAACGGGTGAGGATAAAGGGGAAAGCTTCCGAGGATAGGAAAAAGTTGGTAACTCAGACTTTAGTTGGCGATTGAAAAAAAAAAGGATTATAAGGATGATAGAATAGTGATAAGGCAGGAAAGGGTGGTGGCAGGGAAATGACGTTGGGATGGGTTATTTTCAGTAATTGTTTCATTTGTTTGGGATAGGACATTTCCATAAAATAACTAAAATTATTTTTTCACCAAACATTTCAAGGAGCTTCATAATTACACATAAAATTTTGACAGCTTACATGAAGCAAAGAAAATGATATGAGCTTGAAATATTCCAAGTTCGAAGATAATAAAGAAATAGAAGTGCCTAGGAGAAATTAAATTTAGAAAAAACATACACACTACACCACCACCCTCCTTTCTCTCTTCTCTCTAACTAAAATGCACATGCAACAAACTACACTACATGCTCAATCAAAAAGAAAATATACACAAAGTTGGTATGTCATTTGGAAATATTGTACGAAAGGAGAGGTGTATGAAGAATGAAACTTGAACATTTCCATTGATTTGCAAAATGGAGAAATCAGTTTTGATAATCAATGACATTAAATCATGGTGGAAACCCAACTTTCTCGCGATACATTAGCATAATCTTTGCGTAATATGATATTCTTTTCACAGGTTTTCTTTTTGCCAAAATGTCAGGTTTTCTATTTATGAAGCATGATTCTTTTTCTCGTCTTTTAGGTAATCAAATTATCATGAACTATAGAACTTGAACCATGCTCCTATTTTCTGCCCTAGCTTGCGATGAATTGTACAACCTCATATAATCTAAATATTAGACCAAACCAAATATATTTCTTAAATTCTGACCACAATCGGAGAAAAAGGAATGACCAAGATGCAAAAGAACCGAGTAATTGCATAAAATGAACTGAAATTCAAATGTTCAACAAAGTTATCAAAAGGATAAAAATCAAATAATGCTACAATAGTTTTGAGCAAAACTTGAAATTCAAGTAATGTCACTTAACAGATTCATATGACATGTCTGAAGTTGTGTTCTATCCTTAATCATGACTCACAAAATATATTGAATCTTGTGGTTATTTAGCAAAAACTCACCGCCAATGCATTCGTGTAGTCAAAACAGCTGCAACACGAGAAAAGTTCACAAATTACCAAAGCATAAATAGAAAAAAGAAAATTAAAATGGAAGACATCAACTAAACACAAATCTTTGTTGAACCAATTTATAATACATTTAAATAATAAAATTTAATGCCACCAATAACAATGGCAGTGGGTAATGACAGCAACTCAATAAATCCATCAGTTGAACTTACATCCTAAAAGAATCAATAGTAGAGAACATAAGACTCTTCAGTAGAGAATTGTATCATTAATATAGCTTTCATCTATTCTTGCAGTTAAAAAGATATCATTTTCTTAAGTTCACCCAGATTGATTACTTTTTATATCTGATGTAGTGTCAAGGCCATGAGGCAAAGGAAAAGTACTAAACAGATAACTAGTTTAAATATTTACTAAAACATGCAGGTCTCTCTATGATTGAAATAACCAGACATACGTCTTTTCCATCAAAGAACTGTTAAGATTTTAACACAACAGCACCATCATGCTTCAGTTACTTCATATCATATTAGAAATTATTAAGGGTGTGTTCGGTAGAGATTAAAATCATATTAAAATTGAAAAACTAGCCGTTATTGTTGACTTTTTATTGACGAGTTCAATAACGGTCATATTTTCAATTTTAATTGCTACCAAACGGGCTCTAAGTAAAAGAAATTGAGACAGAAATACTGTGAAACAGAAAATTTCTATAAATCTTATGTCCTTGGAATTACAAAGTGAAAGAACTGTAAGACCCAATTTGCAGATTTCAAATAACCATCCTATAAAATGTCAAATATAGAGTTGGATTTCCATAACTGCGTTTGAAAAGCATAAGAAAATAAATTCCTTATTTTCATTGAAATGGGCCAAATATAGAAAATGATTTTATAAGAAGTTGAGAGAATGATTATTTCGGATGATTAATAAATCAGAAAATGATCCTCTTTAAATAGAGGAGAATTTCTGTTAGATTTATGTTTTGTATTGACAATTCTGTGATCAAAAGGACCAACTTGAACAATTATAAAAGTTGAAGGTCTTAATTGTAAAGTTTCATAGTTGGTAGGTTAGAATAGGGTTTGGGGTTCATTATTGGAACAAGAAGGATTTATGTCGGATTTTCACTAGCTATGCGCCGGACTTGTGCTCGAGCGGATGCAACAATACATTGATTGCTCGACCTTCGCCCAACCGTCGCTCGAGCGACGGACCCTTCACTCGAGTGAAACAGCTCCTCGCTTGAGTGACAGTGTTTTATGGTCAAACGTAATTTTCGATTTTTGAGATTTTTACTTGAACCACATTACCTAAAACGTCCAACATATAAATAGAGGCGCCTCGTTATTTCTGAACTAAAGATTGAACATTGCATTCATTGAGAGAATACATTAAAAAATATTAGATCTAGTTCAATTCACCTTTGTGATTTGCATCAAACCTTGTGAAAACATCAAACACCAAGGAACAATCTTCGCTTGATTCTTTCAAGAAATTGAAGTTCAAAGAAGATTATTGAAGAACGAGGAGTTTTTTTCAAGATCTGCAGGAGATAAACGTTCTTGAATAGTCAAGAGTGGAATTCGGGTGCTCATTCCAAGAGGACTGTTTTACATGAAGAGCCACGATTGGTGTTAGTGTGCACATTCCAGGAGGGCTGCTTCAAACTTCAGACAAGAAATCAGAATGTTTGTGTCGTCAACTTTGCTGTGGTCTGTAAGTTTATAACTACGTTTATAGTGGATTTTTGATTGGCAAAGCGCCCAGAGTTTTTTCCACGTTGGGTTTCTCCGTGGAACAATTCTCGTGTTATTTACTGCTTTGATTGATTGTGGTATTTCAACTTAGGAGAAATTGAACTAATTGATTAATCACCTAGACATAATTAACTTGTGACTTGTTGCATGTTAATTAATATTTAAATTCCGCATTTACACCTAATCACCCCCTTCTAGGTATAGTTGGGTCGAACTGTGTGTTTTTCAAGTGGTATCAAAGCCTGATTTCGTGTCTTGGCTCATTCTTTTAGTCTAGATGAATCAATCATTGTTTGGTTCTACTTATCCTAATTACAATAAATTAAGTGTTTTAAGTGAATTACCTAGTGGTAAGAATGATAGGAACTACATGGCATGTGTTGCTAAAATTAAGTATGAATCTAATCATGAGAGTAATACCTGTGAGAAAGAGTCTGAAACTGAGAGAGACCCTCGTGAGGGATATCAAGAGCTGTTTGAGGAAAGTCTTAAAATTAAGAAGGTCAATATATCATTGTTAAAGAAAGTGGATGAACTTGAGAGAATGAAAGAGAGACTGGCCATTGAACTTCAGGTCTCGTCCAAAAATGTGAGTGAGTTGAAGTGTATAAATGAGAGATTGGAAGAAAGGATAAAGATCCTCACTAATGAAGTAGAAAAATCCAACACTCACTTCCAAGCCATCTTTAGTGGAACTAGAAAACTTGATAGCATGCTAGGAATGAATAAGTCTATAGGAGATGGAAGAGGTCTAGTACATGTTAAGAACAAGAATCATGTTACCAGTACTTCCAATGGGTGCCTTAGAACAAAAGATCTCTAGAAATCCTAGAACTATTGTTTCTAAAAATCAACATCTATCTCGTGATTTTGTGCCGAGGTTTATCCCTACCTGTCACCACTGCGGTGTTTTGGGACACATTAGGCCTAGGTGTCATAAGTTTGTGAGTAGGAATAGAGGTCGTGACATCCCTACTCAGGTTATCTCCTTGTCCAATTAGGTTAGTCATCTAACTGAGATGTTGATCAAGCTGACCAAGTTCAAGTCCACTCCTAGGAAGATTTGGGTTAGAAAATGTGATGTTAAGCAAAATGAAGAGTTGAATTGTAGTGTTGCCCATGTCGCTCTTAAAGCTCAAAATAATTTGATGTGGTATCTTGATAGTGCGTGTTCTAGGCATATGTGTGGCAATAAGACCATTTTTTCCTCCTTTGAAGAAGGAAATGGTGGTGTTGTTACCTTTGGGGACGGGGTTACCGCACCTATTCATGGTAAAGGTACCATCAATATACCTGGTCTCCCCTCTATAGCAAATGTTCTTTATGTAGAAGGTTTGAAATATAATTTGTTAAGCATTAGTCAAATATGTGATGGAGATTTTGAGGTGAGTTTTGTCCACGGTAGATATACTGTGTATGACCCTTTAGGTGGTGTTGTTCTAGAAGGTGTTAGAACTGCAAATAACTGCTATGGAGTCCTTTCTAACTCCAACTATTTGTGTAGCAGTGCAAAAATCGATGTTACTGAACTTTGGCATAAAAAACTGGGTCATTTGAACTATAGAACTTTGACTAAACTTGCTAAAAATGAATGGGTTGATGGGTTACCTAAAATTGTTCAGAGTGAGAATAGTGTGTGTGGTCCATGTCAACAAGGTAAACAACTCAGGGTTAATCATAAACAAACATCTAAGATCTTGACAGAAAGGCCCTTAGAACTACTACACATGGATTTAATGAGACCAACTAGGACGGAGAGTCTAGGAGGTAAGAAATATATCTTAATTGTGGCAGATGATTTCTCTAAATACACATAGATTAATTTGCTGAGAGAAAAATCTGAGGCTCCAAATTGTTTTAAATCCTTGTGTAAGAAACTCTACAATGAACAAAATCTCGCTAGGGTTTGAAGTGATCATGGGAAAGAGTTTGAAAACTCCAACCATGACGATTTCTGTTTGGAGAACGCGATTTAGCATAAGTTCTCCTCTCCTATTACTCCACAACAAAATGGAGTTGTTGAAAGGAAGAATCGTGTCCTTTAAGAAATGGCTAGAGCTATGCTACATGGCAAGAATCTAGCGTTACACTTCTGGGGTGAAGCTATCAATACATCATGTCATATAGTGAACCGAGTGTATCTTAGACCCAAAACTGATAAAGCCCCATATGAGATCTGGAAGGGTAGAAAGCCTACTGTGAAATACTTTTGTGTGTTTGGTAGTAAGTGCTACATTTTGAGAGACAGGGAGAACTTGGGAAAATTTGATTCAAAAAGTGATGAGGGAATATTCTCAGGGTATTCTAGGAACCGTCGTGCCTATAGGGTACACAATTCTCGTACCCATGTGATCATGGAATCTATAAATGTTGTGATTGATGATGCTGGTTGTGAGGGAAGAGGGTGAGAAAATTTTTGATGAGTTGGATACTAGTGTTGACCCTGTAAGCGGTAAATGAACCTAAAGAACTACCTATCCTGAATCCCCTCACTCCCATAAGAGTTTGGATGTGTCTGAGTCATCTAGTGACGATAATAATCCTCCTAAAGAACCATCTTCTAGACTGAGGAGTTCTTTTCAAGGAAGATTATTGAAAATGAGGAGTTCTTTTCAAGATCCGCAGGAGATAAACGTTCGTAAAGAGTCAGGAGTGGAGTTCGTGTGTTCATTCCAAGAAGACTGCTTCACATGAAGAGCCACGATTGGTGTTATCGTGCACATTTTAGGAGGGCTGCTTCAAACTTCAGACAGGAAATCAAAAAGCTTGTGTCGTCAACTTTGCTGTGGTCTATAAGTTTATAACTACGTTTATAGTGGATTTTTTATTGGCAAAGTGTCCGGAGTTTTTCCCACGTTGGGTTTCTAAATGAACAATTCTCGTGTTATTTACTGCTTTGATTGATTGTGATATTTCAACTTAGGAGAAATTGAACTGATTAATTAATCATCTAGACATAATTAACTTGTGACTTGTTGCATGTTAATTAATATTTAAATTCTGCATTTACACCTAATCACCCTCCCTTCTAGGTGTAGTTGGGTCGAACGGTGTGTTTTTCAATTTCAACAATTAAGAGCAATCTGGTCCCTACAAGTCAGTAATAATCCCACGGAATAAAGGATTTAAATTAACATAAATACAACCTGATTCTACTCCTAAAACACCTCAATCAAATCAGTAATTAATTTACAAACAGCTAATATACAACATATTTCAACAGATTTACTACAGAATATAGAGTTTTTTGTCACATACAAAACAAGCTGTTAATGAAATCTAGATAGCAAGAAAGGAATGAAACTAGGAATTACCTGTAGCAAGAAGGAGCTATGACATCAGTTAACTCATTTGCTGGTAAACAGAAATAGGGAACCTGCTTTAGTAAAATACAAAGTTGGATCAAGCAGCGTGATAACAAGAATCAAAACCACGTCAAAAGCTGAGGCTATGTTACCTCTTCAATATGGCCGTCTAGATGCTTCAATTGAACCTGTCCAAGGATGATACAAAGAAGATCATAGAAGACTCGGATTTTATATCAAGTCTGAGCAATTTATTGACGGTAGATTCTGATAGGGACCTTATATGAAGAATCTGAATTGTGTACTAGAGGAATGATAAACACAGTAGAACTCAAATTCTAGAAATTGAGAACTGTAAATTGAATTGCTATTTTATTGAATTAAACGTAAAAACAGACACAGAACAACCCGGAGCATTCGAGAGGCTCGGACTCTCCTACTTGACTCACAACTAATCAATTGCGTGCCTATCTAATTCCCCTCCCCCCTTATTTATAGAGTTTCCCTCTAACCGACTAAGAGGACTAATGAACATTCTAGAATATGGCATAACAAACTTGAATTAATAACTTGGGGATCTATCATTACTTGCCCCCAAAATTCACCTTGTCCTCAAGGTGGAAGTCGTGGTTTGCTCACTTCATCATACGCCCACACCATTTCCTTTGCAACGCCCGTCACGATCAGATTACGGAAATGATAATTCAACCCAAAAATGTTGGTAGACCCATTGACCACTAGTAGTATTTTATCCATTAAAATCCCATAACCGGTTGCACCACATTGAGGGTTTTCCAAAACCTGAATCTAGAAAAGTGAAATACAATGGTGAGCAAACCCACCACTGATAAAAATCTGAACATCCTCTTGTTGTGTAATCCGCCCTTTTATAGTCTTTTGCACTGATAATTCAACTTTCGAATTAATTAAAAATCCCAGCATATCACCAACCTCCGCACTGTTGTCAATGTTAAAACTCGTTGTGCTTTTGTCGCCACCGACCCATCCAATTATGTCTTCTTCTCCAGTCTCGTATCTTTCTTTTCTTTTGGTTTCTGATTGCAATAAATTGTAATTAATCGGGCTTGAAATTGGGATAACCCGATAAGTTCAAATTTTGTAATTAGTGATTGGGTCATTTAACTTTAGGGGTACTTTTAAGTTTAGCACAGTCAAACTTTCAAAGATGGCCAAAAGATAAAAAGACAATATTACCCTTAATAAAATGAATTGAATATTGCAGAATATATCCTATCTTTTAAAATCGGTTTACAACCTAGTTTTTATTTTCTATCTTGAATTTCAAAATATAAATCCAATCTTCGATCTAATAAATTAGAATAATCTATAATATATTGTTCATATTTTTCTTTAAGTTTATTATATTCTTCTGATAATGTATTAATATTTTCTAATTGAGAAGTAATATTATTTATTTTATCTAACAGTTTTTCTAATAAATTAGCTAATCCTTCAATAGTATATCCAGGCATCAAACAACAAATGACCCCGTAATGTTAGCATTTTAGACTTCTAATAACCGGTAATTAAAACATCATAAATAGCAAAAAAACAATTTCCCGTCAGCAAATTTAACATAACTACAAAGATCTTACATATTAGAGCAGAAGGTAAAAGCAGATTAATATCAACGAGATTTCCCTCGAGCTTGCACCCAATGTTTGTATACTCAGATGTTAAGTGATCGGTGTTATTTGAATTTAAGAAAGTGGGTTATGGTCCAACACGACTTCCGCACACTCACTGTTTTCTCTCTGATTCTTTTGCATATCTCACAATGGATCTCACGGAATCACAGTTTTCCTTTCAACTCCTTGTTAAAACATCACCACGAATGGTAACATGGTTCAAATGGCTTTCTCTAACAACGCCAAAAACGGTAACACATCAACGAGAAATGCACAAACCATCAAGGTTTTCACCGTTGGAGTATAAGTAAAATAAGAGTTTTCGAGAAAATAATAAGGATAAAAAAGAAATGTTTTGAAACAACTTTGATTTCATAAACACATCACACTAATATCTCTTACATAAGGTACACATACATATTTCGGCTACACTTCTTGGTACTTTCTCTAAGGAAATTAGAACTCCATAGAGATTACCCGCAACTCCTTACTGAAGAAATACTGAAAATATTACAAGATATAGAAAACTAGGTAGAGAGATATCTTTTGCTTAAGACTTGGACCCTTCTTTTGAGAATTCGTCTTCAATTTATAGACTTCAAAAAGCTTCTACAGTTATTCTTCATTATTGTTGCTTTAATTGTGTAGGGTCTTGAGAATAAAGTTCTTTTGTTTGGATCATTTAAGAATCTTACTGTGGCATAAAGTTCTTTTGTCATAATATAAAAATTATTGGGGTAAACTCACAGTTTTTCTTTACCAGAATATTTCTGATAAAGTAGTGATAAAGGGGTTCCTTCTACTTTTTCATATGTGACTCAAACCACTCATCCGAAAATTCATCTGGATCTAGAGAAATTGGTGAGATGTCACCTTCAGTGCAACAGCATTCGCACTTATGTTTTGGATAACGCCAAAATTGTTTACACAGTTCCTCTCTTGTCTTCTGTGTTCCACTAACTAGTCCTTCAAAGATATGATCACTCAATATGTCAAGATAGTGCCAATCTTCTTGTTTAGTGGGTGCCACAGCTTTACTGTAGATCATGTGATCTTGTGACTCGTACACCCATATGTTTTGTGTTTCTTCAATAATTTTTTTGATATGCTCAAACTGCTCCTTGTACCCCTTGGCTCTACGAAAAGTTATCATCTTGATTATATCTTCTGGTGTGGATTCAATAACTTCACTCGTTTCAGGCTGAAGATGTTTGGTAGTAGTAGCCATTCTGATGACATGGCTTGCTGGAAGCATCCTATTTTCTTCATCATCCCATTCAGGACTTGTAGTGAAAAATCTGATATAAATGTTCTTATGTTTAAGAACTTGACAATATCTTTCAATAGCACGGACTACATCTTTTGGTAGTATAGAAATTTCTTTTAAAGATTCTGATGGGTAAATACAGAGTATATTTCCCATTTCATACAGAGCACAAACCTAATAAGCTGGAGCTCCTGGATAGATATTAACTTCGTTAAATGTTCCATACGTTAAAGTTTTCATCCATCCTCCAATACTAGTATACTAGCAGCAGGCCAGATTGAACAATACGTATGCCAGAATAAAATCGTTTTTATTTTTGACATCCATAACACCAGGAGTGTTACAGGCCTTGATAATATTTGAGCGATTAAGCTCTGATATAGAGATACTTTCCTTCGTAAGTTTTTTCTCCTGTGAGGGAGACGAAGTAGTATACTCTTTGACAAATAGTTTATGAAACTTTAATGCTTCTTGTTCAATATTGGCGTTAGAGCCTTCAGATTTATTGGCACTAGGGCCTTCAGATAATACAGCCTTGTTGGCCTTTTCCGATATTGGCTTAGCAATAGCCATCTCATCATCGCTATCTTGGATTCTATTGCAGCGACTTTCACACTCATCTCGAATTTCAATGTTTCCAGTTCCTTCTTGATTTGCTCCATTCCTGGTTAAGAAATCTGGAATAAAATTGTCTTTCCCTTTAATATGGACAATATCAAAATTAAATGGCGCAAACCACATTTGCATTCTAATAAGTGGCCTTTCAGCTGCACTTGTTCCAAATTTATTAGTTAACAATGATTTTACCTGAGTATTATCCGTTCTAATAAGAAACTTTTTAGGTAACAAATAAGGTTCAAATTTTGCTACTCCTTTCTTGACAGCTAAACATTCTTTTCGATTAATATCATATCTAGTTTCCGCATCCTTAAAAGCACCTGAAGTATAAGCAACAAGCTCTTCCGGGCATTTACATAATGGATTACAAAGAAATTCTCTATGATTCTCTTTTCTTTTGAGGATTGCTCCCCAGTGTAATAGAGATGCATCAGTTTTTAAAATAAAGAAATCATCATCATTAGGAATATTTAATTCGGGTAGATTTTCACATACTTTCTTTATTTTGTTTATCATTTCGATATCTTCTTCTATCCATTCCCAATCAACACCTTTTCTAAGTTTTTTGGTAAAGTGGACTTTGTATTTAGAGCAATTTTTGATAAACTTTTCAGAATAATTTAATAATCCAATAAAGTTTTGCAGCTCTTTTTTATCTTTAATTACTTCTGGAAATTCGATAATCTTCTTACCAATATGAGGTTGTTGAAGTATTTTTTCTTCTGTAAAAATATATCCTAAGAATTCGATTTCAGTTTTAGCTATTTCTGCTTTTCTTTCAGATAGGGTTAAACCATATTTTTTGGCAATATAATTAAACTTCTTAAGATGTTCGATATGTTCTTTTAGATTTTTACTATGGATAAGGATATCATCTACATAAGCAATGCAGAAAGTTTGTATTGGTCTGATGATCTTATTCATTCTTTGTTGAAATATTGCTGGAGCATTCATTAATCCAAATGGTATAACATTCCACTCGAATTGTCCTAATGGATTAGGGGTTGTAAAACTAGTTAAAGGTTTAGATGCTTCATCTAGTTTTATTTGCCAATATCCCGATTTACAATCAAATTTAGAGTATATTTTACTTCCTTGTATTTGTTTTATTAACAAATCTTTTATTGATAATTTATAGCTATTAGGTATAGTTTTAGAATTTAGGTCTCTATAATCAATTACCATTCTAGCTTTTCCTCTTTTAATTTCATTATGGTTTCTTACCATAAATGCAGGACTATTATATGGACTAGTTGATTCTCTTATCACTCTTAATTCTAAGAGTTCTTTAATTTGTATTTTAAATTCTTTTTTATCTTCTTCGCTATATGAAAATTGTTTTCCAGATATCTTAGTATCTGGACTTTTTAGTTCAATAGTTGCAATAGGTTTATCTTTGTCCCAATTGGCTAAGGGATGTTCATGATAACATTCTTTTAATTCTAGTTTAATTTTTTCTAACTCTTCTTCTAAATTGTCAATTCTTAATACAGGAATTTTTTGTTTATGACTGATTTCGGTATAACATTCACCACGATTACCTGCAGAACTCTGATGTCTAGGCTTATGGTGTATTGGTTGATGTGCAATTCCAATGGTGTATTCGGGAGATTCATCCACTAAGATTTGTAATGCTTTATTTTTTACTTCAGTTAACTGTTGAGAATTACCACCATTTATTTGTTTTATATCTTCACTTAGAGATTTAAATTTAATACTTAAATTTATCGCTAACTCTTGTAATTTAATTCTATTAGTATTAGTTAAAATAACGACATTCTGTAATTCTTCTAAAATTAGTTTATCTTTTCTATCCATTCTAGAAAATATTTCTAAAGTTCTAAAAATTTTCTTCAGGTTCGTTAGTAGGCTCTGATACCAATTTTGTGAAAAGGCGAAAGCGTTAATATAGATCAAAAATAGTTTGAGGACTAAATTGAAAATATTTTATAATAAGATGACAATGGGTGCAATTTTTATATTTAGGGGTATTTTAGGTAGTCAGTAATGAAAAATTTGGTCAATGGCTATTTTGGAAAAGTAAATGGGTTAATCGGCTATTTGCCACCTATTCCTCTTTAACTTTATGGTATTGAGGCCCATTTCTCTCTTGGGCTTGATTAAATGAAACCCTGTGATCTTCCTGTTGGGTAAGCTTCTTCTCACAGTCCAAATCCAATAATTTCCCTTCATTGCTCTTCTCCTGCACCAGTGATTTCCCAGAGATTTCTTCCAAATCCTGCTCCGACTCTTCTCCGGCGTTGGCGACAGCAACATAACCTCCCCCAAATTCAGCAGTCGATATCTCCCGGTATACCATACTCCTGTGCTTTCCCGTCAGCAATTTTTCACCACTGGAAAGCTCATTCATGCGAAATCGAGCCAACATCAATCTCTTCAATTCATCCCATGTTCGCACCGGTCGTAGTTGATCTACCTCCCGAAACCATTTCCATGTTTCCCAATCGAAACATGATGTTGCCGCTTCTATTTTCTCTGCCTCCAGTAATTGGTTTCTGGAGAAAATCTTCTCCGCCCTAGAGATCCACCACTCGGTATTATCGCCGTAGAAGATGGAGATTATGAGTCGCCCTTGTGAATCCAATCCTAACTCCTTTTCTCGGTCTCTCTCTTCCAGTTGCCTTATCATCTTTTCCAATTGATTCAATATTGAGCCGCAATTCTCTTTCATTTCCTTGCTGAAATTTGTTGCCATTGCCCTAAGATCGTTGCTCTATACCAATTTGATACGAACCTGATCTGAAGAATCTGAATTGTGTACTAGAGGAATGATAAACACAGTAGAACTCAAATTCTGGAAATTGAGAACTGTAAATTGAATTGCTATTTTATTGAATTAAACGTAAAAACAGACACGGAACAACCCGGCGCATTCAAGAGGCTCGGACTCTCCTACTTGACTCACAACTAATCAATTGCGTGCCTATCTAATTCCCCTCCTCCCTTATTTATAGAGTTTCCCTCTAACCGACTAAGAGGACTAATGAACATTCTAGAATATGGCATAACAAACTTGAATTAATAACTTGGGGATCTATCAGATTCCTCCAGCAGAATCATATGCAATGATTGCAAAAATATTAGGATATATATAACTCGAATGAATGACTACACGCCTCTCTTGTCAAATTTATAGCAATTAAAATGAGCATATAATCAAGTACTTCATGCATTGGAAAGGTAACGATTGCTGCTCAATTTGCACCTGATTTGGCCAAAACAATTTAAAATTTACAAAAATACATCAAAATGTCAAACTTCGTGCCTTCTCTGCTCACACTGATAAGAATGTAACAATTAAAACCTCAAGATAAACTGAATGGTCAAGACTGCTACAGCACGAAACATGTATCAGTCACCAATTGCTGGATCTGGATTCAAGTATATTTCAGTTCAAGCATTCCATGGAATATATAAGTAAACCTGTACCACCAATATTGAAGGAGGAAATTATTTAGAACGAATACAATTTCATCTTATTTGCATAACATTCGGGTCCGTCCAGGCCGAGCCATAGAGCTTTACACTGTCTTCTTTGCCTAATTTATAAATCCAGCATCGAATAAATGGTCCCAATGTCCATACTTCTGGTTGGCTGATGGTTCTATAAACAACATAAAAGCAACAGGCAGACTAAAGACTTCCCATCTTCTCCTTAGAATTAAATTATAATGATGATCACCAATATAGAACGGATTTCTCCGTCAAGTAAGGAGTTATCGATCAAACATATATCAGGTGTATTAAATCTATCTTATCTACTATCCTTCCTATAAGAATAACAAAGGTAGATGTTTTGCTTCCTATACATATACACAGATACTTGTGTCCTTGAACATCATGCACGTGAGAATAAAAATTATAGAAGCCAAACCTTGTAATCTTGCATAAATTCATAATGCAGAACAGTTTCTGGTTCATTACTAGCTGCCTTCAGAAACTTATCTAAGCCTTCTCGTGTTCCATTATCCACTGTAGAGAAGAACAGTCCATAGGTTTATCTAGAGTGCAAATGCAGGGGATTTAAGTAATATACATATAAAAGTCAAACATTGAACACACACAGCGCCCCTCTGTTAACAATTTAATGAGAACAAACGAAAACATGTGTATCATATTGTTGAAAGCTGCAACTTGTAGGACTAGAAAATTGGAGTCTAGAGTAACAATGAGATCACAGGGTAAAAACTATGAGGGTCAATCACAATATTGTGGGAAAATAATATATATTATTTAGTTTCCTATTTAGTTGTAAAATAATATAAATCCTAGGACTCTAAATCCCTGATTTTGTGGGAATAGGAAAAGTATGATCCTGTGGGGATATTTTTTTTTCCCCCTTTAAGCTAGTTGACCTAGGTTGGTATCTAGCCTATAAAGGCCCCTATTATGTGACTGAATGATGATTTACACAAATTTATTCTCATTTAACCACATGGTATCAGAGCCGTAAGACTTATAAGTTTCTGGGAAGAATTTTTTTTGTTGATCTGATTACTGGCCTTTATTGCATTTGCTTGTAGTTTTTTTTTTTTTTTTTTCTAATCCCTAGCAGCCTTCACTACTGGTGAATTCTGCTTCATGCGATCTACCTTAATTGCCTAGAGATCGTGTTTTTTTTTTTTTTTTTTTTTTTTTGGGAGGATGTCAGAGGTTGTAGAGATGACTGCTACTGTCTACAGCACAATCGGAGAAGATTGTTCAATCCCAACAACATGGGAATTGCAAAATATCCAGTCTGCATATAGGCTGAATGGAAAAAAAAATTACCTTAAATGGTCTCAACTTGTTCGCACGTACTAAAAGGAAAAGGGAAGATCAACCGTCTCACGGGTATGAGGTTGAAACCAGAAGATTCCCGGTTTGGAGCTTAGGATGAAGAGGATTCCATGATTATGGTGTGGCTATGGAACTCTATGACTCCTGAAATTAGTGATACATGTATGTTCTTGGCTACTGCTAAGGATATCTGGGACACAATTCAACAGACGTATTCTAAAGCTAGAGACGTGGCTCAAGTATATGAAGTCAAGGTGAAGACAATTGCTGCAATATAGGGAAGTAAAAACAATTATTGAATATGCCAATCAATTGAAATCTTTGTGGCAAGAACTTGATTATTATATGGTGATACAAATCAAATGTCCTGAAGATGCAGCTGTTATAAAGGACTTTATAGAGTAAGATAGTCTATGATTTTCTTGTTGGACTTAATCTACAATTTGACCAACTGAGAATCCAGATTCTTAGCAAGCAGGAAGTTCTGTGTTTTAATGAGGTGGTAGCATTGATTCGAGGTGAAAAAAGCAGAAGAGGCCTGATGCTTGAACCATAGAGCGTGGATAGCTCTGTCATGGTGGCTAACGATGGCAATAATTCAACCATGAATGTAGAAAGAGCACCAGTTGTTGAAAATGGAAGGCCTGGCCAACCAAAAGCTCGGAACCGTGATTACAAGGTAGCTTGTAGTGCAATTATTGTAAGAAGGCACGTCACACTCGTGAACGATGATGGAAACTTCATAGAAACCCTCCAAGCCGAGAGTGGGGATAGAAAAGAGAACAATCAAGGAACAATGGACAGGCCCATGTTGCTGCGATGCAGCAGAATGAAACAGCACCACAGGAGTTAGGCGCTCTCAACCAAGAAGAGGTCGAGAGGGTGAGATCTCTCATTGGAAACCTTGACAAAACCTTTAGGTACTTTCTTTTGTTTCAGAGTTTTTTTCATCCAATTAAGAGAAAGTTTGGCTTCATCATCGCCGCCTTGGACATCCATCATATAGAGTCATTAGAATTTTGTTTCCTTCTTTATTTAAAGGTCTAGAGGTTGAAAATTTTCATTGTGAAGTGTGCGAACTCGCTAAACACAAACGTGTATCTTTTCCAATTAGTAATAAAAAAAAGTTCTATTCCTTTTTATCTTATTCACAATGATATTTGGGGTCCAACTACTATTCCTAATGTTTCTGGGGCAAGATGGTTTGTTTCATTCATTGATGATTGTACTCGTGTTACTTGGATATTTTGCTCAAACAAAAATTTGATGTTAGTACTGTTCTCCCAAATTGTTGTTCCATGATTAAAAATCAATTTGGGGTCAATATCAAAAGGTTTAGGTGAGATATTGCTAGGAATTATTTCAATCAAGTCCTATCTCTATATTTTCAGAAGGAAGGGGTAGTACATGAGTCATCTTTTGTTAGTACCCCACAACAAAATGAAGTAGTAGAAAGAAAAAATGGTCACCTTCTTGAATCAACCCGCGCTTCCATGTTCCAGAAAAATGTGCCTAAATCCTTTTAGGGGAAAGTAGTTCTTACAGCCATACATCTTATAAATCGTTTGCCTTCCAGAGTCTTGGGATTCAAGAGTCCAATGGAAATACTCTCAACATTCTATCCTAACCTACACACTACAAATAATCTTGTCCCTAGGATATTTAGGTACATGTCATTTGTCCATATCCATAGTCAAAATAGGGGGAAGTTGGATCCGAGGGCGTTAAAATGCGTCTTTGTGGGATATTCTTCGATTAAGAAAGGGTATAAATGTTACTACCCTCCATCAAAGAAATTCTATGTCTTAGTGGATGTTACTTTCAATGAACAAGAGTCATATTTCACCACTCCTTATCTTCAAAGGGGGAATTCAATAGTAGAAGATAAGGATCAGTTTTTCCTTGATTTACCGTCGTTTTCCGAGTCTAAATCAGTTTCAGTTTCCTCATCTTGTTCCATTGTGCCGAATCCTATGTCTGAACCCGCACCCAAAATCCCCAAGAAAAAATAGACCCCGCTCTTGAGAATATGAGATTTGGCAAGGGCGAGGTGTTTTCGAGGAAGAAGATGGTTGTCCCTGAATCTGTACAAGTTTGAGAGTTCAACCCAGATCCTAAGAATGAGGTAACAATTTCTAATCCTTCATTGCAAGCTGAAATTGAATCTCATGTGAGCAATAAGAACCAGGACCTTTCCAATCTTTCCATTGCTGTTAGGAAAGGAACTAGAGAGTGCACAAATCGACCTTTATATCCTCTTGCACATTTCTCGTCTTTTAAAAAAATTTCACCATCTTATAGATACTTCATTGTTAGCTTAAACACCATTTCCATTCCTACCACCTTATCCGAGGCTTTATCCAATGAGAAATGGAAACAAGCCATGAATGTGGAGATGGAGGCGATTGAAAAAATATAAAACTTAGGAATTGGTAAAGTTGCCGGCAGAAAAGAAATCAGTGGGTATAAATGGGTTTATACAATGAAGTATGGAGCACATGAATCAATACAAAGATACAAGGCAAGGTTGATGGCAAAGGGTTAGACTCAAACCTATGGATTTGATTACCTGGAGACTTTTGCTCCGGTTGCAAAGATGAAAACTATTAGAATCTTGTTGTCATTAGCAGCTAATTATGGTTGGGAATTGCAGCAGTTTGATGTCAAGAATGCAGTTTTCCATGGAGAACTAGAGGCAGAAATTTATATGGAGGTTCCTCCAGGTTATGGGAATAATTTGGCTACTCATATTGTGTGTAAGTTGAAGAAAGCCTTGTATGGACTTAAGCAATCACCACGGGCATGGTTTGGAAGATTTGCGAGAGTTATGATGGCCACAGAATATAGACAAAGCCAAGGAGATCATACACTGTTCATTAAACATTCACCTTCAGGGGGAGTCACAATTCTCTTGGTATATGTCGATGATATAATAGTGACACAGGATGATGATAAGGAGAGACAATTTCTAAGTCAGTGCTTGGCTAAAGAGTTTGAGATCAAAGTGTTAGGGAGGTCAAAATACTTTCTTGGGATTAAGGTGGTTCACTCGAGGCAGGGCATTTTTATCTCCCAACAGAAGTATGTTACTGATCTCCTCAAAGAAACAGGTAAGACAGCATGTGACCAGCAAGTACTCCAATAGACCCGAATCTTAGACTTGGAAAGGCACAAAATGCTGCAATAGACAGAAATGTACCAACTTCTTGTAGGAAGACTCATTTATGTTTCTCACACACGATCGGATATAGCGTA
This sequence comes from Osmanthus fragrans, assembly GCA_019395295.1. Lineage (NCBI taxonomy): Eukaryota > Viridiplantae > Streptophyta > Magnoliopsida > Lamiales > Oleaceae > Osmanthus > Osmanthus fragrans. Next base: position 9,934,092 of record CM033360.1, on the reverse strand, counting down.
TGCAGTGAGTTTGAATAGCCAGTTCATGCATATTCCGAAAGAAGTTCATCTACAAGCAACCAACAGAGTGTTACAGTATCTTAAGGAACTCCAGAAAAAGGAAATTCTGTATAGAAGAAATTCAGGACTAGTACTTGAGGTATTCACAGATGCAAACTATGCAGATCAGTGGTTGATAGGAGATCTACATTAGGAAATTGCACTTTCCTAGTAGGTAATCTTGTCTCTTTTGGAGAAGTAAGAAACAAACTGTGGTAGCCAGGTCAAGTGCTAAAGCAGAATTTAGAGCAAAGGTACAAGGAGTATGTGAGCTACTGTGGTTGAAAATCATCATAGAGGACCTCAAGATCAAGTAAGATAGACCTATAAAACTTTACTATGATAACAAGTGATGACTATAATTCACACATTGAACTAGTACTTCTAAATCATGGTTTTCGGTTTGTTCTTGAGCACTTTTGTGCGATTTGATGTATATATTCGTGTTGTTTTGTAGTTTAGACAACTTGGAAAAAATGCATATTTTGGAGCTTGGAATGGAGCTAAAGCGTTGATCATGGAAGTGGGCATGGAATGGAGATGAAATGAGAGAAAATGAAGTGAAAAAGAGGTTACAGCATGAGCAAATGAGGCGAAGGAAGTACATGGGGCACCCCGGAAAAACCTAATACCAGCAAAGAGCGGGGCGCCGCAGCACCCAGTCGAAGAAGAAAAGGGACAGCGCCAGCGACAAACACAATCGTGGCGCCGCCTGCCAAGAAAAGAGAATTACTTTGTTTTAAATCTTTTCAGCCCGATCCAACTCCAACTCGTCTTGAAACATTATAGGAGTATAAATATTGACTTGAAGACCTAATAAGGGCAAAGACGGCTCAAGGAAAAGAAGGGAGAAAAAGATTGATTGAGAGGAAGAAGAACTACAATTAGGAGGAGAATCCAAGTGGCACGTCAGTTTTTCTTGACTCTTTTCTTCTCCATGTTCTTTCTTTTAGATTTGATTATGTTGTTTCTCTCAATTATGAACTAAATTCTAAATCTAGGGCAAAATGTAACCAAAATTTGAGAGTATGATTTGATTTTATTTTAGTTATTTCTATGAAATTTTTCATTCCGTTTATTTGTGTTATGAATTTTAATACTTTCAGTTAATTGGCCACTAATTGAATGAGTAGATGCTAGTCAATTTCGACACTCAAGAAAGGAAAATTTAGGCTCGATCATAAGATTAACACAACGTAGATTTTATGGGTTTCGAAAGAGTGTAGAATCTATGAATCTTACTCCATAAAAGAACCATGAACTTATAAATTCTTGATTTTTAATTCGAAATAGAGATATTGGAATTGAAATTTAGGATTAATTTCTAGCCGACACTCGAGAGAGGGGATAGAAATACAATTGAGTTCTTGCTTATAAACAAAGGAAAGTTGATTGAGATATCTAGATAATTGAGAATCGTATTTAATAGTTAGGTGAAATCAAATCCTAAGCTTTATTATCTTGAGTAATCTTTCAAACTTGTTTTAATATCGTTGAATTCGTCACTATATTCATCATTAGATTAGTTTAAAAATATTGATTCTAAAATTCATTCATCTAGATAAAATAGAGGCTATACAATTATTGTACTTAGCATAAAATTAAATTACAATCTCTGTGGGTTCCACACTCTAACTCCATTCATATATTACAAAACTTGACACCATACATTTGTAGTAAAAATCAAATTATAGAAAATGCATGACAACAAGTTTGCTATTAGTATTCCACACAACTCAATTCAACGTGATAGAACTAAGTACATCGAGATAGACAGACACTTTATCAAAGAAAAGTTGGACAGTGGCTTGATATACACACCCTACGTGTCCACTATAGGTCAATTAGCTGATGTGTTTACAAAAGAACTGAACAGTACAATGTTTCAAACACTCGTTTCCAAGCTGGGAATGGAAAATGCCTATTCACCATACTGAGGGGGAGTGTGGAAAATAATATATATTATTTAGTTTCCCATTTAGTTGTAAAATAATATAAATCCTAGGATTCTAAATCCCTGATTTTGTGGGAATAGGTAGAGTATGATCCCTAATTCTGTGGTGAAATTTATTTTTTTTCCTTTTAGCTAGTTGACCTAGGTTGGTAACTAGCCCATAAAGGCCCCTGTTTTGTGACTGAATGATATACAAAATTTATTCTCATTTAACCACAAGTATAGTCTTCAAAAATGTTTTAAAAGGTGTTACATTAGTTCCTTAAGCTCTGATTTCAACATATTAGACCCTAATGTTATGGATATGGTCCAATTTGATAAACTCATCGATGAATTGATAGAAATACCCTTTAGTTGTCATTTTCTGCATGTTTAGAGGGTGGTCTTTAATCTAAAAAAAACAAGAGAATGTACAAGGGGACTTCAAATGATTGTTCTACAACTTCTTGCAGATTTTTGGAGAAATAAACCAAAGAACCTTGTACATTTCAGTTAATGGCCTCCCAACATCACATGCAATGCTGATTTATTTTCGTCCATTCATTTACAAAATGTTACAAATTGGACCCATCTAAATCGAATCATCTGATGTGTTCAAATTGGAACGCTAGGCATTAGTAGCATGATTTAAAGTTTAAATCATTATTGACAAAAAAAACATAGACAGAAAATGTAATGGTGTACGCTAAAAGTTTAGAGGATGATGCTAGTTCTCAACCAAAAACATTACTTTGAAAAATATGATAAAGTACATTGTTTTTGAGAGTGAGGTATCCATTAAGACCTGATATCAATTACAAGTGTGCACATATTTTCCATCTTAGCATAATGCATCTGATACCGTCGCAATGATGCGTATCCATATCAAAACGTAATTATGTCAAACTTAATAAGAAGCATATATTACCGCAATTAGTGCCTAGAACATAAAGCTTTTCCAAATTCAGATACTGCTCCACTGATCTTAATGCTGCAGTTTAAGAAATTTCTCTGCATTAAGATATTACCAGTCATAACAAAGGAGATATCTGAAGCAGTATAACCAGATTACAAAATGATAGTACCTTGTACTTGGCATCCAACACCACAGAAGAGAAGACGCTTCACCCCAGATGCCTGTGATGAAAATGCGACAGTTTACTAAGAGAAATATAAGCAAGAATATATACAGGCCAACTTTGAGCTACACAGTTAGAATGAATAATAAATGGCTCGTATAAGTTTTTAAACAGGTCCTGCTTATAGCTTACTACAAAAAGGACAATCTAAATACTTTAAAATATGGAAAAGGATGCAAGTCAAACAACATCTTTCAACACTAACAACCAGTGTATAACAATAAATAAGAATATGATAGAATCACGACCACAAAAAATGTGCCAAGAAATGAGTATCTAAGGTGAACCTATAACTCCAGTGCTATTATTCACATTATATATATATGTCCCTATGACTTCAAGAGCATCATTTGCATAAAAAAATTATGACCCTACAAGTTCAAGAGCATTATTCACATAAAAGAAGTTTATGACCCTATAACTTCAAGAGAAATATTCTCGTGAAAACATTATGACCCCACAACTCCCAGAGAAGTATTGACCTAAAAAATTATTTCCTTGTGTAGTACACCAAAATCTCATGTACTTGAACTGGACTACACCAAAAGGAATCAACTAATTCTGTCTCATATATTTTCATCAACACGTCAAAATTATGACGGTTCAGGGGCGAAAATGAGATACCTAACAAGCCAAAAGCAAAGTTTCTAAGCTCCCATATTTCAAAATTATGAAGGATATCATGGTTGGCTAATTTTTTATATGTAAAGCTTACTTTAGTAAAGGCTTCATAGATGAATTGCAATAGAAGTCCTAGATCAGAAGGAAGTAACTGAACAAAACTAGAATACTCCTCGCATTGTTGCTCCTCCATAATTCAATCCAATATCAACATAAACCTTATATAGAAACCTTGTAGATGAGTTTTCACTTAGAAGAAATACTCAAGTATTTACTAAATGATCCTCCATCAAACAATTTTCCACAGCTGCAGGCTACCCTGTAAATACGATTCCAAAATAGCAAGTGAATCTGAAAATTCTCGGCCAAAAAGATCCAGCATACTTCCTGCAAATAATCACCCCTATATCCTACACCTATATTTCTTCACAGCTTTGGAGAAGTTTCCTGATGATTGAAAATAACTTCGCAAAGCCAACCCCACTATTAGTGTTTACCTTTACCCAACATAAATTTTCCTGCTCAAAATCTTAATATTAAAATACTATTCAGCACGAGTATAAGGAATATAGTTATAACTATATGCAGGAAAAGAGAACTTGGTTGTTATAAACATTCAGATGCCAAACTCATCCATTCCTTCAACCAACAAATAAACTCCCTATATAAGTGTTCCCAGTCAAACTGAGGGAGAGTACTAAATCAACTAAGCCAATATAAATCAAAATAACAATACTTCTGCCTCATGCAACCTACTTTGGGAAAACTAAATATTAAAGAAAAAATAGTAAGCAATTACAGTATATTCAATTTTCTGAAAGTCATATTATATCTACATGGCTTATCGGATCATTCAAAATTCAGCTAAATGCTGGAGTTTCTCTGCGCTAGGCTTATCCTCGTTCGGGCTCTAGAGCGACCCTTTCTCACCAACTCTATCTGAGAGAGGAAAAAATGCCAACTCCATACAGTATCCTGGTGGAGGATTGGGCAAAGGTTTCACCCTCGGCCGCAGTTCATTAGCTTAACACGTTTCCTAAATCACAAGGTAATAAAACCCGGAGCACTAGGTTGTAGGACAACACTATTAACATGCTCAAGTTCAGCTGATTTATGCACTCGTAAGTGCATAAATTTACATAAAAATTGGGAGACAATAATGAAATAGAAATGGAGTAAGAACCTCAATTAGCGCCAAAGTATTGAGATTAGGAGACAACGTTGGCTTGACACCTTTAGCTGCTAGAACTTCCTCCGGAGTCCTATTGTAAAGAAAAATATCTGGTTAGAGGTTGGGACAGTTATAATCAAGTCAGGAAATATTTTTAAACATATACCACAAATGAATAAACCTTGCCAAGACAGGTCTTGGAATGAATCTATCTTCTGGATCGCTAAGACAGGTCAAAGAAAAGACGTGAGAAAAGTACAAACAGATGAATGACGGAAAGCATCTTTATAAGGAAACAATCAAAGGGGGTATATCAAATCATTACTAAGACAGTGAAATGGACTGATACCTCTGGACACAGACAACAGCTTCGACCATGCCAGTTCTAAGCATTTCCATCGCAATAGTAGTCACTATACCTGTCCACTGAGCCCCTACAAAATCATAAAATTATGGAAGACATGGACCTTGAGAAAAATACAAGAATAACCTAGTCATAGTATGTATGTAAGTGAAAGACGGTGTATTTTAGCTTGTGATGCAAACTAACAAAAACTTCTTTATACTCAACCTGTTATGCGTACAACTTTATGGTAAAAAAATGTATTGAAACAAACAAATCCTAGCATTAAACAACCTCATATAAAAGCTTGAGTTGTAAAAAAGTGAAAGAACTTACTTATTTAAGTTATGTTCAATGTGTCCTCTCATCTAAAAGTTTAAGCTGACAAGTGCACAATTTTGTGGCGGCAAGACTTGAACTTAGAACTTCAGTCTACTCTACTTTGATATCATTTTGAATTATCTCATCTAAAAGTTTAAACTTTTAAAGAACAATTTTCTAATATATGAGTTCAACACCTAGCTCGCGCACTCATAGGCATTAGGTTCCTAGAAATAGGAAGAAACATTTATGGTTTCTTGAGCAAGATGAAAAGAAAAATATGTATAACTAATATGGTTTACCAAATATTCTGTATTACAATAACAGCCAAACCATATTTGCAATCACGGCAGAGCTGAGGTTACATTTAGGTAGCAAAGGAAGCATATGATTATTTTTATAACAAAAAGGCAAATCCAAATGGCAATGCCCACAGACTAGTAGAGACTATCTTGCGGATGAAAATTCATTGACCAAATTTAAGAAGAATCACTTGTCAGCTGAAATGGCCACAATAAATTAAGATGCTAGAAATTCGTTGCTCTTGAATTATGAGAGTACAAGAGATATGTTGGATAAAGCAACTTTGAAGAGAAGATCGACCTCAAATGATTTGTGTCGTCGACTAAAAGAAAAGTGGAGAGATGAACAAAATTATTACTGGAAAAACCATAAGAGTCTTCTTATTTTAATTCTAAACAAGCAATATATAAGGTAACAATGTTTTGCAATATATAGAATCCATATTACATCTGTACAACTAGGGTATTTCTCTAAGTATGGTAAATTGTAATTACAGCATATATATATGGTAATATAATTATAAAGCCGTAATCTTCATCTGTAATTTAATCTTCGTGATCTCATTGAGATCCTCCCTCAAATTGATGCTGGACGATCAAGAAACATCAATTTGCGACAAGAAACTGACGCTGCTGAAAGTCATTGTCTTGGTATATACATCTGCAATCTGAACATTTGTGGTGATATGCGAAAGGGTAATAATACGACCATCATAAGCCTCACGAATAGAGTGACAATCCACTTCAATGTACTTGGTGCGCTCATGAAATACAGGATTAGCAGTAATTTGAATGGTACTAGTGTTGTCAGCAGCATGAAGTGGAGTAAGGTTGGGTTTAGGGCAACTGAGCTCTGCACCTCGAAGCCAAATAATCTCAGAACAAGCTGATGACATAGCACGATACTCAGATTCAGTATAAGATTTAGAGACACCATCTTGCTTCTTACTGCGATAGGAAATAAGCGCACTCCTAAGAAACATACACCAACATGTAACCAAACGAGGAGAATTTGCACACCCAGCCCATCAGTATCACATTAGCCTACCAACATAAGAGAAGAATTGGCAAGAAAGAAATAACCCCTATCAGGTATACCTAACAAGTAACGAATAATGCAACGAACCGCAGCTAAGTGCAAATGTCGTGGAGAATGCATAAACTAACAGACTTGTTGTACGGAAAAAGAGATATCGGGTCAAGTAAAATAGTGAGATAATTCAAACTACCCACTAACTGACGATATAACGAGGGATCAAGAAGAAGATCACCCTTCTCTTTGCGATAATTCACATTTACCTCCAAAGGAGTATCAACTAATTGATCATGCTGAAGTCCAGTCAAAGTAATCAACTCCTCCGTATACTTATGTTGATGTTGATATGTCCCAGTCGGACTAAAAAGTACCTCAAGACCTAAGAAATACTGTAGAGGACCCAAATCCTCTATATAAAAAGAATCCTTCAGTCGATTTCGGAGTTGAGATATCAATCCGGAGTCCGTCCCAGTAATAACAATATCATCCACATAGAACAAAAGAAGCATAGTACCCACTTCGATGTCAGAGATTAAGGGAGACAAATCATATTTCCGTATTGATATAGAACGAGTTTCTTATAAAAAAGAACGATTAAAAATTTCCATAATGAAATAGAACGATTAAAAGAAGCACAATACAACGATTAAAAGTTTCTTCTACATATTCCTTCATTACAAATCAGACTATAAATAATAAATTATCAAGTTCCTTATAGTTTGTATATATTATCCTCCAAGTCTTTCTGCTAGAAACTATTTCTGTATTTTGCTTCTGTATTTTTGAGGTTCATTAAAGTCAGCTTAGAGAATACAAATACATATATAAAGAGGCAAAAGAGGCAAAAATATCCAAACTGAACGGTCCCATATTACCAGCAAGATGCATTTCAATTCCAGCAAATAAAAAAAAATGGAACCTATTTTTAAAAGCATCACAGAATCCAAAAAAAAAAAAAAAAAAATTGTAACTAAGAAATAAAGTTGACAACTAAATTAAATCTAGAGGAGGTATACCTTCTACAGGGTTAGTTTTACGAGCATAAAGTAGGTTCTCATACACTCCCATATAAGTCTCATCCAATGAATCTTCTTTCCTCCCTCGGCCATGGACAACAGGTTCAAGAGCCTGAGACGGCAAAGTAAAAAACCATACACCATATATTATGAGCATAGTCGTGTGCCAAAACATGATAAACTACCATCTATCCCATAATCATTGAGCTCATTCATAATTATTTAGAATGGGGCAAATATTCCTCTCAAATGGATAAAAATAGTATTTCATATTAGACAATTTACCCATTTTGGGAAATGAAGGATTGCATGATTTAAATCACACAAATAGGACATGCCAATATGATGTTTTTGGGTAAAAACCTAGGAACAAAACTGCTCGTCTAGGTCCAAACGGACAATATTATACCAACTGGATTGTGATGTTACAAGTGGTATCAAAGCATTAATAATCCTATAGACAACTTTTAAGAAAAAATAAAAATAAATTTTTTTTTACTATTACGTTACTGAATACTCTTCACAATGCTACTGCTCATTGCAGTTTAGAAAAAATAAAATGATTGATTTCTTAATATTCTTTCTAGCTTACTAGTGTTTTTTTAATTACTGAAAAAAAAAATATTGTTTGATTTCCATTTACGAAGTAAGTTTTGATTTTCAAGGATAAATTATTTTTTTTGTAATAGGAATTAAATAATTTTAGGCTGCCACCCTTCTATGTCACACTCCATGCTTCGATATCCTCGAATCAGGTATAATTGTACAAATATGTTTATGTGTCCTAGTTATGTTTAAGATAGTATTATGCTGAAATTTATTATGAATTTATGTATGCACTGGATGACACTATATGTCAAGTTTAAACAACTATTTATGCTGGATTTCAATTTCAGATGTTACATGAAAATTTTATGGTTAGATTAGCTTATTATTATGGACTTTTTTAATCTAACATTTTATTGCGTCGATGATACCATAAAAAAAATTCTTCATGTTATTTTGAACTCTTAATTAAGTTTCAATTACGCTAGGGTATTTAAAATCCGGGCCATCACAAGTGTGGCCAACGAGGACATTGTGCCCCCCTAAGGTGGGGGATTGTAATCCCACATTGTCTAGGGAACGAAAATGTGACTGATTTATAAGTGAAAGGATCTCTCCCAATTGGGAGGACGCATTTTGGGTGAAAGCTCAAAAACAAAATTATGCATGCTAGGCCCGCATTGGACAATATCATACTAAGTGGACTGGGATGTAACATAATCACAAACTGTAAAGAGAGAGAACACCAAGTAAAAGGGAAAAACAAAAGAAAGGAATGAAACTTACTTCAATTCTAGACATGCCATCTCCTAAAAAGGCACAAGCATCCTTGACATGGGCAATGTAATATGTATCACACAACCCACACTGGCTGCTCAAAACCAACAAAGAAACCATTAGAAAAAATTGTATCTACCACCACCAGCAAAACTTCTCTATCCCCAAAAGCAACAAAGAATGTCATACACACTGTCTGCAGAAAATCAAGAAGAACCTGCAGTGATCCTTGGCAGGGTAGGTGCCACCAGGAGGAATGGGTCTGGACCTCTGCCTCCAGTCATCTCTTAGTTTCACTGACTTTGGGTTTGTGCCTTCTGTGTGTTAAATAATTCCTTATATTAAGATATACATAAGAATCCATAAACAGTAAACGCAAGAAAGGGGTGAGAGGATATGTACCTGTAGTAGATGAAGAAACAATAGAGAAGGTGAAGGGTGAAGAGAATAGTGTTCCAGTAACCATAGCCATAGGAATCGAGGTGAAGTGTTTAACGGCTCCAAGCGAAATTGGGCCACAAGTATCTAAAGCAATAAAATCAACAGCCATATCTTTTACGACGTCGTATTCACGGATTTTTGGTTTTCCATTTTCAACTTTTTAATTCTTGGATTTTTCCTTTTTCTTTTATTTCTAACTTCATTTTTCAACTGTCACGAAATTTAAACTTTCTCAAATGCTCTTTATACTTTTAAATTTATTTCCCAAAAGTTTTCAAACTCTAAATTTCTTTCGAAATTTTGAAGTTATTTCATAATGAGGGGCGGATCTAGAGGGGTCCTATATGGTCAATTGACCTCCCGCTTTCAAAAAAACACAAAAAAAAAAATTTGTTTAATATTTTTTTTATTAGAAGGTATATTATGAATTTTGATTGTAATTCCATAATCCAAGTTATCTGGGTTCGCCCCTGTTCCCAATAATTAAGATCATTTCCAAACAATTTTGAAAAGTTTATATTTACCACTTCATCAGAATCACGAATGGAGAACATCTATTTAAATTTTTTTTTTATGGAAAATTTTCAAAAATGTCACTTTTTTATTAAAATGCACCAAAAACATTGATTGTCACATGATTTGATCAAAAATGTCACTTTTTGGATGTGAATTATCCATATTACTCTTAGACTCACAATTCTATGAGCATTTAATGTTATTTAATGCTCATTAAAACTACCTTTCTTTATCATTAATGTTTGATGTGATGATTGAATTTTTATATTATAAATATTAGATATTTGTATATTATATTGTTAATTATGAATTTTGTTAATACAAAAAAAATAATAATAAAAGAAATTTTATTTTAACTTCTCTAATATCTTCCTTCCCCATTAAGAAACTCTAACTTTCTCTACATCTTCTTCATTCCTTGATCAAACTATTGGAGTCTCCATTAATTTTGAGATATTAGTTCATACTAAGTGTTTACATTTTTTTTTTTAAATAGCTTACTATTTAATAAATGTTAAATAGAATATGATCATATTTTTTTGAAACTTTTTAAACTACTATTGATGATGATGTGCTTGATTTTTGAAATATTTTTTAAAAAGAAAATTTTAACAATATAATTTTGATAAGTGTGAAGAATTCCATAATGAATCATAATTAATGAAGCACATTGAGTAATTAATTATTGGCAAGATGTTGTAGTTGAGAATTAATTATGACCATTAATGTTTCCAACACATTCTTCCAAGGTACCGGACATACAAAATGTTTTCAGGCTTTCCGACGACCGGACAATTTGTCTATCTTCTCCGACGAGTCCCGACAGTTGTTTTTTATTGAACTAGACATTTTGAAACCATTGGAAATGACGTTTGAACTGTCGAAACCTGACATTTTGAAACTATTGGGGTAGACAATTTAACTGTCAAATTCGACAGTTGAACAATTGACCCAGTTTGTTCTGTCACATTCTGACCCAATTAAGCACGGCATCCCCTTATGACAAAACAAAAAATAAAAAATAAAATAAAAATACATACAAAGCTACTATTATTTATCAATAAACCATATGCACTTGCCGCCTCATTCGACATCCACAGTGGAAACGTCTGATGCACTATTGTCATCATATGAATCATCAGAGCTTATGATAATTATCTCAGCTTCAGGAGCTGCATTCGGCATCAACGCATCAGTATCAGAGTCATCATCGTTCAACTCATCGAAAATTAACCCCTCATGGAGCACGGTGTTCGACGACATATGCTCTTCACTTTCAACTTTGTCGTCAAAGTTTGTTCATGTCGACCGGGTCGTTGCTATCAGTAGACGAAGTCATTGTTGTAGAGGAATTTATCTTTTGGGTGAAACTCTTTATGGTAAACACAGATAGTGAAAAATTTCAATTTTTCACTTTTTTGTGTAAGTCACTTACCAATGAGGGCTAGCTATTTGAAATATGATTTTGGAAAGGGAATGAACAATGTGATTTACTAGCCCAATCACCTGGTCACATCTAAAAGTTAATGTCTGAGACCATTAATCTCCTAGAGGGAAGGTTGTAATGTGATAAGAATTTTGACATATTGAAATTAGTTCGTGAAGCAATATACCATCGACAGTATACCATCTGTTCACTCACAGATTGCCGACAAAGGTTACTAAACAAAATAACACATAGATTTCCGGCTTACATAAATGCGAAATAAATAGATTAAGGGTTGATGGGCCAACCGTTTACGAAACGAACCAGTACCAAAAACAAAGGTTACTAAATTACTAATAAATGTAAGCACGAAAATTCGTCCCCTTCTTCAACGACAACCATCCAATCAACTTAACCCAAAATAAAAAATGTAGCAAGTTAATGACACTGTTTGAGGACGTCCTATGCATGTTCGACGACAGATTTCATACACACGCATGCACATAAAAATGTACGTTATTTACACAAAATTACTTATACATTTCAGCACAAAGTGATTATAGTTTAATCCAAAAACTTGAAGTTGTCCCGCAAAATGTCAGCTATCCCACTAAACCTGAAAGAAGAATCAAACAAGCCACTAGTTACATAAAATGAACGAACATTGACGTAATCAACAGAAAATACATGTACATCCCCAATAATAGGAATCATTCAAGAAATGCAAAATACGAATTCGAGTAGGAAAAATTAAAAGGTCAGCTCCTAATGCGAAATACGTTCCCACATCATATATCGAAGTAGTTTAGATAAATAAATCATACGTACATCGTACAATAAAATGTATATGTACTACGAGAGGGAACAATGTATTAACTACGTACTAGAACAGGTAACCAAATCAAGTCATTAACAGACTCGTTTCGGGCATCAACAAAAGAGATGCTTCAATCTGTCGAGAAGTACTGAAACAAACTGTCGGGAACGACATTTCATCTATCGGGATTCACCCATATGACGAGAATTATTGTGGCTAACTGTCGGGAACGATAGTTTACAACAATTATAAACATCCATTTTATTGATGTTTAAGCCATTTGTGTAGTAATAATAAGCAAATAGGTATTACTAGAGAGAGGTAATGAACATTTCTTACAGATGTTCGAACAGACTCAAGCAGTAACACCACATAAATGAATACTATATATTAGTCAACTATCTAATGAAGTGAATGCATGAACCATGTAATTTTTACATACTTACAAATTATGGATCCTTCATACACAAAAAGTAAATACTAAATTGTGGATCCTATATAAGTGGATAAAGTTATGTTTTATCAATTTAAATTATAATTTAACATTTATAAAACCAGGAATGCTAGGAAAAGTGGAGATTGGGAAGATTTGAGTGAACGGTAATTTGCCAATAACTTTTTTGATCTGTCCGTCGAATCATCAAAGTGAAACCCAAAGAAAATGCACACACAAAAACACATAACCATATAAACCTACATCCCAGGAAGAAAAAAAAAAAGGTCTATTGACTTAAATTTTCAATCTTTTACCCAATATATATTCGATCAAAAATAAATGTGAATTGAACTAAATATAAAAAATAAAAATTCTACATTTCAGTAAAAACAAGACAATTTCCTTACCTGGGTCGTCAAGAAACATGTGTCAGATCCTAGGAACCCATTTGCAAAAGGCCGATTCTCAATCCTTCTAGCAACAATCACTTTATATGAAGTAACAAAAATTGTAATGTAAAACAGTGATATGAGAACAAAGTTAATAAATCGATTGTGTAAGTTAAAAATAATCCATAAAATAAAAGAATTAGAGTGAAAGGTTACACACAATGAAACGAGATTTTGAAGAATAAATGTGAAGGTTTATATAAGTGAAAGGGACGGTGTGTGTTTTTGTGTGTACATTTTCTTTGGCTTTCACTTTCATTGCTTTAAGAGCACCCAATGGATGGTGTATTTGAGGGGAGGGAGATTAGGGTTCAAATGTGGGCTTAAGTTTCTCCCTCATTTTGTTTTGGTCGTTTGACTTGGTTTCGCCTTTTTTTTTATTCTTTTTCATTCAAGTCAATTGATTTGACATATACATACTTTAAATACAAAAAGACCATCATTTTCTTTTTCAAGTTAATACAAGACCTGCTAGGTATTTAGATTTTTCTTAGGGGTAAAAATGTCTAAAAATGTCAATTTTGAAATTACTTTTACAATGTGACAATTTTGTAATTATAAAAGATAAAAGTGACATGGGGTGTAATTTCCTCTTTTTTTTATAAGAAACTTCTATTTCCTCCTAAATAAAACCAATACGTTTGACAAAATGCATACAAGAAAAAGAAAGAAGCATAAAATGCGGGTAGAAACTCTCTCCTGATTTATATTTACCAGACATATCCCTCAAAGTACAGAAAGTTTCCCTTTGGGGCACTAACATTTAATAGACCCAATGAACCCTATTTATTTCAAAATCTGCAAAAAAAATTCTCATAATGTACAATTTGCAGCCTCCATCTTGCAACCAAAAAAGCAGGGAGTGAAGTGAAAAATGTCTGCACAAAAGATCAGCATGGAGATGTTTTATTGTAAGATCAAACAAGCTAACTGAATCTTCATCTCGATGGCTCTCCAAAGAAAAGCTTCATAATCCATCCCAGTGCCTGTTCCACGACCTAGTTGCAGATAAAAAATAATTATGAAGGGGGAAATGAAAAGAATGTATAATTCAATTAGTAGGAAAAATTTTTAAAAAAAAAAAGGCCCTAAAGGATAGAAAACAGAACAATCTACTACTTCTTCTATCTAGTAGTAATCGAAAATAGAGGTACAAAAGATTCAAATTTTAGTTCTCAATTCACGATTTTACCTAGACATGCACATCGTGTGAACATAAAATGGAGTCCAATTAGGTGATAAAATGTGTATATTAAGAAAAATTAACTTCTAAGTGCAGATGGTCAGCTAACACTTGAAGACTTTGATCATATTTGCATAAAATAGCCTAAATGCTCGTTTGGCATAACTTTTACTTTCTCTAGAAGAGCTTTTAGAGAAAGTTACATCAATTTTTGTTTAGAAACTAACTTTTAAAAGAGTTTTTTTATTTCGGAAGTACTTTTAAAAAAAATTACATTGGAAAGTTATCTTAATTAGAAGAAGAACCTTTTATAAAATTAGCCAAAGAGATTCAAAAGCAGATTTTGAATCTCAAAAACTCCTTTTGACTTTTCAAAAATCATGCCGAATAAACCCTAAATCGATTATAAACCAACATATAAAACTTGATCACATTTTTCGGAAAACTATTTGCATTTATGTCTGCATCTTCATTCAAGAGCCTGATATTAGACCAGACAACATTCACAATCTTTTTCTTGAGAACAACGCTGTCAAGATCATATCTGTTGATAATACATAAGAACTACAAACTTCTTTTCATTAGCAACACTTACTTGGGTGTGAGGTTGAATCATATCAAGTTTTAAGTCTATTCTTCTAATGCAAAGGATGATGAGAAAAAGAAATGTTGTCAATCAAAAAATAATATTAGCACTCATTTATTTGCAAACAGCAGTTTCATTCCCCTTACCAGAATTCGTCATTTTACCCAACTAAATAGTTAGTTTTTATTGGATAAACTTAGCTCTTTCTTTCAGGAAAAAAAAAAAATCAATCTTAGACATGCATTTGCCACAAGAGAATAACAGCATAAGAAATTTATCCCTGGACCAAAATTAAATATAAACGATTAATGAATAATCGAACTAACTCTAATTTATACATTACCTCATCTCCTTCATCTGCATATGCCGTGTTGTCATGCACGGTGCGAGGATTCAGTTGTCTCACAAGAACATTATCATTTCCCGTACTTCGAGACATCAAGAGCTCTAGTCTCCGCGTTTGAGCTTCAAGCTTTAATGTCAGGTCCTTGTTCAATTCCTACATCCAGAGAACACAAGAAGAAATTAAGGTAAAGAAAAAATAGAATAAAAAAACCATGAAATTACGGCATCAGAGATAAAGATTGGCTGTAAACAAGCATCATTATCATTATTAAAAAGGCTAATATCGTAATATTATGCCCTTGTTTGAGTCCCATTTTTGGACACATATTTTTGAATAGTGTTTTGTTGGAGATTGTGTGGTTAAAAAGTAAGGAAAATTTTTTTATTTATGTGTAATATTATTTTATAGGAGAATGTGTGGTTGAAAATAAATTTTAAAAAATGAATTTTTGAAAGAATGGGGCCAAACATATGCTATGGTTAATTTGTCAATGCTTATGGTTTAATACCCTAAAAAAATGCATAAAATCTGAATGAGTTGAAGAAAGATGGAAAGGAGAGAAAGGAATCGTAAAAAGAAATTTTGTTCACATAGAAAACTACAATTCACTTTCCCTTCTTTCCAATGTTTATCCTGGCAATGCTCCTGGGAGAGGACCACTTATTCACAAAGAAACTCTATTACATCAATGAGCTCCTTTGTTTCCTTGTCTATTTCTCACCAGAAAGTCCCTAACCTAATATCATGTGGAACATGCTCATGAAATGTCTTCCATGCATCGACGGATCGACCAATGTATAAAACAACACATGCACTGCAATAATAGAACCGAGACACACTAATAACAATAAACTATAGGGAATTTCACAAAAAAAGAATCATTAAGAAAAAAAATACCGTAAGTTTAGAGCTTTGTGATGATTCAGCTGTCAAGGCTTGCACCAACCGTTCTTTCTCCACTGCCAGGTTCAACAGCAATTTTTTTTCCTTGAAATGCACGTGCAGAAGATAATTCAACGAAATGATGCAAGGAGAAAAAAGGGTAAACTAGACAAAGCACGAACAATAAGTCCAACAATATCGAGGCATGAGAGCTACCTCGGCAATTAATGTGTTTATGTTTTAAAACATTCGCATCTGGTTAGAAGGAATAGTCAAAGATAGACCATCATAGCTGAATGATTTATTTTCATGCGGAAACTGAGAACTGGTGTGAGGCAGTGGTGTAATTTTTCAAATTAGAGGGCTCCAAAATGGTGTCTGCATCTGCGAATTTGGCAGAATTCAAAATATTAAAAAACACAGAGACAACAAAATGTAAAATATTAAGGGAGTAGAGGTTTATCCATAAAATTTCCAAAGGAATGGTCTTCTCACCAAGGTTCTCTTTGCATGCTCAATTCTAAATTTAGCAAAGGAAAAATGTTATGATTTAAAAAGAAATCCATGGTTTTATCCGTCTTTTTTAAGGGGAGGGGGCGGGGGGAAGCAAAATAAGTAGCATGTCCATAATGGCATTTTCCTTTATAACCAATGACCGCTCGTGGAAAATGGGCCATTCACATATCAAAGACTTTACCCAAGACACGACAAAACAGTCTAATGAACATACAGGGCCGGACCTGAGGAGAGGCCCAAGAGGCCCCAACCTCAGGCCCAGCATTTTGGGGGCCCTAAAATGTTAAAACCCCCTCCCCTTTTTTTTAAGCCAAAATCGAAAATCATCTGGTCCATATCCAATTCTCCATCGACCGGACCATCCTCCATTCCTCCTCCTGCTCCTCCGTTCTCCAGCGACCGGCGACGACCGTCGACCAGAAATGAATGGCAGAATCTCACGCTTGACGCCTTGACGCCTCCGGTCCGGCGCTGCAGTGTGCTACAGGTTCTTAAACTCTGTGTTCAGTTCTCACGCTTCGAATCGTCTGGCACTCTAGCTTGGCTCCTCCACCTGAGCCACCTCCACTCGGACCACTCCACTGCCTCGACTAATCTATTTGCCTATTTTGTAAGTAATTTATTTTCCCCAATCGTTGGTATTTACCTCATTACCTGTGAGTGTTGCTGTTGTCTGTTGATTCTGAATTTCTGATTTCTGCAAAATTAATATGGGCTTATGTTATGTAGATTGGAGACGTGTTTCTGGTTTTCTGTGTAACTGTGTTTGTGTGTTTTGTGAATTTGTAATTTCATTTTCATACTTGTTGTGGTTGTGACTTGTGCGCTACTGCGCTTGTGCCTGTGAATTACCGTAATTGGTAATTTGGTATCATCATATCAATTATCATGGTATGGATTAATGGATAATCAGGATTCATGGTGGAGTGGAGGCTGGGTGAGTGAAGAAAGGGTAATCGAAGGCCCGAGCCTGCAAGGTAGAAGCAATATTTGGTGCTAAATCTAGTATTTAGTACTGGTAATTGTGGTTAAGTGGTTTTGCCGTTTTGGAGATGGTAGACAGGGCCGGATTTAGTAGTGGTAGTGGACAGGGTTTGGGAAAACTGAAAAGAGTTCTGTTGAGAAGAATTGAAGAAAGGATGGGAAACAGTTTAGGTAGGAATGTTTGGAATTATGTATAGAATGACTTTATTAGAGAAGATACATTACAGCTTATTGTGAATGAGGGGAAATGTAGAGCTTGTTTGAGAGAAACTTTTTGAATGTCATATAAAGAATTCTCCTTACCAATTTTCATTACTTGTGATAGCTAAATGCCAGTTGCTTATAAGTTCAAGAGGTTTGATTACGAATTCCCAGTAAACTCTCATTTCAGTATGAATTTGTTGTCTGTAGATTTTTTCTGGTAAATGAGAATGGCTTCAATAGTGATAATAACTAAGGCATGTTTCCATTGTCACTGTGATCATGAGTCCATTGATTTTCCCTTCCCTGCAATTGTGCTGAATTACAGGATTATAAGTTGTGCATTGTGATTGGGTCATCAATTTTGATCTTCGTTCTTAAACTAATTTGAGCCTCTTTTACTCTCAAATTTCAGTGTTAGCTATTGAAATTTCTTAAGTCAAATACCATGGCTCCTAAATATGCGTCGGGAGCTCAAAAAATGAAGAAGAGGGAAAGAGTAGAGGCATTAATTCGAAGCCAAGCTGGAGATATGGAGAAATACTTTAATGGCAAGAAAAGAAAAGAGAATGAAGGAATACCAGAAAACAACGGACTTTTTTAGGAACAACAAAATCGGAATGATAACGATAAAGAGAATGTGGATGAAGGGAAAGAGAATGAGGAAATAAGTGAACCTGTCAATATGGATGAGTCAAAACAGAACGATGAAAATAATGTTCAACATGAGGATTTAAATCAAGAGAATTCATTTTGCTTGAATTTTAGTGATCCTGGAAATTGGAAGGACATTCACATTGATCAAAAGATGAAGGACTTTTTAGTTGAAATGGGTCCAAAAAGAGTTGATGACATCATATTTCCCAGAAATAGTCAAGGTAGATATTTTGAATCATCACAATACAAACGGTTAATGGCAAATGGGCAGAGAACTGATAGAAGATGGTTAGTGTATTCAATTTCTTTGGATAAGATCTTTTGTTTTTGTTTGCAAGCTATTTAAGACAGAAAAAATGATGAAAAATATTGGTCAGTTGGGTAATGATGGATACAATGATTGGCATAATGTGCATCGGCGTATTACAAATCATGAAGTGTCTAAGGAGCATATATCTTGCATGATTAGTTGGATGGAATTGAAAAACAGGCTTCAAACAAAACATACAATTGATAAAAGCATACAATTGTCCATCAACAAAGAAAGAGAGCATTGGAAACATGTGTTAACGAGAATAATAGCTATTGTGAAAAGACTCGCTAAAAATACTTTGGCATTTCGAGGAGATTGTGAGCAACTTTATGTTGAAAACAATGGACTTTTTTTGCAAATGGTAGAAATGGTTGCTGAGTTTTATCCAATAATGGAAGAACATATTCGACGTGCTCAAGCACGCGAAATTCAGTATACATATCTGGGTCCTAAGATTCAAAATGAATTGATACAAATGCTGGCAGGCGAGGTGAGAAGTGTGATTGTCGCAAAAGTGAAACTTGCAAAATATTTTTCCGTCATACTTGATTGTACTCCAGATGCGAGTAATAAAGAACAAATGTCTCTAGTCATACGATGCGTGGAAGATTCGGTAGACTCGCCAATGGTACAAGAATATTGGATTGAATTTTTGAAGGTGGATGATACATCGGGACTTGGACTTTTCGTTGAGTTTAAAAATGTGCTAAAGAATCTTGAGCTTGATATTGATAATATAAGAGGTCAAGGGTATGACAATGGAGCTAACATGAGCGGGAGACATAGAGGTGTACAAAAAAGGTTACTTGAAATAAATCCTAGAGCTTTCTATACTCCATGTGGTTGCCATAGCCTTAATCTAGCATTATGTGATATGGCAAATTATTGTTCGAAAGCTATGTCATTTTTTGGAGTGATACAACGAATCTATACATTGTTCTCTTCTTCTCCTAAGCGATGGAAATTGTTTAAAGATAAAGTTCAAGGTCTGACACTTAAGCCATTGTCACAAACACGCTGGGAAAGTCATGTGAAAAGTGTCAAGCCTATAAAAGAACAATCTGTACAAATAGAGACGCTTTACTTGACTTGGCAAACATTGCTGAAGATCCTAAAACAAAAAGTGAAGATGAGTCCTTAGCAACATATGAAATTGAAAATTTTGAGTTTTTGCTTGGCATGGTAATTTGGTATAAGTTGTTGCAGGCAATCAATACTGTGAGTAAATTTTTTCAAGCCGAAAACATGGATATTAATGAAGCCATCAAGCTTCTACAAGCACTTATTTTGTTTTTCGAAGAGTATAGAGAATCTGAGTTTGCTAGTGCTATGGATGAAGCTAAACAAATAGCAAGTGAAATGGGAATTGAAACTGTATTTCAAGAGAGACATAACATTCGAAGAAAGAAACAATTCGATGTAAGTGGCAGTGAAGAGGTAACACATTCGGCTGAAAAATCTTTTCGAGTTGAGTATTTTCTCTTTATAATTGATCAAGCTCGATCATCACTTCAAACTCGTTTTGAACAATTTACACATTATGAAGAGATGTTTGGATTTTTGTTTAATGTGGATAGATTAAAGAGTATTTCAGTTCACACTTTGTTGGAATCTTGTATGAATCTTGAGAAGTATTTAAAACATGATGGACATTCAGACATTATAGGTGATAACTTGTTTTCAGAGTTGATCATGTTGAGGTGCTATTTAACTACTGAAACAAAAAGAGAAATTGATGTGCTACATTATTTGAAGAAAATGAATGGTTGTTTTCCGAATGCTTACATTGCTTACAAGATTTTGCTCACCATCCCAGTTACAGTTGCATCAGCAGAAAGAAGTTTCTCCAAGTTGAAGTTGATCAAGACTTATATCCGATCAACTATGTCACAACAAAGATTGAATGGTTTAGCCATGTTATCAATTGAAAAAGAAATGGTTGAACAACTCGACTATTCTAGATTGATTGATATTTTTGCCTCGAAAACTGCAAGACGGGTTGTATTTAAGTGATATTTTCGAACGTTTTCGCATTGTTATGTGATTATAATATACATGGTTTAAATATTTTATTTTTTTTTGTTTTATTTTTCATTTAAGTAAACAAATATAAATGAAAAAAATTAATTGTTTTCTATGATTTATGGGCCCAAAATTTAAAGTTCGCCTCAAGTCCTGGAAAACACAGGTCCGGCCCTGTGAACATACCAAGATCTTCAATTGGGGTTACAAAAGGGGGGTGCTCAAGCGATATGGCGCCCCCCATTGGAAGAGGCGGCTGGTGGGCCAGCTGCCTCGGCCAATAAAGGGGCGCCACATCAGTTAGGCACCCCTCATTTTGTATTCCAACTTGGGTGGTGTTCACGAAAATACGTTCGATTTAAAACCACCGCAAGTGTACGGTTCGTTACAAGTAATAAAGTGGACTTTTAGAGTCCGGATTATCGATCCCACAGAGATTGAGTAGTTCAATAATAATTATTTCGACCTTAACCGAAACTAGATGAGTTTTTTATGAGTTTTGTATTAAATGTTAACCAAACTAAATTATGAAAACTATTATGGATGAATTGGCTAAGCTAAATGCAAATTATACTAGAATGAATATGAAATTGAATGCAAATTGATTTACTTAAGATGAGAAAAACGTACTAGGATCACGAATCCCCATGCAACAATCCATTTAAATCCTAGTTTTACACTTTGACAACACGATTAAATATTGAAGAATCAATGTTCCTATTAAATTTAACAATCTCTTTCGAGTAATATTAAACCTATTTTATCATGCGATCCGGCTATATTTCTATAACGAATACAAACATAAAAGAACGCATTAACTTTTATGAACACTTATAGATTCACATAGAGCATAGCAGTATATTTCTATCCCCTATCGGACCCTATGACAATTTATACTACGTCGAATCTATTTCCCTTCTTTCGAATGCAAAAAATAGATCACCACATTCATACAATTAACATGCGCACAATAATCATATGGAATAAATACGTATAAATCGTTCAAATATCCAAAAACGTGTTTTAATGTCAAAAATATAAAACTCAAGATTAAAATATCATGTTACAAGGTTCATCGATCTCCTAGTACAAGAAAAACTAGCCTAACATGCTAAAGAAAGAAAAAAAAAACAAAAGAATAAGTGAAAAAATGTCATCACCCGAATAGATATTCAATTAATTCCTTGAATTGCTTGATGAATCTTAGCGTTATTCCTCGTATTCTTGCTCTCCAATGTCAAAATTATCTCCCAAAAGTGCGTAGCCCACGTTTTCTGTCAAGTCTAGGGCTTTAAAGCCGTCCCCAATTAGTTTCCATAAGAGTTTCACTTAAAAACGGAAACCAGAAATTTTCGCGTAAGAAATAACCATGCGGCCGCATGGTTATAAACCATGCGACTACATGGTTCAAGTGTTAAGCTCAAGTAATGTTCTAGGGAAGCCATGCAACCGCATGGCTGATTGCACCATGCGGCCGCATGGTACAACCAACTTTCAACTTTTATCGTTTTGGCCCCCGAACTCCGTTCTTCCTCATTTTGACTTCTTTTCTTCATTCTCTTTTCTCTAACACTCGTTGATTTCGTCAATCTCGTACTTAGTTCATTTTTGTTCTTGATTTGGATTTCGAGTCGACTTTTGAATAATTGCATCTTAATCCCTGAACTTTGGCTTTCTTCCATTTTAGTCCTTTCTTGCTCGTTTTCACTCACTTATCGTTATTTCCATCGATATAGTCCTGCAAACACAATTTACATAGAATTAAGCAATATTTCAACATAATTACAATCAATTATCCATGTTTTGTGACCTAAATAAGTGCGTAAAATGCACTTATCAAACCCCCCAAACTTGAACTATTGTTTGTCCTCAAACAAGGTGGTGACTTAACTCTAAACAAAACATGGTTTAACAACCTGCCGTGTCTCAGAATTAGAATTTAATAATAACATAGTGAACAGTATCAACAGTGCAAAATCAAATCAACCTCTACTTATCATATGCAACCTGACGTGTGTGTATATACTCATGCAAACATGCTCAGTTTCTGATAGATTCAAATCCCGACCTACAGTAGTCAAATTTTCCCTTTCTTCGCTCGAGAGATACACATCCCCTAAACTTATTCTTTTACTCACTTATCCCGGGGTGTGTTCTATACTCGAGATCTGGTCAACTTAAATTCTCACTCTCTCTTAGTTTGGATAGGACTCGCAATCACAAGTTTACACTTCAACAAGCAGATATTCTCCTATTTCTTTGATTGTTTCAACCTCTAAAACTCAACTAAGTTACTTGCCTTACACCAAAGGTACAATTCTATCAACTAAATGTCATGGGGCACTTTTCTCACTCTATTTTTTTTTCTTTGCTGAAACACATTCTCATTTGCTTTCTATATAACCCATGTATCAAGCTTTAGGCCGATGACTCCCAAATCAGTTGATTTTAGGGCACCAGGTTTGTATTCACCCTTACAGGCTTACTTGCTCAAGTTATAAAGGCTCAAGAAATGTATTTTCTCTCTTTTCTTTTGACTCTTTCCCTCTTGCTTTTTATATGACCCCTGTATCGAGCTTTAGGCCGATGACTCCTAAATCAGTTGATTTTAGGGCACCAGATTTGTATTCATCCTTTCAGGCTTAATTGCTCGAGTCATAAAGGCTTGAAAAAAGTGTTTTTCTCACAAAAATTTATGTAAACCCCTATTTTTTTAGACACTTAGTTTCAAGAACCAACCCCTGATTTCAGGCTTTCGCCTCATTTTTGTCTCATCAGTTTACACAATCCACACAACTCAGTTTTCATGCATGGAATCCCTGCTCATCTCAATGTTCCCTTGCAATACTAATCCTCCAAACCACTAAAACAATGGAATATCTTTAAGCACAGAAGAGGTCATTCAGGTGTAACCTATATGTTCTAATCTCCTATAGAAATTTAACCCAATCATCAACTTAACATGCCAAACATGAGTTTCGGACGCATGAAATGTCAAGTATCACATACATAAGTATTGGCTAATCTAGACCTGCACCATTTCTACTATTCACAGTTCATACCTATTCCACTATTCACACCATTGCCGGCAAGGCTATTAAACCCACACAAGCACACAAATTGAACTAGCTAAACAAATACTGAAATAGAATGTCAAAAACACATTTTTTTTTTAACAAACACACAAAAGCAGTAAACAAGCAAGCAAACCAGACAAATATCGATGAACAACGAATAAGCAATGCATAATTCAATACAAGTACTGAATCCTTAAGGTTGTTCTACAAATTCGACCACCCCCCCAAACTTATACAAAACATTGCCCCCAATGTGTAGAGTGTAAGATTGAATACAGAATTTGAAGGACAAAATTGTATACAAAACAAAAACATGGGAGGTTAATAAGTACTCCCCTGATCAATACGGTGGTGGAGGTGAAGATGGTGGGAAGAAACTCGGACCCGCCGCATCATCTGTCGGTGGTGGGGGAGGTAGATGAGCCAAAATCTCCCGAAGTAAGGCAGACTGCTCCTGCACCTCTGTAGCTATCGAGTCTGTGCATAGCTGGAGAGTGTCCATCCGACCTGAGTATAAACTGAGTCGGTCACTCACCCCCTCGACTACCCTCTTAGATGCGAGGGTCTCTAGATGTGAACTCGTCGCAAAGGCATGGGTAGTGTCCATGCGCTCAATTACTCACCGCATCTCTATGCTCAGAGCGCCGAATGCCTGCTGGAGGCTTCTGTATATCCCGACTCGACCCTATCATCATGGCAAACATCTGCCTCAAAATCTGTGTGTCAACCTCGCCGGGTGGTGGTGGATGTGGTGCTGCGGCCTGAGGCATATTAGCATCCTCAAGGGCCCCCTCATCATGGACAGCCTGCTGCTGTCGTCTCTGTGCCTCTGCCAATCGCGCCCGTCGCGCTTCCTGCGCTCGCTCCTGAGCCTCTCACGTAGTAAGCTTAATAAATGGGCTCGGCTTCTCCGGAAGCTCCCCGGATGGGATGGTCACACCGGCTGCACTGCAGATGCCACTAATGAGACTCGAAAATATCAAGGAGCAACGACGATCTGTCCATGTACCCAACGTGTGTATCTGATTATATATGTACGTGGCGAGATCGATTTTGTTCCCCCTAACCAAATTGATATATAAAGCCAGCCGTAGGATCTATAAAGGTGGTGCGGTGAGAAGTCGACTCGATGTTGTGGCACATGAATAGCCATAGGATGGCTATGGACGGTGTGAGGTGCCAAACAGGAGTCTGTAAAGGCCATGCATTCGCCCGCCCTAATAAGACCTCTGCTACCTCGGGCCAGTAGAAATTCAAAGGGATGGGGACTATATTGTCTCAGGTGAGCTGATAAAACTAAATCACCTCTGGGAAAACATAATCCACTGTCCCCGCACCCAAGTCTGATGTTGATGTGAAGAACACGGTGTATCTATAGCATTGTTGAAATTTGCATAAAATTCCCGGGCGAGGCCTTCATATATTGGATGTGGCCTTTCTATCAACTTTTCCCATCCACAATTTCGAATCAGGGTCGCGAGCTCAATAGCAGGGAAGTCGGAGAGTCGTACCGGTCTCTCTGGGATTATAGCTCAATGACTTATGATATCGGAGTAACGAGTAGAGGTTTTGGCATTTAGAAACCTCCTGAAACCCGTCTCAGAGTCCCGTGTACCGGAAGTGGAGTCAGCCTTCTCTTTTTCCTTGGAGGTTCTCTTTGACGACATCCTGCAAAAATCAAAGGCAAGAATTAGAACAAAGTCGATGCAAATATAGTAGATATGGAGTGGTAAGCACATCGACCCCCCAAACTTGCTTCAAAACATGTATGTAGGTAAAAAGAGCACATAGTGTCAAAAGTGAGGTTATAGTGCCATAATCTGTGAGAAAGCGTGAAAATGCGGGTTATATTGTTAAAATATGTCAACATATAGCTTAGAACCCAAATAGAAGTGTAATGTATGCATTTCTCAAAATTTCACCCATGCTCGACCAAGGACTTTCACCTACGGACACCGTCGAGAAAAATCGAATTTTTCTCGAGTATCGTCCGGACATATGAAAGTAAGCAATCTATTCTAGCACATATCCAAAATGCAGTTCATTTGGATGTCATATGGGTATAGACACATATGGACAAGGTAGGTGACACGAGTGATAAGAACCTAGACATGGTGTGACATGAGGTGACATGGAGTGACATGACCGAGCCACGGGCACTAAAATGTGCAACAACGCATATGTATGAACACATAAGGTGTAACAAGTGATGTGTAACCCATTTGGAACCTAAGTTATCAAATTTCCAAAAATAGTGCATGTTCGACTTGGCAAGTTCGACCCCGAATACCGTCAAGAAAAGTAGAAATGTTTTCGAGCATCATCCGAGCATATGAAAGAATGCAATGTGTACTACAACATATCAAAAATTTGGAGCATTCGGATGTCGTTTGCATATAGAACCCGATAACCGAAGTTGGTGACATGGAATGTGAAACCTAGCCAAGGTGGTACCTAGGTGTTGCAAGTGTGGTGTTTGTGTGAAAATTGCCCAATTTCTCATAATAAGACACACAAGAAACATCACAATATGAGTAGAATGAGCCCCTAATGCAGAGATCATGAGAATGTTCGAAAGTGGTCACTGTGGCATTTCATCAAACATGTAGGAGGCAATGAAAGTTCTTCATAAAGGATATGAAGGTGGGTATTGAATCAAAGCCAAAATTGACCTAACAATCTCAACACAAATCCATGGACTACCTAATTCCCAAACACCCAAACAACAAATATAAAAAAAATCGAGCAAAATACCACAAGATTTGAAAGAACTAAGGTTGAGAGGAAAGTAACATACCTTGAACCCGAATTGGAGTGAATGGAGATGAAGTGATGAAGTTAATGAAGGAGAAGATGGAAAATTTTCGACTTGGTGACCTCGAGTTCAGTTTGTGGAAGATGCAAGATGAGAGTTGAAGTCGATTTGGCATGATAAGTGCGAGAGAGTGGTGAGGAATACCGGGATGTACCGTGTTGTGTCTCGGTGTGTTTAAAAAACGGGAACTCAATTTTTTTTTTAAAATTTTACACCATGCGACCGCATGGTGCAAATCCATGCGACCACATGGAACAAAAAATGAACCTGAGGCGACTTCTAGATAGACCATGCGACCGCATGGAATTTTAGCCCATGCGACCGCATGGACTACCAGAAGTCCAAAAGTTGCCAGTTTTCAATTTTTTCAGCTCTCGACACATCCCAATACCAAAAATCTCGTTTTTCGTGTCTAACAAGTTAAATGGGGTATATGATGAGTGTATACAACATGAAAACGTTTTAAAACGCACTCGACCCCTCGAAAACTTGTTTTTGACAATTTGACCCTAAAATTCCAACTTTTTGCCAAAAATACCCCTTGATCGTCCAACATCCCTAAAATTTGTCAAAACTCATTTTAAACGACGTGAGGTATGTGTACTCCATAAAATCATTTTCAAAACCACTTTTTAAACATGAAATCACCTGTGGGTTCGGGAGATGTACTGAAAAGCTCGTTTTTGCCTTGAAAAGCGTGATTTTAATCACAAATCTCCCAAACATGATTGTTATACCTCAGGAAGCATGCAAAATACATGTAGAACTTGTGTGAGCTATGCAAGGACATTTTGTGAACTATCTAGGTGATCGATGACCTAAAAGCTACCAAAATACAAAAATATGAATAAAAAAATCATAAATTAATGCAAAAAGCATAATAAATAAAAGGGAAGAAATATTGGGTTGCCTCCCAACAAGCGCTAGTTTATAGTCGATAGCTCGACTTTACCGTATGGTTCTCATGCCGATGGCTTGAAGTGGACGGTGGATTTGTCCTTGGAGAAATCAACGCTCCAATAATGCTTCAATCTCTGTCCATTTACCTTGAAAGTCCCCTTACTTTCATGAGTTATATCCACAGCCCCGTGTGGAAAAACCTGCGTAATTGTATATGGACCAGACCATCTTAACCTCAACTTTCCTGGGAATAGCTTGAGTCTAGAATTGTAAAGTAGCACCTGTTGACCAATTTCGAACTTCCTTCGTTGAATATGCAAACCATGCCATTTTTTGGTTCACTCCTTATACAGTTTGGCATTTTCATAAGCTTCCAAACGAAACTCATCCATTTCATTCAGTTGAAGTAACCTCTTTTCACCGGCTGCCTCCAAATCAAAATTCAGACTTTTGACTGCCCAATAGGCTCGACGCTCCAATTCAACTGGTAAATGACATGCCTTCCCAAAAACCAAGCGATAGGGAGACATTCCTATCGGTGTTTTGAAGGCAGTTCTGTAGGCCCATAAGGCATTGTCAAGCTTTTTAGAACAATCTTTTCGAGATGAATTCACTGTGACTTCAAGTATTCTCTTTAGTTCTCGATTAGATACTTCAACCTGTCCACTAGTCTGAGGATGGTAAGGTGTGGCTATGCGGTGGCGAACGCCATACTTCGCTAGGAATGCCTCAAAGTGACGATTGCAGAAATGTTTGCCACCATCACCTATGATAGCCCGATGTGTGCCATACCGTGTGAAAATATACTTCTTCAAGAATTCAATCACCACCTTAGCATCGTTGGTTGGTAAAGCTACTGCTTCTACCCATTTGGACACATAATCCACTGCAACTAAAATGTATTGATTGGAGAAAGAAGGTGGGAATAGTCCCATGAAGTCAATCCCCCACACATCAAACAATTCAACCTCCAAAATGCTATTAAGAGGCATCTTATTCCTCCTTGAGATATTTCCGGTTCTTTGACACCTATCACATCTCTTCACCAACACGAAGGCGTCCCGAAACAAAGAAGGCCAGCAGAACCCTGATTGCAAGACCTTAGCTGCTGTTTTCGATGCTCCAAAATGCCCCGCATAGGCTGATGAATGACACTGCTCTAAAATTCTGGATATTTCTTCCTCAGGAACACACCACCTAATGATTTGATCTGCTCCTCTCCTGTAGAGGATGGGATCCTCCCAAAAGTAGTTCTTCAGGTCAGCGAAAAATTTCTTCCTTTGGTGATGTGAATAATCTGGTGGAGTGATGATCTTGCTAGATAGTTTACTATGTCTGCATACTACGGTGCCTCTACCACACTAAAAATCTGCTCATCAGGAAAAACCTCGTTGATATCCACAGATTCGGTCTGCTCGCTGGGTTCAAGTCTGGATAAGTGGTCAGCTGCCACATTTTCACTCCCCTTCCTATCTCTGATCTCCAAATCAAACTCTTGCAGCAGTAGGACCCAACGAATGAGTCTTGGCTTGGCGTCCTGCTTTTTCATCAGATACTTGATGGCAGCATGATCTGTGTAGACTATAACCTTCGATCCCATAAGATATGATCGAAATTTGTCGAAAGCATAGACTACAGCCAAAAGCTCCTTCTCCGTAGTGGCATAATTAAGCTGAGCATCATTCAACATCTTGTTGGCATAATAAATCACATGGAATACTTTATTCCGGCGTTGTCCTAGTACACCCCCGACTGAATGATCACTGGCGTCACACATCAGCTCAAACGGTAAGTCCCAATCTGGAGAGATCATTACAGGTGCTGAAATCAGTTTCTCCTTCAAAGCATTGAACGCTGTCAGACATTCATCTGTGAATTCGAATGTGGCATCTTTCAACAACAAGCTACACAGTGGTTTTGTGATTTTGGAGAAATCTTTTATGAATCTCCTGTAGAATCTGGCATGCCCAAGGAAACTGCGAAAACCCTTTACTGAAGTTGGTGGTGGTAGCTTCTCAATTATCTGAATCTTTGCTCTATCCACCTCAATCCCATTTGCTCAAATTCTGTGTCCTAACACGATACCTTCCTGTACCATGAAGTGGCATTTTTCCCAATTCAACACCAATCTTGTTTCTACACATCGTTGTAGGACTAAACCTAAATGTTCCAGACAATCATCAAATGAGGAGCCAAACACTGAGAAGTCGTCCATGAATACCTCGATGAACTTCTCAACCATATCAGAGAAGATAGCCATCATGCAACGCTGAAATGTGGCAGGTGCGTTACATAAACCAAAAAGCATCCTACGGTATGCAAAGGTGCCATAAGGACATGTGAAAGTGGTCTTTTCTTGATCTTTCGGTGCCACTGGAATCTGATTATACCCCGAGTATCCATCCAGAAAATAGTAGTGAGAGTGTCCTGCTAGTCTTTCCAACATCTGATCAATGAATGGAAGTGGAAAGTGATCCTTTCGAGTAGCATCGTTGAGTTTGCGATAATCGATGCAAACTCTCTATCCAGTTACCGTTCTAGTAGGAATTAGCTCGTTCTTGTCATTCTTCACCACCGTGATACCTCCCTTTTTGGGTACAACTTGTATCGGACTGATCCATGCGCTGTCTGAGATAGGGTAAATGATACCTGCGTCAAGTAACTTCAACACCTCAGCTCTTACCACTTTTTTCATGTTTGGATTCAATCGCTGCTGACCATCAACCTTTGGTTTAAAATTCTCCTCCATGAGTATTTTATGCATGCAGTATGAGGGACTAAGACCCTTTATGTCTGCTATAGACCACCCAATGGCTGTTTTATTGTCCCTTAGCACCCGAAGTAATCTCTCCTCTTCTACCTTGCTGATGGAATTTGACACAATCACTGAAAGTGTCGAAGACTCACCCAAATAGGCATATCGAAGGTGAGATGGCAACTGCTTGAGTTCTAACTTAGGAGGTTGCTGAATAGATGGCTGTGCTATTGTTGTTCCAGATCCCAGTTCCTCGAAGTAGCGTTTGCGCACATATGGTGGATTAGCTTCCAAAATTCTTGCACATTCCTCGATCTCCAATGAATCAACATGGATAGATTGAGAATGTACAATGCATGCCTCATATGCATCGGTGGGATGTCGTAGGTGGAAGTTATTTTCGATCACACTGTCAATCACGTCAATCTGAAAGCAGCTATCTGACTCGGTTGGAAATCTCATTGTCTTGAACACATTAAATGAAATTTGTTCTTCTCCAAGTCTCAAAATAAGTTGTCCTTTCTGAACATCAATGATCACCCCTCCAGTAGCCAAGAAAGGTCGCCCCAATATAAGTGGGACATCTTTATCTTCTTCCATGTCAAGGATGAGAAAATCGATAGGAAAAATAAACTTATCCACTTTTATCAACACATCTTCAATGATTCCTCGTGGATAAGTAAGGGATCGGTCTGCCAGCTGGAGAGTCACTGTAGTAGCCTTTGCTTCTCCCAAACCAAGGTTCCTGAAAACAGAGAGTAGCATTAAATTAATATTTGCACCTAAATCACATAATGCCTTATCGAAATAACAATTGCCAATGGAACAAGGGACAGTAAAACTCCCTGGATCTTTCAATTTTGGCGGTAGCTTTTTCTGAATCATTGTGTTGCTTTCCTCAGTAAGCATCACCGTTTCATGTTCTTCCAGCTTGCGTTTGTTAGAGAGAATGTCTTTGAGAAACTTTGCATAGTTGGGCATCTGAACAAGTGTATCAGCAAATGGAATATTGATGTGAAGCTTCTTAAAGACCTCTAAAAATTTGTTGTATTGCTTATCCAACTTGTGCTTCTTCAACCTTTGAGGAAATGGAATAGGAGGCTCATAAGGATTGACAGGAGCGGTTGCCTTAACCCGTGGTGTATCTGAACTCTTCTTTGCATTTTCTTCTGGTGTAAGTTCAGTCTGTTCCACTTGCTCCTCATCTGAAGTAGGTATTGTTTCCTCATTAGTAACCGACTTTTTGATATGAATCTCCGGTAATTGTACTCCACTTCTGATTGTTATAGCCTTCGCATGTTCCCTTGGATTGACTTCTGTATTTCTAGGTAGAGTTCTTGGTGCCCTGTTTGTCATAGCAAGTGCCATCTGTCCCATTTGAATCTCCAAATTTTTAATTGCAGAATTTTGTTCTTGGAGAGTAGCTTCTGTCTTTTTCATGAATTGATTGTTGGATTCCATGTACTGATGAGTTGTTTCTACGAACTTTCCAAACATTTCTTCCAACTGTGGCTTCTTCTCCTACTGCTGATATTGACCCTGTGGTCTGTGTTGGTTCTGGTTCTGATTTTGATTTTTATTCTGATTACTCCACGAGAAATTTTGGTGCTTTCTCCACCCCGGATTATATGTCTCAGAATTCGGGTTGTTCTGCTGGCGTTGACCCCATTGCACATAAGCCACATGCTCTACCTCTTGTGTGAGAATTGGACAATTTGAAGTAGTGTGATCAGCTCCACACTCCCCACAACTTGATTTCTTTACAGTTGCTGCATTGGCAGTCTGCGACATGCTGTCAACCTTATGGAATAGTGAATCAATTTTTGCCGACAAAGCTGAAATAGTAGCCATCTCGAACAAACCCGGTGCCTTCTTCTGAACTACTCGTTCTGAAGACCACATGGCTGAAGTAGTAGCCACAGTCTCAAATAGCTTCAGTGCATAATCAATTGTCCTAGTAGACACCGACCCATTAGATGAAGAATCTATATTATTTTTGAAAGAAGGAAGCAGTCCCGCGTAAAAGTATTGGACCTGGAGTCCCTTGCTGATACCGTGATGTGGACACTTTCGAAGCATGTTCTTGAACCTGTTCCAAGCCTCATCAAATGATTCATACTCCCCTTGACGGAAAATAGAGATATCATGCTTTAGTTTTGCAATCTTGGCTGGTGGAAAGAACTTGGTACAGAACTTTTGAGCAAGATCATTCCAAGTTGTGATACTAGCAATTGGTTGAGAATCCAGCCATTCAAGTGCTTTGTCACGCGGTGTGTGTGGAAATAGCCTCAAACGGATGGCGTCATCTGAGATACCCTGATATTTGAAGTGTTGGCACATCTCCAAGAATCTAGAGACGTGTGTATGCGGGTTTTCTTGAGCTCTCCCATAAAACTGATACCCATTCTGAAACAAGTGTATGATGTTGGTCTTCAGTTGGAAGTTTTGTTGCCCAAATGGTGGGTATACGATACTAGACTGGCTCTGAATGATCTGGAAAATCATGAAATCCCCTACAAGCATGTTTTCTTCGTCCATAACTTCCTCCTCGTTAGCCGAAATTACTGGATTATGTCGTTCGTTAGCCATTTGCTGTTGTTGTGTTATTCTAGCTTCTCTTTGCAATTGGTGAAAAGTACGCTCGATTTCTGGATCAGCTGGAATCAATTCCCCTCCAGTCGATCTTAGCATGCAAATATGAAATAGCCAAAATTGCCCAAAAATTAGCAAAAATCGAAATAACGAAGTTTAACAAGTTATCTGACTAAACTAAAATAAAAAATAAAAGAAAAAGTTCGAATTAGTGTCTAAATAACTAAAATTAAACTAAAACTCAATCCCCGGCAACGGCGCCAAAAACTTGTTCACGAAAATACGTTCGATTTAAAACCACCGCAAGTGTACGATTCGTTACAAGTAATAAAGTGGACTTTTAGAGTCCGGATTATCGATCCCACGGAGATTGAGTAGTTCAATAATAATTATTTCGACCTTAACCGAAACTAGATGAGTTTTTTATGAGTTTTGTATTAAATGTTAACCAAGCTAAATTATGAAAACTATTATGGATGAATTGGCTAAGCTAAATGCAAATTATACTAGAATGAATATGAAATTGAATGCAAATTGATTTACTTAAGATGAGAAAAACGTACTAGGATCACGAATCCCCATGCAACAATCCATCTAAATCCTAGTTTTAGACACTAATTCGAACTTTCAACTTTTATCGTTTTGGCCCCCGAACTCCGTTCTTCCTCATTTTGACTTCTTTTCTTCATTCTCTTTTCTCTAACACTCGTTGATTTCGTCAATCTCATACTTAGTTCATTTTTGTTCTTGATTTGGATTTCGAGTCGACTTTTGAATAATTGCATCTTAATCCCTTAACTTTGGCTTTCTTCCATTTTAGTCATTTCTTGCTCGTTTTCACTCACTTATCGTTATTTCCATCGATATAGTCCTGCAAACACAATTTACATAGAATTAAGCCATATTTCAACATAATTACAATCAATTATCCATGTTTTGTGACTTAAATAAGTGCGTAAAATGCACTTATCAGGTGGTGTAGCATAGTTCCCTTTTTATTATATGTACTGCTTTTGATGTCCACTGTTTTCCCAAATCCCGCTTACAGAAGTTTTCCGTACTTTGGGCCGTAACAGGTTCTTCTTGCACAACAATGATAAAAGTAAGAAAAATCTTAACAGTAAATCATAGAACTAAAAGAATTGGAAACGTAGTTTATCAAATGGCTGAAATGGCCAACTAAAAAATAAGCTCTTCCCGAGATGGCCTACAATTATGTTCAAGGGAAAATGTCTAATTATTGCCTATGACAACTAGACCTATCAAATTCATGAAAAAAGAAGAAAAATCAGTTGTCCCTGAAATGCCAAAGTGAACAGAATTTTTGAAAGAAGATCTACA
Organism: Osmanthus fragrans; assembly: GCA_019395295.1. NCBI lineage: Eukaryota > Viridiplantae > Streptophyta > Magnoliopsida > Lamiales > Oleaceae > Osmanthus > Osmanthus fragrans. Next base: position 9,899,593 of record CM033360.1, on the reverse strand, counting down.
ACCAATAACACCAGAATTGCTCTGTTGCCCAATGCTGATGTGGCACTGCCACATCTGCAACAGAGACAAAATTTTGTTAGGACCAAAAAACCTGTTGTCCCACACACAGAAATACATATATCCCCCCATCCCCCACCCCCAAAAACTTTGTAACGCCCAGCCCCTACCCCACACCCCTATTTTCAACTTTTTAGTTTTTCAATGATATTTTGTCTTTTTTTTTTTTTTTTTTTCTATGAAAGCAACTTATTCCCACTATTTTAATTTACCTAATATTTTAACATGTTAATTAAATCACCATAAAGCATTGAAAAAGTGTAAATTAATTCGTACTTGCAAGAATTAAAAATTAATTAAGTTGAAGTATTTATCGTTCATTTTTTCGACCAACACCCATCCCATTTCCTGTTTCTTTTGTTTCAATTATTATGTATTTTGGCTTGAAATTTCATTACCTAATTTATTGAGTTTAAATTATAGCAAACATGTTTATATGACCAAACAACATTCATAACAACTGAAATAGAAAATTAATAGTTTTACATCGACATAACACAAACTGAACAATTATGAAAAATAATTATTGTCATCATAGTTGTGACTGGAAATACTCGTGAACCCATCATTCTACATGTCATCGTAAGAATATTGTGGGCGATATGAGTCATCCAACCCATCAGACCTGAAAAGATTGGTAAAAATGAAAATTTTAGATTTCAAATAAAATGTCCAAAAATGATTAAATTGATCCTGAAAAATATATTTCTGACTAAATACACACCTATATCACGCAGCAACGGGCAAGTCCTTTTGTCATGACCACTAACATTACAAACGCGACATGTTCTGTTAGACTGGGACATTGTCTTCTCTTTGGATGACTTCAATCGCTTCCCACACCCCTTCGCTCTAACAGCATTTGGATCACATACAACTTGAGTCTCATCTCGGCAGAACAAGAAAGAAATTAAAGACACTGTGATTTGATAATGGTACAGAGTATACAGATGGTGCTTTCAAGGAGCTCTGTGGTAAGGAAGGTATTGTCCGACACTGGACAGTTAGGAATACGCCGCAGTAGAATAGGGTCGCAGGAAGACTGAACCGCACACTTTGAGAGAAATCGATATGTATGCGATCCTATGCTGGTTTGGGCAAAGAATGGTGGGCAGAGTCGGTTGCTAATGCTTACTATATAGTGAATCGGTCTCCACGTTCAAAGTTAGATGGAGATGTAACTTACAGGGTATTGTCAAGAGAACATGCAGATTATGAGAGACTCGGAATATTCGAATACACAACCTACTATCACATCAACTAGGGAAAGCTTGACGCTAGATCCAAGAAGGCAATATTCTTGGGGTATGTAGCAGGTGTAAAAGGTTATCGTCTTTGGTGTGTATAGAATTTTAAGTTCATAATCAGTAGGGATGTTACTTTTGATGAGAACTCCATGGTAGTTTGGTTGAAAGCTACGGTGCCTAGTGTTGAAGCTGTTGGGGGTTCAAAGTCTCAAGTTGTTGAGATAGAATATAGGGACCAAACTGGTCCTAGTTGTATTCAAGAGGAATATCATGGAGACACTCAAGTGGAAAGTGGTGATGAGCTTGAACTTGAGGTGGTTCAGCAAGAGAATGTACAGTTCGAGGAAAGTTTGGCTTCCACTAGGCTAAGGCGAGCTTACAAGCAAGTTCAGAAGTTGGGATCAGACCAGCCTCTGAGGCACTATGGGCAGACCAATGTGGTTGAGTACGCACTTTTATTGGAGAATGATGAGTCTGTCACCTTCAAGGAAACTATGCGGAACAACAATAGTGAGTGTTGATGTGCTCAAGAAAGCATAGCCCTTAGGGGCGGGGTTGGAATGAGGTGGAGAGTATATGAAGGTGGAGGTGAACTACGAAGGCTTGATCTCGAGTTTTTTGGGTACGTAGACAACCATGGTTTGAATGGTGTAGCCGAGTTTGGTGCTTGCTGCTTCTTCTTATGTTCGTCCAAAATTTGAGGTCTATCAAATGATGTACGAGGTGGAGAATTGTCAGTATTTCAACCACAGGAAAAGAGGCAGAACCTTAGCGCTTGGGCTCTAGCTCCGGGCGCCTAAGCGTCGCGGCAGTTCATCTGAAGGGAGAAAAGAAGTAGAACATTGGCGCTTGGAGCCACTCATGGACACCTAGACGCCCCGATACAGCTCTATATACCAGCTTTTCCCTTCAATTTTAGGTCCAATTTTTTAGAAAGAAAATAGAGAGAGCTTGGAGAGAATTTCACAAGTAAGAGATTGTTCTTCTTGGGTATAAATTCAAAATTATTTTTCTTTCTTAGGGATTAATTTGAGACTTGTTCAAGTAATCCAAATACATCGACCTTCATATATATTGGAAATCTCATTTTCCCCAAATCTCATTTCCCCAAAAATAATTTCTTTTCTTGGGTTTTCACAACAAGTGATCCGCTTCCAATACCAGTTGAGGTATGCTTCTAGGAGTGATTTCCTAACACTAGTAGAGAAGAAGAAAACTTAAAGAGCGGCATCAAATTATATTAGGTTTCTTGTCGTTAATATCAAAGGAAGTTTCAGCATTTTGAAGTGATAAAGCACATGATCACTAATTCACAAGAGAGATAGAGAGGGTTACTTCACCATTTCAGAAAAACTACGACGTTATAGCAAACTTATTTCGATCCATCGTTTTGAAACTTCTTGACAACAAATTGCAAGAAAAAGTAACCAAGAGAATCAGAAAAGCTTTTACCGTGTCTCCTAAATTAGACAAGAATTCCTAAGCCCGATAGTTGACACATACAGTGCTCTAGCTAACACATCCAGAACTGTACATGAGATTTTCATCTCATACGACTCTGCCTCAATGACAAAAAAAAGGATTGGTCAACATAGCATAACATTTTATTTCTAATAACTTGGCTCCAATATAATTAGAAATCCAAAATGACATGTTTTACTTGTATCAACAACAAATGGCTAATTTTTCTCCCCACCCACTTACTACAAATTATTTTTCCTTCTACTAATTCATTATTAGAAGAGAGGAAAGGAGGACGCATGTTAGGAATTTACTTATCATGCACATTGAAAAATTAAATAAATTTCAATTCACACCAAGGATCTGTTTTGTGTTTAGATAGAAACTGTGATATGAATTATACATTTATTCAGATCCGCAAACTCCTTTGCTATTTTTGTAGTTCCAGCAATCCTGATCTACCTCCCACACCTGTCCAATTGTCCAGCCTCCAACGGAATCCGCACAGGGAACAAGATTGAGAGAGAGAACTAGGGTTTACTTTTTTTGTGCTAGCAAAAATAATGAAAATCCATCAACTAATTTCAAACCCTAGTAGCTTATTTATATAAGCCGAAAAGGGTTTGGCCCGTCCTACAACTTAACCTGACCCAATATTTAATTAATCCAATTAATTAAATTCGGTCCATGAATTAATTAATCCAATTAATTAATTTAGACTCATTAATAAGCAATCCAATTAATTAATTATCCAACGTTTGTCAATTAATTAATTGGTAGATTTCAATTTTCTAATTCTCATTTTGTGTGTGACCAATTAGGTTCCCAGTCACGATACCTAACGACATGAATTATTATTTTGATCTAATCAAAATCAATAAATCAAAACACACTTTTGATTTATCACTAATTCACATCTGTCGTCCCAGATTGACATTTAGTAATGTGTCAGGGCAATACATGTGACGAAAAATGTCACGTGGTATAACAAAACCAAACTCGTTCGTTTATCGTGAAACTATAATCCCTTCGTCAATATGATCCGATCAATTACGAGATATGAATTTGTGTCAATCTCGATTATCGATCATATCTTTGATTCCACTCATTAAGTCAATGTAAGTCGAAAACTCATTTTCTACTTATAGATACACCTTGGCCAAGGATTTCGTTATCAACTTAACTGGATGAAATGTAGATCATAAACTCTTACTATCTAAGAGCGACGAATCTTCTATTGATCATTCACAACCTTCATATGATTCTTGACATACCCGAACGATGCCGTATTAGCGGCCCTTGACAGAGCAACGTCCAGCATCACCAAAGCATGGCTGTCCCCACATAAGGTACTATAATGATCTCAAGTCGAAGGATCAATTCCACTACCGAACGTTAGAGATTAATCACTGACACTCAGATAGTTATCCATGTGGAATCTCTCAGCGGGTCTCCAATGTTTTGTTCTATAACAAAACATTCACGTGTTCATTTAAGTGTCACTACACTTTAAGTTGTGAGATCAACTACTTACTTCACAAGTAAGGAATGTCACACGTGATGGTCTATCCGTATCTCGTTATTACTTACGACTACAGATGATTTAAGATTCAATCATATGTAATTTGTATCTCACAATCACAACTCCTCGTGATTAACAAATTATCGATATTTGAATCTACGGACTCTATTATTTAATATAATAGATATTGTCATAATAAATGTATTAAACATATATCAAAAGTACTTATGCCCAAAGTTGATTGGACCTAGGGCATAATACTTACAACGCAAACATGCTGACAATTAATTTTGAAAAAATATTAGGTGATGGACACTTAAGAAATATAAAATACTTTAAAAATATATTTATACGTACTACATTTTTTACTTTTATTTTTGTATTTTTATAAAATTAATAATCTTTCTTAGCTGTGATTTTGAATTTTGTTCATAAAATCTTTTGAATTTGAATAGTGCCTCTGTCTTGGTTTGTACTTTATTTACTAGTGCCAACAAATAAAAAATTCCGACATCAAAAGGTCCAAATTAAAATTTTCCAAATTTTATATTCCAAAATTTACAAATGGGACCTGTCTCATCCTTTACCTTATACATTGCTAGTCGGGTAATTAGCAGAAATAGTCCCTAACGTTTACACTCATTGCTAAAATGGTCCCTATCGTTTTAATTTTGGCATTTACACCCTTATTTCAAACGTTTGTTGCAGAATTGGTCCTTCCATCCAATTCCGTTAAATCAACCGTTAACAATTTAATGAAATTTGCAGAAATGGTCCCTAACATTTACACTCATTTGCTAAAATAGTCTCTATCTTGTTTAAATCCAATTAAATTTTATTCCATTACATTTTATTTTTCTCTCTCCTATTTTCAACCACACAATCTTTCATAAAATAATATTATACGTAAATCGAAAAAATTTCCTTCTTTTTCAACCGTTCATTTTTCAAAAAAAAATTATTCCAAATATTTTCATTCACAAAAAATGGGGGCCAAACGGGGAAATTAGTCAACTTCCCATAATTTTCTCCTCTTAAAATTTTCGGTGAATATAATTTCTATGGTTTGATATAATTTACAACTTTATACCCCAACTCAAAACGTTGTCGGCAAATATCTATTGTGTAGCAGTTTATTTTCCCTTTTACTATGATATTTTGTATCTATTGTAGTAGGTTAATATTGAGAACTTATACTACATAGCTCATCAATGATTATTTGTGCTAAATGGTTAGAGGGTTAGGGATGATATTTGCCGACAACGTTTTGAGTTGAGGTCTAAACTTGTAAATTATATCAAACCATAGGAATTATATTCACCAAAAAATTTAAGAGGAGAAAATATGTGGGAAGTTGACTAATTTAGCCCCTGTTTGGCCTCAATTTTTTTGTGAATAAAAATAGGTGGAATAATGTTTTTTTTTTAAAATGAACGGTTGAAAAAGAAGGAAATTTTTTCGATTTACGTATAATATTATTTTATGAAAGATTGTGTGGTTGAAAATAGGAGAGAGAAAAATAAAATGTAATTGAATAAAATTTAATTGGATTCAAACAAGATAGAGACCATTTTAGCAATTGAGTGTAAATGTTAGGTTCCATTTCTGCAAATTACATTAAATTGTTAACGGTTGATTTAACGGAATTGGATGGAAGGACCAATCCCGCAACAAACGTTTGAAATAAGGGTGTAAATGCCAAAATTAAAATGATAGGGACCATTTTAGCAATGAGTGTAAACGTTAGGGACCATTTCTGCTAATTACCCTTGCTAGTCCAATTATACTCGGTATTTGGGACATGCTAACATTCTCCCTTCAGAGCCAGGCTGATCTCCACAAGCTTTATAAAAAAAAAAAAAAAAAAAAAAAAAAAAAAAAAAAAAAAATCCAACTCATCCCTGACATATATCGGCACTCATACGATGACAAATCTACATGCCTATCTCATCATTGTAAAACTAGCTTACAGTGTGAGGTTACCTTCACCTGCTGGCTGCTACATTGCACATCTCAATCGTACTCACGTGACATGGGTGTTACTTACTATCAAACACGGACACTCGACCTAGGAGGAGTGTCCACACTTCATATTGTGTGTGTGTGTGGATAGAATTTGTTAATGCAAATTTGATAAAGCTCAATAAGTTTTTACCTTCTTGTAAAGTGCCAATGGTTGACTGCAAATCGTGGCATTCTTTCTCAAGGCTCGACATTTCTTCCGATGATTCAATAGGCAACAACAAAGAATTCGATTACCTATTCCTAAACTTTTTAAACAAAATTTGAAATATCACGCATATGGACTTCGACTAATTTATAATTTTGGATTCCTCATTCTCCAAAATGTTGTATGGTAAAAGAAAAAAGAAAGAAGCCAAAAGGAGAACGACGCGGCTGCAAACTCAGATTAAAAATAAGGGAGAAATGATGTCAGAAATGTATTAGCAATCAAAGAAATGGCAATACCCGTAAGAAGAAAGTTCAGCTTGTGAGTTCTCCAACTGCCTCTCCAATTTAAACTCATTAGACCTCAGTTGAAATGCCTACATAAACACGTATACATACATAAAAAGAAAACAGAAAGAAGAAAATTGATTAAGCACATTGATAAAAGTTTTCAATTTTCTGCTTTTAACTGAATGATCCTCATTGTTAGGGATGACAATGGGGCGAGGCACCTCCACCCCGCCCCGCCCCGCCCGTCCTGCCCCGCCCCACCCGTCTCGTCTCGTCTTAGACGGGGTGGGGCGGATCGAGATGGGGCAAGAATTTGCCCTATTTGTTGCCCCGTTAAAAAAAAAAATTTTAATTTTTTTTTTTTACATTTTCAAAAATTCGAGTTATGTTATTATTTAAAATTCAACCCTTAACCCAAAATCTAAAGGTCATTCCATTTATTTTAAATTTTTTTCTAATTTTTTTATCAAGATATTAACTTATTTTGATTCATTGGTATAAATCATTTATAAGTAAAAAATATTTATTTAACTATCATGATTCATAATTTCAAATTATATAATTTAATTATAATAAAAAAATTGAATGACCGAATTTATAAATTATATAAACAATTGTTAATTATATAAAATTTTAAATTGACAGTTGTATAATATAATTGTTGAATTAGAAATATGTTATAAAATTGTAAATATATTCAACAATATTTTAAAACTAACCATTTATTAAAATTATTTTTTTAATTATTTTTTTCACGGGGCGTGTTTTTTGGGTCTCGTTAGGGGCGGGGCCCGTCGGATCGAGGCGGGACAGGTTAAATTGTCATCCCTACTCATTGTGAGGATTCCTTTGTATAAATAGGAGCAATCACTATACATGTATGGAAAGTGAATAAATTCCTACCAATTACGTAGAAAATCTACAACTAATATATAAGGTAACTTTTCTAAATTGCTAGATGTAAATTAATTGCCTTAATATGTTCATCCAGCACATATCCAATTGACATTCCCCTCAAATTGATGTTGTGTGATCAAGAAATATCAATTTACTCACAAGAAAAAAGATGATGTTGTCAAGTCATGGTTTTGATGAATACATCGACGATTTGAAGATTAGTAGAGATATGTGGAAGAGAAATAACATCAATGTCGAAAGCCCCTCTAATGGAATGACAATCCTCTTCAATATGCATACACTCATGATATACTAAATTAGCGATAATCTAAATAGCACTCATTTTGTCCGCATGGAGAGAAGTAGGGTCAGACTGAGAGAAGCCAAGTTCAGCTAATAGTCCATGAAGCCAATTAATCCCTGAATAGGCAGCGGACATATCACGATATTTGGACTCAATTGATGATTTAGAAACAATAACCTATTTTTTACTTTTCCAGTAGATCAAAGAATCACCAAGAAACATACATCAGCCCATAACAGAACAACGAGTGTCAAGACACCTAGTCCATGCTGCATCACTAAACACAATAAGATGAATATGAGAGCCAACAGGGACAAATAATCCATGATGAGAAGTACCCCAGATATATCGAATGATGCGACAAATTACTCTAAGATGAAGATGTCGTGGAGCTTGCATAAATTGACTGACTTGTTGGACATCAAATGATATATCAGGCCGAGTGATAATCAAGTAGTTGAGGATGTCGACTACATGCCGAAATATGGTTGGATAAAAAAGGAGACCACCCTCCTCACAACAATATTTCACATTGACTTCCAAGTGAGTATCGACTAAAGAAGATTTCTAAAGACAGCCTAAGTGATCAAATCTTGAATATATCTGTGTTAATTCAAGAATTTACTTGTGGAATCAATCAGCACTTGCAACCCCAAAAAATATGTAAGCAGATCAAGATTCTTTGTATGAGAGGAAGCTTGTAATGCTACTGAAGTCTAGTGACCAACTTAGAATCAATGCCAATGATGACAATGGCATCCACATACACAAGCAAAATAACAATATGAGTACATGTCTTGCAAAGGAATATAGAAGAGTCATATTAGCTTTGGATAAAAGAATGTTGTAGTAAAGTAGATCGAAACTTCTCAAATCATGCCCGAGGAGCTTGTTTCAACCCATAGAGAGACCTCTTTAACTTACATACTTGTAAAGGAGAGGAAAAGAGGACAGGAGGATGAGCCATGAAAATATCCTCCTTGAGATCACCAAGAAGAAAAACATTTTTAACTTCCATCTGGTGAAGAGGCTACCCCTGGGAAGCAACAATAAAAAGAACACTGTGCACCGTAGTCATATTTATCACTGGAGAAAATGTCTCATAATCTACCACATACTCTGCCTATTTCCAAGAGCAAATGTCTCGTAATATACCCTATACTCTTGCTTTTTTATCTGATCTACTGTTGGTAATTTTTTGGTTGGTGATTTTTTGATTAGATCTACTGTAGGTGGCTTGTTGGTTGATGTGGTGGGGGTGGTAGTGGTAGTGATGGTATGCGGTGCGGTGGTGGTGATGGTGGTGTGCAATTGTTCATATGTTTTTTTTTTTCAAATTTTTTGTTGAGTTGTAGTGGTGGCGATGGTAGGACAATTAACGGTGGTGGTCGTAGCAATGGTTGCGACAGTGATGTTGAAATGTTATTGGCGATGGGTCTGTCGGGATGGTGATGGTGATCGTGATGGATCTGGCGCGACAATGTTGTGGTGATTTTCTGCATGTGTTGATTTGTTTGAAGTAGTGGTGTTACTGTCGAGAGGTGATGGTTCTGGAGACAATGGTGGTGGTGCTACTGCTGGAGATAGTGGTGGTCGAAGGTGTTGGTGGTTGTCACAAATTATTTAGTTTGACTGTGACCATTAAATTGAGTAATTTGTGACCAATAAATAATATGTGATTAATGAAAAAAATAAATTGTGACCAAAAAATAATATGTAACATAAAAATTGTTAATTTGTGATCGATAATTTGATAATTTGTAACTGTATAATATGTTGTGACTTGTAATATTTGTAATTTGTGACTAATAAATAAATTGTGACTTGTAAATTTTTTATTTGTGACCTATAAATTTTTTGAATTGTGACCGCAAAATAATTTGACATATAAAAATTCTAATTTGGGATCAAAAAATAATATGTGACTAATTAAATCATTAATTTGTGATCAAATTGTATAAATCCGTGACATTAATATATTTAATTAATTAAATATATATAATCAATTAACTAAATCATAAATAGTTTTTTAATAAATTTCTTATTTTTGAAATTTGAAACTTTTGTTCTTAGTTTTGAAATGAGTGGCACTTAACATCTTAGTTATGAATTTTTCCCTTAGGTATAATTGGTCATTTAACTGATCCACATGCATAGATATGGGCCTGGGCTGGGGTTGGAGTATTAAGACCCAGTTTGATTCCTATTATGTTACTTTTTTTTTCAAACTTATTTTTAATTATATATTCTCAAAAAAAAAAAAAAAAATTTATGTATAAATTTAATTTTTTTTTTCTACTTTTTAACCACCATTATCCAAAAATTCACTATTACAAAAATTATTTTCAACTAAAAATGGAGCTGAAACATAGACTAAATAGAAGGTATAGAAACTTGGTTCGGGGATCTTGGAAAAGGCACTTATGTATAGGGTTTTGCTAAACAAACGGGGAGGTTGACGGCCTCTATGGCCGTCAAGGAGGCTAACCTTTAGCATAACCCCTTACGTATATACTTCTCTGTTTGTCAACATTTTGATGGGTTTGGATTCACTCATTAGATTTTTTAAGAAGCTAAACGCAAGAGGTATATGAACAATTTGACATACGATCACGAAAATCTTCAAATTTGATGATTGATGCATTTGAGAGCAGTTTGAGGATTTAAATACTAGATTTTATTTTATTTTGAGCAATTTAATGGACGATGAGTATCATTATGATCAATGCCTCATGTGAAGAAAGGAATTTTGAGAAACTTAGGGGGCGTTCTCTTTGCTGTTTTCAAGTCGTTTTCTGTTTTCGATTTTTCAAAACATTGAAAACGCATTCTCTTTCCCATTTTTGAAAACGACTGAAAATTTTGTGAAGAAAACAGAAAACAACTTTTTTACGTTTTGGCTAGTTTCTTCACAAATCTGCCAAAACTTAAAAAACACGGATTGTGAAATATTTTTTTAAAACAATAAAAGGAACGAGTTTTCAACAATCTCAAAATGGACACCCAAAACACAAAACACAAAACGAATTCAAAACTCAAAACACAAAACTGAACCACAAAAAGAACGCCCCCTTAATATTCAACTTGACTAAGAAATGGAATCTAATAATGTACCGTTTTGATAATATTGAGATTGTAAGGCGTTGTATTACTTCACTTTATCGGGTATTATTGATGGTGTGGATAAACACCATAAAAGTGGATGCTTAGTTATATAATATTAGAAGAATAACCATTGGGACCGCATATGTTAGAGTACTCGTTTTACCCTTTCCACCAATGAAGAATTATCTATTAAAAAACTTATCTATTTAGGATATTTTAAGTTTAAATATTTTAAATTTTAGTATTCTTCCTTTTCTATGAATAATTAAACAAAGAAAGAAAATGATGGGTATGACGTGAGTAGTTTAGTTTACATATCCATCAAGCATAAACTACTTTAGGATAATTCGATTTTTTCTCATGTGAATGTGTATTAATGTCCTAAAAAGAATAAATCGCAATAAAATGGCAAGATCGAGCTTTGAACTTTACAAGTGTAGACAAAATAAAGCGTTTTCTTATTTTTAATATTGTTTAATTTATTCTAAGATTTTAATAATCATTATTTAGTTAATTATAAAAATGGGCACGCTTTTTGGTGTAGGCTCGCATTAGTCACACCTTTGACAATTAGTTATGTAGTAGTCACGCATTTTGTCATCTAAACCCGACGGGCCAAAATAAGAATTATAATATTTTTCACGTATTCAACATATGCGAGTCCTCTTCATGTCTCATGCATAGTTATAACTATTAGCTATGTGGTAGTCACACATTTTGTCATCTAAACCCGCTTATAGATGGTCAAAACAAGAATTATAATATTTTTCACATATTCAACATATACGAGTCCTCTTCATGTCTCATGCATAGTTATAACTAGGTCCCACCTAAACACTAAAGAATATATAGGTGTAGATCCTAATCTTTTGGACAAAAGATTGCTATTTTTACAATAATTAGATTAATACACATTTCAATTGAATGATTGATACTTATCCATTATTTATCATAGTGCTTGTTAGATATGACTTCAAAATAGTAATGGTCAAAGTCGATCTGTGAGACGATGGTAGATAAGTTTCATAATCAAGAGGGAAAGCACCCAGATCACTAGCTAATTCATTGAATGATTTGTCGGTGATAAAGGAGGCACGGTGCAAAAAATAGGTACTAAGTATGCTTAAAGTCTTGATTTCTTTATAGACATGCAATTTTTTTAAATAAGTCTAAGGTTTGATCACGGGTAAAATAAATAAACATAACCACTATAGGGTTCTAAAGGGGTGGGCAGGTTGTGCTAGAGATGTCATAATAAGCATGTTCGTTCGAAAATTGCTCGTTCCTAGATTGAACGTGCACAACTGAATGTCTTGATGGAATCGACCCATAACGATTCGCGGTCCAGATCGAACTATTCGCACGCACAAAAAGCAAGCGCTCCAGTTTGGCGTCCTCGAATCTTTTGGAAAAATAAATGAAAAAAAGGGAAAAGTTACTTTAATCCTTAAATTCTACCTCAAGTAAGGCTAAAAAATAAATTTGTGCCTCGGAGACAAGGAAGATTTTTTTTTGTCACTTCCTTCAAAATAAAAATTTATTTAATTTTTATTATAAAACAATCTAAATACGCAAGCCCAATACGTAAACTGCACGCATGAACTCATAAATTAGTATGGCCTTCGACATTAAGGCATTATAGTCAGTGACGGATCCAAAATTTTGAGTCAGCACGGGCAATTGTTGACTGTCAACCATCGACCGCAATAAAATATTTGAAGCCCATTTGATGACTTTTTTTCTTTTTCTTTTTTTTGCCAAAAATGCATTTTAGAATAGTGATTTGATGGAGAATGTGTGGTTAAAAATAAAGTAAAAGTTTTGAATTTGCATGTAATATTATTTTATTGAAAAATGTATGATTGAAAAAAATAGATAAAAAAATATTTTGAAATAAATGAGAATCAAAGAATGCCTAAAATTTAAACATAACAATTATTTTGTTCAAATTTGTTGGAATATACATAAGCAAGCTCCAGCAACTTAGCACTTCCAGCATACACATGCACCAGCTTCCCGTGGTCTTCCAGCATAGCAAAGTAGATTCACTCTTCCAACATGAAGCAACAGATTTAGCTCCAACTCATCTCTATTCTAGATCCTTCTTCTGTTTCTATGTAGTTATTTAGTTAGATAGCTTTATCTATAAATAGACAAGCCGTGTAATTCAGATCTTAAGTTGAATGAAATATTTCTTCTTCCCTGCAATAGTAGGTTTCTATCTTCCAGTTCATGGTTTCTCGTTCCTGCTTCTATAGCAGAGTTTTATCATAAATATCTTTTTCCTTTTTTCTTATTTCTAATTGAACATATATAAGTCTGTTATAAGGATAAACCGTATTCACCAAATGACATTGTTGTCAAGTTTTGTATAACTTTAAGGAAGAGCATGTGTTTGAATCTTTAAAATTGCATTAAAACTGCTAAAACCTAATATATATTATTTTGTTAAATTTAGTTTCAAAATTCAACAAGGGCCACAATGGTCAAACTTTCAATAATTCTAACAAGAACTCACACGCTTGAATCGCCTCCGGCGCCCTCTCTATTCGATTAATTTTGGTAAAAATTGTATAACTAAAAATATTGCATAATAAATTGGTTGATAAAGGATTTGAAACCAAGACTTTCAATATGCACAAGCAAGCTTTGACCAACTTAGCTAGAAGAAATGTTTGAAATTAAAATGTAAGCTAAAAACATTCTCTCTTGTCTACCAAAAAATTGCTCTCGACCGATCCAGCACGCACGGCTGCAAGTGCTCGCCAGGTGCTGAATCCACAACTGATTATATCCCGTGACCACCCCACCCAACATGGGCCTGGACCGATACCCAGGCCGGTCCTTTTAGGACAAACCAAATGGGCTTGTGCTGACCCATTCAATTTGACACTTCTAGTCGTGTCCCCTAAGTCTAGAGACAAGGGCCTTGAATGGGATACCTTTTACTTTTAAAAAATAAGAAAGTTAAATAATAATAATAATAATAATAATAATAATAATAATAATAATAATAATAATAGTAGTAGTAGTAGTAGTAGTAGTAGGTCTATGTGCAGAACATGGATTACAAGAGAAATCATTTTGTCACTTATGTATCACATAGATGGAAGAACTACATATCTTATTTACACTCGTGTGAAATTTATATGATAAAGTTATTTCAATAATTATAAAAGGATTCAAATATCCGCATATTGTTGATAACTGACCTAGAACGCGGCAGGACATCTTTACATATTTCTGTAATTCACCATTCATCAAAATAGTTAAAGGAAATTGAAAAATGACAACTTCATTACAGGCTATCCATCTCAATTAAAATCTGTCCACATAATTCATACAAAATAAAAATAATTCTTTGTTACATAAAAAACATGAAATATAACTATTTTCATTGGGCAGAACAAGTGACTATGCTCATGACATTCAATTGGTTTAGATTTTTAATAGTTTTCAATAAAAGTTGATTAAATATTAATCAAAGTTGTGAATTCTATGAAATGTATAGTTAAAATTAATTATAAATTTTGACTTAAATTTTTATTAATTAAATCAAACAGTGGCTTAATTAAACAATAATGTTAAAAAAGAAAAAAATTATATTCATAGTATTCCCACTCTCTAGCCCCATTCTCGAAAACTCGTTTTTATTCAAACTCATTTACAATCACAACTTTTATGAGACCCACAACTTTTATCAACTTTTAAGCGTACATGTTACCAACCTATCAAAATCTACTAAAATCTCACCTTTAGCTACACCAAATAGGAGGCCTAATATGGTTGATTACTAAGTGACAAACATATTGCCCTTAATGACCATTTGATGTAAGGCTACGCCATAAGACTATCTTCTCTCGTTTTGTTTTCAAATATGCTAGTAATTTGTCACGGCGCGGAAGATTTTCTTGAATAATTGGATTTTGCTTGAAATTCTTTATCCATTCATGCAAACGTGGTAAATTGGTTGATTCTATTATTTTGGCCCCTGCAGTTTCTTCCACGCATTCGTTCCAATAAGCAAGCCATCCAAATGATAAGTCCACTAATCCAACGGTTTCGCCATTGAAGAATTTTTTGTTCCCTAAAGCTTGATCTTCAAGGATTTGCAGAACTTGTAGTGCTTCTTTAATTGCCAGTTCTTGATCTTGTCCAACAGTTCGAAAGAATGTATTTAGGGTAGGATACTGCAGGCAAAGAACTCGAGAAGATATAAAAATTATTGGAAATGGATCATGCCTCTCTGGCGTGTTTAAATAATTTAAAGACGTGTTTGATATAGAGACCCGGTTTGGTTTGGCTAAAAGTCTGGCTTTTAATAAATTTTGATAAAAATTGATGAAATGTATTGTTGAGAAGTTGATAAATGATGTGAAAAAAATAATGAATTTTGGAAAATGGGCCAAACAGGAGCAAAGTATTAGACACGATTCAAGATATGAGAGTACAATAAACAAAAATTAAGCTTTCTTGTTCCTTAGTAACGCCATGTGCTATCGAATTGACTTCACACAATAACATAACATGATGAACGATAAGTTACTCTTCAACAATGTAATATTTAAGGATAAAATACAATTTATCAATAACTTGTCATCGCTACTTCTACTACCCAACCCGCATGCTGCCATCTCATACTGCGACCACCATCCCTAGAATCTATCGTGCTCGACGTCATCCCACCCTCTCTAGTTGTAGTCATGTAGAAGCCACATAAGTTTAATGTGTGTATTTTGTTTACATGGATAATATGAGCATTCACCCTCGAGTTTTGATTGTTTATGATTTGGATATATAGAGATTGGTTCACACTGTAAGTATTATGCTCTAGGTCCAATCAACTTTGGGCATAAGTACTTTTGATATATGTTTAATGCATTTATTATGGCAAGATCTATTATATTAAATAATATAGTCCGTAGATTCAAATCTCGGTAATTTGTTAATCACAAAGAGTTGTGATTGTGAGATACAAATTACATATGATTGAATCTTAAATCATCCGTGGTCGTAAGTAATAACGAGATACGGATATCGTTATTACGGATAGACCATCACGTGTGTCATTCCTTATTTGTGAAGTAAGTAGTTGATCTCACAAACTAAAGTGTGGTGACACTTAAATGAACACGTGGATGTTTTGTTATAGAACAAAACATTGGAGACCCGCTGAGAGATTCCACATGGATAACTATCTGAGTGTCAGTGGTTAATCTCTAACGTTCGGTAGTGGAATTGATCCTTCGACTTGAGATCATCATAGTACCTTATGTGGGGACAATCATGCTTTGGTGATGCTGGAAGTTGCTCTGTCAAGGGCCGCTAATACGGCATCGTTCGGGTATGTCAAGAATCATATGAAGGTTATGAATGATCAATAGAGGATTCGTCGCTCTTAGATAGTAAGAGTTTATGATCTACATTTCATCCAATTAAGTTGATAACAAAATTCTTGGCCAAGGTGTACCTATAAGTCGAAAATGAGTTTTCGACTTACATTGACTTAATAAATGAAATGAAAGATATGATCGATAATCGAGATTGACACAATCCATATCTCGTAATTGATCAGATCATATTGACGAAGGGATTATAGTTTCACGATAAACGAACGAGTTTGGTTTTGTCATACCACGTGACATTTCCTGTCACATGTATTGCCCTGACACATTGCTAGATGTCAATCTGGGACGATGGATGTGAATTAGAGATAAATCAAAAGGGTGTTTTGATTTATCGATTTTGATTAAATCAAAATAATAATTCACGTCGTTAGACATCGTGATTGGGAACCTAATGGGTCACACACAAAAGGAGAACTAGAAGATTGAGATCCACAAATTAATTAATTGACAAGCGTTGGATAATTAATTAATTGGATCGCTTATTAATAGGCCCGAATTAATTAATTGGATTAATTAATTCATGGACCGAATTTAATTAATTAGATTAATTAAATATTGGACCGGGTTAAATTGTAGGACGGGCCAAGCCCTTTTGGGCTTATATAAATAAGTTGTTAGGGTTTGAGATTTAATAGATGGACTTTCATTTATTCTTGCTAGCACAAAAAAAGTAAAACCCTAATTCTCTCAATCTTGTTCCCTGTGTGGATTTCATTGGAGGCTGGACAATTGGACAGCTGTGGGAGGCAGATCGAGATTGCTGGAACTACAGGAATAGCAAAGGAGTTTGCAGATCTGGTAAAAGGTATGATTCCTATCACAGTTTCTATCTAAACACAAAGCAGATCCTTGGTGGGAATTGAAATTTATTTAATTTTCTGCTGTGCATGATAAGTAAATTCTCAACACACACAAGGACACTAGAGAAGCTTTATCCTCGAGGAATTTATCATAAGCTTAGTCTCCATTTGACAAATTCATAGGTCATTTATAAAGAAGAATAGTAGTTTTCCCATAAAATGTGTGAATAATAAATAAGTAATAGTTATGAATGTTCGACTTTCACTGAATTTATAAACCATTTATAAGTTGATTATCAAAAAGTCTTTTGGGTTCTGACTTTTAGTGATTGTCAAATACATACTACTCAATAGAACTCGAGAACACGAATTAGAATATTATGTTATCTAGTATGGAATGTACTTCGCAAAAGAAGTCATTAAGATTCACGTGGCACGAGCCATAGTAATATAGAAATGAAAATGAGGTCACCTTCTCTTGTGCATATCTTATCCAAAACCGGGCCATAGCTTTTTCGTGAGCATCTTTCGGCAACAGAGGGTTTTTGGGCCAAGCTTCTTCAATGTACTCAAGAATTACAAGAGATTCACAGATTGGTTTGCCTCCATGAACAAGCACTGGAACTTTCTTGTAAACCGGGTTGAGTTGCAAAAGTTGCGGGCTCTTGATAGGGAGGTTTTCTTCAATGTATTCATATTTCACACCCTTTAGCTTCAAAGCCCATGTCACTCTGTAACTAAACGGGCTAAGCCCGAACCCATACAGCTTCACTTCTTCCATCAATAGTTTCTATATGGTCTCCCGTTGTGTAGCATCAACTGAATTTATAGCTGAATGAATAGGGCTTGGGACTTCGGATTCTTTGTAGAAAAATTATTTAATATCATAATTTAATTACTAGAAAATAATTAATATTCTAAGTTGAGTAGTTGGATCTTTGGACTATTTGTTGTCCTTGATTTTCTTTCCTGGTAGGGTGTGTAGTAGGTGAGTGTTTTAAATAAATAACAACCAGATGAGTAATTTTCTATGATATATTGAAATTTTGAGTACATTGGTCACAGCGTTCTCGACTATAATTTTACTTGATGAATTGCGTTTTCGCCAACACCACAAAAAAAAAAAAAAAAAAAAAAGGAGGCGTGATTTAGGCATGAGGCATGAAGAAAAACCTCGCATATGATGATGACATGAAAAATACTATTAACTCTTACTTACCGCCTAATACGGGTTAGGAGGCAAAAGGCGAGCCCAGACACCAAAAGGTTTGGGATGTAGATACTAAGATTAGAAGGTTTGTGACGTGGCAGTGCAATTTTGAAACTTGAAAGGTTTGTAATCTCTGTCGTAATTTTCCCTATCTTATTAGTTAAAGATGCAATTTTTACTGCCTAAATATTTATTTGTTTATTTGTGGGTTTTATTTACACAAATAGATTAAAAAAAAAAAAACGTTATTCACACCCTTTTAGACGTTATTCACATATATAATTACTTGCAGATCTATGATGAGATGACATTATCAACTTCATGCACATGCATGGTGAATATGTAGCTTGTCATGATACAGTATATGCATGTAAATTACTTGTGAATCAAGCAATCATAGAAAAATGAAAAATGCTAATTGAGATCTTTTGGCTTGGAAATGGGACGGGTTTTATGAGTCGTGCTATCATGGAATGTATTGTCCATGTTCGAGGGAGACTAAAATGAAATATTTATTAGATTTTGATAAAAGTTGATGAAATGATAATTGAAAATTTGTGGGTATAATGAAATTTATAGTTAAAATTAATTATTGACTTTAATTTAAATTTCATTCTCACCAAATAGGGGCATTATTTTATTGTATAATAAATAATTAATTAATTATTTAGTTAAAAAGACTCAAGTTCTATCAATTTGCATTAAAAAATTTATTAATTAGACCATCTAATAAAAATAATAAGCTAGTGTTCGACGATGTCACCTCGAAATTAATTCAATGATGAAAGGGCTAGAACTGTTAATTGGCGATAATAATCCAAATGGTCACTGAATGTTGTAAAAGGTTTTCACGGAGTCACTGAATTTTAAAAATCATTTCATTCATCACCAAACTTTACAATTTGTAATCCCATTCATTATTGACCTCAAGTTCCATAAAAAATTTGACGAAATGCTGATGTGGCTGCATATGTAGCACCGTGTCTCAGCTAATTTGGTATCCACGTATGTAACCGCGTGAGGTCGTGATGAACGAGATTACCAATTGCAACATTTAGTGATGAATGTGGTGATTTTTTAAATTCAATGCCTCGTGAAAATATTTTGCAAAATTCAGTGACCATTTAAGTTATTATTCGCACATTTTTCAATAAAATAATATTACACGTAAATCAAAAAATTTCTTATTTTTTGACCATATATTTTTCCAAAAAATCACTAATCAAAATACATTTTTCCTTTCTCCCTACAAAAAATAAAAAATAAAAAGGTCTTGAAAAAATAAATAGCGGGTAGAAAAAAAAAAAGCATGACTAAATATCAATCATTTACAATGGCACATTCTCTAAAAAATCACCATTGCAAAACTCATTTTTCAAAACTTTTTTTTTCTTTTTTAGTAGAGAGAATGGAAGAATGTATTTTGGGATAGTATTTTTTAAAAAATGTATGATTTAAAAATAAAGGAAAGTTTTGGATTTACATGTAATATTATTTTATTAGAAAATGTGTAAAAATAATCTAAACGATCATCCACGAGATCACTAAATTTTAAAAATCACTTATTCATCATTAAGTTTTGCAGTTTGTAATCATGTTCATAATTGATCTCACATGGCAGCATACATGGGATGCCAAATCAATTGAGACATAGTGACATATATGCAACCATGTCAGCATTCCGTCAAATTTTTTATGAACGGGATTACAAATTGCAAAGTATAGTGATGAATGTAGTGATTTTTAAAGTTTAGTGATCCCTTGAAAATCTTTTGCAAAGTTCGCATATCGCCTTTTGACACCTATTCACGTGTGTTACCGATCAAATTTCTCTAAAATATTTGATAGTTTCTTTCAGATGAAATCAAACCTACTTAAATATTTTATTTTATTAATCTATTTGGTATTCATGCATCACGTGCTAAATTCTTAATATGTGCTCAATTTGAACATGCAATTTATGGTTATTTTTCAGAAAAATGTCTCTCATTCCATCTTCTATTATTCTAAAGTAAAAACAACTTATCGGGGATAATTATGTGGATTTGGGAGAATGTAATTTGATGCTTATTCTTATTGCTGAGAAACTTGAATTTGTACCTGAGGAGAAAAGTCCCGAGTAACCTACAAGGGTTGCATATAACAAGTGAATGATTGTTAACAAGATGGCTTGCTGTTACATTTTGAGTTCAATAGCAAGCATGCTGCCCAAAAAGCTTAAAAGTTAGAATACCTCATATGACATACTATATAGCCTTTAGGACATGTTTTGTCATTTAAAGTAGTAGACTCACTTTGAGTCCGCTTGTACATTATGCCCCCGTTTGATTTCCATTTTTTTTCAAAATTTAATTTTTTTCTCTTCTTTTCAACCACATATTCTTTATTAAAATAATATTACACACAAATCAAAAACTGTTCCTTCCTTTTTAATCATACATTTTTCATCAATCTACTATTTTAAAACACATTTTTTTGAATCAAACACACTCAAAATGCCTTTAAAGAATCATATATTGACTATGATTGCAAACATTAATGCAGCATAGAATTTAGGTGAAACCATTGGCTTGGAGACTCATATTGATATGGTGTTGAATTCTTTATCTGGATTTGTTCAATGTTTATTGTGGATTATCACTTCCACAAGTTGAAGATGCCATTAACCGATTTAATGAACGAGTTACATAATGTGGAACATGGTCGTAAAGGTAAGAGTGGTGATGCTCATGCAACAATTGGTAGCTCCTAATTTCAAGTCGAAAATGCAGATTGAACTGATGGTGTAATAAGATGGTTATGGTTTTGATTTTAATGACCCGAGGGCAGGTATGATATTTAGCGATGGTGCCTCACCCCGAACTGATTAACCGTTAAAAAAAATTAATTGAACAATTGGGCTCTTCATTATTTTTTCCCAAAATTAATTGAGCAATTTTGACAATTGAGTTTTCCCAAAATTCTGGCCCAATGAACATTATTAAGTAAACTCTTAAAACCCATTAACGTAACTCTAAGTCTCTAACTCTGCACGGCTACACGTTAAATCTGAAAGTTGGAAACAAAAGTTACAAAACACTCCTCCACTCAACAAATCCATCGGCGCTCTGCTGTACATCAGCTTCCATCGCCGCTCGCTATTAAGAAAGTAACGATTGTCTTTAGTCAAATATAAGTAAAAAGAGCAAAATATCAATGATGATGAATAGATAAGTAGCAACTTGAAGCTTAACCCACTCTTTCATGTTATTTTCTCATTCATTCTCTCTGCTTTCATGGATGCCTTGGATTTGCAAGTCTTGTACCTTTACCAATGACATTTATAATCTCAAATACGGTGTTGTTGTTGCACTCGAACCCATGAATTTGTTAATAAAGTTTTCAACGGAATGGTTGAAGTAATAATGATACTATTTGTTAATAGAATTTGTGACAGCGATAATGTTTAAAATGCACTTAAAGCATTGATGGTTAGCTTAGCTCCTTGTTACTATATGTGAATTGGAGATCCTGGATTCGTAGACTGACATCACTTTCCTGTGAATGCTTCTGAATCCGATCAAGTATCATACCCATTCTGTTCGTTCTGCCTACCCATTCGAGTTTTGCATTTTGAAGTTGAGATATTGTTTGCATTTTCATTTGGAATATTGTTTGCTAAATTGATATTAAGTCAATTGTGTTTTTGTTTTATAGACTTTTGTTCATAATTTTTTTAATTTTTTTTTTCAATTTGACGGTTGGAGTTGGACTTGTAAAAAATAATTTATTTTCGTGGTTATTAACCGAACCGAACCGACTTACGTGATTATGGTGCGGTTATGGTATGATAAAAAATTTGGTGGTGCGATTATGATTTTGATCGAATCGATCTCGAACCGAACCATTGTTATCCCTAGTTTCAACTATGGTCAAAAAGGACACTAGAAAAAAGACCGTCCAAGCACACTTGAGTTTTTCATTGCTAAGTCTTGTTCAGTGGTTGATTCTACGAACTTCTGTATTGTATATTCTGGAGTCATGAATCATATCTTTATGTCAATTAAGTACTTAAGGAAAGCAAAAAACTTAGTGAAGACTAATTTAAAATTACCATTAAAACAAGAAGTTATGAGTAGTTTATTTTTATTTTAGGAGTCGTAAGCAATTAATTTTTAAATATTGTTATTATGTCTTGCAAATGAGATGAAATTTAATTTGTATTCACTATTTAATAGGACAAGATTATTCTTTGAAATCAGCTCTTATTTGTATTGAATATCTGGTGAATGTTCTTTATATTTTAAATAGTTCCACAAATAAAATAAATATAACTTTTACAAACTATAAACAAAAGTTATACCATACAAAGTGATACATATCAATGACATCTTAGAGTTGAACACATTAATCATAACACGATATAAGAGATGGTTTTCTTAACACGCTTAAGGTCAAACTACTGTTGGTGTACGATTCTTTTTTGGAAGTTAAAAAAATGATCAAGACTTCATTTTTTTTTTTTGCAAAATGACATAGAGCCAAAGCAGTACTAGAACTAGTTTATTTTGATGTGTATGGACCTGTTAGCCTGCTTGTGAGAGGAGGTTATGAGTATATCATCGCTTT
This sequence comes from Osmanthus fragrans, assembly GCA_019395295.1. Taxonomy (NCBI): domain Eukaryota; kingdom Viridiplantae; phylum Streptophyta; class Magnoliopsida; order Lamiales; family Oleaceae; genus Osmanthus; species Osmanthus fragrans. Next base: position 9,876,514 of record CM033360.1, on the reverse strand, counting down.
TACAAATGATTACTCTAGATTTAGATAAACTTACCTAATAGTTATAAACTCAAAACATATAAAGTCAAATACTTTTGAGAAATTAAAAGGGTATCAAACTGATGTTGAAAAACATTTGGATAAGGGTATTAAGACATTCGATCAGATCGAGGTGGCGACATCTTTTGGGAGAATTCAGGGACTATTTGACAAAAAATGATATTGTTTCTCAACTGAGTATACCCGATATACCCAACAAAATGACATTGTTTTAGAGAGAAGAAACGAGAAATTGTTAGATATGGTTAGGTTAATGATGGGTTAATCAACTCAACCTATCTCATTTGGGAATATAAACTAGAAACAATTGCATATGTTCTTTACTTAGCGCCGTCTGGGAGTGATTTTTAAAATATTTTAAGCAATTTTTTTACCGTTAGCAAGTGTATGTGTCCCATTCTGCTGCAATTTTTAACCCCCTTATCTATGAATTATCATATGAAAACAGCATTTATTAAGGAAATAGTCTATACATACCCCTTTAGTTTGTTTGAATTACTTATATACATTTTGCCCACTTGTCATATTTGACTATTCTTAGAGGCATACTTGGCACTGCACAATAAATATACATTATGGCTATAGTATTTGTTCTGAAACTTGTCAGATGTCAATGAGTTTTAATAATTTTTATCATCATCTGATAATATTTTGTATTTTGCTGGTTGTACATGAAGACTTGCCCGCCACATGACAGAATGACGTGGAGTTTAAACCTGCGTCTTGCGAAATGGGTACCCAACCCAATATGCAGTGCCAATTTTTCCCTCAAATTTTTCTCTCATAAACGGAGAATAAGCCCCCCAAATTAGAAAAAGTCGAGTTTTCCCTCCTAAACGTAGAATAACCCCCCTAAATCAGGACCAAATCGGAGTCCAAAGAACGAACGGAAAACGGCAGAGAGTGATCAACGATTCCAACCGGCGGGCGACTCTGAATCGACACATCTACCGAAGCTTTCTCTCATACATTTTCGTCAAACATAATGGCAGACAAAGGTATTGCACGTTTTATGGAGTGCAGTATATTGTTGCTGTTGCTTTACCTCGAAATAGTTCGGAGATTTTTGGGTTGTCATTTTTGTTGTTGTTCTATGTATTATTCACCAACGGGTTTAGATAGGTCTAATGTTTTTGTACAAATCGTAGTACACGTAGTATTAGACATTGCTGGGTTTGGCTTTCTATTTTATGAACGCATGATGTATTTTACATGTTGGGTCTAGGTAACCCTACTTTTCTGAGGAAGAATGAAGAAAGAACAAAGGTAGAGATGTACTAGGTCTCCATTCCGCCCGATCATTCCTAAATATTTCTATCTAAGTGGCCGTTTTTATTTATTTTATTCTCATTCTATGTCGCCTTTGAAACTCTCAATTCTTTGTTCAGCATACCAGTTGTCATATCCTCACTATCTTCATCTCCTATTTTCTGTGCTTTGTCATCATCTATTTCGTTTTTAAAGTGATTGTTGTGGGCTTCGCAAGAGTATGTTTCCAAATGGGCGACTAAAATTTTTTGCAAATATGCCCAGTAATATATTCTATACATATGGACAACTTTTGGGTGTGAGTATATGACACTTTAATTGGTAACTTGTTGTAGAGACAGAAATTGTCGAAGACGTTGGTAATGATAATTTCATGGAATTCGATAATGACAACGTGATGGACAATTTGAACGTATTGGATGATGAAATAGTAGGAAAAGGTAGTGCGGTTGTGCCTGAGGTTGGGATGAAGTTCAAGTCTGAGAATGAAATGTTTGACTTCTACAAAAGATACGCCTATAACGTGGTTTTCCAGTTCGAAAACGAAATTCAAAAAAGGATGATGATGGGATTATGAGATATATTACACTAACATGTAGCCGTGAAGGTCGAAGACCTAATAATACAAGCGATCCGTTGAAGCCCCAACCAACCATTCAGACAGGTTGTAAGGCCAGGCTCACTGCAACTTTGGATATGTGTGGAATTTGGAGAATTAACACTGTCTATCTTGAACATAATCATAAAACAAGCCCTTCGAAATCTAGGTTGATTAGATGTAACCGAGAACTGAGCGCATATGTGAAACGATGGCTTGAAGTCAATGATATGGCCGACATTCCTTTGTACAAAAGCTTCAACTCCTCAGTCGTTGAAGCTGGTGGCTATGATAATATGACTTGCTTAAAAAAAGATGCTCGGAATTATGTTGAACAAGTGAGGCGATTAAAACTTGGCGAAGGGGACGTTGCGACAATTTAGTCTTACTTTTCGAATATGCAAGCAAAGTGCCCGAGGTTTTACTTCGTGATGGATTTGGATGAAGAGTCCCGACTAAAAAATATATTTTGAACACATAGTAGGTGTAGGCGAGCGTATAAAGAGTTTGACGATGTTGTCACATTTGATACGACCTACCTTACTAACAAGTATGACATGCCCTTTGCCCATTTTGTCGGAGTAAATCACCACGAACAATCGACGTTGCTTGGTTGTGGTTTGCTATCGAACGAACATACGGAGACATTTGTATGGCTTTTTAAGACCTGGCTACAGTGCATGGACAGTGAAGCTCCTCATGGAATAATTACTAACCAAGATAGGGCCATGCAAAATGCAATCGCAATTGTGTTTCCGAATACGAAACATCGGTGGTGTTTGTGGCACATCATGAAGAAGTTGCCTGAGAAATTTGGAAATTATGCTGATAAGATGTTTATGTTTGCTGCTATCCATGGGTTGGTATATGACTCTTAAACTATAGGGGTTGGTATATGACACTTAAACTATAGAGGAGTTTGAAGACGGTTGGAATGTTATGCTAGAAACCTACAACTTGCATAATAATGAATGGTTGAGAGGATTGTATGAGTATAGAGGTCGATGAGTTCCTTGTTATTTGAAAACAACTTTTTGGGCAGGTACGTCAACAACCCAACGAAGTGAAAGTATGAATGCATTTTGCGATGACTATGTACATTCGAAAACCTCGCTTAAGCAATTTGTAGAACAGTATGAGCGAGCCTTAAGAAACAAGGTTGAGAAGGAGTTCCAGGCCGATTTCAAATCCTATTCACAGATGCTACCACGCGCAACGACTTATGAAATTGAGAAGCAATATCAGGCCGTTTACACAATTTCCAAATTTAGGGAGGTGCAAGAAGAGTTTGTAGGAAAGGTGTACTGTGACCTAATTTCTTCCTCTAAGGGACATTTCGGGACTCTGTATGAGGTCAGAGAGGATGTGTTGTGCAATGAACGACGGCAGAGGAAAATCGTTTTCGTCATATTTAGAAGAGATAACCATGAAATCACATGCAGTTGCCATCTGTTCGAATTTCGTGGAATACTCTGCAGACATGCAATTTTAGTTCTGATCCGCAATGACGTTAGGTTTGTACCGGACAAGTACATATTACGGAGATGGAGAAAAGATGTGCGAAGAGCCCACAGGAGGGTTGTAGTGAACTATGACGGGTTAAGTAGCACTCCAGGACAGTTGAATTACGAAAAAATTATTCAAGTATGTAGTACTCTAGCATACGACGACGAGCAAACGCATTCAACCGTGCCGACAACTGTACAACCACATATTGAGGAAAAAAAATAGTGACAACGGTGAAAGAGACTTGCAATAGTAACGTCTTATCCCAGCATTCTGTTCGTTTAGGATCTGAGTGTGGAGCATCGCATAGTACTGGAAGTGAGAACATAAGAGATCCTCCATGTTTGAGGAGAAAAGGGGTGCCAAAAAAACTACGCAGGAAAAGCTCCTTGGAGTTGAGTTCGAGGACATCGAAGGTAGGTTCCCATTTTTTTTTCAATTTTTTTTCCTAATTACCATTTTTTTTAATATATATATATATATATATATGCATTTTCACATGTCAATTATGCAGGCACAATCCACGTCAAATAAAGGGAAGCGACCACAGGTACGTCGAAGCAACTTGGGGAAAAGTGCACCTTCAACCGTGCCGACAACTGTACAACCACAGTATCACATTCGACCACCATTACCATATTCAAATTTCCCATTGGTTGGTACACATAAATTTCTCCTTTCATGGAATGTGGTTACAACAAGTTCGCAACTTCATAATGAGTGTAATATGTTCGCACAACCAGTGCAATATCCACATTTTTTCCAACCATCCTCAACAAATGCAGCCGTTGATTCAAATGGTCAAGGGAATGATTTAAATTATGCAATTCACATTCGATGAAAATATTATCATGCATATTGCTCAGTAAAGTTTGTATTTAACAGTATTAAATACGATGCCGAACTTCTACCACCTTCTATCAGAACACGACAGCACGAACAACTTACAAATTAGTTTCAGGTACATGACTGTTCAATTTAGGAAATATTATGAATTTTTTTTACTTGTTTATATTTTTTGTTGTCACTTTAGTTTAGATTGTTGTTGTCACATTAGTATATATATATATATATACCCTCTTATATAATTTCCTTTTTCTTGTTTGTTTGCTCTTTTTTGTTAACATTGTAGCTTTATTCCTTCCATCTATTTTCCAAAGGTGGATATAAAAGAAATATTCCAATCTAATGAAGTGCATAAGAACAATCTTTATCAAAGAGGTTGTTGGGATCATTTTCTTTCAGGCGACCATTCAATTAGTCATTTAGTTGCAATTTTGGTCATTGGACGCCACAAATGCCCATATGCTTGTGAATGTTCCATATGGTTGGAATGAAAGTTGGGGTGTTTTATTCCTTTGTTCACACCGTGTGTTTTATATTTGAGCAAATGTTCGGCGAAAATGTTTTGTGGTATAGTGTGTTTTTTGTGTTTGAAAAAATGGTTAATCTCCTCAATTTATTCAAATTATTTCTCTGCTTAGGTGAAAAAGAGCAGCTTCAACTTGGTTCACGGGTAGAACAATTTCCTGGTTCTCAAATTGGCCACCAGTAAGTCGGACTCTGGCATTGGAAAATTCAGCTGGAAAGGTGTTAGTGTACAAGCTCAATGACTACCACACTGCTGGAATATTTGTAGCCATAAATCTGGAATATTCTGCTGGAAAGGTGTTAGTGTCCAAAATTGTAGTTAGACATTAATGCTAAGTTATGTATTGTAGAAAAAAATCTGACCGTGTAGTTATTTTATTTTTGTGACCTTCATTACAAGGCATGAAGCTGACCGTGTAGTGTTATTTTGTTTTTGTAACCTCCATTACACGACATGAAGCTTGATTTGCAATATTAGAAGCAGACGAATTTTTGACATGCAATCTGCCTTACTTTTTTTGCAAAATGCTAATCTTGATTTTCATTCTGTGCATTTTGGAACGACTGGGAACACCAAAGTGCTGTTGAACTTCACGTTGACAATGTTTGCATTTACCACTAGTTACCATTGTTTCCGCCGTCGAGTAAAGCCAATTAGGTGCTATGATGGGGGCAAAACGAACACCGTATTTTGTGTAAAATAACTGATGCCATGCAAGTACCGAAATCATTCTTCAAAGTGCGTTCCAAAGAGTCGTTATGACTAATTTATTTGTTTTTTTATACCTAGATTGACTCAAAAGTGATCATCAATATGTTTATACAGTTAGTCGTTAATAGAACCTAATGAGCACAGATATAATTCATATTAATAATTCCAAGGTCATAAAAAAAAAAGATGATAACATACACTACACAACATGCTACTCCCAGTATACATAACTCCTTATACACAAAAAATTGGGAATAGGCAGACATTACAGAACCTTCTTAGTAATGAAAATACTGAACTACTAAAAACCAAAAATACATAACTACCGAAAATACATCACTAGCAGGTACCGCAAATACAGTAAATACGGTTAAGCATGGGCCTTTCCTTTCTCGTGCACCTTAGAAGTGTCGTTCTTGTTGCGAATTGTCACCTTGACAGAAAGATTAAACTCTTGTTTGTCGCTTAAACGGAGGCTGGATTCGAAGATGCCACTGACATGTGCAACTAATTCATTTGTCGCCGCATTAGTTGACGTCACACTATCCAGACTTGATTCACAGCTAGATTCACTGTCTCCAGCCCATTCCCAGAAACCACATTTTCCACCGCAACAGTTGAACAACTTGCCTTTGTTCTTCGTCTTTTTCTCAACCACAAAACACTTTACGAACGCACGTTTACACCACGGGCATAAGAATTTCTTTGGGCAATCCGCAAAGAAGTGACCCGTACACCTATAGCTATAGAAACGTCCTTGATTCTTTCCAGCCATTTCTAAAAAAAATCCAATGCAAATTACTTACAATGAATTATCTCATTACTTCAGAAGCATAACGCAAATTTCTGGCCGATTGAACTCTGGTAAAACATGACAACATTGCTATGGTAAGCTATTTAGCATTTCTTTGCGTCATATTTCAATAAACAACTCTTAATTCGAAGGGGATATTTCATCAATCGTGCTACTTCTATTGATTTATCAGATAAATTTCCACAAATAGACCTACTTCTTGTCAACATTTACCAATTTTTTGGACAGCGATTTTCTCTGACAAAATCATACATTCATGATTTGGGACTAAATCCCTACCCCATCAAGCCGAAAAAATTAAAATAAAAACTTACCCAAACTTCTCTTCAGCTTCCGCCTTTCGATTACTTCGTTGGAGATGGATAGATTGTTCACTGCGAACGTTGAAATAGCATCTCAATGGCGGATTTTTGAAGTGCACCCATGTTTCGAAAAAATATAAAACCAAGTTACCATAACAGACTACTTACCCGCACTTCACTGTAGCTTTCAACTCACATGAGGTCGCCGGAGAATGATATCACTTTGCAATCCACTTTTCGACGAGCACAAGAGGACCCAATCGGCGAACGACGTGTGAAGGATTTGGGAACGATTTAGGTTAGGTATGATAAATGGGCCGATTTCTCGCAATATAACCTATTGGTCTTCTTTTTAGTCATTTTTAGAATAGAAATAATTTTGGTCAGAATTCAAATTTTTTTAAGTGGCCACGTCACCTTGTCATCAACCGCGCTATATATGTAGCGCCATTGTAATATTTTGGCAAAAAGCAGAACCAAACATGGGCTTAGTTCCTAAGTTTTTTTCTCAAGACTCCACTAAATTATGGAATGGATACAAGTCATCTTGCGTCATATATGAATTCGGTGATTTTTGGCTCATGTGCTGAAAGGAAAGACATAAAAGTTTGAGTTCAAGTCGGAAATTTACCTCTTTTGTGTCCCTAAGGGTACTATAGGATATTGTTTTTATAACCCTTTAGATAGGAAGGTCTTTGCCATTTCATAGAGGATAAATATATTAATCAACGTCAGTTCAAGTATGATCATGTTAGAAGAAATGAATGGGATCAATTCAACCCCATCAATTCCTAAAACAACCTTGTGACAAAATGGCTCATTGTATCAAGAATACCTATACGACATGATTTGAATGTAAGAGTTGATATTCATGTGATCCCACAAATAAATAAAACAATAAAGGTAATAACGTCACCTAATAGTTATAGTGGCATTGATAGAAATATGATGCCATAGCCTCGGATCTATCGTCCTTTAGACAAAGTTAGGGGTTCATCAAGGCACCTTCTAGGTACTTGATGGTTGGGTAGTCCAAACATGCGATCTCCACAGTACAAGTTGATAATATGACTTTATATAAGGAGGTTATGGATGATGTGGATGCAACTTTATGACAACAAACTATGAATGATGTGTCCACTGGACATTTGGATTTGTTCCTACTTTTTTACGTATTTTTGTTTCTTTTCATTTTACTAAAGGGTAAAACAGTTTTTAGCAAAAAAAAAAATGACATTTTGACGGATAAATTGAGAAAAAGAGGTAAGTGCGAGGAAAAAATCACTCATTTTGCTCAAAGGTCATATTTGCAGATATACTATTACACTACAATTGTTGGAATTTTGTAATTAACCATGTCCATGGATCAAGTCGTACTACCCTAATCATAAAAATAACTACACAATAATTGGAATTTTCTAATTTTGAGCTCACGATTTAGTTAAAAATAAACGATGAAGATGCCAAGTGTAGGTGTTATCCCCTATATCCAATCAATTTAAGTTTTAAACACTTTTAATATGTTTAATACATTTATTTTGACAATATCTATTATTCATTTAAATCACTATTTTAATAAATGATATTAAATAATAGAGTCTGTAGATTTAAGTTTTAGTGATTAGTTACTCACAATGAGTTGTGATTGTGAGATACAAATTACAAATAACTTAATCTTAAATCATCTATGATCGTAGGTAATAACGAGATATGAATATCGTTATCACGGATAAACCATCACATGTGACATTTTTCGCTTGTATAGTAAGTAGCTGATCTCAAAAGTTAAAGTGTAGTGACAATTAAATGAATACGTGGATGTTTTGTTATAAAACAAAACATTGAAAACCCGCTGGGAGATAACTATCTGAGTGTCAGTTATTAACCTCTAACGTTCGGTAGTGAAATTGGTCTTTTGACTTGAGATCATCATAGTGCTTTATATGAGGACAATCATATTTTGGTGATGTTGAATGTTGCTCTACCAATGGCCGCTAATGTATCATCATTTGGATATATCAAGTATCATATGAAAGTTGCGAATGATCAATAGAGGATTCGTCACTTTTAGATAGTAAGAGATTATTATATACATTTCATCCAATTAAGTTGATAATGAAATCATTGGCCAATGTTAACTCATAAGTCAAAAATGAGTTTTCGACTTACATTGACTTAATAGTGGGATTAAATATATGATCAATAATTGAGATTCACACATATTCATATCTCGTAATTGATCGAATCATATTGACGAGAGGATTATAGTTTCACGATAAACGAAAAAATTTGATTTTGTGATACCACGTGACATTTTTCGTCACATAAATTGCCTTGACACATTGCTAGATATCAATCTGGGATGACGAACGTGAATTAGTGAGAAATTTAAAGGAATGATTTAATTATCGATTTTGATTAGATCAAAATAATAATTCATATCATTAGATATCGTGATTGAGAACTTAATGAGTCACACACAAAAGGAGAATTAGAAGAATGGTATTTACCTATTAATTAATTAATAAGTGTTGGATAATTAATTAATTATGTTGCTTATTAATATCCGAAATTAATTAATTGAATTAATTAAATATTAGACCGGATTAAGTTATGAAACAGATTAAACTCATTTGAGCTTATATAAATTAACTGTTAGAGTTTGAAAAATTGCAGAGAAACATAATTATTCTTGCTAGCACAAGAAAAAAAAAACTCTAGTTTTTCAAATCTTGTTCCCTGTGTGAATTTTTATTGAAAATTGGACAATTGGACAGCTGTGGATTACAGATCATGATTGTTGGAGTTCAAGAAAAGCAAAAGAATTTACAGAATTCAACAAAAGGTATAATTTCTATCATACACAAAGCAGATTTTTGATAAAAATTGAAAATTTGTTTAATTTTTGTTGTGTATGTTAAGTAAATTCCCAACACAAGATGGTACCTGTTTTTGCAAGATAAGTTCTCTTTTGTACCACTAATTATTTTCTAATAATTTTAATAATTAACCCATCATTTAGTTAAAAAAAATGAAGATGCTTGGCATTCGTTTTTGTGAGAGATGTACTATCTTGTACTACAAATTTTATACTGAAGGATACAACATTTTTTTGCATCCTTTATCTTGTCTTATCCACAGAACTTTCTTTCATATTTACACAAAGAAACCCATTAAATAAACTTTCATGGAAATTCATTTAAGTCTATTTCTTTTTTGAATTAGACGAAAATAGTTTTATATTTTTGTTTTAAATGATGTCAAAATGTGTAACAAGTTCAAAAAATCGAATAATTTGACCATTCTAAGATCACAGATCAAGAAAGAATTGATTTTAAAATAAATTTTATGATTTTTTCAATACATCTCAAGCTATATTCATCAAAACACGCAAATTCTGTTAAAATGACTTAATTTTAGGGGACGGACATTTCGGACCAAACTCGACTAGTCAATTCAATACAGTTCTAATAAAAAGTACGTAAATTCAACTAAAATGATAAAAGACCTAAAAGAACTATTTAAAATATGTTTTTATAGTTGATTTGGTAACATAAATTGTATATTCTTGTAATTTATTATATAAAGATTATTAATCGTTTTTAATACTTAGTACTGAATATTTTATAATATAAAATTCTATTTCCCCTTAAATACTTAAACGTAAATTACAGTTGCAAGAATCTAACATCAAAACCTTTTAAGAAACGGAAAAGGCTAAAATATTTGAAAATGTTAAAAAAAATTGTATTATGTTCGAGATATTTTGCGAGTTTCTACAAAATCTAATTTTACGGGAAGCTTTAACTTTTAGTACCAAAAACTATCAATAGTGTTTGTATCAATGACAAACTATTTACAGTATATATTTTACAGTACATATTTTATAGGATCTACAATTACTACTTATCTATCTACTATATATCTTTGTTACATTATAAAATTTAATAACTTATAATCAGTTTACAGTGAAACAATCGTCACAATTACAAGCACCTATTGCTTTGTCACACGCGTTTTATTTAGAGGACATTGTACGCTTACAACAAAGCTCTCCATAATTTATTTGTCATGTCTAATATCTCACACAAGTAGCTGTCGATCTCAAATTAATACAAGTCACAAACTATGAGTTTCGACAAAAAATTTAACCAAACGAGATTCAATCGACGTACATCGACTAGAAGCCACAAAAAACAAGGAATCCAATGTTATAAACCTCGTCATAGATCGAAATAATTGATATTTTGTTTGGAAGATTATCTTCTCCACTATGATGACTTCTAAAAAGGTTTAAATATAGGTCCATAACGGTCAAGAACAAATTAAAAAAGCTCCATAGCCACATGTTAGGTGACCTTTATACGCACTCGCCAGCTCTGTATTACATGCCGGCTTCCACGTATGTGCTACGCATCTACACCGCTAATCCATTTTCAAACTGCTAAATATTTGTTAATTTCATTTTTGGTCATTGAACTTTCGGTCAAATTTCAATTAAGTTGCTCAATTTTAATTTGACACAATCGAATAACTTAACTTTAATTTACTTCAAACGTTTATGACTCCATTATCATCTATTAATAGGCTTAATGTCTAGTCCTTCGTTAATCCCCATTTATAAGAAATAAATGGATGTTGATTTTAGTTTTGGTATTGGAACTTTCAGTAAAAATCTTAATTACATCACCTAATTTTAATTTATCATAAAAATGACAAACTTCAATTTATCTTCAGTGTTAATCACTTCATTTTTTGCTCTTCTTACTAAATTTAGTCCCAGTTTGATAGCCAATTTTTTTTTAGAAGAATGAGTTTTTTAATAATAAATTTTTGGAGAATGTACCGTTAAAAATTAGGAAGAAGTTTTGGAATTACGTGAAAAATATTTTATTACGAAAATGTATGATTAAAAATGAATATGAGAAAAAAGAATTTCAAAAAATTGGAGTCAAACATGACTTAATATCTTGATCCTTTGTTAGCCCAACATTTTTAGATAAATATGCCACCTAATCACATTGTCCCTACAAATCTTGAAATTGAAAATGAATAATGTTTTACGTATGCACCATTGAATGAGTTAGCGTAATTTTTTCAAATGATTTATTTTCAGATTTTACAGTTACAACATGATTACGCAACATATTTATTTTAATACATTCAATACGTTAATTGTTGTCGATTTTATTTTTTTACATAGAATTGTGGCATTAAACTTAGTAACAATTCTCAGTGAGTGACTACACCATTGAAAGTAAATTGAGTTTAGTGATCGAGATAAATTAAATTTAGATGATCCAATTGAAGTTTTACTAAAAGTTCGATGACTACAATTGAAATTAACCCACTAAATACAAAATATCAAACATTTGAAATTTTGAACTGCATGCCTACGGTAGCCTGGCGTGTCAATACGAGACAATATCCACGCGGCATTCTCTCATTGGATACTCCACAAAAATCCAACAGGTAACCTACGAGGCTACGACGATCAATTTCTGCGAGCCTAAGTTTTATATCGTTATCTTAAGATCGGTGTGGTGCACGTCAATCCCGAAACCCATAGTATTTATTTATTTATTTTCATTTTCTCCCTCTCTGTTGCTTTCTCTATCAAAAAACGCGCACGAGGAGGAGAGATACACTTTACAGTTACACTCCTTCTAGTGGGTAGGCTCTGTTCACTTTTCTTCCATGTCTAAGAGTGGAAGCAAGGAACTGAAAAGACATGGCAAGAAAGGGGCGAATAGAGGAGAAACTGAAGATGGGCCTTCAAATTTTTCTTTGGCTTCTACTCCGGGTGATGATTTTCCTGATGAAGGTGTTGACACAGAAGGAAGGGCACGCAAAAGGAAAAATAGTGGAGAAGAAATGAAATTGCAGGATCCATTAGTGGCTTTTGGTTCGGAAATAATGGTGATGATACTGAACCAACTTGACGCACGCAGCGTGGCACGATCTCGCCTGATCTCTCGTAGATGGCATAGCATAGCTTCAAGTGATGAAATTTGGTCCCGCAAGGTTCATTCTTGTTTTACTCGTATTTGTTTTTTGATTTGCTCGTTCTGTGTTCTTGTGTGTTTGAATTCGTATATACTGCTTGTACTTTTTTTTCCCCCTCCTGTGTTCTTTTTTTCGTGGTTATTGATGCTTTTGTTTTAATTAATGTCAATTCTTGATGATAAAGGGTTTAAGGGCGCGTTTATCTGTACTTAAATGCTAAAAGCATAGCTTTAAATTTACTTATTTTGCCAAATGTATTTTGCAAAGTTACTTCTCTAAAACAATACTGGTGTTCTCGTCTGTGTGTCTTTATGGTAATTTATTGAGTGAAAAGCGTGTTATCAAACTATGCTGTATGTACTTTTGTTTTCTGTTTTGTGATTATTGAAGCTTTTGTTTTGATCAAGTCATTCACTCCATAGTCGGATAGATCTTTTAAAGAACTGATTAATCGGATTAGAATAAAGATAGAGTCCCATTCTACATATCAATGTCCATTCTTGGTTATTAAGGTCCTGTTTGTCTATACTTTAAAAAATATGGTTAAAATTAAAAGCTAAAAGCTTAGCTTAAGTTACCTTTTATTCCAAAGATTTTGCAAAGTTACTTGTCCAAAATAGTATTTGAATGGCAATAGGCATTTATTTGAGACTATAGTCACTCGGCATTCTCCCTCTACCCATGGCTAGGAAAACGAACTTGTCCTTCTCCTGGTTCAGATAAGTTATGAGTAAATAGGCTATATTCACAACTATAGGACCGGGTTACAATGTGCGTTTAATCTTTTAATCTTGATCAACTGTATGTAGCCTGTGTCTGGCCCCATTTTCTCCAAACTTATTTTCAATCATGTATTCTCCCAAAAATATAGTTTTGCATGTGGATCAATAAATTTTTTCAAATCACCACACATTCTAAAATAAAAAATCACTTTTCACAAAATTTGTTCTCAAAAAATCTCTACCAAATAGGCGCTTAATAATGAATTATGATAATTCATATATGCCCAAAGAAAGTGTCAAACTTCTTTAACTTCCAACTCACTACGAAGATTCTTTATATGCTAGCAATTTTGTGCATCAAATAGCAAGTGGTAAAAAAATGTTTTTTCAAGAAGAGGAACTTATAGATGTAAATTATCAGAATAAAATTATAATAATATAAAGGCTTGAAAAATTGAAGGAATATTGACAGATGAGTGCACGAATACCAAAACAAGTTTTCGAGAAGAAAGAGGAGAACCGAGTTCTCTACCCAGCAATTCCACCTATCCATCCGGATTCTTGGCATGTGAATGTTGTCACCACGATCGCACCTTTGAGGACTCTTCCTTGACTGCCATTCTTCATTCTGCATATAATGGCGTCTTTTTCAACACTGATAGGTCAGAAAACGTAAGCGCTACAGATGAAAATTTAATTTCGCATCTCTCTGATAATAACGAACTCTCAGATTTGTTCGCTCGGTATGAAATTTCTAACCCTAAACAAACTTCTATTGCTTTTCTGATGATAGCTATCTTGTCGATAGCAAATTGTTTTTCCTGAGTTTTATTTGATGATAGCTATCTTGCCGATAGCAAACTGTTTTTGTCCAGTTTTATTTGATGATAGCTATCTTGCCGATAGCAAGCTATCTTGATGATAGCGAACTGTTCTTGTTGTCATTTATTTAATGATAGGTATCTTGTCGATAGCAAAACTGTTTTTGTTGGGTTTATGATCTATTGATAGCTATTTTGTAGATAGCAAACTGTTTTATTATTATTATTATTATTTTTAAAGATAGCTATCTTGCCGATAGAAAACTGTTTTTGTTGGGTTTATGATATTTTGATAGCTATCTTGCCGATAGCATACTGTTTTTGCTGACATTTTGTGTTGATTGCTGTTCTGCGAATAATCTTCACTGACCATGATTTTTTTTGGGAATTTGTTGAGTTAATAATTTCATACAATGCACCATTTCTAGAATTTATTTTTTATTATAGAGATTCGCATCTAAACTGTTGATCCAATCTAAATACTCTTCTGCTTCTCTACGTGGAATGGAAAAATTCACTTACTTCGGAAGATGTCTTGGAAACCTCAAGGGATCGGTTTTTGGAGAAATCGTTCAGTGTTTTCTAGTCCATCAAACTGGAGAAACACGCTGCAAGGATGTGTTTTTTTGTTTGCATAGTGAGCTGTAGTTCTTCATTTAATTTAGCAAGAAGAGGGTTGTGATGTTTATTTTGAAGACCCAAATATGCTGATTTACATGAGTAAGATTAGTGAATGACATTTAGAATTTGTAAATTCTGAATAAAGTTGTTCTTTTGAATTTGTGATTCATAAGAATATTATCTTCTAAATAGAAATTCTATTAAGGGCATCATATATATATATATATATATATATATATGTGTGTGTGTGTATTCTTCATGAATTACTTTTGTTCTTATTTGTTCTGTTTCATCATTTTTTGCCGAGTTAAGCATCCCAAAATGGTTGACTGGTTTCTAAATTTTTCATTAGTTTGCATTTTGTAGACAGATAATTACATGTCTTGTGAACATGCTTATGCACGTTTATTAGAATTTAATTAATGTCTAGCAGAAAGTTAGTTTCTTGTCGTGCAAGGCTAGATATGGGTGGTGATGCTTTCCCTCTTTATGTCTTATAAGAGACCACACTATTCGTAGTGCATAGACGATGAAAAATAAGAAGAGATTCTTAGGACCTAATGATCTTTTGATGTCAGTTTCTGTAGATTATAAGCTATGTTTGCAGAATTTTCTGCCTGAAGTAGTTTAAGTTGAACGGCTAGTAAAAAAAAAAGATCATTGGTATGAGTAGTATGTGATGATTCATTAGGAAAAAGAATAAAGAGGTTAAACTGTGAATAACAGTTTGATAAGAATCGGGGCTTTTTTGGATTTTGATTGGTTGAGTACTTTGTCAGGGACAATGGCTAGTTTGGGATAGATGGGTGGCGTTATGACAAGTATCTTGTCAATGGTAAGAATTTTAATGCATAGATAGAGCTTAATATTATGATGTTAAGGTGTCGTTTTTTAATTTATTATATGGAGAGTCCCATTTTAATGTGTAAAGCATAGATAAGGAGTTAACATGTGGTGAATGTAATAGAGAAACACGAAGACAGGGTATTAAATGAAGGGATGGTATATGTAGACACGAAGAGAGAAAAATAACTTTATTCTCAATTCATTGATTAATTGATACAACCTTATTCACCAATAAATATTGCAATACAAAGAGAAGAAAGGAAAGAAATAAAGAAAGATACTTCCTAAATTAACTCTAATTATACCATATACAAAATATTACAATCAATCTTTAATTGATTAAATCAGGATTTCTACACTCACCCTCAAGTTGAATCATAGATATTGATCATATCCAACTTGCAGATGAAATTATCGAATACTTGCTTTTGTAGCCCCTTAGTGAATACATCTGCAGTCTGTTCTTTGGTAGGGACGTAGATCATGCATATAGTTTTATCTTCAACCTTCTGCTTGATGAAGTGTTTGTCCACTTCTACATGTTTGGTTCTGTCATGTTGAATTGGATTGAGTGAGATATTGTTAGCTGCTTTGTTATCACAAAAGAGTTTAATTGGAAATTTTGTTGGAATTTGTAGTTCATCCAAGAGTTTCTTCAGCCATAAACTTTCACATATTCCTTGAGCAGCTGCTCTAAATTCTGCTTCTGGCAACTACATTTTGTTTCTTACTCCTCCAAGTTACTAGATTTCCCTATACAAAAGTACAGTAGCTAGTGGTTGATCTCCTATCTTCTATTGCTCCTGTCCAGTCAGCAACAGTAAATATTTTTCTCTCTTTTTTCATCTTTCTTGAATAGTCGTTCTTTCCCAAGAGAGCTTTTGAGATATTTCAGAATTCTGTATGCTGCTTCCAAATGAGTTTCTTTTGGAGCATGCATGTGTTGGTTTACCATATTTATTGCAAATGCAATGTCTGGTCTAGTGTGGGATAGATAAATTAGTTTCCCAACTAGTTGTTGATATCTGTCCTTCTTAACAAACTTTTCGATGTTCTCTGTTTTCCTTCCAATATCTATATGAGTATCGCTTGGTTTACATCTTAGCATACCAGTTTCAGCTAGGAGGTACAATACATATTTTCGTTGTGAAACACTAATCCCCTTCCTTGATCTGGCTACTTCCATTCCTAGAAAGTATCGCATTTGTCCCAAATCTTTTACTTCAAACTCTTTAGCTAGTCCTCCTTTTAGCCTCTCTATCTCGACTGTATTATCTCCAGTGAGGATTATGTCGTCAACATATACGATCAAGATAGTCTTTGTCCCGTCTTCTAACACTCTGAAAACATAGTATGATCTGATTACCCTTGTTGGTATCCCTTTTTTTTTAACACTTTCGCAAACCTGCCAAACCATGCCTTAAGTGACTGTTTGAGGCCATATAGAGATTTTTTCAGTTTACAAACTTTATTTCCTTCATTTTTTTCAGAGAATCTGGGTGGTAGCATCATGTAGACTTCTTTTTCCAACTCTCCATTCAAAAATGCATTTTTAATATCAAGTTGTTGGAGTGGCCAATCCAAATTTGCTACTAGTGATAGGAGAACTCTGATTGTATTCAGCTTTGCAACTGGTGCAAATGTTTCTGTGTAATCTATGCCATATGTTTGAGTATATCTCTTTGCAACTAGACGAGCCTTATACCTTTCAATTGTTCCGTCTGCTTTATATTTCACATTAAACACTCATTTGCACCTAACCGGCCTCTTTCCCCTTGGCAGTTCTATCACATCTCAAGTTTCGTTTGTTTTCAAAGCCTTCATTTCATCCATTACTGCTTTTCTCCACTTGGGACTTTCTAGAGTTTCTTGAATGTTTCTTGGAATTTCTGTACTATCAAGGTTAGAAACAAATGTTCGATATTTTATAAGTAACAAATTTTGAGATAGAGTGAAGAGTACATGACCGAGTTTGTTTCCTGAGAGCAATAGGTAGATCAGTGTTAGAAGAGTTTTGAGAAAGCTCACAAGGATTTGGAGCTATCATCGGTTCCGATTCTCGTAGTGCTTCGAGTGTGAGTTTCTCATTATCCTTTGATTTTGGCTTTCTTGAGTAAACAATTATCTCTTTGTCATGTTGTTTTATCTGTTCTCCCCCGAGTTTAAGTTACCCTCTGTAGATGGTATGTTGTGCCGAGATGGTGTTGTAGGTTCAGTGTTTTGGATGGATTCAGTGTTTGGAATAGTGTTGGAGGGATCAAGAGATATTTCAAAAAATCGATCTTTATGTTAACTTATGTTCTCTCCCTAAAGAGAGAGGTTTTTGGAAGTAGGGGTTGTTTTCAAAGAAGGTGACATCAAGACTGACAAACACTCTTTTTGTGATTGGATCGTAGATTTATACCCCTTTTGTGTAGGTGAATATCCAACGAATACAAACTTAATTGCACGGGGTTCAAGTTTGCTTCGATGATGTGAATATATGTGGACAAAGGTTGTACATTCAAACACTTTTATAGGTAGGTTGGATGTGAGACGAGTGTTGGGAAAGATTTTTTGGAATTTTTGGAGTGGAGTTTAGAAATTGAGGCTACGACTAGACATTCTATTTATGAGGTAGGCTGATGTCAAAATTGCATCCCCCAAAAAGTTTTGCTTAAATTTGTTGTGAACATTAGGGCTCGAGCTACCTCAAGTAACTGTATTTTTCCGCTTCGCAATCCCATTTTGTCGAGGAGTATCAACGCAAGAACTTTGGTGAATGATTCCATGTTCTTGGAGTTAGGTTCTTAGTGTATGATTGAAATATTCAGTGCCATAGTCCATGCGCAAAATTTGAATTTTCGTCTGGAATTGGGTTTGGACCATTGAATGAAAATTTATGAACACTGAACGAACGTCGATTTTTTCTTTTAGCATGTAGACCCAACAAAGTCTGGTATGGTCGTTAATAAATGTGACAAACCATTTTGTTTTGGTGTGATTGGGGGGTTCGGGAGGGTCCCCAAAGGTTGCTGTGTATTTTAGTGAATGGTTCAGATGGTTCGTATCTAGATTGTTTGAATGTCGAATGGTGATGTTTTGCGAGTTCACAAATTTCACAACTAAGATCAAATGATGTTTTATCTGAAAATATTGAGGGAAATACACGTAATTATTGAAAATTGGGATGATCTATTCTATAATGCCATAAAAGGATTTTACTATTCTTAGGAACAAAAACAGAATCACAACTAGCAAATTGACGTTATTTACTCACATTAGCCTCATCAAAGTAGTAGAGCCCGTCACACTCCTGAAAGATACAGTAAGAGGGAAAAAAATTAGCAGAACAATTGAAATTTTCGTTAATTGGTTAATGGACAGTAGATTGCAGGATAGATTCGGAACATGTAAAACGTGTTCAAGTGTAATCAAATTAGAGATTCGAATGCTTCATTTTCCAGTTACCGGAGATAGAGAGCTATATGCAATTTTGACCTTAAGATTGCCAACACAAGGTGAATATGAAATAAATAAATGGTGAGAATCCGTCATATGATCGGACGCACCGGAATCAATAATCCATGGTACTTTCAAGATTGAGGTGGTGTTAAGAGCTCTCAGAAAATTACCTTTGTAGGCCAAAGAACTTGACGAGCTAGGTGGTTGGAATTTGGAAAACATTTTGTAGAGTTGCTCTAATTGTTCGGGATTGAATGCATTGCCTGAAGTAGAATTTTGTATTTCAGATGAATTAACTGCTGCTTGATAGCCTTGATTTCTGGTATTTAGTCTCGGTTTCCAATCAGATCATTTTCCATGCAAATCCCAACACGTATATTCCTTATGTCCAGGTTTTTGACAGTGATCATACCATGGACGACCCATTTGTTGTCTTGAGTTGGATCCAATTTTTTTTTGTTCCCCTAGGCATTTGGGCTCCTGAATGATGCCCCAACAAAAGGCCTATCATGTGCAATTTTTTTAAATTTTGCACTAGCTCCTGTCGGCCCAATATCACAAGACCCATTAGGCCCAACAGCGTTGGATGAAAGGGCCGACCCATCAACACCGTCTTTTGGTCCAACTCTTGCCTTCTTCAACATAATCGCCCGTTGACTCTCCTCGCGCCTCACTTCGGTGAAAGCATCGCGGGTAGTGAGAATCCGGCCCCTCACATCATCAAGATCTTTGTTTAACCCAGCCAAGAATTCATACACACGTTCGTTCTCCATCCTTTTCTTGTTTCGAACATTGTCACTCGCACAATTCCACTGTTCATCGATGCTAAGGTCCAATTCTTGCCATAGTCTGGTCATCTCCATATAGTATTCCGTGACCTCCCTTTCTCCTTGCCTCGCCTTCCATAGTTGCGTTTTAATTTCGAAAATTTTGGATGAGTCCTCTGCGTCGGAGTACATATCTCAAGCGGCGTCCCATACGTCTTTAGCCGTTGCCATGAAGAGATAAATTTTACCAATGGGTGGTTGCATTGAGTTGATGAGCCACGACATCACCATGAAATTTTCAGATTTCCATTTTTGTTGGAGTGCCAGATCTGTGGGCTGCTTAGTGTCGCTGGTAAGATATCCAATTTTTCCTTTCCTGTCGACCACCAATTTAATTGATTGAGCCCACTCTCTGAAGTTCCTATCGTTGTGCTTCTCAACCACGAGTTGTATAGATGAATTATCAACTCCGATTGAGTTCATGGTATGGATGCTTTCTGTCTGACTAATACCACTAGATTCAGAGGAGTATGGATTTTTACTGTTGGCAGTATTTTCTGCCATTGATAGCCGGGTTTGAAGTTACCCGAGCTCTGATACCATGTAGACAGGAAGAGAGAAAAATAACTTTATTCTCAATTCATTGATTAATTGATACAACTTTATACACCAATATATATTGCAATACAAAGAGAAGAAAGGAAAGAAATAAAGAGATACTTCCTAAATTAACTCTAATTATACCATATACAAAATATTACAATCAATCTTTAATTGATTAAATCAGGATTTCTACAGTATATAAGACGATCCTCCTTCTTTTCCAACTTCGATGCATAGGACTAGGAGAGAAGGATATCTTTCAGTGAGTATAGGAGAAGAAATATGTGCGAAGTAGATACTTGGGATACTTAATTATTTAAGTATAATCAAGGCTTCTGGAGTCAGTTGTTGTAGGGATTATTAAACATTTTTGATTTTGAATTCAAGACTGGAAAATTGCTTGGGCTATTGTTAGCCAACCTTCTTCTAGTTCGTGCTCATATTTGATTATTTGTTAAAAATGAATTGGTCCTCATTCCTCCTTGTTTGTCTGGGAACCACGTCATTGTTCTTCAGCTAACAAAATAAGATTAGCCTGTGGGAATGCAAAAATGAAAAACCACCACTTTTACATTATTGGACTCGAAAGATAAAAGAAGAAAAAGATATTGGATTGTCTTATGTGATTAAGAAGTGTAGAGACGAAACTTCGTGAAGCTTAAGACGGATGGGGATGGACCATTTTGGATGGAGTAGTTGCTATAATATTTTTGATAGGAAGATGGAGAGTAAGATTTGTCATTCCTATGAAGAAATAAATTCTACATGAAGAGCACATAGTGAAAGCTCTATGGATTCGGAAACAAAATAGCATATACATAGCTCAGATCTAAGGAAATAGTAAAAGTGTTACTCTTAAATATGATAGCGTGCACTTTAATACGGTTAGAACTACCAAAAGATAATAAATAAATAAAATACACAGCTGAGTCTCTAATTGGCACAACTTCGTTGTTTTCTCTTCATTTGCCCTTTTTGTACCTTTATATTTTGTTTTATTTTTGTTTTTCTGTGCCATGTAGAACATAAAACTTGGAAGTTTTAATTGCTGAAGTCGGAGGAGAAGTTTTTATACTCTCTTAAAATAAAATGACTTTGAAATCTGGTCCAAACACAAATAAGACGTAAGACAAAATTCCGTTAATATGACCTAGGGCACAGGGACTCTCGTCTTTGTACGGTATATTCTAGTTGTAGTGAGTTGAAAGGACCAACAACGATCCTATCCCATATTGTGTTATTAGTTTCAGTATTAAACTTCAGATATAAAACTTCAATATCACAATATGTTCCTTAGGCTTTAGTGTTGCAATGAAAGTCATTAGCATCTTAAAAGGGTGGACTTTTACCCTCTTTCGTTTCCACACTAGGAAGAACTATGGAGACATATATAGACCATTTCCATTTATCTTAGCATCTAAGACAAACTGCTAGGAGTGCTCATAACCGAGAATTCCATTTTGCCAATATCCTTTGGATGGCTGAATTTGTATCTTGGCACCTAGGAAAATGATCTTGAGTTTGTGATGGTAGATCTTTTCTTTTGTTTCCCTACCTCGGATGAAATCATCCATTATGTTTTGTCAAGATGTATAAGTAGTTTCAGGGGCGGATCTAGGAAAAAGTTTAACACGAGCTAATACGAAAAAAAAATTTAACACGGGCTAATATGAAAAAAAAAAATTTACAAAAAAAAAAAAAAAAGTATTTTTAATTTTTATATTAGTATTTGGACTGGAGGGCTCGGCTCTACTCCGTGATAGTTTAGAAGGCATATATTTTATTTTCATTACCAATATAATAAAGCAACATACAACATTTTCCAAAATATTGTTGAACGATGGCACAGAATTTCATGGTATACAGTTGTCTCCTTAACAAAAGCTAATTCAACATCAGACTGGTTTTTGTGAGAAAGGCACGAAATGAATAAGCAGCCCTTTTTGACCTTCCTTGCCCCCTCCTTTACTATACTTGGCTTTATGTAGACCTTCACATATTCATAAGGAAACCATACTTTTTATTCTTTTTTCCTTTTTGGGGGTACTCATTTTGGATGTTGTAGCTCGTCACATTTGTTACCATGATTAAATACATTAATTTAAAAAAACTTAATCACGTTCTTCATTAAAGACAAGTTTCAAAAGGAAGGTCTATAGGCATCTTCATGTTGTAAGTGAAAATTACTGATACCAGTAATATGTCTATATATATAATCTATTTTTGTATATTGGTACGACTGAAGGTAGGCATAAGACATGTTTAAAGGACTGGCTTATGTACTTACCATTACTTCATGGTAAAACATTGTACATGGTTTAGATGAAACTAAAAAGGCAATTGCTATCACAAAAATTGAACTAGGATATAATATTTCACATGTTAAGATGTTTGTATAAAGGTTAACTTCTAAGATGAAGTTTAAGGTACCCTGAGGCTAAGGAAGGGTTAAACTATGATGGGAAAGATAATGTCAATACCTTAGAACATTGAGCTTGTGGCCTCTTGAAAATCTAAGATGGTTGACGATAAATCTTTTTATCTTATATCAAATGGAGAAATGTCTTCAAAGTTGTATCATGCAAGTAGTTTTGGCTGACCTTATAATTTTCTTATAAGTACACTTCAATGATTATTTCCATGTCAAATACGGAAAACAACTTTCCGTATTTGACATGGGTCTTAGTTGAGCTGATTGATTCTGCAATCCCATTTTATTGTCTGTATAGTAAGTAGATCAAAAAATAACCTCCATTTTCAAGAAAAACTCCCAATAATATGATCAAGTATTGCTTTCTGTTAATGTATTCGCAGAATTTGAATTTGAGTTTTTTACTATAGTTTGCATATCTTAAAAAACAAGGTTGGCACACATGATAATACAGCATGGTCATCAAGGAATGTAATAGACCTTTAATTTGTATAACGATTGCTATACATTTTTTTTAAGCTAAGCACCAACTCAACTCAAGGGTTTTCAGGCTCCACTAGGGAAAGGCTGATGAAATCAAACTTACAAGAATAAGAATGTGACATAAACCTGACCTCCCAAAGCAAAAAGATGCAACAAATAAGAGGGGATGCAGTATTGAAGAAAGATGAATTGTTATTAATCTTCAATAATTATACAATGAAAGGGATGCAATTTATGATATACAAGAATTTGTAAATAAGGAAAAAAAAAATCTAATCTCCTAAAACTAGTAAGAAATCAATACACATATTACACTACAAAAATTATGGAATGTAGATATTCTTCAATCAATTCCGTTTCCATCCTTGTTTAACAAGATTCGGTTTTCACTCTCCCCTTCAAGTTGGATCATAAATATTAGTCATGTCCAACTTGTATATGAGCTCACTGAAGCTTGGTCGAGATAATCTCTTAGTAAAGATATCTGCAACTTGCTCGTGTAGGAACATAAATCATGCAAATAGTTTCCTCAACTTTTCTTTTATAAAATGCTTCTACATGCTTGGTACGATCATGTTAGATTGGATTAAGTGAGATATTGATCGCTTCATTGTTATCACGATCGATTTTGATTGGAAGCTTTACTTCAACTCGCAGTTCTTCCAAGAGTTTTCTTAGCCACAACCCTTCACATATTCCTTGTGCTACGGCTCTGAACTAGGCCTCAACAATGCTTTTGGCAACAACATTTTGTTTCTTACTTCTCAAAGCTACAAGATTTCCCCACACATAGGTCGATCTTCTGTTTTCTATTGATCTTGCCCAATCTGCATCTATGAAAACTTCAATCTCCTTTCACTCTTCTTGAAAAATAGTCATTTTCCTTGGTATCCCTTGAGGCATCTTAGTATTTTGTAGACTGCTTCTATGTGACTTTCCTTTGGAGAGTGTATATGTTGACTTACACGGCTTACTACGAATGCAATATCAGGGATAGTTTGTGAAAGATATATTAACTTTCCAACTAGTCTTTGGTATCTATCTATTTCTACTTCATTTCCAACCTCTTCAGGCCTTTTTCTGCTTCGACAGGTGTATCACTTGGCTTGTATCCTAGCATGTCAATTTCGGTTAACAGATCAATGACAAATTTTTGTTGTGAAATACTTCCATTCCCAAGAAGTATCGCATTTGTCCTAGATCATTCACCTCGAATTTGGTAGCAAGTCATTTCATTAGTCTTTCAATCTTTGCTACATTGTCTCCTGTTAGATTGATATCATCATATACATAAGATTGTCTTAGTCCTATCGTTAAATTGTTGGTAAAACATAGTTTGATTTGACTGCTCTTGTCAATATCCTTGACTTTTTAACTCTTTTGCAAATCTGTCAAACCATGCCCTCGATGACCTTTGAGCCCATATAGAGATATCTTGAGTTTACATACTCTATTTCCTTCATCTACCTTGCTGAACCCATATGGTAAGGTCATAAAAACTTCCTCTTCTAATTCTTTGTTCAAAAAAACATTTTTAATGTCAAATTGTTGTAGTGGCCAATCGAAATTGGCTTCTAAGGACAAGAGAAATCGATTTTTATTTAATTTTGCTACTGGTGTAAACGTTTCTGTGTAGTCGATGTCATAAGTTTATGTGTATCATTTTACAACTAATCGAGCTTTATACTGTTCTATTGTCCCATCGGCTATGTATTTCAAATTAAAAACCCATTTGCATCCAACTGGTTTATTTCCTTTCGGTAGATCTAATTCTTCCCAAGTCTCATTTTTTCCAATGCTCTCATTTCCTCCTATACGGCTTCCCTCCATTTAAGAATTTTCAAGACTTCAATATTTTTGGGGATCTCTAACTCTCAAGGTGAGATGTAAAAGCACAATTCCGTTGACAGTGCATTTTAAGACATGAATTTTGAAATAGGGTGGACACTACATGACCGAGTTGGTTTTCTGAGAGCAATGGGCAAGTCAGGGATTTCTGAAGCTTCACGAGAAGCTATCATCGATTTTGACTTTTTTGGTGCTTCGGATGTTATGGCTTCTTTGTACTTTGATTTTGGCTTCAATGAGTAAACTAGTATCTCTTTATTACTTTGTTTTTCTACATCTTTCTCTAGGTGTAAGTTTTCTTCTATTAATGGCATACTAGATGGTAGTATGGGGTTGTTGGTGGATCTAGATTCAACAGAATTAAGATTGATGTCGAAATCTAGGAACTGATCTTGACGTTGTTTACTCACATCAGTCTCGCCAAAATAGTGAAGTCCTTTACTTTTCTTAGCATTGCCAATCGTCTTCCACGATAATAGGTCCTGGAAAATACAGTAAGATGGAAAAGTTTTAGCAGATGCATGTGTTGACTTGCCACGCTAACCGCAGAAGCAATATCAGGTTTAATGTGTGATAGGTAGATTAGTTTCCCAACTAGTCATTGATATCTATTTTTTTAAGAGATTTTCCAATGTCTGTTTTTCTTCTAACATACATAGAATTGTCACTTGGTTGCATATTAGTTCAGTTAGAAGGTCCAAAACATATTTTCGTTGTAAAACACTGATACCCTTTTTCGATCTGGTCACTTCCATTCCCAGATAGTGTCGCAACTGCTTTAGATTTTTTACTTCAAATTCTGTGGCTAGACTTCTTTTTAGACCTCTCTATCCAACTGTATTATCTCCATTGAGGATTATATCGTCAACATATATGATCAGAATGGTCTTTGTCCCATTTTCGAAAGTTCTGAAAAATATAGTATGATCTAACTGTCCCTGTTGATATCCCTAACTTTCCAACACATTTTCAAATATATCAAATCGTGCTCTTGGTGACTGTTTGAGGCCGTACAAAGACTTTTTTAGTTTGCATAACTTTGTTTGTCTTATAGAAACCAGGTGGCAGTATCAAGTTAGAAGAATCTTTGTTTGTCTTATAGAAACCAGGTGGCAGTATCAAGTAGACTTCTTCTTCCGTTACTACTAGTGACATCTCTCAATTTTGCAATTTGTATGCCATATGTTTGATCATGTCTCTTCACAACTAGACGTGCTTTGGCTTATTTGGCTCTCATCTCTTCCGTTACTACTTCTCTCCACTTTGTAGTTTTCAAGGCTTATTGGATATTTCTCGGAATTTCTGTGCTATCAAGGTTAGAGACAAAAGTTCCAAATCTAAGAGATAAAGCTTTATAGGCTATGGATTTTGAGATAGGGTGAAGAGTGCATGACCGAGTTTGTTTCCTGAGAGCAATAGGTAGATTAATGACGAATAACTTTGGAGAAAGCTCATAAAGATCTTTGCTTCGAGTGTGAGGTCTTCCTTATACCTTGATTTTGGCTTCTTTTGTCATGTTGTTCTTTATGATTTTCTCCTGAGTTTAAGTTCTGTTCTATAAGTGGCATGTTAGAACATGGTAATGTTGTAGGTTCAGTGCTTGGGATAGATTCAGAAATATTGAGATTTCCAAAAGCTGATTTTCACTTACATTCTCCTCCTGAAGAGAGATTTTTTGGAAATAAGGGTTTTCTTTTGAAGAAAGTGGCATCAAGGCTAGCAAAGGCTTGTCTTGTGATTGGATCATAGCATTTTACCCATTTTGTGGAGGTGAGTATCTAATGAATACACATTAAGTGCACGGGGTTCGAGCTTATTTTGCTGATAGGAATATATGTGGACAAATGCTGTAAATTCAAACACTTTTAGAGGTAAGTTTGAGCTGAGATGAGAGTTAGGGAAGAATTTTTGGAATTTTTGGAGAGGGTTGTTCGAATTTTAGGTTACGACTTGACATTATGTTTATGAGGTAGGTTGATGCTAAGATGGCATCATCCCAAAATGTTTTGTTCATATTTGAAGTGAACATCGAGGCACGAGCTACCTCAAGTATGTGTCTATTTTTTCGTTTAACAACCCCATTTTGTTGGAGAGTATTGACACATGCACTTTTGTTGAATGTCCCATTTTCTTGGAGAGAGATTTTCAAAGTACTATTAAAATATTCTATGCAATTGCTTGTGTGGTTTGTTTGAAATTAGGTTTGGACCATTGAATGGAAATTTATAAACACAGTATCGGACTTCAATTTTTTTTATGAGCATACAGACCCAGTAGAATTTGGGTATGATCATTGATAAACGTATCAAACCATTTTGTATGACTTATATTATGGTCAGTGAAAGGTTTATAAGTCACTGTAAATCATATTTAGGTTGTTTGTACTTGAATTTTGGGAAAGATGAACGGTGATGTTTTGCAAGTTCACAAATTTCACAATTAAGATCAAAACATATTTCATTCGAAAGTATTGAAGGAAAGACATTTCTTAGATATTGAAAGTTGAGATGATCCATTCTATAATGCCATAAAAGAATTTCACTATCTTTAGGGACAACTGCAGAATCACAACTAGCAAATCGACGTTTACTCGTATCAGTCTTATCAAAGTAATAGCGTCTCTCACACTCTTTATCACGTCAATGGTCTTCGTCTATGGTAGGTCTTGAAAGACACGATGAGAAGAAAAAATTAGCGTAACAATTTGAACCTTTTGTCAATTGACTAATGAACAACATGTTACAAGACATGTTCGGGATATGTAGAACATGTTCAAGTATCATTGAATTAGAGATTCGAATACTCAATTTTGACTTTAAGATTGCTTGCACGTGGTGAGTAGGAAAAAAAATAGATTGTCGGAGTCTATCATGTGATCGAACGTAGTTGAGTTAATAATTCTTGGTACTTTGGATAGTGTGGTGGTGTTTAGGGCTCTCACGAAATTACCGCTATGGGCCAAGGAATTTGTTGAGCTAAATGATTGAAATTCGGAGAATATTTTGTAGAGTTGTTCTAGTTGCTCGAAGTGGAATCAAATATGGCTTGGTAGCCATGATTTTTGGGTTTTTGTCTTGGTTCCCAATCAGATGGTTTTTAGTGAAAATCCTAATACTTATGTTCTCTATGTCCAGGTTTTCGACAGTGGTCGCATCTTCGGCGACCCTTTTGTTATTTTTGGCCTGGTCCAATTTTGGTTGTTTTTCTAAGCATTTGGGTTGACCTGTCGGGTCCAATAGATTTAGGCATATTAAGCCCTTGTTTGATACACATTATAATTTTCATACCCAAAAAATGCATACTTTCCAAAATAATGTGCATTAAACATGGGCTAAAAAAGTTTTTTTTTCCCTCCATAGTGGCAGCAACTCCAACAATTCCATCCAAACCATTGTTCAGTGGCCCAGTAATTACATCTAGCCTATTACTAAAAGACCCAGCCGACCTATTATTAAAAGACCTAAGCGGCCCATGTGCATTTGTTAGAAGGGCTGATCCATCCATACTAGCAGGTAAACTTCCATCTTTATCATAACCTGGTACGACTTTCCTCGCGTCGAAAAAAATTCTTGATGAGAAGCCAAATCACCCTATCTTTATCACGAAGTTTTCTCCTCCTTGCGCGCAACACTTCCTCTATATGCCTAGGCAACATCCAATCCATATGTTGAAAAGCCGGAATACTATTCCACAACCAATGAACACCATCGCAATGAATGAACAAGTGGTCAATCGTCTCCCCATCTCTCTTACACATATAACACCACTTGGTTACATGAAAACATTTTCTTCGAAGATTATTCATCGTAAACACTTGTCTTCTCACAACTTTCTGCAGTAAAAAGTCACCCGTGGAGGAAATTTACAATGCCACCCCATCTTCCAAGGGAATCAACTCTCCAAAGGTCCCAAAAGGGATCTAAAATAAGTTTGAACTGAAAAAATATCATCCTTGCCAACCTCTACCTATTATGATCGCCCTCTCCCACTCGAATTTGCACCTCATACATGGAGGTAAAAAACAGTGCATAGTAATCTAATTCCCAATCTTGTAAACCCCATCCAAAAATAGAAGATATAGATAAAAAAAACAATCCCAAAAAATCAGAGATTGAAATAAACCCTAAAGGTAAGCAATTACTGAGTTGTCTATAAAAAGAATTAGAAATTGAAGTGGCCTGGTCAAACAGTATCATAGTTCTATCTCGATGAAAATACATATTGGACTTAAAGAGACAAATGACATATGCAAACTAGCTACCATATCGAACCTAATAATAAACTATGGTCCATTCTAGAGGGAGATCCAGTAGAAGGAAAGTATCAACGGTTGGTAGGAAAACTCATCTACTTATCTCACACATGACATGACATGACATGACATGGTCTATGCCGTGAGCATCTCGAGCCAATTTAAGCCCTCACGATCATAGTATCACGTGGTTGCAATCTATAGTTCAACCAAGGGGTTATTGCACCTTTATGGGAGGTCATTTGGCTACTTGGAGAAGCAATAACCAAACTCCTGTGGCAGGGTCAAGTATAAAGGCTAAATTACAAGTAATGACTCAATGAATATATGAAATACAAGGATTAGAATTCTCCTCAAAGAACTTAAGTGGGAACTCATAGAACCTATGAAGATTTATTTTGATAACAAGTCGACAATCAGCATTATCCATAATGCAGTGCAACACGATCGCACCAAACATGTTGAAGTTGATTGACATCTCATCAAATAAAAAATTAAAAGTGGACAGATCTTGAAATTCTTTGTGGTATATCTACGACAACATTTGATTCCTTGATTGGCAAGCTCATACTAATTGGAATCAAAGAATTACTAGATTTGTTCCGACCAAAATGAGAATGGGGTAGGGTTATGAACTTATAATCTAATGATCAAGTCGATTCCATGATTATAAGTTCATTCCATAACTATACCAGACCGGAATAGGGTTAAATACATTCTCAAGGGGTCATTCGAGCGTATCTAAATAGATACTATATTTACATATGGATCCCTATGTCGATCCATTCCACTTAAGATTAGGAATAGGCGTAATCGGCGTTGCTTTTCCTACTTCTCTTTTGCTTTCGTAATCAATTAGTTTATGCACACCTCCGTAAAGCTCATTGAGTGATTGAATATTAAAAGAACATTCTTGAAATTGGCGGGGGAGCAAATGGAAGGTCAACCACAAGATATTGAAAATATGTTGACAATGAGTTATTAACTTCCAATAAGAAACAATTAGTTGTGGCTAATGATACTACTTGAAGGTGCTACCATAAAACTAGAATAATGTTATTTGTACATAAGTAGTTACATAATTGTTTACATATAGATGAGGTGTCAAAAAAGGGGGGGGGAGAGAGAGAGAGAGAGAGAGAGAGAGAATTTTTTTTTTTTTTTTAAAAAATTCTGACCTAATTATATCTCACCACATCACGTGTATATAAACTATTATATACATGTAGCACAACCGATAAAACTATACAATGGAAATTAGGCAGCCTATGCACAACTTAGTAAAATGCAATCAAGTTGGTTGCCTCGTTTTGGATAAATTAGAGACAAGATGTGCGAGTTTGTGCCTTCTCTGTAAGAATTGGCAGATGTTCTTACTAAAAGAGAGAATTTATTTTTTATTTTTTTTTAAAATTCTGACGTAATTATATCTCACCACATCACGTGTATATAAACTATTATATACATGTAGCACAACCGATAAAACTATACAATGGAAATTAGGCAGCCTATGCACAACTTTGTAAAATGCAATCAAGTTGGTTGCCTCGTTTTGGATAAATTAGAGAAAAGATGTGCGAGTTTGTGCCTTCTCTGTAAGAATTGGCAGATGTTCTTACTGAAAGAGACTGTAGAAATGCTTTTGATAATATAAACAAGTTGGGAGAGTGGAGAACTCTTGAAGATTTGATCAAACAAATTTCTTTTAGTTAGGCTTTGTTCTGGTGTTTTGATTACTTTCTATTTTACTATTTAATGGCTAGTTTTTTTTTTTTTTTTAGGTCTTGTATTAATCTGCTAATGAACATCTTTGTACCATACTTGTGTAGAATGGCGGCAAAATTAGAATCTCTCCATTACCGCGTTCAGTAAATTCCATAGATCTTAAGTGCCCAACAAGCACTAGAATAAAGAGAGGAGTCGAAAAAGAGATGAGAGGAATGGGAGGGGTGAAAATAGTCAATACGATGATAGGAAAATTATGAAATTTGTATTGTATTCAATAATCTGAGTTTTATTTCAAACAAAGCATACCTCTAATTCTGCATCATTTGGACCCCACTTAAAAGAATGTCACTTGGATTAGTTAAACTCCAAATAGTCATCCAAAAGCTCCTATCCAGCCAGGGAACATTCTTTTCAGTAATTCAAGTAACATCCATAGAATGCCAGTCTTCTATAATATCTACCGTTTTTGGATGCAACATAATCTGGAGCACATAATCAATGATATTGATTGGTGGAAAAGCAGCAGCACGGTCTGATGGTGGTGGACAAGCATCCTAACCTGCAAATTGAAGATGGCAACATTGGAGGCTTAAACGTCCCTCGATAGGAATACAAGTCTGTCAAATTGAAATCTTGATTAATACTATAGTACACTGGCAAATCAAGGTGGCAAATCAAGGACCTATGCATCAAGTCTTAAGTGATTGAACGACGCAAAAGGGACACGAAAGAGAGACAAAAGCATTTTTGCAGCTTGTTTTGGGAGACAATCAAAATGTGAACCATGACATAATTACCAATATTAGATTCATTATGCCCATGACTGAAATCAGGTGCAAGTTTATAGTTTTCAATAATTAAAACGACTGTCTTATGTTTTAAATCATGAATATGATCGGAAAAGCTTATGTAGTAGTAGTTGGACTCAAATCAATAGGCAATGGGACAAGATAAAGGGATGGTGAGGTTAGATACCATGGACAATCTCTAAAGTTCTAACGGATGGACCTATGGAAAAAATTATGGCAAACTTAACGATAGGCAACACAAGATTCCAATTACCTTGTGTATCCCCAGTTGATGTAGTGTACAAGTAACAAGCACCACAATAAA
The DNA here is from genome assembly GCA_019395295.1 of Osmanthus fragrans. Lineage (NCBI taxonomy): Eukaryota > Viridiplantae > Streptophyta > Magnoliopsida > Lamiales > Oleaceae > Osmanthus > Osmanthus fragrans. Next base: position 9,844,218 of record CM033360.1, on the reverse strand, counting down.
GAGAACAGAGAAAAATGAAGAAGGGGGGAAAGAGAAAAATGGGAAGGGGAGGAGGATCCATGAGAGAATACAAACTTGTGTTAAAAACCTAGCATACCCCTCTTTACAGAGGGTTTCAACTAAAATAAAATTTTAAAAAACAACGGCAGTACAGCAATTTTAAAAAATTGACAGCTAAATAATCTAACTTTAACACGCTTAAAATTTTGCATAATTTCAGTTGGCTAAACTACCGTTCTTACCAACAACCAAAGAGCTATGAGATGAGCTTATGACACCTACTCTGTGGAATTCGGCTCAAGTCTGTACTGAAAAGTAATATTCAAACTACCAAACTAAGTAATCAATGTGCAAGTATTACAATACCTTGAAGAGTTTTTGTGAAAATTGAGACATGTTATATGAAATCGAGTAGGCACGTGTTGGAAAAATTCGTGAAATCCAAGTATTATTTTGTTTAGACTTCAAAATTTCATTTGATACTCTTAGAGGCATATATCTTCTAAATAAACCTTTTTTCTCCTACCTAAAATAATTGTGTTCGCTCACATACATGATGTTACATAGGAAAATTGGTGCGAATGGATAGAAAATAGGCTGTAGTGATTTTATTCAAATAATCAATCATATATGTACTAAGGGAATCCTATCTATAAAAGGAAAATGAAAGTATGAATATTATCCTATTACTACTACATTAATTCTTAGCTAGGCTAGAATATAAGATATTCTTAGCTAGACTAAAATATAAGATGGATAAAATAGATCTCCTATTCCAAGTTGGTGCTTAAATATTACACGTCAAACTTGGATAATGATGAATAAAACGATGCAATAACAATTGAATTATCCCATAATCCCATAAAAAAAATACTCATAGGACGTATAACAAAAGCCACCAATGAAAGATTCAAAAACAAGAAACCCACACATAAACTCACGTGCATAAGAGGGTGAGAAATCTCCAAACACATTAGAGGCCACCACGAGTAGGCTTGCATATAGTAGATGTAGTTTACGCACGTAGCAGAATTTATAGAGGTGTCACGAATGAGTAGGGAACAACATAAGATAGAGTGGTATGATACCAGAAGGCTGGGTCAACCAAGGCGAAGGATCACTCAGCATCAAGAAGCGTTATTAGACGGTATCTGACTGCAAGTTAGTAAAAAGCTTTGACAATACATTAGGGAATACCACATGATTGGGTTGACCAAGTGAAATAGTCGCATAACGGAGAATGGTCATGAAGGGTCGCAACTCAAGTAATCCTGAGTTGCAGAAGAGGGCCGCGACTGGCTTGTACTCTAAAAGACTCCCAAGAGATAGAGCTTTAGCTAAGGTTAGACTAAAGGCAAAAATTGAATGACACTTACTAGAGTAACAACCAAAAACCCCACCCACTAAACTAACAATCAACAACTAAACACCTATTGAACAAACAACCAAATACCCACCAACTTAAAGAATACCACACATAAGGGTAAATTAGGAAACAACCCAACCAAAATCTCTCTTCAACTAAACAATCTCTATCAACCTCGACAAATATCTCAACCACCTGCACAGTGACAATCCAATTGTAGTAGATATTGTACGCACGCAACTACAGCCTTATGTTTATGAAGTACACATGTTAGGAGACTTGCACACCCAATAGCTTTGGTCACCTAGGCTTCACAAACATATATAAGGCCTTGATCAATGGGAAGAAACAATGATTTACGAACTGACGCCTCTTGTGCACTTAGCATAGGGTTACTTAAAGTCGTGCATACCTAATGTTGACGAGGTATTGACAAGTAGAAGCATAGTTAGTTTGGCCCTATTGCTTTTGGAGATGATCATTGTTAAGGTTAGGGTTTTGGTAGGTGTCTTGTGTTATGTTTTGGGTAGGGTTTCGCTAGAAGGGAATTTTTCTTTGGCTTTGATACCAATCAAAAGTTTAGGCTGATATAATTCATATAATCAATCTTATATATACTAGTGCAATCCTATCCATAAAAGGTAAATTTATTCTACTACTATATTGCTTGTTCGACTAAAATATAAGATAGATACATTATTTCTAGCTAGGCTTGATATAAGGTAGATATAATAAAAGTTAAAATAGATCTCTTAATCTAACTGGTCTTATGTATTTTCTTTTTTTATTTTCTTTTACTTAAAAAAGGTTACGAGTGCTATCATTTCAGAGAAGAAAATCTTTAGTCTGTGAAGAGGTGCCTAGCTTTTTAACATCACAAATCAATATTGCTTTCTTTAACAAAACTTATATTTTTTTCTCTCTCTCTCTACGAAAATTTCTCTTCAATCAAATAATATTATCTCTTTAACCCTTGCCTTCTGTTTGATCTAATAGTTTATTTATAGGATATCTCCTGTTCGAGATTTGTCAATTTTCAGCTCTTAAAAGTTGTACAAGATACTTAAGAATTTATTCGAGAAGGAAAAAGATAAAATCTTTGCAACATGAGCAACAAACTGATCTTAGCACAAAGATTTTAGGAAACATGAATTATTCTTCAATTCCTAACTTTTAAATGAACCTTGATATCCGTATTGCACATATGAAAGTTGTTACATCTTGTACATCCTATTTTCAAATATATTTCGAATCATAAATTGTTCCCTTAAGAACTTTACTGCTAACATGTTGGAAGCTCTTACTCTTCCAAGTTAGAGAGAAGCCGTTTATGAAGAAATGTGAGCATTGAAAAAGAATTATAAATGGGAAATTGGTAGGATTAGTGAAGCAGAAGGTATATGGGAGAGTTCAAATATATAAGGGAAGACTTGTGGAAAGGAGTTTAAGCAAACTTATGGAATTAATTTTCTTTGCTTGTGTAGCCAATATAACTTAATTCTAGTCCTATTATTTCTTGTAGCAAATATAAACTAACTATATGTGTAACTAGCCGTAAATAATGCGTTCTTACATGGCGATTTAGAGGAAGTAAATGTTGGAGAAAAATAAAATTAAATTAAAAGGTGAATGAGAATTTAATGGCTATAGTAACATAATGTGTTAAATACAAAATTGACTAAGAAAATTGATGCCCTCTCCAAGTGCTATATAAGGAGGTGTTCTTATTCTACACACCCAAAATTGAGAATTCTCTCCTTTCTCTAAATTTCTTTATTCTCTTTGTTTCAAGAGTTCTGTTCTTAGTAGCTTAGATATTTTTTAATTCTAGTTCGATGATAGAAGTGTGAATATTCTTAGTTCGCCTAAAGTATTAACGATGTGCTAGTCAGCTACTTTCAATCATTGTATTTTGGAAAATAGACGCCATTGCTCCTCTTACACCGTAGTGGAGGGACAAATCTTTTGTTTTAAGAAAACTGCGATGGATCGTTGATTGTGTAGATTGGAATGGAAATTGAGATGAAGCTAGGTTTTTGGTTTATTTAATTAAAAGTTGGATTTTTGGTTTGTTTTGTGGTTTTGAAAAAAGTAAAGTTGTTAAGATAGCAAAAAGTCTACAAGAGCAGTTGATATGGAGCGAACTATAAGCATAATGATTATCCAAGCATTCAACATTCCATGCGAGAATTAGATTGCATCAGTGTGACTCCTTGATCGGAATTAACAACAAAGTACTTGTCAATAGTTTTTTTCCGACTTTTTTTTTTTTTTTTAACTAACAAGGGCAAACATAAATAACTAAGGAATGACCAATTCAACCTTTCATTTTTATTTTTTTTTAAAAAAATGAATAAAATGTAACCAACTACAGCTTCGCTGGTGAACAACTCCGGCATATTTTAAAGGGAAAAAAATGATTTTCTTAATAATAAGCCGTTGTTTAAAAAAAAAAAATGCAATTTTCTCTCATCTTTTCAACCACACATTCTAATAAAATAATAATACACGTAAACTAAAAAACGTTTCCTTATTTTTTAACAACACATTTTTCAAAAAATTACTATTCAAAAATACATTTTCTTTAAAATGCATTTTTAATGGAGCCCAAACATGGACTAAGTAAAAACTAAAACAAAGTGAGAACCATCTTTTGGTACTGAGTTTCTTCTTTTCAATTGTTGATTTGGGGGAATTTTTTATGGTTTAAGTTGGCTATGAAAGTGGGTTAATAAGTTTTAATTTGAAAAAGAAATTTGTTTAGTCAAAGAAAAATGACTTGCTCTAATAACAAATTGTTGTAGAATGTAATGAACAAAGAACGAGGTTAGATAAAAAGAGAAAGAGGAGAAGAGAGATGAAAGGGAAGAGAATATAGAAAAAATTGGGGAAGAAAAATTTTAATTTATTTCATAATTAAACTTTAAGTATTAAAATGAATAGACACACTTTAAGTCTAAGCAAACCTAATTTGAGAAGGAAACAATAATCCAATTATAGTTAGACTAGAAAACTATAGTAAATTAATTCGATCGGAACAATCATAATTTAAAATTAAATTCTTCACTAAATCCTATATAAATCCTATATTTACTCTTATCACCATTCTAATTCAGTAGGCTTAAGGTGGATTCCTGAGCTTGGGTTCTAGGTGATATAGGGTTGATTGTATTAGTTCCATAGATTAGTAGGGATATGGCTTAGGTCAAGAAGGTTATAATAGGATTTCATTTATTTTTATCTATTTTCCTTTCCTTTTCCTTTTCTCTTATTTTCTGGTTCAGAGAGATGGGGAGAGGTTGGGATATTTACCACAGAGAATTGATGAAGTATTGGAAAATGTACTGTCATTATTGTATGTTAGTACTTGCACTATAATTTGGATTAGTTCGTTATATGCAACAGTCGTATACATACTGCATTTGTCACTTCAACGGAAAATTTTTATTTGTGAACGGAGCTTTCATGTTAAACTTTTGACCTTAGGATATAGTCTTCAGTATACATTAACATTGCTAACTATGATTCATCAAATCAATGGTTCACTTTTGCTGTTTTACTTGCACTTATTAAATTGGAGGTGAAGTGAATAGTAATATTCCCGCCTTTGTGTTTTAGGTAGTTTTTGAATTCTACGTAATGATTGCACTTTTTTATAGCGTGAGGAATTATGGCTCGGGAAAGCACACATACCTCGGATATCAAAAGTTCCGGGAATATCAAAATTGGCTTCTTACTCTCTGTCCATTATGGATAGCAAACGTGTGAGTAACTAGTAATCTTCTCTCTCTTACAAACTACACACTCAGGGTATGTTGGTATGTAGTACTGGATGGTACAATGAACAACATTTTCCCCCTCTCTTTCTTATTTATCACTGTTGGATTACTATCCAATATACCTTAGCAGACATGCTATCAAAATTATGAATGTGTGCACCATGTTTCAGTGACTTTGTTTGATGATCTTCTGATCTCTGCCTAATGCATCTCAAACTCCCAATTTATTTGATTTCAGGCAAGAATAACGTGGAATGATCTCTGTGATCATGTGTGGGAATTTCATTTCACCGAGGTATATACTTCATTCTTATTGGCGTAGCCAATCCTTGTGTGTTTCTGATGAAGCTCTAGAAAATTTACTTTGAAACATTTAGGTTCAGCTAAACATGCTCACAGTCATGTACGGTTGCTCTAAAAGGTGTGTTAGGTGCAGGCACTTTCCTCAGTTGACATCATTAGCAAACCATCAATTCCCGTTTGTCCCGGAGAGACGTAAATCTTATCATTCGATTGCTTAGTCACATATTATCCGTATAATATCTGTTTGTCAGAAAAGTATTAATTTTGGTTTCTTATTTACCTTCCTTTAGCTGCTTTAGTTCTTTCCTATTTTATGTTCTATTTCAATTTTGCTTCGACAATTTGTTTTCATGTTTTTAACCTACACAAACTGTTAAATTTTCTCAAATGTCAGAAGTGTTGAAGATTGAATCTCATATGGGTGACAACTCTTTCATTAACCCAGTCTTTCGTTTCTGCATTCCCAATCTTTGTTTGCTGCAGATGCAGCTCTCAAGTTCATTGTTTCTTTGATTAGGCACCCAAGATTATTTGGATAATTAAATTTGAACTATCTCAAGAAACACTTAAATTAGTGTTCCATTTTTAATTACCTTTACGGGAAACTCCCCTAAGAAAGTATTTACTTGATGTTCATTCTTTTATGCAGCTCCAATTTACTATAGTTCTTCTATATTTATATTTCAGTTGATTCTAAAGACAAAATATAAGTTGTAAAGATCCCAAGTTGTTTGATTAAACGTGTCACATACTTTTACATTTTTTCAACTCCCAACTCGAGCCAGAGCATACAAATTTATCATGTGCCATATCTTTTTAGTTTTTAATTTTCTTCTCTTTGGGTACATATCTTTTAGGTTTTCCCTTACCCCATCTTCGCAGTTTGTGGATAGCAGGTAAAACTTTACTCTTCCAGTGGTTAGACACCAAATTATTAATACAATTCCAAAGAAAAAGTTCCTTTAGTATTTTCATATTTACCTTTCTTTTGACATTTAATCCTTTTCTGATGGGCTATGTAGTTAGTTACTCATGAAGGTATTCCTTCATGGACTTTTTTATGCTGCTTGTATGAACTTTTTTGGAACCTAGATTATATTTCAATTTGCCAGGATGAATGACTGGCTCGGAATTTATTAAGGATAAGACTTAGTTATCGTTCTATTATAATCATCGTCCTCAAAACAATGTATACAAAATCGAAGCATGGACCACAAAAAGGATTAATTTGATGATCTTACCCAGATATTCTGATGATCTCCTCTTTCTGTAGGCTGCTCCTGAATATTGGCGAAATCTTGATCCTTACTGGACAGGCACAGGAAGCCCATTGCGCCGATACTTCCATCCAGATGGAAGCATATCTGCAGATCCTGGTGATCTGGTATGGGGTGGCCACGAGTCATGTTACACTACGGTTACTGGATTGCTGGAAGACGGGAAAATACGAGAACATTACGTGAGAATCAATCGTTGGCCTCAATTTTATGTTTCGAGGAAGCCCGACTGGGGTTGGGAGTTAGCAAACCATATATGCTGCTACACTAGTGTCCCTGATGCTGAGAAGGAAGATGGGACAGGTCCTCAGTTTCCAGTTTTTTAATCTAGTTTTAAGGATGTTTTGTGTTTGATTAATGTTTGCATTTTTGGTTCCGGCAAGGAGATTTTGTTTTATGTATGTATGCATGTATAAATAGGTAAACATATCGTGTTAGTTTCGATGAAAATGTTTCATACAAATCTAAATTGTGTGGGCATGGCCGTCTTCAAAAAAAAAAAAAAAAAAAAACAAAGAAAAACTAGTGATTTGTGTGTAGATATAGGGTTAAATTCACTGATCATCATCCAATTTTATGCTTAATGTCACATTGGCCGTCAAATTTGATTTTGTTTCATCATGGACATCCATCTTTATATTTAATTTCAATCAAGCGACCCGGTAACTTTATTTAACATAATCAAATTGGATGGTCAATGTGACACTATGTATAAAATTAGTTGAATATCGATGGGATAACCCATAGATATATTATAAGATAACATAACAAATTTAAAAAATATAAAATATAAGAAGAGAGTTAAAAAGATAGCTCTAAGAGAGTCGTGAGAAATATTGATCTAAAATCGTGTGGTTTATTCCTTTGTGACACTTATAGCTCCATACTTTTTAATTCGTTGGAACAAATGTCCGTCAATTGTTCAAAAATAAAAAAATCTGACATCTTTTAATCAATAAGGCCCTGTTTGATTTCCATTTTAATTCTCATTTTCATTCTTCTACTCATTTTCAACCACACATTCTTCAATAAAATAATATTTTCTATCACATCAATAACTTTTTCTTATTTTTCAACCACACATTTCCCATCATATCACTATTTCAAAATTCATTTTTCCCAAATAATACCTATCAAACACACTCTAAATGAAAGGGAAAATGGTCTCTTCAAGTTTTCCAACATTTTTAAAATAAAGAGGAAACACTTTACCTTCTTCTGGACACCTCCACTCCCACTCCCACTCACTGAAAATCGCCACCAGCCACCCACCTGCCACCGGGAAATTACTCGTTAGCACTGCACAAGAAATCATCCACTCCCCCACCTTCCTCTCTCTCCCACAATTACTCAGCCCTCAGGCAGTTTATCTATAAAACATTAAAACTCACCGGGTCATCTCCAAGTTCTCTTCAATATTTTGACTCGGCTCCTTCTGTGGAGGTCCAAACTCGCACTCTTGCAACCTTTGATGCTTCTAATTTTTCTTCTACTCCCATAAACCACTCGGAGATTTGCAACGTTGAGCTTCAATGCCGTAGATGTCCGGCTTCTCGAATGAAGCTCCGGAACAGCATGAAGTTGAATCATCAGCCTCCAATCTTAATAATTATTGGAATGAATACGCAAAATTGAAATTCAATAATTATTGGAATAGATAAGTTTTCATATAATATTAAAGGAGGGAACAAAAGGGTGAGCTGGTGAAGATACAGATTGATAGAAAATGAAAAGATCTCTTTGTTTTATCGGGACCATCCCGTTTCATCCCTTAAATTGAAGGGAGATTTTGTTAAAACACCCGATCAAGCATTGTAGTTGGACAAATAGCCTTCTCTCTGATATGACCTCAATTAAAAAATACAATAAATAAACATAATCAAATGTCTAAAATATCCCTATTATGAAAAAGACTCAAACACCCTTTCAATCCAATCAAATTTTCCAATTCATCTTCAATCGTGTCAACGTGCTCTTCTCTCTCTTCCTGTTCTTGCTACCTAAAATCTTGTTATTCATTATATTCTTCACCTATCTTCTTCAATATTTTGAGTATTTGAATAAGAGTTTTGGTTTCTATGTTAACTAAATTAAATCTCTATTATATTTGAAGAAAAAAAAGTATTTTTAGAAATCTCATTTATATTGATACTTTTATTGTTGAATATAGTATAAAATGATATGTAAGTTGATTTTATTTTCGCATTTGGTGTATTTTTCTTGCTGTACGCAATTATTTGACTATAACAGCACTCCAGCCATTATCAGTAACGTAGAACGACACTACAGTCGTTATCTGTAGTGTAGAACGACACTATAGTCGTTATCTTCCATGTAAAAAGACAGTACAATCATTATCTATTATGCTCTTTCCGTTATTGATAATACAATGTGGTTACTTTGATAATTTAAATATGATAACTATTTTCACATTATTTTGATATATACATGGCATATCTCTCAAATTTAAGTATAAAAATATTAAGTAATGAGTATATTTCTCAAATTTTATATACGGCATGTCCATCTTGAAACTTAAATAAGTTCAAATTATCGATTATCAGGGTTCGAACGAGTCGTGACGGCTCATAATCATGTGTATAGACAGAACGACACAACAGTCGTTCTACAAACAGTAACGACACTCGTGTCGTTCTCAAGAACAAAATTGTCTATTGTCTATTCCTTTCCTCCTTAACGATCTAAAACATTGTACTCCTTGACTTAAAGAAGTCAGAAATATTGATCATATGTAAAGTAAGGGTAGAATTGACATAGATTTGCGATATCTTGTTGGTGAAATAACAAGTCGTTATCTATACTCGTTAGAAAATATAACTAATGAGTACATCTCTCAAATTTTGTGCACGATATGTCCATCTTACAACTTAAATGAGTTCCACTTATCGATTATCGAGGTTTGGAGGGGTCGAGGCCGTTCAAATTCGTGTTTATCGACAGAACGACACTTGTGCCGTTCCGATGATTTCTCTAATATTTAGCTTCCTTTCCGCCTTTACGACCACAAGCATTGTACCCCATGACTTAAGGAAGTCAGAAATGTGGCTCAGGCGCTTTAGATTCATGTTTATCGACAGAACGACACTTGTGTCGTGAAACGGCACATGTGTCGTTCTGATGATTTCTCCAATATTTGGCTTCATTTCTTCCTTGACGACCTCAAACATTGTACCCACCGACTTAAGGAAGTCAGAAATGTCGAACATGTATAAAGTAATGGTAGAATTGACATAAATTATGTGATATCTTGTTGATGAAATCACAAATCATTATCTAAGCCCGTTAAAAAATATAACTAATGAGTGCATCTCTCAAATTTTGTACACGATATGTCCATCTTATAACTTAAATGAGTTCCACTTATCGATTATCGAGGTTTGGAGGGGTCGAGGCCGTTCAAATTCGTGTTTATCGACAGAACGACACTTGTGTCGTGAAACGGCACATGTGCCGTTCCGATGATTTCTATAATATTTAGCTTCTTTTTCGCCTTTACGACCACAAGCATTGTACCCCATGATTTAAGGAAGTCAGAAATGTGGCTCAGACGCTTTAGATTCATGTTTATCTACAGAACGACACTTGTGTCGTGAAACGGCATATGTGTCGTTCTGATGATTTCTCCAATAGTTGGCTTCATTTCTTCCTTGACGACCTCAAACATTATACCCACTGACTTAAGAAAGTCAGAAATGTCGAACATGTGTAAAGTAAGGGTAGAATTGACATAAATTATGTGATATCTTGTTGGTGAAATCACAAATCATTATCTAAGCCCGTTAAAAAATATAACTAATGAGTGCATCTCTCAAATTTTGTACACGATATGTCCATCTTACAACTAAAATGAGTTCCACTTATCGATTATCGAGGTTTGGAGGGGTCGAGGCCGTTCAAATTCGTGTTTATCGACAGAACGACACTTGTGTCGTGAAACGGCACATGTGCCGTTCCGATGATTTCTCTAATATTTAGCTTCCTTTCAGCCTTTACGACCACAAACATTGTACCCCATGATTTAAGGAAATCAGAAATGTTGATAATGTGTAAAGTAATGGTAGAATTGCCATAGATTATGTGATATATTGTTTGTGAAATCATAAGTCATTAACTACGTTCATTAGAAAATATACTTAATGAGTGCAACACTTAAATTTTGTGCACGGTATGTCCATTTTGCAACTTAAATGAGTTCGACTCATTGATTATCGAGGTTCGGAGGGGTCGTGGCCGCTCAAACTCCTGTTTATTGACAAAATGACACAAAGATCGTTTAACGACATATGTGCCATTTTGATGATTTTTTCAATATTTTGCTTTCTTTCCCTCTTAACGACCTCAATAATTGGATTCCCTGAATTAAAGAAGTCATAAATGTCGATCCACTATTTTATATTCATGTTTATTGACAGAACGACACAAGTGTCGTTTAATAGCACATGTGCCGTTCTGATAATTTCTCCAAAAATTTGCTTCCTTTCCACCTTAACGACCTCAAGAAATGGATTCCCTGATTTAAGGAAGTCATAAATGTCGATCATGTGACAAATAACGGTAAAATTGACATAGATTATATGATATCTTGTTGGTGAAATCACAAGTCGTTATCTACGTTCGTTATAAAATAAAATTAATGAGCGTAATTCTCAAATTTTGTCCACGACATGTCCATTTTGCAACTTAAATGAGTTCGACTTATCGATTATCAAGATTCGGACAAATCATGACCACTCATACTCGCGTTTATTGACAGAACGACACATGTGTCATGTAACGGCACATGTGTCGTTCTGATGATTTCTCCGATATTTTTATTCGATTCCGTCGCGACAACTTCAAACATTGTATCCCCTGACTTAAGGAAGTCGAAAACGTTGATCAGCAGTTATAGATACTTATTTATTGACAGAACGATATAAGTGTCGTGTAACGGCACATGTGTCGTTCTGATGATTTCTCCGATATTTTTATTCAATTCCGCCGCGACGACTTCAAACATTGTACCCCTTGACTTAAGGAAGTCGAAAACGTCGATCAGCAATTATAAATACTTATTTATTAACAGAACGATACAAGTGTCGTATAACGGCACATGTGCCGTTCTGATGATTTCTCCAATATTTTGATTCCTTTCCGCTGCGACAAGTTCACGCATTGTTCCCCTTTACTTAAGAAAGTCGAAAATGTCGATCGTGTGAAAAATAATGATATAATTGAAATAGAATATATGTTATCTTGTTGGTGAAATAACAAGTCATTATCTAAGTCCGTTAGAAAAATATAATTAAAGCGTGTAACTCTCAAAATTTCTGTACCGTACGTCCATCTTACAACGGAAATAAGTTCGAATTATCGATTATCGGGGTTTGGAGGTGTCGTGGCCTCTTGTACGCTTGTTTATGTTTAGAATGACAGAAGTGTCGTTATAGTCACAGTAACGATACTTGTGTCGTTCTTAGAAAAAAAACTGTTTATTGTTATATTGATTTTACCGGATTTGGAAAGGGTTTACCGGATATTAGATACACATACTGTATATGAGGTTATTTGAAAATATCGGATTTGATTTTTTGCACTAACCGAATTTTTGTTTTGTTGCATACCGTATTTGAATTGCATATCGTATTTCAACTTACCGGTTAATCAACACTTACCGTATTTTAGAGTTTCATACCGAATTTTATCTTTTTTTACACATACCGTATTTTAGAACAACTGTTTTATTTTCATAAAGACACTTGTGTCGTTCTCTCAAATTTTTCAATGTCAGTAACGGCACTAGTGTCGTTCTCATGGATATGTATAAAATACATAACGACACTTGTGTCGTTATGACAACTATTGTTTAAACTCGTGTTCATAGACAGAACGAAATAAGTATTGTTTTATTATCAGTAACGACATTTGAACTGTTCTGTTGATTTCTCCTTTATTTTCGTTTGTTTCTGACATAATGACCTTTCGAATTGGACACCTAAGTTGTACCGTTCTTACAGTAAAATATTCATCCATTTTCCCTCATTTTCACATCCTTATTTCTTCTTCAAGATGGACATGAAGTCTACTCATCAAACCATTTAATTATACAATTATTTGTATTTATGACTTCCTTAAGTCAGAGGGTCTAATACTTAAAGTTGTTAAAGCAGAAATGAAGCAAAATATTAAAGAAATCATCAGAACGGCACATGTGTCGTTCTGTCAATAAACACGAATATAAGCACTCACGACCCCTCTGAACCCCGATAATTGATAATTCAAACTCATCTACGTTGCAAGATGGACATGGCGTTATGTTTGTAATACTAGTATATGAGAACGTTCCTGATATTGAAAAGATCTGAGAGAACGACACAAGTGTCGTTACTGTTCGTAGAACGGCTGTTGTGTCGTTCTGTCTATACACACGATTATGAGCAGTTACGACTCGTCCGAGCCCTGATAACCGATAATTTGAACTTGTTTAAGTTGTAAGATGGACCTACCGTGTATAAAATTTGAGAGATATGCTCATTACTTAATCATTTTGTACTTAAATTTGAGAGATATGTCATGTATATATTAAAGACACAAGAAAATAGTTATCATATTTTAATTATCGAAGTAACCACATTGTATTATTAATAATGGATATACCATAATAGATAATAATTGTATTATCATTTTACATGGAAGATAACGACTGTAGTGTCGTTCTACACTACAGATAACGACTGTAGTGTCGTTCTACGCTACTGATAACGGCTGGAGTGCCGTTATCGTCCAATAATTGCGTACAACAAGAAAAATACACCAAATGCGAAAACAAAATCAACCAACATATCATTTCGTACTATATTCAACAATAAAAGTACCAAAAATACATGAGTGAAAAGGAAAACGATCAAAGGTTACCCATTTTGATGATGGAGAAGAACACGGTACAATAATGACAAAACTACAAAATCAAGAAAAAATCATTACACTACGCATCATATCCTTGAACTCAAAGAAATCTAGTCTCTCGTCGTGATTCTGATCAACGGAAGATATCATTTCTCAACTCTCTTAATTTTCATCCATTCCTTGAACCCTAATTTTCCCAAAATCACCTACAATTTCTGAGCAAAAATATATCTGTCCAGATTCTCGTTAAAAACTAAGGTGAAGAAGACGATGTTAGAATTCATTTTGTGGAATAGGGTGTCATAATGAAAATGGAGAAGAAAGAACACGTGAAATGAGATATAAATTGAGTGAATATTTTGATATAAATTAAGGGGCAACATTGTCATTTGATTAGTTAAAGCATTTTAAATTTTTTTATTTTGTTTTAATGTTGGTCAAAGGCTATTTGTTCAAAATTATTGTCCAACTAGCCTATTTGGCCAAATTCCCCTAAATTAAATTTCAATTTCCCCTCTACCATTTTCAATCACCTAATTTTTCATAAATTAATATTACACATATTTTTTCTTCTTTTTTAACTATTTATTTTTCAAAAAAATATTATTCTATTCATTATAATTTAAAATAATGAAGACTAGAGGGATAAATTACGTTTTGTTGTAAAATGAAAGTTTATTAGGGTTTGTAGTGAATGACAATTATACTCATATAGTCCTAAAAATTATTATCATTGTATCCCTAATTCTTACCTATAAATATAGGATTTTGATCATTAATAAAATACACACAAGTCTATTGACTTAATTCTCTCTTCTACTTTTTCTCTATTTTATAACACATTATCAGCACGGAAATTTAATTCTTCAAAGTATAGTGAAGGTAGTAATTCTTTTATAAACATAATCATCTATTACGTGTACCAAAATCAATTTGCTGACATGTGATTATATATATATATATATATATATATATATATATATATATATATATATATATATTATGCTGAAATCAATTTATTTCTGATTATTCGCATGCTTTCATCTCAAGTCACTTTTATAGATTTTTGAATCATTCCCACATAATGACTAATGACTAATAATTTCTTAAAAATCAATTAGAAATTGATTCCAACGTTGTAGCCTTTTATTTCTTCAAAATCAATTCATGGTTGATATCATTTCATTTTATAATTGCATAATGATTGTTTGAAATTGTGTCACGTAATTGATTCTTCACGTCTGCTTGATGAATTTTTTTTAAATATATGCAATCATAAAATAATTATAATAAAATCCTATATTTGGTGATTGACTCACGTGCACCTTTGGTATCTTTCTATTTTTACTAATACATGTTGGTAAAATATTTAGTCAATTTTGTTAACTTCTATATATGAAGATTTTTTTTCCTAGTGCATTTTTTGTAATTTATATTCATGTTTGTATGGTAATTAATATTTTTAACCTAATTAGGTAACTTTAAATATTCTATTATAAATTGATACTCTATCATGTTGTTGCTCCTGAAGTAGCACAATTTTATAATTAATATTCTAGAAGAATATTATTTGCTCCTGAAGAGCATAAATTATAATTTTCAATATTCCAGAAGAATATTGATATATTGCTCTTGAAGAACAATAATAAAATACAATGTGCTCCCAAAGTAGCAAATGTTTCGAAGAATATATTATTTTAATGTTTATCCCTGAAGGAAAACACATAACTTATGTCATGTTAATTTTGACTACTTAATCAATTATTCCGTATTCTTCGAAACTAGTTGTATTTTTTTTATTGTGTAGTTAATCAAATGGCAAACATCACAAAATTTGAGTTTGCTGCACTTGACATATCTGGCAAAAATTATCTGTCATGGGTACTCGATACTGATATTCACCTTGTCTCAAAGGGTCTGGGAGAGACAATAAAAGAAGAAAACAAAGAATCCCTGCAGGATCATGCAAAAACACTCATCTTGCTTCGTCGTCATCTTCACGATGGGTTGAAAATTGAATATCTCATTGAAAAAGATCCACATGTTCTTTGAAAAAAATTGACTGAAAGATTTGATCATCAGAAGACTATAGTCCTCCCCAAAATCCGCTATGAGTGGATGCACCTTCGTTTGCAAAATTTCAAAACTGTAAGTGAGTACAATTCTGAATTCTTTAGAATATCTTCAAAATTGATCTTGTGTGGAGAAAAAATCACTAATGAAGATATATTGGAGAAAACTTTCTCTAGCTTTCACGCCTCAAATGTGCTCCTGCAGCAGCAATATTGTGAGCGTGGTTTCAAAAAGTACTCATAACTTATATCTTGTTTATTTATTGCTGAACAAAATAATGAATTTCTAATGAAAAATCATAGGTTACGTCCAACTGATTCTGTACCATTGCCTGAAGCAAATGGTACCGCATTTCCTGAAGCAAATGCAATATTAAGACGAAGATGTGGACGTGGACGTGGACACGGATTTGGACGTGAACGTGGACGTGGACGCGGACGTGCACGTGGAATAAATCATGGACAAAATAATCAACAAATTTATCATCAGTAAGACAACAATTTCTAAAGGCACAAGCAAACGAAAGTAGCACATCCAAAAAGGTGCATGAAGAAAATTGTTTTAGATGTGGAATGAAAGGGCATTTGACACGTACCTGTCGTACGACAAAACACCTTGTGGATCTTTATCAAAAATCAATCAAAGGAAAATGAAAAGTTGAGATAAATTTCGCTAATTATGATGGTCCGATTGATGTGACTCATTTGGATGTCTCTGATTTCTTTGTCTATCCAAATGAAAATATTGACCACTTGATTGGGGGTGATGTGATGGAAGAAGTAGATTAATTTATTTTCTATGCTTCTAATATTTCACTTTATTTTAGAAATTTAGTTAGAAATATGTTTTTATTTTTCACAAAAAAAGGAGGAAAACTTTATTATGTATCGTCAATTTCATATTATTGAATCATATTTACTTCTTTAAATTTAAATTCAAGTTTTTATTAAAACATGTATTTTGTTGTATTTATAGATTGATGATAGATTGTCAAGATACTTGTTTGATAGATAGTGCAACTACACATACAATTCTTCAAGACAAAAAATATTTTTTGAATTTAACATTAGTAAAAAATAATGTTAATACAATATCTGGTGCATCGAATATTGTTAAAGACTCCGGAAGAGCTTGTATTATTTTACCAAATAATACCAAATTATATATTGACGATGCACTTTACTCTAGCAAATTCAGAAGAAATTTGTTTAGTTTTAAAGATATCCGCTGCAATGGATATCACATTGAGACGATGTAAGAAAATAGTGTTGAATATCTTTGCATAACCTCTTTTGTATCTGGCAAGAAGCAGATAAAAGAAAAATTTCATGCACTCCCATCTAGCATGTACTATACATTTATAAAAATGGTTGAATCAAATAATGTCACGATCAGAAGTTCGTTGACCCAAAAAATTTTATACTTTGGCATGATAGACTTGGACATCCAGGAGCTATAATGATGCGTTCAATAATAAACAACTCACATGGACATCCTTTAAAGAACCAGAAGATTCTTTTACCTAATATTATCCATGTGTAGCTTGTTAACAAGACAAGTTAGTCATTAGACCTTCAACTATAAAGGACAATGTTGAATCTCCAACTTTCTTGGAAAGAATTCATGGAGATATATGTGGGCCAATACACCCACCATGTGGACCATTTCATTATTTTATGGTATTAATTGATTCTTCTACTAGATGGTCACATATTTGCCTACTTTCCACTAGGAATGTAGCATTTGCTAGACTACTTGCTCAAATCATAAAATTACGAGCACAATTCCCTGATTACTCAATCAAGACTATTCGTCTTGACAATGCTGGTGAATTCAGATCACAAGCATTCGATGATTATTGTATGTCAATTGTGATTACTATTGAACATTCAGTTGCGCATGTCCATACATAAAATGGTTTAGCAAAGTCGTTTATTAAACGTCTACAACTTATAGCTAGACCATTACTTATGAAAACAAAATTACCAACTTTTGTTTGGGGACATGCTATATTAAATGCTGCATCATTGATTCGCATTAGACTAACTGCCTATGATCAATATTCACCATTGCAACTTGCATTTGGTCATGAACCTGATATTTCCCACCTAAGGATTTTTTGTTGTGCTGTCCAAGTCCCTATTTCACCCCCATAACGTACTAAAATGGGTCTCCAACAAAGACTTGGGATTTATATGGGTTTTGATTCACCATCCATTATTAGGTATCTGGAACCTTTAACGGGTGATCTATTTACTGCACGTTTTGCAGACTGTCATTTTGATGAAATGACTTTCCTAACTTTGGGAAAGGAAAAACTATATTTTGAAAAACAAGGTAAAATTTCTTGGAATTAAATAACTCAATCTCACTTTGATCCCCGCAGTAATCAATGTGAGCAAGAGATTGAAAAAATCATTCATTTGCAAAGAGTTGCAAATCAGTTATCCGATGTATTTGTTGACACGAAAAAAAATGACAAAGTCATATATACCAGCAGAAAATATTCCAGCAAAAATTGATGTCGCTGCAGGACAATCTGCTGTAGCAAACAAATCTAACATACGCCAGAAGCGTGGTCGACCAGTTGGTTCAAAAGATTTTGTTTGGTCATTAATAAAATACACACAAGTCTATTGACTTAATTCTCTCTTCTACTTTTTTCTCTCTTTTATAACACGTTTGTATTTTTCTTAAATTTTCAAATGGTACAACTGATCTGGTCGGTTCCTTCCATGTTCATTAAAAAAGAGTTAGTTATTTATTATTTTGTTTTTGTGAAAATACGTTTTAAAATAGTTTTTTTTTTTTTAAAATATGTGATTAAAAAATTGAGAATTTTTTTTAGTTTTTATATGTAAAAAATTTATTGTGAGAATGCATGATTATAAATTAATTTTAGAAAAAAAAATGGAGAATAATAGACGGACAGTAAATTTTTATTTTTCCTTCTATTATATGTATTAGGATCCGCTTGATTGCAATAATGAAATTTAGGTAGAAAGAAAATGAATTATAGGGAATTAAATTACCTAAACTTGTTTTTATTGGGAATTGTCGATTAATTGTGTTTGATTGGTATAATTTTTCACCTAGAAATTTTTGAAATTTTGAATCTTTTGGTATTCGTTTGACTTTGTTTTTCATGAAAATTATCAATTAAAAGGATAAATTTTTTTTTATCATTGGGTCTAGAATTTGTTCCAATTGTCAAAAAAAGGAAAATCGAATACCATTCATTTGACTTTGTTTTCCATGAAAATTGTCAATTAAATGAATAATTTTTTTTACCATTTAGTTTAGAATTTGTTCCAATCGTATAAAAAAAAAAAAAAAAAAAAAAAAACCAGGAAATGCTTTTCATCAAAAAGCAAGAAAACGGGGGGGGGGGGGGGGGGGGGGGGGGGGGGGGGGGGGGTTGATTGGGAAAAAGGTTTTGCCAAATATTTTTTTTTTATATCAAACATTACAAATTAGGTGAAGATTGAAATTTTTTTTTCATTTTCTATGGAAATTTTTTGCTATCAAATATGTCCTTAGAGTTGTTCTGATGTTGAACTTTCTTCACATAATTTACTTATGGGGTATTTTAAAAAAAATGTCTAATTTTATGGGTATCAATTGAAAAATGTTTCCACTTTTGAATTTAGTACCAAACTGTCTATTATGCCCTTAATGAAAAAAATGAAGCAATTGATTTTTTTTCAATTTGTCACGAATTTCGAGAAGTAGCTTTCATGAGAAGTTAAATTAAAATGATATTTTCGACATTTTATATGTATTTTTCAATATTTGAACCATGTTTATCTTGACACTTCATTTGTCTAGAATGACATTTCATTCCGAACATGACATTTCTCTACATTTGAAATTTAGTTCTCGACATTTCTGTGTCAATGAGAAAAATGACATTTATTGTGATTTGATGTGTACTTTTGAAATAAATAGAGTAGATTATAAGGTTGGACATATCTTCTTAACCGAACCAGACCCGAATTGAACTGAACCGAATCGAGCGGTTCTTCGTAATTGAAATACTCGAACGGATATCTGAATCGAGAACCGACGGGTTCAGTTCGATTCTCGGTTCTAGACCCAAAATCGAAGAATCGAATAAGAATTGATTTTTTTTTAAATTTTTATATATGAGAAAGATTAAATTTTTTTAATTTTTTAAAAATAAATTAGCAAAGATAGAGTTTACATTGAAGACACTGAGTTCTACAAGGGCATTGAGACAGATAATAAAATATATATTATATTTTTTTCTTATTAAATCTTATTAGTTGAAATTTTTTTAATTTATTTATGTCAGTTAATTGTGATTTTTCAATTTTTCTTTTAGAGTTTCTTAGTATCTAGGATGACAAGTCAAATAATTGATGGTTAAATAAAATAGTTGGTAAGTACTATTGTGTTAGCAATATTTTAAAATATTTTATCTTTACGAGTCTATGACTTCTAATTTATATGGATCACCGATATTTTAGTATTACTAATTTACTATCTACTTTTTATTATTTCATATTTGTATACATTGGTAAATTAATTTTATTGGACAACTTGTTATTTATATGTTATTAAATTGGAATACGTTAATTTGTAAAAGTTAAAATTAAACATGTCAGACTGTAGTGTTGTTATAAATGTAAAAAAATTAATTATAGTATGAAACCGAATAGACCCAAACTGAATTGAACGAAATCGAACCCGAACGGTTCCAAAATTATATTTGGACTCGATGGTTCCATTTACTCACTATCCAAAAATTTTCGGTTCGATTCGATTCTGAAAAATCGTGCCCAGACCTAGTAGATTATGTGTCCAAATTTTATTGATCAATAACATTTTATAAAAATGTCCATTTTTGAGATTAGTGTGGAATCATAAATTGTTAGCAAAAATATTTTGATTTAAATTATTCCAAAATAAATATTTTTACAATGATGAACATTTTTACAAATGCACATATAAAAATTGAATATTTCTTGCAATTTCCTCTTTACTACTTATGTATATGAAGAAATGGCTATTAAGTCAAGATACGCGTGAGGTACAAAGAAAAAAGACCTGGTGCATGAGGTGGAAAAAAAAAAAAAAAGGACCTGGCGTAATAGGTGGAACTTATATTTCTTACTAAACCAATTTCAATGGTTTACACTATATTTTGATGTAATTTTATATCAAATTTGATACAATTTGGTGCAATCTCTCCAACATTCCTTGTTTGAGTCTCAATTTTTTCATCAAAATATATTCTTTAACAATGATTTGACCTCACTTTAACTCCATATTTTTCAATAAAATAATATTACACGCAATGTAAAAATAATTCTTTATTTTTTAATGACGTTTTCCATAAATATACTATTCAAAAAAATATATTTTTTGACAAGAATGATGATCAAACGAGGGATGGTGTAATCAATGGAAATGGTCATACTCTTACACCAAATTTTAGATCAAATTTGATTTAAAATTATTTAATTAAAATTATATTATTACTAAAATTGTTAATTTGAAAATTATATTTAATGAACTAATATATTGCATTTATTAATAAATTAAAAGAATTAAATAGAATACCACAATTTTAATTTATTATATCAATAATTATTACTTATTACTTGATTAGAATTTAAAAATAAATGTGAAATAGAAATAACCATCACATTAAAATAATGTAAATAAATTAGAATCAATAAAAAATGGATATAGATGAAACAAAAAAATTGTTGCAAAGGAAAAGGGATGACAAATTGGGAAATATTGAAAAACTCCAAATTTGTTGTTACCAAATTTGCCTAACCATTAGAGTGCTTTTTAGCCTAACCAGTAACCAGTGGAGATGGTCTCAATTTTTGAGGATTCAAAATAAGGATGAGGCAACAAGAAAAAAAGGACTTGCTGCAATAAGTGGAACATATATTTTCTTATTACATATTGAAATATGTACGGGAGGAAAGTTGACGTTGAAGATGATAGATATGGAGATATTGTTGAAATAAAATTAATTGTGCACCTCCAAGGCTTTCATTTCTAGAGCAAAAAAATTATTAATTCTTGCAGATTTCGATTTCATCCATCATAGAAGTGAGTGGTCTTCTCCTACAATAACTTTCCTTTATTAACCAGATGGGAAATTATTGTCACAGCTAATTAACTCATCATTTAATTAAGTTAAACTTTAAATTGAATACATATAAAGTGAAGGTAATTTGTGTTGAATATGAATGGTAGTAAAGTCATGATAGAATAATCAGGATGATGATTCTTTCTATTTCCTTCCTTGAAAAATAGAACGATTCTTAAACGTACTTGGTGATTTTTGAGGTAATTAAGTATTATCGAATGTGGGAAGATAAATTTTAAAAGGTTTTAATATAATTAATGGAGATCACTAGATTAATTTAAATTTGATGGTTCAAATTATCTATCAAAATTATATGTCAAAAATATTAGAAGGAGAACTCACATACATTATAGATACTTTAATATTTAGAAAGAGCAAAATTTACAAAAGTTTATGGCTTTGTCAAACCACAAGAGGAGTTAAATTGTTCAATCAAATAGTGGCCTCCCAGGGCATAACTCAGTTGTACAAAGGATAGTAGTGAGGTAGTCTCAACTGAACTGGCAGCCGCAATGTGATGGTTCGATTCTTGCCTCTTATAAGATTTGGAATTGAACTCTTTGTGGGTACCAGTATGACAACTCTTGTATCCTGGTCTGCTGAGACACATCTCGCGATTTATCTCATCCACAATGCTTTAGGGACGGAGCGGTGGGGGACCCTCAAGGTTGGGGTTTAACCTTTTTAAATTGTTCAATCAAATAGTTATTATCTTTGTATGACATGTAATATATTTTCTATTCGTGTTTCCAACTTTAATGTAGTAAATAAATTATACTCTCTCTCTCTCTCTCTCTCTTACTTATGAATAAATTTTTGTCTCAATTTTTGTTAGACTAATTAAAATGCTGAACTTGATTTTCATAACAAAAATTGAGACACTTTAGACAATTTAATAGGGTATTTTGGGCCCTTTTCTTTCGGATAAATTGTGTAAAAGACATATTTGGATATTTTTCATCCAACTTCTCTAAAATATATATCAATGAATAAAAAATATGGCAAAGTCATAATTTCGCATGCAATGCACGTCTTACATACTATTTAAATAAAAATATGTATTAATAGTTCTTAAGTGGTTGAACGAATGAAAACAAACAAGGTGTCCTCAATTTAGATTTTAATGAATTTTAAAATTCCAATCAAGAAATAAAATTCATCAAAATGTCAGAAATTACAACAAGATCTCCCAAGATTTTTGTAATACTTGTATTACAGAAAGGTATTTATACAATATTTAGCCATGTTTGATAGATACTAAAATAAGAATTTTAGCAGATTTTGATAAAAATAAATGAAATGTGTAATTGAAAAGTTGTGAGTCCTACGAAATATGTGGTTAAAATTAACTCTGACTTAGATTTATGGCTATAATCAAACTTTGATTTCTGTAATAGTTTTGGCTATCAATTTAATTATCTTGCCAACCAAGTTCCTTTACTGCATTATAAATTTAGATTCAAAATGAACCAAGAAAATCATCTACAACATATTCTTCGCTTGTCTGAATATTGTTGAGCAGTTTTTGATATCAAAGAGCCTTCAAGATGGCTCCTACAATGATCAAACCCCTATTTTCCATGTTTATGCTATCAATTAAGGACAATACTTGAGGTACAGGGGGCTTCTTCACAGGGGGTGCCAGGGAAGACACATTGGCGGGGCCCATGCACAGGTTTTTTTTTTTTTAATGCACTGTGGGACTTGCCCCACAGTACAGGCCGCTGTGAAGAAGCCCCTGTACTTGGGGAATAATTGATCAATTAATCATCTTCAAATAAGTAATTCTATTGCTTTTACCCGGAGATATACGAAGTCAATGTGTACGATGTTCTTTCTCGGGACAACTCGAAAATGCTGGATCCTTGTTAATCTAAGGATAATAATTTAAGATATAAAACATTTTATATTAATCAGTATATCTATTGGAATATAGAAAATAATATGGAGTAATTTTCATTATAGTATTTCCTTTTAGTGTAGGATTATTTTTCATAGTAGATTATTGTGTAATCTTTCCTTTTATATTTATTTCCTTCTACAGTTATTTGTAACCCTATAAATAGGATCTCTTACATTGTAATATTCACAAGACCATAATAATACAATTTATATTTCTTAACATGGTATCAGAGCAGGTTTAACTTGGTCTTGGGTTAAACTTGCACAACAAAAAAAAAAATTGAATAAAAAAAAACGAAAATTGTTTTTTTTATTCATCTTCTGATCCTCCACAACGGCCACAAAAGTCTTCTTCACTTTTCTATGGTATTGGCACAAAGATCAAAGAAGACATTAACTAGGTGGCGCAATTTAGATTCAGATGCTGATTCAACGATTATTGCAAATAACGAAGATTGTTGTGAAGAAACCAAATCATCTGATGCAGTAAGCAAACTTATTTCAAAATCATATGAGGTATAAAAAAAAAAATTGTTTTTTCCCTTTTTTTGGGAATTTAATTCTACTTTATTTGGAGAGTCAGTACCTTTAATTTTATTGGCACTCCCCCTACCTCTTAAACTACCTAGAGGTTTTTTTATGTTAAACAAAAATTGGTGGGTCGGTACCTTGATTTTTACCGGCACTTCCCCTACCTTTTAAACAAACTAGAGGTTTTTTTTAAAACTTTGAAGGGTCGGTACTTTAAATTTTACCGGCACTCCCCATGCCTCTTAAACTAACTAGAGGTTTTTAAAACTTTGAAGGGTCGATACCTTGAACTTTATCGGCCCTTCCCCTGCCCTTGAAAATTCGGGGTTTTCTTAAACAAAACAAAAGAAAAAATTGTTAGCGTCATTCGTTTTCTGAGTTCTTTGAAGATGATGACTTGACAGCACAGCTGGCTCGTAATGGCAAGTTGGGCATTCGTAATCTCCATGCTCCAACTTGAGGGAGCGTATTGGAATATAGAAAATAATATGGAGTAATTTTCATTATAGTATTTCCTTTTAGTGTAGGATTATTTTTCATAGTAGATTATTGTGTAATCTTTCCTTTTATATTTATTTCCTTCTACAGTTATTTGTAACCCTATAAATAGGATCTCTTACATTGTAATATTCACAAGACCATAATAATACAATTTATATTTCTTAACACGTTGGGGTTTTTATACCAATATCTTTGGCACAACTCTTTTCTTTTGACATTTCTGGTGGAATTCTAAAAAGAAATCTTTCGAGGTCTTTAATGCCAAATCAGCTGGTCGGTGTGAAGTTGGTCTTGCCAAAGTATGTTCTTTGGTTGTAAAGGAAGATGGCTTTTATTTCAGTCCTAATAGAACCATTAGAGGTCATATGGAAAGGCTCTACACTTGGAAATGAGTAAAATTAGACTATCTTTTGTCTTTTCTTTAATTCAATAAATTAATGCCATCCAATTTCTACTTTTTCTATATATTTTCTGTTGTAACATATATTAAGTTTCAAACTTTCAAAATTAATACTCATTAATTTTCAGTTTTTCCTTTTAATTTTTAGGTTTAATTACAAAATTTAGGACTCATACTATTAGATTAATTGTGGGCGTTGGAATTTGTCCCTATACATGGGAATAGTTTTCATGGTGTAAAACACAACTTGGAAGATAAACATTCTATACAATTCATACTATATTTCTATATTTTTGGCAACTCGATAAAAGTTTGTGCACCTATCCTTAGGGTTGGGCAAAAGTCCCTAACCGAACTGAATCGAATTGGACCCGAACTGAATCGAACTGAACTGAGCGGTTCTTCGTAAGTGAAATACCCGAACGGGTATCTAAATCGAGAACCGACGGGTTCGGTTCGGTTCGTTTTTCAGTTCTAAACTCAGAACCAAAAAATCAAATAAGAACCTAATTTTTAATTTTTTTAAAATTTTTATATATGAGATAATTCAAATTATTTTAAAATAAATTAGTAAAGATAGAGTTTGTATTGAAGAGATTGAGTTCTATGAGGGCATTGAGACAGATAATAAAATATATATTATATTTTTTCTTATTAAATCTTATTAGTTAAACAATTTTTAGTTTATTCATGTTTGTTAATTGTGATTTTTCAATTTTTCTTGTAGAGTTTCTTAATATCTATTATGTCAAGTTAAGTAATTGATGATTAAATCAAATAGTTGGTAAGTACTACTATATTAGCCATACTTTAAAATATTTTATCTTTATGAGTCTATAACTTCTAATTTATATGGATCATCGATGTTTTAGTATTGCTAATTTATTATATACTTTTAGTTATTTGTATACATTAATAAATTAATCTTATTGGGCAACTTATTATTTATATGTTATTAAATTGGAATACGTTAATTTGTAAAAGTTAAGATTGAACATGTCAGATTGTAGTGTTGTTATAAATATTAAAAAAATTAATTATAGTATGGAATCGAACAGAACCGAACCGAACAGAATTGAACGGAACCGAATCTGAACGGTTCCAAAATTATATTTGGATATGACGGTTTCTGTTTATTAACTACCAAAAATTTTCGGTTCAGTTCGATTCTCTTCAGAACCGAACCGTGCCCAGGTCTGCTTTTCCCCCTATGGTCGTGCCAATAGAAAGAAAATCAGTTGTGAGCCAAATTGATTTTATCTTGGAGCCGTGTAGTGCCAAAAGTATTAACACGAAAAGGAGGCAACACGACTTTAGAACAACGTCTTTGACGTACTCCCAATGCTTACATTCTAACCCTCTTTTTATTGTTGAATTATAATGTTATCATATTATTATGTTTATGCAATTATTGAATTATGTTATTTATATTTATTAGTTGATATGTTTATTTACACACAAATCACTCAATTTTCCAAACAATCTAAAGTCGTATTGTCTGATTTGTGTGTATGATGATATTGCTTAGTATAACGACACATTTAGATATATAATGTGAATTTGAATGGTTTACCTTCAAGAATTTTGATGATAAAGAAGCAAAAAGCTTTTGTAAACAGACAAGTACTTGAAGTAAATCGTCTAACAGGAAAACATTATAAAAAGTAGTAAAATATACTCTCTATTCTCTTGTCTCCTTTATTTTCTTATATTTACAACGATTTATTAGCATAATATGCTAATAAATTATTTTAGCAAAAGAAATATGTTATCAAACATATTTTACAAGTTGTTTAATTCCACAAGAAATCTATGAATGTCATCCTTTTGTTGAGTATTAATTTTGTGGGGACTTTGAATTCACAATAAGGTTACAAAGCTCAATGCTCAGGTGCTACACGAATTTTTTTCAACACTGTAAGTACCTACTAGCCTATTCCATCGAGATCTGTTCATGGGTGCGAGTCTCACTAATTGTTAATTACATAAACCCATATGATTGATCATAATTTTTCATTGTTTCTATCTTTGCTGGGGTATTTCACGTTCTATGTTATTTTAGATTATTCTATATCTTTATTAACCATATGTAGTACTATTTGGAATTGTGTGGTTATTGCATTTTAATTAGCAATATTGCAATTTTTAATTATCCCTTGGATTTTCATATTGTGATTATTTTGTGCATAATTGATACCTTTTGAATGCATCATATTCTAAGTGGCAAATTTAATCTGTGGTTGTAGTATATCTGAGTATGTATTGGTTTTAAATACGTAAAATAAATAAATAAATAAATTTGTCCATTCAAAGCTGACATATGTTGTAAAAAAAAAATTGATATCCACAAAGTGAAACCTGTTTTGGAAAATTTGATGAATGTGTGAAGTAGAGATGATGTTTGAAATTATAATGGTGTGATGTCAAACAAACTAGAATATTTCCTCAAACTTGGTTTGAACGTAAGGGATAAATAACATTAGATATAAGTTTCGAAAGCTTTAAATCATAATAATTAAAATTAACTATTATTATTCAATTTAGATATGTAACTCATATATTGATGTTTGAATAACATATAATAATATTGTCATGTAGTATGATCAATTTGATTTAAGTTCCGAAAGCTTTAAATCATAATAATTAAAATAATTAATTTGGCATTTAATTATTTTAAATTTTATCTGAGCCCTCATTAATTTAAGGTATTAAAGTGAATGCAGGTGAACCATGAATTGGGCTATATTCTATATTTGCTAGAATTTCACGTTATTGTGTTTAATCGAAACAATTTTTTGTGGAATATTTGATGTACTATATTTGAAAATAAGCGTACGGTGTAATTAAATTTTGACACAATGTTTAGCTAATTTGGAGTACAAAATTTCATTATTTTATTACTATAGAGACATGTTTACTTAGATGAATATTGTTAAACCACATTTGATACTTTTTGGTTATGTTAATTCTTATTATCTAATATTTGGAGATAAATGCATATCATTGTGTTCAATTATAGTGTCTAAGTGGGAGTTTAAAATCTTTGGAATGTGGAGGTATTAAAAAAAAATTCTAATATATATACTGTATACATGATTATTCATAATTATAATGAAACTGACATTTTGAGCGAAGTGTACAAATTGAAATTGAAATTGAAGATTGCAGGTGAAGTGAAAGAACTCAATGGATGTATTTGTCCAACCATGATACTAGAAGTCAATATAAAAAATTCATTAAGTTATTTTATTATAATTATATATGTGATATTGCATAGTCCATTATGGCTCCCTCAAATGAAAATTGTTATCACTATGTGAAATTTAAGTTCAAAAAACACATATACCTACTACACAGTATAACATTGTCACTACTATATATATATATATATATGTATGAGAGATTGTTGTAACATAAATTAAGTTTTAAACTTTCAAAATTAAAACTCATTAATTTTCAGATTTTCCTTTTAATTTTTCAGGTTTAATTATAAAATTTGAAACTCATAATATTATATTAATTGTGGGGGTAGGAATTTGTCCTTATAAAAGGGAATATTTTTCATTGTGTAAAGTACGACTTGGAAGATAAACATTCTATATAATCATACTATATTTCTATATTTTGACAACTCGATAAAAGTTCGTTCACTTATCTCCCTATGGTTGTGCTCATAGAAGGGGAATCAGCTATGAGCCACATGAATTTTATCTTGTAGTCGAGTAGTGCCAAAATTACCCTTACAAAGGGAAGACAACACGACTTTAGGACAGTATCTTCGACGTGACTCCCAAGCTTGCATTCTAACCATCTTCTTATTGTTGAATTATAATATTTTCATATTATTATGTTTAAGCAATTATTGAATTATGTTATTTATATTTATTAGTTTATATATTTATCTACACACAAATCACCCAATTTTTCGAACATTTTCATCAAATTATACCTTTTGTTGGAAAAATAATTCCGTGGGGCAGGTTTTGCGTAATTTTCAGTGGAAATCGTTCGTTCATTTTGAAAAATAAAACTTGATTCATGTTCTAATCCTCGAGAACATCGAAATCGTGTATTTACCTGTCAAAATGAATGTTCGGATGAATGAGAATTGAAATCAAAGTTGAAGAATTGGAAGGTGTTTATGTGTTGGATGGAAAGTTATTTAGTTTGCCCTACATAGAAAATTTATCAAGACAAAGACTAGTTTTATATATGGATGCACTTTTGAAGGGTCATGTGTATCATTAAAGCTCTCTCCACGTGCTCACGTAGGGGATGGTGCAAATCACGAATAGAATTGGCACTTCACGCTTTGAATTTGTGTGCGAGTGCGGCATGTGTATTACGAATGTCGAACTGAATGGATCAAAATTAACCCCTTAGAAGGGTACACGTTACGCCTTTTTTATTATTTTATTATTATCTTTTTGTTTCAGTTGACTTTCCAACTCCTAAAGATTTTGTGGTTATTCTCTGTTAATGGAGAGAGGTTGTAACACTTGTAACTCTCGATCTGTTATGTTTTTTCTGATAAATGTATTTTATACATTTATTTGAGCAATTGAATTAGACTATTTATTGATGAATTATATGAAATATGGCTTAATTCTATGAAAAATATTAATTTTGTAGGAAACATCAATGACATTGGTGGAATTGGGAAAAAATAGCAAGAAAAAGGCTAAAGTGAAGCATATCTAAAGTTTGGGGCTTGGAACGAGTCACAAAGATTTCGAAAGTATAAGGACTCAATTGAACATGAAAATAAGTGAAACAACCAAAAAGAAGTGAAAAATGGTGAAGAAGAATCTTGGAGGAAGTTCAGGGGCCAGGCGCGCGCCCTCGCCTGAGGCTGCTTAAAACACTTAGGCACATGCCCAACAAACTAGGGCGCTTGCCTCATCACAAAATCTATTTTTTCTTATTTTGTTTTGGTAACAATTCAAGGCAATCTTTTTGACATCCTATAAATTGTAAATTTCATCCAGAATGAGGGGAGGCACATTCTAGCACATTTTGAGCATAAAAGAGAGTATTTTACATAAGAGAAGAAGATTTTCATAGCTAGGTTCGGATTAATGTGAAGAAGTTGAAGATTTCAAAATTTTCACTTTATTTCTTGATTCGGGAAATATCTTTCTTTTATTATCTTGTGTAATTTTTACTGAAGTATACTAGGCTAATTCTTCATTGTATTAGATGGATGGCAAAGCCTTTTGACTTTCAGTTTTTAATTCAAGACTTTGTTTTTTTTCAATTAATTATTGTGTTGTGATTTCATGTACATTAATCTTTCATTATTTTAATACTTACGCACTATTTGGACAATTAGTTACTTATTTGCAGTGTTGAAAAACTCACAATTGATAAAATGCTGTATATGAAACACACTAGTAATAAATATTTAAAATAATATTTATGGTGTGTGCGATCGTGTGAGATAATCCTAAAATTAAATGCAAGTTTTTCATAAGAATTCGAACTACGAATAAAGTCGGGTTGGGTGGGGGTCGGGTTAAACATAGGTTTAGTATATCTTGGACAAGAATATTGAATAAAATCGATCCTTCGAAACACATTAATTACATTGATCAACACAAACCAAGAATTGGAAATAGAAGTTAATTGTGGAGTACTACATCCAATACATTCATCTCGTATTAATAAAAACCATAGTTTATTGCATTCATAATATAACTTAGCATAAAAATTGACAACTACTTCATTTTGTTACTATTGATTGAGTTTAGTAAACACTAATATACTATATTTAAACAATATTTCTCGTGGGATGATACTTTAACTCACTATATTTATTCTTGTTAACGATCCCGTACGCTTGCAGGATTTTATTTTTTGGCAACGTTGTCGAGAAATTAATGGTTTCAATTATAGTTTATTAGTTATATTAGATTCAAATTTTACTTGTTCTTTGACTTATATCACATTATCTTATTCTCCTGTGTTCGGATTCTTTTTAGGTGAGATCTAGCTCCGATAGATCCCGAAATCGAAAGGACTTTCAGACAACGCGGAAGAGAGCAACGCAAAATAAGACAAATGATAGAAAAATCTGAATCAGATTCAAAATTAGGTTCTTCCACAGCCAAAACAATAGAGGGCTATCGCCGATGAGGACCCTGTATTAGTTGGAGATTACATAAATCCAGTGCATGCATCAGTGCAACCTGCAATCATTTACCCACCTTTCAATCAATCTAATTTCCACATTCGACCAGATGTCGTCAATCTTGTCCAGAATCATCAAAACATCAGGTTTTTTCGGGAAAGCTGTAGAGAATCCTCATGAACACATACCGACTTCTCTCTTGTTGTGCGAAGTTATAAGTCATGAGGGGATGCTAGTTGATGCATTTAGGACACGACTATTTCCTTACACTTGGAAGGATGTAGCAAAGGAATGTGTTTGAACTTTACCTCATGGGAGTATCTTATCTTGGAATGACATGGTGCATAAGTTTACCATGAAATTCTTATGCCATCACAGGTCCACCAAATAAAAAATGAAATCTATACTTTCAAACAAAAGGATCTTGAGACATACCCAAAACCTTAGGCACGATTCAACGATCTATTTAGGAAGTTTTTCTAACCTTGACATCCCCGAATAAGCACAGGTTTACATCTTCTACTATAGATTACACCCAGAATACCATAACATTGCAGATACATCAACAGGTGGTTTCAGTTATTAAGCTGGGTACTGACGAGGCCCTTGAATTTTATGAGGATAATGAAAAATTAGTCAATGTGGCCAATCGATAGAGAGACTCTAAAGAAAACTATAAGGGTGCAGAACATAAATACGGTGATCGCATTAATAGTACAGAAGGGGTTGATGATTACAAAGAAACTATACCGCTTATCTCAATCTATTAACATGGTACACCAACCACCACCGATTTGCTCAAGTTGTGGGGGCAAATCACATTACTACAAATTACTCTTTAGCCTCCATGTATGTTAATCAGCCTGAGGAAGTTAGCTACGCACAAAACTTTTAGAGGCATAAGAACAACCCCCATTCTGGTACGCACAATCCATGGTGGAGAAATCATCCAAATTTCTCGTGGGCTAATAATCAAGGACAAGGAGAGGAATAAGGAAGAAAATATCATAACAAACCACCAGGTTTCCAACAGAAGCACCAATAGGAACAACCTCAAGATAGAAAGCCTTCGTTGGAAGACTTGTGTTAGCTAT
The DNA here is from genome assembly GCA_019395295.1 of Osmanthus fragrans. Taxonomy (NCBI): domain Eukaryota; kingdom Viridiplantae; phylum Streptophyta; class Magnoliopsida; order Lamiales; family Oleaceae; genus Osmanthus; species Osmanthus fragrans. The sequence continues at coordinate 9,811,823 of CM033360.1, read as the reverse complement.
GAAAGTGTAAACTGCAAGTGTTCGAGTCGCGTTCAAGTAATAAAGTGGATCTTTTGAGTCCGAGTTATCGATCATTCGATGAATGTATATTTTTGATTACATAACTTTAATCAATTTTATTTTAACAATAGAAAAAAAAAACACATAAAGATTTAATTTTGAAAAACAAGGAAAATAACTAAAATTCTACAAAATAAGAAAACAAAAAAATTAATTTGGGAATTTTAGAGAAAAATGTAATTGTGATTTATTGTTTCGCTTAACTGTCGTCTAATTAATTTTTTCACAAGTCAATTAAAAAATTATTCATTTATGATGTTAGACACGATTTTTCAATTTCAATTACCACTCTCGAGAGAAATTAGCCATAATTAATTGGTTTAACCTACTATATCTCTATGTTAATTAAAATCAAACTACCGCATTAAACCATTGTAAAAATAGCTCAATGTGTCACCTATGATTTGGAAAAATAGCTAAAGATTATAGATAAAACCCCCATTTTAGGCTGGATTCTTGAAGATGACAATGGCTTGTTCTTGATTTCTCCAAAACTTTTCCAAATCCTTTGATTGATTCTCCTTGTGTGCTCGATGATTTTCCCCAAAATACTAAGAAAAAATGAAAAGGAAAAGAAAGAGAACGAAGAAAAGAAAATGAAAAGGAAGAAGAAAAAAAAAGCAGGAAAAAACCTATGGAGAATGAAAATGGGGGGCTCAAGTGGATGAAATGTCCCCCAAAATTGAAAAACAAGCCCCTGAACTACGGTAGAAAGTGTAAAAGGGGGAAATTTTTTTTTCGAAAGAAGTGAAAAGGTACGGAGCACAGATAAGAAACAAAGATTTAGCAAATTGGGAAAATTCCTACTTATAGATAGCGAAAGCTCAGTAAACATTCTGTTTCGAAATGCATATTACCAATTGAAAATTGATCCTCTATGTCGGTTCCTCTATACGGTGAAGATTATCACCGATTTTTAGAGAAATTTCTAGAATTTTGTGGGTTTATCCATCTCATATTTTATAGCCCATTTCTTGACGCTTCTTCTCCAAATAGACCTGGAATTATCTACAACATGCTAAATAATCTTCTCCACCGCCATGAAGGGAATTATCTAGAGTCACTGACATAATAGAAATTGTAGAAGGAGCCACCGACATTGTCATCTATATATACAACTTGCTGCATTGTATTATGTGTGCAATTAATCTGTGATGAGAGAAGTTAGAGACAAAATAACCAAAATATTTATGAGTGGTGTGTTACCGTGAAAAATGAGTGAATTGTCTAAATAGTCACTGAACTTTACATTATACTTTCACAATGTCACTGAATTTTAAAAATCACCCCAACTCATCACTGAATTTTTCAAAAGGTTTACACGGGATCACTGAACTTTAAAAATCGTTCCATTCATCACTCAACTTTGTAAAAAATTTTCACGGGATCACTGAATTTTGCAAAAGGTTTCACAGGGATCACTAATTTAGTGATCACTGAGAAACTTTTTGCATAGTTTAGTGATGAATAGGAAGATTTTTTTAAATTCAGTGATCCGGTGGAAATTTTTTGGGAAGTTCAGTGATGAGTTTGATGATTTTTAAAGTTCAACGACCTTATGGAAGTATGGTGTAAAGTTCAAAGACTATTTGGACAATTCACTCGTGAGAAAGTGAGGAGAGGGGTAGTGATTTAAATAGAGAAATATGTAAGGTGGTGTATTCAATTGAGGCTTTTAATAACTTTTTGAGATTTTAAAAGTTTAGGTGTATTTAATGTAGACTTTTAGAGACTCTCTAAAAGTTATGATGTATTCAATTGAGACTTTTATGGATTTTTAGAAAGTCTTTAAAAGTTACGGTGTATTCAATTAACATTTTAGAAGTCTCTATAAATTTTGAGTTATTCAAATTTTAATGACTTCTAAAGACTTTTATAAAAGTTTTTGGAGTACTAACTTTTTAACAGAAAATACTTATATAAAATTTCAAAATTTGTCTTTCATTAATCATGAAAATTTGGGAGAATTTTACAATATATATATATATATATATATATATATATATATATTTTTTTTTTTTTTTTCAATATTTCTTTTTTTTTTTTCGACCTATGAAAATATGTATGATTAAAATTTATTTTTTCTATTGATTCTCTCTCTCTCTCTCTTATCGTTTATCTCTAATTTTTATGAAAAAATTAAATTGGATTTTTGTAACTTTTTTTCATTCATTTTTTTTGTGAAAAATATCTATTTTTTATTGAATTATAAAATTTTATGTGACAAATTTATAATTAAATGTAAATATATTGATTTTTATTTATTTTTAAAAGAATATTATATTAATAATATTGATAAATTTATTTTTTATCATATATATGTATACTTTTGATTATTATTTATTTAATTAAGATCTTAAATTTTTAAAATATTTTTTTTATTTGTATGAGGAGGGAAAGTTGAAGAAAAATTGTAGAAACTACAATATCATATGTGATAATTTCACATTATTGCAATGAATCCACATGACTTCTACTTCAAATTAAAGTCTTTAAAAAGTCTACAAAAATTTTAAAATGAAAATCTACAGAAGTCTATAAAACACTTCACCAATTCTATGCAAATCTATGAAAAATCCACGAAATCCACGAAAATCATCACTTAAAAAAAGTCCATCAAAATTTTCAATTGAATACACCTCCCTTTGTGAAAAGATTATTGGTGTGTTTGTTTCGTACAACAATTTGTGAAGTGTTGCTCCATAATAAAATAAATTTTTGGGGTTTTCAAAACGGTTCAGGAAAATGCTATTTGAGACATTGTTTGTTAAACGACAAACTATTAGCAAGATATTGTCTATAATAGTTAACAGGCAGAGGATTACCCCACGCAATTATTTTAATTGTGTGAAAACCCCTCTCCATACTGACACAATATAATTTCTCTAATAGGGGCCGAAAATTGTAGATATTACAGATAGAAGTAGCAACAGCATACCTATTATTAATAGATTGTAGCACTTTCATCTTAACATACGGTCTCATGGTTGAAAGTCTAGTCCCACGGAAACAGATGTTTTTTTTTTAAACGTAGTCTAACATGTTAGCACATTATTGTCAAGTAGCATCATAATAGTTAACAAGGCAGATTTTTATTACCACACTAATGCAATTATTTTAATTGCTGAAAATAAATAGTAAGATAAATAGAAAACACAATATTTTTTCATTTGCAATAACTTGTTCAAAAATGTGTAGATGTTGTACAGATAATCATTACCCCTTGTAAACACAATTTTGACATATCCTTTCCGACGAAAACAGTTAATGAAACTCGACATTTTGAAAATTCATTTTTGACATATTACTGTCGAATTCGTCATGGTTGAAAGTTGGACGGTTTGATCTTTAAGAAGTTTTTTTTTTTTTGGTAGTTAAACATGTCGTTAATACATACTAGCATCAACTTATTTATCATAACTGAAATTTTAGCCGACAAATTTGGAAGAAAAATATTATTTTCTGATTTCAGTTGGATGAATTCCTTAATATATATCGCTCCCACCATTATTAGTGATAATTGCAATAACATACAAAAAGAAAAACGTAAACAGTTAAAATTCTAAAGAATTAAAGAATTGTGGCATGGGCTATAAATTACTACTATATAAGTATGATACGTTGGACTCGATAATGGTCGGTACACAACACACTCTAAATATACATATTAGAATCAAGTTTTTTTTTTTTTTTTTTTTGGATTTCATATGAAGAAAGAAAATATTTCCTCTCTTCCCACAATTATTTATAATAATTGCATTACTATAGAAAGAAACCCTTTATAGTTGAATATTTCTTGGCAAATTAAGGACTTTATGAAGAAATACATAATATAAATACATATTCTCTCTTGTGAAGAGAAATCATTCAGGAATACACAGTACAATAAATCCTTGATATTAACGCATTAGATATAGCATTGCACGGAGAATGAGGATCTCAACTACTAACTGGTGGTTTATGGTATTCTTCGTGGCATTTTTCGTATTGGGACGATCATCCAATGCGTATTTTTTTGGAATTTTTCAAGAATATAAAGTTTATATAATCAATGACATAAGCAGCAATTCAGAAGAAGTTATTGTCAGATGCCAATCTGCAGATAATGATCTTGGAGAACATCATCTGAATAAGGGTGATGATTTTCATTGGCATTTTAGGGTTAATTTCTTCAGGTCTACTCTCTTTTTTTGCCATGTGAAAATGGGAGAAAATGAGAAATTATTTAATGCTTTTAATGTTGGGTACATAAGCTCTAAGTGTGAAGACACTTCAAAATGCTTTTGGGCAGTGAGAGACGAAGGCATTTTTTTCAGTTGTGATAGTGAAAATTACAGGAAAGCATATCAGTGGGCATGATCATTTAATTCAAAAAATTATGGTATTATTAAGTTTTTTTTTTTTTTTTTTTCTTTTCATTTTTATTTAGCGTTGAATTAAATAAAATTCATTGATTGCTTCTTGTTTTTTTTTTCTACATCTCGTTTGTTCTTCGATGAAGATGAAAATGTATGAATATATACATATATATACATATGTAAAAAAGAAATTGGAACTGAAACACACATCAATACCCTCAAAATTAATGTATTGTAGCTTTTTAAATAAGTTGTTACATAATTGGGATTTAGGATTAGAACTATCCCATGGCATCAAAGTTAATTATTGTCAGTAAATAATTGAGAATTATTCAGTTACATTGAGCTTATAATACAATATTAGTGAATGAAGAATTAGTTTAATATTACACTCTAAACTGAAAAAAAAAAAACAAATATTTAATTTTAATTGAGAAGTTGCACTATTATTCATTCCAATGGATATTCTAGATATTTTTCTTTTTCGAACAACTGTAGAGAGGTTTGATTTCGACCGGAGCTATTTGTCTTCCCTTCCCTCAGGCACAAAAACACTTATACCAACATACTGAGAGAAAGCGTTCTATCTTATTCCATTTTTTGATAATTGGAATAGAGCATTTTATAGGCATCTTTCGAATTTTCATTACTTTCAGTATATACACGAATCTTTCGTTGAGAGATTTTTATAGTGATTGGACCACTCCTGGAAAAGAAATAAAGTCAGCTTTAGGCAATTGAGTCCAAGTATGTGATGGAAAAGAGCTTACTGACAACACTTCCTAAAATCTTGAGAACGTATTACTCTAGCCTTTAGATGTACCATAGACCTAATTAATACTAGGAAGCAATGGCACTATAGTTCGAACATTAGAAGGAAGCTAAGCCAAGCAATCAATCCACACCAGTACGGTTAGCAGCATCCCCTGGTTAGGAGAATCCCGTGTACCATGGTTACCCTCTCGGTAGTCTATAGAACTCACTAGGTGAAAGGTTCGTTATGAGCAATATTGTACAGTTTTCTTTGATTTTCCTAAATATTCATCATTATTTTGTCACGTCGTAGAGTTTTTTTAACATAAATAATTGCAATTTAATAAAAATAATAGTGGATTAATCTCGAGTATTAAGCAAGTGTAATCATTTTTAGTCAAATAATTTTTTTTAATTAATATTTAGAAATTTAGCATAATACTTATTTATTTTATTTCAGACTCTGTTCGTTAATTTTATGATATGATTTAGCCCTGTCAAACTTAAAAATAATAAAAATAAATCAAACACTAAACCATGCCGAGGTAATTCATACTGGGAAAGCATCTAAATACCAAAAATTCTTAAACGTCCCCACATTTTTAAAACAAAATGGAGAATTTTGGGGAAGCAAACTTGCACCATAACAATTGTAAGTAGCAATTGGCGTTGAGCTTGTGCAGGTTTCTTAATCTTGTTTGCTTGTTGGAGGAAAGAGAGGTTTATTAATTTGAATTATCTAAGGCTTTTAGGAATGACAACACTAGTAGGAAGAGTTCTTAGCATCCCCCTTAAGCTTGATTTTGTTTCTCGAAGTAGAGTTCTTAGCTTGGGGAAACACATCATACTTGAGTGGCCTAGTGAGAATGTCGACGATCTGCTCCTGAGAGGTTACATACTTCAACTGTACCTCTTTCTTTGCAATGCTTTCTCTAACAAAGTGATACCTTGTATCTATGTGCTTGCTTATATCGTGGAATATTGGGTTCTTTGCTAATGTCAGTGCTAATTTGTTGTCAACATGGATCTCGGTTGATTCTTCTTGTGAGACTCGTGTCTTCAACAAGTTTCTAAGCCAAATTGCATGGCAAAAACTTGATTTAGTTGCACACATATTCAACTTCATATGTAGATAGTGTAACGATCAATTGCTTCTTCGAGCTCCAAGTGAAAGCAGTGTCACCCAAGTAGATCACATACCGAGTAGTACTCTTTCTATCATCAATTTTACCGTCCCAATCGCTGTCACTATATCCAAGAAGTTTTAATTCATTAGATGATGAATAGACTAAGCAATAGTCAAGCGTACCTTTGATGTAGCGAAGAATCCTCTTTGCTACCTTCATATGGGTCATGGTGGGTGTCTCCATATAGCGACTGATGAGCCCAACTCCAGAGAGAATATTTGATCTTGTGCATGTCAAGTATCTTAGACTTCCGACAAGACTCTTAAAAAGTGTTGGATCCACTTTTTCACATTCATCGTACTTCGATAACTTGGTTCTGCATTCAACGGTGGTGCATACAAACTTGCAATCCGCCATGTTGAATTTCTTCAAAATTTCTTTCGTGTACCCTTCTTGTGAGATGAAGATTCAATTCTCCATTTTCTTTACCTCAATCCCAAGACAGTAGGCCATGAGGCTGATATCCGTTATCTCGAATTCTTGAGTCATGACCTTCTTAAATACAGTGATCATACTTAGATTATTTCCTATAAATATAAAATCATCCACATACAAACAAACAAGTAGGATATCTCTTTTCTCATTTATCTTTGTGTAAAGGGCATACTTGTGAGGGCATTTTGTGAAGTCGTTTTCTAGAAAGTACTTGTCAATTCTACTATTCCATGCCCTTAAAGCTTGCTCAACCCATATAAAGCCTTTTTGAGTTTTAAGACTTTACGTTCATGCCCTTTTATTTTATAGCCCATTGGTTGCTCTACGTAAACTTCTTCTTTCAAGATAACTATTTAAGAAAGCCGATTTCACATTCATTTGAGAAATCTTCCACTTATTCTGCGCAGTAAGAGAGATAATTAATCTTATGGTTTTCTAAGCGAACAACATAGACAAATACCTCTTCATAGTCGATTCTCGACCATTGGTTGTAGCCTTTGGCAACCAATCTTGCCGTATCTCTTCATTTCTCCTTTAGCATTCTTCTTTGTCTTGTACACCCACTTGACTCCGATTGCTCTCTTTTCTTTGGGAAGAGTCATCAGCTCCCACGTGTCGTTCTTCTCAATAGTCTTAGTCTTTTTATCCATGGCATCTCTCCATCTTTTACTTTTCGCTGCCTCTTCATATCCTATTGGCTCACAATTGGCAAAAAGACAAAAAAGTGTGAGATCACTTTGATTCTCTGTTATCTCATATAGTTCTTGTAAGCTCCTCATCCGTAGTGTCCTCTAGCTTTAACTTTTTCCTTGTGAAGATGATGGTGAAGTATCTCCATGAGTAGGTGATGGAGGTGGACTAGTAGGCTCTTGATGCTCTCCATTCTCTTGTTCTTCTTCCTCAAAGAATGGCAAAAAGTCGTAAGTTTTCTTCTTGGACACCTCCAATCCCAAGCTCCTTCTTCATCGAACTCGACATCTATATTATGGTGATCTTCTCCTTACTTGGATTATATAGCTTGTAGCCTTTAAATCGAGAGTCATAACCAATAAAGACATTAACTTTCACTCCTATCATCTAGCTTGAACTACTTTCGATCCGGCACATGACCATATGCAATGCTCCCAAATACTCGCAGGTGAGAGATACCGGGCTTCCTTCCACTCCATGCTTCTTGTGGTGTCTTATTCCATACACTTCTAGAAGGCGATCGATTAGACAGGTACACAACACAATTAACAACTTTTGCCCAAAGTTCTTTAGGCAATCTCTTACTTTTGAGCATGTAGCAGGCGATGTTAAGAATGAATCTATTCTTTCTTTGACTACTCCATTTTGTTGTGGAGAGTATGGAACCGTCAATGAGCGACGATTTCCATTCTCCTCATAATATTTCTCAAACTCTTTGGAGGTAAATTCTCTTCCTCTATCCAATCTCATGACTTTTATGCTACTTTTTTTTTTCAACAAAAGCTTTAAACTTCTGGAAAATTCTAAAAACTTTCGATTTTTGTCTGAGAATATAGACTCAAGTCTTTCTACTAAAATCATAATGAAAAGAACAAAGTAATTGTTCTTACCGAAAGAGCTTGGATTGATTGGCTCGCGAACATCTGAGTGTATAAGTTCTAGTGGTTTCGGTGCTCTTGTAGACGCTTCTTTCAGGAAACTTTTCCTCAAATGATTTCCAAGCATCTTTGCATAGTAGATGCTTCTTTCAGGAAACCTTTTTCTTTCCTCAAAATTAAGATGCCCAAATGCATTTTCCATTTAGCAACATCATTTTGAATACTTAATGCAAACATTCTATTTTTTTCGTCATGGAGACTTTGACAATCAAATTTTCTTTTTGATATCTTATTGAAAGACTATGATCTTTCAAATGAATATTGATAAGTGCACTTTTGCACACTTATTAGACACTTTTTCGGATGTAATTATTGATAAATTTGAGTATATTTCTATCCATAATTGTTTACTTTTTGTATTCTTACAAAATCACGGACAAAACGAGTGAAAAAAGACTTCCCAAAAAAAGTTAGGAGAAATGCACTTGACCAAAAGAATGACTCAAGTAGGGGCTTAAATGAAAAAAGTTCCAAGATGTACTAATTCTTTCGCGCAAGGACAAACGTTCAAGGACCTGAGCTGCAAATATTTAACCGCATGGTTTTAACCAACATCATTTTGAGATACATTATTTTATTTGCCTATGCGATCGCATGGATTATAATCATGCGGGATAGAAGAAAAAAAAAATTAATGGCGGTCTATTTGCTTTACACGCGTTTTTGGTCAACTTTGGAAATATTTTGGGACTTGTTTAATGGATATATTTTGGGATATTTTGTGGTATCTCACATAGCTTTACATATATCCTTCTCTCCCTCATAAGTTACACACATTAGTTTAGCTTAGCTTAGGTTAGAGATAATTTGCTCTCTGGTTTTCCTTCCCTTTTCTTTGTTTTCTTTCCTTTTCTTCTTTTAGTTAGTTGTTTCTTTGATTTTTGGTTCATCTTGGGTATGCAAAGTGAATAGCAAAGAGACTACAACAAAGAACTTGGTGGAAAAATTGGAGAATTCAAGCCATACTACAAGGGTTTTATCTTTATCTTTGTTTTCTCTTAATTATTTTACCAAGATTGATATGTATTGTATAAAAGAATCTCTTTGTTATTATTTATATATGATGAGCTAAATATTTGTGTTGGAATTTATGTAGTATCTTAACTTTAATTTCATTAATATTGATATATGTGGTAAAAAATGCATTTGTTATCAAAATAATGGTGTATTGATTATTAGTTTAAAATTACTTCATTTATCTGATCAATAGATGTTGTAGTTAGGTGTTTTTGTAATTATTGAAAAATAGTTGCACTTACTAGACCGAAATAATTGATACCATAAGTTTGTATGGTTTATACGCGTTTAGATGATCTAGAAATAGACATCTACCTTATGTGACCCATTGAGTATTCTCACAGCAATTTAATGCTTTGGTTTTTTTATAGATAACTTAATCAATAGGGTTGATATCACTCGAAAGAGGATTGACTTTGAGAATCTAATAAATTAATTTGCATGTTCGTTTTGAATTCTCTTAGTTAAGTGAAATAAATTCCAACCGCTTTTCAAATCAAAGATGCAACTACGTCTTTTATAGTTAGTAGTTTATAATTTAATTTCAATATTAAATTCAAAGTAACATTCCTCGTGGGATCGATATTCGGACTCAAAAAGTCCACTATATTACTTGTTCACGATCCGTGCGCTTACGGTACAGTTTTCAGCGAACAAATATCATAGCCTTTCTCTAAGAGTTGTCCCAAGCTCAAAATGTTATTCTTCATATTGGGCACATAGTAGACATTTGAGATAAATTGATGCATACCATTCTTCAAGCGGATCAAGATTTTACCTTTGCCTTTCACGGGGATATTGGATTCATCTCCAAAAGTAATATTGCCGCTTGCCGATTCATCGAGCTCCACGAATATGTTTTTTCTTCCACACATATTGTTGCTTGCTCCCATATCCAAACACCAAGTAGTCTTTTCCCTATTTTCTTCACATTTGTAAGCCAACAATAGTGTAGGATCCACTTCATTTTCCCGACTAGCATAATTGGCTTTTTCCTTAACTTGGTTAGTAACATTTCTACATTCTGAAGCATAATGGCCAAATTTTTTACAATTGTAACATTTAACTTGAAATTTGTCATACCTTGGCCTTTCATTTTGCCTCGTACCTCTTCCTCTTCCATGACCTCTAGTGAAAAACGAGCTTTGACTTCTTTCCTCCTTGAAGAATGTACTTTTTCCTTGATTTTGGCCACATCCTTTTCCTCTTTGGCTTCTTCTATTGCCAAACCTTCATTCACCCTCGCTCAAGGCGAGCTTTGTTTGAAGAGATTGCTCTAATGACTCTTCTTTCACCTTTTTCTTCAGTCTCTCCTCATGGGCTTATAAAGATCCCATGAGTTGAATGACACTCATACTATTTAGATTTTTAGATTCCTCAATGGCTACAATTATGTAGTCAAATTTAGAATCTAAAAACCTAAGTATCTTCTCAATTACTCGAGTGTCGGTCAACTTTTCTCTATTTTTCTTTAATTGGTTTAGAATGGATAATATTCTTGAAAAGTAATCAGAAATTGATTCTGATTCTTTCATGTGTAAATCTTCAAACTCACATTGAAGTGTTTGTAGTCAAACTTTTTTCACATTCTCAACTCCTTTGTGGGAGTTTTGTAAGATCTCCCATGCTTCCTTACTTGTAGTAGCATAAGCTACTTTCTCGAACATGCCTTCATCTATGGCTTGATAGATGAGTGTGAGTGTCTTTTTGTCCTTCTTCCTTGCATCCTTCAAACTATCCCTTTGTGCTTGGGATAGAAATGACCTCATCTTGTGGCTCTCCGTGTATCCTTTCTCTATGATCTCTCATGAATCTTACGACCCGAGCAACGCCTTCATCCTTATACTCCAATTATCGTAGTTAACCTTATTGAGTTGGGGACACTTGAAAATGAATCATCCTACTTGCCATTTTTCACAATGACCTTAGGCCTCTGATACCGGTTTGTTGGAGGAAAATGAGGTTTATTAACTTGGATTATTTAAGGTTTTTAGGAAGTACAACGCTAATAGGAAGAAGTAAGTGAACAAAAAGAAACTTGTATTTCTCACCTTCAAAACTTACACACTTGATTTGTTACAACATGGAGAGATCATATCCCTTTTTATAGGGTTTACATAAAACCTCTAGATCATACATTTTACTAAAGACTTCTAGACCACATATTTTCATGAGGCTTCTAGACCACATGTTTTGGATTAAATATTTTCCTAGAATATTCTAGATAAAAATTTTAAAACCACATAATCTACTTGACACATTACCACATTTATGATTACATCTTTACTTAGATATTTACATTGATTTTTCTAAAAAATGTTTTTAGAAATGCTAGGATTTGTTTGGCTTTTTTTATTGAATTGAGCATTTGAGCAAAATCTTTAAATTCATATTACGTGCTCCAAAAATCAAGTTTACTTCTCAACATTGCTCACTTGAACCAGATTGTGATATTTAGATTTGTATTCGAGTACTGTATTCTCAAATATTAGACTTGTCAAGATACAATTTTAAATAAGATTTTAACTTATTTTCTTGTTTAATATTTTAAAGAGCTACGAAGGCAGCAAAAAGGAAAGAAAAGGGTTTACCAATAGTATCACCAACTTTGACATTCTTGCCATTAACCAAGGCATTGTAATTTGTTCCCATTGCATTCCAGCCAGCTTTATTCCATACCTTATATACAGAACTCATTGAAGCTCCAAAAAAAACCCATTACTGACACACAAAAAAAACAAAATAATAATAATAATAATAAAACACAAGTTTTTGTTACAGCCATTGCTTATCAAAATGCTATTTCTTGAAATTAAGTAAAGGGTGAAAGGAGCGAAAATTTATTGAATAAAATGCCAAATATATAGAAGCAAGAGAAGAAGATCATAACTAAAGGAATTAAATACAGGCATGCTTGTGATATGGAAATTTTGTTGGAAGAAAATGAAACAAAAGGAGTTTGTGTACAAGTTAAGGAAATATGTACAAGTAATGAGAGTATAAAAATTAGGAAATGATAATGGGGCGGGATCGGGGTGGGGCACCTTAGCTCCGCCCCACCCTGTCCCACCCCACCCCACCCCCACCCCACCCCACCATCTCGCGTCATCCCAATCCCGCCCAAGGGTGGGACGGGGAAGGAGTTTGCCCGATTTATTATTATTATTTTCATTTTCATTTTCAAATTTTCGAGTTATGTTATTATTAAGAGAATAAAATACAAATTTAAAATTTCGAGTTATGCTATTATTCAAAGTTTCAACTCTTAATCCAAAACCTAATGATCATTCCATATATTTAAAAAATATTTATAATTTTTTCGATCAATATATTATAAACTGGTTTTGATTATATAATTTAATTATAATAAAAAGATTGGATGGTCAGATTTATAAATTATATAAAACAATTGTTAGTTAAGTAAAATTTTAAATTGACAATTGTATAATATAATTGTTAAAATTAAAAATATGATATAAAATTGTAAATACATTTAAAAATATTTTAAAACTAACAATTTATCAAAATTTTAATTTTAAATTTTTTTTCACGGGGTGGGGCTTCTCCACCCCGCCCAGCCAACCCATCGGGGCTTTTTTTTTTCCCTATTAGGGGCGGGATCCCATTAGGAAGAGACGATTTTTTTTGCCATCACTAATAAAAATTTATGAAATGAATAATCTATTCTTTAAATTTGTTTATCTTTTATTCCCCTAGCATTATTTAATACAATGAGAACATCTCCAAGAGACTCTTTAAAAGTGAAATGCTCTCTATTTTAAAGAGCCAATCTTTAAAATTTTACTTCAATAGACTCTTTAATTTAATATTTTAAAATAGAGAGTGAGTTTGGACTCTCCAAATTTGAAGAGTCAAATCCACCTCTTTATAATTTAACATTTCAAAGATTCCAACTTCCAATGCATAGTTTATTGACTTAATTAAATAAATATAATTGAAAAAATGATATAATTATTGAAGGGAAAGATAGTAAAAAAATAATAATAAAAAAAAAAATAATATATACATATTGAAAATGATAAAATTAAATGTTAAAAATAAAAAGGCTATTGGAGCATTTTAAAAATTTTGCTCTTTAAATTTATAGATGCACTTTAAAAATAAAGAGTCTTTTGGAGATGCTCTGACACAAAATGGTCAACAAATATATGAAAAATGTTTAACTAATGTTTATAAAGATTATTCTATTTTGCCCTCATGGGTGATCTCAAGCTTGACCTCGATCCCACCACTCTCTCACATGGAGGAAAAAAATATTAAATTTAATGAGGTGGGAGACCTCCATGTGAAATATTGGTCCCCTCAAATTTGAGGTCATCCATGAAGACAAGGTAGCATGATTGATGTTTATAAAGTACTTATAAACGGTCAAATCACTTTTTACTCACAATTTTGTGAGACCTGTAAATATTATCCTCTTAGTCGTCTCCAAAACATGTATTTACCATTTATAAAATTGTAATCAAAAAAAAAAAAAAAATGAAAAAAAAAAAAAAAAGAAGTTAAGAAAAAGGGAGAATGGAATAAAATATGGAACGAACAACTATCTTCCCTAACTCACCCATGATATAACACTTTTATATAGCAGAAATCAATTGTTATAACTTATATACTCAACAACTTCACCATGAATCATGCAACTACTCCATGTTAATAACTGATCCATAAACCATATTGGGATCTGTATATATATATATATATATATATATATCTATTTGTTGAACTCATTTGAATACAATCCAAGAAAAAATTCAGAGTATAATATTAAGAAAACAGTAATCCAAGAGTTTTCTTATATACTAGCATTCAAAATGTTCAAGAAATCGTTAGTAAACATTCTTTTTGCTATCATATTTGCAGCCATGAATGTGCTGACAATTGTGACTGCAGTTGATCCAGCAGCAGGAGGAGGAGAACCAGTTCTTGAGTTCTACATGCACGACATTTTAGGCGGCAGCACCCCAACTGCTCGGCCAATCACCGGCTTGTTAGGCACTATCTACAGTGGGCAAGTGCCTTTCGCAAGGCCTCTTGGTTTTGTACCCCCGGAAAATGGTGTAGCCATTCCGAATTCTAACGGCGCAATTCCAACAGTAAATGCCAATGGTGTTCCATTAGGCACTGGCTTAGCGGGTACAGCTTTTGCCGGTATCCCCAATGGCTCAAACAACAACGGTAATTTCGAATCACTAAAAACTTAAGAGATTAGAGACGTAGTAAATGTCACATTGGACCAGTTTATCCAAGAGGTTAAGCTATAAAATATGTGAAAATTTTATTCATTTAGAGTGTGTTTGATAGGCATTATTTGGAAAAAATACATTTTGGAATAGTGATATGATGGGTAATGTGTGGTTGAAAAAGAAGGAAAAGTTATTGATGTGATAGAAAATATTATTTTATTGAAGAATGTGTGGTTAAAAATGAGAAGAAGAATGAGAATGAGAATTAAAATGGGAATCAAACGGGGCCTTAAATTTTATCTTTGACAGGTAAAACAATCAACACACAGTTAGGCGCTGACGGCTTGGGTCTAGGCTTTGGCACGATTACTGTCATCGACGATTTCTTAACCTCTGCTCCCGAGTTGGGGTCGCAGCAACTTGGGAAAGCACAGGGGGTTTATGTTGCAAGCTCCGCTGATGGATCGACTCAGATGATGGCATTCACAGCTGTGATGGAAGGAGGGGAATATGGTGACAGCCTTAACTTCTTTGGAGTGTACAAGATTGGAAGTACCATGTCTCGCCTGTCTGTGACCGGAGGTACCGGCAAGTTTAAAAATGCGTGTGGATTTGCAGAGGTTCGTTCGCTCATTCCGGCTGGTCAGCATGTCCTTGATGGTGTTGAGGCATTGCTAAGGCTCACAGTTCATCTTACCTACTGAAGAGTACGTCACTTTCAAATCAAACGAGAATAAGAAATTGTGGGCTTGTTTGTATGAGAATTCATGTGTTGATTTGTAATTTCTGTGTCTATGTGGCAAAGAATGCAAAGGAAAAAAAATTATATGCCTTTTTAACCATATTTTAGGACGGAATCATAAGTTATTACATTTACTTCTATTTATTTATAATCTTGTCCGTTCTAAGGTATCAAATATGGACATGCAATTGTACGATATGGAACGACGCTCGTACAAGTATCACCACTTTCTGCATCAACAAAATTAAGACAAAATTTGAAAAAAGAATAGTTAACTCCAAAATAATGAAACTGGTTCTTATATATTCTAGATTTATCGAACGAGATTCAAAATCGAAAACTCTCGCCAAATTCCCAAATTTTCCATGCCATTCTTCAAATTAAACTTGATAAATTGGGAGTTGTAGCCGCAATAGCACCAGTTTCTGTCTGTTGGCTTAAACATTTTTTTGCACGGAATTTTATTAGAAAATAAAAATTTGAAAGAAAGTTTTCTAGCCTTTGTTGGTTTTTGATTTTCTTTTGTTTAAATTTACTTTTCAAAGTCAAACATTCGTAAGATTCACAAGTACTACTCACTTATTAACTACTCATTTTCTTGAAATTAAAAAATTAGCAAAAGTAAATGAAACCCAAACAAAGGCTAAGTTTGTGGCATCAGGAACATTAACTCTTAGAAACTTTTGTAGCATCCGAAACAGCAACTCTTAGAAACTTTGGTAAGTTTGTGGCATCAAAACGATAACTCTAGCCTTTGATAAGTTTTCATGCAATCTCGTTCCCCTAAGTTTTAAGAAACAAAGTTAAGTCCCTGTTTGGTCCCCATTCATTAGTTTGTCTAACGGCCAACTTCCTTCCTCTCAGCCATTGATAATGTGAGAAGTGAGAACTGTTAGGAAAAATTAAGAATCAAAGTAAATTATAACCAAACCGAAGGCCCGTGTTTACACGGTTTCCTTAAATCGAATTCACCGCCTCACCGGGGTGCACGAGGTTTTGATCGGTGTTCAATTCTCAGGATACAATCGGTTGTCAGTTCACGCTGCACTACGTTAATCGCCTACGAACCAGCTGTGTCTATCTTTCAAGGATTTCAGCAAAAAAAAAAACCACAGGTTGCCGGAACTGGGAAAGAAAAAGAAAGTTTTTTTTTTTTTTCTTTTTGTTGTGTTTGTTGTTTGAATTACACGTGTTTTTGTTCCAACCAAGAGATCCTCTATTTATACCCATAGATGAGGAAGAGTGATCATTAATTTCTGTAGTAAAACGGCTGAAACATTGAAATTTATTTCCATAAATTCTGAAACTGAATTTCCATTCAACATTCTGAAAACGGATGAATTCTGAAACTGAAGTAGTCTCAATTCTGAAACTGAAGTAGTGGAATGATTTTCATTCAATATTATCATTTTTTTTTTTTCCAACAAGAACAAGACTAAACACCAGAACCAAATTGAGTACTGTTTGGTAAGCCTGAGCCATTATGGCTTCTTGACATGGCTATTTATATTACAGAAACTTTGGATAGAACACCCTAGTAGGCACATAAACACGATTGCAAAGCTGGGTGCAGGCCAGTTGATTAATATTCTGGTTTACTACACATTTATACTTTTGTGTTGTTTCAATATGTTGTATTAAATTGAGAGGATAAAAGAGGTTCACGATAACAAGAAAAAGGACAAAATGCTGGAATTTTGCTGACTGAAGATTCAAATAAGAACACAGAACCCCTTTCCCATCCTGTGTCACTGCTTAATTTTCCCAATATGTAATCCAAGAATATTGAGTCACTACTCAACAGGGGTTCAGTCCTTCGGATGCTTCAACACATCGTCTCTCCAATGCATTTGAATTGAGTTTCTTTTCACCTTTGAAACTAGACTGTCTGGAGTGTGTCCAAAAACTCAGACAAAACCTAGCACTTGGCCAACCTGCTAAGCCTCGGCCTTAACCATTAACCGAGTCCTGATCATTTTCAAATTCAACCAACTGCAGATATTGTTGAACCACTTTGTTCTATTTTAAGTTTGTATTTCAAATCATTATCTCAATCATGTATCAAGCTACGCATATTGTATATTCAGTTAATAGAAATTAAGAAATTTCAATCTCAATTCTCATCTTCATGTGATATCAGAGCCATAAATCTCTCATGGGATAGTCTCCAATTTTTGTCCTTCTTCCTCGAAATTCAGCTCTCAATGGCCATTGAAGCTGCCACCAGGGACACTAAAGTTACCCAATCAACTGATTCTCCTTCTACCCTCGTTCAAATTAAAGCCGCTACCCAACTCCCTTCAGGTATCGCTTAATCTAATCATTTTTTTTGGAAGGTCCAATTCACATCCTTTCTCTATGGACTCAATTTGCTCATCCTGTCCACCGGAGAAACTTACTGTTGATGGTGTCTCAAAATCTAATCCTGATTACATCTTTTGACATGCCAAGACAAGCTGTAGTTCCACTAACTACAACATATGAGATCATGTTCCCAACGAGCTCAGGGAGATCTGCCTTTAGGTGATATAGCTTAACATTTATTTATGTACTTTATTTATTATTTTTTTTTCTTAGACATTGATTCAATTAATTTTACCGTGCAATGTTTTTTGTTGAGAGCTTATAAATAAAGAAATGGCCAAGGGACAGCAATTCACTAGAAAGGTCATGATACCTTGTTATTATTTAAAAATAGTACAAAAGGGAAATGACAATGTAATTTAAAAGAGACAACATTGGAAGGACAATATTGTACTGTAATTTATTAATTTCTTCATAATCTGCAGTTAGGCAGAACCATCGATGCAAAGCCACTGACCCACGAAGATTGCATCACAGTTGATGTTCGGATTAATCGTAATGAAGTCTTCAACTGAAAAATTAAATTTCTGTGCGATGCTGGTACAAGTATCACCACTCTCTGCTCCATATACCGAATTGCAAGTCAAAGTGGCATCAGTGCTCACAAAACCAACTGCATCAGCAAAAAGTAATGCAAGAAAAAAGAGTCACTCCAACTTTCCTTCTTAGTGCAGGAAATGTAGCTGCAATAGCTCCTGTTTTTATAGGCCTTTTGGCTTTATCTTTTTTAGAAAATACCAGGTTCAAATTTCAATCGTTGTTTTATAAGATAATGAAGAGTTATATACGAAATGTATTCAAAGTTTCTGAAGACAAGATTTTCGATTTCAAATAATACTTACTGCCAAGTTGTCTGCCGTTGGCCACTGATAGTGTGAGAACAAGACTGAGCACGAGAACCAAATTGAGTACTATTTTGTGAGCCTGAGCCATGATATAATGTATTTCTCTTTGTTGCCTTATACCTGTATAATAATTGTGGCTTCTTGAGATGGTTATTTATAGAAAGAAACTTTGGAAACAACACCCCTTTAGGCACATAGATACAGTTGCATAGTCGAGTGCAGGCCGGTTAATTAAATTTTCTAATTTACAACAAATTTGTACTTTCTATTGATGATAACAAGAAATGACATGTATAACAAAATCAGAAATTAGTGGAATGTTGAAAGTAAGCAATGCCAATACAATCGCGCTGCAGTGACCAAATTTTGTTGACATGCGGGATGACTGACACTCACATTGGCAGGACCACTTTTTTTTTTAGGGACTTTTTTATTCACGCGGGATTCACGCACATGTGAGAGGATGTCAACAATTATATCAACAAAATTCGAGCAAAGTAGCATATTCGATGCCAACATGCGTCTATTACTAAATTCGCCTTACCGATAAGACCCATTTTGGGAACATCCATTATGATTATACATCTGTTCTCATTTTATCCAATTATGCAAGTTCCTTTCAAAAAACAGCAAAAAATGCATACATCTGCTAATTATCTAAGAATTGATTTTGTTTGAAAAGAATCATAATAAAAAAATCAACACAAAAATATAATTGGATCCTAAGTAAGTTAGTAACTAATGTTTGTCAAGGATTTAGGATTGGATCTTGTTAACTTAGAAATTCTCTAATTAGCTATTAATCCAATCAGGTTTAATAATTAAATCCATAGCAAACAGTTTTAATTAGGTCATTCTTCACTTTGTTTAATAGATACTCCACATAAAATTCCATTAAATCAAATAAGCTGAATAATCAGAGGGAACCAATTAACGTTCTAGAACCCAGCCTAGAGTAACTAAACTAATTTTTAACTATAAAAAATATGATCTAATAGAAAATTCAATTTAATTATATACGGAACAAGAACCATAAACTATTTTCTTGCATTTTTCTTCTTTATTTTTATTTCCTTCTTCGCAGGTTATATACATATTTTGTAGCAGCTGACTCTCTCTTGTCCAAGGCTAAAGTCTAAAACTTTTATTTCATTTCTTATTTCCCTATGCACAAACTTATGGCTTCTTGTATTCTTTTTATCTACTCGCTTAGGTTTTTAATATGATTCAAAATACAACAATAAATAATTTCACGAAATTGACAAATAAAAGAGGATAGTTGAATATGAAAAACTTGAACAAAGAAATGCTGAAAATTGGTTGTCCATATTCGCATTATAATGCACTCTTATATAGGTAAAGAGAAATTTGTCTACAAAGGAATTACAATAGTCAATCGAAAAGATGGAGAAATCAAAACCAACTTACACCTATTAGTTATAAATATTTAAAATTGAAAGTTGTGTTAAAATAAAATATATCTCTTCGGTCTATAATACGTAAATGGGAGAAAATTCGAATCAAACTCGTATTTTTCTTACTTAATCTTAGGTTCATTTACTTTGATGAAAAGGGAAGAAATTTGCTCAAACCCTTGTTATTTTATTTAGGTTTAAGGAAAGTAGAACACAATTGGCCAGGTGGTAGAGTTGCGAAAACGCTTCCTACTTCCATATTTTAGACCTTAGCTCTCCATGGAACAATATATTATCCTCTTTCATGTTGATGATGGTGAATCAACAAGCATCAATTTGTCAACTACGAATTCGTGCTATAGTATATTCTCAAGGATTTCGTAAAGATATTTGCTATTTGAATTTCAGAGGATATGTGAGGTAATGTGATGGTATGATCATCAAATGCATCACGATAATGACAACCAACCTCCATGTGTTTCGTCTTTTCATGGAGAATAGGATTTGTACCCATTCAAAAAGTACTGACATTATATACATGTAGTGGTCTGGAAGCTGATTGAAATAATCCCAGTTCAGATAGAAGCCATGTAGGCCGAACAATTTGAGAACAAGCAGATGACGTAGCTCTATATTATGCTTCAGTGATCTTTTCTTTTCTTCTTATTTTTATTTTGTTTTATTTTTATTTTTTTTTTGGCATTTTCATGAAATTAAAGAATCACCAAGATATATATACCAACATGTACTTGATCGACACAAGTCGGGACATCCCTCCCTTATGTGCATCGATGTAAGCTTTTATGTCAAGAGAAGAACGGATCTTGTAGAATAACCTAAGGTTAGAAGTCCCAAGTAACGAATTATCGTTTTTGTTAGGTCCTAATTTTAATTGGCTATTCCCATGTTCAAAATCATGAGTTATTGAGTTGTAATTGATGTCAAAATAGTCAAGGATTGGTAGGTCATGAAGGAGTCAAAGATATCAAATATGACCAAGGAGAAAAGGTCGGCACATTCTTGTTCGCTACACGCCAGATTGGCGCTTGAGTGCTCAAAGCAGGGCACTAGCGCTTGCTAAGCATGACCTTGGCGCTCAAGAGACGGAGTCACCGCTCGCTAGGCGTGAGGTCGGTGATCGAGCAGCAGTCACATTCTGAAAACTCTATTTCGCGATTTTTAGCTAATTTTTCAATCCTATTCAACCTCAAACACTACCTACTATATATATTCAAGGGACAACAATTCAATTAGTCTTACTGTGCAATGTCTTTTGTTGAGAGCTTATAAAAAATGGAACTGCCAAGGGATAACAATTCACTAGAAAGGTCATGATACCTTGTTATTAGTTAACAATAGTATAAAAGGGAAATGAAACATAACAGTAAGCTAGTGATTGTAATTTAAAAGAGACTACATTTAGGAGGACAATATTGTACTAGGCTTTATTAATTTCTTCATAATCTGCAGTTAGGCAGTACCATCAATGCAAAGCCACTGACCCACGAAGATTGCTTCACAGTTGATGTTCGGATTAATCTTAATGAAGTCTTCATCTGAAATATTAAATTTCTGTGCGACCCTAGTACAAGTATCACCACTCCCTGCTCCATATACCGAATTGCAAGTCAAAGTGGCATCAGTGCTTCCAAAACCAATTGCATCAGCAAAAAGTAATTTGAGAATATGTACACTCATTTGAGTAACAAAGATTTATGATGTTTGGATTCATGAAACTGACAATAGTTCTTGATGTTATTTCCTCTTAATCTTATTGGAGGCAGGTGTGATACAAAAATAGAAGAGAAGAAGTCTGATACAAAATAGAAGAGAAGCTTTTCTGCACACAGAACTTCATTAATTAACAGCCTATTTACAGGCAATACATCAACGGGTAAAAGCAATAAAATAGCAACACACCTGCCACTTATTAACAACCAGAACAAACAAAATATAAATTCATAACTGACTTAGTAAAACTTACGTGACTCAACAATCCCTCCCTTAAACTGAAAATATTCAGACATTCAGTTTATCAGTCCTGCAACATTTTCGTTAGACAAAATTCTTCAAGGAATATACGCCAAGCAACCTTCTGAGCTTCTGAAATGCAGCTAACTTGAAGGACTTGATAAAAATATCAGCAACTTGATCCTCACTTCTGCAATGTATGAGGTCAATGACTCCTTCCTTCGTGAGATCCCTTAAGAAGTAAAACTTCACATCTATATGCTTGCTTCTTCCATGTAGAACAAGATTTTTGGAGAGCTTTATAGCTGAACTATTGTCACAATAAATTGTAGTGGCTCCTTCTTGCTTGAAATGAAGTTCTTCAAGAATTTTCATCAACCAAATAGCTTGACAAGCACAAGCTCTTGCAACAAAGAACTCTGCTTCAGTTGTTGATAAAGTAACAATTGCTTGTTTCTTTGAAGACCACGAAACAGCTCCAGAACCCATCATAAAAACATATCCAGACATGCTTCTTCTATCATCTACATCTCCAGCATAGTCACTATCAGTAAAGCCTACTAAATCTATCTTTTCACCCTTATGGTAGAACAACCCAAAATCAATTGTACCTTGCAAGTACCGAAAAATTCTATTTGCAGCAAGAAGATGTATCTCCCTTGGACATTCCATATACCTGCTAATAAGACTTACAACATGCATTATAGCAGGCCTTGTTGCAGTCAAATACATCAAGATTCCCACAATTTGCTTGTATAGAGTACTGTCCACCTTTTTCCTTCAACATCTTTCATCAGCTTCAAAACAAACTCAATTGGTGTGCTAACAGAATTGCAATTCTTCATCTGAAACCTGTCTAAAATTTCTTGCACATATTTCTTTTGAGAAATAAAAATACCAGCAGTAGTTTGCACCACTTCTATGCCAAGAAAATAGTGCATCATTCCAAGGTCAGACATATCAAATTCAAGCATCATGGAGTGCTTAAATTTTTCAAACATGGCACTATGATTTCTAGTATAAATCAGATCATCCACATATAAGCAAACAATGAGCATTTTCCTTCATTTCCAAGTTTAATAAAAAGTGTATGCTCATATGGACATTTATGAAAACCTTCCATCAAAAAATAAGCTTCAATACGACTATACCAAGCCCGTGGAGCTTGTTTTAGTCCATAAAGAGCTTTCTTTAATTTATACACTTTATGCTCACTTCCAATGTTAATATAACCGGGAGGTTGATCAATAAATACCTGTTCTTCTAAATCTCCATATAAGAATGCCGATTTCACGTCCAACTGGAAGATAGGCCATGAATTTTGCACAGCCAAGGCAATCACCAATCTAATTGTGTCATGTCTTGCCACTGGAGCAAAAACTTCTTTATAATCGATGCCAAATTCTTGTTTATAGCCTTTTGCTACCAAATGCGCCTTGAACTTGTCAACTTCGCCATTCTCCTTCAACTTCGTCTTGTAAATCCACTTTACACCAATAGCCTTTTGCCCTTTTGGAAGCTCCATCAGCTCCCCAAGTATCATTTCTTTCAATGGCTGCGATTTCAGCATCCATTGCCTTTCGCCACTTTGGTTCTTTAACAGCATCTTAGAAAGCTACTGGGTCACAATCTGAAAATAGAGCAAAATGAGTAAGGGGATCTTCAGCTTGGTCAATCCCGGTTACCTCATAATCATTCAACCACACGAGTCTTCTTCTAACTCGTCGAGGTCGTTGTTCATCTTCTATTTCAGAGGCTAAAGTGCATTGATTGTCTGCTAGTTGTTGTTCATTTTCTACAGGCTGTGCATTCTCCAAAGGCTACTGCATTTCTTCTCCATTTTCTCCATCAAAATCAGCTTGTATTTGTTGTTCAACATTATTTTTATCCCAAATCCAGAACTGTTCTTCGTCAAAAATTACGTCACGACTAATGACAATTTTCTTGGTGATAGGATTGTACAATTTGTATGCTTTTGAATGCTCACTAACACCAAGAAAAATGCATTTTTCACCTTTGTCATTAAGCTTTCTTCTTTTCTGATCTGGAATGTGGGCATATGCAACGCAACCAAAAATTCTGAAGTGATCAACATTTGGTCTTCGCTTACTCCATGCTTCTTCAGGAATTATATTTTGAACAGATAGTGTAGGGCTCCTATTCAAAATATAAACACTCCAATTAGCCGCTTCAACCCAAAAGCATTTTGGAACTCCACTCCTCTGCAAAAGATTTCGTACCGTATTCATTATAGTGCGATTTTTCCTCTCGCATACGCCGTTTTGTTGAGGTGTATAAGTTGCAGTCAATTGTCTTCTAATTCCATGTTTCTCACAAAATTCACCAAATTCTTTTGAGTTGTATTCTCCACCACGATCTGTGCGTAATATTTTGATTGGAGTGCCAGCTTATTTTTCAACTAGTGCTTTAAATTTTTGAAAAATTGTGAAAGCATTTGATTTTTCCTGCAAGAAATAAACCCAGGTTTTCCGACTAAAATCATCAATAAACGACCTAAAGTATCGTTTACCACCATTTGACATTGGATTTATCGACCCACACAAGTCGGAATGCACTAGTTCCAACATTTTCTTTGCCCTCTAAGACTTTCCTTTTGGAAAGACATCTCAATGTTGTTTGCTGATGATGCATTCTTCACATAACTCTGAAGGACTCTCAAAATTTGGAAGTCCTACCACCATATTTTTCTGTTGCAAGGTTTCAATCCACCAAAATTGAGATAGCCATAGAGGAAGTGCCATAACCAAGCTGTATCTTTTAGTTTTGCAGCAAGACACGAGTAAGTAGGGTGATGGAGATACAAAGGAAACATTATGTTTGATGTCATTTTCACTTGAGCAATTAAGCCCAATTTTGGATCTTGAATTCTACAGATTCCTTCTTTAATAGAGATCTCATATCCCTTTTCTTGAAGTTGGCCAGCACTCAATAAATTTGTTTTTAGATCAGGAACATAAAGAACATTAGAAATTGTTTGCAACGTATTTTCCTTTGTATGAATTGTTATCTTTCCTTTTCTCATAACAGAAATAGTAGAATTATCACCAAACTTCACAGTGTTGCTGAAAGATTCATCCAAGTCAGAGAATGCCATCTTATCTCCGCACATGTGGTTGCTACAACCAGTGTCTAAATACCACATATTTTGCTGAGTTTCTTCCTTCACGTGACACACCATCAAAAGAGACACCTCTTCTTCTTTTTTCTGCAAAGTTGGTTCTTTCTCCGGGTTGTTTATTCAAATTAGTTTGACATTCTGATTGGTAATGGCCATACCTATGACATCTGTAGCACTCAACATTGGACTTGTTTGTTGAGTGTGGTTTGTAAGAGGCTAAAATTGTGGCCACCACGTCCACGTCCACATCCACATCCTCTTCCTTGAAATTGATTTTCGTGGTATTGTTGTTGGTATTGCTGTTGTTGGTTACCATTGTTGCCTCTTCCTCTGTATGCTTTACTTGAAGTACAATAGTTGCCTCTTCCTCTGTATGTTTTACTTGGAGTAAAGTGAGTTTATGTTGAGGCCTTTAAAGCTTGCTCTTCCTTATTTTGCTGGATAAGCTTTTGCTCAAGAACCAGTAATGAGCCTTGTAGTTTATCAATTGAAAAATCATCAAGATCATTTGACTCTTCAATTGAGCAAACTACATAATTATATTTCGGAGTCATCGACCGAAAAATCTTTTCCACCACAGTTACGTCCTCTATCTTTTCACCATGAACTCGCATTTTGTTGAGAAGTGACATAGTTCTTGAGAAAAAAATCTGAGACAGATTCTCCCGACTTCATTCAAAGTGTTTCGAACTCAGTATGTAGTGCTTGGAGTTGCTTCCTTTTTGCCTTTGCAGATCCTTGAAACTTTTTCTTCATGGAATCCCAAATGTGTTTGGAGGTATCCTTGCAAAGAATGGTTTCCAAGATTGAGCGATCAATTGCTTGGAAGAGATAGTTCTTTGCTTTAAGATCTTTTAACCGTTGCCCTTCGAGATCAACTCTTTGTTGGTCTTATAGCACTGTGCCTGCTGCTGGTTCTGCTACTCCAGCTTCAAAAATCTGCCAATAATCTTTAGATCGTAAGAAATTCTCCATTAACATGGTCCAATGGTCATAATGACCATCAAACCGAGGAATAACTGGTTGAACAAAGTTTTCTGTTGCCATCGTTTACTGCTGCTGCAAAAATTAAAACGAAGTGAAACAAAAATAACTACTGCTGATTTTTTTTTTAATATCTCACAAACTCTCTAAGATGACTCTCTTCAGTCTTCCCTTAACAACCTGGCTCTGATACCACTGGATACAAAAATAGAAGAGAAGAAATCTGATACAAAATAGAAGAGAAGCTTTTCTGCACACGGAACTTCATTAATTAACAGCCTATTTATAGGCAATACACCAACGGGTAAAAGCAATAAAATAGCAACATACTTGACCACTAACTCCTATAAACTTGGCAACAACCTGCCACTTATTAACAACCAGAACAAACAAAATATAAATTCATAACTGACTTAGTAAAACTCACGTGACTCAACAAGGTGGACTTGGAATTTCTGCCTAACCCAGTGAAGACTCTTGCAACATGGACAGTTAGGACATCTGGACATGTGCCATCACTCGGCCTCAATGGGCCCTACTCCTGGAGGTGAGCAAGTGTGTATAATAAGAAGGAATTGGCATTGGCTTGCTCCATACCTACAAAACACACATGAGGTATGAAATTCAAAAAAATATATCTTCTAGTTTAATGTTGTCTCTCTCTCATGCATATCCTTGGTTTCACTCTAAAATCGACAAATAAAAAATGTGTTAACATGCCTTGCAACTATCTTATAGAGAATATTTAGGAAGATACAGTAGTTGAGATTCTCTTGTAACCAACACAAGATTTAGCTCGCACTACAAATGGTAAAATAAGTTTTTGCTTGACGTTCTTCAATTAATTTGCATAAAAAATGATCTCAAGGATTTGAATCAATTGAAGAATTTTTTTTTTTCAAAAACCTATTTAATTAATACTTTGTATTTCTTATTTGGTACCATTTCCCAATAGGTTAAGCCACCATGGTAATGTCGGCCTTGTTTGGTGGATATGATGTAGAAGTCAGTAGAGTGAGTGATCTTACCAAATGCAAGAAGATATAACAGACGAAGTCATTTGTTACGGAGGCTCTAATAACAATGCATGAGTTAGGATCATATAATATTTTGTTGAAAAGAGGATTGAGATCTCCAATTTTTTAGGATATGTAAATTGGATGGACAAACATCATTAATCTTAGGAATTGGATTTGTTTCAAAAATGTGTTTCTTATGTTTTCAAAATTCGGATTAAATTATTTTTTTTCTTATATCCTTTTTATTTCGCAGATTACCCTAATGTTTTATTGCAAGTTCCAACAACTAAACGAAAACAAATGATTTGAGCTAGTTAGCTTTGGTTTTTGTTAATAAAAGAAACTAAAGCAGAGGATGGAAATGGATGATAGTGTACGTTAAATTTATACAACAGTGTTTATGGAGATTGGTGATCTACTTTTCATAATCAATGATTTTATCGCGTTACCTAATGATCAAGTTTAATTATACAATTTCTCGAGTTCAACATTCTATGAAATTTTTACAGTATTTTTTAAACTCATTCAAGTACAATATAGTAAAATTTCATATTTTTATAACATCATTTAGACGCTCAAATGGACATTCAAACACACATTAAAAGTTGTTCTCAAGTACACTAACACAGCACACGAAAAAGAGCATAACTCATCTTACCGACATTCAAATGGCTTGATTCTAAAGCCAGGACTTTATAATGCTTTCAAACCCCACTAGCATCATTAAAAATGTGCAAACTTCGGTTCGGGTGACTATTTAAAAAACAGACAGAAAGCATGAATTTCTATTTTACATTTTTAGATATCCAAATCCACACACCTAATCATATTTTAAGGTTAAAATTTGTGTTAACATGTCTTACTAACATAATATGATAAACATCAATTCATAGAATTATATAAAATTTTAATTTCATGCTCAAATCATGAAATACGAGTTCAGACACAAATAATCTTTTAAATTTATTATCTTAGTCTTAACATTATAACATATAAAAATAAATTCTAAAAATGAGAGAACATGGGTTTTTGATTTGATCTCTCTCACATTGACTTCTACACAATCCATCCAATATCCATCCATTCACGATCCCTTATCAATCTGAAAATTTTTAAAAATTAGGAGTGAGCATAAAGCCCCGTAAAATTTTCGTAGATGCATTTTGCTTTGAACGGATATGCATATTCATATGTAAAAGAGTAAAAATTCACACCATAGACATTTTTATGTAATTGTGAAATGCTCTGATACCACTTGAAATGTTCCTAAAAAGATCTAGATTATCAATTTAGTTTGATTTTACATGCGAAATTAACACAATTAAAGGCAACAAGTCACTTTTTAATTATTTCTAGATAGTTAATCAAACAGATCAATTGTCCTACGTTGAATTGCCGCAATTTGAAATAAAAAAGTAGTAAATAACACTAGATATGTTGATGAAAAAACACAGATGGGTAAAAACTTCGGGACGAAGCGAGTTACCTCCACTATAGACAATTTGGATTTACAGTTAGATGCTATCTAACTAACTCTACCAGACTTCTCGTTCTACTTCCTGTAACCTTCAAGATCTTACTGAAACCACCAACTCCCGATCTCCAACAATTGTCTCTTCCAGGTGGATCACCAAGAATGACCAAATCTTTGTACTCTTCCATGGGATTGTAGATACTAGTTATGGCCATAAAATTTTAAAATTTACGGTTCATAGCTTGCAATTACGTTTATACACATCACATAGACAGACATTCATAGAGAAAAATCATTTTGTACCACCTACCTTAATTCTTGATATGAAATGAGAAATACTTTGTCCTGAATAATCAAACTTGTATTGATACTTCTTTTGAAAATTCTAAAACTAACACAAATTTGAGAGGAAGAAGTGAGATTCGGATTTGAGTGGATGTGGGGGAAAAATTAATCTTCCTCTTCTTGTGACCTCCATTTTTAGTGAAAAATTAAATGGAAGAGCTATGCAATAATAAAGCTTGCTAAATTGAGACTTTAAGTGGGAATTTGAAGTATTTTATACTCAAAAATAATTCTTATTTTTTTTTTTAATTAAAACATCTACATGGTGACACAAACCTGGGTTGTTTTGTTAGAGAACCATGTAGATAATCATTGTGCTACAACTCAATTACTAGTTAATTTTTTGGATTAAAATTCATTTAAACTGGAATGGTAAAATCTTTGGACTTTTAACCAACCTATGTATTTAAACTT
This sequence comes from Osmanthus fragrans, assembly GCA_019395295.1. NCBI lineage: Eukaryota > Viridiplantae > Streptophyta > Magnoliopsida > Lamiales > Oleaceae > Osmanthus > Osmanthus fragrans. The sequence goes on along the minus strand of CM033360.1, from coordinate 9,782,469 downwards.
TTCTTTCCTTACGTGGTTCGAGCCTCCGAAGCTCATTTCTTAAGTAGGTCAAACCACACAATAAATTTCCTCTCTAAACTTATGTCTAATTTTTCGTACCAAATGTATCTTAAAAATATTAATCGATCTTAATTTTGTTCCGAACATTATAGTACTTTATTTTGTAGTAACTAATCTATTTAAAATCATTAATTTTCCTATAAGAGTAGGCCACTAGTTTCTCTTTTTTAAATGGAATCATTCCGAATTAACTCAATATAATTTCATTTTAGTCAACAAATCGTCTCATTTAAATATGATTTTGTCCTCCTAAGCTCTCTGACTTCGATGTCCAAGTTTAAAGCAAGAGGGAAAATGACTATTTAAAATAAATATTTGAATTGCATGCAGTTCTTCTTTCGCGATGGGGGTGTATATGGATTTCCCTCCAAGGATTTAGGATAATTTCATTATTTTGGAACATATGATAGCTGGTAGCCTTTTATTAGCCAATTCATAACTGATTTTATTAACGTATATGTCATGTATTAGCCTTGAAATCATTCATTAAGCATTTTCTTTGCTTTCTAATGGTAGTTCTTTGCGAGCCTGAACGGGGATAGGTTGGTCTTACTTGGCGCAAGGCTTTTGAAACTCCTTCGTATATGGCTTCCGCTTCGCTGGTATTGGACGGGGTTCGTGGAATATATTTCAACATGCCGGCATGCTGCTACCCAACTTCCTTTTACGTCTCACTTCATCTAATCATTTTTCTTGGAAGGTCCAACTCACATCCTTTCACTATGGACTCAATTTGCTCGTCCTTTCCACCGGAGAACCTTACTGTTGACGGTGTCTCAGGGAGATCGTTTTCCCTGCTAGCTCAGGGAGATCAGCCTTCAGGTGATCAAGCTTAACATTTCTTTATCTACACTATTTTTTATAGTTTCTCATACATTGATTCAATTAGTTTTACCGTGCAATGTCTGTTGTTGAGAGCTTATTAAAAAATGGAAGTACCGAGGGACAAAAATTCGCTAGAAAGATCTTGATACCTTGTTATTAGTTAACACAGTACAAAAGGGAAACGACAACATAACAATTAGCAAGTGACTGTAATTTAAAAGAGACTACATTTCGTAGTACAATATTGTACTATGCTTTATTAATTTCTTCATAATCTGCAGTTAGGCAGAACCATCAATGCAAAGCCACTGACCCACGAAGATTGCAACACAGTTGATGTTCGGATTAATCGTAATGAAGTCTTCAACTGACAAATTAAATTTCTGTGCGATGCTGGTACAAGTATCACCACTCTCTGCTCCATATACCGAATTGCAAGTCAAAGTGGCATCAGTGCTCACAAAACCAACTGCATTAGCAAAAAGTAATGCAAGAAAAAAGAGTTACTTCAACTTTCCTTCTTAGTGCAGGAAATGTAGCTGCAATGGCTCCTGTTTTTATACGCCTTTTGGCTTTTTCCATTTCAGAAAATACCAGGTTCAAATTTCAATCGATGTTTTATAAGAAAATGAAGAGTTTTATACGAAATGCATTCAAAGTTTCTGAAGAAAAGATTTTCGATTGCAACTAATACTTACTGCCAAGTTGTCTGCTGTTTGCCATTGATAGTGTGAGAACAAGACTGAGCACGAGAACCAAATTGAGTACTATTTTGTGAGCCTGTGCCATGATATAATGTATTTCTCTTTGTTGCCTTATACCTGTATAATAATTGTGGCTTCTTGAGATGGTTATTTGTAGAGGAAAAACATTGGAAACGACACCCTTTTAGGCACATAGATATAGTTGCATAGTCGAGTGCAGGCCGGTGAATTAAATTTTCTAGTTTACAGCAAATTTGTACTTTCTATTGATGATAACAAGAAATGACATGTCTAACAAAATCAGAAATTAGTGGAATGTTGAAAGTCAGCAATGCCAACACAATCACGCTACAATGATCGAATTTTATTGACATGCGGGACGACTGACACTCACATTGATGGGGCCACTTTTTTTTTGGAGACTTTTTTTATTCACGCGGGACTCGCACACATGTGAGAGAATGTTAATCATTATATCAACAAAATTCTAGCAAAGTAGCATATTCGATGCCAACATGCGTCTATTACTAAATTCACCTTACCAATAAGACCCATTTTTGGTAACATCCATTATGATTATATAACCAATTTGTTGTTCTAATTTGATCCAATTATGCAGGTTCCTTTCAAAAAAAACAGCAAAAATTTCATACATCTGCTAATTATCAAATTAAAGAATTGATTTTGTTTGAAAAGAATTATAATAAAAAAATTAACACAAAAAAATAAGTGGATCCCAAGTAACTAATGTTTGTCAAGGATTTAGAAATAACTCTTGTTAACTTAGAAATTCTCTAAAAATTGCGATTAATCCAATCATGCTTAATAATTAAGTCCATATCAAACTTTTTTCATTTCTTTTCTTTTTTCAATAGAAACTCCAAATATTTTGAACATCAAAATCCATTAAATTAATGAAGCTAAATAATCAAAGAAAACCAGTTAACGTTTAAAGAATGGTAAAAACTTGGGACTCCATCTTAAAAGGTCAACCTTCTTAAGAGAAGTAACACAAATTCTTATAAATTGGTCTATATTTTCATTTTTATTAGATATGAGATATTTATCATTTATCATGCCCCGCAAGATGGTGGTTCGTTTGAACAGACCAATCTTGAAATTCGTATGCTCATTTTTTTTTTTTAGTATTAATCGGATCGAGTCGCTCGTTGGAACTTAATGGGCTCTGATACCATGTAAAGATTTGAGGGTCTATCTAAAAAGATCAATTTTCTTAAGAGTGATAGCTCAAGACCTTATAAATTGATCTATGTTTTCATCTTTATTCGATGTGGGATTATATCCCTTAAGAACAATTAAGCCTAGAGTAACTAAACTAAATTTAACTATAAAAAATCATGATCTGATAGGAAATTCAATTTAATTATATACGGAACAAGAACCATAAACTATTTTCTTGCATTTTTCTTCTCTATTTTTATTTCCTTCTTCACAGGTCATATCATATTTTGTGGCAGACCGCTTCTCTTGTCTAACGCTAAAGTCTACCCACTTTTATTTCATTTCTTGTCTTCCTACGCACAAACTTATTCTAACGTACTATGAGGCCTTCTTTTATTCTTTTATTTCCTCACTTAGGTTTTTAATATGATTCACAATACAACATAGTATAAATAATTACAGGAAAATGACAAATAAAGAGGATAATTGAATATGAAAAACCTTGAACAAAGAATTGCTGAAAATTGGTTGCCCATATTCTCATTATAATGCACCCTTATATAGGTAAATGGAAAGTTGTCCGCAAAGGAATTACAATAGTCGTTGGAAAAGATGGAGAAATCGAAACCAATTTACAACCTGTTAGTTATAAATATTTACAACTGAGTGTTGTGCCAAAATAAAATATATTACTTCGGTCTATGATACATAAATGGGAGAAAATTCAGATCAAACTCGTATTTTTCTTACTTAATCTAGAAGAAAATACGAAAAGAAAGCGAAAAATAAATAAAAGACTAATTATAACATTATTGAATGATAACCATAGACCATAAGCACCTAGCACACATTTATTCCTATTTATAATAAAATAAAAATAACAATTCTCCACTATTTTGTGATTAATGTCTATCCAAATAATAAATAACAAATAACAAATTAACAATTTGCATTTATCCTTTATTTTGAATTTAACAATCTTATCACTCCAAGATTTTCTAGTCTCCTTATCATTTGTTTGATCCTCATCATTTTTTGTTGTCAATTGTGTGACATTTCTAACATCCTCCCGCAAACTGTGATGGGGTTGAAGGCACAATTTGTTTTGAAAAATTGAGAGTTGTCAATGACATTGATTTGGTGAAGAAGCCAACAATGATTTTTATCTTCATTCTTGTGAAAATATGTCATGTGTATATAAGCATTTCAAATGCTTCTCATACTGCATGGGTTGTGTTTAAGCATTTAACGAGTTTGAGGGTTTCTTCAAATTGTTGAGATGATCCAACCATGAATGAGGGGATCGGACTTTCAAAAGGCAATGAATTTGTTAATTTTGGTATGAAATTTGTTGTTTCTGTTGTTTTGTTTGGATTTGGTAGAATGTATTTGATAGATGAGAATTAATAAGCATATGCATGTAAAGAAGTTGTCAATATTTACGGATAGTAAGGTGATAGTGGAATAAATGACTTGTAGTGTGTCAAGTCCTCACAATGGCTCTGATACCAAGAAGAAAATACGAAAAGGAAACAAAAAATAATTAATTAATAAATGACTTGTAGTGTGTCAAGTTCTCACATAAGCACCTATCACACATTTATTCTTATTTATAATAAAATAAGAATAACAATTCTCCACTATTTTGTGATTAATGTTTATCCAGAGAATAAATAACAAATTAACAACTTGTATTTATCATTTAATTTGAATTTAACAATCTTATCACTCCAAGATTTCTGGTCTCCTTATCACTTGTTTGATCTTCATCATTTTTTGTTGTCAATTGTGTGATATTCCTAACAAATCTTAGGTTCATTTACTTCGATGAAAGGAAAGAAAATTGTTCGAACCCTTATTATTTTATTTGAGTTTAAGTTTAAGTAAGTAGAACGCAATTGACTGGGTGGTAGAATCGTGGAAACACTTTTTTGTTTCATATTCTGGAGGCTGATTGAGAGAATCATAGTTCAGATAGACGTCACCCTAGGCCAAACAATTTGAGAATAAGTAGATATTTTCTTCTTCACTAGAAAATTTAGAGATCTGATGTTTTCTTTCATTTTTGCATTTTCATGAAATTAAAGAATCACCGAGATACATATACCAACATATAGTTTATCGACACGAGTCAGGGCATCCCTCCTAATATTCGTCCATGTAAGCTTTTAGATCAAGAGAAGATCCAATATTCTAGAATAACCTAAGTTTAGAAATCCCAAGTAACGAATTATCCTTTTAGTAGCTGCAAGGCGGATATGTCAAGGATATTGTTGCATGAACTGACTCATTAATCTCCCTACATACTGAATAATAGTCAAATAAACCAAGTTTCCTACATTAAGTTCTAATGGAGCGTTCATGGGATGGAATCAGATGCGGATATAGCAGTGGACAGGCCTGGGATATAGCCCTGCCCTGCCTCAACCCGCATGGTAAGAGGAAAGGATTTTTATAGTTAAATTGGCCCAAATATCTATATTAGCCCAACTTCATATTGAGTCTCAGCTCAATTCCAATTATCCAAATATGATATTAAGGAAATGTGAATAATTTATTACCAAATTAGATTTTTATTTAATGCATGTTTTAATTGTAATTGTATACTTATAATAAATAAAGTTGTATTGATTAGAGCTAAAATAAATTACTTATTTTAGTAATAGGAGACACTAAATGTTTGGCTAAGCTTAAAGTAATTAAATTTTTTAGTTCTAAAAATATTTTCATAGATAACTTATTCAAACTTATAAGAAAGAAACTTATTTATTTTGAATTTGAAATAGATGTTACTATCAAAATAAGTAACTTAATTTATATTTAATCTTATAATAAAAAGAATATTTAAAAGAACTTATTCTTATATAAATAATAAGATTATATGTATATTATAGAAGTTGATCAAATATGGACGTGAAAGAAATAAATTTGTTTTAACTGCGGAAATTCTTTACTCATCATGGAATGTGTTGGTATAAAATATTGATATCCCCATTAAATAGTATTTTGAGAATGGTGACGTACAATAATATATTTTCCGATTTTTTTTGGGCCAAAACTTTTAGTTGTTTGGAACAACTGGATGTAAAAAAATTTAGAATAGTGCTCGGAGAGTTTTTTTTTTTTTTTAATTGGTGGGTATATAACATTTGCTTATGTTTATCGTGCTTCTATCAATTTATATTTTCTAAAATGAGCGTGGTTTCCTAAACTCAATCTCTCGTAACGTCAATTTCTTTAGAATTTTGAATTTTAGCTCACCCCGTAATCACTTTTTTAGCTTCGCCCTTGAATGGAATTCTAGTATTTTTATTCGTGAACAAAAATTCCCCGCTCAGAGCGATACACTTCAAGACCTAACAAATTTGAGATATGTCTGAGATCTTTCACGTAAAACGACGAATACAAAAGAAGCCTTCCAGTCCTTAATACCATCGGTGTCTATCCTAGTAATAATAATATCATCAATATAAATAATTAAAATAGCGATACAACACAGTGGCGGAGAAATGTAGAAGGATCATTAGAACATTGCTCGAAATCCAACTTCAATAGTGTTTGACCAAATTTCCTAAACTATGCAATAGGTGTTTTTTTATGACCATAAAGATAACGGTAAAGATGGCATATATCGGTTTTGGAATTAGTCTAAACTCTTGGAGGAAGATTTATATAGACCTGTTAGGATTATGAGTGTTTAATCTACCAAATACATCATTTCCAACCAAAAACATAAACCTAAAAGCAAGAACATAAAGCTGAAATTTTGAAGCTCCAACAATGGCCGAAAATGGCCAGCTTCTTCCTCTTTGTTAATGGTCGATTTGTAGGCTCAGGAACAGTTTTCACGCAATGCAAATCACTCCACCAAGAGATAGCTAGAAGAACCGGCAAAGAACCCTCCAAAATTGATCCTAAACTCACAAGAAACACCACCTCTACTTAGTCCTATTTCATGCCTAAGATACCAAGGTATTCTACCATCAAAGCTCACTTCAAACTCACCTCTTCACTCAATGAACAAGGTAGAAAACGAGAGAGAGACTTGGAGAAGAAAAGAGAGAGTTTTAGAAGAATGTATGGTCTTTGTTTTCTTGCCCTAGCATTGCCCCACGTGAGAGAGATGGAGGATAGGTTTTATATTCAAATTGTGTAGGGTTGTGCAGCTTCTTCAACAAGATAGATAAAATATTTACTAATCAATCTCAACCATCCATTTTGATCCAAGGGCTCACAATTAAAACATGAGGTTAAGAGAACCATTTATATATTCTCACAAGACCTCTGCTTGAATATTCTTATAATTTAATGCTTCTTTACATATTTACATCTTTCATAGAAATATAGTAGGATCATATGTAAAGATATGTTTAATTCTACTCAAGAGAAATTATTAACATCACTACACCAGAAACAGCTTTTTGCAACGTGCAAAAAACGTTGTCAAAGAGTTTTTGCAGCGTTCGGGTGCACGTTGTAGATTGTGATGTTGTCATAGAGTGAAACGTTTTCGCAACGTTCAACAGGGCAACGACAACGTTAACTGAATGTTGCGAAAATTACCTACGACAACGTTCAGGGCAACGACAACATTCAGTGAACATTGCGAAAAAGGGCTTTCGCAACGTTCGCTGAACATTGCAAAAAAGGTTTTTAGCAACGTTCAGTGAACGTTGATAAAAACATCTCCCTTTTTTTTTTTTTACAATAGGAATATAAATTATTATATTACATTTTTCTTGTGGATTAAATGTATTAAAGTTTAATTTCAAAAAATAAAATAAAAATTGTTAACATTCAAATTTTAATATAAAAGTTAACAACGTAAATAAAATTGCAAATATATCTATTTAATTCCTTAATTTTTAAAATTCAAATCAAGATAAAATAAAACTAAATTACAAGAATCGTTAGTCCAACTATATGATATACTTATCTTACACAAATTGAGTACCCTTCACAAGGACGAAGAAAAAAAATGTAGCTTATTCATGTAACCCTTGAGATGGTCGAGCCATTCAAAAGCGCACCTAGACAAGGTTAGCTTAGAGCTTTAATGACAACATAGAAAATCTCAGAGATTAGACACTTGATCCATCAAATGATCTTTCTTGTACTCTTCATCACAAAAGGAATTCTTTGCTTCACCATCATGAAGGTTTATTATATCCATAGATGTTACATTCTTCTGAATCAATACAACACAAAATATATTAATTCTTGTCATATTCAAACAGAGAAGCAAGATTGAAAATGATGAAATTGAATTATTGATGAGGTTATAACAAATTTCCTTGCACAAAAAAGCCGATCAAGTAAGAATTCAAGTTAGTATAATATGTAGATAGCAATTTTCATCGGTGAGAAACAGCAAGACAAGCTTTCCAAAACATAGTAATTAGATTGATATATCTCACATGCATGCTTGTCACTAGAATGGTGTAACTTTTTTTAAGCTATAAGTCCAATCAAACACAACCTTATGTGTGAAAATTGACATATAAATCAAGATCCCTTTTTTTCGATTGATCAAATTAGTATATTAGTGAGGAAATTTTCGTTCTAGCTGCTTGCCTAGATAGCACTTTCCCTAGACAAAGCCAGTAATTTTTGCTACACCCGGGAGAAATTAGATGCGTAAATGAAGGCAGGATTGAGGAAGAAATGTACAATTATTGATTCCCCCTACACCATTTTTCAACCTTCTAAAGCTAAATTCTAGTTGAGTAGATCTGGTGGTTGAGGACCTGGAACCTTATTTTTTTAAGGTTGGAAACCTTTGTCACGCCAAGTGAAATGTATGGGGAGCCCACATCTAATTTTAACACAATTATAAGTTGATAAAACATTATTTTTGTTCACACTTTTCTTAAGATCTACGACTTATAATCTATGAAAAAAATTTATCACGTACCTAATGTGTCTACATTACATCCTCGTTTAACCCCCATCAAATTAAATTTATTTTCTCTCTCCTAATTTTAATCAAACAATATTCTATAAAATAATATTAAACGTAAATAGAAAACTTTTCCATCTTTTTTAAAATTTTAGAACAAAAACTACCAGAACTATAGAATAGTAACTTAATAATAAAGAACAGATTTCAAGAAATCAAGCCATTTTATCCATTCTTCAACACCATTTGATCAGACCATCACTGAAAGGAGTTTTCATTTCATACCATGTAGAAACAACTTTTCTTCGGTACAATATATCTGCAGTTCAAAAATTCAGCCTTCATGTCACTGCTCCCCTCATTGGCAACTAGGTTGTTAAATACTGGAACAACTATTTGTTTGCAGAATTGAAAAGGGTGGGAAACCTGGAAAACCATAGGGAGACTTAAGGTCTTTGTAGTCTATGAAGCTGAAGGATGAATACTTCATTATGCGATATTGCAACAACTTCACTTTTATTGACACGCGCAAACATAAAGCATCCCATAAAGGCATCTTACACCACACATTCTGATATTCACAAAATTGTGAACTGCTATCAATCAGTCCATCTTTCAAGCATTTTGAAGAACATTCAACAAATGTATGTATAAGTATAATTCTTGATATTATCAGGCATGGAAGTTGAGATGCAAACATGGCTGATTGCTTTTAAATTACAATTCTTTCGCTAATATTAGTGTCTATGTTAAGATATGGGGGGTCCATCTTAAAAGGTCAACCTTGTTAAAATGAGTAGCCAAATACCTTTATAAATTGGCCTACGTTTACATCTTTATTCGATGTGGGATTATATCTTTTAACATGGGGTCCATCTTAAAAGCTCAACCTTATTAAGAAGAGTAACCTAAAATCTTATAAATTGGCCTATATTTACATATTTAATCGATGTGGGATTATATCCCTTAATATGCCCCCGCAAGATGGTGGCTCGTTTGAGCAGACCAATCTTGAAATTCATACGCTCATATTTTTTAGTCTTACAAGGATCGAATCACTCGTTGGAGTTTAATGGGCTCTGATACCATGTTAAGACTTAGGGGGTCCATCTTAAAAGGTCAATCTTATTAAGAGAAGTAGCTCAAGACCTTATAAATTGGCCTATGTTTACATCTTTAATCAATGTGGGATTATATCCCTTAACATGCCTCCGCAAGATGGTGGCTCGTTTGAGCAGACCAATTTTGAAATCCATATGCTCATATTTTTTAGTCTTACAAGGATCGAATCGCTTGTTGGAATTTAATAGGCTCTGATACCATGCTAAGACTTGAGGGTCCATCTTAAAAGGTCAACCTTATTAAAAGGAGTAGCCCAAAACCTTATAAATTGGTCTATGTTTACATCTTTAATCGATGTGGGATTATATCCCTTAACAGTCTAGAACATGGGTGTGATATCACATTGCATTGGCTAGCAATAATGAAGCACCAATGACACTAACATTTGTGGTCACTCTTGTAGAGTATATCCAATGTTGCAAGGTTTAAGTGTTATTTGTCATTGTAATTGGAACAAGCATCTAAGCAAAAGAAGATAAATGCAATCCAGATACACCATCAGCCAGAAGCTTCAAAACACGTCATATTTTCACACTCACAAAGTTTAACAAAATCCAACATGCAGCACAACCAACATTTTAGGCAATATACCAATAATGTTAAACAACAGCTACATCACTTCAAAACTGTAATTACTACCATAGCTGCATCCGACATGCCATGACACTATATCATTTCATCTGCATCATACTTTGGAAGTGTACACAACTCTTTGATGTATAACTAAGTCACAACAACTAAGCACAACCACAATTTATTGACAAACGAACAAATATTTCCCCTCTCATATCATTTTCCTGCTATGATAATGCTCAAATATTTTTGTAAATCTGCATCCATCATAAAGCACTAAATTTTTGTAGACTATGTCTGTGAATCCTAATATCTTTAGAGCAACCAGATACTAGCATATTGTATCTTCTTATATATAGATGTGGTGGCTCAAACGTAGGACCTAGTGCAAAGATGTGCCAAGTATTCTTAGTTATAGTGAATTATTGGATAGAGGTCTACAATATGCATCAACGAGACAATTTTTGTGGATTGTCTGTGGATCCTAATATCTTTAGAGCACCCTGATACAGGCATATTATTTTTTCTAGTTTATAGTTATGGTGGCTCAAAGGTAGGACCTAGTGCAAAGTTGTGGCATGTAGATCTTCTTGATTATGTTGGATGGTTGGACTGAGGTCTAAAATATGCATCAACGAGCCATTGTCAAATAATATAAAAATCTCCATCTATAGGGAGTAGAAGAGACCCACATTTGTTCTTTCTTCTTAATTCATGAACTTCATACCTTAAAGTCATTCCTACTTGATGCTTCTACTTATAAAATAGATATAAATTCTTATATACTTCATGCTAAGTAGACAAGAATATCATAAGATTGAATGGATATAAATAATGAATAAAAATTCCTTTTCATTGGAAATATTCTTACACTGCTTGGAGAAAAAAAAAAGGAAATATCAACGAAGTAAAAATGTTATCTTGATTTATTATCAACAAAGCAAAAATAGCATAGATCTAGAGAGCGCACCTGCATTTTTTACCATCATTTCATCCTGATGAAAATTAAGAGTGATCTCATAGAGTGGCGTTTGCCAAACACTTCCTAACTCCACAAAATCAAGCTCGCTATCTTGTGAAATCACATTGGTCTCATATCTCTCTTCATCGCACCCCACCTTTTTACACCGGCACTAGAAAGAACATCGATTCATACATCAAATGTAAGCTTTTGTGTGTATACGTGTGCATGTATCTATACCTGATGTCGTTGATCAGCGATTTGTTCACGAGAGTTGAGATTGTGCGATTTCTCTTTCTTCCTATTGCTTTTTCGTTTCTTCAAATTTCCTGAACAATTATTGTGAGTTTCAGTTGAGTGGTTGGCCATGGAGTTGAAGAATCGGGAAGCCAACGGTGAAACCCTAATCGGGTGTACGAACGAGTTAATATTCGAACAGGGTCGATGAACACCGCTTTCGAGTTTTCAAACAAGTAAATGCCGGTTTTGAGAAAAACCGATAGCCAGTCGTTTGGTTCGGGGACTACCATTTCCAGAGGCAACAATGGGGTACTTTGTCGGCTTAAAATTTAAATAGGTTTATTAGTTGGAGATGGAGCCCGTTTGACCCATCAGATTACTTCTCTTCTAATTCCTTGTATTTTTATGGAGAAACTGTCGTCCAAGAATTACACTGCTCTAAAGATAAATAATCAAGAATTCACTCAGTGTAATATACAGAACTATTGCGTCTGAATTGAAAAGTAAGAGATAAACCTGTTCACTAACTGCCGAGCCAATCTGAATCTCTCGTAGATGACTACGAAAGCACTGCTCAGATTCTTCATCAGAAACTTTCACAGATTGAGAAGAAGGAAAGAGAGGGGAAATTAATTTAGGGCAGGGTTTTGATTATTCAAGGTGAAAGGGTAGGAGTGAGAGACGAGTGAGGCGGTGACAAGAAAAGTAGGAAAAATTAGGGCTGGTTTGATTTTGATTAGTTTTTTTTTTAATTTGGATTGCATAATTTTTAACGAAAATATTTGTAAAAGTTCCACTTTTGGCAACGTGCAATGAACGTTGCGAAAAGTAGTATTGGCAACATTCTTTTGAAAAATGTTGTTAAAGCTCAATTAAGTTAACCAATTGCAACATTCATTTATTAGAATGTTGCCATAGACTCTTTTAGCAACATTCATTGATTGAATGTTGTCTTTTGAGTGTTGCAAAAGGACTTTTTTGTTGTAGTGTATTGACCTTTATATCCAAATAAGTGGTGTAAGTCTGGAATTTGTATTAAAATGGATGAATGTAGAGGATTCGAAGTCCTAGTGCTTGCTATTAGTTGAGTATTCAGAAATGCTTCCCAATTAGTTAGACTAGTTAAAGATTTTTTTATTTTTATTTTTATTTTATTTTTAAAAAGAGAACACCACACAAACCCTACATATAAGAATCACTTTTCAAAATTAACAAACTTGTTAAATTATTTCAAAAATCAGGTGGTAAATAAATTTATTAAATATTAAATTATAATATAATATACATTAATTATTTCAACTTCATGCCACCTCATCCACCCCATCTTATCATTCCACTATACCACCTTCCCTCCACCTCTCCATTAGCTCTGGCGACGGTGACCGCTCTGACAGCAGCTTCGGTGACGACGACTTTTTTGGCACCTTTTTTTTTTTTTTTACCGATGACCCGTGATTAGTTCTATTACATTTCAAAACTAACAAACTTGTCAAATTATTTCAAAATTCAAGCAGTAATTGCAATTAATAATATATATAATATACAATTAATCAGAATTAATTATTCTCACCCACTTCCACCAAATTAATAATATATCAATTAATAATATCTCACCCCTACCATCTCAATCATGTGGATCCCACCACGAACCCCACACCACACCACCCTACCTTCAAAATTTTTTTCAGAAATTAAAAATTGAAAATTGCATCTTAGTTCATGGAACCATCTCACCCTACCCTATCCTTCCCCAAAACCTACCTACGAAACCCAGAAAATGTTCAAGTCACTGTATGTAATCGAGTCGTTATATGTGATAATTGAAATCAAACTTGTATTCAGTGTGACTAACTGTGACCAAATTTACATTTAGTGTAACTGTATGTGACCAATCCAATCTTAACCGTGACCGTATGTGATCAAGTCACAATTAGTCACAATTAGCACAGAATTGGTTACAAACAGTCACAACTAACACAATTTTGATTACATAAACAAATTTGCACACACTAGAGATCAGCACCACAATTCACCATAATAACCTTCAATGCACCACCACTACCACATTCAACTCAAATCCATGACCATAAATACAACGTTTACTGACTTATGTTGTCTGTGACTAATTGCGACCAAATTTGTGTTTAGTGTGACTGTCTGTGGCCAATTTAATGTTAACTGTGACCGTATGTGATCAAGTCACAATTAGCACAAAATTGATCACCACAAATCACAACTAACACATATTTGGTCACAGAAGGTTACCACAAACAAATCTATATACACCACCATCACCACCCCAACCTCCAAATGATCTCACCACCGCATCAACAGTACCACAATAATCTCACCACCGCCATCAACATCACTACTACCTGCACTCTCCCTTGCACCATAATTTGCAAAACCACCCCTGAAACTCTATAAATCTTAAATGAAACATCATACCCAAAACCACGATTGTGCCGCTGCAACAAAACCCACACACAATGACCACCACTACTATTACCACAATAATCTCAACACCCCATCAACACCACCACTACTTGCACCGCCCCTTGCACCACAATTTGTAAAACCACCCCAAAAATCTATAGATCGAAAATGAAACATTACACCCAAAATCGTTCACACAACCGCCTATAAACACCTAACCCCATCATCCCATTTCTAGTGCCAACACCACCACCGTCAGATTGGTGTTGCACAACCATCAACTGTTACCCCGCCATTGAGAGTACATAACCACAACAACATCGTTGCTCACCACTGCAGTAGTGATGCATTGTTGTTGCATCACCACACACAGCGGTTCTTCTCTATGGGTGGGTGGAGGTCCGTTGCTCGCAGCAACACCGAAAAGGAGGAACAGGTTGGTGGGGGTCGCCTTACTGGGATGGAGGCCCGTTGCTCACAGCGACTCCGAAAAGGAGGAGCAGGTGGATGGGGATCGCCTTACTAGGGTGGAGGTATGTTGCTCGCAGCAACGCCAGAAAGGAGGAATATGAGGGTGGGGGTCCGTTGCTAGCAGCGATGCCTTACTACACCCTGCATCGCTCGTTACCGTCGAGCGAGTATCTGCACAACATCGTCGCCAGTGGTGGTGGTGGCGACGACTCGATTTTATTTGGAAAAAGCGGTGATGGTAAACAAATTATTTGGAAATTTTAAAATTTTAAAAATAATTGTATTAGTGGATTAGGTCGGTCAATTGACGAGTTAGTTGCTTATACCGCAACCAATCCAACCTAACTTTATAATGGTTAAAATTAATTGAACCAAATTGACCCGACACGATTTGGTTTGGTCGATTTTTTATTTTTTTTGCTCAACCCTATTGAGAACCATGTAGAGAACCATTGTGCTACAACTCAATTTCTTGTTAATTTTTTGGATTAAAATTAATTTAAACTGAAATAGTAAGATCTTTGGACTTTTAACCATCCTATATATTTGGGTTTTTCTTTCCTTATGTGGGTCGAACCTCCAAGACTCCTTTGTTAAGTGCGTCAAACCATACAATAAATTTTGGAACCTTACAATATCAGTCCTCTCCTAACTATATATCTAATTTTTCACACCAAATATATCTTAAAAATATCAATCACTCTCAATTTTGTTACTAACAATATAGTACTTTACTTTGTAATAACTAATCTCATCATTAATTTTTTTCATGAAGGGTAGGGCACTAGTTTCTCTCTTATTTTAATGGCATTATTCCAAATCAGTTCCATATAGTTTCTAAATTTTGAGCTTGTTTGACAATCATTAAAAATAGATTTGGGAAAAATGAGTTTTATAAAAAAAGTAAGAAAAATTGTGAGTTTATGTGCAAAATATTTTATTATGAAAATATGTAATTAAAAACGAATTTGAGAAAAAAAAAAGAGTTTTATAAAAATGATTGTCAAACATGAGTTATAAAATCTAACCCTAATAAATTAATTATAATAAGGTCCAACATGTAGGTCTCGCTTGATTCTTATTTTTTGTAGTATAAGACTGAAAAATATAGTCGATATAGCCTTACACAAGATATGAAAAGTCAAAAATTGTGGTTAAATGTAATGAAAAACGATCATATTTTTCATTTTTATGGAGGATAAATGAGTACCAAACGGGGCCATAATGTGATGCTGAGCTCATGAATCATGGAGTGATTACAAGAATACACAAATACATTTAGCCTTTGTTTGACAATTATTATTTCTCATTTTTTTTTTTTTATATGCATTTTCAATCACATTATCGCAATAAAATATTTTTCATATAAATTCTAAATTTTTCTTTACTTTTTAATCATATATTTTTTCAAATTTTATTAATTAAAAACTCATTATTTTCCAAAAAAAAAAAAAAAAAAAATCCTGTGAAGCAAAGGCTTACTTTTTCCCTCAAATGCACGTGACTAGCACTCTTTCTTTTGAATGGTGGTTGCAGGCTTCCAACGACTAGTGGAAGGGACCCACATAACTTGCAAATGTGGGTCCCAAACAAAAATGTAAAATAGTACAAGAAAGATTGGTTTGAATGTGGGTAGAATTAGGATGTACTATCAATAGGAGCTCCCATGGGCTATGTTTCGTATGTGGGAAAAGTGGGTGAAAGCACAAGGGTGAAATTAATAGTTAGAAAGTGATTTCATTTTTATTTTTTTTTCACTTTAAACATTTCTTGCCCTGGTTTATTTTCCCTTATGCGGTTATGCCGATACTAGTCTCTTAAATTGCAACGAAGGCTAACTTGATGTATTCTCTGCAAGAGACAGAAAATTGTAAGACATTTAGCCCTTGTTTGAATCACATTCTTTAAAAATTTATTTTTCCTCAAATTTATTTTTAACAACACACTTTCAATAAAATAATTTTATAAATAAACTCAAATTTTTTTCTACTTTTTAATCTTACGTTCTTGAAAAATTCATTGTCTCTATTCTTCCAAAAAATGGGGCTCAACCAAACCCTATGGTTGGTGATTAGATCTGCAAGTTCCGCCATGTTAATTTTGCACATTATTATTGCTAAAATAAATTAAGAGCAGAATACCGTAATTTGATTGTCTCGATCTCATTTTATATGACAAAAACAAAAAATAGTAAGAGTCATGCTTTAAAGTTGGAAATTTCACGCTTAAATCTTATAATTTGTTATCCGTTATTTTTCTTACAATTTTCATACTCCGTATATAAATATATTTTAGAGATTTTGGACGAAACTATTTGAATCAATATCTCATTTTTAGAATTTACAAATTAATATGATCCTAGATTCATCAACAAGGTTAACCTAGAATTATATTATTCTTCTATTAATCACATAAAAATTGTAGTGCCTAATCCCTGTTACCAAACAGGCCTTCAACTCTTCAAGTCAAATAACTCACATTATCATTGCCGACCACGCGTGGTATTCCAAAAGTCAAATATTTTCTTTAAATTTTTTATACAGGTGTCATTTTTCTATTGACCGTATGATATGGAAGTTTGACTCTTACATTGAACTTTATTGGTTCATAGAACTGCCAATTAATTGATTATTTTGTTGTTCTCAAGCTAAAATTATGCAAAAATTCCTGGAATACTTATAATGGGTAATTTTCATTTAATATTTCTTTCTTTACATTCTATGAAAAACTTTTGTTTTACTAAGCAAAATATCGTTATTTGTACTTTATAATACTCTTATTTTAGCAATTAGGAATACAGTGGTAATAAAAATTAGGACTACAGTGACATAAATTGCCATTCACTAATAATGATATTATTTACAACATTACCCCATGAATGACTTATTACAAAATATGTCTCATTCAAAGCTTGTTTGATAAAAATTCAATAGGACAAAAAAATCAAACAATGAAAAAAATTATAGTTATTTTGAAGTATTAAAAATAAATACTGCCTCATTAAAACCTTGCCAAAAAAATTCTATTGGATAAAATCTAACTGAAGGGGAAAAAAAAGTACAATTATTTCCTTAATGTTGATCACGTAAAATCATTGAGTAGACGCATCTCAATCTCGTGAATCAGTTTCTTAAATATAGATATTGACAGTGTTTTTTTGAATAAATCATTCACATTGTCACTTGAGCGAATTTATTCAGCATCCATCTAGTCATTCTTCTCTAACACATGTATGGAAGAATTTTTGAGAAATATGCTTCATCATATCCCCCTCGATATAACTGACTTTGAGTTGTGCAATACAGGTTGCATTATATTTATACAAAATTGTTGGATTATCTTATGTTGAAGTTAATCAAGTGCTGTTTGTATAAATGAGTCATGTTTCTCAATCATACACATTTTCAACATGCTTCGTGAATTGCAATATTTTTTAATGATTTGAAAATGTTGCTGTCAATATTTGCTTCACAAATCTCTATGGTATAACTGATCCTCCACATGTAAATACATATCATGTTTGTGATTTAACTTTTTGTGGATCAGAAAGATAACTTGCATCTACATATCCAGTAAAGTAAATCTCAACTTTTGAGAATATGATAATTTCAAATTAATAGTACATTTTTAGGTAACGAAAAATGTGTTTAACACCATTCCAATATCTTTGAGTTGGAAATTTACAAAAAAATCTATGTCAAGTTGAGTACAATTTACAAGATAAGATAATATTCCAATTACACTAAGATATGATATTTCAAGATCAAGAACATTTTCTCAATATTCATTTTGACAGTAAAACCAAAACCCATTTTAGTACGTTGTAAGGGTAAAATAGGAATTTTGACAGCAAAACCAAAATCCGTAGGTGAGAAATATTAGGTTTATAACCTAATACAAGTTGTAAATGTGAATATTGATAATAAACAATTGGTCTTATACGAACGAATGATGGAACATGTAATATGGTATGACCCTAAATAGAAGTTGAGAGTTTTGTTTTCATAAGTAATGGTCTAACAATAAGTTGTAGACGCTTGATAATCGACCCCGTTTAAGTTTTTTTTGTATGGACATGTGCAATCAAATGTTCAATAATAATATCAATTAATATACGGCCATTATTGAATGCTTGTGATCTAAATTCACCAACATTATCAAGACGAATTGTTTTGATTGAGTAATCGAAAAATTAAGCTCGTAATTTTATGATTTGGGCAAGTAATCTAATAAAAGCTACATTCATAATAAAAATAAGCAAACATTGGACCATCTAGTAAAAGAGTCAATTAATATCATAAAATAACAAAATGTTCCACATGGTAGTGTATTGGCCAATATATATCTCCATGAGTTCTTTTTTAAAAACTTGAAGATTCAATACTGAGTTTTGTAGTAGAAGATCTAATAACTAGCTTGTTTTGCGAACAAGTAACACGTGGATAATCATTAGTTAAAAGAATCTTCTGATTTTTTAGTAGATGTCCATGTGAATTTTTAATTATTTGGTCTATCATTATAGCTCGTGGATTTCCAAATTGATAATGTCAAAGTATAAAACTTTTTGGGTCAACAAATTTCGGGTTCGTGATAATATTTGATTCAACCATTTTTATAAATGTATAATACATGCTAGATGCAAGTGCATGAATTTTTCTCATATGCTTCCAGCCAGATACAAAAGAAATTATATAAAAATATTCTATGTCATTTTCTTGCATCGTTTTAATGTAATATCGATTGCAGCGAATATTTTTAAAACTAAGCAATTTTATTTTTCTGAATTTACTATAATAAAGTACATCATTAGTGTATATATATATATTATTTGATAATGCGATACATGAACTTCCAGGACCTTTAACGATATTCGATGCATCTGGTATCGTAACAACATTACTTTTTGCTAATGTTAATTTAAAAAATGTTATCTTAAAGAATAGTATGTATAGTTACAATATCAATTAAATAGGTATCTTGATAATTCATTTCGAGTTTGTAATATTTTTCATTTGAGTAACTACACAATTAAAAAAAAAATACAATTAATTTTTGAAAAATATGATTAAGCATTATATAATCATATAGTAATCAAACTAATCAATGCCAACATGACATGAGTTATATGTTTTCCTTCAAAAATATTTAATCAATTACTTCTTCAAGAGTAATATGTCAACATTTTTTTGAGGTATTGAAAATTATAATTTATACTATTCAGAAGCAAACAATATTATATAGAAAATATTAATTAAAATGTTGTGCTATTTCATGAACAACAACAAAGTAATGTTTGGAAACATTAGCTCTTCAGAAGCCATGTATTATTTAAAAAGTCTTCATGAGCAACAATGAGATACATTATCAATTAAGAAAAAAGAACAACTAAAATGATTTAATCAGGTTAAAAATATTAATTACCATACTGACAATATATAAATTTATATATAAAAATTAATTACTAAAAATCCATTAGAAAAAAGATCTAAGGAATCAAATAACTTTATGAGATATGTGCCTAGTGCAATAAATGATATATTCCAATTTAGTGTTCATCCATTATAGATCAATTTGCTTTCAATAGCCAATTGATGTCAAATTTCTTAGGAATCAAATAACTCTTTAAGATAACTGATCAAATCTCATGCATATAAATGTAGAATTAATATGTGGTAGAATCAAAAGACAGAATTAATACATGAATAACATGTGACAGAATTGAAAAAATCATGTTATTATTGCATGTATGGATTTGTATATATAAAAAGAGTAGAAAATCATTATGAATTTGCATACAAGAGATAGAGTAGAGAAGAAGAAGAAGATACAACCTCGTTTCAATGTATATGTATATAGAAAAATTCACATATCATTAATTTTAGTACACTTGACAGATGATTATACTTATAAAATGACTATTTTCTAACTAATTCACGATTTTGATAAAATCATGCTTATAACGTTTTATGAACTAGAGAAAAATAGAATAAAAGAGAGAAGTAATAAACTTGCGGGACGGATCCTACTCATAAATTTGACACACTTATTTGACAAATAATCGTAACCTTTAATTTAAGTTAATCTAACGCTCAATATGTATTTCACTAAGATCATGAGAGAGTTGGTTATAACTACTTGAAATTCATAAGATATTGAGCATTGGATAGATTATTTGTCAAAAAAGTGTGTCAAATTTATGAGTAGGAGGATCCGTCCCGATAAACTTATGTCCATTGTAAATTATATATTTAGAGTGTGTTTGATGGAGATTATTGGGGAAGAATGAATTTTGAAATAATGATATGATGAGAAATGTGTGGTTGAAAAAGAAAGAAATATTGATATGATAAAAAAATATTATTTTATTAAAAAATGTGTGGTTGAAAATGAGTAGAAGAATGAGAATCAAAATGAAAAGGTGGGTCAAACGGAGCCTTATTAGTGAATAACTACTATACCCCTACAACCATAGTTTTTATTACTATTGTATCCTTAATTATATTATATAAATATGGGATTTTGATTCTCAATATAAGACACACAATTATATTTTGGGAAAATTGCAGTTGCGGTCCCTAACCTTTGCATTTTTTTGCAGACTTTACCCTAACATTCACTTTGTACCACCCGGAGTCCCAAACATTTCATAAATTCGCACCCGAGGTCAAAATGGATGGAAATCATCCAATTTGACCGTTTGTTGACCAATAAAATTGATTTTGACCATTTTAAAGGCTAAAAATGTAACATTATTATTTAACCCTATAATAAAACAATTAACTAAAATAAAATAAAAATAAAAAAGAAACTATTCATCCTCTTCTTCACCCCACCCAACCCAAAACCACCTCCCAAAACTCTACCTCCATGGCTGAATCCAAGCCAAAAGCCTCACCTTGTTATCCAGTAAATCTACCACCACTATCACCACCCCAAACAAAAGTAAAGAGGCCAATAATAAACCTCCTGCCCCGAAACCCAGATCAGAAATCCCAGGTTGAGGAACGTCGATTCAATATTGCTCAAACTAGTGATCTTAAGGTTGTCTCCACCGGGCTACTATTAGCCTCCGGCGAGCAACAACCACCGCTGGAAAGGACAAAGTGCTCTGTCATCTATATTGACACAAGAAGTGGCTCATCAATTCAAACAGCAGATCAGTGAATTTGATTCTTTTCTCAAAACATAGGTTAGAACCAAATGCCTCATAACCGGCAACAAGATGGACATTTAATGAGAAATTTGGAATATAATTAGATCGTTATTCACTGTTAGTATTGGGTGGTTGAAATGGTTCATGTGAGTTTTCGGTACGACAGGGGAAGGGACTGAGGCGTGCATTGGCTGTAAAAATGCAGAGCCACTACCAAGTGATGTTGGAGGCGGCGACGGGGTCGGTGGCGCAGAAGCTGAGAGAGAAATAGACAGAGGTGCAGAAGGCGGCGAAGCGCAACGTGGAACTAGAAGCACAGTCGGCGCTGTTGAGATTTTTAAAGTTATTTTTGAAATTTTTTAGAGGATTAAATCTGCTATCTTGAGATTAAATCCATCGTTGATCCGACGTCATTGTTGCCCACAAGGAAATGATAGTGGATTTGGGTGATTTTTTGGCTGGAGAATGGTGGTGGTTTTGGGCAACGATTTTGGGAGGTGGCTTTGGGTGAGGTGAGGTGGGGGGGTGGGGTGGGGTGAAGAAGAGGATGAATAGTTCCTTTTTTTTTTTAGTTAATTGTTTATAAAGTTAAATAATAAAGTTACATTTTTACCCTTTAAAAATGATCAAAATTTGGTCAAAATCAATTTTATTGGTCAACAAACGGTCAAATTGGACAATTTTCGACCATTTGGACCTCGGGTGCAAATTTATGAAAGGTTTGAAACTCCAGGTGGTACAAAGTGAAGATTAGGATAAAATCTGCAAAAAAAGGCAAAGGTTAGGGATCGCGGCTGCAATTTTTCCTTATATTTTTCTCTCTTTTCATAACACGTTATCAGCATGATTATCTCAAAATTAAAGTGAATTAGTTGGAAGGTAATAATTTTCATAAGCATAATCATATATCATGTGTAACGAAATTAATTTGTGACATGTGAATTTTTTTATACATATGTTGTCGTATACTATTCTTTAATTTTTGTTGATTCTGCTTTAATTAATCATGCTCTAATTTCTGTACAAATTAATCATGCTTTAGTTTGCTGGTTCGCTACAATTGGTCATGCTTTAAATTTTGTTAAAAAAATTGAAATATATATATATATATATATATATATATATATATATAGAGAGAGAGAGAGAGAGAGAGAGAGAGAGAGAGAGAGAGAGTTTGCCACATTTTTGTGTATATAGTAATGATTTATTCTTTATTAATTCTTTATTCATTACCTGTTATACTCACTGCATGATGATTTAATTTTTTAGTAATGCATGTTTGATAATTATTTTCTTTAACTTGATAATGCATCTCATTGTTGCATATGAAGAAACTCGACTCTATAAATAATACGAAGCTCCTCAAGAGCTAATATTTCTAAATAATAGTTTGTTGTTGCTCCTAAAGTAGAACAACGTAATAATTAATATTTCAAAAGAATATTATTTTCTCCTGAAAAACATAAGTTATAGTTTTCAATATTCCAGAAGAATATTGATTTGTTGTTCTTCATGAAGCAACAGTAAAATACAAAGTGCTCTCAAAGTCGCACAAATTTCGAAGAATATATCATTTTGAATTAATGTTTATCATTGAAAGAAAATATATAGCACATGCCATATTAACATTGACTATTAGATTAGTTATTATGTAATTATATAATATTTTATTACATTCTTCGAAATTAATTATATAATTTTTACTTTATTGTGTAGTTAATCAAATGACAAATATGGAAAGAAAGGATATTGAGCATTTACCGTTGTATGGAAAGAAAGGATATTGAGCATTTACCGTTGTATGACAAATATCTTATAGATCTCTACTAAAAATCAATCACGGAAAAGAAAAATTGGAGACAATTTTTGCTGATTATGTAGTCTAATTGATGTGACTCACTTTAACATCTCTCATTTTTTGCTGACCCAAATAACAATATACTTTATCGGAAGCAATATGCTCGATAATATTGATTAGTTTATTTTTAATTTAGATGTTAGTGTGAAGTATGCTTTTCTTATTTTCCTTAAAGTTTGAGACATTATATTATTAAATTATTTCTAGTTGATTAAAGTATTGTTTAACTCTTGTTTATTATAAACTAATGTTTCAAAATATTCATTGTCATAAATTCAAGATGAATTGTCAAAATGCCATTTTAGTTGATTGTGCAACTATGCACGCTATTCTTCAAGATAAAAGTATTTTTGGACTTAAAATTAGTAGAAAATAATGTTAATATGATATTAGGTGCATCGAACATTATTGAAAGCTCTAGAAGAAATTATATTATTTTATCGAATAATATAAAATTATATATTGACAATACACTTTATTCTAACAAATTGAAGAAAAAAATTTGTTTAGTTTTAAAGATATCCGCTACAATTAATATTACATTGAGACGAATCAAACATTATCACGAATCCAAAATTCGTTGACCCAAAAAAGTTTATAGCTTGGCTTGACCAGTTACACCATTACTGGATCAACAATGATGCGAAACAATGATTTGAATAAATATTAACTTCAATGCAATAATTTTCTGTTTGAAGTTTGTTCTCTTTATTGAGTTGATTATCAATCATCACTAGCTAAAGTTGGGGCTAAATTCCTATATTTCTGAAAATTAATTAAAGTGATGTATGGGGCCGATCATCCTCCACGTTGACCATCTAGATATTTCTTATATCTAATATATTTGATACATCTACTAGATGATTATATGGTGTTCGAAACTTAAAATTTACAAAATTACTGATCAAAAGTTAAACTATGAGCATAATTTTCACAATATACAATCAACGATGTGTCTTGTTAATACTTGTGAGTTTAAATTTCAACATTTTAATAAGTATTAGTTGAGATGAAAATAAATGGTTTAACAGTATTATTTGTTAAGTGCTTCCAAATAAATTTATAAACAATACTATTGGGAACAAAGTACTTTCCAATTCTGTCTAGGGAATGCTATTAGTATCATGTCAATATCAAAGTTTTCCCCGCTTATTTTGCTTATGGTTAGAGTTTAATTTTTTTTTTATCTAAATATTTTGATAGTACAATATATGTATAGTTGATTCACCACATGCACTACAATAGAAAAGTAAAGAATACAAAAAAAAATAAAAAAATGCGTAGTTTAAACTCTTATACAATATCTTAAGTCCTAAGGAGAGATATTTTATAACACGATTAATTAATTGTCAATTTAATTGGACAATCCTCTCAGTATTATAGGAATGCATTAAGAAGTTAAAAATAATGTATAAATGCATCATTATATTATCTAGATTCTCACGAAAGACAATTCAAACCTGAAGTGCAGAAAAATAATTCACTTAGATGAATTTGCTGATGAAAAAGATTAACAATATGTTACACACCAACTTTAATACTACAATTCAAATTGACTCTTGGAAGGACAATTCTTAATATCAATAAAACGCTTGAAGCTTGATGACATTTGATTCCAAGCCAAATTTTCTTTAAAAAAAATTGAGCAAATAAGGAAGATAGTTCCATTTAGGATGCGTATATTTTTGGACAACATATGGACCTAACTAATTATACAAACCTAGAAAATGTTTAAGTATTTGAAATATTGAAAGTAGAGATATCCCAATAAATTATGTTATTATTAGAAAGGAATGAAATAGAAAAGAAAAAGTTGTCGACAACACTTTTACACGTGATTTATCGTTTTATATTATGAATAGTGTTGAATCAAAATAAATTCGTCAAAGGAAATTAATGATTGGCAATTAAAAGGACATAATCCTAGTAAATTTGAATTTACTAGAGAAAATTGAAGTTTTTGGACTTGTAGTTCGGAAGGTTGAAAAAATCTTATATGGAGATGATAATGCTTGAAGGTTATGACAAGACAGTATAAAACATATTTCAACAAAATATAGTTCAACATATTTGTATGAGACATTGCAATTTGTATTGCACAACTCAAATGATGTTATATCAAAAGTGATAGGACGGAGTATATTTATCCAAAATTCTTTCGAACACATGAGTTTTCACAAAATTATCGTTGATATCTATATTCAAGAAATTGCTTCATGAGATTGGAATGCATTAACTCAAAGATTTTCAGTAATCAACGTCAAATGAGTAGCCGCACTATTTTTTCTTCATTTATGTTTTATTTTATTGAATTTTCTTGGCAAGATTTTAATGAGATATCATTTATTTTTAATACTAGAAAATAATTGTACTCTTTTTCCTTAGTTTGATATTTTTGTCCCATTAAATTTTTATCAAACAATGTTTTAATGAGACATATATTTTGTAATATGTCATTCAATTGAAAGTGTTGTAAATTATATATTTATTAGTGAATGACTACTATACCTATGCAACTCTAGCTTTTAACACCATTGTATTCCTACTTTTTTTTTTTTTGCTAATAAATATGGGAATTTGGTTTTCAATGTAATGCATGCAATTCTATTTACTTCTCTCATTTTTTTATTTTATTTTATCTTTTCTTTCTACTTAATAACAGTATGTATAATATTGAGAACTAAAATCCCATATTTATAGTGAAAATTTAAGGATACAATTATAGTAAAAATTAGGGCTACATGTACATAATTGTCATTCTCTAATAATCATATTATTTACAACACTTACAAGTATTGACATCTTGCAAATTGTCTTCTTCTTCTTCTTCTTTTATTTTTATTATTTTTATACTTAGACTCAATATATTTATACTAACGGGTGTGTAATTAACTGAGATTTTGATTAATTTTGAAAATCATTCTAACGGTATCCTCAATTAATGAATTTTAATGTATTTTAATTTTAATGAAATCCGTTAAAATATAGGTATTTCTAATTGAGATTTTAATGATTTTTAATAAAATACTTTAAAATATAGATATCCTCAATAACTTGTGAATTAATAAAGATTTCATTAATAAATGAATTTTAAAAGATTTTAAGGATTTTAAGTTTAAAAATACATCTAACAAACTATTTTGAAATTTCACAATTTTTAATCAGATTTTTATGGATTTTGTGAAAATCTATTCAAATTCACGAAATTCATTAAAATTATAATCTTTGAAAATTTATTAGAATCTCATTTGAGGACACCTCCCCAAATTCAAAATCTGATTATTGAATAACAAGATTTAAGAGTCCTGACATTCATCAAATTGAGCCATTTTTAGACTTGAAATCAGGACCTTTATATATAGATGAACATGTCTAAAGATAAAAAGTAATATTTCCCCCTTTTTACATTTAATTTGGACCATAAATCAAATTATTCCAATTTTATTCAAATCAATTTTAATATTTCTTATTATGATTTTTCTAATCCTTTTTAAAAAATTCAAAAACCATGGATAGTGGATGAAGTGGCTTAGAATTGTATCAAGGGATTTTTTTTTAAAATTTTTTTTTTCTCGAAATGCATTTCATTAAGCATCAAAATAGCAAGTTTCGGATACAAGGGGGAATTTCCTCCAACACAATTCTCTCATCCGAGAGTTTAAGTGTTTCTTTTACTAAAGTATGAGCGACTACATTAGCCATCCTAGGAACATAAATAACGGATCAAGAATGGATAGACTCAACCAAGCTTTTCGTGTAAAGAAAATTCTAAGTGTACATAATAAATTGTAAAGAATAAATTTCCAAAGGGTCCCCATCTTTTATACGCGTGGCAATCATATTCAAAACCTTTTATTTTAGCAATTGTGTCACAAACTTTTACATTTATCTATCCCCTACCTAACGGAAAACATCTGTTTCAATGTTAAATGACCACAGACATGCACATGATATCTTACCAAAAGATAAAATTGTCCAAAAAATTAAAACCTAAAAAAAAAAAAAAACGACGACTATTCAACTTACATGGAATTGTTGCTTTTTAAATAAGTGTACCCTTTTAGTCGAGTATCATGTGCGACTGTAGAGATGGCAATGGATCGAGTCGAGTCGGCTCGGCTCGTTATCCTACGAGCTTGGCTCGTGCTCGAGCTCGTTGCTCAACGAGCTCGTGGGCTACGAGCCGAGCCGAGCTCGACTCGTCAAAAAAAAGTGAGCTCGGCTCGGCCCATGAGCTCGTGGCTCGTGGGCTTTGACGAGCCGAGCTCACAAGCTCGGCTCGTGAGCTCGCCTAAATTTTTTTTTTTTTTTTTTTTTTTTTTTTTTAATACACGTTTTTTTCCTAAATTTTGTTTAAAAAAAAATAGATTTTCGGTAAAATTTTATTTTATAAGTATTTTTATTTTGTAAACAATTTATTTAGATTTTAATAAAGTATATTTTTATAATATATTTTTTTATGAATTTATCTTATAAATAATACTTATAAGTTTTTTGTAATTACAATTTAATTTTTTTACTTATAAATAATTTTTAATTAATATATTTTCATTTTCAAATTTGTTTTGAAGAAAATATATTAATTGAAAATAATTATTTTATAAATGATAAAATTAAAAAAAATATGAGAAATTGTCAAATGATTTTTCAAAATATTTTTCATTTTTAAAAATAATAAAATATAAACCCTCCTCCTTTATCCGGGTTTGGGACCGGCTACTTCAATAGTTCAATTTCGAGTAGGCGGAGTTAAAAATTGTACACGAACAACTTGTTACATATACAATTTTTTTAAAAAAATTATAAAGGTATTAAAATAAAAATTCGTCATAAATATGATTAAACTAAATATCACTTACTTGACTACATGCAATTTCGGCATATTTATCTTGCAGTCGAAAATGAGCGTCTTGCCAGTCCTTCACGCACATTAATGCTTCTAAAATATCTTCTTTTAGTCGATTCCTAACTTCAGAGAGAACCCTAGACCCTGCACTAAAAGCAGATTCCGAAGCTACAGTGCTAACAGGAGGTGTTAGTAGATCTTTTGCCATTGCAGAAACTATTGGCCATCGACGTTCATACTTTCGCCAGAAGTCAACTACTTCTTCTGAATTTTTCCTTAGTACATTGTTACTAGGCCAATTATGATTAAAGTAATCAAGTAATTCAGCAGGCATTGCATTGAGACTGTTACTCGATGTTTGAGTACATGCAGTGGAAGACAAACTACTATGACTGGATGAACCATATGCATATCCAATTTGACCATATCTATATGAGTTCATGCCTTCAAATAAATTTAAAATTTCAGCGTCGTCATCTCCTAAATTAGTGGGAGGAGTACTTGTAGAGCCGAAGGGTACACGAGTAACATGTGTACCCATTCGTGAAGCATATGTTACATACATTTCAGATAAAGTTACTTTCAAATTCCTATAAGTAATAGGTACGTTAAAAGTTAAAGATTTTGACATTCGTTCAATTATAAATTTATTACCCGATAAATTATATTGGGGGTCCATGACGCATGCTAATGGAAATAACATGGGCAAGTCTTCCCAATATTTTCTAAACTTTAATTCCATGGCAATTATAACTGAATTAAAATCGGGGTCATCTTTATATCTATCAAAAGCCCTAGAAATTAGATAAAGACGTTGAAGGACCATACAACTAGTAGGATAATAAACACCAGATAAAATATTTGTAGAATCATAAAAACATTTCAAAAAAGCTTTAATTTTAATAACTAAAGCCCAATCGAATTCATTCAAAATATTTTCGTCGTCGTCCCTCATATGCCTATTGTTATAAAATTCAGTAATTAAATGTTCGAAACCTTCACATGATTTTAATAATAAATATGTGAAGTTCCATCTATGCGCTACGTCATTAGTAAAAGTTTTTGAATGCGACACCCCATTTTCGGCACAAAAATCCTCAAACGCTTGTTTTCTACTAGGTGTAATAGTGATATAAGTTAGTGCATTCTTAATTCGTTGAATTTCATCCTTAACATATTTTAAACCATCTTGTACTATTAAATTTAAAATATGGCATACACATCGAATATGAAATAAATAACCACCGAATTCGGGTTGAAATACTCTTTTCAATTTCTCGATAACAACCTTATTTACACTAGCGTTGTCGAACGTAAAAGAACGAATTTTACTCTCGCATTTATATTCTCTGATAATGTTCATAATAGCACTAAATATATTGGGAGCATTGTGCGGGTACTCAATAATTTTAAAAGCAATTATTCTTTTATGCATGATCCAAAGTGGGTCTATATAATGTGCAGTTACAGCAATATAACCTCTTTTATTAATCCCTTCCCATAAATCCGAAGTTAAAGATATCACACCCCCATATTTTTCTAAATCGGCAATCAATGTTTTCTTTGCAGTTTCAAAATATTCTATTGTATCAGGACGAACAGTATTTCGACTTACCCCAACGTACCTCGGTTGAAGACATTCTTTCACAAAGGTAACGAAATGTTGGTTGTCCGTTTGTGCTAGTGGCAACTCAGATCCGGCAAGGTATTTCACCATTCCTGTTCGAGTTCTTTCCGCCGAATACATCCACGTACTAAGTGGCGTAGTAGTAGCACCGCTGCCTGGACTACCAAATTGTAGTTGCGTTTGACCAGCAGGAAGAAGACCATGTTTGGCCACACATGATTTGTAGTGACGGTTGAGGTGGGTGGTTCCAATGCCTTTTTGATGGGCCAATCGTTATTGACAGTATTTACATACTGCTTTGGTTTCTTAAATTCCATCGAACACGACCAGTTTGAATCAATTTAAAATGATCCCAACATTTTGCATGCTTCTTCCCCTTTCTCTTCCCTCTTGCATCGGGAATTTCAAGAACAGGTTCATCATCCTGTTCCAAATCAATTGGTGCATCGAGATCAACGTCATCCAAATCAATTGGATGACTACTTTCATGAACATTGTAATCTTCAATATTTTTCTGGAATGGGTACTTCATCTAGACCGACGAACTCATTCCCAAATTGATTTTGGGGCACATGTGCTACATTCTCGACTCCGACATCGAACAAGTTTCCAATAAATGAGCGTG
This sequence comes from Osmanthus fragrans, assembly GCA_019395295.1. Taxonomy (NCBI): domain Eukaryota; kingdom Viridiplantae; phylum Streptophyta; class Magnoliopsida; order Lamiales; family Oleaceae; genus Osmanthus; species Osmanthus fragrans. The sequence goes on along the minus strand of CM033360.1, from coordinate 9,751,887 downwards.
GATCCATTTGTGAATAATTGAAGTTGAATATTGAAGAAGAAGAAGAAGTGAAGTAGAATTGAGAAGTGAATGAATGAATATAATGTAGTAGTGTAGAAAATATATTGTAAAATCAAGATTATAATTTAATGATATGAATATAAAATGTAGAAGAGTATAGAAATAAGAATGAATAAATAATATTGATTATAATTGATTTGTAGAGAGTATAGTAGAGAATAAGAGATTGATAGTAAATTTGGTGAGAAAAAAATGTTGTAATTGATGGGTATTTATAGGAAAAAAATGAAATTTGAAAAAAAAAAAAAAAAAAAATTTTGTCAAAAAAAAGTGACCAAACGGTCACTGAAAAATTCAATGACCGTTCTGGTCACTCTGCAAAAAAAATTTTTTTTTATTTTTTTTTTTGACGAGCCCACGAGCCGGCTCGGCTCGTGGCTCGCATTTGGACGAGCCACGAGCCCAAGCTCGTGAGCTTGTCCACGAGCGGCTCGGCGAGCCGCTCGTCTATTTGACGAGTCGAGCTCGGCTCGGCTCGTTCAAATTTTTTTTGTTCGGCTCGTTGTTCGGGCTCGTTAAAAACGAGTCCGAGCGGCTCGTGGCTCGTTTTAGACGAGTCGAGCCCACGAGCTCACGAACGACTCGACTCAATTGCCATCACTATGTGCGAGTCTCTTGATCATTTAACGTCAAAATATACATTTTTTGTTTAATGAAGACACTATGCAGAATGTTAAAAAGTTTGGAGATGTGAAAGGTAGGAGACGTGATTGTCACATTTATGAAATGATAGGGACCTTTAAAGAAATTTACCCAATATGAAATTATGAAATAAATATGAGAGCGGGTACAGATGAGCAATTCACGCACTAGCAAACAGATTATAACTCCTCGGCTATACGTACAAAAATGGAAATTTAAATTCTACCAAAATACACCAAAAACACCCATTTGTTGAGTCTATTACTTCCCATTATAATTTCTTTCTGTACCAAACTTCTTCTCTCTCTATAAACCAAACTGAAACCTAAAGGAAGCAAAAGTTTTTCAGAGAAATGGAGATTTTGAACCCAACAGAGGCGAGTTTCATGGTGGATGCCGACCTTTTGAACTTCACTTTAGAAGAGGAAGAGGAAGAACTGAAACCGATTTTCAATTTGAAAGGCCATTTTTCTTCTTCTCAATCCACAAACCGGTCGACAACAATTTCTCGAACCGAAACTCAAAACGCTTCTTTTCCTGTAAGTCATGCATTCGTGCTTTTACGTTACTCTTAAATGGTGTTCTTCATTCGAGGCCCGGCCGGCGTAGAATCTCCGAGTTGGATGTGACTCGGGAGAGTTTGGTCGGTTTTATGATTTTGGTGGCCCAAACTCGGTTTGACTCTCTGATTTTTTGTCTCGACTCGAACGAGTTTGACGAGTCGGTCTCCGAGTCGTCTCCGCGTCGAAATGAATTGAGACATTCGAGTCAAAATTGCCGGCCGATATTTCACATTACTGTAATTTCGGCGGATTAAATGGCAAAATTGTCCTCGTGAACCCTAAATGTTGTGGAAACTTGTAAAATACACAAGGGTATTTTCGTGATATCATTATAATTTGACGTGGGTATTTTTGGAATTCTGATTATTTTGGACCCAACTTTACTGTTGTTGGAGCATTGATTAATTTGAGCTGTAAAAATAAATGCTAAGGTCCTTTTCAAACACTGTAATATGTGGACATAAGATTGCATTTCTCCTTTGGTGCAAAGACAATTTTATCCCTACTAAATAAATTATTTTCTCAATTTGTCTACTTGCGTAGGACTTGCTCTAGGTAACATCCAACATGGTACCCCATTATTCAAGAATTTATTCTATCCATTATTGAAATTTTGGATGCCATAATAATGTTCACTTTATGGGCCATAATTTGAAATTATTTCAACAATGTCGACTCAACAGTATGGACGTGTCGTGATGAGTCACTGGTAAGAGATACTTTCAAAATAAATAATTGTTTTAAGTTAAACCGATTTCAGGAATTTGTGGAGGAAGAATTGGAATGGTTATCCAACAAGGACGCGTTCCCATCCGTGGAAACATGCTTTGGCATTTTGTCGGACAATCCAGAACTTATGTTGAATCGCCAGAGCCCGGTATCGGTTCTTGAAAGCAGCAGTAGCAGCAGCAATAGCAATTCGAATGGCAGCACCATTGCGAGCTGGTGTGGCAGCTTTAAAATCCCGGGTAACTACCTAGGTCGTGCCCGTAGCAAGAGACGAAGAAAAAGAACTGGCTTCGGCAATTTTCCTAGTCAGCAATGTCTATGGTCGAACGAAGTTAAGGTTGAGAACAAAAAGCAAGAATCATTTTCATTGCAACCATCACTAGTGATGATGAAGAATGGATCTGGTATGGGGAGGAGGTGCTTGCATTGCCAAGCTGACAAGACGCCACAGTGGCGAGCAGGCCCCATGGGGCCAAAGACGCTTTGCAATGCTTGTGGGGTGCGATACAAATCCGGTCGCCTCCTGCCCGAATATCGACCTGCAAGTAGTCCAACATTCTCGAGCACCTTGCACTCGAATTCTCATAGGAAGGTGGTCGAGATGAGAAAGCAGAAGCAGATAGGACCAGACGGAATTGTGGCAAACGAGGCTTGTGGATATAAGGTAGGATAGTGGTTAGTAGTGCACTCCAGTGTTTTAGTTTTAGTTAATTTTTTTTAGCTTAGTTATATTAAGTTTTAGGCCTGTTGTATTGGACTAGATGGTTAGTGAATCACAATTGTGTTCTTTTTAAAAAAAAAATCAAAATCCATTAGGGAATTTTGAACTTTAGTGTGCTTGGTTATGCATTAGAATATATATTTCATACAATAAATGCCCCCTTTTTTACGTCAGAATTACGGCTTTCCTGCATTTTCATAGATTGAGGATGAATTTTGGACAGATTTTTTTTTTTTTTTTTTTTTTTATTCTTGCAACTCATTAGGTGTTTCTAATGGGGGATAATATCTTTAATTCTTGGTTCTTGTTCTTTCTCTTCGCCCGAAAGGGTTGTATATTTGTTTTTGCACTGTTTTATGTAGCCACAGCGCTTGTGTTGTAACTTATTTATTGCCTTTTTGTCCCGCGTAAGCTGATTTCTAGTGTAAACAACTGCTATATGATACCTAGACTGGTGTTGAATAACATTATTCTCTTTGTAAGGGAAAATGTTTGGCTTGGTAGAAATTGAATATGCCATTTTCACACATTGAAGATGGACAAGTATTGATATATCTCCATTTCAGGTCGAGATTTTTGGAGATTGTGGTGATGGGAAATTAAAGAACCATGTACGGATGTGAATTTTGTTTACACCTTGCATATCGTGGTCGATAAACTTTGTGAAAGTAGTGTAAAGAAGGAAAAAAGTAAAAGAAATTTTAAGTTGCAATAGAATGGGACATGAAAAGCAAAACTGTGTATACTTTTTTATGGCAATGAGTTGGATTTTAGCCTTTACACTGGGTCTAAGATCATTTTCTCTCTTTATGGTAGATTGTGGGCTCATTGGAACTATTAGGTACCTTAGTTATGAAGTTGTTGGTATTTGTTTCGAAAGTTCAGGGAAAAAAGAAGAAGATAACATTGGAAGCATAGGTTTTTAAAGATAGTTATCCTTTCATTGGAATTGAATTAGGATTGTGTAGTCCGTTATAATTTTATAACTAACTCCATTTGGTGAAGTTTTTTGAAATTATGAGAAAATAAGGACACATGGGCCAGCTTGAGAAGCCCACCGACTTTACTTGCCGGCTTGGCCCATGGGTTGTGGTGGGACGAATCAAGCTCTCGCGAGCTAGCTTGCCGAACTGATAAGCAGTCCAGGTCCATTGCCACCCCTAGAAAGATCTATCTTTGTGATATCATATTTGCCTTCAATCACTTGATCTTCTAAAAATGCAACACGACCTCAAAGAAATTATGATCTTCCTAATATCTACCGAGTCCAATCTCATATGTGTAATGTAAATTAATTAGAATTGTACTCTCAAAATGTTGTGGATAGGGCTTAATATCGGGCCAAAATGTTGTTTGTAAGAAGAAAATAAATGAGTAAAAGTTCAACCCACAAGAGCATAGTTAAATCTCTAATAAATGAATGAAAACGTGAAGTATAAGAACTCCACAAAAAAACCAGAACATAAGAAAAAGGGGAAGAATAATTGGCAATTCGAAGCAAGTGATGACACTTATTCTTAAAACAATATTGTCCCGCTATGGTACTCATGGTTTACGGCATTAGTCTCTTAAGATACAACAGATTCTTCTTGTGGTAGCAGCACTTCAAACCACAAGAAACGACAAATTTTCAATGGAGTTTTCCTCTCTACACGGAAATGATATGAAATGAAGAAGGAAGATGATTTACAAGAGATAAAATGATTCTTAATGTAAAGTATGAGATGGTGTCTGCAAATGATCGTGTATAGGGTCCTTTATATAGATGATGAATTGGTGTGGGTGAAAGATTGTTGACAAAATCACGCAACTTTACGAAAAGAAGTCTCAGTTCACTTCACTAACTGTTCGTTAGATTCTTGTTCGAGCGACACTTTCAAAGAGTTGGTCGCTCGGACGACAGTGTTATTTGGCTTCTTCCAAAATTTCTCCAACTTTGGACCGTAATTTCTCAATTATCAGAAATTGGTTTAGACTTGTCAATTGCCAAATATACACGAAAATCAAAATTCTCTTTTGGGGGCAACACGAGGCACTGCCCCCTCAACTCCTGCAACCTGACCAGGTAGGTCGATTCCCATTTCGGAGCCTCGAAACAACGGAGCGGCAAACTATTTTGTCTAAACATATCAGGTGGAATATTTGGTCGAAATTGACACGAAATCTAACGTTGATTTTCAACACTTAACCAATTTCCAACACGAAGTTCATATTTCCTTTTCCTCGGTGTTTATTCTTGTCGTGCACAATCATCACACTTTCAAGGTGAAAAAATCACTATTTTAAAACTCATTTCCTCTAAAAATCATTTTTTTAATGGTGGTCAAATAGGGACTAAATGAGGTATAAATGTAAAGACAAACGTAACACACTTTCATAGCTTCCAAGGGCCATAGATCTATCCCGCAATATTATAACAATTCAATGCCTCGTAATTTGTAGCTGCCCTATGCTTCATATCATTATTAATTTACAATATATAAATTTTCTTGCAATTAATCAATAATTGTAATATTATTTTTTTCATTAAATACTGGAATTAAAAGATGGGATTCAAGAACTTAAAAGAAAAAAGAAGAAGGAATAAACTGTTTTGACAGAAAAAATTTGATCACTTGAATGACATTCATTCAAACGTTGTGGGACCCGCAAGCAGGGTCGAACCTGTGAATGTTGGGGCCTGAGGCGAAATCCATAAATTAGGCCCCCAGAGCCCAAATCAACGTGCGCGGCTTAGGTCTGAGCGCGATTTGATTTGGGTTGATTTTGACTCCAAACCGAAATCAAAACCAAATTAGTCGGTTTTGATAAATTTCAATCCAAACCAACCCACTCTAACTCCTAAACCAAATCGATTTGGTTTGGTTTGGTTTGATTAGTCGATTTTGTCTTTTAGTTCAAATTAATTTTTTTTTAAAAAAAATTGTGTAAGTTTTGAATCCACTTAAATTTTAAAAACTAAAATAACTAAATAATTTTATATTATAAGAATTATTGATTAACAAATAAAATCAGATTAATAAAGACAATCAATAAAAATATTAAGAATTTGTTTTTTTTTATGCATTATTTAGTTTAACTGTCTGAGTAGGAAAAAAAACTAAATATAACATAATGAGTTTGTAAAAGAAAATTTTCAATGCTACTACTTACCGACAACATTATAGATTAGAGGGAATCGAGATATAGTTATGAAATTATGACTTATTTTTTTATTTTGATTTTTTTTTGAAAAAAAAAAAGGTAAAATGTAAACAGGTTGGGTTGGTTCGGTTAAATGTCAAACCGATCCAAACCAACCCGAATCGATTTGATTTGATTGGTTTGATGGTTTTTCGATTTTTTTGCCTAGACCTACGTAAGCCTGTGCTATTATTGATTCTATAACAATAAATCATATAAGTCGATCAGATCGTAATTATATAAGCCGACAAGATTTCAAACATTTATAATTTCTTCAATAACGAGTTAGGACAAGCCATTGCTTACCTGAGAGTAGAATTTCGACAAAAATTATGAAATCATATTCTTGAGAATTTTACCAACACAACTCACGAGTTTGAAATAAAAATTTAACATTAAACATCATTGCATCAATGACCAATAAGTGACACTACATGAAGGTTGTAGACTTAATAGTTACCTAACCTTTATGTGCAAAATTCTGTTTTTCTTCTTCACTTTTAAATATGACACATTTTCATAATAACTGCGTGTCAATAATTTTATAATTCTGACAATAAGTCTTCCCTAATAAATTTCATAACTAAGTAGATAAAAAAATAAAAAAATAAAAACTTTATACTAAGGATAATAATCTTGGAATTTGGATTTGTGAGGTCTGTTATATGGAAAATTGTGGGCTGAAGAAAAAAAAAATTAGGCAGAAAAAAGGGGCCCCCTTCCACTTTGGGCCTGAGGCGCAGGCCTCCTCTACCTGCCCTCAGGTCCGGCCCTGCCCGCAAGAATAAAAAATGTAAAAAGAAGGTGGGACCCTCCTATTGTAAGGGTTGGTCACCCTCCCTGTTATCATAGTATGATTTTGAATAAAGCACTTTGACATTTAGTACAGAAAACATAGACTTCCTTAATGCACAAAGAACTAGAAGAATGAAAGTCTTGTCGAAAAACTTATTTGCCCTAACAAATGGTCTAGTATTCATTATTCAATCCTATTAATTTTCCATGCACAAACAATGGATTATCAAGTCTCTTTTATTCTCATTTTTGATAGATTCTTTATGGTAATTATTAGATATTTAAGAAAAAAAAATTATTATCTTACATCTGTTATAGAGTTTTGATTTATGTTCAAGAGAGTTCAATATTCAAATCCCATATTACATGATTGCGTCACTTAAATATGTTTTTTAAAAAGAAATTGTGAGGGTGGGACCCTCCTACTGTAAGGGTCGGTTACCCTCCCTGTTATCATAGCATGATTTTGAATAAAAGTACTTTGACATTTAGTATAGAAAACATAGATTTCCTAATGCACAAAGAACTAGAAGAATGAAAGTCTTGTCGAAAAACTTATTTGCCCTAACAAATGGTCTAGTATTCATTATTCAATCCTATTATTTTTCCATGCACAAACAATGGATTATCAAGTCTCTTTTATTCTCATTTTTGATAGATTCTTTATGGTAATTATTAGATATTTAAGAAAAAAAAAATTATTATCTTACATTTGTTATGGAGTTTCGATTTCTGTTCAAGAGAGTTCAATATTCAAATCCCATATTACATGATTGTGTCACTTAAATATGTTTTTTAAAAAGAAATTGTTGCCTGCATGTGACTCTACAAGCACCTTTTTTAAAAAAAAAAAGAAATTGTTCCATGCATGTGACTCTACAAGCACTTCATATGATAACCAAACTTTTTTTTTTCCTTTACAAGTAAGGTGGCCTATTTTTCTTGGAACTGGCTAAGTAATCCTTTAAATTGCCTTATAGGCTTGATGTAGAGTTTACTCCAAACAACTTAGAATAGAATTGTCATAAGAAATTGCAGAGCATGGGTCCTTATATATGGATGATCTATCTTTTGGGTATCTAACATTTCTTTCTTGGCATTTTGAGTCCCAATCATTTTAAGTACGTAATCGTACACTGCTATTGTTATCCTGCATGGCATACATATGTAAGTGATTATTTGATACATTAATGTGATAGTTTTTTTATTGACTCATGAATCAAATAATCAAATAATTGCTGTAGTAAGTGATTTCGAAAAGCATTATTCTTAAAAAAAATCAATTTTTTGCTAAAAGATTATTACACTTTTGAAAATAGAGAAAATAAACCAATGAATAGAAAAAAAGTTAGAGAAATAAAAAAATAAAACTCTCCCCTTCACCATTCTTGTTCCTTTCTCCCATTCCAAAAACTAGCCATCGTTATTTTTACTTTTACAATAATAAATATGTTATCAAATACTTTCTAAGACCATGTATTCACTATAATTATTTAAAAATTTAAAAATAAAATCTATTAAATCTCAATTCTCAAAATGTATAAAATTACAAAGTAAAAAGTATAATCCGTATAGTTGAAATATATACTCAGATAAATTTGAATTATCTTTTGTGCATCAAACTTGCTAGATTCGATTTCTCAATTTCCCCATGTTCATTAAATAGGAAAAATATAAAATAAATTTAAATTATCTTTGGATGGAAGATTCTTTATTGTTGAAATACTAGTAAGTGTAGGATATAAAATGAATTACTTTAATTAATTAGGGTTAAAATTGATATTACCATAATGGATAAATGGAAAAGATAAAGCAAAGGGTAGTAATATCTACACCATATTTTTTAATAGTCACACCACATTTCAATTGCATTTAAGAATCTCAAATTTTCTCATTGTAAAATTTGTGTCTTTAACTTTTTTTTTTTTTGTCAAATTCTTATATTCAATCCTTCATTGATTAGTACATTGTGCCCTTGATAAATTATTTCTATCAAAATATATGTTTAGTGCTTTGAAATGAGCGAGAAATATTTTTGTTGCAATTTTGTGTTCATTATTTTCTAAAAGTAAAATGAAAAAAATAAGTCACTTTACGCTTTCCAATGGACCTCTGGACGAAAACCATTATCATATATGAGATGTGCTAATTAATTGAAAGTTGAAGATAAAAATGCATCGAAAAAAATTTAAGAGCATAAATAACATATTGAACAAAGATTGAGGACATTATGTCCAATTAAAATGTAATGTAACAAATAAAAAATATGGTGTGAATATAATTACCTAAAGCAAAATATGATAAATTACCCATTGGATGCTTCTCAAAAACTGCCATTAGATGTACAAACTTTTCTATGATAACTTTTCCAAAATTTGTCAAATATCTAAAATAACTTTTGATTGTTTCTTTGACAATTAGAAGTAGACATCTAAAATCAATTCCAAACTGAACCTAAATGTAAGAACTTTGAATTCTCAATGATTGTATATGGAGAAAAGTGATATTAACAGGGGGAAAAAAATTATGGACGAATTTCCCAACATTTGACGTGGTATAGTTAATCGGTTATGACTCAAAGTTCGAAAGTGAGATTTCAAATTCCTAACCTATTTAGATATGTGAACCCTGGTTGACACGTTATCGAAACTGTCAATGTTAACATTAAAATTGCATGTGATTTTCACATGACTCAAAATTAAAAGGCAAAATCATTAAACCACTAAACATTTCTTTCCAATTCAACAAAATTCACGATAAATTTCAATTTGCTTTCACTGGTTTCATAACGTGAGATCTAAATTCACGTCCTTAAATAGGTTAGGAATCCAGAACCTCAAATTTCAAGGTTGGAAATCTATAACTACAATGTGAAATATTAGAAAATTCAACCCTAATTTTCTACCCTATTTATATTTTTAAAAAAGAAATAATCACTTAGTGGAACTAATCAAACACAAGAGCTCTAAATCACCCAATCAATTTGATCCAATTATTGTTTATTTTATTGAGAGGAGGACCACCTCATCTTAGGTTCTTGAAGATATAAAAAAATTTAATTCCACGACGCGTATATGACCAGTCTTTGGACAACTTCTAGGCCTTAATGCATGGCATCACCCGATTCACAATTTCATATCAAATCATTAAATCATGACTATCGCTTTTGAAAAAGAAGTTCAAATGCATAATTAATTTGGCATCCGTTGACTGTGTTGTAAACCCTTACCAACCCTGTTCCATTGAATAATTACATATTTTATTGCAGTGAACTGAACGAAGACCGTTTCCATTGAATAAACAAATCTTATTTATTGTTCGATTGATATGATTTACTGATACATATCATTTGATTATTTTTTACCTTTAATCACACGTAGAGATGGAAAATGAACCAGGCTAGTTCAAAAACAAAAAAAAAATTATAATTCAAGGTGATTCATACGATCATAAGTCTGCTCCTGTCGAACCTCTTCAACAGCACTAACTTATGCAACGTAAATAGCATGACTGTTCACAAAAAAATTCTGTGTAACGAAAATAACATAACTTTTTTTTTCTAAAAAATAACATGAAAATAAAACTTCCACAATGAAACTTTCCTATTTTGTTTGCTAATTATTATTAGGTTTCTATTAGGGGTGTAAGCGGTCCGATTTTACTGATTTTTGACAAATTTTCTAATTAAATCGTTTACACTGATTTGAGAAAAACTCAAACCTAAACCAAACCATTTTGAACGGTTTGAAAAAAAAACTCAAATTTAAACCTAATGGTTTGGTTCGATTTTAAACTGCCTATTTCGCTGGATATTTTTTTGTCTATCTACTTTTATGCCATTAATTTAGGAGTAGACATTTTTTTTTCCAAAATCGTTGGAACCGGACAGGAACCATCTAGAACCAGTCGATTTGGTTCCGGATCTTCTAAAAAATAATTTGATTTTGGAACAAATTATTAAGAACAAATCGGTTCCGGTCTAATTCTCGATTCTAGTATAGGAACCACAGGGAACCGGACGCTTCTCATAGGATTTCTTTTTTATTTTTTTGGTAAAATATATGATTCAATTTTCAATCACTTTTATAAAAAAAATAATAGGGTTCCTTTTTCATTTTAAACCCCAACACTTTCCTTTATCTCTTTGATTATTTTCTTCTCTCTTCTTATAATTCTTTCATTAACTGATTTTCAAGCCAAATTAGAATATTGGGTAAATCTATACCTTAATAAATTTATTTATAATATATAATTTCATTTTTAAGATCCGAAATTTTTATTTTGTTTTCACTTTGATTACATAGTTGTTGATCCGATCAAAATTTTTCATCTAGATTTCTACAAATTATAATTGACAGAATCAGAAGTTACAATAATTTTTTAAAGGATGTCCAATTCAATGTAAAATTTTGATTTTGATTGAAATTTGTTTAATCATTGGAGTACTATACAATTTATATAAGTTGATGATTGTTTTGTAATAGTAATTTATATGGAATACAATATGAGATTGTTTGATGAATCGTTTCAGTATTTCAGTTTAAGAGCTTATGGAATATATGAGCGGGAAGAATTCACATTTAAGGTATTAAGTATGCACAATTCAATTTTTATGTTTGAAGTTGTCAAAATACAAAAATCAGGTTTTTATTTTTGAATTAAAAATATTTTATTAATTAATTAAAATAAAGTCAAAATTATACAATTAATGATCATAGTTACATAATTATAGGTCACGGTTACATAATTATAGGTCACAGATTATTTTGAAATTACAAATCAAAAAATTTATAAGTCACAAATTATTTTGAAATCATAAATCAAAAAATTTATAGGTCACAGATTATTTTGAGGTCACAAATCAAAATTTTTATAGTTCACAGATTATGTCGAGGTCACAAATCAACAATTTTATAAATCACAGTTTATCGATCGATCACATATTTTTAAATTTGTTGGTCACGAATTATTTTTTTAGTCACATATTATCGAATTTTATGGTCACAGTTTAATAGTTAGTCACATTCACCAAACTTCGACCACAATCCCTATCTAATATTTGGTCACAAACCCCACCCCACCTTACCTCACCCCACTCCACTCCACCCACCATGTCACACCACCACCACCACCACTCCAAACCCGTTTAGCACCACCATTACACACCAGCAGAACCACCACGCACCCACATGCCATTTCACACACCCACAGCCTGCGCTACCAACATTACCGCCACCACCTCAACGTCGTCCCACCCGCAACCACCGTCACTACCAACACCAAGAGTTCCACTACCACACCACCACCTCAATCTACAACACCACCAGTTCCACCACAAACACCATGACCTCTGCGACACCACCAGTTCCACTAAATCATTAAATCATGACTATCTCTTTTGAAAAAGAAGTTAAAATGCATAATTAATTTGGCATCCGTTAACCGTGTTGTCAACCTTTACCAACCCTATTCCATTGAATAATTACATATCTTATTGCAGTGAACTGAACGAAGACCGTTTCCAAGATTCAAATGACGGTGTTAGATTTAATGCTCTATGCCCATAATTAACAATAATATCTAATTTAAATCTTATTTATTGTTCGATTGATATGATTTACTGATACACATCATTTGATCATTTTTACCTTTAATCCCACGTAGAGATGGAGAATGAATCAGGCTAGTTCACCAAAAAAAGAAAAAAAAAAAATTAAAAAAAAAAAAAAATTATAATTCAAGGTGATTCACACGATCATAAGTCTGCTCCTGTCGAACCTCTTCAACAGCACTAACTTATGCAACGTAAATAGCAGGACCGTTCACGAAAATAGCATAACTCTTTTTCTAAAAAATAGCATGAAAATAAAACTTCCACAATGAAACTTTCCGATTTTGTTTGCTAATTATTATTAGGTTTCTATATTGATCAAGCTTTAGCATAGTATTGAAAAAAAAAAAAAAAAAATTGTCATATATAAAATTCTTTAGTATGTATTATAAAATCAATTGTTATTTTATATTTTCTTTAGGCCTTAAAGAACTGTAAATAAATTTTTTATCTTATACAATTAGCAAAATTATTAATTTAGTAGATTATAACTCGAGTCCAGATTGAAAATATTAATATTTAAATCAGATTATTAATTTATCAAATATTTTTATCTAGGTAACGATACTCATCAAACAGTATCGGATTTCCCATAGACCAAAAGCAAGATTCGTAGAATTCATAATAGGCAACATACTTGTTTCATTTGATCATATAATCTCATTAAAAACCCTTTTATATGGCATAAATGTAAATGTTCCCAACTAAGCAACATTTTCTTCATATTCTTTTATTTTGTTTTCTAGCATATATAGTCCAAATTTTAACATATTTAGCCAAGTTGCGGCAAAATTTCTAGTTTATTTCTTCAAATCTGTCATTTAAGTTTTCTAATGGTTTCAATTTAGTCACTTGCTAGTTAAATTAACGTGAAATCTTACATTTATGTTGCTAAAGCTGATGTGGACTATTAGGACGTTAATTCCATAACCACACAGACCTTAGTGGAGTCTGAAAATAGAATGACAGTTGTTGACTTCCATATCAGTTTGATCCAATTGTCAACAGATCTTCACTCCTCTCTTGCTTGCGTGTATTTTATTTGCACACTTGGAAACTAGCATTAGATTATACACGATCGTAGCGTAGTCAGGGTTTGACGGCCATGAACACTTCGTTGCTCAAGTCAGGTGCTGTTGAATATTTTAGTGTGGGAAAGACACAATGAACGAAAGTGCGAGTTTCAGATTATAGAGAGAATTTCGAAGACTGCAAATATAAATTTCTCATTTTTTTGAATGACAATAAATATGAGTATTTACAGATGGAAGAAGTTCTTTGGATGCTTGACATGTGGCATCATCCTAACTGCATCATGTCAATTGTATTAATCCATTGTTGTCATAGACTTGTGGCCACCCTTACCTAAACATAGACCGAAAAGTTATCTGATCAAATGGTGTTTTTGCTTAGTGTCACATCAATCAATGAAGTGTACTATGCGACTTAATTAAGGCGAGGCTAGTGGTAGAGGCCCATTGTAGAAGATGACAATCAACCTTGAAATCGTACTTCAGTAGAAAGGTGATGCCTCGCCTTAGACGAGGCGTCCAAGGGCATGACCTAATCGTCTCAACGTACACATGTAAAATAGCTGATGTTAAAGCCTCTTGCTTTATTTTTTTCTTAACTGGCGTCAAATGGTGTGCTTCGTAGGCTGGAGCATAACAATATCCCCAAGTCCATGAATGAAAATCTATATATGACATGGACTTTTGAGTAAAATGTGGAAAATAATGATCATTTTATTGGACGAGGCATTTCGCGAAGCAAGACATGCAGATATTTTTGAAATAGAGTTAGCATGGCTGTATAGGTGACGAGCGATAAGATCATCATAGTCTGATTGTCGTAAATGACAAGGTACAGAAGCAATGGACCATTTGATGAGTACTCATTCCAAAGTGCCATTAGGTGAGTGTGAATAGTATGTTGACCTCCAAATCTATCTAATCCAGTGTCAACAAATCACATCTCCTCTCCCGACCAAGTGTATGTTATCGACACACTTGAGTAGCAATGTTAGACTACAATGATCGTAGTAGCGATAGGTTCAAACGATTGTGAGCACTTCGATGCTCAAATCAGACTATGATGAATATTAGGATGTGAGAGAGATACAAAGAATGAAATGAGGGTGCCAAGTTATAGAGTGAATTATCAATATTGCAATTCTAAGTTTTTCTCATATTTTAAATAACATGAATGTAAGTATTTATAGATAGAAGAACTCCCTTCTATGCTGGACGCATGAACTTAACCTAACGCCTCACCTATCAAGTTGAATTATGTCGATTGTGTCAATTCATTGCTGTCATGGGCATATCCTAGCATAAATATATACTAAAAAGTTGTCTGATGGAATGGTGTTACTGTAGAACTATCATATCAATCAATCAATCAAGTGTACACTACAGTGTACCATTTAATTTGACTATGGCGATACCGATGGTAGCTGTCATCATAAAAGATCAATCGTCTCAGAATCTTACTTTAGTAGAAAGGTGACGCTGGCACTAAATAATAACTTGGTCTCTACTCGAACCCGATGAAAAAAATGGGATCACTTCTTATGGACTCGTTGAGAATGATTCTGATCTAGTTCATGGCCTATTAGAAGTAGAATGCACTTTGGTGGGATCTTCATGGACAGAAAAAGATTGCAGTCAGTTTGATAATGATCGAGTGACATTGTTTCTTCGGCCCAAACCAAGGAATCCTTTAGATATGATGCAAAACAGATTTTGTTCTATCTTTGATCAGAGATTTTTCTATGAAAAATACGAATCGGAGTTTGAAGAAGGGGAGTGAGAAGGAGCCCTTAACCCGCAACAGATAGAGGAGGATTTATTCAATCACAGACTTTGGGCTCCTATAATATGGCGCCCTGAAAGAAAGAATATCAAAGCGAAGTGATGATTTTGCATGATCTCTTACTTAACTTTTTGTTTAACTTGTATGGGGGAAAATAGCACAATGAAGGCTGAAGTTGGGCCTCTAGCTGAAGTTGGGCTAGAATTAATTACATCAAATGGAGGCCTGTTCTACTTAGCCAAACTCGTATATTGAAAGAACACGACTTCTCCTTTGAAATGGATGGTCGAGATGAAATACCCAAGCTGCAAATCTACCGTTGGATCAAAGAGGTTCGAGAGGCTTCTATTAGTTGTTAGGGTTTGAGATATTTTGTGATTATCTCTCATTATTCTCTCCTCTAACTCACAACTCTCTCTCTCTCTCTCTCTCTCTCTCTCTCTCTCTCTTGCGCCGCTCCTCTGTATTCTCTCACAAATTATGATTCCTCTAGTAAATTGATGGTAGACTAGCTTGTGTACATATCTTGAGTGATTTGTAGTGAGCCTATTTGAATCCTTGTGTGGATTCCATTTTCGGTCAGAGAGTATTCTTCATTTGGGGCCGAATCTTGTATGATCCTTTGAAGGCTAGATGTGTTGTAACTGTTTGGGGCTTTGATCCTTGGTTAATATAGTGATTTCTTCCCATTGACGGAAGCTTAAAAGGAGATTAAGAACTTCGGTTCTGAACCTCTTGCCTTAGGGCGAAAAATCTCGTGTTCTTTATGTTTTCTGTCCATTTATTGTTATTCTTGCATCTCTGTTTTTCGATTTTGTTGTTGAATGTTGGCTGATTTTCGAGTATAATCTTTACAACTTGCTATCACATGATTTGCTTCAAAACTTGAGATGTGACAATCGAGTTTGTAGGTCGAGACATAACAATAATCTTTTAAAGCTTATTTTCTAAAGTGATTTCACATTTTCATTTACCTAAAACTTCATTAAGCATATAATAAATTGAGAAAAAAAATATGGACTTCAGAGTTTGTCATTTCATTGGCGTCAGGGACGGACCCACATGGCGTCATGTGGGGTCAACTGACGCCACTTTTTTTTTCCCTGGATTTTTGAATGGTCCAGACCCAGTTTACAAAAAATAGCCCACGGGCCCAGTTGAAAAACACTCCAAAACTTTCGTCCCTGATTTACGTTCTATCCATTTGTCCTAACTCTAAACACCTAAACTCCCAACACACGCATTGATTCTGTCGAGCTCGGCCGTCATCCCTATGAGTCTGCAACTTGCGAGGTGCAAGCCTGCGACTGTGAGCGAGGGGAGCTGAACTCCCATTCCCGTCTCCCAGTAAGTAATTGATTCTGTATTTTTTGTTGGGGATTATGAATTTATTTGAGCGAATTTTAGTACATTTGGCTGGAGCCTAGAAGTCTGAAACTCGTAATCTATCTCCATGCTTATTGACTTATTGTTATTGTGCTTATTAAATATTAATGTTCTCCGCAACTACTGATTGTTGTCGTCTCAACTCCTCCATTAATTTAAGTCACTGACTCACTGTTGATGTATTATGTATATGTTTATTTTTCTATTCTTGTAGTTGTTGATAATTTGGAAAAATAATGAATCTTGAAATGGGCATGGGAAAATAAAGAATCTTGTCCAAGTTGCACAAAACTCTGGTTTCAATTTTCAAAACTCTGGAGAAGAAGATTAGAAAATCGTGGTAATTGATTGGGTTTTGTCACAGAAAATGAAACACTGATGTTTGATTACTTCTCCACTGACAAGGGAGAAATTGATCCTAAATAAATATGCTAATGTATTATTATAAGTTCAATAAGAAGACACAATTGTTCAAAACACAATTGACCTGCTATTAGTTTTTGTATGATTTTTTATTGAATTTTGTGTTTCTTATGTATTTACAAAATTGTAATGTTATTACAGTCGGGAAATGTTTATCTTCAGAGGTGAAATTCTTCAAACTTGTCGTCTTCGACTTTAGAAAATAAGCCCCACAGTAGACATCATTCTCAATTTCAAGCAATGACTTTCTATAACTTGATGAAATGATGATGTAGAATTGTTTATGAAATTAATTGTTGTCTGTTATGGTTTATAAATTTCATGTTGTCTTTTGATGAAAAATGAAAAATGAAATTTGGTATTTATTTATTTATGTATTTAATTTGATTTTGTAACAGTCATGGAGAAATATTTTAAAGCAAAATCTATATTTGCGAGTGGAAAGCAAAATAAAGTTGAAGCGAGTGTTCAAGATAAATTAGATGGCCAAGAAGAATCAAATATTGGGGGTGAAACAAATGTTTAGGATAAAATTGATTTAGCACAACTTCCTTCTGATCCCGGATTAAGAACTCCAATTGAGAATTATAATGTTAATGTCCGGTATGAAATTCGAAGAGTATATGTACAAAGGGGTCCATGTCAGCCTCGAAATCACATGTATCCACAAAAAGAATATGGAGATAAGTCATTAAGGCGATTTAAACCTTCTTGGTTTAATGACTTTCCTACTTGGTTGGAATACAGTATAGCAAAATATGCTCTATTTTTGTTTTTATTGTTATCTTTTCAAAACAAATAGTGAAGATCATGGTGGTGGCGATTCTTTTGTTGACATTGAGTTTTCAAATTGGAAAAAGAAAGGAAGGCTACACACTCATGTTGGGAAAAGTGGTAGTGCACACAATCAAGCGCGAATTAAATATGAGGCATTTGTGAATCAAAAACAAAATATCGATTGTGTTCTCTTTAAAAAGTCAAAAAGAACAAAAGATGAATACCGGATTCGTCTGAATGCGTCGATTGATGTTGTTCAATTTCTTTTACGGCAAGGGCTTTCATTTCGTGGAAATGACGAATCTGAAGATTCAAAAAATCAAGGAAATTTTCTTGAACTATTGAAGTGGTTATGTGATCAAAAGAATGAGATTAATGTTGTTTCTTTGAAGAATGCTCCCGAAAATATTTAGTTAACATCACCCAGTATTCAAAAGGATATTGTGAGTGCTATTGCATTCGAAATACTTGATGTTATTATGAAAGATATTGGTGATGGGTTATTTTCTATTCTTGTTGATGAATCTCGTGATGTTTCAATGAATGAACAAATGTCAATAGTTTTACGTTATGTGAATAAGAAATGACAAGTAATGGAACGTTTTATCGGTGTTGAACATGTTTCTAGTACTACAGCTCTCTCGCTTAAGGATGCTATTGATCACTTATTTTCTAGATTTAAGTTAAATATATCTAGTTTAAGAGGTCAAGGCTATGATGGGGCAAGTAATATGTGAGGTGAGTATAATAGTCTTAAAGCACTTATTTTGAAAGAGAATCCGAGTGCTTTCTATATTCATTGTTTTACTCATCAGTTGCAACTAGCACTTGTAGCTGTGGCAAACAAGCATGCAGAGATTGAATCATTCTTTACTTTGATGAATAAAGGAGTGACTGTTGTTGGATGATTGACTAAGCGGTGCGATCTTCTTCGAGAGAAAAAGAGGCTTGAAGTTGTTGAATCATTGAATCTTGGTGAAATTTCAAGTGGAACGGGCCTTAATCAAGAAACTACTCTTAAGCGACCCGGTGATACTCGTTGGGGCTCTCACTATAGTTCTTTACTCAGCTTGATTTTAATGTTTTCGGCTACACTTGATGTCGTTGAATGAATTGCCACTGATGATACTAGTTGTGGAAAGAGAGGTGAAGCGCGTCTTTTATTGAGGGATATGTTGTCATTTGATTTTGTATTCAGTCTGCATCTCATGAAAAAGGTATTGGGTATTTCGGATGAATTGTCAAAATCATTACAAAGAAGAGATCAAGACATTGTTAATACTATGAAATTAGTGAAAATATGTAAATAACGACTCCAAACAATGAGCGACAATGAATGGGACTCATTTTTAAGAATAGTTTCTTGTTTTTGCGAAAGGTACAATATTGATGTTCCCAACATGGATGGTATGTTTATACCTCTGGGTCGCTCACGACGTAACATTCACGGAATGACAAATCTGCATCATTTTCGTGTGGATTTCTTCTATGCTGTCATCGATCTGCAAATTCAAGAGTTGAATGATCGTTTCTCTGAGACAAACAACGACTTACTCCTTCGTGTTGCATGCTTATGTCCAGATAATTCATTTTTTTGCTTTTGACAAGGACAAGTTAATTCAATTGTGTGAGTATTATCCTAATGATTTTACACCAGTAGAGATCATGACTCTTGAAGAGCAAATTCAGACATATACTATTGATATGCGCACGTATAAAGATTTTGAAGGGTTACGAGATCTTAATGATCTTGCGAAAAAGTTGGTTGTGACAAAAAAAAAATGAGGTGTACCCATTAGTTTACAGGCTTGTAACATTGGCGTTAATTCTCCCAATTGCTATTGCTACGGTAGAGAGAGTATTTTCTGCAATGAAGATTGTCAAGAATCGACTGCATAATCGAATGAGAGATATATGGTTAAGTGATAGTTTGGTTATATATATCGAGAACGATGTATTCGACAATATTAATAATGATGTAATTATACGACGTTTTCAGAGTATGAAAACACGTAGACTGCAGTTGTAGTAGTGTACTGACTTATCTTCATTAATAATATATTGTTTTAAAAAAAATTGTATTTCAATTTTTGATTTCATATTATAAAACGTCTGGTTTCATCCTGATTGGCGTAGTAATTTAGGAATTTCATGTTAGTACACAATGACTGTTGACGAGATGTACACATTATTGTTTTTAGCAAAATGGCTAGATCGAATTCAAAATAATTTAGTGAGAGAACGAGATTGTGACCCAAACCCAAAAGAAAAATCTTCATCGGGGAGTGCAAGCACTAGCGGCGGTGGGCCGCCGTCTATTCACACGCACAAAACATGAAAATTCTAGTCATGACATGGCATGACATATGATCCCACCAAATTCATCACATTATTTCTATCTTCTAGAAATCATGAAAAGCCTTTGATACAATAAATGAGGATTAAAAATTGTAATTTAAATATATTTGTGAGTAATTAAAAACATGTTATTGGAAAATGGTTAAAAATGGTTTAAATTATAAATAATAGAAAATGTGTGATGCATAAGTATATACTATTTATGAGTTTCACGAAATTTATGTATAAAAAAGATTGAGCGTTTATGTATATCTTTACAAACATGACTCAAACATATGCTGAAATTTTAAGAAGCCAACTCTAAACAAACGTTTCAATGACAATTCGACGTTAGTCCTAAAGATCAAGAGATTAAAGATTGAATTGAAGTCAACCCAGAATAAAGAAAAACAAAATTAGAGGGATGAACTTGATTGAATATTTTGGAAGCGGATCATGTCAATTGATTTTAACAGTTTTTAATAAGATTTTTACAATAAATCGGCCAGTTTGAAGTATATAATATGAATTAAAAGTAACTTATACTTTTTCTACATGAATTAGGAAAAATATTTAAAATGTTAAAATTTTACGTAGCTGCTTTAACAATATAAGATGAATACTATTTATGGCATGTTTGAAACGTGAATTTAATAATATCGACTATATTAAATAAAAAAAAAGAGTTTAAAATATTATCCATTATTCTTGTCAAGTATTTATAAACCCTTCTCAGTTTTTTTTCAAAAAAAAAAAAAAAAAAAAACTATGTATATTACACATAAATCTTAAATTCAAATTATTAATTTTAGATCAATATCACATATCCATGTATAAAAAGAACATTGATAATAATTATATTTTAAAATTAAAAAAATTCATTTGATCAAATCATGTATAACATTACTTTATTTCTCTACCATTGGCTAAATTAAATCTCTTCAATAATCTATATATAGAAAAAGTTGATGCCCAAAAAAAATTAAATTTACTAAAAATAAAATAGATTGCGTACAACTGTAGATTAAATTCCAAAAGGAAATAATTAGTGCTGAGACTAAGTACATATTCATAATCTATTTGGAGAAAAATAAGTGGTGGGACAGCATATCATCTTCAATTTCAGGACTCTATCCTTTTTGGTTGGTGGGCCATTCACTTGGTTATCACGTTGTACAACACCTAATATATTTAATTAAATTAAATAACAAAATTTCTCGACTTATAATTTTATGTCACGTCTTTTTAATCTATCTAATTTCAAACATGTTGAGCTATACTTAAAGAAAATAAAAACTACCTATTCACGTTTGAAAAAAAAAGAAGTTATTTATCAACTTTTAGGTTAGTGCATTGCAATCTTTATTAATTAAACATAAAAATATGTACGACAAACGTTTCAATATTCTCTAAATTTTAATTTTATCCAATCCATTGTGCTAAATATATCTTTAAAATTTTTATTAAAATCCCGTTTAATTCTCATTCTTTGTAGAATGAAAATGAAAAATACAATCATTATGGGCCCCACACAAAAAATATCAAGTCAAAAATTTTGGTTGGATGTGATTGATAACGATCATATTTTTCATTTTATGGAGAAAAAATGGAAACCAAACGAGACCTAAAGTTTTCTACCACAAAAAATTATATAGACCAATTTTTTGTCTTTATTTCCCCATAATTTATTTTTTTGTTGCATTAATTTTGGTGGATATCTTATTTTCCTTTATCCTTTTTTTAATTATCAATTGTTTTAAAATTATAGTAGCAAATTAATTATAATAAAAAAGCAAACAAACATATTCGAAGATGTCCTTTCAACTTTACTTTTTAGAATATTTTTTATGCTTTATATTTAACACAAATTAATCTAATATTTAATATCCAAACAAACTAGGAACATTATGATGCTCTTAATGACTTTAGTTATGTCCAATGCTGTTTATATGACAGCCATTATAATTGCAAAATGGACCTTTTTTTTGTGTTGAATGCGTTCATTTTGTATGAGAGTCTTTGTCTAGGGCATCATTAAGCATATGTTTCAGTTCCATTATTTAAAAAAAAAAAAAAATTCTCTAAACTTATTTTTAATCATACATTTTTTCCAATAAAATAATTTTATACATAAAATTAAAATTTTTTCTATTAAAAAATTTATTCTCCGAAAACGGAGCTCTAACAAACCCTAATATTTCACATTTTTTTTTGGTTATAGGTAGAGAAGAGAGTAAATATCATACACAATATTATACCATATTATAAAGTACAACATGCATGATTGTAGCTTCTTTCATTATCAAACGCGTAAATTTAGTTTTCTTTAATCCTATTCAATAGTTTAGTTTTACATCTAAACATGTCATTAGCGCCTTATATAAAAAAATATACATTACAAAAGAAGAGTGCAATTGAACGTAGGAAAAATGACAATTTCATTAATACTTCACTTTAAAACTTCTTGATTTAAGATAAGTTCATGAGGAAGCGGTATCTCTTTAGTATCTACTCCAAAGATTTGTACAACCTGAATTTGGATTTGGAGGGCCAAAAAGTAAAAGAAAAAAAAGGTGAGATATGTTTTTAAAGATGATTAATGTGAGATACTAGCTCATTTATCAATTCACACCCCTTAAACATGTACAAATCTACTTGACATGTCAAAAGGTCATTGTATACAACCGTGTTGTAGATTTGGTCGGCCTTTGTAGATGGCTAGTGCCAAGTCTAGGTAGCTAGACGCACAAAGCAATTTTATTTTTCCTTTCAAAGTTAATAGATTATCGAAGAAAAGAAATGCGCGCTAGACCATGAGGAGACCGCCTCAGAAGTCAACAATTGACTTTATATATCTACCCAAACAAATTTTAAGGGCTATTTGATCGGACTTCTACTTTTAATAGAAGATATGCAATAGAAAATCATTTCACATCAATTTCTTCTAGAAGTTTTAGAACTAGACAATATTCTAAAAAAAATTATTCATCCATATTTAAAATCAATTTTTAGTACGAAATCAATTTTTAACTTTTCAAATTTCTGCGAAGTGGGCCTGAATGATCACAAAGTGGATGCAGAATTATAAAGATTGTAATTTCAGACAAGAAAAATAAATAAATTCAAAGCTATCGAGTCAAAAATGAAAAATAAAATGGAGAAAGAGACATAATAGCATGCATCATTTCTGACTTCATTTGCCATGGTGTGCAAAATTCGGCAACCACCAACCAATGCCAGTCCCCATCCAAGAAATGGCCACACAAATTTTCTATGCCCTGAGAAAAAAAAAATGGAAAAAAAAAATACACTTTTCAGTGTTCATTCTCGCCTAAAAAGTTCACCTTTACACACGCACTAAAAAAGGCTCCACTTTTTACAGAGAGAAGAAAAAGAGTTTAAGATAGAGGGAAAAATAAAATCTTCGATTAATATATTATCAAATTCATGATGCATATATTTTCAAGAAACAGAGGAGCAAGCGAGAAAGATTTATAGTGGAAGCATGCTTTGTCGGCCATTTGAGTTTCAAGAAAAGGGATTCTGAAATGTCCATTTAATTTGCTCAAGAGATTTTTCATTGTCATTGTCCATTTGAAGAAGGCCCTTTTTCTAATTGCGAAAAAGTCCAAGATTTTCGGTTGTTTTGTGCTGTCCTTTTGCTTTCGAAACTACGATTTTCGAAAAATTAAAAAGAAAACGATTAGATTCATTACACTTGGTTTTCTGGGCCTCCTTGTATTTTAATAAAAATTGAATCTTTTCTAGTTTTAATCTCAAATACCTGTTGTAGAATTGAAAATTCGACCATTTTTATTGAGGATTCCATGATTTTTTCTGTCTTGTCATCACAAGGAATCACTTTAATATTGATGAACTTCTCTGTTCAGAAAGTCTTCAACTCTTGGTGGACTAAAAGGTATGTTCAGGTTTTGATTCTTCATTTTTTTTTCTTTCTAATTTTCTTGATCTATGTATCTATCTCCTATATTTAGCCAATTTTTCCTTATGTGCAGCAGTATTCTGAATTGTGGTCTGCTTTGAAATGAATGATTCATTACTCTTGTATCAAATTCATTGGACCCATATCATGGTTGTTCCTAGAATGTTTTTGAGTTGCTTTCATCATTCGAGAATTTGGAGAAATCGACAGCGCTTGTAGGCCGACTTTTGAATTCCAAACCCTTTTAATAGTAGTTGGGAATTAGCATCTTTTGGTGGTGTATATTCAGTGATTTCAGTCTCAATCATAGTTTTGACAAAGCTAAGGTTCTTATAATGTCTAAGGAGGTTGGATGGAGGAAATGTTCATTGGTAGGTATTTTAATAGCTTTGATCCTGGCTTGTCCTTCAGACGGGTTGAGTGCGGATGGAATTTACCTCTTAGAATTGAAGAAAAACATTGTCGATGAATTTAACTTTCTTGGGAATTGGAATCCAAATGACAAGACACCCTGTGCATGGGCAGGCGTGAATTGCACCTCGGGTTATACTCCGGTGGTATGCTCTCTGGACATGAGTTCGTGGAATCTATCAGGGACTTTGATCCCTAGTATTGGAGGTCTGGTCTTTCTAACTTATCTCAACGTTTCTCATAACAAGTTCACAGGAAGTATTCCCAAGGAAATTGGAAATTGTTCGAAACTGGAAACTCTTTACTTGAATGATAACTATTTTAATGGCCAAATTCCAGCTGAATTGGGTAATCTTTCTTGTCTGGAAGATTTGAATCTGTGCAATAACGAGATCTCTGGCTCAATTCCTGAGGAAATTGGGAAACTTTCTTCCCTTGTTAATTTTGTGGCGTACACAAACAATCTTACAGGTCCATTGCCTCAGTCTCTTGGCAACTTAAGAAACTTGAGAACATTTCGAGCCGGTCAGAATGAAATTTCTGGAAGCTTACCAACAGGGATTGGTTATTGTCGAAACCTGGAAACTCTTGGTCTTGCTCAAAATAGAATAGAAGGTAATCTACCTAAAGAACTCGGCATGCTCAAGAGCTTAAGAGAAGTGATTCTATGGGAGAACCAGTTTTCTGGATTTATACCTAAGGAGCTTGGAAATTGTACGAATCTTGAGATGCTTGCTTTGTACCAGAACAATCTTGTCGGAGGGATTCCAGCCGAACTTGGGAACCTTAAGTGTATGCAAAAGTTATACCTATACCGGAATGGATTAAATGGAACAATTCCAAGGGAGATTGGGAATCTTACTCAGGCACTTGAAATTGATTTCTCGGAGAACTATTTGTCAGGAGATATTCCAACCGAGTTAAGTCAGATAAAGAGTCTAAAATTACTATACTTGTTCCAGAATGAGCTGACTGGGGTTATCCCAAACGAGCTTAGTAGCTTGAAGAACTTGATGAAGTTAGACTTGTCGATTAATCGCTTAACAGGCCCAATTCCATTTGGCTTTCAGTATCTTACTGAACTATATCATTTACTGCTTTTCTCTAATTCTTTGAGTGGTAGCATACCTCAACGTTTTGGGCTTTACAGTCGACTTTGGGTGGTTGATTTTTCCGAAAATTACCTCACAGGAAGAATTCCTCCTCACCTTTGTCGGCTTTCTAACTTGATGTTGCTGAATCTTGAGTCAAATAAATTGTATGGAAACATCCCGCCTGGCGTCATTAATTGCATATCTTTGCAACAACTTCGTCTCAGTGGTAACAGACTGGCTGGGACCTTTCCTTCTGATTTATGCAAATTGCCGAATCTCGTTGCTATTGAATTGGGTCAGAACAAGCTCAGTGGTCCAATGCCTCATGAGGTTGGGGAGTGCCAAAAGTTGCAAAGGCTTGATCTCTCAGGAAATCAATTCACATCTGAGTTGCCGAAGGAGATAGGAAATCTATCCCAGCTTGTGTATTTTAATGTTTCATCAAACTCGTTCACTGGGCGGATCCCACCGGAAATTTTTCACGGCAAGGCTCTGCTAAGGCTTGATCTTAGCCAAAACAGCTTCATTGATGCTATACCAAATGAGCTAGGGACACTTGCGCTTCTTGAACTTCTTATTGTTTCAGAAAATATGTTTTCCGGAAATATTCCAGCAGCATTGGGCAATCTTTCACATTTGACCGAGTTGCAGATGGGAGGAAATTTATTATCTGGTGAGATACCAAAGGAGTTGGGTGATCTTGGAGGCCTGCAAATTGCAATGAATCTTAGTTGTAATAACTTAACTGGGAGAATACCACCTGAGCTTGGAAACCTGATCTTATTAGAATATCTCTTGCTCAACAACAATCATTTAAGCGGTGAAATTCCTAGCACATTTGTAAATCTGTCTAGCTTACTGGGCTGCAACTTCTCATATAACGACTTAACTGGGCCATTGCCGTCTGTACAGTTGTTTCAGACCATGAGTATCAATAGCTTCATTGGAAACAAAGGGCTTTGTGGTGGGCTGCTCGGTAATTGTAGTGGGTCTACACCTTTCGACACAATTCCTCGTGTGAGAAGTTCAGGTGCTCCTCAAGGAAAGGTCATCATTGTGGTTGCAGCTGTCATTGGCGGAGTGTCTCTTGTTCTAATTGTAGTTATTCTGTATCTTATGAAGCGACATCCAGTCAAGATGGCTGCGTCATTGCAAGAAGATAATGGCATATCATCCCCAGATTCTGATATTTATTTTCGTCCAAAAGAGGGGTTCACTTTTCAGGAACTCGTTGAGGCCACAAACAATTTTCATGATAATTATGTTATTGGAAGGGGAGGAGTTGGGACAGTCTATAAAGCAGTTTTGCCATCCACTCAAATAATTGCAGTTAAGAAGCTGGCATCTAATAGAGAGGGTAATAACATAGAGAACAGCTTTCGAGCTGAGATTTTAACTCTTGGAAACATTAGGCATCGTAACATTGTAAAGTTATTTGGCTTTTGCTATCACCAAGGTTCCAATCTCCTTCTTTATGAGTACATGGCAAGGGGTAGCTTGGGTGAATTGCTTTATGGGGCATCTTGTGACCTAGACTGGCCAACACGGTTCTCAATTGCTCTTGGAGCTGCTGAAGGCCTAGCTTATTTACATCATGACTGCAGACCAAAGATCATCCATCGTGATATAAAGCCTAATAATATTCTTCTTGATGAGAAGTTTGAAGCTCATGTTGGTGATTTTGGTTTGGCGAAAGTGATTGACATGCCTCAGTCGAAGTCAATGTCTGCAGTTGCTGGATCATATGGTTACATAGCCCCCGGTGAGTATTTCTTGTCCCTCTGCATGATTTCTATGACTTTTATATCCATGTTTATCATAATAGTCTATTGCTTATTGATTCTCCTTAAAATTTGAAATGCTATGACCATATGAGGTATTTTGTCCATAAGTAACGCATAAACTATTTAATGCGATAAGTATCATCACTTACATTAAAGGGGATACTATTTAATGCTCCTCACCCAACCTCGAAGATGAATGGGAAAAAGTTTAAGGGCTGTTAACTTAAAAATTATTCAAGTTTCTCTTATCAGGTTAACTATTAAGCCCCTGATTAAAATCAAATTAAAGTCTCAAGTCCATGTCAACAAATAACTTTAACCACACATTTCATATAATTCAAAACTTTCGACCACACATTTCATTGACTTTTATCAAAATCTACTAAACATTTGATTTTAATCTACACCAAACAGGGGCTAAGTATTTTTCAAGTTTGTCATGTACTTCTGGTTTTGCTGTTTAGATTTTTCATGTTATATAAGAAAGTTATGTGGTTCTCTTTGTGATCATTTTATAATATCTTGATTAATTTTAAAGCTTCTCCTGCTCTATTGTTATTGTTCTTATGTTTGTTGAGCCCACATCTGTAGAAGTAGCAATTGTTCTAGTTTTTCCTTTTTTTACTTAATCTAGTTAATATTTGTTGAAGACGTATTTTTTGGTGTCATTTATTATTACATTTTCATTCCTTCTTGTAAAACTGTTTTAGAAGTTGTAACTTATTTGCATTACAAGTGACATTTTGCGACAAAACTTGTGGTTGCCTTAGCATAAAATTTTGTTGTTACTCTCCAAGTTTTTTTACATTGTTGGGACAGTTTTCAAATCATATAGCTAGTCAGAAAAATCATACGAATTGGACAGGTTGGCATCTAAATTCTTAACTGATCAATCATTTTTAGAAGGGTGAAGAGAATTACATCTTGGTATGTCCATTTCCAGTTTAAGATGTAGTTGATTTAAGTGCATAAGGATGAGATATGAGATCTGAAATTTTCAATCTGTTGTGAATTAAATTACGCAAATAAAATCTTAGAGTTATCACATTTCTTGTAAAACTACAATGCAGTATATACACTCTAGTGTAAGAAAATCTTCTTTAGTAATAGAATAAATGAAGATGAAGCTAGGAAAAGATTGTATATTATTCCACATTGATTATGTCCAATATAGGGTCCTATTTATAGTACAAGGGAGATAAAAAAATAAAAGGAAAACAAATCTCTACAATTTCTAATTAATCACAATATCCAATCTGAATCCTTGGCAATCTTCCCTCAATCAATTCGGGATTTCAACATTGTCCCTCAAATTGGATCGTAAATGTTAATCATATCCAACTTAAAGATGAGACCATCAAATTTCTGTCTAGGCCAGTTTTTGGTGAAGATATATTCAGTTTTTGCTTCTGTGGGGACATAAGTCATGTAAATAATTCATTCCTCAACTTTTTCTTTGATAAAGTGTCTGTCCACTCTTACATGCTTAGTTTGGTAATGCTGAACTAGATTAAAAGAAATGTTGACTGCTGCTTTGTTATCACAATAGAGTTTGATTGAGAACTTTGTTGAGACATGTAGTTTTTCCAAGAGCTTCCTTAACTACAATTCTTCACATAATTCTTGTACGACATCTTTGAATTCAACTTCCGCACTACTTCTGGCCACTACATTTTGTTTCTTGTTTCTCCATGTTACCAAATTTTCTAATATAAAGGTACAGTAACCAGTAGTAGATCTTCTATTATCTATTGATCCTGCCCAATTTACATCTGTGAAAATTTCAACTCCTTTCCTTTCACTCTTTTTGAAAAGCAGCCTCTTTCCCGTTGAGCGTTTGAGATATCTGAGTATCTTGTAGATGGCTTCTAGGTTCGGAGAATACATGTGTTGACTTCCCAAACTACCTGCAAATGCAATGTCAGGTATGGTGTGTGATAAGTAGATTGGTTTTCCCACTAGTCTTTGATATCTGTCAGTTTCTACTGGATTTCCTCCATCATCAGTTTTCTTTCCCACGTCGCAATGCTCTTAGATTTTCCATCTCATCTATATGATCGCCTGTCAGAATAATATCGTCGACATATACGATTAGAATTGTTTTTGTACCGTCTTTAAATAGCTGGAGAAATATAGTGTGATCTGATTGTCCTTAAAAATATCCTTGATTTTTCAACACCTTCGCAAATTTGTTAAACCAAGCTCTTAGTGACTGCTTGAGTCCATATAAAGACTTATTTTGTTTACATACCCAATTTTTATCATTTACCTTGCAAAAGCCTTGTGGTAATGTCATGAATACTTCTTCCAATTCCCACTGAAGAATGCATTTTTAATGTGGTCTTGTATGCTTTAAGGATCATTTTTAGGAGAGCTCTAATGTTGGAGCAATCCTGTAGGCTCTCTTCTCCCTTCTCTCTCAAAAATGTCATCTCAATGTTTCACTAAAGATCAATGAATCCTTGTACAACCTATGAACTCAATGGACAATTTTTACTGCTGGACAATAGCATGTGATGATCTATGAAGGCAGAGTGACGTATCTTCATTTGTTGGTTCAAGCTTTAAAATGAAACAGGAAATTTTTTCATTTTCCATCTATTGGTGATCCCTTTCTCTCATGTCCTTCTGTTCAGTAAAAACTAATCTGGAACTAGCCTACAGATAAGGCCCTGGACCATGATAACAATGTAATCCATTTCAGCCTTTATATTTGAACTAGCGTCTGGTGCAATTTCTAAATGGACTTGGGTAGAATGAATTGGATAAAAATAAATAGACTTCATCGTGCTTGAACTTCCCATATTTTTGAAATATTCCACTTTCCATTTGGACAAGAAAGCTTTAGAAAGTTTCTTTAGTGCTTGGCTAAGCATACTGTTCTATATATCGCCAAGGAGAAATAAACAGTAAAGAATATTTTCTATGCTCAATAGATTAGAAAGGCTCCAAAACTGAATATTGCAACATGTTATTACCAATTTTTCCATTAGCCTGTGTCTCGCAGTTCAAAATTCCATATTTGTTGTTCTTAGAAAAGTAACTAGACTTTCTCCATGTCATCAGGAATCCATCTTATTAGTTGATTTTTTTTTTTTTTTTTTTTTCCATGCAGAATATGCGTACACCATGAAAGTTACAGAAAAATGTGATATTTACAGCTACGGCGTGGTCCTCTTGGAGTTGCTAACTGGAAAAATGCCCGTACAACCTCTAGAACAAGGAGGTGATCTTGTCACATGGGTGAGGATTTATATTCGGGAGCATTCTTTGTCGACTGGGATACTTGATAGCCGTTTGAATTTGAAAGATGAAAGTACTATTAATCACATGATTAATGTATTAAAAATTGCTTTGTTGTGCACAAGCATGTCACCCTTCGATCGACCAACAATGAGGCAGGTTGTTCTAATGCTGATGGAATCAAACGACAGAGAAGGAAATTTCATTTCACCTCCAGATCTTGATCTTTCTCCAAGACATGATGCCTTGTGAATATACGTATTGCTTTTCTTTTGCTTTAACTGTAATGAATCTTTCGGGGCAGATTCTTCCGTTTATTACTTACCAAGGTTAAATCATAGAAATTTGTGTATATTTATTGAAATAAATTAATGTTATTCATAATCCTTACTATGTGTTTGAGGCAGTGGCATAGGAAGGTGGCCACCTCTGAAATCTGAATTTTTAAATTTTTATATGAAATTTTTTGTTTTTAAAATTTTCCTGTAGTTAAATTAGGCCTTCATTCATTCATTCATTCATTCTGGGTCCTGGCTTCACCACTGGTTTGATGCGCTTTACTTAAATCATAAAAGTATTTCTGTACCATCAGATGTACCACTTTGATCACGTGTTGGAAAACAATATCTGCAAGAGATTAAGCAAACTGCTTAATTTATAATTTTTTATATATTAATTCAAGTGTAAAATGAGTAAAAGTTGTCTCGAAACAGTATTCTCTGTACCTGATTGTTCCCTCCTTATCTCTCTCATTGAATATTTTTTTTTTTGGTAGTGTGCAATTCCTATTAACTTTAATATAAGCTTATCCACATTATACTTTATCTATTCTATATAATGCATTTTATCCTATCTTTTCAAGTTGATGTCATCCCTTCATTACACTGTCGTACAATTCCTTGCTCGTTGGGTGATGGCTAGGTTGTCGCATACTAATGCAATCTAGATCCCGTTTGACCCACATTTTCATTCTCATTTTTCTACTTATTTTCAACCACACATTCTTCAATAAAATAATATATTTTATCATATCAATAACTTTTTTTTCTTTTTCAATCACACATTTCCCATCATATCACTATTTCAAAATTCATTCTTCCCCAATAATCTCCATAAAAAACACTCCTAGTTTTTTCTTTCCCATTTTTTATCCTGGAAAATTATAAATTATTGCCTAAACAACTTCAATGAAGTTGTACGCTATTCTGAAGTTATTCAAGATTTTTAATGGAAATTCTGTCTCTCTCTCTGTTTCACTTCTACTGTCTTATTTATTTATATTCGAGTCAGCGTAGAAGAAATTTGATATCAGGGGAAATTACATTAAATTTCAGTTCTACTTACAAGAATCGGGAATTTACTTGTGCATGCGATTGAATCGCACACATCTATTGCTATTGATCCACTACGATAATTATGCAGAGATGGTTTCGTTTCAACATTCCAGCATGATCTAAGGGTCCGCTTGATTGCAAAGATGAAAAATGGGTGGAAAGAAAATGAATGACAGGGAATTAAATTGTCTAAAATTTGTTTAACATGGAATTGTAATTAATAGTGTTTGATTGGTATAATTTTTCCACTTGACAAATTTTTCGTTTGGTTTTTTTTTTTTTTACGCAAATTGTCAATTAAATGGATACATTTTTTTTTACTATTGACTTTGGAATGTGTTCCAATTGCTTTAAAAAAAAAAAAAAATTGTCAAAAAGTTGGAAAACGTTTTCCCACCAATATAGTGAAAAAATATTTTCTAGCTTTTGTGCATTAACTGCTTGTACCTTGGAAAAACGTTTAATTTTCCCTAAAAAATTAGTGCAATCAAGCAGGTGAATAATAAAAAGAAGGAAAACGTTTTCCACCTTCCACGAAAAACTTGGCCAATCAAACAGGCCCTAAGAGTTTCACCACTTCCGATTTCTTGTCATTTTTCGTGTTGAGAAATCTGAAAGATGTTCGTGTTATACACCACTGGTTTGATGTTTTTGATCTCCAGAATTCTAATAGTCATACAATAACAGTGATTGACATGCCGTCGTTTTCCTTATCTGAACATTTTTGTCGAAAACTCTGTGGATGAAATGGAAAAAGATCTCGACCCCGTTATAACGTTTTATAATTGTTTCCCAAACTATTTTTAGTTATTCGTAAAGCACATGTTTTCTTCAAGAAGATCTCATGATTGGGCGTATTAGATTTTTGTTCTTTTTTTTTGGTAACTCAGATTTTTGTTCTTTTGCATGAACATAAGATAAAAACATGAGTAGAAATCTGAAACATGAGTTTGAATCTGATATAATAAATACTGATTGATATCCAGTATTCTCCTAATTAATATCTATTGTCTACATCTGTACGTGTAGAACTCTTGAGCGTGTTTGGTATGCAGTATTTTACGCCATCAAAAAAGATATTTTACTCCGTTTTGAGTTGACATTGAATATTAATGCTAACTTTACGATTAACTATAGCTGAACCGTAAAATTGATGTATTTAAGTTGTCGTTTTATTTGACTGTATCTTTACTAATTTTATTTTTTGTTGATTCTACACATCCTAAAAATGTAAACCCGAGTATAGTTCGGTTAACTCGGTGCATGATCTATCTTGAGTTTGGTTAGGCCATAGATGGGTTGGGTTCTCTCGACCTGACCGACTTAGAGCTCTAGTCACCAGGCCCTCATCACTGTCTATGCTACCTATAAGGAAATGAACAAAAACTTTGGATTGGTATGATTCTCAAATTGAATTATTTTCATAAAATGGTGGTTCGAATAACTTTAGATCGGTATGCTTCTCAAATCTGAACACATGCGATATTCAATGAATAGAAGCATTATCTAAGGGAGAGGCAAAGTCTTTTTTTTTTAATTCCTTAATTCGAAAGATTTTCTTGGAATTCCAATGAATTATGCCAAAACTACTTATTTCCCTTCTAAAAGATAGTCAAACTTAAGCTATGTATGCCCATATATGAAATTTTTATTTTATTTTTGGCAATATTAACTCAGAAAAATTCATTTGCTAGAGCAAGAGATATCGTAAAAGGTATTATTAATAACTAAAATGCTGAATGAGCTTTTATTAGTAGGGGTCCTTGCTTTATAGCTCGTCTTTGGGCTCATTGCATTCCATGATACGCATGTGACAGTAGCGCTTGACCTAGATTCAATTTTTTTTCCAAAAGATGGGGCTCAAACAAACCCTTAATCTATATCAAATATGAGCTAAATAAATTGCCCGTGTTCTGTACAAAGATCCCCATATAAGCTGGACCCAGGGCAAGGCTCTGTTGTGAGAAAGACGGGGTTACTTAGCCCCTGTTTAATTTAGATAAAATCAAATTTTTAGTAGATTTTGATAAAAAATTGTTGTAAATGATAACACTACAAGAAAAAAGGTCTTTTGCAACGTTTTTCATATATTGCAAATCTCAGTGTTGTCGTAGAGTGAGAGACCTTTTGCAACGTTTTAAAAACGTTGCAAAAAGTTTCCTTTTGGCAACGTTTATAAAACGTTGCCGTATCCATCGTTTTTTTTTTTTTTTTTTTTTTATAGCAATATATGTAAATTGACTCGCAAAATTAAAATAACTCATTCTGAACAAATTTTGGTATTGCATAAAAATTGATAATTTCATTATAAAAATTTGAATCCATACACTTGAATATTAGAATGTGATACAACGCCACCTAAATCGCCACCTAAATCGCCACCTAAATACTAGTTCTCACAAAGGAAAGGAAAAATAATTAAACCACTTAATTCTTCTCCAACTATTCCTTCATCTCCTTGTGGGTTTTCAAGAAGAAATACTCTTCCAAATTCTGGATTCCTTGACCATTGTTTTCTCTGCAAACAGAAACTCTTGCCTGACAAAGACATTTACATGTACAAGTAAGTAAACTTATAAGTTAATAATCTCGAAAAATCAAATAAACAATGACTTGTTTAGGGAATGCCATATGAGTGTAGAGTTGACTAATTCAAATAAACATGTCGTAAGTTGCATTTGAAAGTCAAAGGGTATACAAACACTACAACAGAATGCGCCGCACGCCGTATAAAGCAATGCCGTAAAAAAAGAAAACTTTTTACGGCGTGCAAAGTACGCCGTGTATCACTTTTTATGGCATGCATACGCACGCCGTAAAAAGGCATTTTTTCACGGCGTGCGCATGCATGCCGTAAATTAAAGGATATAAACTTTTTACGGCGTATGATTGCACGCCGTAAATTGAAGGATATAGACTTACGGCGTGCGCATGCACGCCGTAAAAATCAACAATTTTTGAAAAAAAAATTATTAATTGGATGCCAAAAAACAGTATATTTCCCCATGTTATCTTACAAAAAACAAGAACAGAAACTACCTGCTAAGATCCCACACCATAAGCCTCCTACCAAGACAACAAGAAGCTAAGATAGTCTCATTCTTTGAATTTCCAGAACCACCGTGCATATGGCATTCTTTGAAGACCTAAAGTTCAATACATTGGGGAAGCATATCAAATTACATGAATAAAACCCCAAAAATAATCTCAGAAGCTTTACAACTCATGAAGCTACCTGAAGGAGATAAAAATAAATCATGCAGGTGGTTTTGGTTAAAGGAATATAATTCATTTATTTTTGGAAAAGATAAAAATCTTAAATTGCCACCAAGCAATAAATTATTCCTCCCACATATTGGATACAAGTGCATTCAACCTATTTCTATGAACTTGAACTCTTACTAACTAAATCCTCAAACCAAGTTTAAGAAATATAATGAGGTGGGGGAATCTAGACTGGAATTGATTAAATATGAAGAATAATAATATTAAGTCCAAGTACCTGATATGCCAATGTTTATTCCTTTCCCTGCCAAAAGTTAGAAAGTTAAACATGTATACTAGCAGAAAGCTTAACATTCCAAATCCCTATTTCGCCATCAGCCCCAAAATTCCTTCAGTTCCCCACTTCTATAATTCCTATGGAAAATGCACAACTCCCTGCTTCCTGCAGAGACTAGCCATTGGTTAGACATTTAAGTGTAACATTTTTGAGTATTTAGAATTTAAAATCCCTAAAACAAATGTATCCTTTGTAATTAAATTACCTGAACAATGCCTGATTTTGCAATGAAAAACCTCTTCAACACCACCATTAATTCCTGAGAGTACTGTGAAAAAGGAATGTGATAAAAAAGATACCATTTCAAGTAGTTCAAATATGCTTTGCAACCAAGCTTCCTTCTCAAAGTGTACAGAAATCATTGACTAAATGAAAATGTGAAATCCCAAAAGTGCAACAGGAAAATAAATATCTAAATGGCATGGATTGCTCAACCATGACCTAGTACAAGGAAGACTTTTATATACCATTGTGCAGTGTCCTTTTATATTCATTGAAATTATAAGTTCAGATCCACCAAACATAGCATCAAGACTAACGAATTTTATGTACTGTATCAGAGTGCTTGGTCAATAGGTACAACAACAATGCAATATCAAAAGTTAACTGACAAGTTTTGATTCTTCACCTTAACTCCAGCCCACCAATCAACCAGCTAAACGAGCTCGAGCCACAACAGCTCTGCCAACACTCTATTTATCCTCCTGTAAGTGTTTTTTGACAATGGCCTTATTAGCACAAAACATACTGCCTAAAAAATCCCCCCCCAATAAAATTTGTCACATTTCTTCGAATTCAAAAATACTTTGTGCAAAAATAACAAATATTTATAACAAAATACCAGAAGCTTATCCCTCAAGAAAAATCAAGTAGAAAGTAGAAAGCCCAGAAACGCCAAAAAATCGTGTAGCAAATCAACTAGGGTTAGAAAGAACCCTGTTTAATTAACCATTTAGCCTCTAATTAGCTCAAATAAATCAAAGCCGCATCAAATAACGTAACAAGTTTCAATTTTTAATCTTGTAGAGGGGGTGGGGTAAAATTAATTTGGTAAATACATAACCTGAATTAAATTGACAACAAGTTCAAATAGGAAAAAGAGAACACCCAATGGCACAATAACAGCTGCCGCCGCAAAAGCCATAGCCTAGTAATCCCTCAATTTCAGACTACGATTTGTATAGAGAAAAAAAAATGGAATAGTAATTTGGTATGTTAATTAAGTGTTTGATTGAGAGCAGAGGGGAGTGGGGTGTAACAAAGGAAGGGAAAACCTGGGAAATTGTGAAAGAGAGAGATAAAGATACAGGAACACCGGCTAAACTGGAAGCCGAAGTCGACGATCGTCTCCACTCTCCACAATCTCCACTCTTCCTAACCTTAGGTCGAAGTCGAAACCAGCAGCAGGGAGGAATGTTCGTCTCAAGGCTCGCTACATGGGATTTGCGTATTGGATTTTCCATTCATCTATGACTGGGAAGATTGGGGAGATTTGTGAGTGCGATTGGCTAGGGTTTGCCATTGGTTTTTTCCACCTATTTCGGGCCTTTTGTTTTGTTTAATATGTGAGGTCGGATCCATTTGCATTGTTAAATAAAAAAAAGGGCAATCGCAACTTTTTTAAATGTTGCGAAAAGGAAAGCTTATCGCAACGTTTAAAAAACGCTGCAAAAGGCTTTCCTTTCGCAACGTTTAAAAAACGTTGCAAAAGGCTTTCCTTTCGCAACGTTAACATTTAAAAAATGTTGCAAAAAGCTAAGTCTATCGCAACATTTAAAAAACGTTGCAAAAGGGCAATATTAGCAACATTTACTTAAAAAATGTTGCCAAAACTCAATTATATTAATCAATTGCAACATTCACTTATTAAAATGTTGCAATAGACTCCTTTAGCAACACTTAATTCACAAATGTTGCCTTTTAAGTGTTGCAAAAGCCCTTTTTTGGTGTAGTGTAAGTTTATTAGTGAACGACAATTGTACCCATGTAGCTTTAGAAATTATTATCCTTGTATCTCTAATCATTTATTATAAATATGGAGTTTTGGTTCTCATTATAATACATACATGTTTATTGATTTTTATGATCTCTTCTATTATCTCTCAATTCAAAACATATTATTAGCACGAAAACTTATTTTTTCATAATTTAGTGAAGCTAATAATTTTTTTTAAGTATAATCATCTATCACATGTACCAAAATTAATTTGACGACTTGAGAGTTTTTTTTACTTAGAAGGGAGCTGCTTTTTCTTCTCCACTTTAATATATGTGTACAAATGTGAATAATTTATTTAGAATTCTATCGCCACCATGTTATCTGTTGATTTTCTTCAAGCATAATCAATTCAGTGGTAATCAATTCCTGCAAACAATTTGTTTATTTGTAATCTTTTGTGTGTATCACACTGCCAAAATCAATATTATGCCGTCGCAATGATTACGTACCCATCACAGTTTCTTGTTCGTTTTTCTAATTAAATTTTACTTAATTATATATACACCATACACGTTTCTGCCCAACTTTGTGTTGTCTGCTTTACTTAATTATTATTGTTCGTATATATATATTAATTCATCATTTAATTCACATACTCTCCTTTTTCTTCTTCTTATTTTTTTTTTAATTATTGTAAAACATACATATATGATGATTATTGAATATTCTTTCTGCCTTTAGCTGATTAAATATTCGCTTATAAACTTTAAATTGATAATTTATCATATTGTTGCTCTTGAAATAATACAACATTATAATTAATATTTTAGAAGAAAATTAATCGTAGAT
This sequence comes from Osmanthus fragrans, assembly GCA_019395295.1. Classification (NCBI taxonomy): domain Eukaryota; kingdom Viridiplantae; phylum Streptophyta; class Magnoliopsida; order Lamiales; family Oleaceae; genus Osmanthus; species Osmanthus fragrans. The sequence goes on along the minus strand of CM033360.1, from coordinate 9,713,687 downwards.
TTGTCTATTATAAATAATTTGTTATTGTTTCTGAAGTAACACAAAATTATAATTAATATCCTTGGAGAATACTACTTGCTTCTAAGAGCATAAATTATAATTCTCCTTATTCCAAAAACATATTGACATATTGCTCCTGAGTAGCAATAATGAATTACAATGTGATCTCGAAGTAGCACGTGTTTCGAAGAATATATTATTTTAAATTACTATTTGTTTTTGAAGGAAAGCATGTAACTTATTGATATAGACTATTTGATTAACTATTATGTGATGTTTAATTATATTTTTCGAAACTAATTATATTTTCTTTTGCTTTACTATGTAGATAATCAAATGGCAAACATCACAAAACTTAAGTTTGCTAGACCTGATATATCTAGCAAGAACTATTTGCCATGGATACTCGATGCTAATATTAAAAGAAGCAAGTAAAGAATCTCTGTACGATCGTGTTCCTTCATCGTCGTATTCATGATGGATTGAAAATTGAATACCTCACTAAAAAGATCCATAGGTTCTTTGAAAAAAATGACTAAAAGATTTGAACTATATTCCTCCCCAAAGCCCGCTATAAGTGGATGCACTTTCGTTTGTAGGACTTAAAAATTGTTAATGAGTACAATTCTGAATTGTTTATAATATGTTCAAAATTGACATTGTGTGAAAAAAAATCATTGATGAAGATATGTTGGAGAATTTTTTTTCCACCATTTATACATTGAATGTGCTCATATAGCAGTAATATCATGAGCGTGGTTTCAAAAAATAGTTAATAATCATATTTTGTCTACAAGTAGTTGAACAAAATAATAACTTTAATTATAGGTTACGTCCAATTAGTTCTGTACCATTGACTGAATCATATGGTATTGCATTGTCTGAAGCAAATGCATTATTTAGAGAAGGACATGGACGTGGACGTGGACGTGGACGTGGACGTTGATGTGGATGTGGATGTGGATTTGGACGTGGACTCAAACGTGCATGTGAAATAAACTATGGATGAAATAATCAACAAACCTATCAGCAACAAGATAACATTTCAAAAGACACAAAGTAAACAAAAGTAGCACATCCAAAAAGGAGTACGAAGAAAGTTACTGTAGATATTGAATGAAAGGGCATTGGGCACATACCTGTCGTACGAAAAAATATCTTGTGGATTTCTACCAAAAATCAATCAACGGAAAAATAAATATCTCACATGGATATCCTTTAAAAAATTAAAAGATTCTTTTATATAATGATTATTCATGTGTATCTTGTTCGCAAGACAAGATAGTCATTAGACCATTAATTACAAATGTCAATATTAAATCTTCAACTTTCTTGAAAAGAATTCATGACAATATATGTGAGCTAATAGACCATCATGAGGATCATTCCGTACTTTCCACGAGGAATGTAGCTTTTGCTAGATTATTTGTTCAAATCATAAAATTACGCGCTCAATTTCTCGATTACTCAATCAAGACAATTCGTCTTGGTCATGCTAGTGAATCTGGATCACAAGTATTCGATGATTATTATATGTCATTATTATTGAACATTTAATTGCACATGTTCGTACACAAAATGGTTCAGCGGAGTCATTTATTAAACGTCTACAACTTATTGTTAGACCATTACTTATGAAAACAAAACTCTCAACTTCTGTTTGGGGTCATACTATATTACATACTGCATAATTGGTTCATATAAGAACAACTGCTTATTATCAATATTCACTTTTGTAACTTGCTTTTGGTTATGAACATAATATTTCTCACTTATGGGTTTTTGGTGTGTTGTCCAAATCATTATTTCACCCTCACAATGTACTAAAATAGGTCTCCAACGAAAACTTGATATTTATATGGATTTTGATTCACCATCTATTATTAGGTATCTTAAACATTTAACAGATGACTTATTTACTGCAAGTTTTGCAGATTGTCATTTTGATGAAATAACTTTCCCAATATTTGGAGAGAAAAACTACATCCTGAAAAATAAGGTAAAATTTCTTGAAATAAAACAATTCTATATCATTTTGATCCCCACAACGATCAATGTGAATAAGATTTTGAAAAAATTATTTATTTGCAAAGAGTTGCAAATCAATCACCCGATGTATTTGTTGACACAAGAAGAGTGACAACATCATATATTCCGACAAAAAAAATATGAGCAAAACTTGATTCCCCATAGGACAATCTGCTGTAGAAATGAATCTCAAATATGCTAGAAACGTGGTCGACTAGTTGGTTAAAAAAAATTTGTACTTCAAAAAAGAAAAGTACAAGAAAAAAATCAATCAAAAACTTCGAAAGAAATAATATTAGAAATAATTGATCAATCAAATATTGAAAATATAGTTCCTGAATAATCACAAGTGTCCGAAAATAATGAGATATCAATAAATTATATGTTATCTCATATATTATAGGAATGAAATAATATTGTTATAGACAATATTTTCTCCTTCAACGTGGCTCTTCATAGAATGCAAAATGAGGATCCTAAGCTACAGTTCGTTAATGATTGTCAACGTAGAAATGATTGACCAAAATGAAAAAAAATCATACATGTGGAATTGAATTCCTTAAGGAAATCAAAAGTGTTTGGATATGTAGTTCAAACTCCTGAAAATGTAATCATTGTAGGATACAAATGAAATTTTGTACTAAAGAGAAATGAAAATAATGAAATTATAGGATGCAAAACTCGGTTCATAGCTCAAGGTTTCTCACAAAGGCCTAAAAATTGATTGTGAGGAAACATATTCTCCCATAATGGACATTATAATTTTTAGATTTTTAATTAGTTTGATTGTATCACAAAAGTCGATATGCGCCTTATGGATGTCGTAACTGCCTATTTGTATGGTTAACTTGATATTGATATACAAATATACACACACACACACACACACACACACACGAAAGTCCTTGAGAAACTTAACGTGCTAGGAACAAATGATACGAGAACTATGTTTTCAATTAAATTGTAAAGATCATTATATGAATTGAAATAATCCAAACGTATGTGGTATAATCGTCTTAGCAAATATTAGTTGAAAGAATGTTTTAAAAATGATGATGTCTCTCAATGTGTTTTTATAAAGAAAACAAATATTGAATTTGTAATTGTGGTAGTTTACGTTAATAATTTAAATTTAATTAGAACTCCTGAAAAGCTCAACAAAAGTGCAAATTATTTGAAAAATTAATTTGAGATGAAAGATTTCAGAAAAATTAAATTTTATCTTGGATTGCAGATTAAATATTTTCCAGAAGGGATTATTTATTTATTTATTAATCTACATATACAGAAAAAATCTTAAAACATTTTTATATAGATAATGCATATCCGTTGACATCACCTATGGTTGTTCTATCACTTGATGTGAAAAAGATCAATTTCGTTCATTTGAAGGTAGAGAAAATGTTCTTGGTCCTGAAATACCATATCTTATTACAATTGAGATATTAACTTATCTTGTAAACTGAACTCAACCCAACATAGTTTTTCCTATAAATCTTCTTATAAGATATACCTCTACACCAATTCTAAAACATTCGAGAGGTGTTAAACACCTTATCGTTATCTGAAAGGTACTATTGATTTGTAATTTTTTTTATTTTTAAAAATCGAGATCTATTTTAGTGGGATTTACAAATGCAGATTATCTCCAGGGCCGGCCCTGGGGCCAAGCCACCTAGGCAAAGGCCTAGGGCCTAAAAAATGTGGCTTGGGCCCAGGGCCTCAAAATCCATATGAGTCTTAAGTCCAAATAGAAGGAAATTGAAGGATGAAGAAGCTGGAAATTGAAAGGGATGTGGTAATGAGGAGGCTGAGCGTTGCAGGAGCAGGAAGAAAATTGAATCCGCTACTTTCCCAATTCCTTTCTTAGTGGTTAGATCTCATCTCTTACGTAAAAGTGAAAAATCACGACAAATTTTGGTGGAACCGCTGTTGAATTTGGCTCTAATTTGTACAAAATATTTTTGCTATATGCTATAATTTCACTGTTTTATGAAATCTATTTTCTGGTGGATTTCATCACCGTGTTCTGGGGTTAATTATGAGAAATTATTCAGGGAAATACTTCTATTTTGTCTTTCTTTATAGCGAAGAATGATTATTTTCTCCGTGACTCCGTCCACTAAACTGGTTTTCCTTTTCGTTTCCTCTTCTTCCTGAGGTGATGAGATTTTTAATTTGGCCTAATTTATAAGTATAAAATAAATTCTCTTTCGAGAGGAGCTTACCAGTTACCAATGCATCCCTTATGAATTTTCATAGACCTTTGGAAAATGAAGATTGTTGGTCACTTGGTTTAGTACTATGTAAGCCTGCAAGTCTTTATAGATTGAATTAGAATTGGCTTTAATTCGAACTTTGAGCCATAGAAAATCTGAAAAATGAAGGGTCCATTTGATTGCAAGGGTGGAAAATGGGTGGAAAGAAAATGAATGATAGGGAATTGAATTGCTTAGAATTGTTTTATAGAGAATTGTAATTAATGGTGTTTGATTGGTATAATTTTTCACCTGACAAATTTTTCGTTTGGTTTTTTTTTTTTTTACGCAAATTATCAATTAAATGGATAAATTTTTTTACCATTGACTTTTGAATTTGTTTCAATAAAAAATTGTCAAAAAGTTGAAAAACGTTTTCTAGTTTTTGTGCATCAATCGCTTGTACCTTAAAAAACATTTTCCCTAAAAAATTAGTGCAATCAAACAGGTGAATAATAAAAAGAAGGAAAACGTTTTCCACCTTCCACGGAAAACTTGGCCAATCAAACAAGCCCGAATAGATTTTCATTTGAAGTTAGTGGTCTAAAATAACTAATTATTTGGTTATTTCTTGCAGGTTGATTGAATGATTGTTGAATTTCTTCGCTTTGCGATATTTGAGAATCTGGAATATTTTTAAATCTACCACATCAATAAGGTTCTATCGTTATTTGCTTATAATTATGTTCACTAGAAAATTTAAATCTGGATATTCTAAAAGAAAATGGAATTAAAGGGTTGAACAATTGATCAAGTCTTATCTTCATTTAAATATAGATATAATTTTTAATTTAAATATTGTTATACGTGTAAAAAAAAGTATAGGGTCTCAAAATAATTTATCGCTTAGGGTCTCCAATTTCTTAGGGCCGGCCCTAGTTATCTCTCTGATCCACATAAAACTAAATTATAAACATGATATATATTTACACGTGGAGAAACAAATATATCATGGTGATCTATGAAACAAACCTTGACAACAATATCTTCAAATCATTATGAAATTATTGCAATGTGGATGGTTGAGAAACGAAGTAGGTAGAGAATGTGGATGGTTGAGAAACATGACTCATCATATCCAAGAATCATATTTATTAACTTCAACAAAAATTGTTGAATGAAAAAATGTAGTTTATATTGCACAATTCAAAGGAGGCTATACTAAAAGTGATATGACGATGTATATTTCTCAAAAATTCTTTCATACACACGAGTTTCAGAAAAATGGGGACATCAATGTTCAACAAATTCACTCAAGTGACAATGTGACTGATTTATTCGCAAAAGTATTGTCGACATCTATATTCAAGAAATTGGTTCACGATATTGGAATGCGTTGACTCAAAGATTTTTTTATTGATTAGCAGTAGGGGGAGTACTTGTACTCTTTTTCCTTTTATTAGATTTTGTCCTACTGAATTTTCCTAACAAGATTTTAATGAAGCATCATTTATATTAATACTTCAAAATAACTGTACTTATTTTTCTTCATTTGATTTTTTTTTGTTGTTGTACTGGGGCTTTATCAAACAATATTTTAACGAGACATATATTTTGTAATATATTATTCAAGAGGGAGTGTTGTAGCCCAATAAATTATTACCATTATATCCTCAATCCTTTCCTATTGTAATACACACAAGTCTATTGACTTTTATTCTTTTTCTCTCTTTTCACAACAAAGTTAATGTAATGCGTGATTGAAAAGTTGTGAATCCTATGAAGTATGTTGTTAAACTTAATTGTTGATTTTGTCTTTAAATATTTATCAAATGTTTACTAACACTGAACAGGGGCTTATAATCACTCACTCAATGGACCATTTTGCGAATTGCTTACAGCCGTAAGATGAGAATTAATCTATTTTCTCATTGATTCATTTGCTGGCGCCCTACCAAATTCCTAGTACTGCATGGCTTGTTACAAATTTAGTAATATTTTCTCATTGATTCATTTGTTGCTTTTGATCTCCAGAATTCTCATAATCATACCATGACAACCCTTTCCTTATTTAAACATCTTTGTTGAAATTATGATGCTTCCGATGATGAAATGGAAAATAGATCTAGACCGATATTGATGTTTTCCCAATCCAAAGTTTTAGTCCTACTAAACAAATACTAATTGATATTTAATATTACTGAACGATCCTGATTAACGTCCAGTACCAGTTGAAGTTAGTTTAAAACTCGAGAAAATTGGTTAAGTGTTGAAACCAACGTTAGACTTCGTGTCAATTTCGGCCAAATATTCAGACCTGATTTGTTTATACATATAGTTTGCCGCTTTGCTGTTCCGAAATGGGGATCGACCTACCCGATCAGGTTGTGAGGGGTCGAGGAGACAGTGCCCCTCGTGGGGACTCGGGGGCAATGCCCCGGAAAGGAAATTGTGATTTTCATGTATATTTAACGTGTCGAAACCAATTTTAGATGAATGGGAAATTGCGCTCCAAAATTGGAAGGAATTTAGAGGAAGTTAGATAACACTATCGCTCTAGCAAAAGTGTCGCTCGAGCGAAGAACGAGCGACCAACTCTCTGAAAGTGTCGCTCGAGCGAGATGACGGGCAAAAAGCGGTCAAAATGGATTCCCTCGTATATTGTGTTTTTGCTCGCAATACTTCGCTCACAACCCCTCATCCTCTATATATAGGACTCTTTGGACGTCCCTAATGCATCCCATATCATTTGTGCATCAAGCGTAACATTTTTTTTTGCTAAAACTCTCCCAAAATCATTCCAACAACTCTTCCTTTGTAGAGAGGAAAATCCATCAAAAGTTTGCTCGGACTCGTGGTTTGTTGTGCTACTACCACATGTCGAATCTGTTGTATCTTGGGAGACAAGTGTCGTGAACCATAAGCACTGTTGCTAGACAATATTGTTTTAAGGAGAAAGTGTCATCACTTGCCTCGGATTGCCATTTCTTCATCTTCTATATCTCTTTTATTTCTGGTTTTGTGTAGTCACATTTCTACACACTTTTTCTTCATATAATTTTGGTTTAATCATGCTCCTGCGGGTTAAACGTTGTAATTTTGTTTTATCACATACAAACAACCTTTTCTCGCGTATTTTTTACAACCCGGTCCCAACAATTCCGCATGCTTTTTCTGTGGAAAGTATGCATATTTCTTGACCAAATTTGTGAAGCGGAAGATTCGACCGCCAAGGCTTTTTCCAAGCTCAGTTCATCCAATCAACCAACACCTCATTGGAGATACCGAACCAAAAACCCCTCAACCTTTCCACTCTTATGGTTGCTTTCAATCACCCACAAATGACGCACAAAGGAAGGTGTTATAATTACGGTACGGAATCAGCCACAAAGGCAAGAAGAAGAAGAAAAACAGTGGGCACAATCACAAAGAGAGGGACAATCATTTTTCTCTACAAGGTAGAGAAAACAATTACACGCACAACAAACTTGAACTATTGTTTGTCCTCAAATAAGGTGGTGACTTAACTCTAAACAAAACATGGTTTAACAACCTGCCGTGTCTCAGAATTAGAATTTAGTAATAACATAGTGAATAGTATCAACAGTGCAAAATCAAATCAACCTCCACTTATCATATGCAACCTGACGTGTGTGTGTATACTCATGTAAACATGCTCAGTTTCTGATAGATTCAAATCCCGACCTACAGTAGTCAAATTTTTCCTTTCTTCGCTCGAGAGATACACACCCCCAAACTTATTCTTTTACTCACTTATCCCGGGGTGTGTTCTATAATTGAGATCTGGTCAACTTAAATTCTCACCCTCTCTTAGTTTGAATAGGACTCGCAATCACAAGTTTACACTTCAACAAGCAGAGATTCTCCTATTTATTTGATTGTTTCAACCTCTAAAACTCAACTAAGTTACTTGCCTTACATCAAAGGTACAATTCTAACAACTAAATGTCTTGGGGCACTTTTCTCACTCTATTTTTTTTGTTCTTTGCTGAAACACATTCTCATTTGCTTTCTATATAACCCATGTATCAAACTTTAGGTCGATGACTCCCTAAATCAGTTGATTTTTGGGCACCAGGTTTGTATTCACCCTTACAAGCTTACTTGCTCAAGTTATAAGGGCTCGAGAAATGTATTTTCTCTCTTTTCTTTTGACTCTTTCCCTCTTGCTTTCTATATGACCCCTGTATCGAGCTTTAGGCCGATGACTCCCAAATCAGTTGATTTTAGGGCACCAGATTTTTATTCATCCTTTCAGGCTTAATTGCTCGAGTCATAAAGGCTTGAAAATAGTGTTTTCCTCATAAAAATTTATGTAAGCCCCTATTTTTTTAGACACTTAGTTTCAAGAACCAACCCCTGATTTCAGGCTTTCGCCTCATTTTTGTCTCATCAGTTTACACAATCTACACAACTCAGTTTTCATGCATGAATTCTCTACTCATCTCAATGTTCCCTTGCGATACTAATCCTCCAAACCACTAAAACAATGGAATATCTTTAAGCATAGAAGAGGTAATTCAGGTGTAACCTATCATGTTCTAATCTCCTATAGAAATTGAACCCAATCATCAACTTAACATGCCAAACATGAGTTTCGTACGCAAGAAATGTCAAGTATCACATACATAAGTATTGGCTAATCTAGACCTGCACCATTTCTACTATCCATAGTTCATACCTATTCCATTATTCACATCATTGCCGGCAAGGCTATTAAACCCACACAAGCACACAAATTGAACTAACTAAACAAATACTGAAACAGAATGTCAAAAACATATATATATATATATATATATATATATATATATATATATATATATATATATATATATATTTTAACAAACACACAAAAGCAGTAAACAAGCAAGCAAACCAGACAAATATCGATGAACAATGAATAAGCAATGCATAATTCAATACAAGTACGAATCCTTAAGGTTGTTCTACAAATTCCAAAAACTTGTTCACGAAAATATGTTCGATTTAAAACCACCGCAAGTGTACGGTTCGTTACAAGTAATAAAGTGGACTTTTAGAGTCCGGATTGTCGATCTCACAGAGATTGAGTAGTTCAATATTAATGATTTCGACCTTAACCGAAACTAGATGAGTTTTTGATGAGTTTTGTATTGAATGCTAACCAAACTAAATTAAGAAAACTAATATGGATGAATTGGCTAAGCTAAATGCAAATTATACTAGACTGAAATATGAAATTGAATGCAAATTGATCTACTTAAGATGAGAAAAACGTACTAGGATCACGAATCCCCATGCAACAATCCATTTAAATCCTAGTTTTACACTTTGATAACACGATTAAATATTGAAGAATCAATGTTCCTATTGAATTTGACAATATCTTTCGAGTAATGTTAAACCTATTCTATCATGCGATCCGACTATATTTCTATGACGAATACAAATATAAAAGAATGCATTAACTTTTATGAACACTTAAAGACTCACATAGAGCATATCGGTATATTTCTATCCTCTATCGGACCCTATGACAATTTATACTACGTCGAATCTATTTCCCTTCTTTCGAATGCATAAAATAGATCACCACATTCATACAATTAACGTGCGCACAATAATCATATGGAATAAATACGTATAAATCGTTCAAACATCCAAAAACGTGTTTTAATGTCAAAAATATAAAACTAAAGATTAAAATATCATATTACAAGGTTCATCGATCTCCTAGTACAAGAAAAACTAGCCTAACATGCTAAAGAAAGAAAAACAAAAGAATAAATAAAGAAACGCCATCACCCGAAAAGATATTCAATTAATTCTTTGAAGTGCTTGATGAATCTTCGCGTAATTCCTTGTGTTCTTGCTCTCTAATGTCAAAATTATCTCCCAAAAGTGCGTCGTCCTCGAATTCTGTCGAGTCTAGGGTTTTAAAGTCGTCCCCAATTAGTTTCCATAAGAGTTCAACTTAAAAACGGAAACCAGAAATTTTCACGTAAAAAATAACCATGCGGCCGCATGGTTCAAGTGCTGGGGCTCGAGCAACGTTCTGAGGAAGCCATGCGACTGCATGGCTCATTGCACCATGCGGCCGCATGGTACAATCAACTTCCAATTTTTGTTGTTTTGGTTCCCGAACTCCGTTCTTCCTCATTTTGACTTCCTTTCTTCATTCTCTTTCCTCTAACACTCTTTGATTTCGTCAATCTCGTACTTAGTTCATTTTCGTTCTTGATTTGGATTTCGAGTCGACTTTCGAATAATTGCATCTTAGTCCTTGAACTTTGGCTTTCTTCCATTTTAGTCATTTCTTGCTCGTTTTCACTCACTTATCGTTGTTTCCATCGATATAGTCCTGCAAACACAATTTACATAGAATTAAGCCATATTTCAACATAATTACAATCAATTGTCCATGTTTTGTGACCTAAATAAGTGCGTAAAATGCACTTATCACACAACATAGACCAAGGAAGGAGCCATATAAATAATGGGAAATAAATCAAAACTTAGGTGTATAGTTTACACCAATTGAAAAGTCAAGTGTGTAGTTTAAAAATTCAAAATTCAAGTGTATATATATATATATATATATATATAATTAATTAAATAATTAAAAATATTTATTAAATAAATATAATAAAGTCACAGTTATACAATTAATGGTCACATATATATACTTATAGGTCACAATTTATTTATTTGTCACATATTATCAAATTAATTAGTTACAGATTATTTCCAGGTCACAAAATCAAAAAAAAATATTATATGTTACAATTTATTTCGAGATCACAAATAAAAAATTAATTAAAAGTATTTTACTAATTAAATAAATTAAGGTCACAGTTATACAATTAATGGTCATAAGTGTGTACTCATAGGTCACAACGTCACATATTTTCAATTTAATCGATCACAGATTAGTTCATTGATCGCAAATAAAAAATATTTATAGGTCATAATTTATTTGTCAGATACAAATTTTTAAATTACTTGGTCACAAAGTATCGAATTTTTAGGTCACAATTAAATAGTTGATCACATACAACAAATATTAGTCACATACCACCACCACCACCACAGCCACCGCCATTTTCCACCACCCTCTCCCCGTCATCGCTACCAGCACCACAATACCAACATCACAACACCATCACCATCACCATCACCATCACTATCACCATCACTACCAATGCCAATACCACAACACAATCCCCGATCCAATCCACTACCAACAAAAACAACCAAAACCATCATTATTAGATCTTTAGCCACTTCCACCAACAACCACCACTATATCACTCCACCACAACCATTAACAAACAAATGAATCACCAACAATCAAACCAACCAAAAAAAATATGTGACCTGTTGGCCCTCACAACGCTGCCATCTTTGACAGTAAGTGGAGCACCTCTGTGAGGTGGTGCTCAACGTGATGCTCCAATAGTGAGAGATAGTGAGAAGAGAAAATGTGCGACAGTGATCTTTAACAGTGGGTGGTGTCACCGTTGTAGCGCCACCACCATCTCCGACAGTAGGTGGAGTGATGCTATGAGTTGGCGCTCAACATTATACTCCAGAGTGAGAAAAAGTAAGAAGAGAAAGTGCGTGTGTGACGACTGTCTCCGACAGTAGATACGTTGTCATCGTGTGCATGATGGCAGTCTCCAATAGTGGGTGTATCACCGTCGTCGTCGGATTAAGGGGGTTATGGATAGGTGGAGAGAGTGAGAAGATAGAAGATGGAGAATGAGATAGAATGAAATGATTTTTAAGGTTTGAAATTGAATTGGGTTGAGATATTTAATATTTAATTATTATATTAATTTTTGATATGTGAAGAAATACACTGATAGCTAATTTATGAATTGTAATCTTTAAAACCCTGTTGACATGTAATTTCCACTATGTCAATTGTATATTTCCATATGAATGAATGGAAAAAGGTTCAAGATGTCTAACAAATAGAATATAAACATTATATTCGAAGATATTGTAAGAAAATTTATGAATTAATGCTTAATATAAGAAAATCTCCCCACAAACTTGATCATGTGTGATATACCTCCCTATCTTTTGAAAATCACGGAAAATGTCCATATCTGAACTTTGAAATACCCCCGCCGTCAAGAACCGTCATCTGTGATGTTAAATGCCATTAAATAGAGAAAAAAAAACTGATAAAATAAAAAGGGCAAAATCACCATTTAGTATTTGCATCTTTAAATAACCTATAGAAAACCATTAAAGGTGGGGGGGGGGGGGGGGTCATTACATGCAATCCACTTTGGTAGTAGATGTCGTGGTGTTGGTCGGAGTCGGTGTTTTGTTTGCCTCATTTCTTCGCTTCTTCTTTGGTCTCCTAGCCTTTTTAATGCATATGGGAGGTGTCAAGGGATTGAGTCCTAGATTCGACCATGTATCTGGGTTAGTCACTGGGGATATTATTTGTGTATACATCTGAATGTATGCTCTATTCTTAAATACATCATCAACGTAATCTATAACATTCTGCATGTCCCGTGATAGTAGTGTCGCAATGACATGGCTGCATGAAATACCTGTTAACTGCCACAACCGACATGAACAAGTCCTAGCAGTCAGGTCAACTGCTTGTAGAGTTTGATTTTCGTGGTGCTGTATTTGGAACTTTTGGTTCCCCGATTAATCAACGTATTCAGACTTTAAAAGAGTTGTATTTTTCTAAATGATCTTAACTCTTCTGGGATCAACATCTCCTATCCATCTGCCACATGCCTCCCATCTTTGCCACGATTCGTCGCATCAAGAACATCTAGATTTCCTCCAACATGACAAAATGGGCTTCTCCCCTGCACTCATGATGGTGCTGTTGAAGGAATCCGATAAATTGTTTAAGAGCATATCACAACAATTCCCTATTAAGAACTATATATATCCCTCTTAATGGTTTTCCATGAGTTATATTAAAGATGGAAATATTAAATGATGATTTTGCCCATTTTATTTTATCAATTTCTCCCTTATTTAATGGGATTTAATGACAAAGTTGACGGATCATGACGGCAGTGGGTATTTCAAACAAAATGTTTCAAATATGGACATTTTATTACGATTTCCAATATGTAGGGGATATATCACATATGGTCAAGTTTGTAAGGGGCTTTTCTGCAATTAAGCCTTAATAGAAGTGTGACATTTTTAGTTCGTGTTTTCTTTAAGATGAACCCCGAGCTTCAATGACATCATTATGAAGTTTATGAAAAAAGATCGAAAAGCAAGCTTAAACGGCATTGGAACAAAAATAAAAAGGAAACGAGTAAAAAATGAGTCATATGTGCGAAACATGTGAGAAATTAGAGTATTGAGTTTGATGTAGAAATCTCCAAAAGACATAAGATATACTATAGCAAAGCTTATCAGAGAAAGAATACAACATATTTTTGGATCTCAATTCGAAGTTATCTATAAAAAATTATCTGTGTTTTTTTTCATGGGATTAGAACAATAAAAAAGCATAATAAATTGTACAACTCAAGAGACATCTAACTTGATTTCCTTGAGCAGTCCATTTTTGGCAGGATTGTTGGAGTTTCAATGCACTTAATGCATGATTTTTTTGTTAAGGGATAAATCCCACGTTGATTAAATACCGAAATATAAATAACTTATAAGAGTTTGTGTTACTTCTCTTAATAATGTTGACTTTTTAAGATGAAATCTCAAATCTTAACATGATATCAGAGTCTATTAAACTCAAACGAGCAATTTGATCTGATTAGGACTTAAAAAAATGAGAACGTGAATTTCAAGATTTGTTTACTCAAACGAGTAACTATCTTCCATGGACATGTTAAAGAATAAATCTCACATCAGTTAAATACCAAAATATAGATCAATTTATAAGAATTAAAGCTACCACTCTTAATAAAATTTATATTTTAAAATGAAATCCCAAATTTTAACATTTTAAACCTTCTTTCGGGTCTGTAGATAACCAACTTTTCTTCATCAAAGGGATCGTTGAGAAATTTTGGAGAGAAAAACATCTACATATACAAGATTATCAACCATGATCTCTTTAACTCATTTTTCAACCACAACACGATCCAACGTCGAAATTTAAGACACAACATTTTATGTAGAGGCATGAACTACTACAAGCAAGGCTGAGGCGCAATGGGGTGATATTCCATGGATTCTAAGGTCAAGTTCCTTTAGACCCATTTTGGTCCCCAATAATGAGGTTGTGAAATGTTTGACTTGATACAAGGGCCTGGAATGTTGGACTAATCGAATGCTCCTTTGTGTCCTCTAGCCGTGATGTAATTCTTTCAATTCCTCTTGTCAACCAATCTAGACATGAGAAGTAGATTTTACATAATGACCCGTGATAAGTGTATTTCATACATGCACTTATCTAGATCGTTAAACATAGATATTTGATAGTGCTTTTAGGAAATTATTGCTTATTCTCATGTATATGTCGTTTGTAAAATGAACGAAAATCAAGCTAAAATGAAGGATATTGAAATTTTAGTTATGAAATTGATGAAGATGTGATTTGAATGATCAAGGGCTTTGATTGCAATTACATCAGACTCGAACTGACCAAACGAAAGAAACCAAGGACCAACTTGTATAGAATCAATAATTAAGCCATGCAATTGCAAGGCCTTTTTGGCAAAAGCAGAGAATAAAAAGGTTGTGCCATGTGATCCCATGGTACAAAAATAGGGCAAAAAATCTATTTCCTTATTTTGGTTTCGTACAATTTGGAAATGCAATTTTGGCTACGATTTAACCTATTCGGAGCCTCTAATTTCTATATTTTATTTATGATATCATAGATAAGAAGGCTAACAGAAGGATTGAAGGCAAAATAACATCAAGAAATTGAATATTCAAGGTCTGGAAGTGAAGATTCAATGTAAGAACTGATTCTACATCTTTTCCCTATATTTATACATTCTGGATGATGGGTTTCCAATCTTGTCATAATTTTATTGCAGATATGCTAGGCTAAACTCCATAGCGTTGGGATGAAGATTGTTGACCTAGATTTTTGTATACACACATAGACAACAGATAACGGGCTCACTCACGTCCACGCAAACTAATTTGAACACATTTGGATGGATCACGAATCAACAAAATATTTCAATTTGCACATGGGAGAAGCTTTATAATGTGAGACAAAAATGTTCGGCCGCCAACGGTATATATAAATGGGATTGCATGGTAAAGAACAATCGAAAACACATAAATCCAAATCCAAAGCTAAGCATCCAACTCAAACAATCTAGGGTGATAGAACAAGAGAAAAGATGAAATACAGCTTCAAGTGTATATAATTGTACTATCCTTCAAACTGATACAGATGAGTATTTATAGTGTTACAAATGAAGTGCTCACAATTGGATGAGGAAGTACGTTGCTTCACCTTCTTAATTGAAGCATCACATCTTAGGCAACAATTCGATGCAACTAGCCCGTGGCACATTTAATGTTCTTAAAGCAGCCATCATACAACCTATGCTGATAGGATTTGACATATCTCTCATTATAAAGGTCACACCAATCATTTACATAAGATTTTATATACATGAGATCTTTGAAGGAGGTGGGTCACTCCATTTCAAGTGTGAGCTTCATATTGAGCCTCTGTATGTCTTCCAAACAATTTTTCAACCCCACGTACTAGGGTAGGGAAAATTGAAGGGGTAGTATTACTAGGGCTGTCAATGGATTGAATTGATCCGAATTCGATGAAATTAATGAGGATGAATTTAGGGTCTTTGTCCGATAACCCGATCAATATCCAAATTCGATACTCCGTTAACTAAATAAAATAAATATGGATATTGATCAATCCAGTCCGATAACAATCCGATCTGATTTGTTATAACAATATAATAATATATATATATATATATATATATATCATTTTGAAACTTGTATTATACTTTTCACACATTTTTTAAATAATAAATAATATTAGATAATATTATGGTATTTTTAATTGAAGTATTTGGAGAATTTTTAATTTTTCATTAATTAAAATAAGATTAAAAAAATAATTAATTTATTTTATAAATTAAAAAAGTTATAATTGCTTTCATTGTTTCCCACTTTCCACTTCCCACTTTTGATGCTCACTAAAATATCATAGGATTTGCAATCTATAAATAAGTAGACCAAGAATTAGGTAAAAATCTATCCGGGCCTTTTAATTATATAGGGCTTGCAAGTTAACTAATATAAATTTTTATTTTCCTAATTTTTTTTTTAAAAATTTCGTATCAAGTTATCGTATAAGATATTCGATAACATAGAAAATTAGATATGAATTTAACAATCAAATATTCGTTGGATTATTAGAACTGATCGGATAAATACTCTTATCGGATTGAATTAGATAAGGGCAGATCCAATCCATATCTGATCTATTTACAGTCCTAGGTATTACATGACTCTCAAGTGAGCCTATCCTTCCTTCCTTTATAGTAGGCCTGCTTTCTTCCATCAAAGAATAGAATGAATCTTGGTTTTGTGCGAGGGGTAGATAGCATATCGTCAAGGGAGATAAGGTCCTAGCTACCACCCTACTGACCCAGTATTCTAAATCTTGTGAGTAGCTTTGTTTCGAACTTATCATTTTACTTTAATGACTGTGACTAATGCTATTTGTTGTACAGTTTCAGGATACCGGTTTCGAACTGTCCCAGATTGAGTGGGACATCAACGATGACATTTACAGATGCCCTCAAAGGTCATATCACTTTGATCGCCTCATCTTATAGGGAAGTAACAACGCATCGACGCTTACTGGCGGAGATTTGCCAACGTCGAGGTAATGGACAGGGTGGGAGAACTTTATCGAGAACTAGATATTACCGAACTGAGGCAGAGTTCTTGGAGGAAGTGCCTCTTGACGTGATTGATGAGGCGAATGGTATAAAAGTTAACCAAGAGGGATCTCTTGAGGACAAAGCTTCCAGCTAAGAAGCCCCTGTTGCAAAGTTGCCTACTACTGAGACGCCAGACTTCGTGCTACCTCCAGTATAGTATAGGACTTTAAATTCATTCCTGTAATAGCTGAGACCCTTTATTGTACCTTGTTTGTTATTAATGAATTTTTTTTTGCTATATATGTAGCACTATTTTACTTTTATTCCTAGTGCGGGGGCTTTGCCGTTGTCATGTCTAATATTGCTATAACCATAGATAACACATATGAAAGCATAAGTTCAACTATCATACTAAAGAGGCGTATTAGCTTCGTAATGAGAGACTCATGATGCACGCTTTAAAGAATTAAGAGGTGGTTCCCTTTGGGATCCAATCCTCTTCTTCGAGGTGCCCATGCTTTCCTATATGGTGGATAACTCAAACCATGCAAAGGCTTTCTCCATGACGTCCTACTTCATTCATGGGAGGCATTTAATGTACGCTTTAGAAAATTAAGAGTTAGTCCTCTTTGGGGTTCGACCATCTTCTCTAAGGTACTCATGTTTCCCTATATGGTGGATGATTCATCCATGCATAGGGGTGTCAACGAGCCGAGTCGAGTTGGTTCGTGGGCCAAAATTTGAGGTTTGGGCTCGGCTCGAGCTAGATCTACGGGTTTTTTTGCGAGCCCGAGCCGAGCTGAGCCGAGCTTTTGCTTGCTCAGGAGAAAGATGGCTTTTTTTGAGCCGAGCCGGGCCGACCGTTTTTCCTCTCTTTTACCAATTTTTTTTAAAATTTTATATATTTTGAAAAGCCCGAGGTCAAGCCCACGAGCTTTTTTGACACCACTATCCATGCAGGGACTTCTTTATGATGTTCTACTTTGTCATGGAAGGCATATTAAGTACGTTTTGGAGAATTAAGAGGTAGTAACTCCCTTTGGGATCCAACCCTCTTCTCCATGGCTCTCATGCTTTGCTACGACGTTCAACTTTGTCATGTGAGGCATATGATGTATGTTTAGGAGAATTAAGAGGTTCTTCTTTGGGATCTGACCTTTCCTCTGAGGCACCTGTGCTTCTTTACATAATGGATGGTTCATCTATGTAGGGGTTTCTTCCATAACGTTCAACTTTGTCATATGAAGCATATTACTTAAGGACCTTTTGGACAAAACGTACTTTATTGAATCAACGGAAACAATACATAAGCTAGGAAAGATCTTCCAGCTAAATAGAGTTCGTTCATTGGTAGTATATTCGAAGGTGCACTACGTTCCATGGATGAGATTGTGTCTTCCGATCCAGGTTTTTTATTCTGTAAGCACTGGGTCGTAGTCCTTCCTTGTTGTAATATGGGCCTTCCCCCCAAAATGCCTACTCTCAACTCCTTCGAGGAAAGGAAAACTCTTCGCAGCACCAGGTCATTTATTCGAAATGATCTCTTCTTCACACTTGCAATGTAGTAACAAGTCATCTTCCTTTGATAGGTAGCCAACTTTGTTTAAGATTCATTCATCCTTTCGTCGAGGAAGTTGAGCTCCCATCTTCTCAACTTGCCATTGGATATTTCGTTGAAGTGCAACCGACAAGAAAAATGTAATCCAAATTTCCCTGGGCTCATAGCCTCAACATCATAAGCCATAGAAAAGAGGGTTTCTCCGATGGCGGTTCAGCTTGTGGACAACAGATATTAGATTCACTCATGTCCACGTAAACTAATTTTAACATGCTTGGATGGATCACTAGTCAACAAAATATTTCAATTTGGGCATAGGAGAAACTTTATAATGCTAGATAAAAATGTTCATTTATAAATAGGATGCATAATAAAGAACAATAAAAAATACATAAATCCAAATCCAAATCTAAACATACAATTCGAACAATCTAGGGTGATAGAACAAGAGAAAAAATGAGATATAACTTCAAGTGTATATAATTGGATTATCCTTTAAAATGATACAAGAGAGCGTATTTATAATGTTACAAATGAAGTGGTGTGCGTTGGATGAGGAAGTATGTTGCTTCATCTTCTTAATCGAAGCTTCACATCTTAGGCATCAATCCAACACAAATAGCCTATGGAACATTTAATATTCTTAAAGAGGCAGCCACCCTACAACTTATGCTAATAGAATTTGACATCTCTCTCATTATGAAGGTCACATCAATTATTCGAATACGATTTTATCTACAGGAGATTTTTGAAGGAGGTTGGCCACTCCATTTCAAGTGCGAAATTCAAATTGAGCCTCCAAACCACAACCGCTTTGGTGGAAGGACTTCGATGGTTCTTCATTTGTCACTTCGTTTCAATGATGAGCTTTGGTGAGTTTTGTTCTAAGCTTTATTTTGTCTTTGACTTTTGTCAAATGTTGGTAATGTTGGCTGTGGGTTATGGGGCTTCTTCCTTGAATAAGCTCCATGTGGGATGCCATGTGGGTTACATTTGGAACCTCAGTGGTGAGGTGTAACAAATAAAATACCTATTATTTTACCATTTTAATTGAAAGATCTGTTATTTAGTTAATTTGTATTATAGATTGGTATTGCATGCTTGATTACTATTCAGATAATTAATTGTTTTTTTTTTTTTTTGTTCTTGGGAGGTTCAAAATAAGTTTAGAACATAGTAATATCAATACAAGGCTCAATAAACATTAGAAATAATATTTATGACTTGTGCATCACATAGGTAATCGCATAGATTAATGCATTACTTCGCATATGAATTCGAGAGAGGGATATTGTTGGGTCATGCTTAGGAATAAGTTTGCCTTACCTCGAGAGAAATAGTTGTATATAATTGATTTACTGGTTATCAATTATACACAAATTATACAAGATAGCATAGGTAGAGTGTTGAATTAGGAGAATGATAGGTGAATTCAAAATCTCAATACATCTTCTTCATATATATAGTTTTCATACAACTTTATATAATAATTAGGACAATCTTAGCAGCAAACAAACAAAATTCAATGAACATCTTTCGTTACGGTTACATTGTAGTTCAACAACGAATTGTTACAATTCAATTCAAAATTTATTTTTCGTGAGACAAGACTCTTACTCCGAAACTATTACTTGTCAATGATCTCGTATGCTTGCGAAATTTTATCGAACAACCCAAAAGAAAAATACTCTATCATGGGTGGGTATAGATTACTATTGCAGCACTTGGGTGATGATTTGGGCACGAGCATTTCTACACTAAGAAAATGGTGGAAACTCTTGTAGGACATTCCGATCATTCCCAAAGTCCGAGTTAAGGTTGGACATAGTTCGATTCGGCTTGGTTCTAAAGAGAATCCAACTGAACCCGAATTTTCGGGTATTTAGTAAATGGAAGTGCAGGGTCTAAATTTAATTATGGAACCATTCGGGTTTGGTTCCATTCGATTCGGTTCACGGGTTCTATACAATAATGAATTTTTTTAATATTTACAACAATGCTACATTAATTCAACTAATCATATGTTCAATATTAACTCTTACAAATGACGTAATCCAATCTTATCTATCTTTTGCGCCTCTTTTTGCTGAGTTCTTCATAGATTTGATTGTTAAAATCACAGGAAGAGTGAGATAGCGAGCTCACAATAATGAAGAGAGGCATATCCGAGGTTCCAATTCGATATCTCCATAACTGTAGAAACGACAATATGGTAGAATAATAGATTTTGGTAAAATTTAAATCAATTTGATTGAATTGAACTTGGGCTAGAAATTAGAAGTAGGAAAATCATATTTTGAATTTTGGATAAATTAATTAGTTAGGAAATTTATTTAAAAATTAATTTGGCTTATTTAAGATAAATAAATTTTAAAAAATTAGGGAGATTTGATTTTTATTCGGTTCTTCGATTGATTTGTCTTGAATTGAGAATCAAACCAAACATGTCGGTTTTCGATTCAGATACCCGTTCGGATATTTAATTTAAGAAGAACCCCTCGATTCGATTCAGTTCGGGTCGAATCCAGTTTGATTTGATTTGGTTCGGGAGTTTTGTACAACCCTAGTTCGGGTATTCATTTGGAGTGTTTTTCATGATGCCTTGCCTATAGGTGATAATCTGGTGCATCGAAAGATCATCGACAGAAGCAGGTGTGCCTCTTGTGGACTGTCTGAGTCCACGACTAGTGCCCTCTTCTGGTATTTGGAAGAAAGACAGGTGGCTGAGCTTTGGGGACTCTCAAGCAATATATGGCTGGGAAGGATATTTGAGACATTATAATGGGGGTCATGCAGCATTTATTGGCTGTCTTCTTTGGGTGCTGTGTGGTGAAATGTGTTAAGTTATGGATCTTTATAAATTTATAATGATCATCAAAAAGAGAGAAATAGAGGCCAGTCTTTTGTAAACCTTTTTTACATCATAGTGGATTATTGCAGTGTAGGAACAGGACGTAGTCTCACATTGAGGTGAACCTAAATAAATCTTGCATGTTTATTTTTATTTCTTCAAATTGATTGCTCTCCGTGAAATAGATTAGGATTTCTAATTCACAACAAACTGAACCGACTGGTGCATGAGGAACAGCAACATGAGGATGAGGGTGGCACTTGTTGAAATTGCAGAAGGTCTGGCTCAGAGAGGGGAGTTAGTAACGGCAGTGGCTTGGACAGTAGGTGAAGTCCTCTAGGAATGGGGTGTGTTCGGCTCAATACAGATGCAGCCGTAATGGTGGGAGGGTCTGACTATGGGTTGGGAGCTGTGATTCGGGACATTGGGACATATTTTAGCAGCGCAATTAAATAGAGGATTGGCCGAGTTTGGCTCCTAATGCGACCATTTTATTTGATTTTGTTGCCTTATTGAGCAATGTCGGATATGGCACTTGTTAGTTTATTCGACATTCAGGAAATAACGCGAAACGTGCTAGCATCTCCTGCTAGGCTTATAGATATTTAATTCGTTGAATAGATTGTATTCCTTCTTTAACTGCGCCAGCAGTTTGCGGCAACTTGATTGAATAAATGATGGTATCTTTTCCTTTAAAAAAAAAAAAAAAAAAAAAAAAAAACTGATCTCATCACAGATTATTCCTTACTCAAATAATTATTTGGTAAAATATTTCAACATGAGTAAAAATAAAAATCATTCAGATTGCCAGGGATCTGACACATTAAAGTTAGCATTATCATAGCTAATGGAAAATCCACGTTCAACATCGATCTGCCAATAGATGGTAGCGTGACCTTTATCTCTCGCCGGATCAAATGCATGAATAGAAGTAAATTTAGAACCAAACACAGCTAAACAATAGTATATATAATTTACGTAGGCCTTCAACTCATAATTATCCACCGGTTTGAACGTATATGAGCCTCTCTCTAACCTGCCCGTTTTGCAGCCCATAATAACTGGAGGAGATCCTTCTGGGAGTGCAGTGGTAAATTTCATAACTGGTAGGGTTTGAGCAAATGATAATGTGCAGAATTGCAGGGATAGAAACAAAAACACAAATGAAAAGGAGAATTTGGATGTCATTTTATTTGCTTTTTGATGTGTATTATGTGATTGTGGATTGTTCTTTGTGGGATGTCTCCTTTTATACTTGACAAAGATTATTTTATAATTGATTAGCATAATCTAGAGAAGATTTTATGTAGAGATGGCAACGGGTCGGTTTGGGGACGGTTCTGCCAAAACTATAATCGCACCATCAAATTTTTTGTCATAGCATAACCGCACCATAACCACGAAAATCGGTTTGGTTCGGCTCGGTTCGTATCTCGGTTCGATTAATAATCACGAAAATAAATTATTTTTTATAAGTCCAACCATCAAATTGAAAATAAAAAATTATTGATAAAAATCAATAAAAACAAAAACACAATACTAAGCCAATTTAGCAAACAATATCTCAAATGAAAATGCAAACAATATCCCAACTTCCAAATGCAAAATTTGAATTTAACAAAAAATACTATCAACATTGATCAAGACTCTTACTAGCATAGGTCGATCTTCATTCTTCCCCAAAAGCAACATTTAACTATTTAAGCCTCCAGAGAAGTGTAATATTTAAGTTTGTCTTGATTTTCTTAAGATAATATGCAGATTAGACAGACATAATATCAAGAAGTTGCAGGATCGCGAAATAAGTTTCATCACAATAGTCTGAAGATGACAATTAAATTGAGAAAACACCTACATTCTCAACTAAGTGGTCCTTTGGAGGTGTTATACAGAGTATCGGACAAAATTTGCACAAGAATTTCTGTATTTCACAGGGAATCAAGAATTAGGCCATATCCACAAGCCAAATGCATTTATATTTTCAATTACCAAATTAAAAATTATACAATACAGGCAGAATTAGTTCCCACTAAACCGAGATTAATAGCATATCAAACAATACTATCAGCTTGGGATGAGAGATTTTAAATACATCCATAATATCCTAAATAACTGAATATTAAGTCTTAACGACTTCTATCATAAATATGTACCAACAACTTCACAACGATTCACAAACAAGAACAATAAGATCAGCCGTGTCATTATCCTTTTTCCCCACTCAAAAACAAGAACAATAAAAATAGTAAACTACTCATTATAAGCAACTGGCTAAAGGAATTATCATATAAGTTAGTCAAATAGAAAAATCATTTTACAGATGGACGACACTAGCCTATACCTTTCGAGTTCGGATCTGAATAGCTCAAAATCTGGAGTGGCGGCACGTTAGAAAGGCGGAGACGGTGTTGTTGATTCCAATTTCAAATTTCCTTCATCCATTCCTCGTCATTGCCCGTTGGCTTAGAAATTCATATTTTTGTGTATTTTCAGTGAGTGAGTGAGTGTGAGACATTGAGACGAGTTAGGTTAAAGCCAAAAAAGGGGTAAGATTAGTGGGCCGGTCATGACTCATGTTAATGGGCTGGTAAGGTAATGGTAAATGGGTCATAATTATACAAAGAATTATAAAAAGAAGTCCAATTGTCCATTTTTTTTTTTTTAAAACGGGTAATCAGTTTGGGGCGGAGCACCATCGCTAAATACCATACCCGCCCACCACGAATCAGGTCATTAAAATAAAAATCATAACCACCTCATTGCACCATTGGTTTAGTTTTTTTCGCCTCATTCGGTTCGATTAACTGCGATTTTCGAATTTAAAGGTTCGAATTGCCATCCCTAATTTTATGTATATGCATATTTCTTGGTTAAGTTGTTTGCATTGTAGTGTAATTATATTAGTCAAACAACATTTATTTCTAATTAAACGAGTCATTCAATTTCACCTATCATTTAATTTCATCAATAATTTAATGTCACATTAATATCACCTATCATTTAATGAAAGGTGAAATTGAATGACTTATTTAATTTCACCTACCGTTTAATGCCATATTAACGTCATATAAATTGAGATTGTAATCTCAGTAAGATTAAATAGCATTACAATCCTATCCCAGTTTGCTCATAACTAATGAAACTTAATTACTTCTATTCCCCAAAAAAATTGGGTTTTCAAGGTTTTAGATTTTCACTTTTAAAAGATGTTAGGACCCTGTTTGATAGAGACATGGAAAAGGTTTTCCAACTTCACCCAATTTGATTGTTTGATACACAAAATTTTCTAGGCAATTTATTTTCTACCCCCCCCCCCCCCCCCATGCGCACTTATTCCTGGTTTGGTTCCATTTTTTTTTTTTTTTTTTTTTTTTTTGCAATTGGAACAAATTCTAGACTTAATGGTGGAAAAAAATTATCACTTTAATGGACAATTTCCAAAAAAAAAAAAAAAAAGGCCAAATGAACACCAAAATATTCAATTTTTCAAAAAATTTTGTGTAAAAAATTATACCAATCAAACACAATTAATCCACAACTCCAGGTAAAACAAATTCTTGACAATTTAATTATCTGTAATTCATTTTTTTTCCACCCAAATTTCACATTTGCAATCAAACGGATCCTTATAGTTTTCTCTTACGCGCCATTTATCTAAGTGTAAATAATTAAAAATAAATGTAATCAGAAAAAAAAAAGCATGTTATGTTTTTTGTAATTAAATTTTACGTCAAAGAAAAAATTGAAAAATTAATAATTTTTTATCAAGACGCTTTATCCTGTCGCGAATATTTTTATATCTATGTTTGGATGAACCCGATTCCATAACAAGTTCAAAATACTTGAAGGTTTTGCAAATTTCAATGGATTTCGTTATCTAATTAGGAATATTTGTATGCTAATTATCCTAAGTAGTATGTAACACATTTCTTGCACAAGATTTTATAACGGTATCTTGAGACATTTTTTTATAAATATTTGATTATTATTGTTCAAAACTATGGTTAAATACAAGAATCCGACACGAAAATTGGGAGTAATATCTCTTGTAGACTCCGTATTCTTCATTCCTTAAAAAAAAGTTACATATGTATTTGATTTCGCGAGACATTTTTTTTATAAATATTTGATTATTATTCCATATATAATAAAAGAAAATTCATATTTAGTCATTATTGATGTAGACATGTACGTGATTACCGTCAGTTGTTGATGTAGACATGTCAATGATGTCCGATAATGTGACTCGAAGTCCAATTATTTTTGAAACAATTAATTGGTTGAACCCTCCCGTTTAAAAATTATTCTATTAAGTTCTAATAGATCCTAGACTCATTGGCACAAAACGTCCATACATTTGGAGTGAATTGTGGATACTGTCCCTACCATTCATTTTTTGACATTTATGCCCCCTACCTTCCACTTTTCTTGCGCTGAACGTCATTTTCATTTGTTTTTGACGATTTTACTCTCTATTCAAGTAAAACAAAAAAAAAAAAAAAACTAAAGAATTAATTGCAATGATAACCCCAAATTTTTAAAACCTACTTTTCAGTCACAAGATATTAATTTTTTGCCCCCAACCAGCCGCCAACTTAGGAGCCATTTTCAACCACCTTTGCTGTCGGACCAACATACCACCTTGAAGCCCGCACTTCCCACTTCGCAACCCACGCAATCTCCTGCCATAACACCAACTGATTTGGCCGAAAATTCAAGCCAAAATAGGCTACCCACGCAACAAAATGTGGCCGGAATTCCATACATCTGCCACCACTTTTGAACCACCAAAACTCCACCCCTCCGACCACCTTTTCCGCCGGACCAACATACCACCTCGAAGCCCTCACTTTCCTCTTCGCAACTCAACCAATCTCTGGCCATAACACCAACTGATTTAGCTGAAAATTCAAGCCAAAATAGGCTGCCCACGCAACCTCTACGCATGGATTTCTTCCTAATTTGACCCAATCCATGGTTGCCCATGGTAATTAAACCCCACAGGTCACTATATCTCACCTAGACGCGTCCATTAACGTTCCAATTACAGCAAACAAATCATGAAATCAAAATCCCTGACCAATTTTCGAAGCAGCGATGTCGCGGCCGGAAATTGCATTTTTGACGCCAATGGTGGTCCCCATGATCGCGGACCACCTATGCTGGCTTTGTCTCTTCATAACGAAGTCATTCCACCCATAAGTCTTTACCAATTTAGTCTTAAAGTGGACAAATCAGTGGAGACGCGTCACGAGCGGTTAGATCCCCTTTCAATTCAGTTTCTTCCACAGCCACAATCAACAAAGTACACTCATAATCACTCAAAACACGGTGAAACGACTATGGGTCATGAATCAATTGCTTCAATACATCATCCAAATTATTCAATTTTGGATTTTCCCTCAAGAACCATCCGGCCACATGAAGAAGGTATTATTTCCCCAATTCGTGACTCCAATGTTTTTCAACATACAAATCAACATGAGGGATCTCTTAACTAGGTCCAAATGATCAATACCATGCAACCATTTCATCCATAACCACCTTTGAATCCGAACGCAACCGCACCCCAAGAAACGGCAATTTTGACTCCTTCAATTGGGTGGGAATTTTTTTTTGTTTGAGACTGATTTGTAATTTTTTGAAAATTTAGGGTTATAATTGCAATTAATTCTTTAGTTTTCAATTCTTTAGTTTTTGTTTTATTTGAATGGAGGGTAAAATCGTCAAAATATGGTGAAAATGACGTTTAGCGCAAGAAAAATGGAAGGTAGGGGGCATAAATGTCAAAAAATGAAAGGTAGAGACGGTATCCACAATTCATTCCAAAGGAAGGGACGTTTTGTGCCAATTAGCCTAGTTCCTATGATTTGATAAACAGAATACAAATTTATTTAAAAGAAGTAATTATCCAGTGATCTTCCCATTCAATGTGTGTTTCGTTGGATCTAATTTATTAATTATTTAGGCAAGGAAGGAAACATTTAGTATTGAGTCATTGTTGTTGCGTAAGTTTTAAATTGTTAGAAAAGAAAGAGATGTGAATAAAGAAATTTTCTTCATTTTTGAAAGGAAGATAAAAGGAATAAAAATAAAGTTGAGAATATTATGATATTATTGTGCCATTTAATCTAAATGGCCTTCTGGAAATGGTCGTCTTTTCATTTGGAAAAATTTATAACTTATATTCCATATTTTTGTTCATCTGTCATGTCTTTTCATCACAATTCTCACTCTTTCTTGGAAAACTGCAACTCCTTGTAGAACCATGATCTTTGGACAAATGTCAACGTCCACAGGCTGTATATATTCCTTTGCATTTTAATATCGTCTTAAATTCTGGAATTGTTCTCTCCTACAGATTTTGTGTTTCTTATTGTTAAAGGTACAAAGTTCGTTTTTAAAGGAATGAAGAATACGGGGTCTACAAGAGATATATTACTCCTTATTTACGTGTCGGATTCTTATATATATAATCAAGAACTTTGTACCGTTGACAATAAGAAACACAAAATCTGCAGGAGAATGATTCCAAAATTTAAGACGATATTAAAATGCAAAGGAATATATATAGCCTGTGGACGTTGACATTGGTCCAAAGATCATGGCTCTACAAAGAATTGCAATTTTCCAAGAAAGAGTGAGAATTGTGATGAAAAGATGTGACATATGAACAAAAATATGGAATATAAATAAATTGAACCCCACTTGGCGTAAAGAGAGTGCCTTCACTGGGGCTGTACGAGTAATATACAATGGGTAGGTTAATTTTTGGCCTTTTTTTATTCAGGTGAGATCTACCTTTTGTGAGTTATCAGAACCTGGCTTCTGTATGGAAAGAAAAATTCTTATAAATTTTTCCAAATGAAAAGACAACCATTTCCAAAAGGCCATTTAGATTAAATGGCACAATAATATCATAATATTCTTAACTTTATTTTTATTCCTTTTATCTTCCTTTCAAAAATCAAGAAAATTTCTTTATTCACATCTCTTTCTTTTCTAACAAACTTATGCAACAATGACTCAATACTAAATGTTTCTTTCCTTGCCTAAATAATTAATAAATTAGATCCAATGAAACACACATTGAATTGGAGGATCACTGGATAATTACTTCTTTTAAATAAATATGTATTTTGTTTATCAAATCATTGGAACTATTAGAACTTAATCAAATAACTTTTAAATGGGAGGGTTCAACCAGTTAATTGTTTAAAAAATAATTGGACTTCAAGACACATTACCGGACATCATTGACATGTCCACATCAACAACTGATGGTAATCACGTGCATGTCTACATCAACAATTACTGAATATGAACTTTCTTTTATTATATATGGAATTTATATATAGCCATGTTCGGCCCCATTAAATTTTAATTCATTTTTCTCTCTCCTCTTACAAATCACGCATTCTCTCAATTAAATAATATTAAATGTATTGCCTTTCAAGGAGTTTCGGGGAGCGCGAACTTTGCAGGTCAAAATAATGAAGATTGTGTATTTACTTCAACATGTGTTGAAACACTGCGGTTTGGAGGTCGTCCATCCGAAGAACTAATGCTCAGATGGGCAGATGGCGAAGGTTGGTGTCGAATGCGACAAGTAAAAGTTGCTACGGGTTGATGTGCGGCTCCATTCTCCAAAAAATACTATTTCAAAATCAATTTTTTTTTTTCAAATAATGGAGCTCAAACAAGGGCTATATTAGCCT
This sequence comes from Osmanthus fragrans, assembly GCA_019395295.1. Lineage (NCBI taxonomy): Eukaryota > Viridiplantae > Streptophyta > Magnoliopsida > Lamiales > Oleaceae > Osmanthus > Osmanthus fragrans. The sequence continues at coordinate 9,684,489 of CM033360.1, read as the reverse complement.
AGTCCTAAAATATTTAAGTCTACTCCTAGCTCCATTGTCGAATACACGTACGTACATAATTTTCAAATATTATGTCGATTCACAATTAATAAAAAGTTGTAGTATAATTAAATGAGAAAATTGCAGCGCCAGTCCCTAATCTTTTCAATTTTTATAGACTTTACCGCAATCTTCAATTTGTACCAACGATGACCACTAACCTTTCAAAAATATGCACTTGGGGTCCAAATGGATGGAACTCGTTCATTTGACCGTTAGTTGACTAATGAAAGTGGATTTTGACTAAATTGAAATGAGTAAAATGGTAACTTTTTCATTTTATACATAAAATAAAATAATTTTAAAACCAGAAATAGAATAAAACAAAAAACCTAAAAGAGAAAACAAATAAATAAGCCATTAGCATCATCACCCACCCCCCCGCCCGGCACCACCGCCGACATAGCCTCCCTTTCGCCGACGGTGGTGCCAACATAGCCTCCCCTTCGTCAGCACCATCGTCAGCATAGCCTCCTCGCCATCAGCACAACCATTATCAAATATCACACCTAAATCTTAAAACCACCACCATAGAATCCACACATCAAAACCAGCAAAAAATGGCCATCACCTAACCACTATCTCGACACCTATTTATACCACCATAATTACTTTTCCCATTTCACCACCAGGCACCAACACTACAGAAACTCATGAAAAGAGGCACAAATTTCACAAAAAAAATGGTGGTCTAAAGTGAAGAAGAAAGCGAGAGATATAAGAAAGTGCATCGATTATTTGTCCCATTTTTGTTGAAATATCGTCATCAGATTGGACGCCCAGATTGTGAGAGTCGACCAATGTTGTCCGTGATGATGAGTGTGATCGGAGGAGGAGTTGCCTGCATTTTTTGCGTTCACGAGTTGGGGGTTTTTGGTGGTTATTCCGACTACATCTGGTAGAGTTAGAGATCGTGGTGATGTGTAGAGGGGAATGAGGGCTTTTCCGGTGATGTGTAGGTTCGACGATTTGGGCTATGGTATTGGCGGCGGGGATGGTGTGTCGGTGGCGGAGCCGTTTCTATATTGGAGTGGGGTGGGGGAAGATAACCTTTTAACGGGGTTTTGGTTTATAAATTTTTTATTTTATTCTATTTTAATTGTTTAGGGTTATTTTAACCTTTTAAAATTGGTCAAAATTCGGTCAATCTTTTGACTATTGATCAACTAACGGTCAAATGAATGATTTCCATTTATTTGGGACCCTGTTGCATATTTTTGAAAAGTTAGGAACCTTCATTAACACAAATTGAAAGTTAGAATAAAGTCTACAGAAGTTGAAATGTTGGGGACTGTTGCTGCAATTTTTCCTAATTAAATTCTACACATTCAACAAATTTATTTTCGAAAAATGTATCCAAGATAAGACAAGGATTTCCTTGTTCATTTTTCTTGCTTCTATTTATGGGATTGTATGTGACAAGGGGCATATATTTATTTTCCGTCCGCTACAATGGTGTCTAATTAAAAACTACATACGAACTTTTTAGCTTGAAATTATTGTTAAATTTGTTTGAGATAGAAATATAGAAATAAATTTTGTTTGCGAAGCAAATTGACTATATTTAATCACTAAATCTCATTCTAAGTAGTCGAAGATAATCATATTCTATAGTTGACAAAATACAATACCTTATTAATTCGATGGTTGAAATATTGTCTCCTAGAAAGACAAATTTGAATAATCTTTGAAAGTCAAATATGTTTTACCCCTTGCAAGACTAACTAGTTACAAGCAATTTTTACGGAAATATTTGGCATATTAATTTTTTATAATTTAGCAAGACCCTTTATACTATGGAAGATTGTTACAATCTACAATTTATACATACATAAAAATTAAGTGTCCATTCGTATTTTTCTTGACAATTGAATATTTAATCTTTAAATTGGTCAACTAGGACAGAAATAAAGCATTGGGTCGAACTCTTCTTTGATTTTAAGGTAATAGCTATGAAAAGTCATCGACTTCTTGAAAAGGGTAGAAGAATGAGATCAAGATTTTGTGTTTCGTTGACGAACTTATTCCAATTTCAAGAGCTCGAACTGTATTGATATATCGATTCGATTTGAGCTCTTTTATTAAAGAGCTCAACCACCCCCAAGTTAAACTGGTGCTTGCTGTTACACTGGAGCAGTTGCGCTAGGTGCTAAAGCATGGGTGTTTTGTATTCATAGAGCAAAAAGGGGATATAATTGTATAGCGATATATGAAAACATATCTTGAGGATCGAAAAGAAGAATCTATTTCAATCGATATGTCCTTAGGCACAACCATACATAACATAGAAATCACACTTGAAAATGGTGAACAATTAGTTAGAGAAGCAAGTGCAATAGCGAAACTGATTGCAAAAGGAAAGTTGGGCACATTAAAATTACCTTCTAGGGAGATCTGTTTGATATCTAAAAACTACTCAACAACAGTTGGACAAGTACGGGATGTTGGGGGTGAACTTAAAGAATGAATTGCTTCTAAACCGGCAGCATGAAGTCACGTGATTGATGCTGGATCAAGTATTTTTATTGAATAACAACTATTCTTCTATCTTCAATTAAAAAAAAAAAAAAAAAAGTTAAGAAAAATAGAGAAATGATAAAAACACATCACTCTTATTCCTACCCCACTCATACTCTCCTGGCCCGTGGCAAGGGGGGAATTTGGAACACCATGTAGAATGAAAAGGACTAAACCATGAAGTGGCTCTCTTGCAGATTTGATTAGACTAAGTTATCCAAAAATCATGTTTGCCAACTTGTAAAAGCTTTTTGAGACATAGTAAAACATTACCACTCCTAGAAAAGCAATGGTCAATAATATGATTTAGGTAAAAAGATGTAATTATATGAGTTATTTTTCAGCTTGTTCTCCGACCGTGCCAAATGTTTTATTGAAAGCTTTAAGGATGCGTTAAATTACACAATATCAAATTAAATTAACAAAACCATTTAAAATAAATTTAATTATTGTAATATCTAATTCAACGTACTAAACATATAAAAATCGTTGAATTCTCCGTATCCTAAACACATAAATTTCGAGGTAGTTACAATCTATTAAAATGCATCAAATTTATTCCATGGTTAACAAAATAAAACAGTTCCATTTAAGCTCATCACATCCATGAAAAATCCTTTTTCCAAGTTATTTCATCATTACTGAAGTAAAAACCGTCTTCTTTCACCAGCCAAAAGCATTGCCTATATCTTTCACACCTATATCTGTCACGGGTTACCCGAAATGCTTCAAATTTTTTCCTTTTGCCATCCCATTTAATGGTACAGAAAAACAGTGGGGTTTTCCATAAGCCAGATTTGACACTCCAGCTGAAGTCATCGCGCTCCTGCAACGCCCGCCCACCAATATCGCCGCCATATTCTGATTCGCACCAGATGATCAGTGGCAAGGATGAGTTGTTGCTGAAACCATTGATGATGCGAACATCGTAGCTTTCGCTCTCAAAATCATTCTGTTTTAGTGAAGTGAACGTTGCGTATGATGCAAGGCCGAGGATGAGTAATACCATGCATTTCTTCATTTCAGAGGTTCTTTAAGGAATTTTTAGCCCCAAGAAATTGATGAACATTGCCTGTGTATATGTATGTGTGTGTGCATATATATATATATATATATATATAGAGAGAGAGAGAGAGAGAGAGATTTGTGTGTGACAGAGAGACAAGGTGTGTCCAAGATTTTTATGCTAAGTAAAAGGATTAATCCCCATGTACAGATAGGGGTTCACACAACCTCTACCGACCTCTCACACCAAGTGGATCCCACGTAAAAAAGTACCCCCACCCCCACATACTCCCTGTATTTGTGTATTCGGTAAATCAAGAAAAACCTACTGAAAAATTCTAGATACTCCCACCCATGTGAGTATTTTATTGTCCAAAAAATACCTACCCATCCCCTATTGTGTATTTTCTATACAAATTCTGTAAATCCATTCTCTATATATACACCTAAAACCATCTGGCAAATCAATACTTGTGGCCAATGTTTGGCAAAGTTTAATTTTTTTAATTAAAGTTGGTCAAACATATTTTTTATTCACGCAATAGACAATAACTAAATTTTATAACCCAACTAATTATTTATATATTACATTTTGAATGTAATATTCAGTGATTTCGTGTGTACGTTTAAACATATCAGCTAATTTGACTAACTTGGCCAAAAGTTCATAATTCGAGTTTAAAATCATTTCCTAATTATTGAAGGTTATGTAAACGAGATTTTTGCATTTATTTAGGTGCAATATCTCCTAATATCTTTATAAATTTATTAGGGAATGGAATTTTAAGGAACCTAAGAATTACAGGACTTTCACTATTGACTTCTCATCAATTCAAATATATTTATATCTGTTGTGCCTAAATTGACGATTCTTATCCTTCTCATTTCAGTATTATTTGGTAAAATTTTAATTTTACCGATTGTCCTTTTTCATTAAGTAGGGAGTGAGACCAAGAAAATTGATTACACCTGAACTATCAAAAAAGACATACTTGTTAGATAACATGAGAGGGATATCGACTTTTGTTGCTAAAGTTTTCATGCGATTAATTCTTGGCAAACTTAGTTCAAACAAACGCCATTATCTTCAAAGTAGAAAAATGTAAAGATAATATATAGAGTTAGGTATATTTAAATGAAAGGTGCTACTCAAACAGGGGGTTCACCTCAGCCCCTGTTGAAATCTTCTGTCAACAGGCATGTTCAACCAACATTTCTCTATTCAGTTTTTTCTTGCATGGTTTCAGTGTGGTACTAAATATCATGTCAATCTAAATGTTCAACAGTTCTAGGTTTATAAACGAGAAAAAAAAGGAAATACAATTTGGAGAAGGTTTTTAGCCTTCAGGTGTGCACAAATATGGATTTAGCCATTGTTCGAGCTCCATTTTTGTTTGATTTTAAAAAATGTATTTTTGAATAGTGTATTGATGGAAAATGTGTGTTTAAAAAATAAAGAAAAGTTTTGGATTTGTGTGTAATGTTATTTTATTGAAGAAAATACAATTTGGAAAAGGTTTTAGGTGTGCACGAATATGGATTTAGCCATTGTTCGAGCTCCATTTTTGTTATAAAAAAAAATGCATTTTTGAATAGCGCATTGATGGAAAATGTGTGTTTAAAAAATAAAAAAAAGTTTTGAATTTTCGTGTAATATTATTTTATTAAAAAATGTATGGTTAAAATATGGTCTAATTACTATTAAAAATGTATTTTGATTGAAAAAATTCGGCTCAAACAAAGACTTAAGTAGAGCAAGTTAAGAGGGAAGATTTGTCATTTCAACTTGCTAATACTTCATATAATTTTGATAATCAAACAAGCCTTGTTGATGTGGCGCCCTCCTATTAGAGGGGGTGTCGGCATACTGGCAGCCTCGTACTTCATATCAAACTATTCATAATATCATGAGGGTGGTTCAGGACATATCTCAAATGAGTTGATGTGAGAAAACAATTGTCTGAAACATAATAATATGCATGGGAACAATCATAGCATCTAGATTCTAGAATGACGTGACTCATCTTAAATGTGTAAAGCACAAAAAGACACAGAAATGAGAATGCATACTAGGAATAAACTATTTTGCGGAATAAATTTGACTACTTGAATGACATTCACTCACATATTGTAAGATTTGTGCGAATAAAAAATGCAAAAAAAGGTGGGACCCCCCTATTATGAGAGTCGATCAAGAAGGGTGTCAAACCCTCCCTATTACCACAGCACAGTTCATGCATACTAACATGAGAACAATTTGTACCATTGTATTTTTTTTAAGTTTTATTTATTTTTTGGTGCTTTTGTTTTGAGTTTTCCTTGATTTTTAAAAAATATAAAAAATGGAGCAGAGTTCATATGAAACTGACTCAAAATATAACGTGTGAATTTGACATGAGCTACAGGTGTACTAAACTTCAAAACCTAAACCCCTAAACTTAATAATATTTAGAATAAAGCCAAGTGTACAGGCACGTGTTACACACGGGTCTATACAAAATCTCACACATGGGTGGGACTCGTGTGTTAAACAATGAAAAAATATACCACCCACTTCCCACCTCAAATTGTGAGTTGCCTATATAGATCCTGGTAAATCAGGGCATGTACATGTAGCAAGATTAATTTAATAATCATCTAAAATAGTTACCAATATGATTTAGCCTTGTTTGACATGGATTCTTTTTTTTTTTTTTTTTCTCATATTCATTTTCAATCGTACATTCTCACAATTAAATATTTTTCATATAATCTCAAATTTATTTCTTATTTTTTAACCACACATTCTCACTAAAAAATATTTTTCACGTAAACCAATAATTTTTCTTATTTTTTAACCACATTCTCACAAAAAAATATTCTTCACGTAAACTCATAATTTTCTTACTTTTTAACTGCACATTCTCACAATAAGATATTTTTCACGTAAACCCAAATTTTTTTCTTACTTTTTAACCACACATTGTCTCAAAATTTATTATTGAAAAACTTAGGAGACGTTCTCTTCGTATTTCAATTTTATGTTTTGAGTTTTGAATTCGTTTTGTATTTTCTGTTTTGGGTGTCCATTTTGAGATTGTTGAAAACTCGTTCCTTTTGTCGTTTTGAAAAAATATTTCACAACCCGTGTTTTTTGAGTTTTGGCAGATTTGTGAAGAAAACAGTCAAAACGTAAAAAAGTTGTTTCTGTTTTCTTCACAAAATTTTCAACCGTTTTAAAAAACTCGTTTTCGAAAATGGGAAAGAGAACGCGTTTTCAATATTTTGGAAAATCGAAAACAAAAAACGGCCCGAAAACAGCAAAGAGAACGCCCCCTAATTCTTTCCATAAAAATTCTATCAAACAAGGGCTTAGTGTATCTTAGTCATGTCATTCGAGTATTTCCATCATCATTTAACAATATACCATGTAACAGTGTGAAAGATAATCGATAATACAATGTTTAGCAAGTAAAATGGTGTAAATGCAATCTCAACATACTTTGGTCTATTAACTCCTCTATTTTATATTGAACCTCCAAACATCATTAGCAAAGTTATATATAACAATCACACAAGATCATGTGTGTGAAGAATAATATGATTTAAGTTAAACGAGGCTCAAATATTTAACGGTCCAGCCAAATAGTCAATCATATATAAACATTATTATATAGTAACACATGATGTGCACAACCCACCACACAAATATAGCTCATGCGAGTCTATAATCATCCGCAAATCAATGTATGACACGTCATATAATATCACGCTACATATTATGACATATATTTTTGATATATAAAGTAATATTGCACTTTTCGAGATCGCCATGTGACTTGCCACACGAGCTCAATATCACACAGTATTCAAATAGTGATATCACATGGCATGTGTCCCATACCACACGGGTATTCAATTATTTCACAAAGTATCAAGTAATCAATATCACATAATAAGAAGTAAATCACGTAAACATTAGACCAATATGTATTGCACTACGGTTGAACCACCGAAAATTACTCTTATTAGATGATTCAAGATCTTAATTGCATCAACACTTGCATTAGTAAGATGTTTTAGGGTTAACTATTGTTAGAACATGTTATGTCTCGATTAAGTTGCAGTAAAGGAGTAAAGTATGTTAAAAATGGTGAATTCGGTATATTAGTGTCTTCGTGAATTGATTAAATTCTAAGAATTTCTTTGCTTATTTTAGTAGATAATTAGATACAGTTAAAATCAATATCAATATCAAAATCATTAATCGTGTGTTATAAATTAGATCTAATTTTAATTAAAGTAAAATAAATAGATGATGAGCCTTCACGAGTTCAACACTCTATTGATCATTATTTTATTTATATATAATATCGTTCATTTGTAAGATGAAATCGACAACATTAATATCCGACCAAATGAATCCTCATATCTTTAAATCAACTTCACTTGCCCTTAAAACCCTAGTCTTCCTAATTTTTGCACCAACGTTAACTATGTAACATACCTAAATGTGTTACATTCCCAAAATATATTGACATCATGCATGACACACGTTCAATTATGTTTTTAATAGTGTAATAATATGGAATGTGCCACAAATCCATTTTCTCAAAAAGAAAAGTGTAGCTACAGTTTTCAATCTATACAAAATAAACAACTAAGGCTCCTTTCGATTTTTCTTCCCAAATTAATTTTCAATGTTTAAATCAAAAAGCGAGTCCTAAAGAATGTATTGTTTCATAAAGTCGCGTAATTGACACATGATCATGTATTTTAGATGTAAAACGATTTTATTTTTATGTTTCGATTAAAATGAAACTAAATTAGAATAGAACAAAAAGTAATGTCTTTATTCTATTCACCAACAATACTCCCCTACCTTGTAGAAAATGAGAATTAGGAACGAGGGGTGCTGTTTGTATATGTCCATTTGATTAGGGTCTATACAGATTCTCTCTATAGGGGATGGGTAATTATTTGATCAGGACATGTACAGACCTTCTCTATAGGGTGTGGGTGATTATTTGACCAGGGCATGTACAAATTTTTTTTATAGGGGATGGGTGAATAATTTGTATAGGTCCTGATAAAATGGGCAGGCACTAAAAGTGTTTTCCATTTGGAACACCATGTGAATGAGAAGGACTCAAAGCATGTTGTGGCAGTTTGTCCTTGATTATCATGTTCGCCAACATGCAAAAGCTTTTTAAGATATGATAAGACATAAATTGACAATTCCTCGAACAGTAATAGTCACTACTATCATTAGCAAAAAAATAAAAATAAGAGATAATTGCAGCTATGCCCCCAAACATTTCAAACAGTTGCAAACTTTTTCCTAACATTTTTATTGCAACCGTCATTCCAAACCTTTTAGACCATTGCAACTGAGGCCCAAATGGATGGACCCCATCCAAATTTCTATTAGTTGGCCAAAAATTTTAGTTTGACCAATTTTTTAATAATTTCAAAAGAATAAAATAGTAATGTTATACTTAGCACATTAAACAATTAAAATAATTAAAAGAAATAAACCAAAAAAAAAAATTCATCTTCTTCCCACCCCAAATCAAAATCAAAATCACAATCACCATCATTACCACTGACCGTCTGCCCACACACCGCACCACATACCACCACCTACCATCGCCACCAAGCACACTCCACCCATCGTCACAATCGCCATTGCCACCAATCGTCTGCCACACATTGCATCACAAATTGTCACCAATGCAAAATCCCCAAAACTAATTTTGCACAAAAGATCCTCAATCACTACAAAATTCCAATAATTGAGAGGCAAATGAGGCCGTCGTTTCAGGTCCAAAATATGAGGGGTCTTTTTTTGCCCAAACATTTTTTATTAATTAAGTAAACACTGTCTGTTAAAGGAAAACTTTGTTTTCTCTCCTTGGGGGACCTACTTTAAGGAGTTCGCCTCAAACCCAAAAAATTATAGGACCAGCTCTAATTGTTGGTCAGTCAAATGTTTAGGTTTTAATACCGACATTAATGTAAATCATTTTAATCCTTTTCAACTTTTCTTTCCTAGGCACACGGAATAAATTATTGTACATTCACTTGGGTATATCATAGATGAGATCTGCAAGTTGAAGCTTGAGTTTTTCAAGAAATGATGGAAAACGAAACTTTCTGGAAATTTTTTAAAGCAGGCTGTTTTATTTTGTTCAATTTGACATATTTTTTACATGATTTTTTTTTTTTTATTTTTTATTTTGTGTTATGAGGGGATATTTTGATCATCAATATGTACAGCAATAGAAATGGCAAGATGATAGCAACCCGTTTCTTATGGTTGAAGTGGTTTCAATACAACAATAATTATACATTAATACATACATTTAGATGGATACAGATTTGGTGGCAATGGCGATGACGACAATGGGTGAGGTGGTGATGGGAGGTGGTATGGGTTTTGATTTTGATTTTAATTATTTTGTGAGATAAAAAAATAATGTTACCATTTTACCTCACCTATTTTGATAAAAAAAAAAATGGTCATAATTTAATTTTGACGGTCAATTGACAATAGACGAGACTGTTTCTATCAATTTGCACCTCAACTGCAACGGTTTGAAAGGTTTGGGATAATGATTGCAATAAATGAAAAGTTAGGAAAATGTTTGCACTCATTTCAAAGGTTTGGAGACGCAGCTACAACTATCCCTAAAAATAATTGTTATTTGTCTCTTTGCTTCTTCTCCAGCAGAGGCAAAGGCTTTATTGAAAGAATTCTAAGAACACGTTTCATATACTAAATTATGTAATGTCAAATTAAATTAACAAAATAATACAAAATAAATTTAACAGCCATGATATTCTCTTGTCACATCATGTTCTAATCTCAAATATTTAACTTTTTGGATAAGAACTTCAATCTGGAATATTTGGATCTTTCTTATGGGAATTTTTTTGTGGTGTCAAGTTTTTTTCAAAAGAAATTGTAGAACCAAGTTTCCGAAGAAATAATTTCTCTTTCATTATTCAACCCTTTTTATAATTTAGAAACTCTTAAGATGTTATGTATGAAGATTATAGAAGTAGATTTTATTTAATTTTTTTTTTAATTATACACACTAACTCACAAATCATTAAAGTATTTGTACAGACTAATAGGATCTAACTCGAAGCTACTATTTTTATTTATCTTAAGTAATTAAAATCAACTATGAATAGGCTCATAATTTTGTTACCTTCAGTAGCTTGCTTTCTCAAATCTAGCTACAAGTTTATTATTCGTCATCTACTAGCTTACTCAATGGCCTTTTAGGGCCTGTTTGATTGCAAGGGTGAAAAATCGGGTGAAAAAAAAAATAAATGTCAGGGAATTGAATTGTCTAGAAAACGTTTTACATGGAATTATAATTAATGGTGTTTGATTGATATAATTTTTTACCTGGCAAATTTTTTGTTTGGCTTTGTTTTTTTACGCAAATTATCAATTAAATGGATAAATTTTTTTACCATTGATTTTGGAATGTGTTCCAATTGCTTAAAAAAAATTGTCAAAAAGTTGGAAAACATTTTCCCACCACTATGGTGAAAAAACGTTTTCTAACTTTTGTGCATCAACCGCTTGTACCTTGGAAAACGTTTTCTCTGAAAAATTAGTGCAATCAAACAGATGAATAGTAAAAAGTAGGAAAACGTTTTCCACCTTCCACGGAAAACTACGACCAATCAAACAGGCCCTTAGAGTAATTGTAATTTTCAAATGAAAATGGTAGGGGTGGAGGCTAGGGGGCATATATACTATTTCAGAATTTCTTTAAAATAATGTGGCCCTTATTGATCACTTGGAGAAATTCTATTGGCCTTTATTATGCGTATTATCTCTATTATTGTAGCGTCTTGCTTGGCAAACAGGGCCAATGGCAGGCCCCCTGTTGACAGGGGGTCGAGGTCACTACAACAAAAAACCTATTTTGCAACACTCAAAAGGCAACATGCAATCAATGAATGTTGCTAAAGGAGTCTATGACAACTTTCAAATAAGTGAATGTTGTAATTGGTTAACTTTATTGAGTTTTAGTAACATTCTTTTGAAAAATGTTGCCAATACTACTTTTGGCAACGTTAAGTTGATCTTTTCGCAACGTGCAATGAACGTTGCCAAAAATTTATGTAGTTTGCCTTTTGCAACGTTCACCGAACGTTGCCCAAAATATTTATGTATTTTGCCTTTTGTAACGATCATTTGCATGTTGCAGAAACTCAAACCAAAATTTTCATTACAATCCAATTTTTTTTTTGGCCTTTTCCATTAATTGCTCCTTTTGAATAAAAGTCCATAAGTCCAGGCCCATTATTAGTACTACTTTTGGCCCAAAATTAGATTGTCTAGTTAATATCAGCCCAAGCTACCTAAACACATCCTAGCTACCTGCCTTATTGACGTCTTTGACATGTCCCGCCACTGTTCTGACTCTCAGAAACTCATCAACTAGCACAAAGGTTGCGCTAATTTTGGTGCCTTTGCTGGAAACTTCTCTCACATAGCATTAGAGGTTATTTTCAACATTATTCCCTTCCTCAGTTAGAAAAATGATGGATTGTGCTTTATAATTTTACTTAATTTTGAAATCTTTTTAATGAATTCTATTGATAAGCGTTGAAAAGTAACTTCATTTTAGTTTTCAAGCTTTGGGATAATCTATTGTTGTTCTAGTTTTCCATAAACATCTGCCTTTCTGTTATGAATTTTTATAGTGTTAATCATATTGACCTTGAAATTGCATAGTTGGGAATGTCTTAAATGACACACATGCTCTGCATTTTCTATTAGTCTAATAACTTGTTGTCTAATATTTCAGCAGAATAAAAGATATATAGATATGAGTTTCTACAGTTTGATGTCTTCTCTGATTCTCGTTCCAATGAAGAGTTTCATGTTCAAGACAACTTTTACATTCTACACCTACCATAGTCATGACACAGAAAGGGGATTCTTCTAAGCTCTTCTATATATTTGCTATTGTAACTTTGAAGCATACTTATGTACGCTTAATTTTTTTGCAAAAGAAGTATTTTGTTTCACATTGTCAGTATTTTGATCGACGCTGAGATTACACAGTAGAAAGTAAAAAAGCCTCAATATTGTTGGAGATGTGCTCTTTATGAGATGAGAAAATGTGTTGAATATATACTTTGAAATTTTTGCCAATTGGAATATTAGTTGAATTTGACTTTAGTACTTGGTGCATGTTATGTACTTGTTGACATTGGATTATGTGTATTAGAAATGCAATTCGACAGTTATTTATTCAGGAAATAATTAATTAAACAAAAATATGATAATTGAACTAAAAACGTCTATCGCAATGTTCGGTGAATGTTGCGAAAAACTTGCGAAAAAGGACTAAGGCAACGTTTACTAAACGTTGCCGTAGCCCTTTTTCATAACGTTCAGTGAATGTTACCGTATGTCTTTTTCGCAACGTTCAGTGAACATTGCCCTAAGTTTTTTTCACAACGTTCAGCGAACGTTGCGAAAAGGTTCCACTTATGGCAACATCACAATCCGCAACGTGTTCCCGAACATTGCAAAAATTCTTTGACAACGTTTTTTGCATGTTGCAAAAAACTGTTTCTGGTGTAGTGGGTGTTTGATCTGGATTGCACTTAAAAAATGCAAATCAGATCAAAGGCAGAGTTGTTACCACCTCAACCCCTCTCAACAGAGCCTGTCATTGGCCTTGTTTGAATAGTAAAACTTATTATTGTACATCTTGTAATTTATTGTGCAGTAGCTTTATAATGATTGCATAGCTTTATCTTACTTCAATGTGTCAACTTTCTTATCCTTAAAAATTGCACCATTTCATTATTTTTATTTCTGAAACTAATTGGACTATTTTCAATTATAGCACAAACCCTAAATTTTATTAAATCTCCAAATAATTCTCAAAGATCACCTAAAAATCCGGATGTTACGTTGAGTAATTCAAAATGACATTCTATAGCTTATTTTGTTAACAGACAAGTTAATTGCAAGAGATGGCTACCACGTACTATCGATATGTGAATCCATCTTTGATAATGAATATGATTTTCTATGTTAATTTGTGAAAATCACTTCTATGCATTGAAAAGAGATATTGCTTTTTTTTTTTTTTTAAATATATACATAAAGAAACTGTAAAAGTCAGCAACTGAGCAGAAAAAAAAATTAAAATTTATGCTCTCCCTCTACCATTGCATTTATGGCGTTTCATATTTTAGAGCCAATTTCGTATATCGATCGGTTTGTTAAAATACACAACGCCAGTAATTAATTTGATAATTGTCCATGCATTTGATTAGTCTGTCTCATTGGGCTTATAAGTAGTGTAGGTTATGATTGATTGATTTTTTTTTTTTGTCCTATCATACACCCATGTTATAGCTTGAATATTATTGCTTAACTATATCCACGAATATGGTTAATCGATCTTGGTTTGTAACAAATTAATAAGACTTGTCGAGAGATTTATTGGCTGAAAACTTACTCAGTAAAAAAAAAAAAGTATTTTTTGCAAAATTTTCTTTCATAGTGTTTATGTGTATTTAGCATGTGCGATAGCACAATGGTTCAGTTTGAAACATATCCCGGCAGCGAAGAGACTCGGCGAAAAATAATCAGTTTTTGGGTTTTGATTCAATGATTGAAATGTGAACATTTTGGGGTGTCAGTCCATAAATACTCAGTTAGGTGTTGGTTCTGGAGTCGAATAGATGGATGAATTGAACATTTTCATGGTCTGATTAACTTTAAGCTAGTGGTTGGACGGCTGTTATTAGGTGACTAAATTTGGCTTGTTTAATAGTTGATGGGATTATGGATAATTTTTCTCACAAAATCGAAAATTTGAAATTTTGTGGGCCTATTACATGCATTACATCATCGAATATTTGATTTAAGCAATAAGGAATTTAAAATATTCGAAATTTGGAATCGATTTAAATTAATTTTAACGGCTAGACGAACGCTTTTAAAACGCGGGTTTAAAGAGTTAGCGACACGTTTTTCAAGAAACATAGATTAAAATTCTCGGTCGCTACAACGAACATATTAGAGACTCGGCGAAAATAATCAGATTCAATGATTAAATGTGAACATTTTGGGTGTCAGTCCATAAATACTCAGTAGTAAATTGAACATTTTCATGGTCTGTAACTTTAAGCTAGTATTATTAGGTGACTAAATTTGTCTTGTTTAATAGTTGATGGGATTATGGATAATTTTTCTCAAAATCATTGAAATTGTCCTTTACATGCATTACATCAGAATATGTTTAATAGTTGATGGAATTGGGCTTTTACCTTTTTATAATATACATGCCACCAAATTAGAGCTTGTCATTCTAGTCATGTCAAGCTATAGTGTCGACCTAGGTTGTGTGCCACTGTTCTTTCTGGAAAGATTTGATTAGATGGAAAGTTCATTGACGGCGATAAATTATAACACCTAGTCTATAAGACTGTTTTTAAAGTCATCATGATTTTCTTTTGAATTTATATCAAACAAAGAAATATTGTATGAAAGTAGGTGTAGAATATACGGATTTGTAGATCAAAAGCTTCCTCTTTGACTCTTTGAATAAATAAGAATTTTAAGACTTAAGAGCCTCATTTGGCTTGTATAATATATGTATAATGAATTTTCACAAACCTTCTTTTATTGTTGGATGAAGGTAATGCTTACACACCCCAAGATTAGGTCAAAATCGTGACCTAATCGCTTTCCAAATAGCACTTGAGAAGCATAAGTAAACAATTTCGTTCGCCTGAGTTAATGTTGTGATCACACCTTATTTTATGGTGCAATAGATCGCACAATTGGAGTATCCTGCCTTCTGTAAATTGCACTTAAGGCGATCACAAGGACATAAACTTGCCTTTCCTTCCATTTTGTTGAGTTAGCTTTATTGTCCATTACATTCTCAAATTAAAGTTCAATTACCCCATATTTTGTGGGTAATATTGCATAATAATAAGTTCTAACGTCCATTGAACAATTTTCTACAGAGTACAGTGATGTTTCAAATGTGATGGTTCTTCAACCTAAAATGGTCATAATTGGACAAATAATCGTTTAATTGGAACGTGTATAATTGTTATTCATTTTGAAAATCCTCAGACCAACTTGTATGTTGTAATGTTACTTCAGTTAAAGTGAGAAAGAAGTAGATGAATTCGAAAATTTCTCGATGGATTTACAAATTGATGACAGTTTTAGTTTAATAAGAATTAACCGTGATAGCTAGCTACAATTGAATGTCACAAAATATTGTATAATTATAAGTTTAGACATATATATCAAGGTTAATTAGCACATAACGTCTTTATCGTTCACTATTATTGTGAAAAACGTCTATATCTTCCTTTTTTGACATTTTTATCCTTAGTTACACATTTGATTGCAGAAAATATCATTTTTATTCACTCTCAATAAAAAAACTCTAAAATAACAAATATACTTTTCTATTTAAACGAAACAAAAAAGGAAAGGAAAATAAAGAATTAGAGCCTGTTTGATACACATTATTTTGGAAAGAATGTATTTTTTTGGTTGATTTGATGGTGAATATGTGGTTGAAAAGAAGGAAAAACTATTGATGTAATGAAAAATATTATTTTATTGAAAAATGTGTAGTTAAAAATGAGTAGAAGAATGAAAATGAAAATATGTATCAAACAGGGGCTTAATTGTAACCATAATCCCAAATGTATTTTTTTTTTTTTTTTTTTAAAAAGTGCAAATGAATCCCAAATAAATTATTAAAAAATTAGAAAAAAATAATTCTCTATTTTTCCTCCTCCTCTAGGGATAGCAATTCGAACCTTACAATCAAAAATCGCGGTTAATTGAACCGAATTGGGCGAAAAAACCCAAACCGATGGTATAGTGGGGTGGTTATGGTTTTAATTTTAATGACCCGATTCGTGGTGGAGCGGGTATAATATTTAGCGAAGGTGCCCCGCCTTGAACTGATTACTTGTTAAAAAAAATTAATTGGACAATTGAGATTTCCATTATTTTTTTCCAAAATTAAATGGACAATTTTGACAATTGAATTTCCCCAAAATTCTAGCTCAATGAACATTATTAAGTAAACCCTTATAACCCATTAACTTAACTCTAAGTCTTTAACCCTACACGACTACACGTTAAATACGAAAATTGGAAACAAAAGTTACAAAGCACTCCTCCACTCAACAGATCTATCGGCGCTCCGTTGTACATCAGCTTTCATCGCCGGTTCGCCGCTCTCCATCGCCATCGTCGCTCGTCATTAAGAAGGTAACGATTGTCTTCAGTCAAATATGAGTAAAAAGAGCAAAATATCAATGATGAGGAATAGATAACTAACAACTTGAAACTTAACCCACTCTTTCATGTTATTTTCTCATCATTCTCTCTACTTTCTTGGATGCCTTGGATTTGCAAGTCTTGTACTTTTACCAATGACATTTATAATCTCAAAGACGATGTTGCTGTTGCATTCAAACCCATGAATTTGTTAATAAAGTTTTGAACAGAATGATTGAAGTAATAATGATACTATTTGTTAATAGAATTTGCGACAACGATAATGTTTTAAATACACTTAAAACATTGATATTTAGTTTAACTCCTTGTTGCTAGATGTGAATTGGAGATCCTGAATTAGTAGACTTACATCACTTTCCCGTGAAGGCTTCTGGATCCGATCAAGTATCATACCCATTTTATTCGTTCTGCCTACTCATAGAGGAACAATGCTAGCATTTCAAGAGTTTTCACCGTCAGCATGATTTGAACCATAAAATGTAGTTCTCCTCAGGGACTTAGGTCATCCACTGAAAAATTCATCCAAAACTAACAATCTTTTTTGGAGCAACCTCAACAGTTGATATTTTTTTATTTTTTTTCAATTTGACGGTTGGAGTTTAGACTTATAAAAAATAATTTATTTTCGTGGTTATTAACCGAATCGAACCGAGATACGAACAGAGCTGAACCGAACCGACTTACATGGTTATGGAGCGGTCATGGTATGACCAAAAATTTGGTGGTACGGTTATAGTTTTGGCCGAACCGAACCGAACCGTTATCATCCCTATCCTCCTCCTCCTCCACCACCACCACCACCACCACCACCACCACCACCACACCACCACCAAAAATGAAGTCCAATTCCTCTTGTGCGAAAATTCAACGGATCTGAGTAAAAACTTATGCAAATGTTTAGAAGTACGATATGATAAAAAATAATTAGCTTCATACTAGAATGAAGGAAAAAATATGAATCGTCAAGTTATTAATAATCCAAACTATTTCAACAGCAAATCCAACTGAAAATTCATCTATTTAAAAATCATAATTTTACAGGAGAGAATCCCACTTCAATATACACCCACAGCAATTTCGCAATATTTGCAACAATCTTGGACACAGATGCACCCTGAAGGGAGTTGAGGCGCTCGAGTTCCTGAATTCTAAGCTTAAGATTATTAATTTCGTACAACGTGTCCCGCTTAGCGTTCCACATGGACTCTTCTCGAATCCACCTTTGCTCCTCCCTGAGCCTCCGTTGCTTTTTCCTAAGCCTCCGTGCCTCTTCATATGAGTTGTTGCTGTTGCTTGATGGTGGAATTCTCTAAAACACTTGTGAAACTAGTTGGTGTCCAAGGTCAAAATGGATACAAATGCAAGAAACGAACTCTGAAAAATAATAAATATTGTGTGACTTCTATTGTCTTGGTTTAAATAATTTAGTTCCACGCATCATGTCTATTGCTTAGTCAAGTAAATCAGACAAATTCTCACTAGGAAAATTTCCAAGTATATGACTACTTGTCCGGACGTAATTTTCCTCTACTGTCAACCGAATGATGCCCATGACTCTATTTTGCAAAATTCTCATCATATTTGTAATTGTTGGAAAAGGTTAAGTTTGACCGGAGAATTTGTCTTCATTTTTAAGAGGAAATAAAAGGAAGAAACTTAAAAGTTCAATTACATTTTAATTTGAGAAATTGTGTGTGTGTGTGTTTTTTTTTAAAGATTTAATTGTCTACTCAATTGTAATGTGCAATCGATAAATATAATTCAATAGTGTTATTCAATATTTCACTCAATTTTAGGGTTTTACATTCACAATTGTGGTGATTGATTATTTGAGTATCATTTAATTAATTAATTAGGATAAATAATTTTATTTGGGTATTGAGTTTAATTGGGGTATTGTACAAAATGGTGTACTCACTCTCACAAAAATTGTGGACCCTACATGAATTCAAAAATACCGGCTATGTGGTCCCCACCCTATTGTGTGTAGTGAATAAGGGATTTTGTAAAAAAGTTTGTACATATAGCATAGTCCATTAAAGATAAAGATATATGTACTCACACTATTTTGTACACAATGTTTGAGTACGTATATCTTTATCCTTAATTGGGTTATATCTAATATAGATATATCTTCTAACTTGGTTGGATAAAATTTAGTTTAATTTATTTTCAATTTTTTTTTAAACGGTTTGATGGTTTAAAATAGTTTGCAAAGATTGAAATTTAAACCAAATCCCTTTGAAGTGGTTTAGTTCAGGTCAACAACAAAATGTCGACGGTTCCACATGAACCCAAATCAACGATTTCAGAAAAGCATTTTCGATTTGATCTTGCGGTTTGATTGTTCATTGTTGAGCCCTTAATAGGATGATATATTTTGTTAGTGTTCAAGCACTTCCATATAAATGCTTTGCAAATAATCCAGATTAACACTTAAGGGAATCCTTTTTATTAGGTTAAGTCATAATTTTCTTTGGGATGTGATTAATAGAATTCTTGCTTAGGCTATGTAATTCCCTTTTAGATCACATTAATCAAATTAAATTAGAAGAATGAAATATAAACAGCTATACACAACATTGCAATTATATCTATATAAATTTATATAATTCTTGCTTAGATTTAACGAGTCTTTAAAGTTCTTCTAAATTGAGGTGCCCCAATTAAAATTTTAATAGTTTTTATTAAAATTCATTAAATTTTAGGTATTCTCAGTTGAGATTTTAATGGATTTCAATGAAATCCTTTAAAATCTAATTATAATCAATACCTCGTGAATTTTTAAGAATTTCATTAAGAAATGAATTTCAAGAGATTTCAATAGATTTCAAGCTTAAATATACACATATCAAACTCCTTTGAAGTTTCACCTTTTTATTGAAATTCTTATGAATTATCTGAAAATCTATTCAAAATCATTAGAATTTATAATCTTTTAAAATTCATTAAAATCTCAATTGAGGATACACCCATAAATTAAAACAAGTATACACAAAATCACAATTATGCCCTTTTAGATTTATAGAAGTCTTCCTTAGATTTTTAGATTACATTATTTTAGATTACATTATCAAAACTAAAATGAGAAGAATGACATTTAACCCTTCTTGATTTATAGAAGTCTTGTTTAGTTTATGTATCAAATCAGATTACAAGAATGAAATTTAAACAGCTATACACAACAATATACATATATCAAATCACAAAAAGGATATATAGGTTATCAAAATCATGCACCAGTTCATTGTTCTATTTAAAGGGGTTTCATAGCAAACTGCAATTAACACAAAAAAGAAAAAAAAAATTGAAAAACATGGCATGTTTCCACCTTTTTTCCCCATATTTTCACTGTCATTGATCATACACCCACATTTTGCTCATTTAGCCGATCCAAAGCTATTAGTGTTATATTTTACATTGATGATTCTGTGAACAAAAGGACAAACTTTAACATTATAAACTTTAGGGACTAAATTGTAAAGTTTCATAGTTGATAGGTTAGCTTAGGGTTTAGGTTTTATGTTTGGAACACGTAGGTAACTCGCCGATTTTTCGCTAGCTGCTTGTCGAACTTGTACTTGAGCGGATAAAGTAGAACATCCATCGTTCGACCTTCGCCCCACTGTCGCTCAAGATACAGGCCCTTCACTCGAGCGAAAGAGCTCCTCGCTCGAGCGACGTATTTATCTGGACAATCTAATTTTTGATTTGCGAGAATTTTACTTAGCCCATATTTCCTAAACAAGTCCATCAGATAAATACTGGCATCGCATTATTCCGTCAAATGAGGTTGAATATTATTCTCTCAAAATCAAACATCCTACATAAAATCTACTGAGTTCAATCATTCATACATATGCGTCAACCTTGTTGAAAACATCAAAATAACTAAATCAAACACCAAAGTTGAATCTTCTCTTGATTCTGTCAAAGGCTTGAAGATCAAGAAAGATTACTGAAGAACGAAGAGTTCTTCTTGAAGATCCGTAGGAGATAAACGTTCTTGAAGAGTCAGGTTTGGTGTTCGTGTGCACATTCCAAGAGGTCTGCTTCAAATTTCAGTTAGGAGATCAGAAAGCTTATGTCGTCAATTTTGCTGGTGGTCTGTAAGTTTATCAATACGTTTATAGTGAATTTCTGATTGGCAAAGTGCCTAGAGTTTTTTTCAAGTTGGGTTTCTCTGTGAACAATATTTGTGTTGTTTATCACTTTATTTACTGTTTTGATTATTGCTTTATGTGATTGTGGTATTTAAATATAGGAAAATTGACTTGGTTGATTAATCACCTAGACATAATTAACTAATGACTTGTTGCTTGTTAATTATTATTTTAATTCCACATTTACACCTAATCACCTTCCTCTAGGTGTAATTATGTCGAATCTTGCGTTTTTCAAAAGCAACTTCCGATCAAGGTAACAATAGACAATCAAAAGGCAGCATCGTTAATCGTCTAATGCCGGCTCGTCTACGTAATGGGTAGTGTTTTGGTTGAATCTTAGAATCAATTAATGTTTTGGATCACCATAGAATTGATCTCTATGGAATAAATCAGATACATCACCCTTTTGGACATCCCATATGGTGTAAATTTATAATGGGTGGTGTTTGGGATGAAAAGGAACTCAAAATCAGCTTAAAAATCAAATATTACTATTTCTCAGATAACCACGTCGCTTGAACGCTAGGCCAATGACAAACGAGCAGTAGCTAAGCAATCGTTAGTATTTTTATTATAACTTTCTCCTCTAATGATCAGATTGGCATGTAAAATGGAGACCAAAGGATATGGTGTGCTTGAGGTATCTGAGAATCCTTTTTACGGCCTGCCAAAGAGGAACTTTGGGTTTTTGCATGAACTTGCTAACTCGATGAACACTAAATTCAATATCTGGTCTTGTAAAACCAAGTTAATGAAGTGCTACAGTGCTTCGGTACAATTGGGGATCATCAAAATCAATACCTTCAAACATTGACAGATGACACGTAGTGGACATAGGTGTTGTGCACGACTTCACTTTATCCAACTGGGTCTTTCATAAAAGATCAACTACATACTTTCGTTGTGTGAGAATAATATCCTTACCGTCCCGTAAGGTTTCTATATCAAGAAATAAAGATAAGTTTCCTAAATCTTTCACAGGAAAATCTTAAGCAAGGCAATTGATTAATTGCTACCGAATCAGAGCTAGTGACAATTATGTCATCTACATAAATAAGTATTATGAGATGAAGTTGCCCTTGATGAAGTATATAGAGAGAAGTATCTGCCTTGGATCTTTGAAAACCATATTCTTACAATTTTTCTGTGAATCTTGAAAACCAAGCTCGTGGTGCTTGTTTGAGACCATAAAGACTTTTTCGAAGACAACAGACATGAGATGGAAAATCTGGATGAACAAAGCCATGTGGTTGTTGCATGTAGACCTCTTCCTGAAGCACTCCATGGAGGAAAGCATTTTGAATATCCAATTGCCGTAAGAACCATCCACGAGTGACAGCAATGGAGAGAACAAAACTGACAGTGCTGGGCTTGATGACTGGGCTAAAAGTTTCAGAGAAATCAACACCCGCTTGTTGATAATAGCCCTTTGCAACAAGTCTCGCTTTGAAGCGTTCGATACTACCATCAGCATGAGTTTTAATATGATATACCCATTTGTTCCCCACAAGATTAATGTTGCACTTTGGTGGAACCAATTCCCAAGTTCCATTTCTGATCAATGCATTGAATTCGACGTTCATAGCATCATGCCATCTAGTATGTTTGGAGGCCTCGGTGAAGGAGGTTGGCTCAGATGGTGATAAACTAAATTCAACAAGACAAACCTGTGGCAGTGGATATTTGACAAAGCCCACGAATGGAGTTTTAGGCTTTAGGTTGTTTGTCTGGGAGTGAGTTATCATTCGTCTGGGGGAATTGCCAATAGATGGAGTAGAGTTTTGGTTGAGAATACTAACCGTATCGCAAGTAGTTGCGGGTGCAGGAACAAACACACCATCTGGGGCCTAAGTTTCAGTGACTTGACTTGGTAAGTGCTGAGTAGATTCATTTTGGAGTGGACCAGTTGAATATGAAGTATCACTTGCAGGAAGAGTTAGTGTGCATGTTATGTAGGATGTAAATTAAGAGGGAGTGATATAGTGGATGTGGGAAGAGAGACATTTGAGTTTTCGAGATTCTAGTATGGAAAATACGACTTATCAAAAACAACATGCCGAGACACAAATATTTTTCCTGTGGAAAAATCTAGACACTTGTAGTCCTGATGTGAGAGACTGTAGCCAATAAAAATACATGTTTTGGATCGAAAATTAATTTTATGTCTGTTATAAGGACGAAGATTAGGCCTGCAGGCACAACCAAAAATGCGCATGAACTTAAAATTTGGAATTTTATTATAAGCTTTTTCAAAAGGAGATTTATTTTGTTAGATTTTTGTAGACAACCGATTTATAATATAAGTAGCAATTTGAAAGGCATCTTCCCAATATGATTGTGGAAGATGAGAATGAGCTAATAAAGATAGTCCCATTTCAACTATTTGACGGTGTCATCTTTAAACAGCTCCCATTTGTTCATGCGTATAAGGGCAAGCAATGTGATGTTGAATTCACATGTTCGAAAATAATTATTTAAACGTCCATATTCACCACCCCAATCAGATTGAATAACTTTAATTTTTGTATCGAAGTGGCGCTCAACATAAGTTTGAAATTGCATGAAAATTGTTTCAACATCAGATTTTTGCTTCAAAGGAAAAAATCAAATAAATTTAGTAAAGTCATCCAAAAAGTAAACATAATATCTTGACCCATAACTGGAAATTACAGAACTTGATCTCCATACATTTGAATAAATTAGCTCTAAAGGCTTACTAGAGTGACTAATAGAGTTGGAAAAAGGTAAATTATGGCTTTTAGCCATCTCACATTCAGGACAAACAGGTTGTATTTGTTCCAACAAGAAGTTTATTTGCATTCAGCACAAAGTTGATAGGGCGGAAAGATGCATGCCCTAAGTGACGATGCCAATCTGAAATGGAAGCTTGAATACCAAAAAAAGCAGAACGAGCAGTGCGTTGGAGAGGTTGCGAAAAACACTAGAGGTCATATTTGCTATGACCCTTATGCAGGATGTTCCCCGAGTAATCCTTAATCATAAAAAAAGTGTCATGAAACTCAAAATAAACATTATTATCCTAGTGAATTTTTGAACATATAATAAATTATGTTGGATTTTTGGAACAACAAGAATTTTGTCAAGAATGAAGGATTTTGAAGGTGTAGCTAAAGAAACAGTGCCAGTGTGAGTTATATTCAAACCTGATCCATCCTCAACTTGAATTTTATCAGTACCACCATAGTCATCACTGCGAATGTTGAGGTTGCCAAGATTGTTTGTTAGATGATGTGTTGCTCCAGTGTCAGCAAGCCACTCTTGATCAGTTGGGTGCTGACTTTGAGTAGTGGAGAAATTGGCTTGTGGTCTTGATGGAGGTGGGTTGAAGTTAGGATCAAAGCACTTGTAGCACCTTGAGGCCGTGTGTCCTTCTTTGTTACATATTTGATACCACAAATTAGAAATTAAAGGAGAACGGAAATTGTTATTACCTTGCCCAGAAACACGCCCCATGCCCTGTGAATTGATTGAGTTGCCACAGCCACGTGAACCAGAGAAAAGTGGTGGCTTTGTGGCAACATTTGCAGAAGCATTGGCTATAGGCAAGGAGTGGGAGTGATGTTGAATGTGAGCCTCACAGGTAACCAACATGGAGTATACTTCCTCTTAAGGTAAGTGGAACATCTCGAGATGAGATTGTGGTGACTAGGGAATCATACTCAAGCCCCCAGGCCGAAGAGAAGATAAGTGATGATCTCGTCACATTTCATAGGTTGACCAGCCATTGCAAGAGCATCAGTCAGGCGTTTGATTTGCATGACGTACTCGCTAGCTGATTGAGTGGTCTTGCGAGTACTGGATAGTTGAGATCTCATCTGAATTGCTTGAGCTAGAGATTGGGAAGCAAAGCTGGAGGCAAGGGCCATCTATACGGCATTAGAAGTGTCACAGTGAGCAACCTGTGCAAGGACCTCATCAGTAAGGGAGGCATTGAGGCAGCTTAGGATCAAGTTATCCTGCGTTTCCCAAGTGTCGAACAAAGGGTTAGGAGACTTAGTGCCATCGACAGCAATGAGCTCTTTCGGTAGATGCAGACATTGTTTTGTGATTTAGAGAAGAGTAGAGGTTGGACGTTGGTCGACTAAGCATCTGATACCATGTAGAATTTCACAGTAGATGAAATGAATATTTATTTCACTCACATAATACGTGTAGTACAGGAATTGGGTATAAATAATACACAGACTAACAGATTACAAGGACTCTTCTAACTAATTACAAAGACCTGTGGAATGGTGAAATGTGTAAAAATCAGATAAGGATATCCCAGAATCATGCTGCTCCTATCTATTTAGCAGAAGACTCGGTGTCTTCAATTACAGTTGCGCCAATATATTCCAACCCCATGCATGCCTATAAACAATTACTACTAGCTAAGAACATCATTATAAACAGACGAAATATGGGTTGCAAAACATGTTTTTTCTACAGCCCTCTTATGGGTAAATTCCAAGTGTGGATTCAAGATGAAATAACATGCTCAATTGAAAAACAGGGAATACATGAAACCAAAAAAATGAATAGAATGCTACATCCATGACCATGAGATCTTAGACATCATATGTGGCATGAGATGGTAGATCACTAATCCATCAAGATCGAGGTGCTAGATCACTTGGAGCATGTTCGAGATATACTTATAAATGGTTTAAATTATAAATAGATAAAAATGATTGATAGATAAACGAGTGGTACTTGTAGATACTTGAAAATGACTTAAATGTTTATAAACAATTTATAAACATAAGCCAAATAGAGGGCAAACCACTTTTGTGTAATGGTGAATAGAAAATTAGAGGTGGCGTTCTTTCTTTTCTACATGAAACTCCATAAAACGCGGTACAATCCAAAATTTAAAGCACCAGAAATACAACAATTACTTGCAAATTAACGAAGCTAAACACAAAGTAACAGCCTACTAAAACTGAAGATAACTGGAAACAAATTTATACCCTGAGAAAGACATTGGACAAACTTAATCAAGGTACTCCACCAGATCCACCGCCAACACCCCCGCCTAAGCCGCCAGCACCTCCAACACCAGCACCTACGCCACCAGCTGCACCTCCTGCACCACCTAAGCCACTAACTCCTCCTAGCCCACTTCCCCCACCAAGTCCTCCGAGGCCTCCAAGCCCGCTGCCACCGCCGAGTCCTCCAATGCCTCCGAGCCCTCCGACCCCTCCTAGCCCACTGCCACCACCGAGTCCTCCAACGCCTCCGAGCCCACTGCCACCGCCGAGCCCTCCGACCCCTCCTAGCCCACTGCCACCGCCGAGTCCGCCAATCCCTCCTAGCCCACTGCCTCCACCAAGTCCTCCTAGCCCACTTCCACCACCAAGTCCGCCAATGCCACCAAAACTTGGCATCACCCCAGTGAACCCGCCCACACCGGCAAAGCCACCCACGCCGCCGTATGTAAGGAAGTTTTTCTGATCTCCAACAGGTCCAGCTGCATTAATCTCTTTGTTTGCAACATGGGTTAGTGTATTAGTACTAGGTTTTGTTTCAGTTGGAACGTTCCTTGCTGTTGCATGCACAATTACAAGTGCAAACACAAACATTACGTACACATTTCCCATATCTCTCTCTCTCTCTCTCTAAAACAGATAGAATACAGAGTCAGCGGATTGAAGGGTTCTATTTATGGGCAAAAACGGTGGAGGACAGTTGAGAAATTGAAGCAGCATAGTAAATTAGGGCATTAAATTTTGCTCAAACAATCTCGAGAATTGCGACTGATGAACTGTACAGTTAAGTGAATGAAAAGAAGAGATGAAATGAATTCGAAAATAATAATGTCAACTCAGTCGAAGACAAATGAGGATTCGTGGAAATCATCACGCGTTTCAACAATCAACATCCATGCAATTCTTGCAACATCAATTTCTTTACACTCGTTACAAATTTAGCCAGACCAGACATAATAAATGGTGGCACATGAATTGCGCGGGACTTGAAGGCTACATGGATAAGGAAGTGGTGGATTCAGCTGTTATTTTGAGTCAAACAAGTAAACAAGCTACTGATTTGAAAGAGGCATGGGTGTACTTGAGCGTCATGTAGAGGGTGGTTTTATGGTTTACTCGGAGCTACATTTTAGCCTTTTAGGCCTTTTCATCTGAAGTCAAGAGAATATGTGGGACGCTTTGGTATTTGGCTACATTCATGAAGACTATGAAGAAGTTATGAACTTCTTCAAATTGGACGATAAAAGTGACCAATGTCGAATAAACACTTCATTTGATAAAGATTGATGAGAAATGAGGCGAATGAAGTGTAGTTGGTTAAACTTTCATTGCATAGTTCAATGAATTGAGTTGGATAAGCACATCGCTCAACAAATACCAATGAGAAATGAGCAACACGAACTATATATGTCCGTTAAAAGTTCATTGTACTCCCTGTCTCTTGACACGTTAAATTTTTATATTATGGGGGGAAATGGAATTACGGTTGTTCTTTTAGTTGAAGATTTTGATTTTTAATTTTTTTCTCTTAGAATTTCTTGTTTTAAATTTTACTATTAATTTTATGCTAACATGAAAAATTATTACAAGCTTATGGTAAATGATCATTATACAATAAATTTTCATTTTAACGACAAAAGTATCGTTGTTGAAACTCCTTTTTATGTCATTGCACAAGCTAAATACATATACAACACTTCATTTTACATTTTTTTTTATTTAATATTAAGCCTTTTTTTATGGGGGATTAAAATTATTTTCTTTTTATCAAGATAATGAAATGTGTGGTTAAAAAATTGTAAGTCCCATATAATATGTGGTTAGAATTAATTATGAACTTTAATTTAAATAAAAATTTAGATTTTAATCACTACCAAACAACGACTAAAAATGAAACTGTTAGAGTGAGCTTGAGAATTTTACTTAACATATATATATATAATAATTTTATACCTATTTACATATTAATTTTTACCTTGTTTGAGTCCCTTTCTTCTAAAAAATCAATTTTTTAAAACTCATTTTCAATCACACATTCTTCAATAAAACATTATTACACGTAAATCCAAATTTTTTCCTTAATTTTTAATCACACATTCTCCATCAATCACTATTTCGAAATGTATTATTTCCTCCAAAATGGGGCTCAATTTATAATTTTATTTGTATAGAAAGAATGAATGATACGAAATATGACAAATCATTTGAGATATCCATTATACAAACTAATATGATATGCATTTCATTTTCTCCTCAAGGCTCTAAATGCCCGTTCATGTCCATGTCGGTGCCCGCTTTAAATTCTTTCAATGTTGATGAAGGTTAATGGATTAATTAAGGATTAAACTAGCTAATTAAAGGTGTTGAGTGTCACACTTTTGGTTAACTTATTCATTTGTAATAATTAGGCCTAGTACCTACCTTTGCGATACTACGAGTCATACTTCCTTACAAATATACTCCGCTAATTCTTGTTTTTCAGAAGTTTACTGTATGGATTTAGAAAAGCTAAAATTACCAATATTCCCCAAACTCATTTGTATGTCCGCCATTCAAACTCTTCCCACTACGAAGTGTCTGTTGCAGCCGTTGCAATTGAGGGTGGATTACGTGTAGAGATGAAGCAAAATTCAATTTTTAAAATCCAGGGATCAATTGGCGTCATTAGTTGATAGTATCAACTTGGAGTTTTGAAGGATTCTTCCGTATAGTTACTCCAATTTCTGATTCAGATTCGATGAGCAAGGTATTAAAAACGAACATAATTTCACATTTTCTGATTCAAATTTCATCTTCGTTCTTTGTATTCTGCTTCTTCATCTGCTCTGCAATCCCATAACATACTCCATCTGATAGTGATCAGCAAGTTTCTTTCTACCTCCACAAGTGCATTTTCCACAAGAGCACACGGGTCTATAATTGCTAAGCTCTTTCCCGAATAATTTTTAGCTTAGTGAAATATGTACTAACAGATAATTGTGCCAAAGTATGGTTTATCAATTAACGTCTTAATTAAAATATACGAGGACCATTCCTTTGTTGATAATGTTCCTCAAGATCTATCCAAATTTCATGTGCAGATTCTAAATATATCACGCTAGCTAGCAGAAATTTCCTTGGACACCGAGTTGAGAATCCAGGAAATCACAATATTATTGTCGTGGATCCAAGAGTTAAACAATCATCGGTACCTTCAGGTCGCGAAATGGATCCATTGATGAAACCTGATTTGTTTTTCACCGACAAAGCAATCAGTGTAGCTCTACTCCAAGAAGCATAATTGTCCCGTGTCAGTGCCTGAGTAACAAGTATAAGGCCTCGATTTTATGAACGATGAAGAAAATACGTGTTGTAACTTAAAAATAAAAATTTTAAGCCTTTCAAATTAAAACCTTTAATTTTCTATTTTAACATAAAATTAAAACATCATAATACATATTGTAACTTGTGTTTTAATTGTACGAGTGTGGGTGTTAAATTTTTCCCTATAAAAGGAATTGATTTTCATACAACTTGATATATAACTAGAGATACAACTTGAATACACAAAAAAAAATCCTCCATAACTTCCTATTTATATATTTTGGCAACTTGATAAAAGTTCGTTTACTTATATCTCCCTATGGTGGTACTCGTGGAAGGAAAATCGGCTGTGAGCCACATGAGTTTTATCTTGGAGTCGTGTAGTGTCGAAAATACCAGCACGAAAGGGGATGCAACACGACTTTAGGACAGCATTCTTGACGTAACTTCCCAAGGATTGCATTTTAACTCTTCTTATTATTGAATTATAATGTTATCATATTATTATATTTATGCAATTATTGAATTATGTTATTTATTTTATTAGTTGATATGTTTATCTACACACAAATCACCCATTTTCCCAACAATCTAAAGTCATGTTGAGTGATTTGTATATAGACAATTTTTTGTTGCTCATGTTGCCTCTATTTTGCTTCTTTTTTTTTTTTTTTCTTTCTATTTCTTAACCTTTTCCGAATGCATTGGTGATTATATGTACATAATCTATTAGCATCTATTAGTTTATGACCTATTGGCTGAAATGCTGAATACTTGGGTGACAAATGCATCATCTTATGATTTTGGTAATTAAGTTTTAGGGTGCTTAGAATAGGTAGGAAAGTTTGAAGTTTGTTCTTCCTTTTGAAGTAATTCCCATCCAGAGCACTTAACTTGAAAACTTTCCCATAGGCGAATTTTGAATTCCTGAAGATAGTGGGTGTATCTAAAATGAGGAAAATTTTGACAGACTCCGTACCTATTTTATACCCCAAAATATAGGTTGAATCAACACTAGCTGAATTATTTTTTTTCTCTAGAAATTGTATTTTCGCATCATTGTCTGCCCATGTTATGTATGTTCATTCGAACACTTCAATGCTTGAACAATGCAAACAAAAAGCAACCACAAAATCTAAGTTTTAGCATCCCTTGGACTATTTTCCAGTATGGTAACTCCTGCCTTATGGTTTGATGGTGTTTGTCTATATTTGTATTAAGATTTACTTATACTTTTAGACACGAATGGCATTGGAAATTATTTTATGTTGAAGTATGGCTGATAAAAAATAATAATAAATAATAAGTAATAAGTAATAAGTAATAAATAAAGAAATCCCGAGTCACGTTGAAATAATAACTTCCACTTATTCTGAGTTTTGGATAAATC
This sequence comes from Osmanthus fragrans, assembly GCA_019395295.1. NCBI lineage: Eukaryota > Viridiplantae > Streptophyta > Magnoliopsida > Lamiales > Oleaceae > Osmanthus > Osmanthus fragrans. The sequence goes on along the minus strand of CM033360.1, from coordinate 9,653,763 downwards.
ATGAATTGCAATGCATTGATATGTAAAAGGGAGTTACCTACCCCTACTGTAATTTTGACATTGGTGGGTTCTCCTTCCTTTGATGATTCATAAACAGTTAAAAGATTTAACCTTTCAATATTTTTTTAAAAATTAATATATTAAAAGAGGTTTAATTGCATGATAATCAACAAAAGTGTAGTTTCAGTCCAAGTGTAAATTCTACAAGTAATTGCGACATTATTGTCATTTATTTTGTTATTCTATTTTTATATATATACTATATATATATATTGGTATGATTATATGTTATTGTATCAGAAAGAAATTGGAAAAGTGTAAAATATACATGTTATACTATTATATATGATGTTAATTTCTATTTGCTTACTTGATGACCACTAAAGGAAAAATTATTTTTTGAAGCTATGATGCTCAAGTTGAAGGTTAGATTATGTTATTTTTATATAGTCAGGTGAATAATTGATTATAATATAAGTTTGCTATGTGGGAAAAGAAACTTATTGAACAAATTATGCTAGAACATAATTGTTATTCATTTCAAATTTTATTTGTTTAATTTTAACATATTGGTAATAAAAGATATGAGTAAATGTCTCAAAGTGAAGTTCTATAATTTAAATAGAATAAAATATTGTAACTGGTTGTATAAAATGATGCAACCGACTCTTAAATAATTGAGTATTAATTTTGTGGGGACCTTGAAAGAGATAAATTGTAAGATCATATACTTATTAAATTCAAGTTAAATATCCTTGAAATTTGGGGGTACTAAACCGTTTAATAGTTTTTCCTTTCTTTGGTCACTGGTTGAGAAGAAGTTGTATAAATATCAAAATATCATATTTTTACTTAAGTCTATCTAAATTACTCTTATTTATTGTGACACTAATATTTTGTGAGTATTTAGAAGTATTTGCAGACATGAAAAATTTCAAAGAAACTCTACACGATGGATATCTTTGGAATGCAGAGGTGTTTAATATAGATACAACTTAAATTTTATTTTCCTAGCTGTAAACTAACTTTTGAAAAGTGATAAAAATGAAATTGAAGATTACAGGTGAATGCAGGAGCTCAATGGATGCATCTCCCCAAACGTGTTATTAGAAGCTAATATCAAAAATTTCATTAAGTTATCTTATTATGGGGGTGTTTGGTATTGATTTTGAAATTCAATTCTCAATTAATTCTCATTTTCAACCATACATTATTCAATAAAATAATATTTTCCATCGCATCAATAATTTTTCCTCCTTTTTCAACTTCACATTTCCCATTATATCACTATTCAAAAATCAATTCTTACCCCAAAAATCAATACCAAACACCCTCTATAATTAAATATATGATATTGACATATTGAAAAAATTCCTAGGTGACTTTACAAATGTGCAGATATGCAGGATGAGAATAAGATTTGCAAATTGATGGTTCCATATTATTGTCCAAAAGGGACATAAAATAAATTATAGTCCGTAATAGACATACATAAATCATCGAGGGGGGTGTGTTTGAGCCCATAAAGGAGTCATCTCGAGGTGTAACCCAACTTCTAAGATTGGAGATCCCTTGAAGAAGATTCATTGTAGTAGAAACAACACATACTGCTTGACTTGTAATAACATTATTTTATTTGTGCTCATCCCTATGGTGACATAGTGCTAATAAATGTGATGTTAAGAAGGGTTAAACCATGAATGAGTACCAAGGCGAGAATTCTCGCAAGGTGTGGGTCACACGCACCCTTTGAGGATCACTCATGTAAGAGTTGTCATGAGGCCATGGCTATGGGATTGGGCTATTCTCTAGAGACTCTTACTAGAATCAATATTAGAATGCATAGTTATTAACAACGCTACTTGCTATGAACTAGAGCTTAAATCGATTCTGTGTGTGGAACGAATGAAGTTTGACCAAATGGACCTAATTCAATGCTTAGTTCATTATGGCTCCTTCAAATGAAAATTGTTATCACTAAATGAGGTTCAAGTCCAAACGACACTTACACGTATTACACAGTATAATGTTGCAACTATATATTTTATTTATTTATTTATTTTGAAAGTTTAAAACTTGTAGGGAATAGTTGTAACTTAAGAATAAGTTTTAATCTTTCAAATTAAAACTTTTAATTTTCAATTTTAACAAAAAATTAAAACATTATAATACACATTGTAACTTTTGTTTTAATTGTATGAGTGTGGGGGTTAAATTTATCCCTATAAAAGGGATTGATTTTCATACAATTTGATATATAACTAGAGATACAACTTGAATATACAAAAAGTCCTCATATACATTCTATTTATATATTTTGGCAACTCGATAAAGATTTGTTCACTTATCTCCCTGTGATCGTGCCTATAGAAAGAGCTGTGGGCCATATGAATTTTATTTTGAAGCTGTGTAATCTCGAAAGTACTAGCACGAATGTGAGACAACATGATTTTAGGACAGCGTCCTTAATATGACTCACAAGGCTTGCATTCTAACTCTCTTCTTATTGTTGAATTATAACATTATCATATTATTATGTTTATGCAATTATTGAATTATGTTATTTATATTTATTAGTTGATATGTTTATCTACACATAAATCACCCATTTTCCCAACAATACAAACTAGATACATCATCAATAGTGGAATTGCTAATCAATGAGGAAGAAGCATGTAGTAATTGGATTGAAGCGTCCATCACCATGAAAGATCGGAAGCTCAAAAAAAATGATCACAATTAGATCAAACTTCAATGATCAATGAAGATGATGAAATCGACAGAGTGCAATGGTGAAGAAGCACGAAGAGAAAATTGGTGAAAATATCATGACCGTTCATCATAAATGGCTGCCAGAAGTTTGTAAATAGAAAAGCTAGCAAAACTAACTGAGCTGTACAAACCAATGATAGAATGACATTTGTATAGAACTAACAAACTAACTATACAGGTTCTAATAAATAGGCACTTCAAATATATTTTCTTTATATTTAATTCTAGTAATATTTTGATTTTAAATTAGTACTACAATTGATTTAAGATAAGTTATTATATTCACGCTTGATAATTTAGTTTCTTAGTTAAGAGTGTTTCTATAATCATTCTTTTCTCACATTCAATTTTCAGCTTTCACAATTTTTCCAGCAAGTGAACTTAGAGGAAGTGTGCAAATTTTGAAGGAAACTCAGCTTGAAGAGATCCACAAACGAGGGTTGTCAATTGCTCTTCATATGTGCTTTAAAGACTGGTTAATAGGTAATGTATGATACCTTGTGCATTGGGTCTCTGTATTACTTATGAGTAATTATACTGAGCAGGTACGAGATATTATACTTCGTGTTTAGGTTCAACTCTTTCATGCCTCTTTATATTTTACTGTGTGACTGAAGTCTTTGGGGCTATTTGGAACTTGTATATGAGTCGTCAAAGTTACAATAATGACTTGATTTTTACTCATCTCACATGTCGAAGTTTAAGTTGTAACTTACTGTTTGCTTTCATGATATGCATCAGGATTTAGAATTTCGACTCTTGTAATGTGAAACACACAATACATAAAAGCACAGACGGATAAATGGAATGTATGTGAACCCATAGAACCTTGTTATTCACCACCGTTAAGTAAACTTTCTAAGCCCTCTTTCACGCACAATCTGTTGCATATTGTTAAATGCAGGTGCTTATATATACTGTAATCAACTAATACAACGAAACTTCATCATACGGAAGATGTAGACATTTTTTTATTTCCTTCTGAATAATGATTAAGGATTGCATGATTGAACGACAGGGGGAAGGTACAAGAGCCGGTTTTTTTCTCTCAAGGAGTAGAAAATGCAACTTCTGCTCACGACTTGCCCAGCCCAGCCTTAACAGTTTGAAACTTAATGGAGCAGGTAAAATTCTTACTTATTCAAAACTTTTGATCATCTTCATTAATTAATGTTCCTATCGGCCGGAATTTATTGAAAGGAGCTTCAAATATGATTTCTCCTTAGTATTTATGTTTTGTGTTTGCCCTTAAACACAATGAGCAATCTCCTTTGTATGCTAGAGAAGTATATAAATGCCAAAGCTTCTGTGATTCGATGGTTATGGGGAGAGAGATCTCTGTCCAACTACCGTTCTAACTATATATTGTCAATATTGTGTTTCTGATGTTAAAATTATGTCTCTAACTATATAGTTATAAACTACATAGAAATGAATAAAATAAATCATGAACATTGATTATGCCTTGCTGCATCATTGGGAATGGGCTCATAAACAGCAAATATCAAAGGTTAGCTCTTTCTACTACTTCAGGATGCAGAATATATAAGATGAGCTTTTTTTATTTAAAAATCTATGCTTCATCACAATTTTAAATTTCCAAATCCGCCCATATTGCAAGTCTCGGTTTTACTGTTACTTGGGTTGATGTAAAAGAATATGAATCTGCTGAAGGTGAAGGTGAAGGTGAAGGTGAAGGTGAAGATGAAGAAGGCGATGATTAGTAGGTTAAACTTGTGAATGAACATCAATCAAGCCAATGGGCTCATTGGTAATTTAGTGCTTTTATTTTGTTGTCTGGTCAGTTAGTATGATTTCAGTTAGGTTGCGAATTAACATCGATCAAACTTGAGAATGGATCATTTCAATTAGGTTGCATCAAGTTTCTTTCTATAAAATTTGACCTACAATAATGGTTAGTAAACGTTGGGGAAAAAAAAGGATAAAATTATAGACAACATGCAAAAAAAGGAAAAATGACAATCACAATAGTCAATGAACACTGCAAAAAACTAAACACATCAGTCAATGAAAGTTGCAAAAAAATTAAACACAACATTTGTTGGCGTGAGCTGATACAAATTAGAATAGGAAATACAATCAATGTAATTCTTCTAATCAAGGGGTCAACCACAATCCTTGGCACCAATTTTGTATAGTCTAAATTTGGATGCATATTCCCACCTATTTATATGTGATTCATCCAATGTAATTAAGTGTGGTGGAATATAGATGAACTTACCATTGAAACATGGTATCAGAACAGGCTCAAAACCATTCAACGGCATCCCCTTCTCAAAAATCCACAATCTCCTCATTGTAAAACTTTCCTCGAACACATGGCAGACAAAGAATCTTTCACCAACATAGATGATTCCGCATCCAATCTTGAAGCCGTATTCCAAGAATTCACACAAAAATGGCAGAAGCTTTATCCAAAACTCAAAATCCAATCCCAAACACCGAAAACTTAACCCCAATTGGCATCAAGCTTGATGGTTCTTACTATGCCATGTGGTCCTCCCAAGTGATGGAGATGTACATCTCCGAGAAAGATAAATTGGGTTATCTGAATGGTGACTCTCCACCGCCTCCACAAACGAATCCTACCTTTTGAAAATGGCAAACCGAAAATGCCATTGTCAAGGGTTGGCTAATTAACTCTATGGAACCAGCCCTTATTGGAAATTTCATTCAATTCTCCATGGCAAAGGCAATTTAGGATGCTATTTCCACGACCTTCTTTGACGAAAGTGGTGCTTCTTAGGTGTATGAACTTCGACGGCGGGTTACTCAACTGAGACAATCGGGTGGCCCGTTGGAGAAATACTACACAGATTTGCAGGGACTGTGGCATGAGATTGACTTCCACTACCCCAATCCAATGGAGTGTTCCACTGATATCCAGCACTACGACAAGCCAAGAAGATCGAGTTTATACCTTCTTGGACGGACTGGACGACCACCTAGACGGGATTCGTAGCAGTGTCTTACAGATGAAATCGTTCCCTTCAATCAAACAAGCCTAAGCCCATGTTCGGAGGGAGGCACTATTTTTGAGAAATTGGTTGGTTAAAACCAGCAAAGGAAGAAGTGAAAAATGGTTAACAACTTCGATCGATCGAATTGGACTGCGGTCGATCGAAACTCTGCAGGATTTCAACCAAGAAGCTACAGGAATTTTCGGTGGACCATTCGGTCGACCGAAATGGAGGTTCGGTTGACCAACCGGTCGATCGAAATCTGTGACCGTTGGACGGTTTTTTGCCGTTGGGAATTCATTTTTGGAGGCTTTTCACTTGGTTTTGGCACCATTTCGTGAATATGAACTAGGCCTATATATAGAGGGGTCTTGTTCAATGAATAAACACTTTTGATGTTATTACAATCTCCATAAACAAGATCAATCAATCTCTTACTCATATTCTTCCATTTTTATTGTGTTTCTCAAGTTTTGTTGGTAGAAATACTTTGTGCTTTATATTTCTACTACAAGGCTTTATCAATCCTTCAAACCATTTGCCGGAAAACCTTTAAGCATCTCGAATTTACCGGAGAAGGGGCAAATATAGTTTGAGGACAGCGATCACGCGGTTAAGCCTTTGCATCGAAGTTCTTGTTCTTGAATCCTTGTTGCTATTTCGGTTTGTTTATTCTCCTACTCAAAGGTATTATTTCCAACAACTATGGCAGGCGGTCATGTCTTCCGACACCGACAACCTCTCCGGCGCCATTCTAGCCACCAAAGGAATGAAAATGGGCCCAGCCACTATGAGGTCATCTCCGACTCTCAACAAAATACACAGCACCAAGGGAAAAATAAGCTTTGAAGGGGTAAAATGCACACATTGTTGAAATACAAGGCACACATGTGATAATTGTTTTAAACTTAATGGGTATCCAGATTGGGGGCATGAGTTACAGGAAAAAAAGAAAATAGAACCGCAAACAAAATCCAACAAAAGAAAGTCTTCAACGAACTTCAACAAGTTCAAGAAGAAGACAAAAGGAGGTTGTTTTGTGTGTGACAAATCTGGTCATTATGCAAAAAATTGTAGACACCGAAAACAAAACAACTTCGAGGGCAAAGTGAACTCCATAAAAGAAGATAGAATTGTGGCCACCATTTGTGAAATCAATGCAATCAAGGGAAAAGTTTCCGGATGGTGGTATGATACTTGTGCTACAATACATGTATCATATGACAAATCTTCTTTCAAGACTTATAATGAAGTTGAAGGAGACCAAGAGATTCAAATGGGTAATGAGGTTCGATCTAAAGTGATTGGAAAGGGAAGTGTGGATATCATCTTCACTTCCTGCAAGACCATTACCTTGACCAATGTACTACATGTTCCCGACATGACTAGAAACTTGGTTAGTGGAAATCTCTTAGGAAAATCGGGTATCAAAAGTGTGTTTGAATCCGGAAAACTTGTATTATCCCTAAATGGGAAATTTGTTGGAAAAGGCTATTCTAGTGAAGGAATGGTCAAATTATGTACCGTTGACAAATTGAATGAAAATAAAAATAAATTTGTTTATGTTGTCGATTTATTTTCATTATGGCATGCTAGATTAGGACATATTGGAAAAAGTACTATGAAACGTATGATGAAATATGATTTAATTTCATATGATGAAAATGATGTTTTTAAATGCAAAACTTGTGTAGAAGCAAAAATGATTAAAAAGCCTTATCAAAGTGTAAAAATGACATATAGTATCTTAGAATTAATACATACGGATATTTGTGAATTAAATGGCATGTTAACTAGAGGTGGAAATATGTATTTTATTACCTTTATTGATGATTGTACTAGATACACATATGTTTACTTAATGAAACATAAAAGTGAAGCATTTGATATGTTTAAAATATATAAGAATGAAGTTGAAAATCACCTAAACAAGAAAATAAAAACTTTAAGAAGTGATAGAGGTGGTGAATATTTTTCTAGTGATTTCAACATATTTTGTGAACAACATGGCATAATTCACCAATATTCGGCACCTAGGACACCGGAACAAAATGGTTTGGCTGAAAGAAAAAATAGAACTTTAGTTGAAATGATAAATGCCATGCTTACCTATGCTAAGTTGTCATTTAATTTGTGGGGTGGGGCCTTGTTAAGTGCATGTAGGATATTAAATAGAATTCCTTCTAAACAAACTAAGGTTTCTCCTTATGAATCTTGGAAAGGAAGAAAACCTAACATTGGATACTTCAAAGTGTGGGGGTATCTTGCTTATTGTAAGAACACAAATCCTAATAGGACCAAGTTGGGTCCAAGAGGCATTAAATGTGCATTTGTTGGATATGCTAGCAATAGCAAATCATATAGATTATTAAACTTGGAGACCAATGTGATTATTGAATCAAGTGATGTAGAGTTCTTTGAGAATTCGTTATCTTCGGATAATGAATTGAGGGAAAATCTCTTAGATATCCCTAGCTCAAGTGGAACACAAGATGAAACATCTTCTAAAGGTGTTGATGAGTCAAGTGAGCCACGAAGAAGCAAAAGAACTCAAATTGAGAAGTCTTTAGGACCGGATGAAATTGATTCTCAACGCATTTCTTTTTACTTAGTAGAAGGAAATGAATTGAATGTAGTAAGAACAACTCCATTTGTTCTACATGTGGAAACCGATCCTAAAACTTATAGAGAAGCTATGACTTCTCGTGATAGCATGTTTTGGAAAGATGCAATCAAAGATGAAATGGATTCAATAATGTCAAATAATACTTGGGAACTTGTCGATTTACCACCCGGATCCAAACCTATTGGATGTAAATGGGTATTCAGGAGAAAATATAATGTTGATGGTTCTCTAAACACCTTTAAAGCTAGATTAGTAGCTAAAGGATATCGACAAAGAGAAGGAATAGATTATTTTGATACATATGCATCGATAGCTAGAATAACATCGATAAGGATATTATTCGCACTAGCTTCAATACATGACTTGCATGTTCACCAAATGGATGTCAAGACGGCATTCTTAAATGGGGATCTCGATGAGGAGGTTTATATGGAGCAACCTGAAGGTTTTGCTCTACCCGGAAATGAACATAAAGTGTGCAAGTTAGTAAAATCGTTATACGGTTTAAAACAGGCACCTAAAAAGTGGCATGAGAAATTTGACTTAGCTATAATTTCGTTCGGTTTTAAACATAACAGCGTAGATAAATGTTTATATTCAAAAGTATGTGATGATTATGTGATATTTATATGCTTATACGTTGATGACATGTTGATTATGAGTGATCACATGGATGTAATAAAAGAAACAAAGAGGTTTCTATCTTCCACATTTAAGATGAAGGATCTTGGACAAGTGGATACCATTTTGGGTATCAAAGTCACAAAGACTAGTGGGGGTTACCATTTAAGTCAATCACATTATGTTGAGAATGTGATAAATAAGTTCAAACACTTGAACATAAAGGAAGCAAGTACCCCAATTGATCCAAGTTCAAAACTTGTAAAGAATGATGGAAGGGCAATTGCTCAATTAGAATATGCAAGTGTCATTAGGAGTCTTATGTATGCAGTTCAATGCACAAGACCAGACATAGCATATGCAACTAGTAAACTTAGTAGGTTTACTAGCAATCCGGGCAATGACCATTGGAAGGCAATTGGAAAGGTTCTTAGGTATTTAAAGAAAACCAAGAACTTAGGTTTACAATATACTAAGTTCTCGGCTGTATTGGAAGGATTTACCGATGCTAGTTGGATATCTAGCACGGGTGAGAATAAATCCACTTCCGGTTGGGTGTTCACTCTTGGAGGAGGAGCTGTTTCTTGGAAATCAAAGAAACAAACATGTATAACGCACTCGACCATGGAATCCGAATTCGTAGCATTATCGGATACCGGGAAAGAAGCTGAGTGGCTTAAGGATCTCTTTTATGAGATACCTTTGGGACCGAAGAATACATCTTCAATATCTATCTTGTGTGATAGCCAAGCCACATTAGCAAAAGCATACAATGAGGTATACAATGGAAAGTCTAGACATATGAGTCTTAGACATGACTACATAAGGAAATTAATCAAAGATGGAATAATTTCCCTAAATTATGTTAAGTCTATCGAGAATTTAGCGGATCCTCTAACTAAAACTCTAAATCGAGATTTAGTAACATCTACATCGAGTAGGATGGGGTTGAAACTCTTAAAATAGAAAGATTCACCAATGACAGCAACCCTACCTGTCATTACTCAAAAGGTAATCCACGGGTTCAAAGGGTAACAACAAGTCATTTGATTTGTGGATAGCTTCAACATTATTCAAATCCGCGATAACCCTATCCTAGTTATATAATGCTGGTTGTTACTGAAGTGAGGGTTGAGCTTCAAGCTCTTAATGAAGTTCAGTGCTAAGAGCACAAGCATCTCTAAAAGTAACAAAGATGCTGGAAGAACTTCACCTAGACGAACTTCGAGGTGGTGCCGCCTCAATAGAGAGCTAGAGTTACTCTCTTAAAAGTTTGTCGAAAAGGATGAGCGCAAGGCCATAAAAGCGCTAAGCGAGTTTGAGGAACTTGAGAACACGTGGTACTCGTGTGTGTGTTCTTACCGGTATTGTCACATGGAAAAATTGGTTCAAAGCTTCGAGCTACCTTTGATTCCCACTTTACTTTGTTAGAATTACACTTGATTAGATTCAAATCGAAAGATATCTAATCCTTAGGCATGAGTATCGTTCATGTCGAATATGAGACTTGTTAATTTTGAACAAGTGGGAGATTGTTGAGAAATTGGTTGTTCAAAACCAACAAAGGAAGAAGTGAAAAATGGCTAACAACTTCGGTCGACCGAACTGGACTGCGGTCGACCGAAACTCTGCAGGATTTCAACCAAGAAGCTGCAGGAGTTTTCGGTGGACCATTCGGCCGACCGAAATGGAGGTTCGGTTGACCAACCGGTCGACCGAAATCTGTGACCGTTGGACGGTTTTTTGCCGTTGGGAATTCATTTTTGGAGGCTTTTCACTTGGTTTTGGCACCATTTCGTGAATATGAACTAGGCCTATATATAGAGGGGTCTTGTTCAATGAATAAACACTTTTGATGTTATTACAATCTCCATAAACAAGATCAATCAATCTCTTACTCATATTCTTCCATTTATTGTGTTTCTCAAGTTTTGTTGGTAGAAATACTTTGTGCTTTATATTTCTACTACAAGGCTTTATCAATCCTTCAAACCATTTGCCGGAAAACCTTTAAGCATCTCGAATTTACCGGAGAAGGGGCAAATATAGTTTGAGGACAGCGATCACGCGGTTAAGCCTTTGCATCGAAGTTCTTGTTCTTGAATCCTTGTTGCTATTTCGGTTTGTTTATTCTCCTACTCAAAGGTATTATTTCCAACAATTATGGCAGGCGGTCATGTCTTCCGACACCGACAACCTCTCCGGCGCCATTCTAGCCACCAAAGGAATGAAAATGGGCCCAGCCACTATGAGGTCATCTCCGACTCTCAACAAAATACACAGCACCAAGGGAAAAATAAGCTTTGAAGGGGTAAAATGCACACATTGTTGAAATACAAGGCACACATGTGATAATTGTTTTAAACTTAATGGGTATCCAGATTGGGGGCATGAGTTACAGGAAAAAAACAAAAAAGACGCAGGAGACACTGATAGACATAAGGGCAAGGCAGCTGTGGTAATCACTGAACCTCAATTATTTTTAAGGAAAAAGCCTTATGTACATGGAAAATTCTGTTTGTACAGAATTTTTATGTACAGAAAAATTACAAATACTCACATGGATGGGTCCCATGTGAGTATTTTATTGTCCAAAAAGTCACCCATCCACCCTCTATTGTATCTTGTCTATACAAATTCTGTAAAAACATTTTCTGTACACCAAGACCTTCTCTATGTACATAAGGCTTTCACGGACCTTTTACAGAAAACATAAAAAAATGTTGAGTTGGACGACAAAGCGGGAAACCATACTCGTTCTCCCTAAATATTTCTTTCCACCTCGTTTTTCCCAAATATTTGATTACACTTCCTCCATTGACGGAAAGCAAGGAACACATCGACAATCGGCGCTGAAATCGTCCCCTCAAATATTTCAGTCCACTCATTCCCATTGACAGAAATCAACGATACCCATCGACAATCGACCGCACTAGGATCCCAATGTATTAACAGAGAAATGTATTAAGCCTACTGCAGTTGGGTTTTTTGAGGATTTGCGGTGTCGAAATCGAGTGTATTCCTTATATGAGACGGAGTTCTCCTCCATCCCGAACTACAGACTTCCCATGTGATTATGTCTTTATTTAGCTATCACTTTATGCATTTTTAGTCTGTTGGTGAGTTTTTGAGCATTTGTCATATTGGCATAATGACCCAATTAGCTTACTAGTAAATCAAAAAGAACCTAATCAAGCACATGCACCCTGAAATTGAGGTTAATACAAGAGAAGAAAAAATATGTAACCCCAACTGTTAACGTATCACCGGCGGTGGGGGTGGCGGTAAAACGGGCCTAAGAAAGAATTTTGGTTACAGAATTGAAATACGTTTTTTGCAATTTTGGTTCCTAACGTTGCACGTATTTCGTATTTAGGGCCTTTCATTTCAATTCTGCCAAAAGCGCCCCATATGAACATGATTCCAATTTTAAGCAGGAGTAGTTATAATAGACCCTGAAACTGGAGAAGAAATCCATCGACTAAGCCCTTGTTTGATATCCATTATATTGAAAAAAAAAATGATATTTGACGTGTGTGATTTTTTGAGAAATTGGTGGTTAATTTTGGCTATACAAATTGAAGTTTGCATATTAAAATGTAACAGTTTCTACAAAAGGTGCTCCTTTGTTTCATAAGTATATATGGATGGTGAAATTGAATTTACATTATCTTGCAGAATAGGAAATTATGGAATATGTGAATGATGAAGTTTTTTCGGACTTCGACAATGACAAAGTTGAGGAGAATGACAGTAGGGTGGAAGAAGAAACATTAGGACACAATGAGCCGATTGTGCCTAGGGTTGGTATGATGTTCAACGATTATAAAGAAGTGTTTGACTTCTACAGGAGATATGCATATGATGTTGGTTTTCCAATTCGAAGAAGAAACTCGAAAAAGGGGGACGATGAACTATTGAAATATGTGACCATTACATGTAGTCGTGAAGGCCGAAGAACGAGTAATACAAGTGGCTCTTTAAATCCACAACCAATCAGCCAGACAGATTGTAAAGCACAAATCTCTACTTCTTCAGATAGTCATGGAATGTGGAGAATTAACACAGTCCACCTTGACCATAACCATACAACCAGTCCTTCCAAGTCTAGGTTGTATAGATGCAACAGAGAGTTGAGTGCAAATGTGAAACGTAAACTTGAAGTGAATGATTTGGCAGGAATCCCGTTGCACAAAAGTTTCAACTCCACAATCGTTGAAGCAGGGGGATATACGGATATGACGTGTGTGGAAAATGACTGTCGCAATTATATTGAACAAGTGAGGTGACTCTGACTTGGAGAGGAAGATGCGGCCATAATACAAAATTATTTTTCAAAAATGCAAGCACGGTGTTCGGATTTTTACTTTAGTATGGAAGTGGATGATGAGTCTCGCCTGAAGAATGTGTATTGGTCTGATAATAGGTGTAGATAGGCATATATTGAGTTTGGCGATGTTATATTTGATACGACGTATCTTACCAATAAGTATAACATGTATTTTGCACCATTTGTCGGGGTAAATCATCATGGTCAGTCCACATTATTTGATTGTGGGGTTTTATCAAATGAGGACACTGATACATTTGTCCGGCTGTTTAAGACATGGCTTGAGTGCATGCATGGTAAAGCACCCCATGTGATAATTATTGATCACGATAGGGCAATGCAAAATGCTATTGAGATCGTTTTTCCAGATACAAAGCATAGGTGGTGTTTGTGGCACATCATGAAGAAGTTACTGGAGAAGTTCGACTATCATCTTGATAAGGCTCCTATATTTTCGACTATACATCACTTGGTGTATGATTCACAGATTATTGATGACTTTGAAGCAGGTTGGCAAGAGATGATCGCGGTGTATGATTTGGTGGATAATGAATGGTTGTCGAGGTTGTATGTTAATAGACATCGCTGGGTTCCTTGTTTTTTGAAAACTAGTTTTTGGGTAGGGATATCTTCAACGCAACGAAGTGAGAGTATGAATATATTTTTCGATGGTTACGTCCATTCGAAGACGTTGCTCAAGCAGTTTGTGGAACAATATAAAAGAGCACTGAGAAGTAAGGTCTAAAAAGAGTTCCAGGCTGATTTCAAGTCATACTCGCAACATTTGCCGTGTGCGACGAATTACGAAATCGAAAAGCATTTTCAATCAATATATACAATTTCGAAGTTCAGGGAAGTCCAAGATGAGTTCAAGGGTGAGGTATACTGTGACCTCGTATCTGTTTCGCCAGAGGGATCATCTGGGGCCCCGTATGAGGTACGTGAGGATGTCGTCTATCATGATCAGCGAAAGAAGAAAATATATTTTGTCTCGTTTGAGAGAGAGACATCTGAGTTTGTATGCACCGTCACTTGTTTGAGTTCAGAGGTATTATATGCAGACATGCTATTGCAATATTGATTCGTAACGATGTCACAAAGTTGCTTGAATGTTATACACTACGAAGGTGGCGGAGGGATGTCAACAGGGCACACACAAGGGTTGCAATAAATTACGATGGTCTGGTGAGTACCCCTGGACAGTTGAGGTAAGATAGTATGTGTCAAGCATTTGTGAAGGTGGCTGACCTTGCTGCAGATGATGAATGCCGGACAAGGGCAGTATTGGAATGGATAAAAACTCAAGCGAAAGAGATGATGTCTGCAAAGTCATGTAGTGGAAGTAATATTGTTTCGACGCATACCATATGATTATCCTATGAGTGTTCCCCTTTGCAAACCAATGGAGTCGAAAGCGTACTAGATCCAAATGTTGCAAAGAAAAAGGGCGCATCCCGCAAACTTAGAAGAAAAGGTCCATTGGAGTCGACGTCAAAAAAATCACGGGTTTGTTCATTTTTTCCAGTATCTACTCTTGAAAATATTTCAATTAGTATTGGTATTTTATGTTGTCCTACATACAGCAAAATTCAACGTCAAACAGAGGAAAGAGACTACAGCGAGTCATGCTGAAGAAGAGACTGCATCTGCATTTGTGCCGTCACAAGAACAATATTATATGCATACACCGTTCTCTTATTCCCAACTATTGTCGGTGAACACATTCACATTATTAATTTGTGATAACGTTTGTGTATTATTTAACATCTTTTTGGTGTAAGGCGATGGCCAAACTCAACCATGTACACAACAATTGCACCAAAGTGTTATACTCAATCCACAAGGTGACGATGAGGTTAAGTCATTACCGTTGTATACGTTTTGTTCAAATAGATGTACTCATTTTTTAATTGTTCGATAGGTCACTCATTTTCATACTACTATACACATATGTCGCCTCAAGGTGATCCAAACATATGAGACATTGCTAGAAGATCGGGTACATATTTTGTTGAGGTAGGTTACTTATATCTAAACATTTACATGCAAGGGAACTATTAAACGTAAATATGTCACCTTAGATATACTAGCACTAAAGTTGATTCGTGTTTTTATATGACAGCTTTTATCTTGGTCTAAGAAGTGGCTGTAAATTTTTCACAATGATCTGGGAGTGAAGGTACAGGCCATCCATGAAGCAGACAACTTCTAAAATGTTTCCAAGTTTATGTCTTCTGCTGGAGAGTGTCAAATTTTTGTTTAACATATATTTTCCATTTTGGTGCTATCCATTATATCAGTGTCCAGTAGACTCGCTTCTTTGTAAACAAGAATGTAATGTTGATCAACTTTTTAAAATTATGGAAGGCAATATATGTGATTTTTTTGGTGTATATATATATTTGACAATATACTTATCAGATTTCCAAGGATCTCATGTTGGTCATTTTTTGTCTTTAGTTGAGTATTTTCTCATTTCTTAGTTTCCAGGATACAACAGTCATCTTCATTCAAAGAACCATATTTTTCGTAGCATTCCTCGTATTCGAACAAACACATAGATTTCACAATATGTAATGAAGAAACATGACATAAATTTAGCATAAATTGCAGCACGTTTTTATACACAATACAACGAACGTATAAGCTCATTTCAGTTAGATAAAGAACTCGATTAACACATCGACAGAAATCCCAATAATCAAGCCGCTCCATTTTCTTTCCCGTTCCTTTCCGAACTTCTTTTTGCCTTACGGAATGTCACTTGCAATGACACCTCGACATCTCGTTTCTCGGTTACTTGGGCAAGAGTTTCGAGCATGCTCGGCAAATCTTCAACTTCCTCATTTCCGACAACATTCTTCACTTCATTCACTTCAGCATGTTGTTCACTTGATTCTCCTTCGTCTACCCAGTCGAAAAATTCACAATTGTTACTGCATGTGTTGAATAATTGCCCTTTGTTATGTGACTGCTTTTCTACCTCGAAACACTTTAGAAATCCATGTGGACAGATCGGGCAACGGCATTTTCTCGTGCATTCCCCGAATGAGTGTCACTTGCTTCGACAACTGTGACATATTCCCATGTTCTTTCCTCTCATGTTGTGCTGAGATGGGAAAGAACAACATACATTAAGTTCAGTAATATAAATTAGAAAGCAACATAAACGTTAGCAAGTGGACTAAATCCACAGTTGTCATTTTCGCCTATGAGACTGGTGCAGGTGGAACAAGAATTTAATTTCAGTTGTCAATGCAAACAAATAGATAAGATAAGGATAAATCCTATGACATGCAAGTGTTAATTATAGAAACCACAACTTTTCTGGGTGGGTAATTTCCTCATAACACAGAACATCAATTTCTTCCAATTAAACATAAATTCATCAAATTACAACTATTCTGGGTGAGGACTTTGTGCCATCGTAAAGATAAATCCATCAATTTACAGTTTTCCAAACCATTTTTGCCTCAAACAAATCCTCAGAACACGGAACATCAGTTTCTTCCAATTCAACAAAAATTCATCAAATTACAACTATTCTGGGTGAGGACTTTGGTGCCATCGTAAACATAAACTCATCAATTTACAATTTTCCAAACCATTTTTTACCTCAAACAAATTTCAGTGAGTTCGTCGCTATGAAATTAAATTTGCGATTCCAACCATAATTTACGCATAAAACACTTATAGGTAGTCTTGCCAGCGTATTTTCACTTAGACGGGGGTGATTTCTACGGCGTAGTCTCGCCGTCGGGAATGGAGAATGGTGGAGTCGCTTTGCGGCGGTGAAAATGTCGGGCACGGGTTTCGAACCTTATTCAATGTTGATACTCTTTCTTCTTAACCGATTTTGTAGTTGGCCGGAGACGGAGGTGATTTCGACGGTCTCACTGTCGTGAATGGAGAAAAAGGGACAGACGGTGCCGCTTGGGAGAGAGGTTGAGAAGGATTTCAAATTTGGGGATAAATGAAAGGAAATAAACAACCTCGTGAAAGTGAAAAGATTTTCACTTTAATTTTTTTTTTTAACTATTGCCACGTCAGATTGTAAAACTTCTGTAAAGGTTGTTTCTGTACACCAAGCAGCATCGTTGTCTTTAATACCCAAGTTTGGATCTCCTCAAAGTGCGGGTCCTACATCAGATATAGGTAATTTTGGCTCCGTATTAATTACCACGTCTAGGGACGAGATCAGAGATTCTTGGTTACTCGACTCCGAAGCCACCAACCATATGACATATGATGCAAGAGACTTTACGCAGAAATCCATACCTCGACGCACCAGTGTTGCAAATGCAAACGGGGTTATTTTCCCCATCACAGGAGCCGGCTCTATGTCCTTGTCTCCCTCATTGTATTAATCTCATACATTGCTTGTGCCTTCACTTTCACATGAATTACTTTCTATTAGTCAAGTCACTACTGAACTAAATTTTGCTATACTCATTTATCCTACATTATGTCTTCTTCAGGATATTCTCACAAAGGAGATATTGGGCGTGGTATTAAAAGATGGGGGGTTATACTATATGGAAGATTTCAGCATGGGGCAAGCACATCACATACATAGTCATGGCAAAGAAAATCAGATTTTGCTTTGGCATCGCCTTTTGGGACATCCTTCATTTAACTATTTGAAATATTTATTGCCTAGTCTTTTTTCAAATGTTGTCCAGTCAGACTTGAAATGTAATACCTGAATTTTGGCCAAAAGTCACTGTGTTTCTTATCCACAAAGTATGAATAAAATGAGTATTCCATTTGCTTCAATTTACTCGGATATGTGGGGTCCATCTCCTATCTCCACTGGATCTAAGGTTCGCTGGTTTGTCATTTTTGTTGATAATTGTACCCGCATGACTTGGTTGTACCTGTTGAAACACAAGGATGAAGTACTACAAGTATTCAAATCATTCCATGCCATGATTTAGACTCAATTCTCAACTAAGCTCCAAGTTATATGCTCTGACAATGGTAGAGAATATACTAATCAGCGCTTTCGTACCTACTTTGAACACTATGGTCTAGTTCATAGACAACATGCCCCCGGACTCCTCAGCAAAATGGTATTGCTGAACGAAAAAATCGACATAATCTTGAGATTGCGTGTGCCTTACTCCATGGAGCTTATGTTCCAAACAGCTACTGGCCTGATGCAATATCCACTGCTATATACTTACTTAATCGAATGCTTCCCGAATCATAAATTTTAAGACTCCATTACAAGTCCTGGCATCTCACGTCACCATACCCACAGTCCTAATGCTCCCTCCAAGAGTATTTGGTTGTGTAGTCTATGTGCATATCCATAAAAGTCAATAGACGAAACTTGATCCCTACGTTGTTCGTTGTCTCTTCTTGGGCTATGGTGTACATTAGAAGGGCTATCGGTATATGTGACTATGGATGTCACCTTCGTTGAAACTAACCTCTTCTTCTTGCCAACTACCAATTCTCCTCTTCAGAGGGAGACAAACAATAAAAAGCAAAATTGGGTACTCTTTGACTAGCTAAACCCTTAAATGGAACTGGAGCAAAATGCTTTGCAGGAGCCACTCAATGAGCCTACAAAGCTGAAGGCTCATTCTAAAGATGGTGAACCAAAATTTCCTCCCTCCTTCTTTAGTACCTATAGTCCCATCTCCTGAGAATGTCCCTGAGGTAAGCACTCATGACACACCTCCAAATATAAATGACTTGGATAATCCTGTTGGATACACATTACCTTTTAGGCATAATCGTGGCAAGCCACTAAACAGATATTCTCCAGAAATTGAAGAACGAAGATCGACGTATCCGATTGCCAATTATGTGTCAATTTGGAGATTATCAAAAACCCTAAGGGCCTTTGTGCATGTACTCTCCTCGAGCCACATTCCAACGAAAGTGGAAAAAGCTTTATCAGACCCAAATTGAACTCTAGCAATAAAAGAAGAGATTGAGGCATTACTGCATAATGACATATGGATCTTAGTACCATTACCTGAAGGAAAGAAAACAGTAGGATGCAAATGGGTATTCTCCATCAAACACAAGGCAGATAGATCTATCGAGAGATAGAAGGCAAGGCTGGTGGCAAAAAGATATACATAAACACATGGGATAGACTACCAAGAAACTTTTTCACCAGTTGCTAAATTGAACACTGTAAGAATATTGTTATCTCTTGCAGCCAATCTCGACTGGCCACTACATCAGTTGAACGTTAAGAACGTCTTTCTCCATGGCGACCTTGAAGAAGAAGAAGTATACATGGACCTTCCTCCGAGTTACACAACATTCTCAGGTATCAAGGTAGTATACAAGCTGCAACGAGCACTCTATGGACTGAAACAGTCACCTCGATCGTGGTTTGGAAAGTTCAGTCTGGCAATGAAGAAATATGGATTTAAACAAAGTAACTCAGATCATACACTATTTCTGAAGCACAAATCAAGCAAAGTGACTGTATTGATAGTTTATGTAGATGTTATGATTATCACAGCTAGGAACTAAGTTTGAAATGAAGAATTTATGAGGACTCAAATATTTTTTGGGAAGTGAAGCAGCCACATCGAAGCAAGGTATATTTCTCTCCCAATGAAAGTCTGTGCTCGACTTATTAGTTGAAGTAGGAATGTTGGAATGCAAACCAGTGGACACTCCAATCGTACAAAATCACCAACTTAGTGAACTTCCATATCAGATCCCAACGAATAATGGGAGGTACCAAAGGTTAGTTGGTAAGCTAATTTACTTCTCTCATACTCGTCCAGATATTGCATATGCTGTAAGTGTGGTTAGTCAATTCATGGACAACCCAAGTGACGATCATATGAGTGTTTTGGCCCAGATACTTTGATACCTAAAGTCTTCATCAGGGAAAGGACTTATGTTCTCAAAGAATACAAATGTAGAACAATTATGGGTAAAAGGTTACACAGATGCAGATTGGGCTGGAAACTTATTAGATAGAAAATTCACCTCAGGTTATTTTACCTTCGTGGGCGGGAATCTTGTTACATGGATAAGAAACAAAAGTGATGGCACTATCAAGTGCCGAAGCTGAATTTCGTGGAATGGCAAAAGGACTATGTGAACTCCTTTGGATCAAAAGGTTGTTTATAGAAATTGGCTTTTGCCCTACAACCGAAATTGATCTATTTTGTGACAACAAAGCTGCTATTGCCATAGCTCCCAACCCAATTCAACATGATCGAACGAAACATCTGGAAGTGGATCGACACTTCGTTAATGAGAAATTAGATGCAAAGATAATCATACTCCCATTTGTGAAGTTCGAAGATCAACCAACAGACATACTCACAAAGACAGTATCAAGTAAAGACCTTGGCACCAATTTTGTATAGTCTAAATTAGGATGCATATTCCCCCTATTTATATGTGATTCATCCAATGTAATTAAGTGTGGTGGAATATAGAAGAACTTACCATTGAAACAACATTCACCGAACATTGCAAAAATATGTTAAGACAACGAGAACGAGAGAGAGAGAGAGAGAGAGTTGAAGGCCATTTGCAACGGTCTTAGAACGTTATCGTATCTTTTAATTCTACGATAACATCCAAGCCCACAACATACACCGCAATGTTTTTTACTAGTTGTGAAAGACAAAAAAAAAAAAAAAAAAATTGTAGCGCGAGCAAGAATAACTTATGATGCCAAAGATCCAACGGCACCTAGCACTCAACGATGAAATAAAGATTACTTCATGGTCGTATTTTACCAATCGACGTGTTGTGGAGAGCTTCAACGGTGACGAACTAGTAATCACCATTTCCTAGCTGAGATTTCGAGTTTCATAGGAGATTTGTGGGTTAGAACACTGCAAAATATTCATTGAACGGGTAATAACAGGACTGAGCCTAAACGCGCCTTAATATAATAATTCAAAATAAATTAGTACCAACTTATACAAAAGCTTGTCCCACCTAGTGACACAAAACCCATTTTTTCCAAAGCCCATAGCCCAGGCCTGTTTCCATAATACATTTTAACATAGGCATTTAGATCCTGCTTGAGCTCTTTTTATTTAAGAATAAATTTTGTGAAGTGTAATTTTGGAAAAAGTGTGATTAAAAAGTATGAAAAAGTTTTAAATTTATGTCAAAAATTATTTTACTGAGAAAATATGTAATCGAAAAAAAATTTGAGGAAAAATAAATTTTTTAAAGAATGACTCAAACATGAAATTTCTTGACAAAGGCAATCCATTTTTCGATATTATCAAAAGGCCAAATATTTCACTGAAATGACAAAATAACATTTCAATATTCCATTAAAATTCCAAAATAATTAAGCCATGTTTGACATCCAATAAATCATATCTTTTTTTTCTTCAACTCATTTTCAATCACACATTCACACGATCAAACATTTAACACTTAAACCCAAATTTTTTCCTTATTTTTCAACTATAAATTCTCTAAAAAATTCAATATTCCAAAACTTATTAAAATGACGACTAAATGTCTATTTCAGTAATACTATTTCTATATATTTATGATCATGGCTGAGGCATTCTTGGGCTGGATTAATATTTTATTTTCTAGGTGGGTCCCATTTCTTTGTCACACATTCACACGATCAAACATTTAACATTTAAACCCAAATTTTTTTCTTATTTTTCAACTATAAATTCTCTAAAAAATTCAATTTTCCAAAACTTATTAAAATGACGACTAAATGTCTATTTCAGTAATACTATTTCTATATATTTATGATCATGGCTGAGGCATTCTTGAGCTGGATTAATATTTTATTTTCTAGGTGGGTCCCATTTCTTTGTCTGTCAGTTGTAATGGAACCTTAAATTTTTGTTCAAGAAGCATGGTCCAACCTTAAAACCTGGGAGAGATAAGTCGATCCTGTTATGCATCTACCTAAAACACACTCCCAATAGACGAAACTGCATATATTAGCTTCATTCATTCTCATGCAGACAGTTTCAAATAATCTTTATCTTCACTTCTTTACATGTAACACAAAAACAAGCAATTTCGAAACCATTGAAAAATAAAATAAAATAAATAAAAAGGAACTAATATAAGATGCTAAATGTCGAATTTAATCCCTTTCCTAGGTTTATTAAGATAAAGTATTATTCACTTGAACCCCATTTTGGTATTAGAAGAAGATGAGTAAAGCAATGACGAAGCCGAGAAGCTCGTGTTGACGCTTCCCTGGTACAAGCTTTGCATTGCTGGTTTTGACGAAGATGTAGCCAGAACTCCAGTTGAGTTCTTATTTTCGTGATTTTCCGGTGTGGGAGAGCCCTTGAGGAGGGCATCTACTTTCGCAAACTCTTCTCTTTCATTCTTGATTTCCTTGAGCATTGCAGCCACATCTTTCATAGTAGGCCTTTCATCTGGCGATGAGTTTACGCATAACAAGGCTATGCCCAATGCCTGCATCATTTCCTCAATCTCAGATTCAGGTCGGGATAGCAAGCTTGGATCGAGAACTTCGAGTCCTCCCCTTTTCTGCCTCACCCAATCGACTATGTGAAGTCCATCAGGTATTGTTGGATCAATTGCTTGTTTTCCGGTTAAGATTTCCAATACAACGACACCATAGCTATAGACATCAGTCTTTTCTGTGATCTTCATCATGCAGCCATATTCTGAAGAACAAAATTAACAAAAATTCGGTCATTCTCTTGCTGAAAGAGGGCAAAAAAATAACTACTTGGTTTTGAGTTTGCACTTGGGCACATTTCTTCATATAATCTGCAATTGAAAATGGTAAGTAGAACCGCAAAAATAAAAGGCACTCCAACATTGAATATATGGAATAAAAGAAGAAATAGTTACCAGGGGCAATGTATCCATAGGAACCTGCAATTGTATTTGAGGACCGACCAAAATCACCATCCTCGACAAGCTTGGCAAGGCCAAAGTCCGCAATGTAAGGCTCGAATTCAAGACCAATGAGAATGTTATTGGCCTTGATGTCTCGATGGACAATCGGAGGCACACAATCATGGTGTAAATATGCAAGTCCTTGAGCTGCCCCTAACAAAATTTGGTACCTCAGTTCCCAATCCAGAGGTGTACCATTCCTCTCATGTAGAAGACTGCCTAAACTCCCATTCGGCATATAATCATACATGAGCAATCTTGTGTTTTTATTCCAACAACAACCCAAGAACTTGACAATGTTTTTATGGCGAATTGAACCAAGCGTTTTCACTTCTGCTGAGAAGGAATCACGAACACCTGACTTTTCATCATTGCATCCATTAGTTGCAGCCACTGTTGTGGGCCATAGTTTCTTCACTGCTATGACTTCCCCATTGTCCATATCCGCACGGTAGACAACACCCGAACATCCTTTTCCAATCACATTGGAATCTACAAGGCATCTCAATACTTCTTGTACCGAAAAGTTGAGTTTCTGGAATGGAGTAAATTGCCAAGGCAATGAATCTCCAATCTCCGATTCATCATCACCTCTAATAGTTCTACGAGCTCGAATTACTGCAATTATTCCCATTATCACCATCACAATTGTCATAGCAATGAGCAATACAATTGCCAATTTGAACCCCCTCGACCTTCTCATCTCAATCCCTTGTTTCGCAGCTCCTAGTCCTTTCGCATTACCCAAGAAACATGAGTCCCTCCCGAAAGCACATAGGCCTTGATTTCCAGCCAGGTCCGATAATGCTAACTGGTGAAAGAGCTTGTTGTCAGGAAGAAAACCAGTGAAATTGTTATAAGAGACATTGAGAGAGATGAGGTTATCAAGGTTGGCAAGAGAACTCAAATCCCCCCGAAGCTTGTTGTGCGAAATGTCTAATATAGAAAGCTTGTTGAGTGAAGAAATTTGGGTCGGGATTTCTCCAGTGAGTCCATTCCAACTCAGGTTGAGAGCTATTTCAAGAGATCCAATTTTACCCAACTCCATAGGAATGCTGCCAGAAAGCTGATTGCTGCTAAGATCAAGTAGTTGGAGACTCAGACAGAGGCTAAGTGATGGAGGTATTGATCCAGAGAACGAATTCTTGTTCAACATTAGCTTGTTCAATGAAATAAGACGGCCAAAACTCGCTGGAATAGGACCGGAAAAGCGGTTACTTGAAACATCAAGAACCTCAAGCCCAGATAGAGATGATAGGGAGTTCAGCAGGGGACCTTCAAATGTATTATTACTTAGGTCCAACATTTGTAACTCAGTGCAACTTCCAATATCATCAGGCAATGGTCCGGAAAGTCGATTTCCAGAAAAATCAAGAAAATTTAAGCTCTTCAACCCTCCAATTTCTTTAGGAATTCCACCCGTGATCCGATTGTTTCCAAGTCTAAGTCTAACTAGGGAACTACAGTTACCAATATCTGAAGGTATCGAACCCGAGATATCATTAGAAATCAACAAAAACTTAGTGAGGTTTCGTAGTTGAAATAAACCCGGAGGCAGAATACCGGTGAGGGAATTGTGAGACAAATCTAATGCTTGAAGATTGCTACAACTAGCCAAACTTGAAGGAATACTCCCTTCAAGCTGGTTCTGCCAAGCCAAAAACACTTCAAGATTTGACAATTTTCCTAGCTCAGAAGGAATCAAACCCGAGATCTGATTAGTGTCGAGCTGCAATTGAACAAGACTTCTAGCATTTGAAAGAACAGTAGGAATTGAACCAGACACATTATTAACACTCAGCATCAGTTCTTCAAGCTCAACCAAACCACCAATAGACCAAGGTATAATGCCAGACAAAGAATTCAAGGACAAATCTATCGAAATTAACTTGGTGCAATTCCCAATCTCATCGGGAATTTCCCCAAATAAATTATTTTGCCACAATAACAATTTTTCCAACTTTGACAATCTGCCAATCTCTTTTGGAATTGAACCAGAGAGACTATTCTCATACAAATACAAGTTCATAAGCTCAGAACAGTTACCTATTTCAGGTGGGATTTCACCAGAGAGCATTGTGGTGTATATGGACAACGTCTGCAGCTTCTTAAGATTACTCAACGAGGACGGTAAAGAACCTGAAATCCGCGTATCAGCCAGGCCTAAAACTGTCAACTTGCTGCAGTTTCCGAGCTCATCGGGGATTTTTCCAGCGACCTCTTTGTTACCGCCGGCCCGGAGGACTTCAAGACTGGATAATTGTCCTAACTCTGATGGTAAGTTTCCATCAAGCTTGTTATCGAAAAGCAAAAGGTTCTTTAGGCCTTGGCAATTGCCTAGCTCAACTGGGATTTTCCCAGTTAATTCATTTGAGTTCAAAATCAAATCTTGAAGGGATTGAAGCTTCCCAATGCTTGAAGGGATTATACCCACAAGACTATTTGAGCTCAAGTCAATAACTCTGATTGCAGTACAATCACCAATTTCTGGTGGAATAACTCCAGTGATGTTTGCATCAGAAATAGCCAGTTTCTCAAGATATATAAACGAAGAAAGATTTGACGGCAAAGGGAGCTCAAGAGGGACGGATAGAATATTGATTTCAGTAACAAACCCTCTTGAATTGCATGTTATATAATTCCATTTGCATGGTGTAGGATCAAGTACATTCCAGTTTGAAAAAGGTGGTGGAGGTGAAGAAGAAGAAGAAGAGCTGTGCAGCCACGAAAACAGTATAGAACCCTCATGGCTGGTGGCGGTGGCGGCCGCAGCGGCGGCGAAAAGGGTGGCTAAGAAACTTAAAGAAAACAAGAGAGGTGGTGGTGGCGATGAAGAAGAAGAAAAGTGGTTTTGTTTGAAACTGTTAAGGTTGTAATAAGATTTGTGCCTCGAGCTTAGGGGAAACATTTGCCTCAATTTCCAAAACTTTCTTCTCGGGTTTGCATAAATTGGGTTTTGCTGTTGGTTTCTCAATCTGTGTGTATTTCTTGATTTGAACTCAAACTCAAAACACAAAGTGCTCACTGGAATAAATATACTAAAGAAATGCAGCCAAGAAAGGAATACCTAGAGATTGGAGACCCTGCATCAACCCACCATTACACACTGTGAGTTTGTCCACATATATATACAACATATACATACATATAATTTATTTGTAGAATTGATTATAATAATAAGTGGGCTTGGATTGCGTTGGAATGGGGTGGGGGTGTGGTGGCGCGGGGCGGGGCGGGGTAGGATAAACAAACACTTGTCAAAGACTCAAAATGAGTTCTTGTACGTGCGGGTTGATATTTTAGACTTCTTTTATGAGTACTAGTGAAGGCACGTGCGATGCACGTGCATGCGTTTTGTTCCTTGTGCATATTAGCGTTGGACTGCATATGTATACTACAACTTCAATATTTCAGATTTAATAGGAAATCTAAGGTCTCCAAGTTCCTCGCTACATTCCAGCTTATCCTCGGCTAGCCAGTTTTCCAAGAGATTCTTCTTGTTTTGGTTCACGACCAGGCGAGATAATTCCAAAGACTCGAATGCATTGAGCTTCTCTTTCGTTAGAAGGGTTCCAAGACAGTGCAAATACAGAGTAAAAGCGCTATTAAACTAAAAACTTTGAGAAACACAAATATGAGGAAACACCACCACCAATATACAATCAGAAAGGAATTGCCACAAAAAAACACAAAAAATCAAACCCTGAAAAGAATGAGGTGTCTCTAATCTTTGCTAGCCACCACAAGACAGTATGTATATTCGCAAAAGACCAAGCTCAGAATGTTTCATATTTTAAGGCAAAATAGTTTGCCACTTCGTCGCTTCGGGGCTTCGAAACGGGGTTCGACCTGCCCGGTCAGGTCGCGGGGGTCGAGGGGGCAGCGCCCCTCGTGGGGGCTCGGGGGCAACGCCCCCGAAAGGAAATTTTAATTTACGTGTATATTTAGTGTGTCAAAACCAATTAATTATATGCATTGACTTTACAAACTGACTTATAAAACATTTCAAATCCAATTAACATAGATTTAAGATGTGAAATTTCAAAGTAGGGCTCGCACCGTGTGCGAGACGCTTCTCGCACGGTGCGAGGCGCACGTCTCGCACCGTGCGAGAAGCATCTCGCACCGTGTGCGAGACGCTTCTCGCACCGTGCGAGAAGCGTCTCGCACCGTGTGCGAGATGTGCGCCTCGCACCGTGTGCGAGACGCTTCTCGCACGGTGCGAGGCGCACGTCTCGCACCGTGCGAGAAGCGTCTCGCACCGTGTGCGAGAAGCTTCTCGCACGGTGCGAGATGTGCGCCTCGCACCGTGTGCGAGACGCTTCTCGCACGGTGCGAGGCGCACGTCTCGCACCGTGCGAGAAGCGTCTCGCACGCACGGTGCCTTGCGCGGCACCGTGTTCTGTGGTAACCTAACCTGTGGTATATTTGTTTCTAATGAAAGATGGAAAAGATAAGAAAGGGAAGTGAACTTGAAAAAGAAAGAAAGAAGGAGATTCATCTGAAAGAACTCTGAATAAACTCAATAATGGAGAGTGAACTTCCTGGGAAAAATGGAGAGGAAAGTACGTTGAATAGTTGATGTTGCGTGTGTGGAAAAAATTGATAGTAATCGGGCCCACGTGAGAAGAACGATAGTTTCTACAGTGATAAAACCTTCACTCTTTTTATATGTGTTAGATATATATATATATATATATATATATACTACAATAAATATATGGAAATGAAATTGACATGTAAGTGAAGAAGAAATACATGTTAGAAAAAGAAAAAGAAAGCATTTTACTATAGCTACTTAAAACTGAAATTTTTGTAAATAGACGACAAGCAAAATAGGAAACTATTGGTAGAAATAAAAAAAAAAACTTCTATTAAGGTCTAAAAGCTCCTTACTTAGGATGCGATCCGAACAAAGGACAAAGGAAGACCATTTTCTTCATCCTGCAAATTCAACTTCTGAACAAAATTCAAAGTCGAATCGACCATCACACGTCCAATAATTCCAATAGCATTAGAATTTCTAGTAGAGTTATTCGAAAAAAAAGAAAAAAAAAATTCTCACACAATCAGGTGAATTGCTACTTTCTTCAGCTTTTGGGGTATGATTGATGATTGAAGATTGACGAAAGCTGGAATTTTTCTTTTCTCTGGCCTGGCTCTTACGTTTACTCTCACAACAAACTATATACGGTGAATATTTGAATGACTGGAAACAAAATGATATTCTTGTATGAAATTCACATTCCCAGCAATAGGAATCCAAAAAACGAAGCTTGATCAAGAAAATTTCTAGAAGCTTTTTGCAGAAAACAAGTAAGGATCCATCACCCATTCGTTGCCACTTTAGAAGTATCCAAACAAATAACTAAGTTCAACTGATTCCAATACAATGAACTAAAGTATAAACTTTGATCAAATTTGAATAGGCTGTGTGGAAAATCAAGAAATTATGGCTTCAGAGAATTGAAAACCTTAAAACTCAACGAGAAAAAAAGCATCAAACTAACTAAAATTGAGGAAAAGATCAACTGAGAAAATATTAATTTTAAAAAATCTTACCTGACATAAACCGCGTCGCTACAGTAATGAATTCCACCAGCTAAAAAATAGATGCAAACCATATACACAGGAACAGAAAAAATAAAAATAGTCAGTTGAAGCATACTAAAGATTTGAAGTTCAAATGAAATAAGTAATAAAGCCTGTTTGAGAAAATCATTAAAGGGTTATTCATAGAAAGAAAAGGCAATACATACTTCTGAACAGATGATTCTCCAGGCTTTCATTTCACAAGAATTTTTACACCAACGCCTTTGTCATCCTTAGAACAATAACATATAAGTTTTACCAGGTTCCTATGATGAAGTTGCCCCAAATAATTGACTTCTGCATGCATATCATTAGCTGGTTGTTAAAACAGGCCATTACAAAATTATAATTAATTAATTTAAGTCATACAACAACATAAAAAATACATACCAAGCACTCCTTGTGGCTTTGGAAACTCTCAGGCTTCAACTTCTTCACGACAATGACCAGTCAGAATCCCGATTTTACTACAGTAAAAGAGTTCTCATCAATCCATCCTTCGAAAACATAATCAAATCCTCCTTCCCCAAGAAGACCATCATTCAACAAATGCAGGACAAAAATGTAAATGCAAGTCAAGTCTTTAGACTGTAAAAGAACAAGGGCATCTTATTACATTGTACTTTCCAAGAAAACATTAGTTAATACCTATTTAGTACATCAAATGTAGGTACGTATATTCACAAGTGAAAAGAAACTCAACTTACATTTACAGGCCAAGGATAAGAGAAGTGCTTGATAAGCTGAAATCTCTCCATATCAAAGTCTCGTACTCCACAATCATTATTTGTAGCCATGAAATGAACAGCACCATTGATAGTGATTTAAAGCCAATTAGTCCTAGAATACCTTCAAAGATAGATGTTAGAATATTTAAATTATGTGTTTGCATAAAAAAAGGGAAATACATGGATATCATAATCAGTATCCACTTGAATTTACAATCAAGGAGCAGCCATCAGTAACTAACCTGTAGGACCTAACCATTATATCAATTACCTACTATGTAAGCTGAGTATGGCAGAGGCTTCTCATTCCAAGCCAAATTTCATCACATCTTGCCCAATATATCTTCACACCACCCCCAAATCCCCAAAAACCCAAAGGAAAAATATAAGAAATTAGAGTCGAAAAAAACAAGCACAAAGTTTAAGCATATGTTTTTTAACAAAGTTATTTATAGAACAAAGCAAACTTCTAAACTTGGGGAAGGAAAGCAAACACAAAATACACTAAAATTTTGCAGACCTAATTTCATCTCACATCCTTTAGAAAATTCTTTTGTAACGACACTATTAAACATTTCAAAAATGCATATGAAATTAAATTTAGCAGCAGGTCCAAATTATATACACAAATATCTTATTCAAAGTAGTTTTCTCTTCATCTATTATTTCACATTATCAACAGTATTTAGAATTGGTTGAATTCATTTGCACAAAATGATAGTATCCTAAGACTACTTATGAACATAGGCAAATTCATATTGGTTACTCGACTCAAAATTGACTGAATTAGTTACATAGAATTAATGATATCCTAAGAATGCTTATGAACACAGGAAATAATTAAAAAATTATTAGCAATGTATCGAGGACCGTATGCAAAAAAATTAAATCAATTGCAAATATTTTTATCTCAATAGTCAAATTTGGAAGGAATAAAAAATAATCATCCCCGTTAAGAAACAAATCAAACTAAAACAAAAATTAAGTAATCAAACCCGATTTGCATTATTGAAGACTGACCTTCAGATATGTTTCAGATACCTTGTATGAATCAGGAGTTATTGATGTCAACCACAATCCAGGAAACAGAGACTGCATGTAAAATTAGATAAGTGAATTGAACAATTCAATAAAAAGAAAAGGGAAAATTTGCAACTCAGAAAAATATGATCAAATCAGAACTTTATAATCCGCAAATGAAAATTTATGTTTTTAAAATAACCATAATCCCAAAACCGTCATCTTCACAAATCCCAAACACCACTTTACCCATATCTAAAGAACAGAGAAGAACTTTAAGACGCTTTACATTTCAGCTTGTGAAACTACTTCCTCTAATATCCTGGCACAATAATTCAGACGAATATAACTGCAGCTTATTTAGTCCTATAGAGAGCATTGCCCATCGAAAGCATCATATTGTCATAAAATTTCACAATCATAATTAATACTTATACGCAAACAAAACAATCAAAACGTCAACAAAATCAAGATGAAACATAAACAGCAATCAATAATACTGTACTAAATAAAAATTTATAGAACTTAAGATAAGAAGCAGTGGTAGTAAAAAATGACAAATAACTCCTTTCTTACCAAGCATATGCATAAAAGAACGATTCTCAGATAAATAAAGTCACCATAATCGATTAAAAAAAACAAGGATCTCATATTTTTTAACAAAAATGATCAAAGTTTGTTTACTCACAACTTTTCTAAATCAATGACCTTTATGGCAACTTCCTTGTTTAGCTCCTTATCAAACCTACAACAAGAAAATGGTAGAAAGATCTAGTTAATCCAGAAAGAAATATTTACGCTCATATGATTAGTATTTTATAAAGGAAGAGTAAACTGAGATACCAACATAGAAACAGCAACAAAAGCACTCTGAATTCATTTGTGGCTCTCACTTAGTCTTGAAGTGGGCTTCTCATGTTCCTTATGATGCTTTCAGTTCATTGCACTTTTTTTTCTCTCTCAATTACTTAAATGTAACAATCCTACATCTTCAAGTGATGATCAGCTAGGGATTCTTGAAATATCGCACCACAAGAATATGCAGCTTGCATGCAGCTAAAGTGTAGATGGAATCAATATTACACCAGCACATTTATTTGAAGAAGCATTAACCCAAAGCAAATTGAAATACGCTTGAAAAGAAAATCAAACAACAAAAAGAATATGCAGCTTGCATGCAGCTAAAGTGTAGATGGAATCAATATTACACCAGCACATTTATTTGAAGAAGCATTAACCCAAAGCAAATTGAAATACGCTTGATAAGAAAATCAAACAACAAATCTCGTTATGACACAACCATTTATATACAGCTACGTATTTGCACAAGATGAGGTTGCAGAACTCAAATGGAAAAGTTAACAAAACCACTAACAATCAGTTAAGCAATCCTATATGATTCACACGTGCAACATTATAAAGCACACATCCCTTTTTTTGCCGCTCCATGTTGCTGAACTCAAATAGAGTGGTAAAAATTGACTCACATAGTTTCTCCAATTTGTGTCGGCTATCAATATTTAATGGTTTTAATTCTCTCAGCTCTATCATTTTTTTTTTTCGACTGTAGAAATCATCTCTCAAACATCAATTTGAACACCCATAAAAAACGCGATGTTACACTGTGTGCGAGAGAGAGAGAGAGAGAGAGAGAGAGAGTATTAATATGGATCTCCACTAAAAAGAAGCATAATTGTTTCTTTAACAACCCTATCATATAATTTGAAATACAACAAAGAAAAGGGCGTAAGAAAATAAATGGAAATGAAAAATAAGTCGGCTACTATACCTACTTTACAACACCGTTAACCAAAATCTTGATATGTAGGATAAAATTACGAAGGAACCATAAAAATTCTTGGAGAAAGCAAGTATATTATACCAAGCACTAAAAGCAAATTGCATTAGGTAGTGAAAGCTCCTCTTTCCCATTCCAAGTCAAAAATCAAGTGTAGTCTAACAAAGCACCAAATGCACAGAAACACGGAGGACGAATAAAATGATCAGCTATCCTCTTTTCCACCTTATACTCTCCTTTACTAATATCAGATTTCAAGTTCTTCACATTTTCAGTGTTGCCTCGGAGTAAGAATATTAAGAAACAATTTCCGTTTAGTTATATATTTTCACAGCTTTCTCAAATGTGGAGATTCTGCAATTAGTAGAAAGCTCAAAAGTTATTAGGATAGGAAATTACGCCTAGCAAATATTTATTTCCTTTAGTGAAGAGAGCATTCATCGTGAAAAAGCCCCACACAAGTATTACTAACAATTGGA
Organism: Osmanthus fragrans; assembly: GCA_019395295.1. Classification (NCBI taxonomy): domain Eukaryota; kingdom Viridiplantae; phylum Streptophyta; class Magnoliopsida; order Lamiales; family Oleaceae; genus Osmanthus; species Osmanthus fragrans. Next base: position 9,620,949 of record CM033360.1, on the reverse strand, counting down.
GTTCACGTCAAATTTCAAAAATAGTTTTAAAATGACATGCTTTTCCTGTACAAATTTTCCATTTCATTGGCAGCAATACTCTAAAATCAAACTTAAACAGAAAAGATTCAAAGAATTCACCTGGTTTGCGATATAAGTCCTTTTAGGTATCGTGTCAGAATGCTCTAACCCAAGGTACTATTCCCAAGCACCATAAACATCTCTCCTCTACATGAGAATAAATACACTACAAGTTCTTCAAAATTGAATCATTTAACAAATTTCAACAAATAACATGGGCTATTACAAAATGCAATCATTGTGCTGATATCAAATGATAGAATTGGAGTTTGATTTTGATATGAATTAGAAAACAGAAGAACCAATGAGCTTTTAATTAGCTGGACGCTTAACAGTAATCAGCGTGTTAATCTGAAGGAGTATTCAGAGTGTTCCATTAGAACAATAACACAATTAAATTGAAAGTGTTCATTGGGGAATAAGAAAGTGCACCTTGCCAAAGTCCAAGGTTAACATTGTCCTTCGTTATTTTTTAAGGTGTTGTAGGCCATATATCTGTATGTTAACAAACTAATTTTCACATTATTTAACTAACAATTTGGGACTAAATCAGTAACCATAATTCCATGACCTCACACTTTCTTTAGTCCTTTCTCTTAGCATTAGTGTTAATCAAACAATTAAAACATAAAAACTTGTGAACCTAATACAGCCATACGTATTTTTCACAACATCACAACACCAGAAAAGAAAAGAGAACTGAAATTCAATAAAAAATTGTAAATAAAATGTATAGATCCAACAAGTAACTTCTCAACCGAGCAACATAAATGAAGAAATACAAAGAATGTAAGAGAAACTAACCTGCAAAGCATGTATATCATAGACAACTAAATTGGTTGGACCACCCCTTGATATAGGAACACTTGATAGCATCCTAGCCAAGGTAAATGCGGTTGCAACATCCCCTTCCTCTTCCATTCTTTCAAATGAGCCAGTTGGAAAGAAAGGTAACACCAATGTAAACGAGGCAGTGAACAGCCTTGGAAGTGCATAAATTACTGAAAGCTGTTCAAAGATGACTGCAGGTGAGCTGAAAGATGCTAAAAAGGCAACATGGTGTCCTCGGATATCTTGTGCATTGTTAATGAAAAGATTCGGAAACCCATCATCAAAACTCCTGTTATTTACACCAATCTTCATCATCAGACAAATTATCAACATCAATAATCATTGCAGGCAGTCTACAAAGCTCTTAACGAAATGATTGAGATAAGATAAGCATAGATGACAGAGAATTGCTACTAAAATGTGAGTTAAAAGGAATGAGAGGAAAGATAAGAGAATCAATTGTTATTAAAATCAATAATCACATCTTAATCAACGTAAAAGCAACCAGATTTTAGTCAATTACGCTTCACACCAAACATTGTTTCAATATACTTCAAGAAATTGGTGTCCACCATGATATTTTCCCAACAGCAAGCTAAATAGGTCCAGATGCCTCGGGCACAAATTTGCATAAATTAGTATATAAATGTAACAAAAATTACAGATAGTAACCCAAACACAACTATTACAATTACTCTTCCCAGCATATATGATTAATTTACTTCCATAATATTGGAAACAGAAAAATTATGAATATGAACGTGATCTTTGAAAATTACTTGTTGGAAAACTGTCTCTAAGCATCAAAACGATAAGTTTGTTCATTCTGATGACTTTTTCCCATTCTTTGATTCTTCTTGGTAGCCAGAGAAAGATCTTTCTTGTCGAGGAGCTTGCCTATAGAAACCATTTCCTCTTGGTCTGTTGTAATCGCGGTCATTTCCATCTTAATTTAAAAGTGGAAGGAAGTACAGTAATTGTTAACTTGCTTAAATGTGCAATGTGGAAATAAACAAGAATCATATACAAATGGTATATACAAAGAAATAAAATCCGTACTTGCTAGTGCCACCGTGATTCCGCTCCCTGTTCTGCCTAGCAGTCGCAGCCACGCGATCAGTCAGGTGCACAAAATTCCGCTCTACTTCGGCCTCCACCTCCCGTGGTGGCGAAGCATTGATATCCAAAAGCCCCACACTACTACCACTGCCGCCGCCGCCACTTCCACCACTCTTCAGCAAACACCTAAAGCACTTCCACTCCTTTGACGCAGGCCCATTACGTCTCCCGCCCGGAACCCCCTTCTTACAAACTGCGCAGACCAAAATTCCACCTGACGGACCCACCTCAGCTTCGCGGGGCGAGGTAATCGGCGTCTCGTTCAGATCAATAAAAAATGCCATATATTTTCCAGCTCACATCAGGGCTCCCATTATTTTACTATCCAATTCTCAAAAACTTGCAGAAAAATCCCGCCCAAAGCTCTCAATAATGGAGAGTGAACTTCCTGGGAAAAATGGAGAGGAAAGTACGTTGAATAGTTGATGTTGCGTGTGGAAAAAATTGATAGTAATCGGGCCCACGTGAGAAGAACGATAGTTTCTACAGTGATAAAACCTTCACTCTTTTTATATGTGTTAGAAACACTGAGAGTTTTAAAGAGCAGTTGGGTACAACAACACAACTCAGTGTTTGTATTCATTTTTTTAATTTTTTTTTGGATTACGTCTCATTACTGACATCTTCACCTGTTTTGACTGGACTTTGATGAAAAAGATAAATCGTAGGTCATGCCTCCAAAAAAACAGGGTGGAAGGCTGCTACACACTTGCATTTACCCAAGAGCAAAATCCATACTTCAATATTCGAACTATTGATGCGACAGTCTCAAGTAAAGCTGAATTTCCTTCATCTTCTCCTTTTACCAATTGAAAATATGTCCTGAGGCAGTGTTTGTATTCTTACACTACTGTTTTTTAAAAGTGAATAGAGAATAGACACCGTCAAGACGTCACTCCTTATTCTGGTCTATACTATCTTTTTAGTTTATCTTTATTCTTTTTCTTGATCTCTAGGTTTTCATTTTTTATTTTGTGTTTGCTCTTTTTTTTATGTAATTTAGAGTTTGTTATGTTATTTGATAGTTCGACTAGACAATCAAAAGAAGAAAAATGAAATCGAACTAGAAAATTAATAGAGCACAATGATGTTCGTCTAATTTAATTATTGACATTCATAAAATTTCAAACACTAATTGGCAAGATTTAGAAACTTCAAAATAATATGGAAACTATTTTTACCGAATCCGGAGAGATGGATATTGAATTTGTTTGGGACGATAAAGTTGGCATTGATCAATCTAGACTTTTTGATTGCGTCATATTAGATTACAGTGCAATCACCAACGGTTAAAATCATATCTTTCAGATGTTCTTTGTCATTTCAGTATGCATACATTCGAACTTATTAGTCACACTTTCTCATCGCATCCAATAAAAGATACTATGAATAACCCCCCCACCCCCCGCCCCCACCCCCTTGTTCACGTCCAATCACCAAGCTGGACGTTGACTCGTACTCCGCACACTCTGACCGCTAAGCCATTACTAGGTCATTGAACTATGGTTTCATTTTTGAAAAATTTAATGCTCCTTGTGAGAATGCCTACGTCCACCACTAAAGCTTTCTTTGCTCCGTGTGCGGCCATTACCTGAGCCACAGGTGCACCACCATGCCTAGGGCACTAGAGTGTAGCTAAGGGAATTGTACAAAAATTACAACTTAAGAAAGTGTAACACTTTATCTATTTGTCCACCTTTAGAGAGTGTTTGATGGGGATTAAAATCAGATTTTTAATAAATTATGATAGAAATTTTTGAAATATGCGGTTAAAAAGTTGTGGGACACAAAAAAGATGTGATTGATATTAATTATTTGACTTTAATTTAGATTAAAATCAAATTTTAATTTAAAACAAACAGCCCTTAGTTCATTTTTCAATGTGGGTTACATTCCTTTTATTTAAATCTTTTCTGCATAGTATTTTGAAGATTTATTCCAATTCATAGAAATCTTCGTTTAGCCAACTTAATATATCAACATAACCTCCTCAACCATAAAAATTAATTACCACTTCATTAAAACGGTTAATTAGACATAAGATCCACCTCAAAAGTTATTTAAAGTTGACTTAAAATCCGTTGCCAAAAGTTATTTAAAACGTCATTTAATTCCATTAAATTACAATAAGTTACACAACAATTATTGGAATGGCCACAATTTAAATGTTTTAAGTGTCCTTGTCAACCTTGACGACCTTGAGTAGGACAATGAAGCCATTATAAATACACTATACTCGCCATCCTTGTTAAGGTTGACGAGGTGACATGGGACAATGAACACATTATAACTAAATTATACTAGTCGACCTCATTAAGGTTGACAAAGGTGACATAAAAGATGAGGTTTCCTTATAATTTATTTTTTCTCTCTACAAAAACATTCTAACTTGTTCTGAATTATTAACAATCGAAATCTTAATACCATATAGACTAAAACCTTGAAGCTTTCATAGAGGCATGTGTTGGTCCCAAATTAAACCAACCATTACCAATAGCCAGGGACGGATCCAGGATTGGATCGGAGACCGGGCTACAAAATTTTTGATCGGGCTAATAGGTGAAAAAAAAAATTTACACATAAATTTTTTTTTTTTTTTTTTTTGCCTTACTGGACTGTGGGGGGGAGGGGACTGGGCTATAATCCTGCCCAGCCCCCCCTACATCCGTCTCTGCCAATAGCATAAAAAGTAAAAATAGAAAGCAGTAAATATCACAAGTTCTTTTCGTCCTTACGTCTAGATGTTTAACGAAACTAATTCCTAATCACCCATTGAGCATAAAGATTGATATTGTTCGACTACACAAGCACCATCAAACAGCTGAAACCAGGCAATGTGTCAGTTGTCACCATCCCAGGAAGTGGCATACCCAGCCAGTGGAAAACGTGTTTCTCCAGATAGCACTTTTGACACATAGTCACTATCAATTGATAAGTCAAAACTGGATCAAAATTTTGGTCAACAATCTCCACCCTTTATCCAAACAATCATGTTAAATGTACACGAATTTTTGTCAAACAATTTAAAACACTATCAGTTGGCTTTTATTGAATATTGGATTAAAAACAAATTTAAACCAATCAATTCAGTGTTAGCACGCCATCATCTATAATCAGTGGCGGAGTCAGTTTGTTGGAAAATGGGGGGTCCAAATTTAAAAATATATAGGTGAAGGGGTGGGGGCCGACGGGACTGCCCCCTGAAAATTTATTTTTAAGGAAACTACAAAAATGAGAGGAAACAAAAGTTTATTAATTGAGTCATTTACCTTTTTCTGCGGATAGTATATCAGTGTAAATATTACTAATAAGTTGAGAATTAACCTAAAATAAGTGGAAGAAATAAGATTAACTTTTTTCACAAGTTTATTTGTAATAAAATAGAAGTTAACATTCTTCAAACCTTTCAATTAAAAAAAAAAAAAAAAAAAATCTGAAAAAAATGGGGTGTCCAGGACACCCCCCACCTCCGCCCCTGTTTATAATACTTTCTGTATATTTCATCTACACAAGGAACTTAATTCTAATCAAATTGGGATACCACACTATACAGAGGCTATCTGTTGTCTTCTTCATTTGCTCACTTACATGCAAACAAAGTATTTCAACCAGAGTCAAATGTTCAAAAATTGTAAACAATCATTGAACTTGACAAGAGCAAAACTTTTGTCCATATTTATCGGATCAACCTTAGTTAAAATCTTATCAAATCTACTAAGAACACTAATCTTGTATGCAAGGTGAGATCTAGTGCGGACCATTATGTACATAATTGAGCCGACATTATTAGACCATTTCCAATTAGGAACGCCAAATTTGGTATAATTTGGTTAAGCTCTCCAATGGTTATACAAAATTTGGGATAGACCATTGGAGATGGTTTTACACCAATTTTTATTTTGAATTTTTTTCATTCAAATTATATTATTACAAAAATCGTTGAATTAAAAATTATATGGAATGAACTAAAATATTGAATTTATTAATCAACCATGCTACAAATACAACATTGGTTGACAATCACTCACATGGGAGGGGGACTCACGATGAATAAAAAAATCGTGGGCCCCCTTCATGTGAGATGATTATCAATCAATGTTATCAACCAATATTGTACAAGTAGCAAAATTATTTATCAATACGTAGAAAAAAAATTAACATATTACCACAATTAAAAAAATTACATTGAAAGCACAAAAAAAAATTTAATTTATTGTTGAAATAATTATTACTTACTAATTGATAAGAATTTAAAAAGATTTCGCCTACAACAAACTCCTTGTTTGTCAGCTCTTTCAACAGCTCGCACAAAATAACGGACGATATAAATTTAGCAACACCTTTTCCCCGGGTTTGTTGCAGGAATGTTAAATAAAATTAATCATCACAATAAAACAATTATAAATCAATTAAAATCTATTAATTTTAAAATATAAAAAAGAGGGATATAGATGGAATAAATATTTGTTGTAAAGTGGAAAGAAGGGCAAAAATGAGTTATTGAAAATTCTCAAATTTTGTGTAACACTATTATTCAATGCACCGAATTTTGCACTATATATTTGGGGTCTCATTAGAGGATTTTACACCGAATTTGACCCCTCATTAGAGATGTCATTAGCATATGGAATTCTTTCTATCATTTTATATCATTGCATGATTTGTGTGACTCATATGAAGAAAGCTTAAAGTGATTTCTTAAAAGTAAAGGTATAACTTTTGATTCGATCACAGAGAATTTCTCAAGGATCTTAGTGAGTATCTCCTATTGTCAATAACTTTTGATTCCAATGCATCTTATCAAACCTTATTTGTAAAATATTGCATTCAATTCCTTACCAAATCTTCAAGATTGGTGATACTTTTTCTTTCTTGTATGATATTATTTGTTCATTTTTCCTATTGTACATGCGTAGCCGTGAGTAATACAAATAATCGAATAGTTAACAACGTCAAAATAGATAATTTTTTATCGTGTAACACTATTCATTGCACCGAATTTTGCGATATATACTTAGGGTCTCATTAGAGAGGATTTTACACCGAATTCTTTCTATCCTTTTATTCATTACATGATTTGTGTGATGGATATGAAGAAAGCTTAAAGTGATTTCTTAAAAGTAAAGGTACAACATTTGATTCGATCGTAGAGAATTTTTCAAGGTTCTTAGTGAGTTTGAAGCACGAGAATACAATCTATCTCACATTCTTAATAATGTTTGTTGTCTTAATGTGCTATATATATATATATATATATATATAAAAGATATAAATATGTACACGCATAATCGTGAGCAATACAAATAATCGAACATTTAAGGCATACTTGGTGAATAGGGTTGAATATTTACTCATTCAATCTTGAATATTGAAGAGAGTCTCAAATTTGCCTGTGACAAATCGTACATTTATAAATAACTTAACCGAAATAGAATACAGAAATTTGCAAAATAAACTGACATCAAACCTACAAATTCTGCATAACATGATGAAAGATTGCTAAAACAGCAAGCCTGATTAATGCGATGTCATGCGCATAAGCGTGAAATGTTAATTAAATTCATGAAAAAAAGTTTTTAATTAATTAAGGACTTATTTTGATGTAAGAATGGTCGAAGCCGGTGACATTAGCATTCTTTCTAATTATTTTCACCTAACAAAAGCATCCATCGAAGTTAGCAATTTTTTGCCTCGGATCACAATTAGATCCAATGAAATTTGTTTTTATATTGTGCATTTGAAGAAATTATTAATTTATTAATTCGAATTTTAAATTATATTAGTTCTGAGAATTTAGGAATTTGAGGGTGAATACTTATAGTTTATTATTAATGTCTTTAAGGGTAAAAGCATTAGGTGGCAACTCACAAATATTCTAATTTAATAATAACTATCTTGAAATACATAGGGAGATTAAAAAATAATAATAACTATTTGATTTTAATGTGTATTCGAAATGCAATATTACAATATAATTAATAATATTTATGATTTTATGTAAGACGAATGCACTAAAATATGTCTTGCTAGTTGCTACACATTGAACAAATTACTTGAGATTTTTTTTCCAAACCTTATTTCGAATTTTGAAATATTTTCCTTTTGATTCACTCTTGATTAACAATTTATGATACTTTTTGGGTTTTGTTGAGTGCTTTTTATGTAACATAGAAAGTTTGTAATCATATCTTAGCATGTTTGACAGGTCATGTTTTTCGTGGAAAATAGAAAATATTTTTCATTTTTTGACTTTTGATGTGTTCGGTAGACAAAAATTTTCATGTAAAATATTTTTCACTTTTGCCTCATATTAGAGCTGTAAGCAAAAATCGTCAAACCAGAAAATCAAATCGAAACCGCATTTTGAAAATCGTCGGTTTAGTGTCACATGGACCCGTCAACGAAATGGTTTTGAACCAAACCAAACCGGTCAAGTTTAGGTTTGAGATATTTTATTGCGGTTTAAACCCAAACCAGATCGACGAAAAAATATATAAAAAAATAAAAAATAAAAAATAAATGAAATTTTCTAAATTGTAACTTGTAAGACTTTTGTGTTGGACTATTTATTTATTTTTAAATGAGACTCATATATTTCATAAGCTCTTAAACTGAAAGTTTGAAACGATTCATCAAACAATCTCACGTATTTCATATAAATTACTATCATCAAATAATCATCAATTTATATAAACTGCATATTACTCCAATGATTAAACAAACTTCAATCAAAATCCTACGTTAAATTTGACATCCTTTAAAAAATTATTGCAATTTCTGGTTCTGTCATTTATAATTTGTAGAAATCTAGATAAAAAATTTTGATCAGATCAACAACAATGTAATCAAAGTCAAAACAAAATAAAAATTTCGGATATTAGAAATGAAATTCTATATTGTAAATAAATTTATTTAGGTATAAATTTATCCAATATTCTAATTTGGTTTGAGAATCAATTAATCAAAGAATTATAAGAATAAAAGAGAAAAAGGAAAGTGATGGGGTCTAAATTGAAGAAGGAACCCTATTATTTTTTTATAAAAGCGATTGGAGATTGAATCATATATTTTACCAAAAAATAAAAAAAATCCTATGAAAACCATCCGGTTCCTGGTAGTTCCCATACTAGAACCGGGAACTGGACCGGAATCGGTTGGTTCTTAATAATTTGTCCCAAAATCAAATTATTTTTTAGAAGATCCAAAACAGAATTCGACCAGTTCTAAATGGTTCCGATTCGATTCCACCGGTTCTGAAAAAAAATATTCACTCCTAAATTAATGGTATAAAAGTAGACCGGCAAAAAATATATAGTACTAAATCGATGGTTTAAAATCGGACAACAGGCAAAAAAATATACGGCGAAATCGACGGTTTAAAATTGGACCAAATCGTTAGGTTTAGGTTTGAATTTTTTTCAAACCGTTCAAAATGGTTTGGTTTAGGTTTGAGTTTTTCTCAAACCGGTGTAGACGATTTGATTTGAAAATTTGTCAAAAATCGATAAAATCGGATCGCTTACACCCCTACCTTTATATGCATCATTTCCACATTTTTGATGAATTCAATTTCCCATCATTTTGTTGTTGTTGTTTTTTTTTTTTTTTTTTTTTTTTAATTTAATCCAAGCAAATTCTATCCCCAATTGTTTAAAAAAAAAAATCTCTTTAATTGACAATTTTCATGAAAAACAAAGTCAAACGAACACAAAAAATTTCCAATTTTTTTTGTCAATCGAAACAAATTATATCTCCGATTGTAACAAATTATATTCCTTTAATGGATAATTTATATGAAAAGCAAAGTTAAATGAACACCAAAAGATCCAAAATTTAAAAAAAAAAAAAAAAAAAAAAAAAAAAGATTGAAAAATTATACCAATCAAACACAATTAATTGACAATTCTCAATAAAACAATTTTTAAATAATTCAATCCTCTGTAATTCGTTATCTTTCTATTCAAATTTTATCTTATAATCAAACAGATCCTTAATGAAATTAGACGAATAGTATACTATAAAAAAAAAATATAAACTTCTTATGTATCGATTAATATTATCTGAAATGAGTTTATGGAGTCAATTCTATCGCTGACGTCGTATAATAATTAGTGGGACCTATTTAAAGAGGGGGGGGGGGGAAATACAACAAGACAAAAGACAATAAAAAAAAAAAATTGATAATGGACCACAGTGAGATGATAATTCATATTTTGTAGTTAAGTGGATGCAGTGGAGATGCACTTTGGCAAGCACATCCCAGATTTTAAGGCAATATCACGTGAGTAGAAGTTATTCATTTTTTATAAGATTACTTTATTGTCCATTTGCAAAGAATAAATTAAAAAGGGCCATAATGTTCATTAAATAAATGTTTAGGGGCTAATAATCCAAATTAATAAAGTTAAACGGCGCTACTAAAAGTCACACGTCCCTGATTTTAAGGTCATAGTCTTGGGAAGCTGCCCAAATTGGAATCTTAACACGTCTGTACTGACACAACTCACTAACCACACTCGACTTGTCCAACCACAAACCTTAGTCGCACATTTGGACTATGCTACATGTTCCTTTTCACAACATGGAGGAACAAATATTTTATTATTATTTATTATTGATTTTACATATAACATTTTCCTACTTTGTTTTAGAATAATGGGAAGAAAAGGAATGGCAAAAATAATAATATATAATTTGCATTAACAAAATAAGAGTTCGTAGTGGTGCATCTATTTGGTGAAATAGATATGTAAGTGAAAACGTGAAGTATCTGTAATTGGACTTAAAGAGCTTGAGAAATTCCTTGTTATTTGGGAAGAGGAAATCGTACTACGTGCTTTGTATTTTCAAAAATATCACTTTATGAAAGTTTTTGCAATATTGTCATTTTTGGATATTTTTGCCCATCTACCAAATTTAAATACCCTACTCATCCTTGAGTTGACAACATAAAGAAGTTGTACCAAAAGTGAAAGAAAATCTGACAACTAATCACCTGAAAATTGTTACTTGAAAATTTTGAGGAAAAAATTGATAAACTCCGAAAACCAAATCATGGTGTTCAAAGATAGACCAGCAATTCAATTGAAACAACTATCCCCTGCCATCAACATTCACGAGAGAACCTCTCACCTCTCATTACCAATGTTGAAGCAAAACCCACTAACTCGACGATTCAAAAAATTATCCCCGACTCCCTCCTACCAGCAATTGAACGATTGGAAAGGAAAAGTTCACAAGAGGAACTTCCCACCTCATATTACCTAACGTTGAAGCAAAATCTAGTAACCACTTCTGTTGAAAAACCCTTCGCTGAGTCCCTCTTGCTAGCGATTCAACGATTGGAAAGCGATCATCGCAATCGACAAAACCACGAACAATTTGGAAAAGGAAAACGGCAAACAATTCAACCTGCAGCCTTACTTGTTTCCAATCCTCCACAGTCGACAACCAATTACAGTTCAAGCCCTAAACAAAGTGATAAGGTCGGTACATTAACAGTTTTGATGTAGTAATTTTTCTTCCTGTCCAGTGACTCTGGTCGATGAATTATGATTTGAGCCCTTTTGAACAATGAATACATGATTTTATGAATCTAAAAAACAAGTGATCTATGATTTTGAATGGTTGAATTTGTCTGCTTCTGTAGCATGTTGGTCGTTTTGATACTCTCATGAATTTGTGATTTTATTAACATGTGATTTGTAAATTTGCTTTGGATAATTGATTTGTATGTTTGTGATGTGTGAGATTCAATTTGGGAACTTCATCAAATGTTCAAAATAGAGGTGGTGATTATGTATTTTATGATCATATTTACCTTTTTAATGGTGATTATGTTCAGCCTTCCAAGTTAAAATTATCTATAGATGTTTTTGTGTAAATTAGGAGAAATACTTGGCATAAATTGAAGAGAAAGAAAAGAATTATAGCTTACGAGAACTGAGTGTTGAGTGGGAGGTGGCTAATTGGTATACTTAAGATCGATATCGTTCTTGTTGGTTGTTCAATTATAAATAGTTACTTGGAATGCGCATAGTAGAAATGATTCTATCTACCACTTGTAATTTTAAATTTTACCTCCTAATAATTGAAATATAAAAATAGGCATGAAAACCAACTTCAGTTCATCCGAACGCTACATGTGTGTTTGGCATTAACATGTGCGGAACATTATGATATGGCATTTTTTTATTTTTTATTTTTGCTTTCTTATTGTACTTTGTTCTTGCAGATGAATTTTGAAAGCCTCATTCCTGAAAATGAACAGTTGTGCACCCACATATCTCAAAGAAGCAATTTCAAGTACCTAAAAATCGTTGTGGAGCATTTTGATGACCAACAGCGGGAAGATTTTTGGTAACTCATGCCTTGGGTTCCTGCTCAAGGTTTCTGACATTCAATTCTCGACCCAATTAATTCAATAACTAGTGTTCATATCCATTCGAACTGATAACGCAAACAAATTGTAGTTCAATGTGCAAGGGCACTTGATTAGGTTCGGACTGTAAGAGAATGCAATCATGATGAGATTAAAATGTAGTCTTGTTCCGGAAGGCAATCAATTTACTGAAGTAATGGAAATAATGAGACTCAATGACAAATACTTAAAATCCATGTAGAAGATTTCATGTGCCCGACTGGAAAAAACTTTTCTTCGTTGTCGATGCCCCGAGCTGATCGATACAACTCGGCCTTATTTTAATTGTCGAATGAGTATTCAATGCTCCGGATAATAATGTGGGTATCGATACCGACACATTGTCAATCGTCGACAACCTCAACATATATTTTGACTACCCTTGGGGTAGAGTGGGTTATAATCATCTTTTGAGGGGAATTAGGGGTAGTTGGACAAGGAAATTTCGCAAGGCTAAGGTAAAGAAGGAGAATGAGATTAGTTATACAATTCACAACTTTTCCATTGCCATGCAAATATGAATAATTACTTCTGATGATGTATTCATTATTTCAATACAAATATATTGTCATGTGTATGGAAACTCTTGTCACAATGGCATTTTTTCGGACAGATATGGATGTTTGAGACGGTACTTGAAATAAGTGAACGATTTGGTTAGAGACTTGGTCAACGATCGCCAAGGGTTTTTAGCTAGACATCTAAAAAACAATCGCAACAAAGTGCATACGATGCATTCTTCAAGAACGTACATATATTTGATCATGTTGAATCTAGTTATTTGGAGACTGTATAGAATACATTCTCATTGACACTCAATTTCTATTTTTCGCAGCTACACGTGTATGCGACGCTGCATCCCATTGACGATGAGCATGACCAACCATATATATCCACTCTCGTGCCTTTTGAAGATCGTACTGTGCTTATGTTGGACGACATTGCCAGAAATATTGTCGCTCACAATCACTCCGAGCAAGTGTACAGTGAAAGAAATGATGGATTGTCTATGGGGGAAGCCGACGAAGAAGAAACCACACAAGGAGGCTCGAAGGATGAGACATCTGATCGTGACAAGTCAAGTGATGATGATAGTGGCGATGACAACAATGATGAGTCAAGTGATGATGACAGTGGAGATGACAATGGTGATGAGTCAAGTGCAGGTGACAGTGGAGACTGGGAGACTGCAACGATGAGCATACCCTTTGAGGGCATACATGTGCGTTTTTCACTCCTCGCAGGCCCAAACATACTTCTCACGTGCATGCACCATCGACATCTAGACGACAAGCTGCAACTTCTGGAGCATCCCTGACGAGAACGGAAGTTGAGGAATTATTGTTGGATCAACGAATCCTCATCGAAATACTCTATGATTCCAAAAATACTCTATTATTTTTATGATTCCAAAAATACTTGTTACTATACCAGAAATAATCAAATTACCACAAGTCGGTTATTTTGAATATTTGAAACAAAGATACAAGAAAAAAATCCTCATCTAATTTATTTGAATTCCTAAAAAAAATTAAATTAGGAAAAAAAATAATTCTCATGCCTTGCAATTGAAGAACAAGGAAACAAATTCAAATCTTCTCCATACGTTCTTCAATAATAACGGAATGTAATATTCATTATTCGCGGTTTTTAATCCTCCGTTGCAACATGGAAATACAATATCATGAACAAAAATATTTTTTTGATTACAAATAAGTTGTTATACATCACATAACTAGGAAGACACAATATGATATTGTAAGAGGTAACTAACATTAACAAGGCTAAAACGATATGAAAGCCATTTTTCAAACATGCTTAAAGGCTCATTTGGCATGATTTTACTTCTTACTTTTATTTCTTGTAAAAGAGTTTCCCCAAAAAAATGCTATAGACCAATTCTCTCTAAAAGCTCTTCTAGCAAAACAAAACAAATCCAAAAATTTTATTTAAAATAATTCAAAAATATTTCTTTAATCTTAGAAGTATTTTTTTATCTTTTTAAAAATCTTGTCGGACTTAATTCTCTCATCTCTTGAACCCATTCGTCCAACATATATAGAAGCAGAAGATACACAAACTCAGTCACATACCATGTGACAAAAGCAAAGGGAAACAAGGGAATACACGTCTCAAATTATAATAGATGGTTAGCAACATCATTGTAAACACCATTAAAATGCCAAACGGGCCCTCGAACCAAGGTCAAAGAATAAAAAAAGGATACTTATGAGATGTTTGATATATTCATAACAAGAAAATAAAAATAAAATTCTATCTATTAAAATATATTTTACTGTCCAAGTTTATATACCAGAAGCGTATGTATAGTTTAATATCTCAATAAGAGAGTTAGGTCACAAAAGAAGTATCCAAACTAACTGAGATGACTAGTTTCTGAAGTCATAAAATTACTTGAAGAGTTTTTCATGTTTAGAACACAATAGCAAGTACTTGCTTATTTTTAAGAAAGAAATTTGTTTAGTGAAAATTACACATTGGCCTACTTTTCATCATTCAGTTTCAAAAATAAGATACAAAGTTTACTTATACAAAAATCAGATATTAATTTAAATTTTTAATATTAATAATAATAATATTATATAAATTAAATTATTCTACATATTCAACCCACCATTATTCATCATACCCAAACCCTAATTATTTTCATCTATTTTTTTTTTCTCTCTCTATACCAAAGTACCAAACGGATGTCTCTCCCCCAACCTCTCTTTCTCTATCACGTCACCGAAGCCTCTCCTCCGAGCCTCTCTCTATCACTTCACCGGAGCCGAATCTCTCTCCTCTTAGCCTCTCTTCTCTTCCCACCCTCTCTCTACCGAAGCCGGACCTTTGACCGACAAGGAGTGCTGCTGCAATGATGGTGGTGCCAATATGGGCTATGGTGTAGCAACGCATGGTGTTGCAGCAGTTCTTGGTCGCATATGACACTGGCGAAACCACCGATGTGGAGATTACAGTGCCGTGAATTTGTTGAGGTCGTGGTAGCGACATTGGCGATTTGGAATTTTTGGCGAAGGTGGTGTTGTGGAGATGGAGATATAGGAGGTGATAGTTGCGATTTTTGGTGGGCTGCGATGGTGAGATGGTGGCGGCGATGGCTATAGTTGTGGATCGGCTACGGCGGTGTTGGTAGTGGTCGTGGTAGTTACTGTAATAATTTTGAATCTGATTTTTTAGTGGTGTTATGGTGGCGGTCGTGGTGGTGATGTTGGCGATTTGGTGTGGTGGTGGCAGTCGTGGTGCAGTGGAAGTGCAGTGGTTAAGGGTGGGTGACGATAGTGGTGGTGATGTTGGCTACTGTGTTTGAGGTGGTGGTATTGGTGGTGGCGACGGTGTGACGGTGTTGGTTGTGGTTGAGGTGACGGTGTTGGTGATGGTCGTGGATTGGTAGCATCGGCGGTGGTGATGGTAGGTTTGAGAATTTTTTGGCTGGTCATGGTGGTATGATATGGTGGAAACGGTTGTCGATGGTGGTTACAGATTATTAGGTTGACTGTGACCACTAAATTGGTTAATTTGTGATCAATAAAAAAATATGTGACAAATAATTTGGATAATTTGTGACTAAAAAATAATATGTAACCTAAAAAATTATTAATCAATGACCAATAATACGATAATTTGTGACTTTATAATAAGTTGTGACTTATAATAATTGTGATTTGTGATCGATAAACAAATTGTAACATATGAAATTTTTGAATCGTTGCCGTAAAATAATTTGTGATATATTAAAATTTTGATTTGTGACCTCCGAAATAAACTTTGACACATGAAATCTTTGATTTGTGATTTCAAAATGATTTGTGACTAATTAATTTGAAAATATATGATCAATAAATAAATTTGTGACCAAATTATATATATTTGTGACCTTTATATATTTAATTAATTAATTAAATCATAAATAATTTTAATAAAAATATGATTTTTGAAAGATGAAACTTGTTCTCTTATTATTGAAATGTGTCATACTTAACATCGTACTTATGGATTTCTTTCCTTTTTAAGTGGACGTACCAGCCTATGGGCTAGGAATGACAATGGCTCGGCTCGGCCCATCTACCATCAAAGTGACAAGCTGAGCTTAGCTCAGCCCACGAGCTCGTGATCCACGAGCTGAGCTCATGAGTTTTTTTTTAATTTTTTTTTTTTTTTACATTTTTACTCACCAGTTTTTACGAGCCCACAAGCCTCGTGAACTTTAGGCTTGTAGGCCCTTGCCCACGAGTCGCTCACCAATAGGCAAGCAGAACTGATTCGGCTCGCCAAATAGGTTGATCAGCTCGACTCGAGCTCAGGCTTGTCAAAGCCCACGAACCGCTCGGCCCGTTTGACATCCCCACTATGGGCATATAATATTTGAAATAGAATCATGATATATATATATATATACACACACACAACATTGATTGATAACATTATATTTGACATCATCATATTCATCCATTTAAAAAAAAAAAAAATTTTTTACATCACGTGCTTGGATTTTGATAACACATGATTGCCAATCATTATTGTCAACATATATTGTACACTTAGTTTTATTCTTTGCAATAAGATTTATTCCCCTTGTACAGGGGAAAACTGTCATGACGATTACAAGTGCTGCATTGACAGCACCTGATATGATCCGGAATAACATTAATTCTAGAAAAAATATTTCATTTTTGCGAGAGTTTCCATATTTCACTATAATTCTTAATTTTGACAAGTTTTGTTATTTTGAGCTTGTTTGATACCCATTTTGTTGGAGAAAATGCATTTTTTGGGTTGATGTGATGGTGAATATGTGGTTGAAAAAGAAGGAAAAGTTATTGATGTGATGAAAAATATTATTTTATTGAAGAATATGTGGTTGAAAATGAAAATGAGTATGAGAATGAGAATGGGTACCAAACAGGGGCTTTATGACTCTTTTAATTCCGTTTCCCTTAAAGTTTATTGTTTTGGTATAAATAGGTTTATTTTTCATTGTAAACTTTAAGACTTTTGATATGAATAAAAATTGAGAATTTTCTCTCCAATGGTTCTTGATGAACTTTTCGAACTTATTAAATATTTTATATTTGTGGCGTTCAACCCTTAGAATTTATCAAAGGATTAGACACCATTTGTGGCGTTCGTAAATCGAGGTTCGTTGGATTTTGTAATTAAGAGGTCTTTCAAATTTCGTTCTTGTTTGGTTGCTTGGTTCAATAATTTTTGGATCGAGTCCTATCGTCTACAACCTGAATTTGGGCTTTCCCGACATTTTTAATTCATTCTGCGATTCCCCTACCCGAGATATCATCAAGTGGTATCACATCTCGAGCTCCAAATTCAGGTCATATCCTTTTTATTTTATTTTGAGTTTTTTGTTATTGTTCTTATGTCCAGCAATATTTTTGAGTTTTTTATCCAAAAATTTTCAAAAAAAATTCAAAAATTGTTTTTGGACTATTTAAAAGTTCAAATTACGTTTCGTTTGTTTTTCTGGTTTTCTATTCAAATTCCCAAGTAAAAAAATCCAAAATCCAAAAAAAAAAATCCGAGAATAAAATATTATAATTTCAGAAAATTTCCAACAATTTTCTATTTTTCTATTTTCTATTTTTGAGTAAAAAAAATTTAAATGATTTCGAATGATGTGATATGGCGGTTTGACCGGTTGTTATAGGATATATGAAATAGAGTGGATAGCCTTAAACGAAGGAGTAGACATTTTGTTGGAATTGGTGTTATTAGAAGGAATATGTGTAAAAGGGAGACTACAGAGCATCGTAGAGAACGTAATGGAGTCGAGAAATCGGTAGTAGATGAAACTTGTGTGGTGATGTGTGATCTCCTTCCACCCATCAACGTGGATGATGCTGAGCAGCTATGGGAGACAATCTTTCAAACTAGATGTTATGTTAATAGCAAGATATGTAGTTTGATTATTGATGAAAGTAGTTGTATTAATATCGTTAGTGCTATACTTGTCGAGAAACTTGGGTTGGCTACAGTAAAACATTCAAAACCTTATAAACTGTGATGGTTAGGTGAATGTGAAGATGTTAGGGTATGTGAGCAAGTGTTGATAAGTTTCTCAATTGGGAGGTACCACGATGAGGTGTTGTGCGATGTAGTTTCTACGTATGCGGGGCATATACTTTTTGGTAGGCAATAACAACACGATAGGAAGGCAAACATGATGGATTCAAAAATAGGTAAAATTTTACTAAGGATGGAAAGCCTATTATTCTTGCGTCGTTGACACCACAACAAGCGTGTGAAGATCGACTCAAATTAAGGAGTGAGAGAGAAAAGGGATTGAGAGAAAATGAAAGTAAGAGCGAAAACGATGAGTTGGTGAGCTCGGGAGAAAATAGAAAGGTGACTAAGTGTGAAGAAAAAAAAAGAGAAAAACTACAAAAGAGAAAAGAAATGGAGAGTGAAAATGAGAGTGGAGAGATGGTAAAAAGAAAAGAAGAACAACAAGAGAGAGAGAGAGAGTGAGAAGAAAAGTCAGGAGTGGGCTTGCAAGAATATGCGAATGAGGTTGAAAGGGCTTTGGTAAGAATTAACAATTCCCTCCATAGTTTTGCTATTTTTGTTTTACAGGTTTTTGAACATATTAGCATCCATAAGAGCGAGCCTATTGAAATTATTGACTTTGTGATCCCTGAAGAGGTCAAAAAATTGTCATGGAAGGAATTTATATGCAATGGATTGAGCAACAAAGATGGTCAGAGGAGAAATATGAGTTCATTTGTATTGACATTGTTACAATCACCGAGGCAGCATAAGACATGGAGGAAGCACGGTGGAATGATAATGGAGATTATTTTGGGAACATCACAAACTCACAGAAGGAATCCGTTGGGACGAGCACACTTTGATCTATGTGCTTGTTATTGGGTGTTCATACGACAGAGACATGAAAGAATTCAGAAGAGGTCCAAACTATATCCTAAAGGAGGTGGACCATTCCACGTTCTTGACTTGATTGGTAATAAAGGGTATAATCTGAGCATTAAATGTACGGATTTGAGGATAAATCTTTTCGAAAAGAGAGGGGAGATGATATGATCCGGAATAACAAAATTCTGAGAGAATATTTCATTTTTGCGTGAGTTTCCATATTTCACTATAATTCTTAATTTGGCAAGTTTTGTTATTTTAAGACTCTTTTTTTCTGTTTCTCTTAGAGTTTATTGTTTTAGTATAAATATGTTTATTTTTCATTGTAAACTTTAAGACTTTTGATATGAATAAAAATTGAGAATTTTCTTTCCAATGGATTTTTGATGGACTTTTTGAACTTATCAAATATTTTATATTTGTGGCATTCAACCCTTAGAACTTATCAAAAGATTAGGTACAATTTGTGACTTCATAAATCGATGTTCGTTGGTTTTGTAATCAAGAGGTTTTTCAAGTTTCGTTCTTGTTTGGTTGCTTGGTTCAATAATTTTCGGGTCGAGATCCTATCGTTTACAACCTGAATTTGGACTTTTCCAACGCTTTCAATTCATTTCGCGAGTTTTATGTGATTCCCCTACCCGGGATCTCATCAGCATCTGCATGGGTGCCTTTTTTTTTTTTTTTTTTTTTTTGGGCAATATCCAATGAAAAAATTGTCAAATGTGTCTCTGTACATCTCCCCCTGTACACATAGCAAAGCTCTTGAAATAACTACTAAATAAAGCATGAAACTCCATCGATTGAACCATATCATAGGTTTAATTAAGAACCCAATGACTCGATGATTTGTTTAGGTCGACGATCAGGTTGATTCTAGTAACTATGACTACTTCTGTTCCTTTAATTATTAAAAAGTCTCATGAATAATGGATGAAGCTTAGTTTGAAATTTGATTGTTTTGTGATATAGTTTGGTACTTTTCAATATCTCCATTAATCAACTTAATATAATGCAATATTATCAAAATTTGTCGACTAATCAATTCAATTGACAATTGAACTATAAAAGTGGTCTAATTACATGTTAGTTAAATTGTGAGGGTGTTTGGTGTGGATTGAAATGAGACTTTTTAGTAAACTGTGATAGAAGTTTTTGAAATGTATGGTTGAAAATTTGTGGGACCCATAAAAAAATGTGATTAATATTGATTGTTTGACCCAAACAAATCAAATATGATAAATCAACCTGTTCAATCGAAAATCACTTGACCTGATCACAATTTTATCAGGTCCAAACTAGTCTATTAATTTTCGACACTCTCATTCTCGTACATGCTGGATTCATTAAGATTAACGCACAAAAAAATGTAGACAATGAATTTTTAACTGAAATTACATCTAAAGTCAAGGGAAACCCTAAAACCATTTTTAATCAAATTTTCATAGTTTGCATAGCATTATAAAAGGAAAATACTTAATGTCCCGGGATTAAATCTCGAGACTAAACGGGGGCGCCATTTATTCCTGAGATTTAATCCTGGGACGTATAGCATCTCTCATTATAAAATGCTGTGGACCGTCGTCTGCAGAACTGGTCTTCTTTTATTGCAACAAAGTTAATCAATTTAATGCAAATTCTTTTTTATATTATTAATTACGTGTAATCACGTGCCACCTACTTATTATGCAAGAAAATCAAATAGATCTGTCAATGATTTTGGGCCAATATCGGGCTGACCCTAGGTCCAAATAAATTTGTGCTCTCTTAGTGGGCTATTCTTGTTCTAGTAAATTAGGTAGAGATATGGGTTAATTACACAACTATCGAATATTTAAAGGTCCAAGTTGTAAAATCAGGTGTATCATATGAAATTATTCTTAAAAATATGGTATCTTTAAATATGTTATTTTTGTTGTGGTGGGTGTTCTTTTTAAACGTTTATGTCACTATTTTACTGTGAAATTTGAAAATTTTTACATTTAGCCCTTATTACACAATTATTATTTGAAAACTCTTTTTTCTAAATACTTATTTTCTATTACATATTCACATAATAAAATATTATTCATGTAAACTCAAAATCTGTTTTTTTTTTTTTTTTTACTTTTTAACCACACATTCTCTTGAAAACCACTATTCAAATTATTATTTTGACAAAATAATAAACCATCAAACAAGGTTTTAATAAGTTACACTATTTGTAATTACTTTATATGTTAATTTACATTTTGACTAGCATGAAAAATGTCTTAAGCAAAAGAAAAAGAATATATATATATATATATATATATATATATATATATATATATATATATTAAGGAAAACAAAAAACTTACTCCAAAAATAAAAATTAGTGTTTCCTCTAAAACAAAGAAAAATAGACATATTTTCGAACGTAAAAAAATATTTTTCATGAAAAAAATGACAATCAAGTACTCAAAAAATTAGAATCTGGGTGGAAAAATGGCTCTTTTCCTTGAAAAAAAAAAAAAATCAATAAAAAACACCCTTAAATCATGTTACAATAATTGTAACTTACATTCTATTTAATTTATATTTAAATCATGTTACAATATATGTAACATTTTAAATTATAACATAAATTTAAAAAAAAAAAAAAATGGAGCTTATTTACCCATGTATCACTCACCACAGGCTATGTACTAATTGAATCAAATGAGATAAAATGCGAGCTTTTTTTTTTTTTTTTTTTTCAAGTGATTAAATTTCAAAAATTACGAACTATAGATTTGCATGATTATTTGCACATTTGGAGAAAAAAAAATATGGAAAATCTCTTGAAAAATAGATAGTTGAAATAGTCCTTATCTCGTTTGGTCTTGATTTATGCAAGATTTCCTCTTCTTATTTCGATTTTGGTTGAGTTGGAATTTACGTTATGACTTTCTTACTATTTCCGCTTCTTTTGTGCATCTATATATTTATAAATGGGTTAATTTCACAAGCGGTCATTCAATTTTATGTCAAAATCATAAAACGGTTACTGAATTTTAAAATTTGTACAAACGGTCACTAAATTATGGGACGGTTTCACTAACGGTCACTGAAAAACTTTTATGAGTTGAATTCAAACTTAAAGGATCAAAACACGTGACCATAGAACCTTGAGGACCAAACTACCAAGACTTGACAAAATAAGTTTTTTTTCTTTAAGTGTGGGCGAGTTTTGAGGCATATTTCTAGCAACTTCCGACCACCAAGACCGTCGGATTTGGATACCATTGGAATGCCCACAATGACCTCTTCAATTACCATCCAAAATCTCCCCATAACTCCAAGGGATTAGGCCGGAATAAGCTCACAAAGTTAGCTACCCGAAAAGAGAAAATCTGGACAGAAAATTCAAATTTTTGGACGAGTTTTAAGGCAAATTTCAGGAAACTTTCAACCACCTATACTGCCGGATTTTGATACCATTGGAAAGCCCACAATGTCCTCTTCAATTACAACTCAAAATATCCCCATATCGCTAAGGGATTCAGCCGGAATAAACTCACAAAGTCAGCATCCCGGAAAGGTGAAAATCTGGACAGATTTTAAATATTTTTTGGGCGAGATTTGAGGCAACTTTCCAGCATCTTCCGACCACAAATACTGACGAATTTGGATACAATTGGAAAGCCCACAATATCATGTTCAATTAGCACCCAAAATATCCCCATAACTCCAAGGGATTCAGTATGAATAAACTCACAAATTCAGCTACCCGAAAAGGGAGAATCTGGGCAGAAAATTCAGATTTTTGGACGAGATTTGAGGCAACTTTCCGGCATCTTCCGACCACTATACTGCCATATTTTGATACCATTGGAAATTCCACAATGTCCTCTTCAATTATCACCCAAAATATCCCCATAAATCCAAGGGATTCGGCCGGAATAAACCCACAAAATGAGCATGTCGAAATCTGCCCAAATTTTCGCATTTTCAGGATGCTGACTTTGTGAGTTTATTCCGACCGAATTACCATGGAGTTATGAGGAGATTTTGGGTTTTAATTTAAGAGAACATTGTGGGCTTTTCAATTGTATCCAAATTCGACAATATTGGTGGTCGAAAGTTTCTAGAAATTTGTCTCAAAATTCGTCCAAAAATCTGAATTTTCTGCCCAGATTTTCTTTTTTCGGGTAACTGGCTTTATAAGCTTATTCCGACCGAATCCCTTGGAGTTATAGGGAGATTTTGGATGGTAATTGAAGATGACATTGTGGGCTTTCCAACTGTATCCAAACTCGGCAATTTTGGTGGTTGAAAGTTGTCGAAAATTTGTTTCAAAACTCGCTCAAACTCAGAGAGAAAAAGCTTATTTTGTCAAGTTTTGGTAATTTGGTCCTCAAAGTTCTATGTTCACGTGTTTTGATCATTTACGTTTGAATTCAACTCATAAAAGTCTTTCATTGACCGTTAGTGAAATCGCCCCATAATTCAGTGATCGTTTGTGCAAGTTTTAAAATTCAATGACCGTTTTATAATTTTGAAGTAAATTCAGTGACTGTTTGTGAAATTAACCCGTTTATAAATGTATCAATTACGGTATTAACATTTAAACTAAATGTATTTATATTTTAGCCCCATATTTATACATATCTTTCAAAATGACCCTACAATTTAGGGTATTTGTGTAAGTTGACCTTTTTGTATTTTATTTATTTGGGATTTTGGTGCAAGTCAAGTGGGCTTTAATAAAGAGAATCATTTACTCGAATATAATATGAGTTAATTGTTTGAACACACATCGAACTTTGGATATGGTCACGTTTTATTCATTATACTTTAAATTGTACATCATTACTCATTAAACTTAACGAAGTTGCACTCCATTATTCACTTAACAACTTTCATTTCTAGCGATTGCCTATGTGGATAATGGAATCTACACGTGGCAGTTATATCTCTCATAAAGAAAAATCAAATGCTAGCTCATTTAAAATGCAACTCCCAAACACGCCTCAGCCAATTGAAATCAAAACGTGAGCTCTAAATCCCCCAAAACTGAAACACCAAATCCTTTCTAAACCCTAACCCCCAAATTGATGTTGCCCAACAAGGTAAAGGCAATAAGGATGTTCTAGAACTGATGATTATACAGTTTATCGATTTTGCCCAATAAGGTAACGACAAACAAATGAAAATCGTGACAGTGGAATTCCAAAATTTCATCTCTTCCCCTTTTTTTCCTTTTTACCTCTAGTGTATAGATTTTCTATTGCTTTTACAATCTTCCATTTAATTGTGATTTTTTTTTCCTCCTGAGTGATATAATGTGTTACTGTAGTTTCTGGTCCAGGTTGCTAATTTCAAGAATATGTCTCCTGGCTGTTGATGAAGCACATTGCATTTCAGAGTGGGGTCATGATTTCAGGTCAATTCATTTTTGGCTTAAGAGTTGGATTCAAATGATGCTTAATTCTAAAGAAGTGTGTGTTTTCATGTATGTGCTACTCTGTAATGTTAGTTGTTCTTTTTAAACTTATTTCTCTATATTTCTAGTATCGTTGTTCTTTCCATTTGTATTGTAGGGTGAAATATAAACAATTAGTTAGGCTGCTGGATGTTCCACCAAATGTTCCTTTTGTTGCATTTTGAGATTGTTTTTCCGTATTGTATCTCATTGTTCTAATCTGTTCTGGTTTCCCATAGAACTGTACTTAGTAAATAGGAAAATGCTATTTATACACTTTTTGGTGTACCAAATGTATTACACCCCTCTCACATGGAGGAGGGCCCACGAATATTTTATTGTGTGTGGACCCCCCTCCATGTGAGAGGGGTGTAATGCATTGTGTGATGCATTATGTACGTGTAGCACTTCCGTAGTAAATAAGCCTGTCATTAGATGAAGTAGCCAGGGAACTATGCATTTTAAGTTACATTTTGGCCATTTGATTCTGCAAATTCTGTATTCATAGAAAAACTCACAACCTTATCAATCTTCTACTACATGTAAAACTTGTCATGATGTCTTAATCTTATGTTATGAGATCAGTTTAACATATTGATGACAGAACTTTCTTGTTTAGGTAGTTCTCAGATATTGCCAACTATTTTTTCTTTAATGTGAATTGAAGCAGGGGCGGAGGCTGGGGGAGTCCTGGAGCCCCCCATTTTTTTGAGAATTTTTTTTTTTTTTTTTAAAAATTGGAAGGATTGAAAAATGGTAACTTCTATTTTATTACAAATAAACTTACCAAAAAAGTTAATCTTATTTCTTCTACTTATTTTAGGTTAATTCTCAACTTATTAGTAATATTTACACTGATGTACTATCCGCAGAGAAGGTAAATGACTCAATTAGTGAGTTTTTATTTCCTCTCATTTTTGTAGTTTCCTTCAAAAAAAAAAATTTCGGGGGCCCCCTTTACCTATATATTTTTGAATCTGGATCCTCCATTTCCAATAAGCTGGCTCCGCCACTGAATTGAAGTGCGCATACAGAAAATGCTCAAGGAAAACTGGTGCCAGACAGAGGGTATGGAGCTGCATTGAGCCAAACACATGAAGAAGGCAGAGAGGAGAGGATGTTGCATACCATTTTCATATGAATATAAGCTACACAATATGTGCAATAAATTTCGTGAACTGAATGTGTGCGCAACAAAATCGAAGCGCACCAAAATACCAAAATATGTGCAAAGCGGAATTACCCATATCCTCCAAACTTGACTGAGTAGTATTCTTCAATGTGAACCGCAAACCAAATCCCAAAGGTAAAACACTAAATTGAATCTCCACCACGATACTAAATTTGTACTTACTTTCTTCACAAATTCTACCCGACATTACAAGATATATAATTGGGACCTTTTCTGTCTCTCCAATACAACATGAACATCCTTCGGAACTCTCAAGACTTCACCTCCTCCAGAGAACGTGTACTCTTTTGAAGCAAGAGTACTCAACGAAATGAGATTCTTTTTCAAGTTTGGAATATGTTGAACGTCATCAAGTATTTTACATGTTCCATTCATTAGCTTCAATCCAACTCTATCAATACTAGCTATCTGACAATGTTTGTTGTTATCCATGACAACGATACCTTGAGTCACCATTTTATATGTTTCAAACAAATTCAGATCGTGATACATATGGAATGCACAAGTTGTATCCAAAATTCACTTCTCGCCAAGTTTGGATTCCATGTCAAAAATCGTCTAAACATCTACATCACTCAAATAGTTCTTGGATATGTTGGTCTCGTCAAAAATATTTGGTTGCTTCCAATGATTTGCAGTCAAATTGTCTTTGTTTTGCAATTTGTCGCAATCCCTCTTAATGTGTTATTTCTTCTTGCAATGATAACAAACTTGATAACTGAAATTTGATCGAATAAAATAAATGTGCATACACAATTATTCTATATTTCAATAATACAAAACTTGTAAAAAAAAGTTTAGTATTTATTGGGGTACATGCCAAACCCTAATAATACCATAAAGATGGAAACAATATCAAAAATCATGTTAAATAAATGAAATAATATTTTTTCAATAAAAGCGCGTGCACAGGGGTGGACCTAGGGGGTCCCCCAGGGACAAGTGACCCCTCACTTAAAAAAAATAAAATATTTAGCCTTTTTTTTAGAAGGTAACTATAAATTTTGATTGTGATCCCCTAACTCAAAGTTGTCTGGGTCCGCCCATGCGCATGGAATAAAGGAAACAATATATTTTTTTTAAAAAAAATCCAACCTAATTTAGGTCAAAAAACCCAACAAGTTCAAGGTCGCAATTGGCAGTCCAACTTTTCAAACATGGATGCGTGAAGATAATTGAAGGATACAAAATGGATTTCAACCTTGTCCCATGTAGCGTGAGGAGGAAGAGGAAGCTGATGGCATCGAAAAATGTATAATTTTGTTGGTCGTCTATGTCTCTTGAACGGTGATATTAGTTCTGCATAAAAATTTTGTTGGTCGTCTCTGTCTCTTGAACGGTGAATGTAATGTTCAGGCAGTGAATGCAAAACTATATTCCTGTTTAGAAATTTAAATGCAGGCTAGTTATACTCCTTGAGTATTTTATATGTAACATACTTTTCAGATTTTATCAAATATGCTACTCGTTTCATGTGGCATTTTCATGGTGGGGTCTTAAATTCCCTCAGATTTTATGTTTTTGCTTTGATCTGCATTTCAATTTCTTGTCTTTTTTGTATTTGCTTTTACTAAATTTTTTTGGGGAAGTTCGTAATCTTTAATTGTTGGAAACGTATTTTTTGCAAATCCACTAATAATGCTATTCCGCGAGACAAGATTATGCTACTTTGTTGTGTCAAAAATTGCGCACGCTTAGCCAATGCAGCCACCTTAGCATACATGTTCACAAGCGCCATTCTGTATACGAATTTGGAAGCCGAAAATGTCGAGTTCAAGTGCAGCACATAACAAGGTCTGAAACATTATCTTACAAAATGGAAAAATTAATTACAGATGATCACCTCCACATACCAGCTTGTCATACAGTTTGCCCATTCTGCTTTTTTGAATTCTGTACTGATTTTGAAGAGGCATTAAATGATAAGCTAAATCTTAGGGTCCGTAACGTCCATTTGATTGCAAGAATGAAATTTGAGTTGAAAAAAAAAAATTGCATTTGAAAGAATTGAATTGCTTAGAACTTTTTTTATTGAGAGTTGTCAATTAATTGTGTTTGATTAGTATAATTTTCTAATTGAAAAATGTTGAAATTTTTTATCTTTTGGTGTATGTTTGATTTTATTTTTCATGAAAATTGTCAATTAAAGGGATAAAATTTGTTACAATTGGGGATAAAATTTGTTTCAATTGGGGATAAAATTTGTTTCAATTGTCAAAAAAAAAAAAATGAAAAATCTAATACTGTTCGTTTGACTTTATTTTTCATGAAAATTGTCCATTAAAGGGGTATTTTTTTTTTTTTTTTTACAATTTGGAATAGAATTTCAATTACCAAAAAAATAATAAATAAAAACCTGAAAAAGGAAAAACCGCCAAAATGATGGGAAAAATCAATTCATCAAAAAGTTGGAAAATGGGTCACGTGGAGTGTTGGGTGGAAAAATCAATTGTCAAAAAAATTTGATTAATCAAACATGCAAAAAAAAGTGAAAATTGAAATTCCATAAAAAATAATGGGCTCTCAAACAGGCCCTTAAGCGTAATTTAAAAATTTATCAGTTAAATAAGATTGTTTGGGATCTATATTTGGTATATAGTATTTTTTAAAAATATTTACCAATTCACAAAGTATTTTAATGGATTTTCTTTCCTTCAAATGGCATGCAAGTGAATTTTTTTTTTTTTTTTTTTTTTTTTTTTTTATTTTTGGAAAAGAAAATGAACTTTAATTTGTTAAACCAAATCAAAATTAAACTCGAATAATTTGGTTAGTTACACGATCTTTGGTACTGGCTAACTCCACAAGAAGCCTAAGACAATTTAGGAATGTTATTGGTCGATATTTACCAAAGTTTATGCTCATATTATATCCAATTAGAATTCAAAATTTCATTAATTATTGAAAGAATCAATATTACTATAATGCTCATCATACATCTAAATCATTTTCGTCAATTGTAATGATTTCCTTATGGTAATTATCCCTAGCTTAATCATAGACCTAACTAAAGCAAGCATCTCGAAGATCCACCATATATACTGGCGGAGCCAACTCGTTGGAAATGGAGGGTCCAAATTTGAAAATATATAAGTAAAGGGGTAGGGACGATATGAAGGAAACTAAAAAAATGAGAGGAAACAAAAGTTCACTAATTAGTCATTTATATTTAGTACATCATGAATTACTAATAAGTTGAGAATTAACCTAAAATAAGTGAAATGATAACTTTTTTCGCAAGTTTATTTGTAATAAAATAAAAGTTACCATTCTACAATCCTTCTAATTTTAAAAAAAAAATAAAATAAAATAAAATAAAATAAAATAAAATAAAATTTCTCAGAAAAATGAGGTGTCCAGGACACCCTCTGCCTCCTCCCCTGACCATATATTAACATCATAATATTATTAATATTTTACGAATTATTAATTTATGTGATATTGATGTCTAATAAATAGACACGTAAACTTAAAATTGATTTTCAATGGATACTGTCTGCAATCAAATTATGTCGTCCAAGTGTTTTTTATTTTTATTTTTTAAATCTGTATATAAAATATAATTTTTGTTTATAAGTCATGCATAGGTGTATGAACCCACTATTGTAAGTGTTCTTTTTAAAAACATACTAATAAAGGGTTTTGATAGTGAGGTTGAATATTTGTATGTGGTAATAATTATTGCCAAGAAAATGAACCTTAAGCTGTATTATAGTGTGACAGCTGCAGTAGGCCATGCATGTGGGCTGATTGGGTAATGTATTAAGGTTGGGCCCCAATTGTCTATAAGGGGAATAACATGCCTCACATGCCTTATGGGTCCAACCTCACATGCAAGGGTCTGTGTCATTAAATCTTTGCACACAATTAGGCACACATTCACATAGGTTCATATACATGTCATAAGTTTGACATGACATGAGTTATAAGGGGAATAGCATGCCTCACATGCCTTATTGGGTCCAACCTCACATGCAAGGCTTTGTGTCATTAAATCTTTGCACACAATTAGGCACACATTCACATAGGTTCATATACATGTCATAAGTTTGACATGACATGAGTTATAAGGGGAATAACATGCCTCACGTGCCTTATGGGTCCAACCTCACATGCAAGGCTCTGTGTCATTAAATCTTTGCACACAATTAGGCACACATTCACATAGGTTCATATACATGTCATAAGTTTGACATGACATGAGTTAATTTAAGTAGAAATCTAATTTCATCATAACGTCGATTCAGAAGGGTTGAAATATGACAACTGTTTTTGAGTATCATATCGTCGTAAAAAGTATACTTTATGAGTTTTTAAGCACATTAAACATCATCCTTTGTGAAATGTCTACCTTCTATATAACTCGTGAAAGAATCACTTTGTGAATATTGAACACATTGAGTATCTCCTCGCCCGATATATATACTCATTCACAGCAAGCCATGAAAAAATATATTTTATGAGTTTTTAAGCACATTAAATATCATCCTCTATGAAATGTCTACCTTCTATATAACTCGTGAAAGATTTACTGTGTGAATATTGAACGCATTGAGTATCACGTCACCCGATCTATATACTTATTTACAAAAAGCTCATGAAAAAATGTATCATCCCATGTGAAATATCATGATGGAAAATTGGATCATTATAGAAGTAGTTGGCACCACTGATCTACTTAAGAAGATAATCCATTTGCTGGTAATGTAATAAACACTCATCATTTAGATAATCTTTATGCTCAGCACATGCAGTAATAATCACAACAGACACCAATTAGATAAAGCAAAACTCACACATCAAGTATGTATATATGTATTGTCCTAAAAGCACAATAATTCATTCAACCAAAAGACAAAGCAAAAAAAAGTAAAAGCTAAAAACAACCAGTACAAAAATAATTTCTTTTTTCCGTAACTCAAGTTTTTGACATTCACACTATAGCTTGCATGACTCAACAAAGCTAAAAGAAAAAAAAAAAAGGGAAGGAAAAGTAATTTTCAATGAAAAAACAAAGCCAACACAAAATGCAGATGGGGATATTGGCTAAAACATCTTGCCATTTTGATAAAATAGGAGGAAAAGAAAGAAAAAAAAGACTGGTTTGTACAACGCTTCTGCACCTGCTCCCACAATAGCGTTGTTTTCTTTCGACTGAAGCAGGCCGAGGTTGCGCAACAATGGTGACTGTGGAACGAAGATCAATGGACGGTGATGAATTGGACATGTGTAAAAAATGTACACTTGCCAATGTGAAGTAACAGACAGATGATCGACCGACAAACAATGGACATAATTGGAAATAGGTAGTGCTTTGTAGTGGTAAAATGGACCCTAACAGGAAATTGAAAATAAAAAGGAAAAAGACGCCTTGTAAATTTTAAGTAATAATAACTAAGACTGTTAACACTGGCGAGCCCGGCGGCAACCAAGGGCACCGGCACCAGAAGTAATAGAGGCAACCATGGAGGAAGACTTGGCACCTAAGCTTGAAGCTCTAGCGTAGTTGGCGGAAGCTCCAGCTCCAGATGGAGTGAAATAAGCCCCATTAAGCATCAGGTCGCCTTCCGATCTCCAGTTCCAACCTTTCCATTGACTTTCAGCTGTCTCGACCCGTTTTGTCACCTGATCAAAACAATTCATCAACAAATTAAACAAGTGTGAAACTTAAATCTCATCACGGACAAATGGTAATTATTTAAGAAGCATCAGGAATCTTGAATGTGTGGCACCTCTTTTGCAAAAGGATTGGCCGGGGCAAGATATCTGTTTCCTTGACTGTTGATTGTGGGATTTCCACTTCCACCAATGGCATACATCTCCCAGTGAGTATAGTCGTTGTTCACGACATGGAAGTATCCATGTCTGCACCTGCATTATTCGTATAATGTTTTCCTATATATTAGATTACGTGAATCTAAATTCCAAAAAACCAAAGCTAAGGAGCCATTTAGCATGAAATTCAAGTTTGAATTACCTTGGCATTCTCTGCATGAGACCCGCTCCAAAGTGGTTGAATGCAATGGTCACTTGCATTTGCTTATCTCTCACATAAGAATCGCTATGTCCCAACAGAATAACCTGTTTACATTAACAAACAAAATCATTTGAATAATTAAAGATAAATTGGGTGTTACAAGAAATAGAGAGACATTTCAAAGCTAATGAACCTCATTGTGATGGGCAAAATGGTTGTTGGAAATGGTAATGGCTGTGGAGCCCATGACAGCATCAACAAGGCCATCAGCACAATGAGAAAGTGAATTGTGATCAACCCAGATGTGGCTTGACCCGAATATGGAAATGGCATCACCATCAGCCATAGTCCTCCAACCATAGTGTGATGGCGAGCTCCTCACCATGGCATTTCCCGTCGGTTTACAATCATGGATGTGCAAACCATGAATAATGACATTGGTAACATATTGAATTGTAATGCATCCTCCATTGGCAATGTGTATGTTGGCTCCACGGCCATCAATGGTCTTAAAACTGTTCACGATGAGTTCCTGCTTCAATGTAATAACCATGTCACGGTTGAAGACAATCCAGAGAGGTTTGTCCTGGATAACAGCATGGCGTAGAGTGCCAGGTTTAGGGTTAACAGGGTCATCATCCCGAGGATCAGTGACAACATAAAATCTTCCATCACGACCTCCAATGGCATTGCGCCCAAAACCAATACCACAGTCAGCAAGGCGCTTGCGGTTCTTATGCCAATTGGGGTCACAACGCCAACAGTCATCGATAGGATTACCGGTTCCACAAGAGAAAAATCCAAGTTTTCGCCTCTCAGTGCTGTTCCAAGTGGCCCTGTCATTCACAGGCCACATCCAAGTCTCCAAATTACTTTTAAATAAATTACTCTTTGACTACCAGATTAATTTCATGAAATGTAGCATGACAAATATATCAGCATTAAAAAAAATAATAATAATAAAAAAAAAAGATCACTCTTGCAACTGATTCTGTCGGTGTAGCAAAACAAAATGGCATACCCTGGTCTACTTGAGGATTCTGAAAATAAATTATGTATTTTATCATATTATATAACTAGACTTTTCCAATTCCACATAGGATGGCTTTATTTGCTAGGTTAATTAATGTTATGTAAAGGCAGCAAAAATATTGAAGCCACTTTATCTTTCTTTGTCCCCCATATGAGTGATACTCTCATGTTAAAAAGATAGAGTGCATCATTTAATTTATATGTAGGCCTACTGAATTCCGCCATGAACAACTTAGAATTCAAATATTTTGTTACTTTTTCTTATATGAACATGTGATGCATGCCCTCACCATCCGCACTTAACCCGACTACATCAAATTGTGACTTTGAGAATACAAGTACATGGACCAACGTGACAAAGAAAAGAGGGGACTTTGTCTTAAGCATTAGAGTTCTAATGACAACACGTGACAACTTGACAACGTAAAGGAATCACAAAGAAATTGGAATACATGTGACAACTTGACATAAAATTTGGTAAAATCAGATGCAAATGAAGGAAAATTATAGCGCAAGACGTGGATAAAATTGTAATAGCAAGAGGATGAACT
Source organism: Osmanthus fragrans (assembly GCA_019395295.1). Classification (NCBI taxonomy): domain Eukaryota; kingdom Viridiplantae; phylum Streptophyta; class Magnoliopsida; order Lamiales; family Oleaceae; genus Osmanthus; species Osmanthus fragrans. Next base: position 9,587,433 of record CM033360.1, on the reverse strand, counting down.
AAACTCTAAAGTAATACCAATGAAGTTCAAAAAATTAACAGAAACAGAGTATGATTATGAGGTTGAATTTCACAAATTCTATAACATGAATGAACGAAATGGACATTAAAAAAAAACCCACACTGCTACATTCATCATACAAGCTAACAGATTAATCAAAGGAACCCACCCACCCTACCCCATCCCAACCGAGTGTGGTTTCAATTCAAGGACCACAATAAGTTTGTAGCAATAACTGCTACTAAAACACGCTGTGCCCATAAATGCATTAATGCAAAAAACGGCAATAATCAAGAATTCTCAAACGGTAAAGAGCAAAGAACATTACATTTCAACCATTCTTGCAACCTCTTCTGGGTCATCCACTGCATGTTCATTCAAAGACTCCTCCTCAATTTCTCGCAACCTAAGCCAAATCACATTACAATACCCATCAATATTTATTACATCTCTATCTCTCTCTCTCTCTCTCTCTCTCTCTCTCTCTGTACTTATTAGGACACATTGATCAATAAGTTTTGACTGTTAATTCACCATTTAGGCCAGACGAAAACAACTTTAGCTCATTCTGCGGCGAACCCATTTGAGAAAAAAATGGTAATAAATGAAGATTGCGTAGTAGAAATTTCACGTGGGGTGTCAGCTACCGGCGACATTAAATAAATTTTTATTCAGTAATATGAATTTCACGTAGGAAAAAAAACACACACCCACCACACACAGTGCTGTACACTGCTCAAGGTAGTGGTACAAAGCACTACCGTTAAAACCGTCGAAAAGTGTTTTTTTAGAAGAGAGAAGAATACAACTGATAACTCTGGGTCGAAACGTGTAGTTGTAATTACCAGAATACCCATGGTATCCTTTCGATATCAAGGTTACTGTGAAATAAAATGCATTTTTGTAAGGGTAATTGTGGAAAATCGAAAGAACCAATGAGAATTTTGTTTACAGAGGAATCCGCGTATTAACTGAATAAACGGATGAGATCCGGCGAGAGTAAGGAATCTGATGGCGGAGATCGATTCTTTTAGGTTAGAAACAGAGGAGTGGGTGGACTTGAAAGAGATCCGACGGTTAAAATTTGATGTGTTAAAGAGGGAAAAGATAAACGGTGAGATTAAAAGCAAAGATTTGGTGTTAACCAAGTCGACTCGGTTGTAAAATGTGAAAAATTCAACTAAGTCACAAACCTTGCCGCCATTGTTGAATTGTTAGAGGTCTGCAATTCCTCTATTTCCACAACACTGTAAAATATTAAACCAAAAACAGAAAAACACATGAGTAATTTTGAAAAAGAAAGGACGAAAAGAATTACAAATTCCTTCAAAATATCTAAAAAAAATGCAGGCGAAATTCGACTTAAATCAGGAAAAAAAAAAAAAAAAAAAGAAAATCGGAAACATAACATTGAAAATAACACAGGAACTACAATTTTTTTTTTCTGAATTTTTCACTGTAAAGCTTTACTTCAAAAGCAAATACATACAAATTAGAGAAGAATTCAAATAATGTAGAACAAAAATCGGAACAAACCTCGATTTCCAGGCTTCATCTTTGTTCACTACAGTAACAACGCATATGAATAGCAGCAAAAGCAGCAAAGAACAGAGAGACAACCATTTCTTCGGGACCTCCATTGCCATTTCTAAAAAACTCTCAGTTTTTCTCGGTGTATATATAATTTCTCTCTCTGTATCAGTGTATATATAGCTGAAAATTTTGAGAGAGAGAGACAGAGAGGGCAGGAAAAACAGAGTGAGAGTTGAGAGACGAAGCACTACGGCTAATATAACGGCCTGTTTTTATAGACTGGGAGAAATCGTTTAAATTTAACTGCCGTTAACTAACTGGTAATTTTTCATGAAGCCAAAGCTGTATATATTCCTTTTGACCATGGTTTCTTTTTTTAACAACTTAATTATTACGCTAACTGCTCCTAACCGCTTTCTTTTAAGTTTTATCCACTGTGTCTGTCTCCATCACGTGCCACCGTCTGTATGTCACGTGAGGCACCTCCACTGCTTTTCTTTAGGGCTTTATAGGCTTTTTCTTTGATTATTGTAAATAAATAAAAAACTAAAAATGAAATGAAAAAGAGAAAAAATTCAGGAAAAAAAGACTTGGGGATTTATTTATTTTGTTTCTAGTAATGATCTGCTCACAATGTTAGATTGTGTACCTATTAGTGGTTGCTTTTAAGGTTAGGAATGTCATCGAGTTAAGTCGAGTCGGCTCGCGAGTTGAAATTTGAGGCTTGGACTCAACTCGAGTAAAATTGTGCGAGCTTTTTTTCGAGTCGAGCTGAGCTTTTGCGTGGTCAAAAAATCGAGGTTCGATCCCAACTTTCATCTCGAGCCTTTCTGGGACGAGTCGAGCTGGGCGGGGTTGATTTTTTTTTTTTTTTTCTATTTTTGTTTTTATTTCTGCCTTAAAAGGGAGCATTTTGCTGCATGTACAGCTGAGTGATGCCTTAAAAAGGCAACAATATGTTGCCTTCCCTTTTTTTTTTACGAGTTCACGAGCTTACAAGCTAGGCCTAACATCCTAAAATGAGGTCGGCTCGGGCTTTTTTAGGGCTGAGTCATGGACAGCCTGAACCAACGAGCCAAATTGTCATCCCTAAAGTAAGTAAGTCTAGAAGAAAGTCAATTTTTTTCGTACAATATGTTTTGATATTATCATTAGTTTATTAGTCATTTTAAACTATTCTTGTTCATCGATGAAAACATACAAAAATTCATAGTCAAAATTGTTGATATTTTGGAATCATTAGGCAACTTATTGTCAATTTCGGGTGGAGTAGATTGAATTACTCAAACATAACAGTACTTTCAAATGTCGAAAGGTATTTACGATTAAATTAAAATCTTTTCTATCATCAAAATTGGCGAGAGAATCAATTTGTCTTTCGAATTGATTAAACAACGTAACTGCAAAAGAATATTTTTATTTTTCTTACCTTTAAGATGTGATAATTCTCTGAGTAAGTGACTTTTATGAGTATCAATATATAAGAAAACCCCTCGATTGTGAGCTATGAATAGGTATTGTAGTAGAAAATGCGAATTTTAGAAGGAAGACAAGTCCTGTATTAACTAGTTGATCGCTCATGACATTTATAAAAAAGTACAATATATTAGTACATGTTTGATATGGATTAACTATTTGATCGCTCATGACATTTTAATAAAATTAATAATTAATTTTAATAACTTATTTTATATGATCAATAATTTTTCAATTGCGCATTTATCAATTTTTATTAAATTTTACTAAGCCCCTGTTTGATGGTGATTAAAATCAAATTTTTAGTAGATTTTGATAAAAATAGATAAAATATATGATTGAAAAATTGTAGATTTCATAAAATGTGTGATTAAAATTAATTATTGATTTTGACTTAATCTCTAACAAATAGGGGCTACAAATATATAATTTTAATTTTTACTTAACATGTTGGTATGAGAACTTATTTTCCCCATCATCAGAGAAAGGCGGGGGCCGTACCGTTGGGGGTACGAAAATGCTTAATGTCAACAGAATTCACGGGAAAAAGCTGATTCCACGGAATTAGATTAGAATTAATTTTGTACAATGTGTATTGATTAGTAAGATGGAAGATGGCTCCGGGAGTCTCGGCGAGGTCGTCGGGTCCAAACTGAATAATTGATTTAAAAGCTTTTGGAGTGTGCTTTAAGATATTGCTTTATATTTTTGAGGGGTTAGAATGGTACTTTGTGTTTTGGTTGAGGGCGAGGATGCAAAAATACGAAATGATACATGAAAAATGTTATTTTTGGACAAAAATAGGATACAGAATATCATATGAAAAATTATAATTACTTTTGTAGATTCGATATATAATTTTAAAAGAAAAATTGTATTATACATTAATCCGAACTCTATTTGATCGTCTAGAGTACATTATCAAGCCTCCAATTGAAAAATTTATAAATCGTTTATAAGTTAGTCAAATTTCATTTTCTTTCAACAGACACATTAGTATTTTTAATTTATTAACTACTCGTTTCTATTTATTTATGAATTAAACCGTTTATAAATTCTTCTCAAATGCCATACAAGTTAGAGCCTTGCTTCATGTACAGGAGTGGCCAAATAACACACAATGATGGCCCCGCGCAACATTTTTTTAATACACGTAAGACCCGCCCCTGCAGTGAGGGACCAGTAAGGCCACTGTAGGAAAATGCCCTGTACGCAGGACATTTTCCTACAAGTTAATATTTAGTTGAAACGTAAAAAAAAAAAAATAAAAATAAATAAATAAATAAGAGTGTTACACTTTAGTTTAATATTAATACTGTGATTATATAATTTAATGATGCTTAGTTTTGAATCCAAAGTTTGTAAATCATTGAAGAAATTCATTATTAGAATGGATTATACAGGCAGCATTATTTTGGATATCACATACACTTTACATGCCAAATACATAATTACTTCAAATTTTATTTTATTTTTTGATATTTTGATTATGAAGAAACAGTCAAAAATTATATAATGAACCAGAAATAAAATTGGTCATTGTTCAAGTGTAAAGAAATAAAGATGTGTTACATGAAAATAAATAGAAAACTGATACTATATTTGTTTTTTTTTTTTCAATAGTTATAAATTATTGTGAAAATAGAATTATGGTATAGTTATTCGTATATAAGAGTTTTTTTTTTTATAAGAAAAAAAAATTATGTGATATTATTTTCGATTTTAGTTATTTTACCAATATACTCCATTCACTCTAATGAACGGGTGTAATTATAAGCTGGACCGCCCCTATAGGAACGTAAACCTAGGCATGGCCCCAAGCCCCACATCGACCAAGTCGTGAGCAAAGGCCCGCTACACCATTCGAGCTTTTGTTTTTTGTCTTCGGTGTTTGTTTGGGATTGCTTAAAAAATTGTTTAAAAAATTGAGGTCAAAGTTAATAATTAATTTTAGTCATATATTTTCGTGGGATTCCACAACTTTTATTAACTTTTTCAATACATATTTTATTAACTTTCATTAAAATCTATCAAAACTTTTATTTGTCAAATAATCCCTTAAAAATCAATAAATAGTAAAAAAAATTAAAAGAAGGTACAAGTGTGGTGGCCAGCGCGTCCCCATCCCTACACTAGGGATGGATTTAGTGGGGTGGAGGGGGGGGGGGGGGCCTTTTTTGAAAAAAATATGTTATATATATATATATATTTTTTTTATTTTTTTTTTTTTTTTTTTTTTTTTTTAAAAAAAATATGTTTTTCATGTGTTAAAATTTTTTTTTTTTTTTCCGACTTGAAATTTAGTAGCCCGATCTCGAATTCAATCTTGAATCCGTCCCTGTCCTACACTTAATATGCCGAGCTATTAAAAAATTGAGTCGAGCTGAAAATCAATTTACTTTATATCTCCATTCTAATGACGTATTTGATACAATAAATTAAACAGAAGAATTAACGAACTTCATCGTAAATTTCTCCTTTTTTTAGCCCCACTTTCATTGCACTTTTTGTGGCACTTTCGTTTTCCATGCAACAACCAAGTGGCTCCCATCATAACTAATATTTCACGCTTGTGACATAAATACAACTTCCCAAGTCAATTTCACCCTCCCCCCTTCTCCTGCACCAAAAAGGCACAAAACATTATGATATATTTTAATCACTACAAAACATGTCCATGGATGGCCTGCAACATTCAATCATGAATAGGTAAATTTCACCCTCTCGACAACTTAGATTGACTGTAAACAACTAACAAACTTTTCATCATTACATCTAAATAAGCTTAATTCGTAGTATTTTACTACGATTTTGTGCTATTCAAATTTGGGACTCTATTTTAAAAGATCGATCTTATTAAGTGGAGTAACTCAAATCATTATATGTTGGTCTATATATCGGTATTTAAGCGATATAAGATTTTTTCCTTAACATGTCTTCGTAAGATGGTGATTCGTATGAATAAACTAATTTTGAAATTCACGTGTTTATTTTTTGAGTTTAATCGGATCAAATTATTTATTTGAGCTTAATAAACTTTGATACCATATTAAGATTTAAGGTTCTATCTTAAAAGGTCAATCTTGTTAAAAGGAATGGTTCAAATCCTTATATGTTGTCAATATTTCGATATTTAATCGATATGAGATTTATCCCTTAACACGTGCAACCTGTTACACTCTCGTACATTTCTTGAGAGAGGAGAATTCAAGTAGTGAGTCTAAAAGTGACTAGGAGCCGATGATGATGATGACGACAATGATGGTACAACACACAAGGTGTCGTTCTTTAGCACTTGCATTGTATTCCATGTTTTTGGACTTCAAAAGTTGAGCAATGATACATGCACAGAAAATTTTCACAGAAGTCTTACAGACAACACTCATTTCTGGGGTGGGTGACTTTTTTTGCAATAAAATATTCATGTGGGGTCCACCATCATGTGAGAGCCCTATAAGGTTTCTGTGAACTTTCTTTTTGTACACAGGGCATAAACCTAAAAAGTTCTTTATTTCACATTTAGCTGAAGAGTATGTCGAACCCACCCCTAAATCTATATTATGTTTTATTTCCATTAATGAATAAAACATATCATTCATGGTGGTTTAATTTAAGGTACAACATTTTTTTTCTTAACAAACTTTAACTGAGTACTAAGAGAAACAATATTTCTGGACAATGATGTTATAACTAGTGAATCGTGATTTGGTACTAATTAATTTTGACAAAAATAAATTGTCTCCCTCCCCCACCCTCTCTTTTTAGCTTTACTAATTAGTAATCACCATCTTCATTTAAATTTATTTTTTTAATATAAGGCCCACCAAATTTTTACTCTCTAATTATTTATTTTCCTTGACCTACAAGCAATGTGACATGTTATTGTGGTAGTATTAATTTATGGAGAGAGATTGCTTTTATTCACTTTCAACTCAATTAGCATCTTTTTGCATAATGAAAAGCGAAAGTTGTTGTCAACACTTTTCTCGATCAAGTTTGTTGCACTGGACTTGCCTAGTGTGATTAATTTGGTTAGCGTGATTTGTAAGCTATTGCGTCAGCTCGAGAGTTTACCTAGTATACACCTGAAGGATAGCGATTGCGAATTTCTTCGTAAAATAAAAATAAAAATAAAAATAAAAACAAAAGCGAAAGATGGATTCAGTAGTACAAGAAATTTGGTGGGTCTAAGCCTATGAACATTCCTCAAACCTACTTTTTTTCTAATTTGAGATGCAGTCAAAATCCCACTTGTTTTTACTTTTACCTCAAAATTTGATAAAGTAAATGCTCAAGGGCGTTGCACTTAATTTGTAGTCCTTCCCTCCATAAAGCAATTGATTCAAGTGAGGGGAAAAAAGAGTTGTTCAAGTAGTGTATTGTTTTTGTTTATTATTTGACATTGATTTTAACTTGTATAAAGATTTTATAACAAACTAAAATATTTAATTATATCTATTTAAAGGGATGGAAAGATTATTTTACATAAATCCGTTTGATAGAATGAACTTACAGAAGTATAAACATAAAAAATAATGTGAGCAGAGAGTCAGAGACGGGTTAAAATCTATTTCCTTAAGACAATTTTGCCGTGCAATAATTTTCGGAATTTGTCTTCAAGAAACAATGATCACTTTCCAAGATAACAACTTGGTAAATCTCGAGAATAATTATCCAAAATATGTTCTTGCACTCTCAATTTGGAACTTGACTAATTTTTGGAAAAAAGTAGTGTTCTAAGCAACTGAGTTGCGTTCCCAAATTTCGCCATGCAATGCAGTCATCAAGTAAATTCAGTATTGTCATGCTCCATTATTGTCACTTCACATTTTCCAAATCACATTGTCTTGCTTTGTCTCACCCAAATCGGTACATTGTTCGAGCCTCGTGCCATATCCATTTTATCGGTTAGGGTCATAACAGAAGTCGAGACAGAGATCTCGTGGCTTTGTCTTGGTTTGCTACGTTAAAAGTGTGAACCTATTTTTTTGCCCGTTAGTAGTGCTTGAGGTCTTTGGCAGTTTACAATACAAAAGCTAACGTTATGTTTGGAGCCGTTAACTAAATGACAAGAGTTTTATTTTGTAGGCATGTGAGATAGGTTTAAACAAAGTCCTACTAACGGCCGTCAAAACGACTTGGTCAATGAAAAAAAAAAAAAAAAAAAAAAAGACAAAAGACAAAAAAATGAGAAATGAAATTCCAAATAAGTATTATTATTATTATTTTTTAACTTGCTTATACAGTCGAATGCTTTTAATTTCAATAAAAATCTACGTCTGGAAACAAAAATGATGTCCAATAAAAGGTAGGTTAACTAATTGAAATATAATTTTGTATATTTGATAGTATAAATGTTATATGAGTCGAACAGGCATTTATAAAGATTAAAACTAAGGGCCTGTTTGACAAGAGTTTATTTTCCATGGAGAATGGAAAAAAAAATTTCAACTTCCACTTTTGTGGTATTTGATAGGATATATTTTCTTGGGAATTCTTTTTCCTTGCACTTGCTACCTGTCCACTTTTTCCACCTTCTACTCCGAATTTTTTTTGGCAATTGGAACACATTTTAGACTCAATGATAAAAAAAATTTATCCATTTAATCGACAATTTGCATGAAAAACAAAGTCAAATGAACACAAAAAAAATTTCATTTTTATTTTTTACTTTTTTACTTTTTGGCAATCCAAACAAATTTTATCCCCAATTGTAAAAAAAAAATAATAATAATATTATCTAAAAAATTAACAATTTGCATAAAAAACAAAGCCAAACAGATTAGGTAGAAAATTATATCAATCAAACACAATTAATTACAATTCTAAGTAAAACAAATTCTATGCAATTCATTTATCTGTCATTCGTTTTCTTTCCACCCAAATTTCACCTTTAAAATCAAACGGACCTAAATGCATTCAATGTTGGTCATTGAAGCAATACAAAAATAATTTACGAATTTGAATATTGATATAATTATGATCTGTTTGACAAAAACTTTACTTGTACCTTTTGTAGAAATACTTCCTGAAAAAGTTATCTTACGTCATTTTTTTTCTTCTAAAAACTCTTTTAATTTGACAAAACACTTGTAGAAAATTATCCAAACTTGTTCAAAAGAAAATTTAATATCAAAAATAACTTTCAATCTTTCAAAACTTGTGCCAAACAAATCTCTTTGTAGCCCTCTTGGCCAATTTAGAATCGTCACTTTTTTTTTAATTGACATTAGCAAATTAACGTAGTTATTTTTTCTTCTTAATAAGTAAATAAACATAACCCATCCAATAAATGTCTATTTACTTATTTTACTTATATGATTCTTAATTTTTAAGAATAAACCCACCCTATGAAGTTCAAATCTAAACAATTACGACAGTTTTAAGAAAAAAAAAAAAAAAAAAAAAAAATCTATATATATATATATATATATTTTTATATATATATATTTTTGTCGACAGTCATTTAATTTTTTATTACAAATTTTTTGGTAGGCGTCATGATATGTTTTATTAGACTGTCATACCTCATTCCAGTTTGAAAAATGCTAAATAATTCACTTAGATGACCATTTGTTTGATTACACTCACACATGAGTGTGTGGATCCTGTGAAAATAAAATAATATTTTTTCTCCAAATGTATGTAAAAACAGTCAAGCAAATGGATAATATAACATGACTCTACCAGTTTTATCTCTAAAAGTTAGTACTTTTATTACAAATTGGTACCGACACTCAAATTTGTACTTTTCTGTTAACTGTTACTGGTTTCTGTCAAACTTGTGGTAAAATAAAAAGGTTTTACAAAAACGATTATCCTCTTATTTATAATTAAATAAATAATATAAAAAAATAAATAAAAGGAAAAAAGAAAAATGCAACCCTATCTCTCTATCGGTCCGCACCTTCCCCACAACAAGGCCACCGACTTTATCTTTTCGTAAATGATAACCAGGATTAAGACAGTTAAACAGAAAAAGGTTACACTGTGATTAGAGAGTTAGTATATATTTTTTTATATTCGATTAATTGTCTTAATACTCAAAGTCAATAATAGAGATAGTGGATACTTCGAAAGAATTGACTACTGAAGTCGTACTAAAACAAATTTTTTATTTTTTTAGTTAATCTTGTCAAGGGAGACAATCCAATTTATCGAACATGGTGCACGAGTGTTTTATTGAAGGATAATTTTGTTTTTTGTTATCAAGTTTCCTACAAGCACTGGGGAAGGAGCGGACCCCCCCCCCCCCCCCCCCCCCCCCTCCTTTTTTTTGACTTTTTTTTAAAAAAAAATTGAGAAATGGATTAAGCAAGAAATTGAGATAAACTTACCGACATAAACAGAGGACTTAGGATTTTTCAGCCAATAGTGAAAAAAAAAAATTTTTGGTTCTCGAAATTTCAATTTAATGATTTGCAAATGCTCTATATTGATATTTATACTGTTTACTTTTTTCTAAAATCGGGAATTGAAAAATTTATAATCACCACCGACTTTGATTTTGATTGGGTGTCTAAGAAAAACAGACTTAAAAATAAGTGTGATTTGATCGAGAGTGATGATGATGTTAATGATTCTATTTAAAAAGATATGAGAACTCGAAAGAAACGCTTGTAATAACGTATGATTGTACTAAATTAAATATTAGTACTCAAAAAATACTTTTTTTTATATGTTTATTGATTTTTTAGTTTAATAAGGTATCAATTTTTATTTTTTTTTTATTTTTTTTTACAAGGTTAAAGTGGTTATGGGTACTTTTCACCAAAATAACTCTTGAGAAGAAGAAACTTGGCAAATGATAACAAGGATTGAGGCATTGTAAGAGCATGTTTAGCTTTGCTCACATTTTTTCAACAATATCACATTACTTTTCTCGACAGTATCACACTTCATATAAACAAGAAAAAGACTCATTCATGTGCTTTTAAGATAAGCCACAAACATGCTTTTGAATTCATAAAAAAATATGGTAGTAATTAGATAGTTATTGAATAAATATTTTTTATAATGCTATGGATGTCTTAATCCTTAAAACAAGGCCCTTGTTTGAGCCACATTTTTTCATCAAAATACATTTTTAATAATGATATTGAAAAATTTACTTCATGTCAACTTCACATTATTCAAAACTTGATTTTTTTATGCAAAAAAACTATAAGAGTTTGAGTTACTCATTTTAACAATGCTGATTTGTTAATATGAAACTCCAAATTTATATATGGTGTTAGAATTCAACGAATTTAAACGAGCAATTTGATTCGTCTAAAAAATGCAAATGAATTTGTCTATGAGCTCAAACGAGGATTCATATTCTAAGATTAATATTCACAAACAAGCCACCATTTTGATAGGATAAATCAAGGAGGTTAACATCCTAAAATGGAAATCACAAATCTTGATATAAGAGAGTTTAAAATCTAATAATAAGTACGTCTTCAATATGTTTAGCATAATTGGTTACGTGAAGTATTTTATATTTACTATACGCTATCAAATAAGACTATCTTGTAAAACTCTCTTAAACGTGAAATTTTTCCTTTATACGATGACAAGGGAAAGTTCGCTGGAACTTGTGGTTTTTTTCTTTAAAAAGAAAAATGAGAAGCAAAAGACCAACCCATGTCTCCCTACTAGACACACATGCTGCACACGAAATTTGATTTAATTCTATGTTCCTAGTTTAGCATTGAGTTATCGACCCAACCATGTGGTACATGTCCAATGTGGAACCACTCTACTATTCATTTTTAAATTCAATTATTCCTATTGGTTTTAATTATCTTTGGCTAACTAGTTAGTCGAAATTGTGAGATGTAAAAAAAAGTACTAACTTAAGTTTCAAAGCAAGCAATGATGGATGAAGCAGAAGCGAGACTATTGATTTGAATAATGGCACATTATTGAGATAAATTAATTTGGTAAAGTGAAATTCATTAATGAACTAATTTAAAATTTTCCAAAATTTAGTGAAGTACCTAATGAATTTTAAAAGATCATTTTGGAATATAATCGTTAAAATAATTAATTACATCTAATTTAATGAGCCATATCTTGATTTCGAAGTCTTGAAAATAAAAAAAAACAAAAAAAGTTATACATTGTTGTTTAGGTGAAGAGTTGTTTTCTCATCAATTAAGACAATAACAAGTACCTAAGTTGTATCCATTCTCAACATCATAATTGTCCTACAACTTATGTTACACACGATATGTTCTTTTCTACATCAAATTCTGTATATACATTCCATAAAAAATAAAAAAAAAAAAAAAAGAATAATGTTATTTGACATCAATAATGTTAAACATCAATTGAAATGCCAACGAGGGATTGGACTCTCTCTCTCTCTCTCTCTCTCTCTCTCTCTGTAATGAAAATAGTCGGATGTTGCATTTATTGTGGGTTGATCTTATGAGATTGATAAACAGATAAATCACGAATGGAGGATTACAAACCTAACTTTGAGCCAACTCGAGGCAAGATAAATACATACTATATATAAATGATCATAACTAAAATACGTAAAAATGGACGGCGTACATAAAAGGCTGTTATATTTTTATAGTCGAATGTCCATTAATTATAAAAAAAAATCTATCAAATAATGTTTTTGATAAAGAGAAAATCCATGTAGGACCCTCTCTGCACCAATCACGGTTAGCAAGCTGTACAAGAGACAACTACATGTAAGAATTATTATTTGCTTCACATTTTAGGGCTGTTTTTTTTTTTTCTTTATTTGCTTTTATGATAACTACATTATTAATCATGAATATTATCATCAATTAATTACCTAATAATTATGTTTTGGAGAGTGATTGACGGTCTTATCGTTGACACTTTACAATTTGTCAACCTACACCTTTAACAAAGAAAAATATATAACTACAGACTAAGCAGTCATTATATATTTAAATAAGTACTTAAAAATAAAAAAATTGAAAAGTTGTTAACTAAGCGTAGTGCAGTGCACGACCATAACCCCTGTTTGGTTGGGATTATAATAAATTTTTTAGAAAATTTGATAGAAGTTGATGAGATATGTGGTTGAAAAGTTGTGGAATCCATAAATTATATAATTGAAATGAATTATTGATTTTAACCTAAATAAAAATCTAGAATTTTAATTGATACCAAATAAATTATTTATTGTACATTGACAAGATTCGTGACAGTAACTGTAGATGAAATAAATACTCAATAGTTTATGTTATGGAAAGAAAATGACAAGACAAAGTGACAAACTAAACATTCATTGGACATATCACATGCTGGTACGGTAAGTGCAACAATTCTAACGGAAAAATTCCTGTGAAAGAGGACTTTCTTGTTCATTGTGAATTGTATTTTTTTTTTTTTTTTTTATTTTTTATAATTCAACTATGAATTGTTATGTTGACCGTTGACATTAAATTTTTTATTTGTTACATCGTATTTTAATTATAATTAAATTATTCAATCTTTGCTCATGATAAAAATTATTTTTTTAACTTTTTTTCATTGAATTCTTATATTCAAAATTTCATTAATTGATCGTCTTGTTCTTGATGATAATTTATATTAAAATATTTTATTTTCATACTTTGAAATGAGAGAAAAATATTTTTTTACACTTTTTTTTTTTATTTTTTTTTTTGAAGAAATCTGATAAAAAATAAGTTGTTTTGCGCTATTTCAACGGACTTTTGACAATAAAACTGTTATCAAATACGAAATGTGTTTACTAATGAAAAGTTTGAAGATTCTTAATGATATGAAAAATCGTTAAAGGATATAAATGCTATAATGACCAAAGATTAAGAACCTTAAATACAATTAAAATATGGTACAAGAAATAAAAATTGTGGTGTGAATATAATTACATTTTCACTGTACCTATCGAAAGAGAGTTTTTTTTTTTTTTTTTCTATCTTTTCTTTCTTTCTTTTTTCATGCTGGTGTCCGTATATAGGAATCGGAGAATGACAAATGTAATTAATATTTGGAAAAAATTGGCCAATGATCCGTTCCATTTCACCTATTTCAATTTCATCCTCTCTACTAATGTAGCTTTTCTGCCTACGTAAATTTAATGCTATCAAGTTTCTCAAAGTAGTAATAAAAATAATAATAATAATAACATTAAAAATTTATCATATCTGGATAATCCAACGTGTGTTGAAAAAAAAGAAAAGGTCATATGCTTTTGGTCTAACCAACACCGAAACTTTTTTTTTTTTTAAACGTTATGACTTAGGTACTTAACAATATTAACAAAATAACAATTCAATTGCCAGTCACTACAAATTAATAACAGAGTACATTACTCAAGTCAAAAGTGCACCTTAAGAGACGATGAACTCCTAATAACAGAGTCCATTCCTGCGTCACTCATATCAAAACGGATCGAACGGTCTAAAGCTTGACCGAATTGATTTACGCACGCTTCGAAAAATTTAACTTAATTTTTTTAAGGTGGTCAAATGCACTTTTTAATAACATGTTTTATATAGGAACATAACTTATTATCTACATATTATTTTCATAAAGTCAATAATAAATACTTAAAAGTAGTGCCAAACATGTTAGATTTGTCTAGCCTATGGGTTGGCAGGCCTCTGTAACTGGACATTGCAATCTCGTGCTCGTGAGGCCTAGCCCGCACTGGCTATTGACAAAAAGCATGTAAAACATTTAAAGCTCTTAAGTGTGCTATTTGTACTTGCCCTATAGCACTGTAATATGTGCTATTTATAATTATATTCCTCATTTAATTTTTTACTGAGATTTATAGGTGGGGTTTAATTCAAATCTCAATTCATTTTTTTTTAACTTAAATCATATTAACTTAGAAATAAATAAATAAAAATTACTGGTGTCTACTTATTTCACAATCCGCCCCATTCTTTCTTCAAAGAAATCTCTCAAAGGCACACTTACAGCTTGCTCAAGTACATAGGTTTCGATTAAAAATAAATATTTGGCTAAACTTAAAAAGTTCACGTACAAGTAAATTTATATATATAATAAAATATTTTTTTATTAAAGAAAGTCAGAAATAAGTCTTCTGAGTTACTTTTAGAAATGTAATTTTTCTTACTTAAAAGTAAGATTAAAGCAAGGTACGCCTCAATATTTTTTGAACACAAAAATTACTTAAAAGTGACTTATAATTTTTTTAATCTCTACCAAACATGATGACAACCACATGTATAGGCAAGAAAGAAGACAATGCTGCCCCCCGGGGCATAGTTCAGTAGTGCAAATAGTTGGAGTGATGTAGTCTCAGTTGAGTTGAGAGCCATAGTGTAAGGGTTCGATTCATACCTCTTATAAGGTTTGAAATTTGACTCTTTGTGAGTGCCAGTATGACAGCTCTTGTACAATGCTCTAGGGATGGGGCGGTGGAAGACCCTCAAGGTTGGGGTTCAACATTTTTTTAAGAAAGAAGACAATGTCTACCTCCTCCACAATGTTCTAGGAGTGGGGCGGTGAAACACCATCAAGATTGGGGTTCAACCTTTAAGAAAGGAGACAATGCCTAAAAAGAACTATAGCATTTTGTGAAACCTAATTATAAAGAAGTAAAGAACAAAACTTTGACTTAGAAGATCAAACCTATATTTTCTTTATTTTCTATTACATCTACAATGCTGCCGACATACTGAAAGTATTAAACAACAATTTCAGGAGAGTTGTTTATTTTGTTAATTTACACAAGAAATATGAGAAATCAAAGCCGTGATATATGTTACTTTGCATGTTCTTGACATCTTCATTGATATGTGATGTGTTTGGTAAGAAAAAGTAAAAAATATTAAGAGAATAGGGATAGAGAATCAATTTCTAATGATGCTAAAACATGCATACTTTAATTTTTAAATAGCCTACTGTAATTCATATGACACATTGACACATATCATAAAGTATTAATATATAAGGTAAATTAAGGCTGAGCTCCCCAACCTTTTATGTGATATGGTTGTAGGTTCTTTTAAAAGTAAGATTTTGAATCGTCAACTTATTTAAATTGATAAATATAGTTCACAAAGTGACCTGAACCATCAATATAAGTATTAAAATCGTACACGACTTTCACATGACTCACAATTAGAGGGCAACACAATTAAACAACTCAACATTCATATGTAATTCGACTTAAAATCACGTGTGATTTGAACACTTGACTTGACGTTTTCATCACTTGAGACACATATACACTTATTCATATAGGTTGGAGATTCAAAACCTCAATTTGAAGGTTAGGGAGCCTACCCCTAATTTACCCTAATTATAAGTATTTATAAGGCTTTTTTTTTAATTATTTTTTTTAAGACGCGATTTATCAAAATAATGAGTCATTATTATACCTACGCATCCGAGATCTATTGTTTTACATCAATCTATCTAAATGATGGATCTCAACTAAAAAGGAGGAAAAATCGACAATAAACAAAACCAAGAATATATATTAAGACACTAAAAAATGATTTAAAAAAAATAAAAATAGAAATAAATTTAGGCGATAAATCTAAAAATAAATGAAATCTTAATGATCATCACATCACATCTCTATTGTAAATACGAAATCCAGCCACATGCTTATATGGTTGTTCTGTATATGAAAACTTTAACTAGACTCAACGTTATGTGAGTAAGTAACTCCGATATATCGAGAAAGAATATGTATAGTATATGAAATAGGATGTTCAATCTATTTGAAATTTGTCAAATATTTGTTCCATCCATACAAGGACAAATAAGTTTCCTTGTCGTTTCCCTTCCACCCACCAACTTTATTTTTCTTTATTACACACACTATCCCAATCTTGAATTTGCAGGTGTAACATTTTTCTTACGATCAAACTGCTTTATAAGACTTTTTGAAGATTTTAGAAAAGTAACCACTAAGAAATGTTGATTCATTTGATTTAACTTTTATTGATCTTTATCACTTTACTTCACCTTTTGTGAGTGATAAATTATATTTGCCAGCTTACATGTATTTTGTATTGGTGGAAACTAAACTAGGTTTTGATGAATAATTACGTGCGGAATTTGTCGCTTCAAAATGGTCAAAATTACCTTTTTATTAATGAAAAGGGTCGAGTAGTATGTTATGAAAAGTTGCTGAAAAATTCTTCAATTGTTTTTGTTTCTTTTGGAGAAAACTATACGACTATTGAGAACTATTTCACGTTTTTTTAAAGAACTTTTCAGTTTTTCGATATGAAATGGTTAAACATACATTCAAATCTTTTATTTCCTACAATATTTAAAATAAAAAAAAAAAAAAGCTCAAAATAAGGTCCCTTCTATTTTTCAAAAAGAAATAGTTAAGTTTCGTTCGTGACATCCCAAACCAAAATCAATGATGCTACAAGTACATTCTTGTTGACATTGAGTTTGACACTCCACTCACATATGGAGTGGTGGAGCCCACAATTAAAATAATGAGTTCTGCTATAAGTACACTTTTTTGACACTAAATTTGACACTCTACTCACAATCAAACGGTGGATCCCACAATTAAAATAACGGTGGACCCCATGCATTGTGAATACAATGTCAAAAAAAGTGTCAAAAAAGAGTGTACTTATAGAATAATTCTAAAATAATCACGGACCCCACACATGTGAGAGGAGTGTCAACAATCATGCCAAAACATAGTGTACTTGAGGCTTAATTCAACCAAAATTACTCGACTGATTTGTGCAAAACAAAACAATTCTCGAAATTGTATCAACTTTTGTTTTAAAAGAAAATAATGTGTTCTAAATTTTATTCTTCGTGAGGGGAAATTCTAGTATTTTTGATTGATTTAAGAATAGAAAATAGGGAAATTTTCATAAGTAAGAGTATAACTTTAGTCCAATTCAATAATAAGAAAATAAGTTTTAACTTTCAAAAATCAGATTTTTGTTAATTTTTATTTATAATTTAATTAATTAAATATATTAAGGTCACAGATCTATATAATTTGGTCACAGATTCACAATTTAGTTAGTCACATATTATTTTCGGTCACAAATCAGAAATTTTAAATGTCAAAAATTATTTTACGTCATAATTCAAAAAATTTATAGGTCACAATTTGTTCATCGATCACAGATTCACAATTTAATTAGTCACATATAATTTCTCGGTCACAAATCAAAAATTCTAAATGTCACAAATTTTTGTACGGTCACAATTCAAAAATTTTAAAGGACACAATTTTTTTCTTAATCACAGGTCAAAAATTTAAAAGTCACAATTTCTTTATCTGTCACAGATCACAAACATTATAAGTCACAATTTATAATTACAACTTATAATCGATCACAAATTAATAAATTTTTAGGTCACGTATTATCTTTTAGTCACAATTCATATTTTTCATTAGTCACATATTATTTACTGATCACAGATTAGGTCACACGTTATTTGTTAGTCACAGTTCATATTTTTTATTAGTCACATATTGTTTACTGGTCACAAATAATCAATTTAATGGTCACAACACCACCACATACCGCCACCATCACTGTCGCCCCACGCCAACCACGGCCTCTAGCAGCACCGTCGCCAGAACTACTGCCACCACCTCCCAGCAACAACATCACCATCTCAGACAAACCACCACTGCCGCCTCCCGGCACCACCACCACCACTTCCAACAAACTACCATTTCTACCAGCACCGCCGCCGCCGCCACTGCCGCCACCACCACCACCACCACCACCACCAATCACCTCACCGTCGTACTGTACCACAGTTCACCGCCACCACCAACACCTCACAAATATGAAAATCACCAAACCAACACCAACACCACCATCTGCAATAACAGAACCATCATGGCATCACAGAAGGACTACTACAGTCATTACCACTTGAACAATCGCCGCCATCATCACCCACAAGCCACCAAAAACTACCTCCATTGCTGAATCCACTGCAACACAGCCGCACACACACCACCACCGTCGCGCACACAATCGTTCACCACCACCGTGCCACCACAGTCGCACACCACCCGCCACACCATTTCCAAAATCGCACACACAAATCTGCCACCAAATCCACCTAGAAAGCTGCCAGACCTACCACAGTCGCACACAACCACAGTCGTGCACCACCTCTAACGCCGTACCCACAAATCGCGCACAGGACATAGAGTACCCACGACCACAGATCGCGCACACACAGATCGCACACACACTCCACATATCGCGCAAATACCACTACGGGCGGCGCTTTCGGTGGTGAATAGAGTAGGGGGTAACCGCCGTGACTTCTGGCCCGACTTCTGGCTCCAGCGGCGACGGTGGCTGTCAAGGGAGGGGAGAGAGAGAGGGATGGAGGCGAGAGAAAGAGGGGGATGGAGGCGTGAGAGAAATTTTAGGGTTTTAGGTAGATTAATTGTTTATATATATATTAATTAATTAATGAGATATCTGATTTTTGAATAGTTAAACTTTGAGTATGATTTTAGAATAGTCAATTTTTAAACTAGGGTTTTATGTAATTTCCACTAGAAAATATCTAGTCTTTAGGCAACTGGGCCGAATTGGAAATTCAAGTTCAATAGCGAGGGATTTGCAGTAGAAAAATTGACCCAAATAGCAGTAAATGGAGCAAACAATAATTCTATGCCTTTTTTTTTTTTTTTTAATGTACTTTTGGAGTTCGCATTTCTTTTGTGGGTCTCAACTACTGTTTAGAAAGGAACGATGCAACTTTTGAGTGCAGTAATATAAGTTGAGAAATTCTCTAGAGAAAAACAGTGTAGTATTGAGATATGCATTTGAACTTTAGATATTGAGAAATCTTAAGAGGCGGACTAAGAGTTCTCAAAGAGCCATAGTTTTTGGAAATAAAATTTAATGTTCCTTGGTGGTGGTGGTGGTGGTGGTGGTAGTGATAGTGGCATCTAGGGTTATTACCGGGATTGGTGGTGGTGGATGGGGTGTGGATGAAAAACATGGTGTTTATACATCATTTTTCCTCCTTTTATTTATCTATTGTTAAGATTGGTGGGTCTTGCCCATTTCACATACTTAATAATTCCAAATAGCATTGACGCGGGACGAAGACGTAAATAATAATAATTGATTCTTATTCTTAATCAACACATAAGTATTTGCTCAAATTTCATTCGAACGGGCGTGATAACTATTTGGAATACACCAAATAATGAGAAAAATTGATTCTAACTTTGTTGGAGGTAGAGACAACAAGAGATCAATTTCATCTTATTTTTATACAATGTGGTACTGAGTTAGAATCTCGACTACAAAAAGTTGTGGCTCTATCTTCAACAGAGGCATAATATATTGCTGCCACTAATACTATAAAAGAAGAAGTTTGGTTAAGTGGTTTACTGAATGAAATTGATTTTGTTGATGAAAATGCTATTTTTTTCCCTTATAATCAAAGTGCAATCCATTTAAGTTAAAACTACATGTTTCATGATAGAACAAAACATATTGATGTTAAATATAACTTCATAAGAGATATTATATCTAAAGGGACACTTGAAATAGGAAAGATAGCAACCCAATTTAATCCTTCCGATATGGAAACTAAAGTAATACGTTTGAGTAAATTTAATAATTACTTGAAGTTATTAGCTGTCGATTCTGTAAATTGATTGTACATGTACAAAAAACATATGAAATTGAGATTGTTTGTGATGCTTTTGTTTGCACTATAAGGAGAACAATTCTTGATAACAAGGTGGAGATTTGTTAAGTTTAGTGCATGTGTGAAGTGTGTGCTCCCAAATTGACCTAAAGTTGTGTTTTTGGAAACATGTTTTTACTAGTGGAGGCTAACTAGATGATGACACCTGACTGTCTGTCTAGCTTCTGGATTGTTATGTGGGCTAAAACCATTCATCTGGCTTTTAGCGTTCGTTCAGTTGCATTATTTTATGGCTTTTGGTTTGAGAGACTTTAACCCTTTTAGCTAAGGTTCTCCTTCTCTCAAAAATTTCATTTAAGATATTGAATTCTTTTACTCCTCTTTTTGATTTCAGTTATTCTCAATGAAATCTGTTGAGGGGTTGTATATTATTCTCTTGTAAATTCAGATTGGGGTGTTGGAGTGATTTTTGGGAGTTCTTAGTAAACAGTGATTCAATTTGGCGAGTTCTTTAAAGATGAGTCTTTTAGTGGCTTGTTATTTTTACTTTATGAACATTTTTGTATCTTGGTTGCTGTTTTGGATATTATTGTGTGTTCACAGAAATACATTTTGATTTAAAATCAGTGCAAGTGTACGGTTCGTTACAAGTTATAAAGTGGATTTTTGAGTCCGAATATCATTCCCATAGAGATTGAACTAGCTTAAGTTTTACTTATCTCGACCTTAACCGAAACTAAATATGTTTGATGTGTTTTATACTGAATTATGACCAAACTAAGTTATGAATAAATTGACTAGATTATATGCGTATTATACTAAAATGCAATATGAAGTTTGAATGCAATTTTTTACGAAGTTAATTTATAAAAAGTGCACTAGGATCGTGAATCACCAAACAAGTTCACTTTTAACCCTAATTTCGCAAATTGACAACACAATAAATTAATTGAAGAATCAATGTTCCTAATCTATTCAATAATCTCTCTCGAGTAGTATTGAACATATTCTCGCATACCATTTGACTATATCTCTATGACAAATGCAGTTATACAAGAATGAATGAAATTTTGTAAATACTTAAAGATTTACATAGAGCATAGCAATATATTTCTATCCCTATCGGACACTACGGTAATTTATACATTGTCGAACTTATTTTCCTTCTTTTTAATGTATGAAATAAATCACCGAACTCACAAAATCACGTGCACATAATTAGAGAAAAATTAAATTGCATATAAATCATTCAAAATCCAATATTCGTATTTTGATGTCAAAATTGCAAAACAATGAATTAAAAGTTCACATTACAAGGGTTATCGTTCTCCTAGTACAATAAAAATCTAGCCTAACATGGATAAAAAAAAAAAAAAACAACAAAAGTATTTAGGAGAAGACGTCACCCTATTCTTGAATTAAAATCTTGAAATCTTGAATCCTGGGATGAAAATCTTCTTCTTGTCTTCTTCCTTGTTGCTCTCCAAGTCTTCTTTTTGTGTTAGAATACGTAACCCTAGTTTTTGGACGTGATTTGGCTTGTAAATGAGGTTAAGATTCGTTTCCTTAAGAGATTTGATCAGAAAAGGAAATCAGAAATTTCGCTCCCGAAATAAACTATGTGACCGCATAGAAGAGCTGAAATGGCTGTCTGAAATCCTTGCAGCCTTCCATGCGACCGCATGGAAGATCAAAACTTCTATTGTGTTCATCTTGGTCCTCAAAATTTATCCTGTCACATCTTGGCCTCATTTCTTGATTCTCTTCCTCACAGCATCTCATGATATCAACAATTGGTAATTTAGCTTATTTTCAGCTCGATTCACCCTTCGGTACAACTTTTGGATATTTTCACTTTGGTCCCTAAACTTTTGTTTTCTTCCGTTTTGGTTATTTTTCGCATACTTTTCATTCTATCCATCAATGTAACCCTACAAACACAATTTGTATTGAATTAAGCCATATTTTACTCTATATATATATATATATATATATATATATATTCACAGTTATACATGTTGTAGCCTAAATAAATGTGCAAAACGTACTTATCATTGTGCTAACGAGCATTATTCATTTTATGAATGCTCAATAAGGGATTAAGTGTTACAAGTAGTTACTAAACCTCTGAGGTTTAGGCCGAAACAAATCTTGCGTTTTGATTCTTGTAATTTTTACTTTTTGCACTTTAGTTTTCTGAGATTAATTGTGCTTAATACCATTTCTGACAAGGGCGGATGCAGACATTTTAAGTTGGGGGCACAATCAAATTTTGTACAAATCGAATATTTTCTTCTTGATTTTTGACCCAATAAAATGCAGATTTACATTTAAAAAATATTTCTTCATTAATTTTTGCTCATCATTTTCATCCATTTGATTTCGAACAATAATTTTATTAATATTTTGCTCATACAATGAAAATACATATTTAAGTTCAAAAATTTTGTAGTGCATTTGATACAAATAGTCAATTTAATTAATCGAAAGAAAAAACATATAATCAATATTCAATATTAATAATCAATCAAATAAACACAATTCGTTAAATTAGATATAATAAGTTCAAACACATTCTATATACACAAATATGATAGGGGAACATGCAAGTTTAGGTTCTAAATTGAAAATTTGGTTGGAAATTGAAATTTTTTAATAGATGTAATAATTTGTAGAGAAATTAAAAAAATTAGAAGGGTTAAGGTTTTGGTAAAAGGCTTGAGTGAGAGAGTGAGATAGAGTAAGAGAAAAAGAAAAGAAATTCAAATTTATTGTGATTTTGTCCCTATTTGGTGGGGGTTAAAATAAGATTTTTAGTAAATTTTGATAAAAGTTAAGGATTTCATTAAATATGTTATTAAAATTAATTGTCAACCTTGATTTAGATTAAAAGTTAGATTTTAATCCCAAAAATTTAAAAAAAAAAAAAAAAAAAAAAAGTTGGGAGATCACGTGACTCCCGCAGAGTGGTTACTGGGCATTTTAGGCCCCTTCTATTTTTCAAAAGAAATAGTTAAGTATCTTTGTGACACCCAAACCAAAATTACTCTTGAATAATTTGTACAAAATAGAACGACTCTAAAAATTGTATCAACTTTTGTTTTAAAAGAAAATAATATGTTCTTATTTTTATTCTTCGTGAGGGAGAAATTCCAGTAATTTTGTTTAATTTAAGAACAGCAAATATCAAGTCTTAGGCAACTGGGCCGAGTTGAAAATTCAAGTTCAATTATGAGTGATTTGCAATAGAAGAATTGACCCAAATAGCAATGAAGTGGAGCGAACAATAATTCTATACTTTCTTTTATGTACCATTTCCTTTGTGGAACTACTGCTTAGAAAGGAACTAGGCAACTCGAGAAATTATCTAGAGAAAACTAGCGTATCACGTTGATCTTTGGTCGAAATATGCATTTGGACTTCAGAAATTGAGAAATCTTATCAAAGACCCAAAGACACCATTATACACCAAATATTATGTACCCCAAGTAAGGTCCGCTTATTTATACCTCTTTTATTTATCTATTGTTAAGATTGGTGATTTTACCTAATTTACATAATAATTATCATGTGATATATACATCGGGGCTAATATGGTGCACCTATTTTAAAGGATGGGAGCCAACTTGAACCTTCTTGTGGAGTGGGTACCCACTTGTGACTCGACCAAAATGTTGAGTAAATAGTGTAATTATCTGTTTAATAAAGGGTTAATTTCACAAATGGTCACTGAAGTTACATGAAAATAACAAAACGATCACTGAAATTTGAAACTTTTAGAAATGGTCATTGAAGTTTGATTCGGTTTCAAAAACGGTCACTGAACTTTGTTTTAGGACTTTTATGTTTTAATTCAAACTTAAAGCACCAAAATACGTGGAATTAAAAGCTTGAGGACCTCAAAAGTCTCTCCTTCACTTGAACCATTTTTGGCCCATCACAACCGCTGCCTATGGAGTCAATTTTCGCCACCTTCCGGCCACCTAAACTGTCGGATATTGATACCAATAGAAAGCCCTTAACCTCATCTACAATTACCACCCAACATCTCACCATACTGTCAACTAATATGGTTGGAATCACCTCACAAAATCAGCAACTCACAAATCTGAAAACTGTCGGAATCTCATTTTCCGGCTAGCATCTTGATCGCGGACCACCACCAGTCAATTTTCCACACCCAGGCAACCCCAACCATGGTCTCAATCTACCCCAAACATCGCTCCAGCAGCCTGAATTTGTTGCAGAATTACCGTTAGTCGCAATCCCCTGTTTCCATGGTATTAACATTGAAGATTCCACCTTCGTCCGTTCAACCTATGGTCGAGGACCACATGGGTTGTGCTCCTCTACCTCTGATACACCTTGTCCAACCATGGGCCAAAGCCAAAACGGCCGAAAATTGGATCAGCAGCTCTCGGTGTATGAAGAACAATATTCGACCCCAAAATTTGACAAACAAGGGCTGTAATTTCTGCAATTGATTGAGTACCCAATGTTTTTTTAGCCTGAATTTCAATTCCCCGAAGTTGATTTGTATCTTGAAACACATTTGAGCCTCCAATTGATGGATGAAAATCAGATTCACGGGGGCGGAGTGGCAGGCAGCGCGAACGGAGCTTTCCGTTTTTTATGGAGTTGATTATTTGTTGATTGGTGGCTATGGATAAGGTCGCCTAGAAGAGGAGAATCGACCAGTATATTGGGCTTAATGTGGGTGTCGCCGGAATGAGTTTTTCCGGCCGTTTTGGCTTGGGAATGGAATTTTGATTTTGAGGTCCTCAAGCTTTTAATTCCACGTGTTTTGGTGCTTTAGGTTTGAATTAAAACATAAAAGTCCTAAAACAAAGTTCAATGACCTTTTTTGAAACCGCACCAAACTTTAGTGACCATTTCTGAAAGTTTCAAACTTCAATGACCGTTTTGTTATTTTCATGTAACTTCAGTGACCATTTGTGAAATTAACCCGTTTAATAAATATTACTTTTGTCTTATATTTTTTCATTTTCTACCTTGGGGTGTTTTATATCACTTGCACAAGCCAATAACTATGGTCGCACAATATAAGTGTAATAAAAATGACTCGTGTCATGCACGTGCATGGACAAAGAATGTGCAACGCGCGCATGCTGAAAGTGTAATTAATGATAAATTTATAATCAAAATAGATCTAAAGTTTTGTCGTGACCTATTATTACGTTGAATTGTCATATTCTACTACCTTTGTTTGATATAGTAGAGAGTGTTTGTGATGACTTATCATTTCTAATCCTCCATGTAGTTACTGTGAATATGTAGAGTAGGTGGGTGCGGATGTTTTTGGTCACGAGTTCGATTTCTCCTATCAACACTTTTTCAGTCGAGCCTGTCGCATCGGGCTTGCATAGTGTGGTTAATATGGTTGACGTGGTTTGCAAACTATTGTGTCAGCCTGAGGGTTTACCCATTGTGCGCCCGAAGGGTAGCGGCTGTTGGTTTCCTCGTCAACCAAAAAAAAAAAAGTTAGTTTATTTGATAATCAATGTACGTGATTGAATTTAATTCGTAAAAGTCTTCATCTTTCTTTGTTATAAAATGAGACAAAATGAAAATAGTGCCACGAGCCACAAGTCCTCTCCAATAAATAGGGGTTGATATGCATGTGGGATCAAGTCACCACTAAAAAATTTTTATTTTGATTTTTGATTTTTTTAAAAAAATTCCTAATCCTAGATTTGCCCCTTTTCTTGTAGCGACCCGAATTTTTAAAGTGTAAATTTCATAACTTAAATTAAGTCGCTACGACATTTCCGTGAAATTTTAGAATTTATTTTACGTCCGTCGAATTGTCTAGCAAAACATTTAATATAAGATTTCAAAACAATTTTAATATTAAAAATTCAGTATTTATTTATCGAGTCCAATCTCGAACATTTTTAAAGTATCAAATTTCTTATCGTTTTAAATCCAAATTTTAATGTACGATATTTTATTTAGAGTCTAATTTAATTAGTCCAGATTTTGCCATTTTAGTCAAATGTACCTACACCGAGTTAGTCCAAATTATTCTAGACCAAATTCTTAGCTCAATTACTTCCTAGGTTTATGTGCCCTACATTCACTATTCATTATCACTGTTTCTCTCGACCTCACCAACAACTCCACGACCTCCTCAACCCACAACAATTTCAGCAGCCTAGGTAAGGAGATCATCATCTCCATCAATTTTACCTCAGTCCAATGTAATTTCACACACACACACACACACGGTTGATTCAACCGCAGTCACTCACGAGCTGCAACCACACGTGAGTCGCAGCCACCAACACCCACAATCCAACCAGTTTTCGACCCACTACTATCCCACATGGACCACCAACAAGCCACCACCACACAGCCACCGTCTCAACATCACCACCACCAAACCGTCGCTTGCAACACCCATCGACCGCCCCTACTTCACCCCAAATTCAACACCAAGAAACCACAAAACCAAGAAATAATGAAGCTCAAACACTTACCTCAACTCCATACCCCTTTTTGGCCGAATTCTCGCCGGAAACACCCAAGAAATTTCGGCTCTTAGCCTCGATTTTGACCTCGGTCGACACCCAAAAATCCCCAATCAACTCTTCCCGCCGGCGCCTCTGACTTTTGGCCGCCATCTCCACCTTCGCCCGTCGCCATTTCCCTCTTCCATCACTTCGCCTCGCCTCTTCTCTTCCCGGCTCTCTGGTTCAAGTCGCATGAGAGAGAGAGAGAGACAGAGAAGAGAGAGAGAGCGATACGTTTTGTATATATTTCAAGTTTTGAAAATTATTCTTTGAGCCCAAGTTTTTTGAAAGTTATCCCTTTTAGCCCAAAGTTTCAAAAGTATTTTAAGAAGTTATTATTTCAATCCCAAAGTTTTAGTAACTGTTAAATTAGCCCATAAATTCCAAAAGGTTTATTTCAGCTCTCAAACTTTTAAATTTCAGTTTTAATGCATTTCCAATTAAGTCCCTAAAAGTTTTAAAGTATTAATTAGGACTTAATATCCTAAATTATATTAATTTTGTTCTTGCTAGACGAGGTCACGGGAAAAGTTTAAAGCGGTAACATCACATCCGTTCAATTTCAAGAAAATTCTCAAGACTTTGAGGTGGGGTTTACATTTAAGCCATTGTGGTTATTTGTCCATGTTAATTCTTGATGTGTGATTTTGATTGTGATATAATGTTTATACATATGAAAAGGTTGCCAGGGACCGTAAATAGGTCCGAGATCGAAAGTGGGTCCTTGGAATTGTGATATAATGTTTATCCCACTATTTTTTCACTCTTTCAGGTTAAGGAGCTCGGCAAGTCAAGGCAAGGCAAATGAGCGGAACAATCTTGATTAAATAATAGAACTTTTAAAATATAAGTTTTGAAGCAAGTATTTTAGTAGTTAGTTTCCATTTTGACAATTAAATATCAAATTTTAGTATCTTTGCAAATGTTGGTACTGACTAATCATATTTGGTATTGACTCTTGGATGTGAGTAAATTATTAAAGTGACGTTTCCGCATTTTGTGCTAAGCTGCTATATATATATATATATATATATATATATATATATATATGCCTTCGCATTGTGGCGACTTTTGAAAATATTTACAAGTTACTTTGACTTAAGTAGCGCCTTTAGTTAATAGAGAATTTGGGGCGTTACAGTATGGTATCAGAGCACAGGTCTACCTTTCTGTAAATTTGGGAAAATTCTACGAAATAATAATATTAATAAAGAGATAATGTTTAGTATTTAATTTGAATGCTACCCACTCTTGTCACGCCACGCCACGCCACGCCATTCCGAAAAGGTAAAATGTTTAAAAAAAATTATTTGATAAAGTTTGAAATTTTTTATTTGCTGGATACCATGAATTTATTTAATAACTGCATCTGAAATTGAATGTTACAACGGAAAGTTACATGAGAATGAAATTTTACAATAGTTGATGCAGTTTGAAATGTTTGAAAGTTTGTATCCAGTACATGTTATAAAATTTTCCATGAGTTATTATGTTTAGAAGTTGAACTTGTGATGTGAAGTATTTAAAAAATTTTAAAAAAATTATAAATTTAGTCCTCGAAATTAGGCTAAAACATGTAGTAACCCATTCCAATAGAATTTACTTTCATAATTGATATGCTAAAAAGGGACGTATGAGATAGAGATGTGGGAAGAACTGTTTGTGAAAATTCAGTAGGAAAACATATTTCGGATTACAGATATTGGTTGCAATTTTATTATTTGTTTTCCTTTTGGAAAATTTGAGATAATAATAAAATTTGCTTTTAACTCTACTGTGTTTTTCTATGATTTTTCCCTTTTTAGATTTTATTATTCCTAAATGACCATTGTGAATTTCACAATTTAGTGGATGCTGAGACAAATGTTGTTATGGTTTAGGGAATGTCTCGTAGAACAAATCGAGCTCCCGCGAATCGGGCTGCTACAAGACAAGCTTCCCCAGGCCAGGCTGCTATTGGCGATGCGGGAAATAATTCATTAAGGGACCTCGTGAATACTCTCCAAGGGCTCATTCAGCAACAAGCCCCAACAGCTCCACAAAATGCCTCTAATCCACAGGCTAATGCAAACAACACTAGCATGGTTGTTGAACAGTTTCGTCGATATAAGCCACCAACATTCAATGGTCGAACATGACCCCTAGCTCAGAGGAATGGCTGAGGGCATTAGAACGGATCTTTAAACATATAACCTGCTCAGACACTCAGAAAGTGTCATGCGCTGTGTTCCAGCTTGAGGAAGACGCTGATCATTGGTGGGAGTCATATCAGCGCACCAGAACTGAGGCACATCAACTTGAACTCACATGGAACGGATTCAAGGAATTAATAATACAAAGGTATTTTCCCCAATCTTTTCGGGATCTGAAAGAAACGGAGTTCCTTGAACTTAGGCAGGGAAGTATGTCCGTGGTGGAATATGAAACGAAATTCAACCAGTTGTCCAGGTATGCTACCCATCTGGTTGACACGGATATCAAGAAAGCTAGAAGATTCAAAAGGGGTTTACGCCCAGAAATTGGAGGAATCATGGCAGGTTTGGGACTCACTACCTATGCCGAAGCGATTGAGCGAGCACAAGCTATATCCTCTCGCTTAAACCTGGAAAAGACTACTCAGAACCCGTAGAAGTACCAGTGAAAAGGAAATGAGACAGTCAGAATATGGGCAAAGGAAGATATCAGAACAAGAAGGGAAAATTATGGGGAAAATGGAGGAAAATGCTAGCACTGAGAAACCTATATGCCCGAAGTATGATAAGCGTCACTATGGAGAGTGCCTGCTTGGAAAGGGGACGTGTTTCAGATGTAAGAAACCCGGTCATTTTGCTGGTGAATGTCCTGAATTCAAGGGTAAAGAAGATAACAAGAAAGGAAAGGCTCGAGTTTTCGCTTTAACTCAGAAGGAGGCAGAGAAAGATCCAGACGTGATGACAGGTATTCTATCAGTATTCAATATACCTGCTATCGTTTTGATTGATTCCGGTGCTATGAATTCTTTTATCTCTGCTAGTTTTCATGCTAAGATTGGGAATGTGTGTGAAAGTGTAAATGATGCCTTAGAAGTTAGTATCCCATCAGGTGAAACTATTATCACTAATCTGATGTCGAAAGCTGTTAAGTTTGAAATAGATGGGAAGAACTTAGAGGCAGACTTGTGCTTAATAGACATGAGGGACTTTGATATCATTTTAGGCATGGACTGGCTTAGTTGCAATCACCTACGATTAAGTGTTATGAGAGGGAGGTGCTCTTTCAGAAACCAGGAGAATGTGAATTTACCTTCTTCGGGACAAAAGTAAAAAATATGCCCCGTGTCATATCAGTGTTGAAAGCACAAAGGATGTTGAGAAAGAGTACCAATCAAGGATATCTAGTGAGCATCACTAGTGTTCAGGCAACTGAGGTAACTGCTATAGATGTACCAGTTGTGTGTGATTTTGTGGATGTATTTCAAGAGGATCTAGTCGGTATTCTATCAGATAGACAAGTGGAATTCACGATTGACTTGGTACCTGGAGCTGCACCTATATCTAAAGCACCCTACAGGATGGCACCGAAGGAATTTCAGGAGTTGAAGGTGCAACTACAAGAACTGTTGGATAAAGGATTTATTCGACTGAGTGTATCGCCTTGGGGAGCACCGGTTCTATTTGTGAAAAAGAAAGATGGATAAATGAGGATGTACATTGACTACAGGGAGTTGAATCGCCTCACAGTCAAGAATAAGTATCATTTACCACGAATAGAAGATTTGTTCGATCAGTTAAAGGGTGTCGTTGTATTCTCCAAGATTGATTTGAGATCAGGTTATCATCAGTTGAAGGTTAAGGACGGTGATATACCAAAAACCGCATTTAGGACTCGATACGGACATTACGAATTCACTGTGATGCCGTTTGGGTTAACTAATGCACCAGCTGTCTTCATGGACTTAATGAACTGAGTATTTCATCAATACTTGGATCAGTTTGTAATTGTCTTTATTGATGACATTCTGATTTATTCAAGGGACAAGGAACAACATGAGGAGCATCTCAACATTGTATTACAGACACTTCGACAGGAAAGGTTGTATACAAAATTCAAGAAGTGCGAACTCTGGCTTGACCGAATTGGTTTTCTTGGACATGTGGTTACCGCAGATGGTATCGAAGTTGATCCAGCCAAGGTTGATGCTATCACTAATTGGAAGGCACCAACCAATATAAATGAAGTTCGTAGTTTCTTGGGATTGGCTGGCTATTATCGAAGGTTTATCGAAGGATTTTCAAAAATGGCTGGATCGATGACCCAGTTGACCAGGAAGGGAGTGAAGTTTCAATGGACAGAAAAGTGCAAGAAGAGTTTTAAAGAATTGAAACAGAAATTGGTATCTGCACCAGTTTTGGCTATTCCAGAAGGGTCAGAGGGTTTTGTAATCTATAGTGATGCATCGAAACAATGTTTGGGATGCGTACTGATGCAACATGGAAAAGTGATTGCTTATGCATCTAGACAGTTGAAGCCACATGAGCAGAACTACCCTACACATAACTTGGAATTGGCTGCTGTAGTTCATGCTTTAAAAATATGGCGACACTATCTGTATGGTAGTAAGTACGAGATATACACAGACCATAAGAGTCTAAAGTATTTTTTTCCTCAGAAAGAATTGAATATGAGACAGAGAAGGTGGTTGGAATTAGTTAAAGATTATGACTGTACTATCCACTACCACCCTGACAAGGCCAATGTTGTTGCTGATGCAGTTAGCCGGAAAGGTAAAGGACAGTTAGCCACCCTAACCAGTCAAGAACAATTGATCAATGATTTTGCCAACATGAGACTTGAGGTTGTAGCTCCTCCATATCACACAACTGCAATTATAGCTACTTTGATTGTTCAACCGACTCTCAGAGACAGAATTAAAGAAGCTCAGGGTAAGGATAATTTTTTGTGCAAGATTAAGGACCGAGTACTCGCTGGCAGTGTTAAAGGTTTTGAAGTATCAACTGATGACACTCTTATGTTCAAGGGAAGACTGTGTGTACCGAAGGATGAAGCCTTGAGGAAGGAGATTTTAGAAAAAAGCACATTATTCACCTTATACTGCACACCCAGGAGGTATGAAGATGTACCAGGATCTACGAATAATTTATTGATGGAGAAACATGAAGAGGTCAATTGGCTTGTTTGTTGAGAAGTGCATGACTTGCCAACAAGTTAAAGCCGAACATCAACGTCCGTCTGGATTGTTGAACCCACTTGAGATCCCAGAATGGAAGTGGGAACACATAACAATGGATTTTGTCGTGGGACTTCCTAGATCAGCTAGAGGTCATCAAGCTATATGGGTCATAGTTGATCGTTTGACAAAATCTGCTCATTTTCTACCAGTGAAAATGACTTTCAGTTTAGACCAGTATGCTCAGTTGTACATCAGAGAAATTGTAAGATTGCATGGTGTACCAATTTCTATAGTGTCAGACAGGGATTCCAGATTTACATCCAAGTTCTGGGAAAGCCTGCAAACAACTATGAGAACTAGATTGAAATTCAGTACAGCATATCATCCACAGACAGATGGACAATCAGAGAGAACTATACAGACTTTAGAGGATATGTTGAGAGCTTGCACTTTAGACCTTGGTGGTAACTGGGAAATGCATTTACCTTTGGTTGAGTTTGTATATAACAATAGTTTCCAGTCTACCATTGGCATGGCACCGTATGAAGCTCTTTATGGCAGAAAGTGCAGATCACCAATCCATTGGGATGAAGTTGGTGAGAGGAAGGTTTTGGGTCCAGAAATAGTGGAACAGACTGTAAAGGCTGTGGAGAAGATCAGAGAAAGGATTAAAACAGCACAAGACAGACAAAAGTCTTATGCTGACAAGCGACAAAAGGAACTACAATTTGAGATTGGTGAAAAAGTGTTCCTTAAAGTGGCTCCTATGAAAGGAGTGGTAAGGTTTGGAAAGAACGGAAAATTTAGACCAAGATTTATTGGACCTTTTGAAATCTTTGAAAGAGTTGGAAACGTGGCCTATAGGTTGGCTTTACCGCCAGAGTTAGCAATAGTACATAATGTTTTCCACATCTCAATATTAAGGAAATATGTCCATGATCCTGACCACATTGTTAGTTATGTATCCCTGGATGTTAATAAGGATATGACATATGAGGAAACTCCTGCAGTTATATTTGAGAGGAAAGTTCATACATTAAGGAACAAAGATATCCCTTTAGTTAAAGTCCAATGGAATAGACATGGTAGAGAAGAGGCAACTTGGGAAAGAGAAGATGAGATTTTGGCCAGATACCCAGACATCTTCAAATCAAGTAAGTTTAATTTCGAGGACGAAATTTATTTAAGTGGGGAAGGTTGTAGCGACCCGAATTTTTAAACTGCAAATTTCATAACTTAAATTATGTCGCTAAGACATTTTCGTCAAATTTTAGAATTTATTTTACGTCCGTCGAGTTGTCTAACAAAACATTTAATATAAGATTTCAAAACGGTTTTAATCTTAAAAATTCCGTATTTATTTATCGAGTCCAATCTCGAACATTTTTAAAGTATCAAATTTCTTGTCATTTTAAATCCAAATTTTAATGTACGATATTTTATTTAGAGTCCAATTTAATTAGTCCAGATTTTGTCATTTTAGTCAAATGTACCTACACCAAGTCAGCCCAAATTATTCTAGCCCAAATTCTTGGCCCAATTACTTCCTAGGTTTCTGTGCCCTACATTCACTATTCATTATCACTGTTTCTCTCAACCTCACCAACACCTCCACGGCCTCCTCAACCCACAACAATTTCAGCAGCCTAGGTAAGGAGATCATCATTTCCATCAATTTTACCTCAGTCCAATGTAATTTCACACACACACACACACGGTTGATTCAACCGTAGTCACTCACGAGCTGCAACCACACACGAGTTGCAGCCACCAACACCCACAATCCAACTAGTTTTCGACCCACCACCATCCCACATGGACCACCAACAAGCCACCACCACACAGCCACCGTCTCAACATCAATCACCACCAAACCGCCGCTTGCAACACCCATCGACCGCCCCTACTTCACCCCAAATTCAACACCAAGCAACCACAAAATCAAGAAATAATGAAGCCCAAACACTTACCTCAACTCCATACCCTTTTTTGGTCGAATTCCCGTCGGACACCCAAGAAATTTCGGCTCCTAGCCTCGATTTTGACATCGGTTGACACCCAAAAACCCCCAATCGACTCTTCCCGCCGGCGCCTCTGACTTTTGGCCGTCATCTCCACCTTCGCCCATCGCCATTTCCCTCTTCCATCACTTCGCCTCGCCTCTTCTCCTCCCGGCTCTCTGGTTCAAGTCGCATGAGAAAGAGAGAGAGAGAGATGTTTTGTATATATTTCAAGTTTTGAAAATTATTCTTTGAGCCCAAATTTTTTGAAAGTTATCCCTTTTAGCCCAAAGTTTCAAAAGTATTTTAAGAAGTTATTATTTCAATCCCAAAGTTTTAGTAACTGTTAAATTAGCCCATAAATTTCAAAAGGTTTATTTCAGCTCTCAAACTTTTAAATTTCAGTTTTAATGCATTTCCAATTAAGTCCCTAAAAGTTTTAAAGTATTAATTAGGACTTAATATCTTAAATTATATTAATTTTGTTCTTGCAAGACGAGGTCGCGAGAAAAGTTTAAAGCGGTAACATCATATCCGTTCAATTTCAAGAAAATTCTCAAGACTTTGAGGTGGGGTTTGCATTTAAGCAATTGTGGTTATTTGTCCATGTTAATTCTTAATGTGTAATTTTGATTGTGATATAATGTTTATACATATGAAAAGGTTGCCAGGGACCGTAAATAGTTCCAGAATCGAAAGTGGGTCCTTGGGGTTATCCCACAGTGCAAAATTTGCTAATCGCTTATAACATGTTGTCAGGGACCGTAAATAGGTCCGGGATCGTAATTGGATCCTTGGGAATGCCCACAGTACATATTTCTACAGTATGTTGTATTGATATTATATTCATCACTTGATTTCATATTTAGACTTAACTTGGACTGATTGCTGTATCTCCACTGAGTATAATGCGTTATGCTCATCCCACTATTTTTCCACCCTTTCAGGTTAAGGAGCTCGGCAAGGCAAGGCAAATGAGCGGGACAATCTTGATTAAATAATAGAACTTTTAAAATATAAGTTTTGAAGCAAGTATTTTAATAGTTAGTTTCCATTTTGACAATTAAATATCAAATTATAGTATTTTTGCAAATGTTGGTACTGGCTAATCATATTTGGTATTGACTCTTGGATGTGAATAAATTATTAAAGTGACGTTTTCGCATTTTGTGCTAAGTTGCTATAGTTTATATATATATATATATATATATATATATATATACCTTCGCATTGTGGCAACTTTTGAAAATATTTGTTTACAGGTTACTTTGACTTAAGTAGCGCATTGAAGTTAATAGAGAATTTGGGGCGTTACAGTATTCTCTCTTTCTCTTCTTCCATTTTGAACGACACAATCAATAAATAAATCTTTCTCCAATCTCTATTCTCAACCTAGGGTTAGGGTTTGATAAGTCTCTCCTCTCCTCTCCTCTTCTTTTCATCGATGTCGTCCACCATTCCAGCTCTTTTCTTCCCGATGACTTGATCTCTGGTAACATTTAATAATTCTAGAATATCTCATAACTAAGAAAATGTTAATTCGTTTAAATATAATATACATGTTATCATTATACCATATCATTTCGGGCCTCTTCGAGATGAAAATTGACAGCCCTTTCGAATCAAAACTGACACTTTAATTGTGAAATCATCGAAGATTCTAAAATTATTTATGTATATTGAATCCCCAAAAGCCTTCTTTAATTGTTGGATGAATGTAAGAATTTATAGACTTGAGAATTAGGTCAAAAATAGCACCTAATTTCTTTTCAAGTAGAGGCTAATTTAAATTAGGAAATCAAATTTTCAGAGCTGAATAACCATGTACGATCACACATTGTTACTGCCTGCAATCGCACAAGCTAACCATTTGGCTCTTTGTTGAGTAAATTTTGTGACTTGTGAGTGCATCCTCTCAGTCTTGTGATCACAAGCTTGAAAGTTTTCTCGAAGTTCAATTTAGTCTCTGAATTTCTCTTTTAAGCTAATGTTCATTGTCATATCTTCTTCCAAATTATCTCTATCGACTTCTTCCTCACATCCATTAATTATCATCATCTTCTTTGTTTCCACGTCATTTATTTTCATCATCTCAAAAGTTGTGTTACAAACAACATTGTAACTTGAATTCATTTACGGTTAAAAAAACTTGAATCACGTTTTTAAATTCTCACAAGTTTTCTCAAACTAGTATTGCCAACAACTATATTTTTCTATTTCTATATAGTCCATATATATCATGTGCAACAAGCAAGCATTTGAAAAAGAAGGTAATTATAATCTCCAATTTATGTTATAAATACATATCTAGATTAATACACTTAGAGCACCAAATTCGACCCCTTCAAACGTTGTGCAGATCCAGTATCTTATGTTGCCACATAGTAACATCACTGTGTTGCAAATTAATCTTAAACAGAATTGGTGGTCTCTATCTTACGTAGGTATATGTAGTCAACTTTTTAAAAAGTTTAGCATTGCTATTTTTGAAATTTAGGTTTTAATTTTCAAATAGACGCATATTATGAATGCTGAATAAACTTATCTTAATTAATACAAATAGTATCTCATGTTCTTCTTTCTATAGCAAAAAGCTCAAGAAAGAGGTCTCGAATAAATTTTAGATTTTCTTTTTCTTCTTGGAAATATTGCTAAGTTTTATGTAATTGACAATTCTGTGAACAAAATGATTGAAATAAATATGTTGTAAAAAGTGAAGTAGTTAGCTGCAATATTGTATAGTTGAGTTAGGTAGGTTAGGGTTCGTGTTCAGAATAACGAAAGAAGAGACGCCGCAATTTTGCTAGCCTATTGCCTGGATGTTGCTCGAGCGACAAAAACAGAAATTCCGTCGCTCGCCTGTCGTCCCCGTCTCGCTTGAGCGACATACCATCGCCCGCCTGTCGCCATCCCCTCGCTCGAGCGACAGTTATGTATGAAAAACCCTACTTGCATTTTTGAAGAGTTTTACGTTGCCTAAACTACCTAATTGCCTTCAGCTGTAAATGCTCAATGCTTTGCATGAAAATTGGTATGGTTGTTCATTGTGCCTCTTCTCTATAACACATTCATAACATTCTTTGAAAATCCAAGAGTTTGTTCATGTATTCATTTAATCCACTTACTCTTGAGATTATACAATCAAAGACTGGGGAAAAACATCAAATCTATTGAATCTGAAACACATACTTCATAAACACCTTTAGGAATTTACTTTCTTAATTGAACTTCAGAGGTTGCTGGAAAAATGAGAGAGGTTGGAATACAAGCGCCGAAAGATTACAAGAATTGGAGATTTTTGGAGTTCCACTTGGAAGAGACAATTGCAAAAGATCGGGAAACTAGTGGAGTCAGTAGATATTGGAGAATACAAGAAGAAAAACAAGAAGTCTAGTGGAGTTGGCAAGGCAGCATCTAACTGTAAATCCATATTGTTTATGGTAGAAGTAACTAACTTGGTCTTGGAGTTCTTACCCAGATAGGTTATTTCGTCAACAATACTGGTGTTGTTTACTATTTTCATATTACAAACCATGACAATTCAATTTAAGATAATTGGACTGTTTGATTAACCATCTATAAATAATTAAAAAGTGACTGTTGCATTTAATCGTATTAATCTCCACGTAAGGTCAAACTAATCTATAATCTAAAATATTCTAGCAGATCCAGAGATTATCAAGTGGTATTAGGTAGTTTTCAAGTGGTATCAGAGCCTAACTTCGTATTCTGAACTTAATTTGTCTAGATGAGTAGTTCATTGATTGTCCCGTCATATTTTGATAGCAGCAATTATGCCTATTGGAATGTTAAAATGAGAGCTTTTTAAAAATCAATGGATGAGTGTTGTAAATGGTTGGGTCGCCCCTTCTAGCACCATTAATGATGTTGTCACTCCCACCGCTATAGAAAACTAGCCAAATGCTAACATAGACTAATGTAATTGGAACAATAAAGCTTTGCATGCTTTGTTTATTGTTGTGTCACCTGATAAATTTAGGAAAGTGTCCATGTGTAAGGCAGCTAAAGAGGTTTGAAATATCTTACAGACCACACATGAAGGAATACAAGCTGTATAAAATTCTAAATTGCAGATGTTGACCACTAGGTTTGAAGAAATCAGGATGAAAGATGATGAGACCTTTGATATATTTTATGGTAGCCTAAATGACATAGTTAATTTTAGCTTCAAATAGAAACTAGAATTTCAATAGAAATAAGAATCAGGATTATGTTGGTCAGATTGACTTCCTTACTAATCAGGTGAGTCAATTGACCAAGTTGATGACACAAATGACTGGAAATATTCCTAACACTAGGCAGGTTTGGTTGAAGAAATGTGATATGCAGAATCTTGATATAGATCACGGTGCTCTTAAAGGTAAGAGCATCTATATACCTAACTAATTAGGTATTTTTGGTGTATGTTTGTTCTTAATCGCTATGAGTTATTAGTTATGAATGCATCACATTTGTTATTTACTTTCTAGGTAGTTTCTTGCATGTGCATCTTCATTATGTTTGCATTGACACATGCACATTTTGTTTTGTGTATGATTTATTTTATATTGTGTGCTTGGTGCGTTCATATTTTAAAAATATAAAATAACAAAAAAAAAATTGACAAATTGACAAATACAAAAAAAAAAAAGAAAGGAAAATTATTTTTATTGCATGATATATAATATACTTGAATTTGTTTTACCTGTATCATAGTTTCCATTGTTTGCTTAGGTTAGTACTTAGTATAAGTGTCTCCATGTATCATCTGCACTGTACATACTACGATATTGTTAGTGAGACTCAAATGTGTGTTAGAGATTTGGGATGATAGTCACATATTAGTAAGGTGATTTTGAACATGAATTGACCTTATTTATTAGGCCTAAACGCAAGTTTATTCCCTATAACAAAACCTCAATATCTTATGTTTTTCTTAGGAGCCTATTTAACTCGAACAATTAAGCCTAGGGAGTTTCTCATAACCTGGTGCATATGATTATCTGATTTGGATTAATTGGTCTAAAGCTCGCTACATGTGTTATCTTAATCGCTTAATGGAGAATGAACTGCATTTAAAATGTAAAAATTATGATGAGCATAAAAAATATGTATGCTTAAAGTCAGGGGGAGAAAAAAAAATGTCCATACAAAATGAGTTTTTATTTAAAGGTCCTAATGTGCTTTAAATGGTTTGACTTTCATAAGTAGAGGAATAAACTTATTTGCAGTGATGTTAGCATGTCATTTCTCACAAAATTAAGGTTTAAAGTTCTGTTTACAAAGGATTAGTAATACTTTACACACATTGGTCACTTATACAATCTACTCCATTTTAACTTGATCTGAGTATGTAGGAATGTTTACTAATAATTGATTATGCATGTGCATTCTGTCAATTGCATGTTTTAAGTTATTGTATATTGATGTTAAAAATATTTTTTGATATTTATCCTTTCGTCATTTGTGACAGAAAGAGGGAGGGTGATTATTTCGATATGAGGAGATGATATAGGAGGAGAGACTGTATCTTTATACCTTAAGAGAGTTACATGTTAAGGGGAACAAAATGACTGATTGATTAAAGTTTGCAGTAAAAGGGAGATTGATTAGTTTCATTGCATTTCATATCATAATACATAGTTGTTTGAGTTGTTTATGTTTTGTAATATTAATGTTTCAGTAGGTGTTTTGATTGACATTAGTATTATTTCTCATTCTAGCATACTTTTTTGTGATCATGTGCCTATATTGTTATATTTTTTGTATCACGTGCTTTAATACTTGGTATTTGAATTATTGATTTTAGAAAACATGTTCAACAAGGAATGCAAGAAATAGAGTTTGGGTAGATTTATATATATTTTGTACTACATTGACTTTGATTGTATAGTTTTATCCCAAAATGCCAAATGACAAATTTGTTAGGTTTTATGTAATTGACAATAATGTGAACAAAAGGGTTGAAATAAATATGTTGTAAAAAGTCAAAGAGTTAGTTGCAATATTTTATAGTTGAGTTAGGTAGGTTATGGTTCAAGTTCGGAATAAGGAAAGAAGAGATGTCGTAAGTTCGTCAGCCAATTGCCTAGATGTTGCTCGAGCGACAAAAACATACCGTCGCCTGCATGTAGCCATCCCCTCGCTCGAGCGACAGCTATATATGGAAAATCCTACTTCGCGTTTTTGAAAAGTTTTATATGACTCAAACTACTTAATTGTCTTCAACTGTAAATGCTCAATGCCTTGCGGGAAAATTGGTGTGGTTGTTCATTGTGCCTCTTCTCTATAACACATTCATAACATTTTTTGAAGATCCAAGAGTTTGATCATGTATTGATTCAATCCATTTACTCTTGAGATTATACAACTACAAATTAGGAGAAAAATATCGAATTCATTGAATCCAAAACGCCTACTTTCTCAATTGAATTTTAGAGGTGGTTGGAGATTGAGAAAAATTGGAATACAAGTGCATGAAGATTACAAAAATTAGAGATTCTTGAAATTCCACTTCGAAGAGACAATCGCAGAAGATCAGGAAGCTGGTGGAGTCAACAGATCTTGAAGAGTACAAGAAGTAGATTGGGAAGTCTAGTGGAATTGGTTAGACAGCATCTAACTGTAAATCCATATTATCTA
This sequence comes from Osmanthus fragrans, assembly GCA_019395295.1. Classification (NCBI taxonomy): domain Eukaryota; kingdom Viridiplantae; phylum Streptophyta; class Magnoliopsida; order Lamiales; family Oleaceae; genus Osmanthus; species Osmanthus fragrans. Next base: position 9,546,466 of record CM033360.1, on the reverse strand, counting down.
TAGTGGAAATAACTGGCTTGGTCTCAAGTTTTTACCCAGTTAGATTTCTTTGTCAATAATACTGGTGTTGTTTACTGCTTTCATATTGCAAACTATGACAATTCAAATTAGGATAATTGGACTGATTTGATTAACTATCTAGAAACATTTAAAAAATGACTTATTGCTTTTAATTGTATTAATTTCGCACGTAATGTCAAACTAATCTATAATCTAAAACATTTTAGCAGTATTCATAGACTGTCAAGTGGTATATAGAGCTTTTCAAAATATATTTTTAAAATGATGAATACTCGAATCTTTTGTGGAATAATGGCATCATTAGCATGCTAAGCTAAAATTGTTAAGTGTTGGGATGAAGATGTAAATCATTGATTTATTATTATATTAAAAAACTATTTCTTTTAGTATAATTTGTATTAATTAATTGTTATCATTTTCTTTTTGATTATTTATATTCTTGATCACCATTTAGATAATAAGTGGTTAATAAGCCTCCCATTAGTCTTCACTTTTCTATAAAAATCATTTTTTCTTAAACTCATTTTCAACCATACATTCGTCCAATAAAATATTTTACACATAAACTCAAAATTTTTTCCTACTTTTTATTTTTTTAACCACACAATCTCCAGAAAGTAATTATGCAAAAAATAATCCCCCCTCCCCCTCCAAAAAAAAAAAAAAAAAAAAAAAAAAAAAGAAGAAAAACCTCATTAAAAAGGGAGACAAACTGAAACTAAATGTTAGGAATTATTGTTTATGACTTGTGCAATCAAAATAGGTAATCTTGTAACTTAATTCATTTCTAAGTATTTGAATTGGGAATAGGGATATTTCGAGTCGTGTTTAGAAATACGTTCAACTTATTTCGAAAGCGATTGTTGAATAAAATAGGATTATCGGTTGTCAATTTATACAAAATTTAGACTAAAGATATAAGTCGAGAACTGAAACGAGAGATTATTTGGTGACGTCAAATTCTCAACACACTCTTCTCATAAAATTTTCTTAAAATCGTTCTTCACGTGCATTTAGGTAGAAATTATAATAGTTATTGATAGAAAACATAAAACAAACATTTCATCAATTACATTCGCATTTGACTTCGAATCGATACGATGCAACTTAAAATCTATTACTAGTGAGAACGATATTTTTAACTTACTATCTATGTTGCTTATCAATGTTCCTTTACGCTCATAAAATTTCAACAAGCAATTACTCTAACCTGACAGTCAACATGAAAAGCAAAATAACTACAAATTCCAACAGTGGACCATTTATTTATCCAGAAGGAAGGGCCGTTCATTAGCATTCAAAAGATACTACCAAAAAATTATTTAATTTATATCTAACAACTTAAAATATTATCTCATTTACACCACCAAGCAGTGTAGCATATATTTTTAACTTTAGTGATGTGAAATTATTTATATTTAAATCACTTGACATAATAACTGTTTCATTTATATCATTGAGCTTTGAAAATTATTTAAATTGTAACACCGCTATAAAAGTTAGTTTCATAATTGTCACGGGATGTTAATCATGCGAAAGTAGATTGTTAAAAATTATACGGATACTTAACGAATAGGTATTAAATAAAATATATTTTTACGTTGGAATGCTTTGTAGTTTGACGGTGAAGGTAAGTAAATTAACCCAATGATTAAACTTTAATTATATCAATGGTCATTGAAGTTTGAAGTAAATTTCAAAATGATCACCGAAGTAATTCTTTTCAGTAATAGTTACTAAAGTTTCCAAATACGAGAAAATTGTGATCAACTCATAGATTCAAAAGTTTTGTTCGACTATCGACAACTCCTTTTCAAGTCGTTGACATTCGCTTTCTAGCTCATGGAACCCTCCATCGTCATTTTCAACTTGCACGCTCTTTTTAAGCAAACTAGAGATTAACTCCATTGTTCGAGATGGTATTAGAGGGTCGATCCAAATAAAGTAATTAGAAATGTCAGGAAAACTTGTACTTCACCAATCTATGGACCATATTAATATAGTGATCTTATCCTAAAGTTTGCACATCCCAAAAATCAACAATCCATATTAACTCAGGTCCACGAAATCATCATACAGTTTGTGCTAACAGCCTACAAACCATAATTTTGAGAGAACATTGGGTAAATTAAAGAAGAATGATATGCGGAATATCAAATTTGTGAGGTGATATATAATATAATCTTTATTTGAGAACCCTAAAATTAAGATAACTGATAGAAACTGAGACAAAAATTGGGTATGAAGTAAGGTATAATGTTAATGTCTTTAATTAAGTGAATGTTGTAAATATAATAGTATTTATCAATAATTTTTATATCTCTGCAGTTCTAATTATTATGACTGTTGTATCTCTTGAAACCCTAATTCTTCCCTATAAACATGGGGCTTTGATTTTTAATAAAACACAAAAGTTCATTCACTTCTCTATTTTGTTTTATTTCTTTTCTCTCGAGTGTATAACACGTTATTAGTAAGAGTCTCTAAGAATCAAATTAAACCAATTAGAATGTAATGATTTTTATAAGCATAATCATCTATCGCATGTACCAAAATTAATTTGATGACGTGATTTTTTTTTTTTTTTTTTTTATCAATTCACGCACCCAATTAATATTTCTATATTGGTTTATGGAATTAAGGAAACACATAGATAGAAGATTTATGCATAACCATTTTAGTGTTTATTTTACTGCATGTGTAATGATTATTTTACTAATGCATATACTAATCAATTATATATATTGATGAAACCAAATTATCTGCAATATGTTTCATCCATATCAATATTGCATAAATATATTATTTACTCCTGAAGAGCATGATTATAATTTTTAATATTAAAAAAGAATATTAAAATGTTGCTCATGAAATGTACAATTCACCTATTATAATTGTCCTCAAAAGAATTATATGTTCCTAAATAGCATGTCATTATCAAGTGTATAGCAAAATTCCATAAGAATATTGATTGATTTCTAGATTAAAACATAAATTAAATTACTCTACTTCTTTACATGTATATTCTTCTGTATACGTATTTATAATGAAATAATTAAAAATTATGTTTTTACTCTCGAAGAGTAAATTTTTATACAATTTTTTATTTCATATAATAATATGTTATTGCTTGTGAAAAGCATGACACTACGATTCTAATATTTCAGAAGAATATTGATATTGCTTTTGAATGAACAATAATCAACTATAACGTGCTCTCGAAGTAATACATATTTAAAAAAATGTATAACATTGAATTCATGTTCATTCTTGAAGGAAAAATATAACTAATGAGTATATTGATTACTTTGATTACTTAAATGATATAAAATCATATAATGTTTAATCATATTCTTCGAAATTAAATAATTAAATCATATTTTATATTGAACCAAAAGTTCAATAAATCTTATATTTTAATTGTTTAACATGTCCAGTTAAATCATTACTGGACTAATAATGATGCAAAATGAGAATTCAAATCGACATTTAACCAAGAATCAGTTCTTCAATTAAAAAAAATTCATATTTGATGATTTGTTCTCTTTATTGAATATTTGTCATTGATCGTTACTAACTAAATAGGAATTGAATTTCCTATATTTCTGAAAACTAAATAAAGTGACAAATAGGATTCATCATCCTCAATGTTGACCATCTACATATTATTTGTATCAAAAAGATTTAATAATATATATAATAAATGATTGCATGGTGTTCGCAACCTAAAATTTGCGAAATTACTGCCCAAATCTTAAATTATGAGCATAATTTTCAGATTATTTAATTAAGACCGAGTATTGTTATAAATCTAAAACATTTTAATAAGTATTAGTCTATATGTCGATAAATGATTTAACACAGTTGTTGCTAAATGTCTTCAATAAATTTAATTGAGAACAAAAGTATTTCCCATTTTTATTTAAGGAATGTTATTTCTCATCGTGTCAATATCCTAGTTCTCCCTATTATAATTGATTTATGGTCAGAGCCTAAATTTTTCAATTAATTATTTTGATAGCGTAGTATATGTAAAATTAATCTACCCAAATGCACTGAAATGAAAAGTAAAGAATGTTGATTGTAAATGCGTAGTTTGAATCTTTATCCAAAATGAGTGATATTTTATAACACTGAATTTTTTTTTATCAATTTGATTGGACAATTCTCTCATTATTAGAAGGGGAAAATTAAAAGGTTGAAAATAATGTGCAAATGCATTGTTATCTAAATACTCACAAAAGATAATTCGAATCAGAAATTTGAAAGATAATTTATTTTGATGCATTTACTGACCAAAGAAATCAAACAATATCTTACACTCTAATTTTAAATGCTCCAACTCGAATTAATGTTCTGAAGGATAATTAGTTAATATTATATTTGAAAAATTTATGACACGCTTGAAGCGTGATAATATTCGATTCCAAAATGGAGTGATTAGCAAAAATGGTTCCTTTAACGAGGTTTATACTCTTATTGAGTATTTAGACATAACAATTTATAATATCTCAAAAATGGTTCAAGTACCTAATATGTTGAAAGTTGAGATCTATTAGTAAGTTGTCTTTATAGAAAAGAATATAATCGAAAAAGAAAAAAAGTTATCGACAACAGTTTTGCACATGGATGTACTGCATCATATAGAGAAGAATCGAAATAGAGTCGTCGAGACTTATCAATCAAATCAACGATTGATAAAATAAAATGACGCGATCGTACTAAAATTTGATTTATTAGAGAAACTTGAAGTTCCGAATTTACAATCAGAACACCTAAATGTGCTATGCGAAATGAAAATGGAAAAAGTAAAGTCGTAATATAAAATACATAATGAATTTCATGAATACTTATATAAATAGATAAATTATCATATGATGGATGTAATCACGAGTCTCTATTTTATTAGTCTGATAATGCATGTAATTTGATATGCACATTATAAATTTGATTATAGCCAACTCATCTGGCATGACTATTAATGTTACCTTGAAAGATTTAATAAGTTTGAAGCAAATAATTCAAATAATATTTATAGCGGGGTGGAATAAATATACGTTGTACTTTTTTTCCCCCTTGACTAAAGTTTAGTCCTGTTGATTTTTCTTGACAATGTTTTTAATGATGCAACTTTGTAACACACTCAAAAGAATTGTAATTTTCCTGCTTTAGGATTTTTCCCACAAACTTTTTTTCCGAATAAGGTTTTTAATTAGACATATTATTTGTGTGATGAATGTCCATAACATACAAGACATTTATCATCAAAATAATACTTTGATATGTATGAGATTCTTGAAGAGATCAACAAGAGCAATTTTTCAAATCATCGTACTATTACAGGCATCGAGTTTTGTCCCTCTGAATTTTCTTGAAGACATTGACGTTCAATAATCAATATTGAAGATATTAACATACAAGACATGGGAACGCTTGATACAAGAATTGAAATTAGGGAGGGGGAGTAACTATACTCTTTTTTCTTCGATCAAGTTTTGTCCAACTTGATTTTCTTGATAAGGTTTTAACGAGACAACATTTTATTACTTCAAATTATTTATATATTTTTTTAATGGAATAATTGTTGTGTAAATAGTCATTTAAGGATGAGTATTGTAAATATAATACTATTTATAAATGACTTTTATATTCATACAATCTTAGTCATTATGACTGCTGTATCCATTGTAGCCATAATTCCTCCATATAAATATGGGGCTTTAATTCTTAAAATAATACACGAGTTTATTGAATTCTCTCTTTTATTTTCTCTTTTCTCTCTAGTTTATAATAGTAAAGAATATGTGCAAAATCTTAGTAACTAATATAGTATGAAAATTTTAAAATTACTCCAAACTTCAATTATCATTGACATAATTAACACAATTGACTTAACATAATATATAACACCTTTTGTGATTCAATTAATCTGCTTGGACAAGGTTAGTAGACAGGGATATTGATAGATTGTCAGCACCCGTCTGATTTTTTTTTTTTTTTAAAAAAATTTGTCCAATGAAAACTTGACACATTTTCCCTGTAAACAAGATCTGTCAACCATCCTGTTCATGTATCATTACTCTAGCATTTAACTAAAATTCTTAACTGAATAATAATTAGTGTAATTTAAACATGTCAATTAACCATTTTGAAATTTTAATCCAGTGGCAAAGTTACTCAAACTAAGGGCCATTTGTCATGCTTTTGCTTTTTGTAAATGAATTTTTGAAAGAAATTGACTTAATTTTTGTTTTAAAAATAGTTTTTAAAAAGAAATCATATTTCAAAAGTACTTAAAGAAAGTCGTATTAACCTGTTTTTCATTTCATCTAACTAAAAAAAACACTTTCATAAAATTAACAAAATGGGTCCAAAAGTAATTTTAAATATCAAAATCTCTTTTTGAATTTTCAAAAGTTATGTCAAACAGATCCTAAATTCATTTTTGATTTAGGTAAAATTGATGTACGTGCGATTAAAAAGTTGTAATTATAATTAATTATTACTTAGCTTAAATTTTAATTAATTCTTTTAGTTGAAGCAGACTCACTGTGGATAAATATAAAACTTGTAAAGTCAAACTAAGCAAGATATGCTTATGCCATGGCGTCCCACTCACGGCAGGATCAGAATATTCCATTTCCAAATAATACTACAGTATTATCCTAAAAGTGGCATCAAAAAAGAAAAGAGGTCTTCCAAACGGTGGTTGCGAGACAATGAAGTGTTAATTTGATGGTCGTTGATGAAGAAAAGCATTCTGCTAATCACAAATCAAGGAATCAGACGCCCTTCATGGAGAAATATGAACTTTTTTCTACTTCAACAATTCTGCTATTCGCAGTGATGAATATAGTGGTAGCTGGGTTATCACAGCAAATTCCCACGACCTTAGAAGGCCCATTTAAGCCCGCAACTCGTAGTTTCGATCCTTCGTTGCGCCGTGGCAGTGATGATTTGCCTATGAATCATCCCAAGTTACGGAAAAATGTGACCTCAAATTTCCCTGAACAGATTGCTCTTGCATTATCAACTCCAACTTCAATGTGGATTTCTTGGGTCACTGGTACTATAATATTAGTAACTTCAGTTTTAGAATACATTTCTGGTGTTATTTGAGTTTGACTGGTTTTGTGGTAAACTGAATTTTATTGGATTGGGTTGTAGGGGATGCACAAATTGGATTGAATGTGACGCCAGTTGATCCGTCAACAGTGGGCAGCGAGGTGTGGTATGGGAAGGAAAGGGGAAAGTACAGTGGAAAGAGAACTGGTGTCTCAGTGATTTATAATCAGTTTTATCCATTTGAGGGCCTCTGGAATTACACATCTGGGATCATCCATCATGTAAAGATTGATGGTAAAATTTTGAGTAGAAGAATACAATGAATATATATGTTTCAGTTGCTTGAAATATGTTTGTGATATTTTCATTTTTTACTGAAATTTTCGATACGCAAACCATAAGATCACAGTATTGAGATTATTTGGACGGTGATTGGAAAAATCTCATTTTGCATGTTTTAAAGAACTTGATCTGACCCCTGATTGATTAGTATTTTGTGTAATCGTCTTATGTAACTATGGATATTTGGATTTTCTTATAGGTCTTGAACCTGAAACAAAGTATTACTACAAGTGCGGCGATAGTTCTTTAAAAGCAATGAGTGAGGAACTTGTATTTGAAACCTTACCGTTGCCTGGCTCTGGCAAGTATCCTGGTCGAATAGCAGTTATAGGAGATTTAGGACTTACCAGCAATTCTACAACAACAGTTGATCATCTTGTTAAGAATGATCCTTCAATGATTTTGATGGTTGGAGATTTAACTTATGCAAATCAATACCTCACGACTGGTGGAAAGGGAGCTTCAAGCTACTCTCGCCAGTTCCCCGATACACCCATTAGAGAAACGTATCAACCTCGCTGGGATGGGTGGGGAAGGTAATTGACATTCTTTAGTTCAATATAGCTTGAGATGTAGTAGTCTGAATCCATTGCATAATCTGAAATGTAACTAACATGAATTTGATACATATATTTTGTATATAAAATTTACGCTAAAGAAGCTAAAACAAATATAATGTGACTGTAGGAATAGATACTGAGGTATTCATGCGTAATATAATGCATATTTAGCTCTGATCGAAGTAGTCAAAAGTACAATTTATGCCTCAAAACTTCTTTTGTGCAGCTATAGCGTCTTAGCCCCCTGTTTGATTTAGCTAAAAAATCAGTTTTTTAGTAAATTTTGATAAAAGATGATGAATTGTGCAGTTGAAAAGTTGATAAAAGTTGTGGGTCCAATGAATTGTGTGGTTGAAAATGAGTTCGAGGAAAAACGAGTTTTATAAAAATGGAAACCAAACAGGGGCTAAAATACATGGCTATAAAAATTACTGTACTGATGAAGAACTAGATGAAATTATCTAATTACGAATTACAAGCGTAAACAGGAAACTAGAAAAGCTAATGCAGATGTAGATGCTATTATTCAAGGAAATATAAATTGGTCTGTGTGAATAATATGGGATGGAGTTAGTATTTGTTTGGCTTAAAATATTGGTGTATTGAAACGAGAAAAGTTGCTAAGTTCAGAAAATAACATGTTATTCAACAATGTTTTTCTTTGTTGAACACTCGAACTTCTAGATTGACATTGAATTGATCATGTCCAATCTATAATTTTTTCTTGCATAATCTGGAAGCCAGGTTCATGGAACCTCTCACATCAAGAGTTCCAATGATGGTTGTTGAAGGAAACCATGAGATCGAGCCTCAAGTTGCCAATGTTAGCTTCCAATCGTATCTGACAAGATTTTCTGTTCCTTCAAATGAGTCTGGTTCCAATAGTAACTTCTACTATTCTTTTGACTCCGGAGGGGTACATTTCATCATGTTGGGGGCATATGTGGACTACAACAAAACCGGTAGCTGATAACTCTTACCTTTGATTATATGATAAAATATATTGCAGTACAAATTTGTACTAAGGCTTATATGAATTTGTCTAATCTCTTTCTAAGGCACTCAATATGCTTGGCTCCAAAAAGACCTTCAAAAAGTAGACCGAAGTGTAACACCTTGGCTAGTGGCTGCTTGGCATCCTCCTTGGTACAATAGCTATTCATCACACTATCAGGAATTTGAATGCATGAGACTGGCAATGGAAGCACTTCTTTACCAATATGGAGTTGATATTGTCTTTTCTGGTCATGTAAGTTGAAATTATCTGAACCCTGACAGACATGTAAACTAGTAATTTTTATCAGTATCCACTGAATAAGCTGAAGCATCTTGTGGTTTTTCAGACTAAATTTTGTAATATAAATAAAAGGATTCTCATGTTTCCATTGAATTTTTTGTGTTGAAATTACGAGTAACTATCTTCCCACAAGTGGATACTCACGCTGATAATATATATATGCAAATGCTACAGTTTTGTTGTTTTCGACAGTCACCATTTCATTTTAAATGTCATGGTTCATTTATTACAGACTAGTATTATTAATTTCATTTTACTAAGAAAAAGTGAATTACTTCTTCTTAGGTGCATGCCTATGAGAGGATGAACAGAGTCTTCAACTATACTTTGGATTCGTGTGGTCCTGTTTATATAACAGTTGGAGATGGCGGTAACATTGAGAAGGTTGATGTTGATCATGCAGATGATCCTGGAAAATGTCACTCTGCTGTTGACAATATTCCAGAATTTGGAGGTGTATGTCATATGAACTTCTCCTTTGGCCCTGCAAAAGGAAAATTTTGCTGGGATAGACAACCTGAGTGGAGTGCCTACAGAGAGAGCAGCTTTGGGCATGGAATTCTTGAGGTAAAGTCTGAGGTTGTGAGCGTAAATATTCAATCGATAAATTTCTGCATATTTGGCCCATGCTTCAGCTATCTTTTTCCTATGTTGGTCTTAGACTCCTTGTAAGGAGTCCTTTTTATTGGTTTTTAGCGCAGATCATATAGCTATTTGGGCTTTCTCATTCAATTTTATCGTGGAAGTATCACTTGAGTGTCATGTTCCTTATTATTTGTGGCATTGTAAAAAAATGTCTTCCATATTTGATCACTCCTCTGTCTCCCTACTGGTACAAAATTGTTGGTCTTACTTGAGCTAGGCCTAACATTCACAATAGAGATTTAAACAAATTGAACCAATAATTAAGGCCTAGGTCGTATCTTTGTCGTGTTTTTGGCAAGAAATTTGTCTGGGGTGTGTTATCAAGGGAAAAAACCACTGCTACTAGAGATTTTAGAAGCTTGGAGCTCAAGAATAGAGTTCTTTCAGGTTTTATTGCCTTGAGACGGACTACTAATATCCAGATCGAGGAACTTGAATAATGCAATGAGAAATATGCAATTGAAAAAACTTTTTTATGTGTGGGCATTGCCATTATGCAATTAATAGCATCAGAGGACAATAGCAGCAGGCCTAAGATACAAATCTAGGTGTAGCTTTGCCGTAGAGATTTTAAAAATGTGGACAGATAATTAAGCTTATAAGATTAGATTGAAACTGATGATCTATAACATTTACGGTTGATACTGAGAGTAAATACACAAAAAGTGAGCATAGTTATGACTTCTACATTAACTTCTGCACTTTTTCTGTCTTTGAAATTGAGTACTGCTTTCATGTTTATCTCCAAGATATCAATTTTATTCCTTTATCCAACTTGAACTTTGCAGATTGTAAATTCTACATACGCACTATGGACTTGGCATAGGAATCAGGATATTTACCAAGAAGACAGCCATGGTGATCAAATATATATTGTTAGACAACCTGAATTGTGTTCTAATAGTTCAAAGGTAAGCCTACAAATTTCCTCGAAGACCTTTACAAAACGAATCATGGTTTATGAATAAGAATTTTGATTTGAAGCAATACTTGAAATTTTTTTTAAACCCTTTTTCGAACTGTTATTAAGACTAATGGGAAATGACTGCTGACATTTGTATCTTGCAGCAGAAAGTATTCAATAAAGGTAAGGTGCATAAATGGCTCACAGAATAAGGGGTAAAACTATTAAGCAGAAAGTATTCAATTATGAAAGTATTGTAAAAATTAATCCAGGCTATATGTTTGGAACTTCTATGGAAACTTTCATGGGATTTTACAGGTGTTGAGATGGCAGCACTTAATTGGCTGTTTTAACTATTTTTTGCCCAAATTCCAATGAGATGTTGCCATGTCGCATTCTGTAAAAATCCCTGTAAAATATCCCAGTACATGTAGCATTGTTTTTCATGAATAATGTAAAGTGAAGGTCTTTTATGCATTGAGTTGATAATCTCTCAATGTTGCTTGTTTGTTACAGGGCAGTAATATCAAGCCACAGGCTCCACAAGCAAATGTAGTGACTGAACTAAGAAATCCTTCATTTAGTAGCTTTTTGTGGTATTATTCTCTGCTCTTTATTCTGTTCCTACGTCAATACTTGATGATTGAAAAAAAAATATAAAATGTGGACCCCCTTCTCATGAATACTTTTTTCAGTAATTGGTCTATTTTCAATTTGTAATTGAGAATTTTTTTTACACAACGACTATGGTCAACCCATGTCTTGTACAAAATACTGTCTACTAGATGTGATTAAATAATATTCCCAAGATTTTTTAAAATAAAATAAAAAAATAAAATTTTTTAATATTTAATACTGTTTAATCTACTTTATCAAACCGGTCCTTGACCGTCCAAAAGTATCAGGTTTGGTGCTCCGTTTGACTGTCCCCATGCATGGACTATGATAGTAAGAACTCACGTCACGATTCATTGTATAGTAATGATTTCATATATACAAAAAGGAAAAAAAAAAATACAATAGTAGAAGACTACCTCGTGAGCTGGTTTTGAGTTTGATTACTGATTTCAAGAATAACACTAATGAAGGGAAATAACATCACTATAATAAATAGGATATAATTGTCTCAATTGTTTTAGAATTAAAACATGAAACAAAAAACTATAAACATCAAAAGTCGCTAAGTAAACTTCCCTCGTTTCTTGTCCATTTGAATTATCGAGGAACGGATCCAAATCCGTTGGTCGATGTCTTATGAATGCCCTCGAAATCTTCCACGAACCAGAATAAGAAGTTGATTCTTATTTTCATGCAAAAATGATGTCTACGATTGATGTCTTCGAACTCTGAAAGACAAAGTTTGCCAAGAATCAACGACTTAAAACCCTTCAAGCCTCTGGATCCCAGTTATTACTAGACTTGGTGTTTTGATGATTCAAGGCACAAAAGCTTTTCTTGGTGCAATTCCCTGATTAAAGGAAGAATAAAATTTTACCAAAGAAATGCTGCAATGAAAAAGGTGAGACCATGGCAATTGTTCCCACAAAAGATATTCCTAAATCTTTTTTAATTAATAGGGAAACTGTATGAAAATGAGAAAGTTTGAATGGAATTTTTTTCCTCAATTTTAAAAGGAAAAACTCGAATATGGCTTTTTTTTTTTTTTTTTTTTAAATGAAGACTTTTATCCAAGAATCATGTCTTTAATTCTAATGGTTGTGTCTTTTCTTTTCACCTTTTGATGAAGCAACTCTAAAGTGGCATAATTTGAGATGTCATTCATTTGGATGAATGGCCGTGTCAGAAGACTATGTATAGGTTTTGGAAAATGTCATATGTACAGGAAAAATTTCTATAGAAGTTTTACAGAAAACTCACATAAGATAGGGCTCATGTGATTAAAATATTATTAAAAAATATACCCCACCTACCCCCTCAAATGTGTGTGCCCTAGTAGAGCCTGTACCTATAACACAACTCATAGGTTTTACTCTTAGTTTGATCATTAATTTTCATATTTCTTTGCCTTAAATTCTACAAATTTCTCACCTAAAAAAATAATGAGTTTCTTAGGCCCCGTTTGATTCTTTTCTTAGTTTTCAGTTTTGTTTTCATTTTCAATTTTTTTTTTTTTTTTTTTTTGTGCCTTTTTTAAGAGGGTCCTATTTTTCTCATCCCTACCCTGATTCCTCTATAGGGCGCGACGAAGTTGGGATATTTTATAGTCCCTCCCCTTTTGTTTCATGATACTCACAAGTGCATGGGTCATTAGTTTTGCTCCTTTGATCGGCGACAATTCGCCCTTTTTTTTTTTTTTTTTTTTTTTTATGGGGAATTCTCAAATTTGAATTATGTATATTGATGAATATTGCCTATTTTTCAAATTGCAAGAATAATTTCGACACTCAATTCTCTCAATTGGCAATTCTCTAAAATACATACAATTTCACATATTACTCTTTTGATTTCTCTGTGTTCCCACAAATTACATCACTTGTTAATCTCTCTTCATATACTTCATTATTCAAATTACTATCAATATGAATAATTATTTTTCATACATGTGCAAAGGGTCTTGGGTCTTGTCATGTTGCAAGAATTTATTTGTATGTCTAACATAATTTAAATATGGACATTTTTACGATAAAAGTATCATGTTCGAAATTTAAATTGAAAATGACACTTTTAGTGAGGTCATGCCAATTATGTATGCTCTAACGTGTTTGTTAATGAATAATATTAACTCTTATTTGATTCTCCATTATTTTTAAAATACATTTTTCTCTTTTTCTTTTCAACTATACATTTTTCAATAAAATAATATTATATGCAAACCCAAATTTTTTTTCGTATTTTTTAACGACACATTCTCCATCAATCTACCATTCCAAAATGCATTCTAACAATAAATGTTTTAATTCTTGTATTCACTATATGAACAAGCCATAAATTAGAAAATGAAAGATTAAAAAACACTAAGGACCTATTTGATAGGCGTCCAATTTCATGGAAAATGGAAAATCAATTCCATTTCCCACCAAAAGCCTGTTTGATAGCAATTATTTTCCCTAGAATTGTTTTTTCCTAAAGTTGCCTCATGTGACTGATGTTCCAACTTTTTAAGGAATTCCAATTCCTTTGTTTTTTGTGGTAATTGGTTTTTCAGCTTTCTTTTCTTCTTATTATTATTATTTTTTTGGCAATCCAAACAAATTATATCCTTAATCGTAAAAAAAATAAAAAATTATCTATTTAATTAACAATTTGGATGAAAAACAAAGTCAAACGAACACCAAAATATAGAAATTTTCAACATTTTTCAGTTAAAAAATTATATTAATCAAACACAATTAATTGACATTTTTCAGTAAAACAAGTTCTAGACAATTCAATTCCCTATATCTTTTTCTTTCCACCCAAAATCTGCCCTGCCCAACCTAACATTATTGAAGGCATAAAGGGTGATAAGGTCTACATGATGCGAAAAGTTTGAAACATTTTGTCAACAATTTTTAACACTGTTGTTCTCTTGCCCACAGGAGGAAGTCTTATCTTGTCCATTTTGAAGAAAACCTTAATTAAAGTTATCATATTTACAGAGAACCGTAAATAAGGTTTTCCTGTCAAATCAGCAAGTGAACAGTCTTATCATGTCCACCGGAGGAGAACAATTTCTCATTTTCTAGTTAGTCCATCTTGGTTTATTGTTCCCACTATTTTCAAATAGTATGTCAATTGTCATGTACATGTGCTCAGCATCAAAAACTCTGCCAAGAAAATGTCATAATTAAGCTATGTATCCTTGCGTGCCTTAGTCACTTCGGAGCTAGTTCTTCGACCAGATCAATACGTGACCTTAACAAAATCTCGATTTTTCTATATTTGTGGTTTATCATGTGTTGGAAATTAAAATTCAATTAAAAAAATAAAATGTTTTCTCTTTAATAGTTAAGCATTTTATACAAGATGTGCACTTATCCATCATTTATGAAAATGTGTATATGCCATGCTTGTGATGAAACATGAATCAATCAATTTGTACATTTTTAACAAGTTCTTAGATGAGATTGTAACTTTCAATTTTCTAAAGTTTTATTGAAAAAAAAAATACTGTAAAAATTCTTCCTTCCATGGGAATCCGCGTGACTTTTTTGAGGTTGGACATTAATCTAGTTATTGCAATGAATGATTTCTTGCGTATTTTCAATCTCAAGTCTACGATATTGTAACAAGTAACATAATGGACTTATGGAGTCGGATGATTGTTCCCAAAAGAACTATTATTTAATTCCTAAATTTTTATTTCTAACTCTTAATTAACGAAAAACAAAGTGTAGTTGTGATTAATGACCTAAATTATCTAATTATACTAATGTTATCAAAAGCACACAATTAATCAAATGAGAGTTTTGAAGTATGAATGTTGATGTTAGGGTTTATAATTTTATTTACTAATCACTTTTAATTCACAAATCAAGATTTTTTACTTATTGTAGTGTTTTGTCACATTCTTCTTAATTAATCAATTTACATCTCTCGAATTCAAAATAAGTATATTCAACTAAGTCAATTCACCATATCTCTATGTGAATTCGAATGATCTTTAATTAATTGCATTTAATTTCTCATAAACCAAGTAAAGACCACAGTAACCATAAAATGTATCTCTGCACTTTTAACCAAAAGAGAATTTTAATTCCTGATTTGTTACAAATTCACATATAATTGAATTAGTGACCAACTAATCCAAAGCATTAAAATTCATTTATAAAATTAACATATGAAAATTCCAGCTACTAGAATCTTGAAACTTGAATTAGATGATCACATATAGATTATATTGTTTGCGCTAACTAAAAATTTAGTTACTCATATTAATAAAAGAAAAATAACAAGGAATAAAGTTCATAATCGAGTTTTGAAATCCCTATGAAGAAAAGAATTAGATATTGCACCAAGAATCTTCTTCAATCCGAAAAATCTTAAAACGCTGAGGACGTTCTCTTCGTGTTTCAGTTTTGTGTTTTGCGTCTTGGGTGTCCATTTTGAGATTGTTGAAAACTCGTTTTTTTTGTCGTTTTGAAAAAATATTTCTCAACCCTTGTTTTTTGAGTTTTGGCAGATTTGTGAAGAAAACAACAAAAACGTAAAAAATTGTTTTCTGTTTTTTTTTTCAAAAAAATTTCAGCCGTTTTCAAAAACTCGTTTTCGAAAATGGGAAAGAGAACGTATTTTCAATGTTTTGAAAAATCGAAAACAGAAAACGGTCTGAAAACAACAAAGAGAACGCCCTCTAAATTTTTGCTCTTTCATTTTGATGTTCTATATGTTTTTCTCTCTAAAATTGGGCATCTCTCCCTAAAATTGTGTGTCCCATAAGAAAAAGTAACTAAAAATATATACAAGAGTTAAAATTCTATTTAGAAACGACTAACGAGTCTAAATATCTCCCAAGTAGAATTTGAGTCAAACTAGGAAACACTGTCACTGCTAATTTGGTCATTTCCGTCTCAAGGGTCAATCATCTTTCAGTCGGTGCATTTTGGACCCTATACAGTATTCTCTGTTCAGCCAAAGTCCTCTGTTAATTGCAAGGCAGGACCTTTTACTTCCATTTTTATTTCTCTAATTCCCAATTTCCAGATTTTGTACAACTTCAATCCGATTCATCCAAACTTGTCCCACAACCACCATTGCATGTGTGCTGTGAAGCTTGTAAAAAGGTTCAGTAAGGATGGCAAGAAACTAACACTATTTTCAAAATTAAAATCAATTAAGAGTATATTTTTGTAATTTTAGATAGAAACCTGTTAGGATTATGGGTGTTTAAACTACCAAAATACATGCCATTACATCAACATCCAATGCATAAACCAAGAACATGAAAACTGAAAATGGAAGCTCCAACAATGGCCGAAAATCTGGAGCTTCTTCTTCCTTGCTTATGGTTGATTTGTAGGCTCAGGAACAGCTTCCACGCAATGCAAATCACCCCACCAAGAGATAGCTAGAAGAACCGACAAAGAACCCTCAAAACCGACCCTAAACTCTCAAGAAACACCACCTATACTTAGCCCTATTTCATGCCTAAGTATCAATGTATTCTACCACCAAAGCTCACCTCAAACTCACCTCTTCACTCAATGAACAAGGTACAAAAACGAGAGACAGAGATGGGGAAGAAAGAGAGAGTTGTAGAGGAAGGTATGGCCTTTGTTTTCTTGCCCTTGCTTGCCCACATGGGAGAGAGATGGAGTTGGTAGGTTTATAGAGATTCAAATGTGTTTGAAGCTTCTCAAGCAAGTTAGATAAAATATCTACCAATCAATCTCAACCAACCATTTTGATCCAAGGGCTCACATTTAATACAAGAGGTTAAGAGAACCATTTATAATTCTCACATTCTTCACCTTGGTTCTCATAACACACTCTCTTGGTTGCGAATTTGCACATGGAAGAACTGTTCATCATCATCGCCCACTACCTGCAAGAAAAATTAACCCGTATCAATATGTAATAAAGATAAGCATAATTTAAATTTACCTGCAGGTAGAATTTTAGTTCCCACATCAGAGGGATTCCTATTAGTGTGAATCTTAACAAGTTTAACTTCATTTTGAGACAATTTTTCTCACGAATAAAATGATACTTTACCTCAATATGTTTAGATCTTTCATGATAAACAGGATTTTTACAAAGCAATAAAGCACTTTGACTATCAGTAAACATAACAGGTATATCATGCATGAAGTTCAATTCTTTTAAGATTCCTTTTAACCAAGTACATTCCTTAACCGCCTCGGTTATGGCAACATACTCTGCCTCAGTACTTGACAAAGTAACTAAAGGCTGCAACTGTGACTTCCATGTTATACAATTGTCACCTAGGGTAAAGAAGTATGCTGTAGTTGATTTCCTACTGTCTTTATCACCAGCAAAGTCAGCATCAACATAACCTTTCAAAGTTAACCCCTCAGATCTTTTCTCATAAACTAAGCCCAGATTTAAAGTCCCAACCAAATACCTCAATAGCCATTTCAAACCTGCCCAATGCGGCTTACCAGGATTGGACATAAATCTACTTAGGAGACTGATGGAAAAAGCAAGATCAGGTCTAGTAGTAATCATAGAAAACATGACAGAACCTATAGCATTAGCATACGGCACATTTTCCATCTCTTTTAATTCAAACTCAGATTTAGGCGAATGAGCATGTGATAAATTCATATGACTGGCAAGAGGCACATTCACAATTTTACTGTCTTTCATACCAAATTTTGTCACAACTTTGTTCAAATAAGCTTCCTGTGAAATAGTTAACCTATTCTTAGCCACGTCCCTTGTTATCACCATTCCTAGAATCTTTCTAGCATTCCCTAAATCTTTCATGTCAAATTCAGATTTCAAAAGATCTTTCAGTTTATTAATTTGAGACTTGCTAGGTCCAGCTAATAGCATATCATCCACATAAAGCAGCAAGTAAACCTCACAACCGCTCTTTATGTCATTAAAATACAAGCAAGCATCAAATTCACTTCTTTTAAACCCTATTTTCAGCACATAAGCATCAAATCTCTTGTACCATTGTCTTGGGCTCTGTTTCAGCCCGTACAAAGATTTCTCTAACTTGCACACATAATCAAATTTTCCCTTTGCCACAAAACCTTGTGGTTGGCTCATGAAGATATCCTCTTCCAACTCCCCATGTAGAAAAGCAGTTTTTACATCGAGTTGTTCAAGTTCCCAATTGAATTGAACCACAAGAGCCAACATTAATCTGATTGTCTTGTACTTAATCACGGGTGAAAATATTTCATTATAATCCACACCCTCCCTTTGAGTATAACCCTTAGCCACTAACCTCGCCTTAAACCTCACCGGATCAGTAGGGCTCAAACCCTCCTTTAACTTGTAAATCCACTTACAAGGAACTAATTTCTGATCTTTAGGTTTTTTAATGAGTTTCCAGGTTCTGTTATCACTCAAAGATTTCATTTCCTCCTGCATAGCTTTTAACCAACTTTCAGAATATTTTCCATTCACAGCTTCTTCAAAACTATCAGGTTCTATTTGTTCAAGGGCTTCACCTGAAACTAAGGCAAAATCAGTCATGTTTAGGGATTCATATCTAGGATTTGGCCTGATTTGCCTCCTCCCCCTATCCCTAGTAAGCTGATAATCTTGATTAGGTGGCTGATCATTAAAATGTTCAACTTCAACAGGTTCAGTGTTTTCTTGAAGTTCAGTCACCCCTTCAGTTTCAGTTTCAATTACATTTTCATTTTCAGGTTCTTGATGTATAGGGTCATTAGCCTCATTCCCAGGTGTAGGTGAATCAAGCTTAGTAAACTTCACCTCAGTCTGAATACTCTTCTCAGTTTCAGTTTTGTTGCTTTCATCAATTTTCTGTTTTAGACAAGGCATCTCAGATTCATTAAAGACTACATTCCTACTGTTAATAATCTTAATACCTTGAACCCCTAAAACCCATAGCCTATAGCCTTTCACACCCTCGGGATACCCTAACATCACACACTTGACCGCCCTCGGCTCAAGTTTTCCTTCAGATTGGTGTGCAAATGCAGCACATCCAAACACCCTTAAATGTTCCAGATTTGGAGGCTCTCTCCCGTCCACAACTCCTGTGGGGTCTTAAACCCTATACTGCTGGACGGAGACCTATTAATCAAGTAAGCTGCAGTACTTGCAGCTTCAGCCCAAAAACCTTTCGCAAGGCCAGAGCTAATCAACATACACCTAACTTTGTTCATTATGGTCCTGTTCATTCTCTCAGCGACCCCATTCTGTTCAGGTGTGTATTTAACAGTTCTGTGTCTTGTTATGCCTTTCTGCTTACAGAAGTTGTCAAATTCAAAATTGCAGAATTCAAGCCCATTATCAGTTCTCAAAGTTTTAAGCTTCTTATCTAGCTTATTTTCCACAGACTTCAACCAAATTCTGAATTTTTCAAAGGTTTCCGACTTAGCCTTCAAAGGGTAAATCCAAACCTTTCTCGAGTAATCGTCCACTAAGGACAAGAAGTACTTGCTCCCACCAAATGTGGAGTGCTTCTCCGGACCCCATAGATCAGCATGGACATAGTCCAATGGTCTGCTGGTCCTATGAGTGCTAGCTTCAAAGCTCACCTTATGTGACTTACCCAAAACACATGTTTCACAGAAATCCATTGCTTCAATATCATCATTTCCAAGCAATTTCTGATTACTTAAAGATTTTAGCCCTTTGAACCCAATATGACCCATTCTGTTATGCCAAATTTCAGTTTTGTCTTTACTCACAGTAAGAAGGCTAGAATCAAATGGTATTTCAGTTCTACCCTCCAGATAGTACAACCCATTCCTTTTAGGTCCTTTCATAACTATGAGAGAACCTCTCATAATTTTCAAAATTTTGTTACCAGACTTGAAGGTATATCCCTCATCTTCAAGAGAACCTAAGGAAATGAGGTTCCTCTTTAAATTAGGAACATATCTAACATTTCTAAGCTGCGTGACGGCCCCATCATACATCCTGATGGCAATGTCACCAACTCCAACCACATTTTGAGAATTATTGTCCCCCATGTAGACCTTCCTAGGTTCAGTCTCTTTGTAGTTATAGAACCAAGACCTCTCAGGGCACATATGAAAAGTGCACCCTGTGTCTAGGATCCAATTTTTATCAAATTCTTCCTCAGACACATTAAGGACATGCAAACTATCAAATTCAGATACAATGGCAGCATTATCTTGATCAGTATTGTTTGGGTCTCTTTGTTTCCTTTTCCACTCAAAGCAGTCTTTCTTGAAATGTCCCAACTTTCCACAGTGATAACATTTCTTACCGCTCTTATCTTTGGATTTGGATCTCATTTTGGATTTCCCTCTCCCCTTCTTGTTATGGAAGTTAAATTCTTTCTTTTCAGATCTTCCCCTAACAAATAAGCTTTCTTCACGAGAATAAGTTCTATTATCTCTTTTTAATTCAAGTTCTCTTGATTTTAAAGCATCCGTGACAATAGCTTGAGTGAGAGTGTCCCTACCATATCTTATGGCATTTTTCATTTCTCTATAAGATTCGGGCAAAGAGTTTAGCAATATGACAGCTAAATCCTCATCGGCAAATTTTTTATCATTATGAGCCAGACTCTTAACAATTATGCTAAAGTCACTCAAATTCCCCTCAACATCCTTCCCGGGATCCATCTTAAAACTAAACAGCTTCTCCAACAAATATATCTTGTTAGGTAAAGTTTTAGTCAAGAACAATGCATCTAGTTCAGTCCATAAAGTTCTAGCAGTTTTGGCATTATCAACTTGTCTTACAATGTTATCAGATAAATGCAAAATTATAGAACTGTAAGCAATTTCATTCATGTCTTCAATTTCATGTGGTTTAGCCTTTAACTCATCAGAAAATGTAGTAGGATCATCAAGAGCTTTAGCAACTCTCTGTTGGACCAAAATAGCCCTCATTTTCTGTTTCCAAATCGAGTAATCCCCCTTTCCATCGAATTGCGATAATTCGACCCTCGAACCCATTACAGATTCTGTAAAAGAGTGGCCTGTACTCGTGGACATAACAGAAAAGGTTTTGAAAAAATCTTTTCCAGATGATCAAATAAAATACAAATGCAAAGTTAAAAAAGCCAATGTTCAGGAATGAAGCACAACGATGAAACAGGTATAATGCAATTAAATATGCTTCAGGTCACGAATTAATTACAAGAATTCAATCAACGGAATTCACAAATAAGCAACCAAGCAATCATGCATAAACCGATAAAAAAAATACCAAATCTATCCTAACGGAGAGTTTAGAATAATCTTACCAAATTACTGTTAAAAAACAGTAAATATACCAAAGTTTCACAACTGAACCGTCGAAGACGTCAAGCCAGGGGCAAAATGGTCCAACTTTTTCTGTATAACCTGAAACACAAAACTAAACACATCAATACGTTCAGGACATCAAAATAAGTATTCTGCCTGAAGAGACCGTCGCCGGAAAACCTCCCACGCGCTCCACGCGCCGTCGCCGGAAAATGGGTCCGTCGCCGGATTTTCACGCGCCACCTAGGAATGTTCTCCTCGGCCTGCTGAGCACCCCGGTGGTCTCGGAATTTCTAAATTCCTTCTGGTTTGACGGGAAATCGCGTTTGAAGTTTCTGTTTTTCACCAGATTTTTGGACAGCTTCACCTCCGATTTTCTGGTTCGTTTTCAGGCGATTTCTGCTCGTTTTCTGGTCCGTTTTTGGCTTCACAAACACCCCAACCAAGCTCTGATACCAGTTTGTTAGGATTATGGGTGTTTAAACTACCAAAATACATGCCATTACATCAACATCCAATGCATAAACCAAGAACATGAAAACTGAAAATGGAAGCTCCAACAATGGCCGAAAATCTGGAGCTTCTTCTTCCTTGCTTATGGTTGATTTGTAGGCTCAGGAACAGCTTCCACGCAATGCAAATCACCCCACCAAGAGATAGCTAGAAGAACCGACAAAGAACCCTCAAAACCGACCCTAAACTCTCAAGAAACACCACCTATACTTAGCCCTATTTCATGCCTAAGTATCAATGTATTCTACCACCAAAGCTCACCTCAAACTCACCTCTTCACTCAATGAACAAGGTACAAAAACGAGAGACAGAGATGGGGAAGAAAGAGAGAGTTGTAGAGGAAGGTATGGCCTTTGTTTTCTTGCCCTTGCTTGCCCACATGGGAGAGAGATGGAGTTGGTAGGTTTATAGATTCAAATGTGTTTGAAGCTTCTCAAGCAAGTTAGATAAAATATCTACCAATCAATCTCAACCAACCATTTTGATCCAAGGGCTCACATTTAATACAAGAGGTTAAGAGAACCATTTATAATTCTCACAAAACCAATTTATAAGAGTGACAATCAGTAAATAATCATGTTATTTGCAGTCACTCACTATGACTGCGAATGGCTTTACTCATTAGTAAATGATTAGTTGATAGACATTCACATTGCAAATAAAACGAGGTATATTGCACTCAAATCCATTTATTGCATGTTATGGTAGGAGTACTTTTTAAAGTAGTTCTTTTTAGATCTAGAAGGAAAATTGTCTCTTTAGATTTTCATTTTTTTTTTTAACCTTTTGGTTTTCATGCTTTTCCCATCGTTCTTGATTATAATAAGCAAACAAGAAGTTCCAATATGAAGATCTTGTTTTTTATTTGTTTGAAGTTCTTTTCCAGATTTGTGACAGCTTTTAATGAATTTATTGTCTATGGTGATTGTTTTTTTGTTGTTATTTGTGTTGGTGGTGGTGGTGGTGGTTGTGACGATGATGATGGCGGTGGCGGCGGCAAAGGTAGAGTTTGTGCTCATAGCTGTGATGGTGGTTTTTGTAGTGGCGATGCAAATAGCCATTGATGACAGTGGAAAAGATGAGGTGGCGGCAGCAATAGTAGTTTCAGTGTCGACGGTGGGCGTAGTGGTAAAATAGGTGGAAGAATGTACTAATTGTTTTATATATGTTACAAAAAGTGTTACACTTTAGTTAAAAAGAAAAGCCACCAATAAAATCTGCCCCGGCCCACGCAGCCATCACCAAAAAATAGTTCAAGGCATAAAGGGTGGAAAGGCCTACACGATGCAAGAACTTTAAACATTTTGTCAACAATTTCAACGTCAATTTGCTCACCTTTGTTCGTACTTCAACAATATTCAACAGTATGCAAGGCACATGTGCTCACTATAGTCGGTAGAAGTACTCGTCTTGTCCTGCAATTGCCCTGCACAAATAGTAAACGAGATGAGGATGAGGAATGACCATCATGCTCCCGTATCGTCCACACTTTCATAATTTGCCTTTATTACTTCGATTCCTTTAGTACAGGTAAGAATCCAATGAAATCTCATTTCGTACCTTGTTTTGAGAAATTTGTTTAAACAAAAAAAGTTTGTCTACTATTAACAGTTCAATTTTTAAAATAAGATGGTTTAAAATGATACCAAAGCAAATCTTGAGTTCAAATTTTATTAACATTAACCATTTATGAACAATGTGCATGCAATATGCTTTTGGTTAAAAACAAATTACTGTGCTTTTGACAGGAGATAAAATTAATAGATTGTTGTGCAAATGAAAATTCTTGTTGGCAAATTTCCAATATAATATTTTGAACAAAATTTCAAGTGGATGAAATTTTTTAAATGGTAAACACCATATATCATGGGCAATGTTTGAAGTACAAAGACTTGTTTCACAGGTCCCTATCAGGCCACACACAGTGGCTGGCCCACATTTAAAAAAAAACACATTCAGACCCCTGTGAAATAATGCCCTGTACGCAGGGCATTATTCATATATCACATTATATATGAATGTGTAAAAATTACACACTACATGCTTGCACGAAATTTCGTAGCAATGCTTATCCAAATCCCACCAATGTACCACCACGACGTTGATGTTGACAGTTGACCTCGTCACATTGCCACCACGACGATATGAAATTTCAGATTTTCTATATGATTCTAGATATTATTTTTATTTCTTGGTTTTATTTTTTCAGATTTTGTGATGCTTTTAATAAATGTATTGTTTATGGTTAACCCTTATAAAGGATTTCTTGTTTATGTTTATGTCGGTGGTGGTGAGTTTGTGCTGGTATCCGTGATGGTGGTTTTTATGGTGGCGTAAGCTTGATAATGGTGCAATGTGGCGGTGGCGGTGGCGGTGGCGGTGGCGGTGAAAATTACTTTTGATGGCAAGGGTCAGTTCGAATAGTAGTTTCAATATCAATGTTGGCTGTGATTCTAGAAATATGGTGAAATGTATTAATTGTGTTACACACGTTACGAAAAATGTAACAATTTTGTTACAAAAAGAAGTAAAATAGTGGAGTGAAAAAATAAATAAAATAGTATTTTGCTTAAAAAAAAGTGGAACGCTATTTTACAGAATAATTTATAATTTGATTGGAAATCCTGTATTTTATATATCCATAGGATTGAGTCCTTGGACCCTCACCTAATAAGATTCAACAAATCGTTGAAATGCTCAACTGGATGAATCCTACCGACAAATAATTAAGTCATAATTCATTGGTTGATATTCTCAAATAGCCATCAGTAGTATCTGCCCAGCCCATTCAACCACCACCAAAACATAGTTTGACACAAAGGATGGGAAGGCCTACATAGTACAAAAGCTTCAAACATTTTGTCAACAATTTCAACATCAATTTGCTCATCTTGCTTCGTACTTCACAATCTTACTCGGGATATCTTATGCAATTAAGCAATCTTAATTAAATTTGGAAGATATTAACAAAATGATTGTTTTCTTAATTCTTGTGAACTAACAAATGTACCATGAAAACCATATGGCACCCTTGTCGGTATCTTAATTAAAGCCACTTGCTTCATATTTGAAGCATTTACTATCACTAATTCAGAATTTTGTCGCTTTTCATCTCTTACAAAACTCACGAGAAATCCTCCGTCTTCACTCTCGTCTTCCTTGCACGGCATGAAACATGGCTCGCCGCCAAATTTTTCCTCTCCATATAAAAATTTCGTAACTTTTCGAGTGAGTAAGTCGACCTTAGCAATGCCACTACATTTTGGCCATGGATCGGCTATGGCCAAATATATGTACCGGGCTTTTAGGCCTAATTGATGTTTGTTCACTTGTCCTACTTCTAGGTTCATGCCTGATACGATAACTCTTCGAATTGACTCGTTTGTTTTTAAATTCAATCGGATCTCGGATAATTCACTTCGTAACAAGTCATCACTGCCTGAGAATACTGAACATGGTGGTGTCATGCATGAGGCTATGACCACAATGATTTTATCCCCGTTTTCATTAATTTCCTCGTATGCATTCCACATGTGGAAACAAAAACAATCTGGCACATCAATCCACTTGATTCTTGATTCGTCTACTGCATTTTTCGACAAAATCCCAAACCGAGAAGCTTTATTCGGGTCATGGAAAACGGGCGACCTGCCCCGAATCATTTCAGACATCTTGAACACTACCTGATGATCAGGGATGATGACGTGACTTTCTGTTATGGCAAAGTCATGTATCAAAGTCGGCTGTTCGAGTGAAATCAATACCTCATGTGACATTTTACCGCTCGTGTCAAACTTGAAGAATTTTAGGTATGGTTTTTTAAGTACATTGCAGCTCAAAGTATAGAGATCCCCTGTGGCCGGGTCCACCTTGGGGTGAGCAATTAGAGGATCTTTCAGCTGTCCATCGAAATCAAACCGTCCGATCGTCTCGATATCACCGTTACTTGCGATATAGATGTGGTATGGAAGATCATCCTCGGACATGGCTAGGAGCCGACCGTTGAAGTAGACTAAGCCGGCATTGGCTACTCCCGTGCCTTGAGACGCGTTGACCAAGCCAATCAAAGACCGAGAAAAGAAAAGTGCGAGTCGAGCCAAGCCCAAGTGGCCATGCAGCTCCCCAATTGGCTTAGGAAAAACCGGCCTCCCCAGCGCGGATTCTTGAACCAACCGGTTTGTTTTGGTGAACCGGCAGGAGTAGCTGGCTCGATTTCCAGCAGACAACGTGACGGCGTGAATCATACCGTCACCATCGAAAAGGTGGTGGCCGTTGGTTGGCGAGAACAATGGGTTGGCACCGTTTCGAACGTACACTCCATTCACAGCAGGTGGAATGGTGCCCACAACTTCGAGCCCGTGCTGAACTGGGCTCTCTTGAACCGGTGCAAAGTTTCCTTCAAGCTGAATTGCCGGATCTACACTCTGGTTCAGCTTTTGTTTCTTTCCCAGTTCTGTTACAATTGATTTTTCTACCATGTCAAGAACAAAAGCTGCTAGTTTCTGAAGAGGGTTAAGTTGTGGTGGAAATGTACACGGTGGAACCGGAGGCGGTGGTGACCGGATTGGTGGCAATCTTCTGGGAATAACTTTGGTCTTTGATGGATTGGTCAGAATTTTGCATGTAAAGGAAGGTGGAATGGACTGAACTTTCCTTGTAGATTTATGAACTAACATTATAGGTTGATCATGGAATTCAGAGGGAGTTGAAAGATAGAAAAGGTGGTGGGAGATATGCATATTGGGTGGTGGAACAATTTTCAGAGAGAAAAACTACAGTGACAACGGAATCTTCTGAAGGTTTTGCTGGTGTTTAGGGATAGAAGAAACGGGGGGGCACTTATATAGGTGAAAAAGTACATGTATGAAGAGGAATTGTACAAGTAGTAGATGGGTCGGTTTGTCATGATTTTTGCTTTTATTTTTACTTATTTTAAAAGAGTTTTTAGAGGCGATTAATTTGACTTTTGTTTGAAAATTAATTTTCAAAAGAACTTTCTAATTTAAAAGTACTTTCAGAAAAGATCACATCGGACAAGTTTTCTCTAAAAACTCTTTTAATTACAAGAAATACTTTCATAAAATTAGTCAAACGAATCCAAAAATAACTTTTAGATCTTAAAAGTTCATTTTGACTTTTTAAAAGTTATGCCAAACAGCCTCCACGTGTAAAATGACATTGGAAGAAGAGAAATTAATTCGTTGGTAGGTATTGGCTGAACAGTACTGGTGTCTACCGAATACTAGATAGTGGTTACCAATAGTTACTCTCAACTTTACTCCTTAACTGCTGTTTAGACTTTTAGCAGATAAAAAGTTGATGAATTTTATGAAATATGTTACTAAAAAATTGTAAAAAAATTATGAATGAAATGAAATGTAAGATTGAAAATGAAGTTTGGCTAACTTTTCAGCAAAAAGTAATTTTACCAAACAAGTTTTAAATGATAGCATTACAAGCTAGAACAATATTACTGCCCGTGGTTGAGTGTATCTATTAAGGAAATAGTATTTTAGTTTTTTTAGCCATTGTTTGGCGGAAATTAAAATCAAATTATTAGTAAATTCTGAAAAAAGTTGATGAAATGTATGGTTGAAAAGTTGTGAATCCTATGAAATACTTTATTAAAATTAATTATTGACTTTTACTTGGATTAAAATTTTAATTTTAATTTCTACCAAATAGGGTCTTAGTGGTCTTTTTAAATTTTTTTTATTTAGTTATTCCTTATTTTATAAATGTATTTTTATTGAAAAATATAAAGTTATTATGAGATTGACGAAAATACCCCTACTTAAAATGGTCAAAATATCCAATTTTTACATATTACAGGTCAACTAACGGTCAAATGGATATATTCCATCCATTTGGACCCCAAAAGCATATTTTTAAAAAGTTTGGGACTGTGGATGTCACAAATTGAAGGTTAGGGTAAAGTCTGCAAAAAAGTGAAAAGTTAGGAACCGCTGCTGCAATTTTCCCTTTAGTAATTGTATCATTTTGTTTAGAAGAGTGTGATCAAACTCTAATTCACCCCCACCAAAATAATATTGTGCTATATTAATTATTGAAGAAGCATTATATTTTAGGCAGTGTTCTAAAAAAACGCGTATTAGATTGTGTAGGACTTCAGAATATTTGAGTAGCATAAAAGGCGCTTCGCCTTGAATTTAAGCGGGAATTAAGCGGTCAACGAGAATGTTGACCACTTAATGCGCGCCTAAGTGTGTGTAGGCGCGCATTAAACAGTCAACATTTTCGTTGGCCGCTTAATTTTTTATTTTATTTTCATTAAATGTACATTTTTTTGTTTGTTTATTTGTAGATAAAGAAGAAGATATTGAATTAGAGTTCGATAAAGAGTTAGATAAGATTTAAGCTACAAGTTATCTATGTTATGTAATTATGATTTTGAAACTTATCTTTTTTTTATGAATTATTAAGTACATACAATATTTTATAATTTTAGATATTTGGTATATATTATATGAATTATTGAATTTTTTTTACATTGATTAAAATTTTAAAATCAAAAAACGCTTTTTAACGCCTAAACTTCGCGTAGGCTCGCCTAGACTTGTAATGCTTGAAGTTTGGTCTTAATGTCGAGCCACGCTTTACACTTTTTAGAACACTGATTTTAGGAGATGAATTATCATTTGATCCTACTAGCAATTGTGTAGGACACGAAATTTGTCTTCAGAATATTTGTAATAGCATACATCTATTCATTTCATATCCTTATTTTCTAAATTTCTAAAAGCCGTTAATTTGCTTAGCTTCATACATGTATCTTGATTTCGATAAGTTGAAATTTTATCCCATAATTTTGCATTACAAGAATATAATGTATGTATCCAATTTTTAACAACAATCTTAAGATGCATCCATTTATATAAATTTTATATCATATCTTTACTGCATGAATAGACGTAAAAAAATTTGGTTTCTCTACAAACCAATCGGAAAAGTGTAAACTTTAATCAGGGCATGCATGTTATCTTTATATGAAGTGCATGATTTTTCGTGTGTGACTGGAATGTCAGTTAATGAAAAATGAAGTCTGTCCTTTACTTCAAGAGCCCCACTTCATGTACAGGGATCTACTTGTTAGGGCACTCATATTGTGGGCTTCGTTGTAATTATTTTTTATTATACATGGGAGAGCCCGCGCTACAGTGAGGGCCATGTAACTCCTTTGTAAGACCCCCCTGTACACTCAGGTTAATTCTTACTTCAAACGGACACTTCTAGCTATATGGTTTCTCCAATTTCAAAATGTATACACAACTTCTGGAATATTTTGCTCGTGTTGTAGCAAGTAGCTGCTTAAGGTGACTATTACTTGAAATGCCACTTTAGACGACACATTTGGACAACGCCACTATCATCTGATTCAGGATCATTCTCATCATCATTACTGTTCATTACCGTATTGAATTGATAATCAACAATACACTTCATTGTTTTTTCTTCCCAAACGCAGATAGGAATCACTTGGAAAAACTAAATGTATCGATGACTATGTTCATTCAATTGGTTAAAACAAGAAAGAATAATGATATCTAGCGCCAATGATACTAGCATATCAGTTAGTCTATGTGACATTATATGATAAGTTTTAATTAAATGTAAATTATATGATTAATTTAATTGTATCTTTCATTTAATGATACCTAGTGCTTGGCTATTGTAACACTACTTATATTAAATAATGTTACTCAACAAGAAATGATTCATCCTTATGTTTGGAAATCATTTATAAGAAGTTTAAATCATAATACATAGAAATAGTTTTCGTCGAATAATAAATTGATACGTTGTGTTTAAGAAAAAAACTACATTATGAACTCAACTAGATGAGTTGGGCTAGTCATAGGCTAAATCGTGCAGATCTATCCTAACTCACTCGAATTCCTAAATACGTCACTGGGTACGATGACTATGTGCGACTTTCAAATGCAAATGATATATATTGAAGAGTCACGATTTTTTGAATTGGGTGTGACTATTTAAAGATGTGAATGATGAACTTTCACAAACATTTGTATAGAATACGGTCTAAATGGTTAGATCACGTTTCAATCTGAAATGTTGTGATTTGATAGTTAAAATAAATTTGTGCCAAAAGGTCGACAGTTGGAAAAAGACACATTAAAATGTATAAATGACTTTTTTGCTTTTCCTCCTAATTTCCCCATGTTCATTTGACTTCCTTTGAAGAAACCACTATACAAAATTTGATTTCTATTTTTCATTTCTTTTTTCCAAATTATGTCAAAATCACGCCCTTTTGAGAGTTTTCGATATTTTTTTTTTCGAACTTTTTTGTAGTGTTGCATATCTTTTCGGTAATAGTCGATTCTCATTCTATGTTTAATTGAAGAGTACGGTCAAACTTTGATTTTACTCCCACCAAATGAAAATAATATTGTGCTATATTGTATTATTTTGGAAAGCGTTATAGTTTTTATAGTAAAGATGGATATTCATTTCTATGATCCTGAATTAGTTTTTAGTGACAGGACACTAAAAATCTATCTTCAGAAGATCTATTCATTATATTCTTATTTTCTAAATTTCTAAAAGTCGTTAATTTTCTTAGCTTCATACATATATCTTGATTTCGATAAGTCGAAATTTTATCCCATAATTTGCATTACAAGAATATAATTTATATATCCATCCCGTTATAGAAATTTTATATTATATCTTTACTGCATGAATAGACATTAAAAATTTTGGTTTCTCTACAAACTAATCGGAAAAGTGTAAACTTTAATCAGTGCGGGCATGTTATCTTTATATACAAGTGCATGATTTTTCGTGTTGTGTCTAAAATGTCACTTTAAGAAAAATGAAGTCTGTGTCCTTTACTTCAAACAGACACTTCTGGTTATATTGTTTCTCCAATCTCAAAAACGAATTTGGATAGTACACTTCAAACGCAGATGGGAATCACTCAGAAAACCTAAATCTGACGATGACTATGTTCAGTCAATTGGTGAAAACCAGAAAGAATAATAATATTTAGCGCCAATGATACGAGAGTGTCAACTAGTCTGTAAAAATTTGAGGGTCCATCTTAAAAATGTCAACCTTGTTAAGAAGAGTAACTCAAAATCATATAAATTGATTTATATTTTCATATTTATTCGATGTGAAATTGTATCAATTAATATGTCCTCGCAAGATGGTGGCTCGTTTGAGTAGACTAATCTTGAAATTCGTATACTCATTTTTTGAGTTTTAATCGGATCGAATCGCTCATTGAAACTTAACCTAACTCTGATACCATGTAAAGATTTGGGGGTCCGTCTTAAAATATCAACCTTGTTAAGAGAGTAACCAAAAGTCTTATAAATTGGTCTATATTTTCATTTTTATTCGATGTGAAATTTTATCCCTTAACATAGTTTATGTGACATTATATGATATGTTTAACTAAATGTGAAATTATATACGATTAATTTAATTGTACATTTTATTTAATGACCCTTAGCGCTATCTAAATTGATATTGTAACATTAGTTATATTAAATAACATTACTCAACAAGAAATGATTCATCCTTATGTTTGGAAAGCATTTATAAAGAGTTTAAATCATAAATACATATAAATAGTTGTTAATAAATTGAGAGCTTAAAAACCATTATAAATTAAGATGGCTAATCATAGGCTAAATCGTGCAGGGATTCAATTGGACCTATTGGACTCCAATTGGAATAATGCTTTCTTGTCAGATGAATTTACAACCTTGGATGATAGATGCATTGGTGGCTATTCATGATTGGTGGAAGAACTGTTTGTTGTTTTAAACTAATCAATGACAGATTGTCATATGACATTTCAATCAAAATGGTAAAATTTTCTGACAATGTAGCAAGGTTGCTCCAATTATCATTTTCACTCTCTACATATAAAATAAAAAATAAAAACACTTGATTTAGTCAAAGGTCAAACAATTGACTTGTTGAAAATGGCACGTGGGATAGCATGGCCATTTGCTTTACAATTGGCGAGAGCCTTCGTGCCCACGCTCCGTTCAAATGAACAAGAAGGTTATTTTCTTTCTTGTATATAACCTAACAGATTCTCTTCTTTGAGTATTCCCACGTACAAGTGGAGTTACTTTCACAAGTACACGTGTTAAGTGCACGAATTTATATGTTTGTGTAATAGTGACTCCGAAATTTGAGAGTTTTCCAGATTATGGACAATATGCACACATTTTTGGGTTCTTTTGTTTGGTTGTTAGATGTGGGCAAATGACACAAAATTTCATACATGTCTATCTGCACAATTTTTTAATTAACTTTTGGATTTATTTTAAAGTGAGAATTTCGGAGAAAATTATGGAAAATATTGGAAGTGTCAAGCTTGAGGGTCGAGTTGATTTTTTTTGTTCAAGTCTTGATTCAGATGTTAATAAAATTACTCAAAATCAATTGAAAAGAGGTCAAAGATTATGTGAATCACTTAAACAATTTCAATCAACTCCTCTCGTTATGAAAGAACAGATAACAATTGTAATTAAAATGTCACATGTCAATCGTGTTGGGGTGGGTTGATTGAATTAAATCAAAGAAAAGAAAAGGAAAAATAATTACCATGCAATAATTAATTGGTGTAATTAGCTTTGAGGCATGGATATGGTTAATTAAAGGGAAGAAGTTAATGCAGTTTGGTCCATTGTCTTGGCATAAGCAAACTTAGGGTTGAAGAAACTTAGATTTGAGAGTTGAGGGATTATTGCTACAAATATTATGATTCATTAACAATGCCCAATGGTCAAGAGTCACAAGTGGACAACAAACAAGAAATGAGTAGCCTAATATTCATGTGAGGAGAGGAGAGAGTTCATAATATTTAGGTAAAAATATGGTGGCACTTAAAAAAGAGCGTAGAAAAGCTGTCGAACAAAAAAATTGAGACGAGAGAAACTAGAGAAAACAATATATTTAAGTGCACGATGTAGGTCGAGTATTGTCGTTTTAAGGAAAAATTAAGAGAGTAAGGAACTTTTGTATTGTGAGGTTTATTGACTTGATTGATTCTCCTTCCATGATGGTTGGAGGTTTGCCGAACTACTTTTAACTCGTTTTCCAGCACATACAGAGAAAATAAAAAATAAATAACAACTCATAGATAGAAAAGTTTTTCTCATGGATAATTCTATTTGTACATAAGGAGTTACGAAAAGTTTTACTGATCATCGAAGTGTCAAAAAGAGAGTGAAAAAAGGTTTTTTTTTTTTTTTTTTTTTTTTTTTTTTTTTTTTTTTTTTTTTTTTGGTTGAAGAAATTTATATTGAATCACATCTCACCATATCGTGTGTATATACACCAATCTGTAAGTTATGATATACAAATAGCACAATCATTTTTTTAATTTTATCAACTTCTCCCTTGGCAACATCAAAACACTCAATGTACAATAGAGATAAGCTCATATTATTTCTTTCTTGTTTTTTTCCTTTATAGATAAGCTCGTGACTTTTTCTGCTACACTAGAAAGAAAATCACGCTCTATTGTTGCATTTATTTATAATCTTGGTCCATGGATTTTTTTGGAAGATCCCTATATGTCATGTTTTCTAAATGCATTAGGAGTCATTTTTTCTATATATTGCATGCTAAATGCCTAAATCTTGGGGCTGTTTGATACACATTATTCCTCAATTAGAATTAATTTTTCGACCATTATTGTTGACAATTTTTGACACCCCACTATTGTCTGCTATACCTTTCTGTTTACATTCTTTTCCCATTTGCCATAATTGCCCTTCCATTTTTTTTTTATTCCATTTTGCACATGCAGATAAAAACAAAAGGGTCAATTGGTAAATTTGTGGCATTTTTCCTTTGAAATGAAACCTACCGTCTGTACATAGTCCCACGATAATGTGATGTAAAAAATACACTTTGGAGAAAAAAATGGGGATCAATCGACCCCCTTGTTTCAATCAAAACAATTTGGAATTAAGATTTCAATCATGTTGCTACTTTGACCCCTAACATAATTATTTTAGTCAATCTTAAAAATCTCCAGCTCAACTTAAAAATCTTCAAGTCACCACGTCTTCTAGATACCCATCATTGCATCTATTTACCAGTTGGTGACACTGTAAAGTCCATTATTTTTTAATGATAAGTCCTATTATAGACTTGTCATTCAACATATATACAGAAAGTCGATGTGAAATTTTTTAATGCGTTTATAGTTTAAATGTTGAGCTTTAGTACGAATTTCGTTTTTACTATATCAATAACAAGGGATCGCAGTATTTGACGTCGCTAGTTTTTCGCCTAAACTTCGCTTGAACATCAAAAATAGTGAGCTCATTGCTCGCTCTTCGTTGGACCGTTGCTCGAGCAACGGTGTTGTTGAATTTTTCAGCTAACTACTCTCTTTCCTTCCAAATAATTTTTTATTCATCCGGAATTGATTTTGTCATTTCAAATATACTACGACGATCTACTCAACGAGTAGAACAAATTAGTTTATTTACTTTCGTAATTTGACTATCGGATCAAATCCGAACATTTGATCAAAATTTGACATCAAGTCACTTTTCTCAAATTATACTTAACCAAAATTTTCAATTTTTTAAACCAATTCCAACAATCGCATACATGAATGAAAATTTCGCTTCCTGCACTACACAATGCAAATGAAATGCAAACTCTAACAAAGGAGTACATGCGACAAGTTATAGCTTAAATATAGGTGGCTTATGGATTTGAACCTTCCTTAGTTGAGTACAATCGAATTTACTAGGCTAATTGGTGAACGTGATGTCTTGAATCATTCAGTTGTTTGTGTAAATCAAAACAAATGTACCAACACCATAACTCATCTAACCACTTCGGTTCTCATGGTTGTGTTCATTTTGACCTTGAACAACTCTTAGTTTCATAAGTGCTTTAGAAAATTAAGCATCAAATTCTCATAGAAGCAGCCTTACTTCACACTTACATAGGTAATCTCCTACATTTCTTCTAAAGTGTAGGAATCATTAAAACTATACAGTTATTCTTATACACAGTTTTATTCTAACACTCAAGTTTTGTAAGAATGGGAGTAAGTACTTTGTTTTGAATCTTTCATAACTTAGTTGTCACATTGAACCAAGATCTTAGGATCTCCAATCTACAAGATTGGGTTTCCGTATGGTGATTCTATTCGATATGCTTATTCCCAACGGAAGATGGTATACTTGATCTCTCGTAATTCCTTTCGTCAAATGATCCGCTAAGTTTTCTATTGACTTAACATAGTGAATCGAGATTATACCGTTTGAAATCAACTGTTTAATGGTATTATGTCTCCGACGTATATGTCAAGACTTACTATTATACATACTATTTTGTACACTAGCAATTGTCGATTGATTATCGTAATGTATATTAATAGCAGGTACCGATTTTTCCCAACATGGAATGTTTTCGAGAAAATTACGAAGTCATTCTACTTCTTCTCTGCCTTTATCTAAATCAATAAACTCAAATTCCATTGTGGATCGAGTTATATAAATTTTCTTAGATAATTTTCAGGATACAGCTCCGCCTCCAATGGTAAATACATAATCACTTGTAAACTTTGAATCATTGGTGTCAGATATCTAATTTCCATCTATATATCCTTCTAACATTGTATGATATCTTGAGTAGTATAATTCATACCCAATCATGTGTCTTAAGTATTTAAGTACTCGGGTCAATGCCTTACAATGATTAATACTCGGATTACTTGTAAATCCACTCAACTTGTTGACTATATATAATATATCCGGACGTGTACAATTGGTAATAAACGTCAAACTAGCTATAACGCGTGAATACTCCAATTGAGATACGGGGTCACCAGTATTTTTGGCTAAGTGTAAACTTAAATCTACTGATGACTTAATTGATTTATCGTCATATGCCTTAAATTTTTTAGGTTTAGTCTCAATATAATGTGATTGAGACAATGACAAATCATCAAGTATTTTAGAGATCTTAATCTTTAATATCACGTCCACAACTCCATATTTTTCATGTCAAAATGTTTTACTGACATTTTCTTGGTTGAGGAAATGACGTTCGAGTTATTTCCCATGATTAGCATATCATCAAAATATAGACATATGATCACGTATTCGTTAGGTGTGTTTTTAGATATAGACACACTTGTCACATTCATTGATTTTGAACCACTTGACAACATAGTTTTGTCAAATTTTTCATGTCATTAATTCAATACTTGTTTTAATCTATATAACGATTTTATAAGCTTACACACATTTTCATTTCCTGGAGCAACAAACTTTTCACGTTGTTTCCATATAAATTTCTTTTTCTAATTCACTATTTAGAAATGCAGTTTTAATGGAGATGGCAATCAATACACGTATAGAAGTTATCCTCGTAACAAGTGAATAGGTATCGAAAAATATAGTCATTCCTTTTGTTTATACCATTTGGCTACTAACCTAGCATTGTATTTGTCTATTGATTCACCCGACTTCAATTTTTTTGAAGATCTACTTGCAATCTAAAACTTTGTTTCCCGGTGGGAGTTCAACTAATTCCCAAAAATTTATGATGGATTCAATTTCATTGTTTACCTCTTTCTTTTGTTTCCTTTTTTTTCTTTCCAAAAAGTAGTTTCGGGAGAGGACATTGCTTCATTAAATGTCCTTGGATCATCTTCTAGTAGATGGGTTGTAAATTCTGGACCAAATGTCTTATGAATTCTTTACCTTTTACTGCACCTTGTTTCTTCATCTACTTGAAGATTGCCATCTTTTTTATGGTTTCCATTTACAGCATCGTAAGTTCGTTTATGTTAACTTACTTCTTTTTCCTTATACGGAAAGATATTTTCAAAGAAATTAACATTCCTTGATTCAATTATAGTAAATTCATGTACATCAATCAAGTATTTATGATTCATGAACCAAAAATTGATATGCATTACTATTATTTGCATATTCAATAAAGACACAATTTATTGTCTTATGTCCAATCTTTACTTGTTTAGGTCTAGGTATTTGTACATTTGTTAAACACTTGCACATTTTAAGATATTTGTAGGAAGGTTTTCGACCTTTCCATAACTCATAAGGTTACTCAACCTTATTCTAGTGTAATATTTTATTAATGATGTGATTTGCAGAAAGGATAGCTCCCTCCATAAGTTTTGAGGTAAGCCTGAACTAATTAACATGACATTCATCATTTCCTTAGGGATTCTATTCTTATGTTCTGCAACCCTGTTAGATTAAAGTGAATATAGTGCAGTAGTTTGATAAATAATTCCAAATTTTGAACAAAATTCTTCAAACAGAGAGACATATTCTCCACCTTCATCACTACGAATCATCTCTAATCGTTTTCCAAGTTGATTTTCAACTTTATTTTTATAGTGTTTGAATACTTCCAAAACTTCATCTTAGCTTTTCAAGAAGTATACATAATAGTATCTTACACAATCATCTATAAACATGATGATTTCTTTTTGCCACCTCTTGTTTGTACTAACTTTAAATCGCATATGTCCATGTGAATAAATTCCAAATGTGTTGTGTTTCGTTTAATCGAGTGAAACAGTGTTTTGGCTAACTTAGCATCTACATAAATTTTGCATTTCTCATTATTAAAATGCATACTTGATAATAAACTTAAATTCATTAACTTACGTATAGAATTAAAGTTTGCATGTCATAATCTATGATACCATAAATTAGACGACTCAAGAATATAAGCAGAAGAATATATTTTATTCCTTGAATTATTTGGTACAATAGTAAGGACATTCATTTTGAATAGTCCATCTTTTACTTAGTCTTTGCCTACATACATGTTATTAAGTATAGATTTATCCAACACATACTAGTTTGAAGCCATTCTTGCTCAATAGAGAACTCGATAGGCCGATACTAAGTTCTTGCAAATATTTGTTGAGGCTAAGTTCCTTGTCCGATGTCATCTTTAAGATCACATTGCCTTGTTTTTCCACTTTTGGACTTGAGGAGTTTCCCATGAATAATTTCTCACCCTCGGTGGGAATGTAGAAAGATAACATTTCTTTGTCAGCACATATGTGACGGGTAGCACCCGTATCAATCTATCATTCCATGGAATTTTCAACAGTGTTACATTCTGAAATAACAATCGACAGATTCAAATATGAGATACCATTTGATATTGCATCAGATTCGGTGATATTCGCTTGGGCTTGCTTATTTGGTTTTCGATAATTGATAGAACGATGTCTAGCATTTCCATAGTTGTAGCAATTGTCCCTTAAATTTCTTAGCATGCTTGTTGAATGGTTCAATGGAATGATTCATTTTCTTGCTTTTGTTATTGGATTCCACGACATTGGCATTTGCTTATGGTATATGATTTTCAATTCGCTTGTCCAAACTTCTGTTATCTTCTTCAATTCTCAATCAGACTACAAGTTCTTCAATATTTATCTCTTTGCACTTATATTTGAGATAATTCTTGAAATCGTTCTACATGGGTGGAAGTTTTTCGATAATTGCAGCCACTTGAAATGATTCACTTAGAGATATATTCTTTGCGTGAGTGTCATATAGGATAACTTGTAATTCTTTCACTTGACTGATGATCTTTTTGGATCTACCATTTTGAAGTCTAAGAACTTTTCCACGATGAACTTTTTCGTTCCAGCCTCTTCAGTCTTGTATTTCTTTTCCAAGGATTCCCATAATTCCTTTGTAGATTTCTTTAAACTATATGTATTATATAACACATTGTCCGAACCATTCAGAATGTAGTTCTTACATAACAAATCTAAATGTTTCCAAGCATCTAATGCAATTAGTGATAGCCTATTGTTTGCCCCTTCTTGTATGGCGGGAGGATCTTCATTTAAGAATTTTGTCAAGTTTAGGGTTGTAAAATAAAACAACATTTTCTGTTGCTATCTCTTGAAATCAACTCCAATAAATTTCTCTGATTTCTCTCCATGTGGAACGATATGAGGGGGCAACCACAACCTAAGGGATCATGCTGGTAGGAACAATTCCTTCCGAAATTCCCATATTCGAATTATCATTCGACGTAAAGTCAATATTGAAAGTCGTATTCATTTCTGTTTACACAAAACAGAAAATAAACCACAAATTAAATTCGAGAATGAGTAGACGATGTTAAACCGAAGTGAAATCAGTTTAACAGAAAAAATAAAGTTATCACTCGAAAAATCGACTTAAGATTGCAGGAAAAATATAGTAGAATGGAGTGATGGCTTTATGAACCAAGTACAAACTTACCAATCTTATCGTAATTTGGACAGAATAATGACAAAGAAATAATAAAAAGTATATAACAACGCGGTAGAAAATGCAAAAATATGATGCAAAGATGACACCAGGTAAACGATGCAAAAGTTGAGACAAGTATTGAATACTTTGTCTTTAAATCAATTTTGCCCCGCAACGGTGCCTATGGATGATGACAATCAACTTTCAATATATAACGACTATCCTCTTGTGTTAGTAGCACTCCAAAAAACAAGATCAACGAATCATTCCTCAAATGAATGAATGAAAGAAACCAGAATTTATGAACTATTTTATGCAGAATTTTGGTAGAGAGAGAAGAGAGAATATTATGCTATGATTGCATATTATTGGAAAGAGGAAATTGAAGACCCAATAGTCCTATATATAGAGGGGAAAGGTTGTGAGCTCAAAACTCAGCAACATTTGTCAAGGATCGCAACACTTGACGTCGCTAGCTTTTCACCTAACCCTCACTCAAGCATAAAAAACAGTGAGCCCGTCGCTCGCTCTTTGCTGGACTGTTGCTTGAAAGATGGGCTAACGTCAGGCGAGTGATGATTTTGCCGATTTTTTCAGTCCAACTACCATCTTTCCTTCCAACTTTGAAACGTAATTTCTCATTCATTCGAAATTGATTTTGTAATTTCAAGTATACTACGACGATCTACTCGACAAGTAAAACAAGTTAGTCTATTTACTTTTGTAATTTGACTATCGAATCAAGTCCGAATATTTGATCAAAATTTGACATCAAATCACTTTTCCCAAGTTATACTTAACCAAAAATTTCAATTTTTAAACCAATTCCAACAGCAACTTGAGTGACAACTTGTACCTCCTACTAAAATTTTCGATCACCTCTTCACATTCAAATTAAAGAGAAAACATAGAGTTCAGTTGGTCAAGTAAATATAAAAATTCGACACTTTAATTTTGTTACATATATATATATTTATTACAAACTGCAATTAATTACTTGAATGCTAAGTCGTCAAGTACTAGATTTAAGTATGGTAGAAAGAAATAAACTCTAGTCAATTAAAGTGCGCAGTAGGATATATATTAAGAAAATAACAAGATCGCTACTAAAATACACTACATGAAAATTTAGTATTTGTGGCGGCACATTACCATACCATGGTATGGTGATGGTGATAGCACTCTGGTGTTTATCGGAGTAACATATTATCCACGAGTCGACTCGACTCTTCAATTTTTAATTGACATGAATCCAGTATCTTTCTTTCACTCTGATCCTACATAACATTCAATCCTTCGGAATTTGACACTATTTAGTATTCATAATGATCCTTGTTCCAAATTGAATCCGAAACCAAAGAATAAAAAAATGCCACCATTTAGCATCTAAAGATAATAAATTATTAACCGCAGTTTGTAAATGAGTGCCTAACAAAAATAAGTACTTGTCAAATTTGATATTGTATTAAGAAGCAATTTGACAAATAGAAACCCTAGATTTGCATTCTTGACTGTGTACTCGAAAACTAAACTTCGAAACCATATAAGTTATAATTTTTTTGAAACATTCATCGCACTGACAAAAATAAAAGGCAGCACCGTAGAATGTTGTTGACTAGTATTCAAAAGTTCATGTTTGTTCTACATATTTAAAAGTTATTTGTCTTCAAATTCATTTTTAATTACACGTTTTTTCCATAAAATAATTGTGCACGTCAACTCATAATTTTTCCTTACTTTTAACCACATAATTAGGGACCGGCAAGGGTTGGGTAAGATCGGATTTGAACCCAACCTAGAAATCGAATTGACAATTCCGATTGAATGAAACCCAACTAGAAATCAAACCGATGAGAGGAATAAACTGACACGTCGATTTGGTTCGTCTTCTTCAAGAGGATTTTTTTCCTTGAAAATCAATTTTTTTTTTTTTTTTTGTTTTTAAAATTTGACCTAGGTTTTCGTATTGGTCTATGCCAATCCAAATATTGAATCGACATACTTCCGAATCAACCCAAGTCGGGTAGGTAAGACAGGTAATTTATCCATCCCTACACGTTCTTTATAAAATTATTATTTTTTTATTAATTTTATTCTAAAAAGTGGAACGAGGTATATTTTTTTTAAAAACATAAAATGACTTTGATTATTAAAAAATCAGCACGAACAACAAACAAAATAGTGCAATCTTCCCAGTGATAATTAACAAAAGATGCTAGTGAATGGGTCACATGATTCTCATTTCTTAGAACGAATTGACAAATACCACTACCATCATCGGAAATAAGAGCTACAATATTAACGGGAATGAATGCATTTTCCATATATCTAAAATCGGGTTAATTTCACAAACGGTCATTGAACTTACTTAAAAATTACAAAATGGTCACTGATATTACAAACTTGCATAAACGATCACTGAACTTACGAACGCTTTCACTAACGGTTACTGAAGTTTACAAACTTGTAGAAACGGTCACCATTAGGACCGTTATGATTTTAATTCAAACTTAGCCCCTGTTTGATTCTCATTTTTTTTTTCCAAAATTCATTTTTATCTCTCTTCTTTTCAACTACACATTTTTCAATAAAATAATATTACACATAAATTCAAAAAATTTCCTTAATTTTTAACTACACATTCTCCATCAATCAACTATTCAAAATGCATTATTTTCCCCAAAATGAGAATCAAACAGGGTCTAAAGAACCAAAACACATGAACATAGAACATTGAGGACCTCAAGTGCAAAATTCAAGCTTACGACACTTTTTCTGCTTCTTGCCTCTTTTTTGGATCACCCAAG
Organism: Osmanthus fragrans; assembly: GCA_019395295.1. Classification (NCBI taxonomy): domain Eukaryota; kingdom Viridiplantae; phylum Streptophyta; class Magnoliopsida; order Lamiales; family Oleaceae; genus Osmanthus; species Osmanthus fragrans. The sequence goes on along the minus strand of CM033360.1, from coordinate 9,504,198 downwards.
AACGAATTGACAAATACCACTACCATCATCGGAAATAAGAGCTACAATATTAACGGGAATGAATGCATTTTCCATATATCTAAAATCGGGTTAATTTCACAAACGGTCATTGAACTTACTTAAAAATTACAAAATGGTCACTGATATTACAAACTTGCATAAACGATCACTGAACTTACGAACGCTTTCACTAACGGTTACTGAAGTTTACAAACTTGTAGAAACGGTCACCATTAGGACCGTTATGATTTTAATTCAAACTTAGCCCCTGTTTGATTCTCATTTTTTTTTTCCAAAATTCATTTTTATCTCTCTTCTTTTCAACTACACATTTTTCAATAAAATAATATTACACATAAATTCAAAAAATTTCCTTAATTTTTAACTACACATTCTCCATCAATCAACTATTCAAAATGCATTATTTTCCCCAAAATGAGAATCAAACAGGGTCTAAAGAACCAAAACACATGAACATAGAACATTGAGGACTTCAAGTGCAAAATTCAAGCTTACGACACTTTTTCTGCTTCTTGCCTCTTTTTTGGATCACCCAAGAACGAATTGACAAATACCACTACCATCATCGGAAATAAGAGCTACAATATTAACGGGAATGAATGCATTTTCCATATATCTAAAATCGGGTTAATTTCACAAACGGTCATTGAACTTACTTAAAAATTACAAAATGGTCACTGATATTACAAACTTGCATAAACGATCACTGAACTTACGAACGCTTTCACTAACGGTTACTGAAGTTTACAAACTTGTAGAAACGGTCACCATTAGGACCGTTATGATTTTAATTCAAACTTAGCCCCTGTTTGATTCTCATTTTTTTTTTCCAAAATTCATTTTTATCTCTCTTCTTTTCAACTACACATTTTTCAATAAAATAATATTACACATAAATTCAAAAAATTTCCTTAATTTTTAACTACACATTCTCCATCAATCAACTATTCAAAATGCATTATTTTCCCCAAAATGAGAATCAAACAGGGTCTAAAGAACCAAAACACATGAACATAGAACATTGAGGACTTCAAGTGCAAAATTCAAGCTTACGACACTTTTTCTGCTTCTTGCCTCTTTTTTGGATCACCCAAGAACGAATTGACAAATACCACTACCATCATCGGAAATAAGAGCTACAATATTAACGGGAATGAATGCATTTTCCATATATCTAAAATCGGGTTAATTTCACAAACGGTCATTGAACTTACTTAAAAATTACAAAATGGTCACTGATATTACAAACTTGCATAAACGATCACTGAACTTACGAACGCTTTCACTAACGGTTACTGAAGTTTACAAACTTGTAGAAACGGTCACCATTAGGACCGTTATGATTTTAATTCAAACTTAGCCCCTGTTTGATTCTCATTTTTTTTTTCCAAAATTCATTTTTATCTCTCTTCTTTTCAACTACACATTTTTCAATAAAATAATATTACACATAAATTCAAAAAATTTCCTTAATTTTTAACTACACATTCTCCATCAATCAACTATTCAAAATGCATTATTTTCCCCAAAATGAGAATCAAACAGGGTCTAAAGAACCAAAACACATGAACATAGAACATTGAGGACTTCAAGTGCAAAATTCAAGCTTACGACACTTTTTCTGCTTCTTGCCTCTTTTTTGGATCACCCAAGAACGAATTGACAAATACCACTACCATCATCGGAAATAAGAGCTACAATATTAACGGGAATGAATGCATTTTCCATATATCTAAAATCGGGTTAATTTCACAAACGGTCATTGAACTTACTTAAAAATTACAAAATGGTCACTGATATTACAAACTTGCATAAACGACGACCGTCACTGAAACTTACGAACGCTTTCACTAACGGTTACTGAAGTTTACAAACTTGTAGAAACGGTCACCATTAGGACCGTTATGATTTTAATTCAAACTTAGCCCCTGTTTGATTCTCATTTTTTTTTTCCAAAATTCATTTTTATCTCTCTTCTTTTCAACTACACATTTTTCAATAAAATAATATTACACATAAATTCAAAAAATTTCCTTAATTTTTAACTACACATTCTCCATCAATCAACTATTCAAAATGCATTATTTTCCCCAAAATGAGAATCAAACAGGGTCTAAAGAACCAAAACACATGAACATAGAACATTGAGGACTTCAAGTGCAAAATTCAAGCTTACGACACTTTTTCTGCTTCTTGCCTCTTTTTTGGATCACCCAAGTTGGGGGTTTTATTGGGTCGAAGCCATTTGAAGGCCACATCTTTTGTCCATTTATAGGGTATATACAATTCCCGTAAACTTGAGGTTATCAAGGTTTTATGTTCATGTATTTTGATCCTTTAAATTTGAATTAAAATCATAACAGTCATAATGATGACCGTTTCTGCAAGTTTATAAACTTTAATGACCATTAGTGAAAGCGCTCGTAAGTTCAGTGACCGTTTCTACAAGTTTGTCGTATTGTAAATTTTAGGTTAGTTCAGTGACCGTTTGTGAAATTAACCTATCTAAAAACATATTTCAAACTTTGGATTACTTAAAGAGAATCACACTCGACTATTCCAATTCGGAGATAACTATTTCTGGCTAACAGAAATCCTTCATGAAATGCAAAAATCTTCCCAAGACTGATCTTGAGCAAGCTGCGATAATCAGTCTCTCATGGTCCCGTATCATAGCCCACACACAGCGTCGTTGTCCCATTTCGAACTCAGCACACAAGATTTCAGGCTTGAACTACCAATAAAATGGGCTGAATGGAATATGTGCACTTAAAATAAATAGTAAGTATATTAAACCCAATAATATAGACAATTTAATTTGTAATAATTTCTATCTGGTTTGAGTGATATTTTCAAGATTAGAGTATATAAATCATGTTATTTTTTAAATAGTAAGATTATTTTTGTAATAATTTCTATGGTTTGAGTGATATAATTTCTTAGAAAAGTATAATCTGTGTAAAAAATAATGTATAAGGTACAGTCTCCATAATTTAGTATTTAGTAACATGATTTATAGAGCTCTGAACATATCTTGAAGATATCACGTAACTTGTGTATTCCATAAGCACAACTTTTTTGTATCAACACGGCTTTTATAGCCCATCCACAATAACATTGATAATTCAGTCAAACTCAATCAAAATAAATTAATAAATAAATATTTAATGCGTCATTTTCTACGAAAAAATTGCACGCGTCTATTACCTTTTGGGAGGTTTAAGCTTCATGAAAACTATCTACCTGATATTGTCCCTTACCCCAAAGGATTGACACAAGATTGGAATTCTATCTAAGCTACACAAGAAAAGCATAAACCCAATCCCAAGGAATAGTGAAGCTTCATATGATTTTTCTGTCCAAGTTCAAGTAGTTCGCATCTTCACATACATGTCTATTTCACCTAACCTCTCTCTGATACTAGTGTTTTGAAACCTTAAGAAAGTGGTTCTTTCGGCACTCAGTTCCTTCATCTTAAATCAAGTTGATGGTAAGATCAATTTTTTGTTCGAAATTCAATAGGAACAAGAGGCTGGGTTAGTTGAAAGCTTATTATCAATTCAATAACATTGGTGCCTTTACTTTATGATCTAATTGTGTTAATGCGTTATCCCATGGCTAGGGCACGTTTGGCTAGGTAAGGTGCAGTTGCAGGTGGGATACAATGGACAAGACGAATTGATGTTTGTCTTTTTCTATTATATTTTTAGTTGGTCTCCTAAAATTAATTTCTAAGAGATAATAGTGAGTGGAATAGTTTGTTATTTCTTAAAAGTTAATTTGCAAGTCGGTAGACCATATTTAATGGCTTTTTTGTAGAGAAATCATCAGTAGTGACGAAGTTTGCTAATTTCTCAAATATTATGAGTAAACATTAGAGCAATAAAAGATTTGGATTGGTCCACTATTTTTTTCAAAGATTGAAGACCAATCGTGCAATTTAGTCTTAAAAATATCTGGCACCGTCCAGTTAATTCGTCCAATCTGTTTTCCATTTCCCAATGCACATTTATAATTATACGTAAGTTATAAGGATTCATTTGTGTTTGTTAGACCCAAATCTGTTCACTTTGTTTGATTAGTACGTGCATATATTTTAGAGAGATGGATAAGGCGATTGATAGGCAAAGGGTTCTGCTGCAGCATCTCCGTCCTTCTTTCACTTCTTCTTCCGTTGAAGATATCGAATCTTCAATCTCCGTGAGTATTTTTTTTTTTTTAATTTATTTTTTGTTATTATATTTATTGGATTGTTGTAGTTATTGAATTTTTGTGATTTTTCGGTTGTGATTTGATTGAATCTGAGGTCCGAAACTAGTTGTGTATAGAATTGGATAGAGTATATTGTGAAAGTGTTCATTGTTGGTCGGAGCTCAATTATCTGATGATTTACTGGTTACTTTCTAATTTGTGATATTTTCTTACACATTAATTGCTGATTTTGGCACGGAACAATGATGCCAGAAATTGAATCGATTGCTTGTGCTTGCGAAAACAAAGAAGAAACGCAAAATAAACAAATAGAAAGAAAATTTTAATTTCTTTGATGATAACTTTTCCTGAATATGGTTACGAGAGACATATAAGTTCCTCAATTATAGACATGCTATATCCTTATAATCGAGCTTCTTTTAAATATCTTAATTATTGCTAATTTGAATATAATAAATCTAATAAAGGCTAATGCGATAATTGCCACCTAACCATATCCATGGTAAGATTTTCCAAACCTTATTTATTTCATAACATGATTTTCAATACTATTTTGGTCTTTACAGCACTAAAGTAATTTGTGCTAGTTTTAGCCCCTATTTGATACACATTATTATTTAGGGAAAAATGCATTTTGTTGATGTGATGGATGGTGAATATGTGGTTGAAAAAGAAGGAAAAGTTGTTGATGTGATGAAAAATATTATTTTATTGAAGAATGCGTGGTTAAAAATGACTAGAAGAATGAGAATGAAAAAAAATGTGTATTAAACAGGGGCTAGTAAATTATTAACCGGAGAAGTCTTCTTAGTACTCCTACGCTTGATACAGTGTGTATGTGTTTGCCTGTGGGATGCATGTGTTAGTTTCATTTGTTTAACCTTAAGATATTTATGATTAGTTAAAATTTTGATATATTTGTACAACAACGATAAATAGAAGTTTATCTTTTCGTGATTTGGGAAAGTTGCACATTTTCAACTTGTAGTTTAAACTTGGTAATGAGCCCCCCATCATTTTAAAAACTTAGCCAATGTTCCCTCTGTTATTTCGTAACAGCATAAGTAGAAAAAGTATGATAATAATGTAGGTAACTGTCAAAACTAAATTCAAATTGACAAGAATTACTCTGTAACAAAGTCCTCCTTTCCTTCCCCTCCATACTTGGAGCAAAATGACATGGTTATTCAGCACCCCCACATTGCCTACATCACCACCAGTAGTGGATTGCACAGACAACATTCCACTGTAGCACATCAGTCAATATCTTCATCTACGTAGCATTTTCATCCTTTTCTCCAGACTCTCATCATCCCCAGACTGCTAAGAGCACCATTATCCAGACACCAACCATATTAAAAGACTGAAAAGGCCCTACTTCCAGTGCCACTACAGGTTTAGAAAGTGGAACACTAAATGGTATGGTACCATATATTTAAGATTTAAACTAATTTAAACCAGATTGCTGTTTTGTATATCAAATTTTAATTTTTTATTATTGTTAGGCAGAAAAACTGAAAAGAGTTATGATTTTGAGAGAGAGTATATCAGATCATGTGTCCAAAATATTTAGTTGTTAGCCTTTTAGTCTGTGGTATGTTTTAAATTTAGAATAGATGTGCATTATTGAATAATAAAGGTTCTGTATCTTAAAATACTCTACCTTGATAAAACTCTCTCTTTTTGAAACTTAACGAGTTAGAATTTCCTTTCTCTGTGCTCATTTTTAATATTTGTATTTTAGATCTACTGAATTGCTGACTTCTTGAAGATTAAATAATTATATCTGTTATGGAATTGTGTCTTCAACATGCTAATTTCTGTCTGTGTCGATGGCATCTAATATTGACATGAATAGTTGCATATTTTTTTTTGTATTCATTTTTATTTTCCAACCATGTACCTGGCGTCTAGTTGCATATTTTGTTTTTGTATTCATTTTTATTTTCCAAAATACATGCCAGGCCTCTATATGTTCAGCTGGAGATAGTGCTGCATACCATAGGGCTTCTGTCTTTGGTGATGACGTGGTCATAGTGGGGTAAGTTATCCTATTTTAACTTGTAAATCAAGTTGCACATCTTCTAAGAAAGATGATTCAATTTGTTGTATATGCCTCAAGTATAAATTTGCTTTTAACTTGGTGTAGTGCCTATCGAACTGCACTCTGCAAGTCTAAGAGAGGGGGCTTTAAGGATACTTATCCTGATGATTTACTTGCTCCAGTTTTGAGGGTTCGTTTCTTGTTCTTATTTGCACCTTAATTAATTTTTAATCAGATGAAGTTCAAAATTGGAAATTACATATTTATTTAATTTTTTTTTTTTTTTTTTTTTTTTTTTTTTCTAACGACCTTTTGTGTAGGCATTGATTGAGAAAACAAATTTGAATCCAAGTGAAGTTGGAGATATTGTTGTAGGCACAGTTTTGGCGCCTGGCTCCCAAAGAGCAAGTGAATGCAGAATGGCTGCATTTTATGCTGGTTTTCCTGGTATAATTCTGAATACTTTTATGTTTTTAAACACTTTTGAGTTCCCAAAAGGATCATATCACTGATGTTAACTGGGCTATTTTCAAATGCAGAAACTGTACCTGTAAGAACTGTGAATAGGCAATGCTCATCTGGCCTTCAAGCAGTAGCTGATGTTGCTGCCGCCATCAAAGCTGGATTTTATGATATTGGTACGTGCATTTATGCTTAAAGGGCACCTTCTATGAATATAAAATGCAGAGTTTTGTATCTGCTGTTAAGAGCTAAGCTGTATATCGTCTCTTAAGCAGTTGTTAGTTTTCACCTCCACTAATTTCGGAAAAAAAGTAATAATTTTATTACACTTTTGTGGATTAAAGCAATCAGCATATACCATAAACAAATGGTTCCTACCATACAAAGGGGAGGTGGAAAGCGGTGAAAGAATAATCGGTGGTAAATATAATTTTTCATTTATTGACTTTCTAACCTTCTGAATCAGGGATTGGTGCTGGATTGGAATCAATGACCGCCAATCCTATGGCTTGGGAAGGATCAGTAAATCCAAAAGTATATTTCTTTCTATCAAAAAGTGCTATTCTTTCCACTGGTAAGAAGTGCCGTGCTATGTGTTAACTCTTGTCAATAAATCAGGTAAAAACAATGGCACAAGCTCAAGATTGTCTGCTTCCAATGGGTATTACCTCAGAAAATGTTGCTGGTCGTTTTGGTGTCACAAGGCAGGAGCAGGATCAGGCTGCAGTGAGTTGAATGATAAGTCACTTTGATGATTAATTTAAGTTTTCTCTGTAATTAGTTGTTTTCTAATCATCTACTCAGGTTGAGTCACATAGAAAGGCTGCTGCTGCGACTGCATCTGGTAAATTTAAAGATGAAATCATACCAGTGAAAACTAAGGTACGAAAATTTTGATTAACTTTTCTAAGATTGTTCACCTTTGAATTGTCCTTTCTTTTCCACTGATTTATATTTTTGTTGAAAAAGATTGTAGACCCCAAAACTGGAGACGAGAAGCCAGTTACGATATCTGTTGATGATGGAATTCGACCAAATGCCTCAATTTCAGACCTTGGAAAGCTGAAGCCTGTTTTCAAGAAAGATGGAACAACCACTGCTGGTAAATAAGAGCGATTGTCACAGTCGTACTTGGGAATTATAAACTTTTTTGCAATAACCTCTCAGGCTGTATTGCAGGAAATTCTAGCCAAGTGAGTGATGGTGCTGGAGCTGTGCTCCTTATGAAGAGAAGCGTTGCAATGCAGAAAGGAATGCCAATCCTTGGCGTATTCAGGTGTGCTATTTATGGTTAGAATGTTGCAGTATATGTGGAATTCTCTTCTGATTATCTTTTTCTTTCCAAATGGATGATTAAGTCTTCTTTCCTCCAAATCACTAAAATATCCCAAGTCTTATCACATAGGTCTTCCATCCATATCTGGCAAAGACTTGTAGTTTTTTGAGGGACTAATATCATAAATGAACCAAAATTTTGTCATGACCTATGTGTGATGTTCATGAAAGTTCTTTAGTTTCATCTCACTTGAAGGTCTTATCAAATTCTATCGGTCCATCCTTCAGCATGATCAGCGTTTCCTGATTGATTGGATAATGACAAGTTTGAATAGATCGAATAATTTGACAGACTAGCTTCAGTAGTCCACGGATCTTCAACATGTTCGTGTTTTAAGTTGCCCTACTTTGTCTTTTGCCTTTTTCCACATTTCAATACCACACTGGCTACATCGAGTTTTATTTTCTTCCTTACTCTGTAAGAACTCTACTTAGGTCACCCTTGTTGATGGTATGATGTGTTAAGCCTCTTCCAAAAAGTTCTTCAATACTTGTTTTCCCCAAAGAGTCGTGCCATTTCTAAGTAGTGGGTCATGAATTTTGCAACTGTTGGAAATGTGGACCATCCTTAACTGAAGGCAGGCTACTTTCTCAATATAAAAGAATTCGTTTTGGTGCTCTTGTAGGAGCTTTGCTGCTGTTGGTGTAGATCCGGCAATTATGGGTGTTGGTCCAGCTGTTGCGATACCTGCTGCAGTTAAATCTGCTGGTCTCGAACTTGATGACATTGATCTTTTTGAGATAAATGAGGTTACCTCATGCAAAGCTTTAATTTACTTTACATTTATGCTATTATAAAGCTTGTTTGTTACTTATCATGACCTTGAGCAGGCATTTGCATCACAATTTGTTTACTGCCGTAAGAAGCTGGAACTTGATCCTGAGAAAATCAATGTTAATGGAGGAGCAATGGCTATTGGACATCCTTTGGGTGCAACGGGTATTTAGATATTATATTAACACAAAGTATCGGCTATTCATTTACCATGTGATTAAGACTGCTTATAATGTATCATTAAAGCTTTCCATTACTCTCCCAATTTTTTTTTTCTACATCAGAAATCATGTAGAATTTATTGGAACATATACGGCCATATGAAGATTATGACAGCTCTCATTTTTAAAATATTTGGAACCCTGTTGATATCAATTGGAATTCTCTTGTCCATTTGTCTAGTTGATGAATCTTCCTTGAGTTGTCATTCTCGATTGAAGTAGTTTAGACATGTACTGTATACCTTCAATATGACGTGTGTTCTTTAATGTGTCTGTTGTCATGGTGTGTAAATATGACTGGGGCCTAATGGTTCTTGTCAAAATTCATGCTTTCTTCTCTCTATAAACAGGAGCTCGCTGCGTTGCCACCCTGTTGCACGAGATGAAGCGTCGTGGAAGAGATTATCGATTCGGTGTGGTGTCAATGTGTATAGGTACCCCTTCTCTTTTTTCTTTGCGTGTGTGCTCAGGCACGTGTATATGACTCTAGAGCATGTTAAGTAACTTTTATTTTCAAACGTGTTTGGATAATTTACTTTTCTCTTACTTATTTACAACTTCAGTCAATGAAATAATTATTTTTTTAGCCACACTTGTGGTTTGACGAAGGATTGATATTGATTTGAGTGAAATTGAACTCCAGGCACAGGGATGGGGGCAGCTGCTGTTTTTGAACGAGGTGACTCATGTGATGAGCTCCGAAATGCTCGACAAATTGATACACACAATTTCCTGTCCAAGGATGCACGATAAGTTCCATTTCTACTAAAGCAAATTTCCATGATGTTAAAGTTTTTACTTGGACGTCCACAATAAGATTACTCACAATAATTTGGAATTTGGAAATATTGTCCAACGAATATAGCCACATTATACAATTGATGAGTTATATTTATTTTCCTTTTTTCCTTTCGGCTTTCTACCAACTTTTATTTAACAATTTTTATATGTCAATGTCCAATCAATAGAAATAAAATTCGAATAATTTAAGAAATAGAGTATAAAAATATGTACCTTATTAAATTCAAAAATAAGAATGGAGAGTGAGTTCGACTCTTTAAATTAACTCATGTCTATTTTAAAAAGTTAGAGAAGAGAGCTTCTTGGAATTTACTTTTACATGTTGACTCTCTAAACTCTAAAGTATAGAGTATCTTGAGTTTAGAGGGTTTCTTGGAAATACTTAAAAAGGTCATAGCTTGATGTAAAATGTAACTTAAGTTTGTTATAGTTCTATCAGACACAAATTAGAGGTACGTAATTTCACATAGTTTTTAATTCTATCTCGTATTGAACTGAAAATAGTGAAAGATACAAAATGTTAATTACACGTATCAAATGATGTGTATCTAAGGAAAAAATCTTTCTAAGCCCTTGTATGAAGTTCATTATTTCATCAAAATGAATTTTGTAATAGTGTATTTTTTTTGGAGAATAGGTGATTAAAAAGTAGGAAAAAAATTGAATTTACGTGTAAAATATTTTGTTGTAAGAATATGTAGTTAAAGCGAATTTGAAAAGAAGAAGAAGAGAGTTTTGAAATAAGGGAAATCAAATAGGGACTAAATGGAAAGCAACAACGAAAAATAGACGCACAAAAACACGCAAGATTTTTAGGAATTCATCTTAATATAATATTACGTCCTTGCTAGGCATTACAATAATTCACTATATTGGGGGGGGAAAATACAAGAGAAAATAGTCATTCATAATATTTTAGCAAACATTGTTGTATTATTGCATTTGAGATGAGTAGCGAGGCTTGTTCAGTGCACTATATTAGCACCTAAAAGGCCACTCACAAAATGTTAAGGTTGTGATTGTCGACTGTGCAACTGAAGAGGGCGCGTTATTTTCCTTTCAAAATAGCCAAAATTGATGAGCATGTCCAAACGCTACTCTGATCAAGACTCAAATAACTAAAAAAGGAAAATACTCAATATAATTTGTCATTTTTCTTACTACTGTTATCAAGTCTGGCGTAACGTTCTTAACAAGTTTTATCTAGAGAGGTTACAGAACAAATTGACATCTTGAACCTCTTTTTACCCGTTAAGTGTATTTTTTATTTTCGATTATTTAAATCACTATAAGTGCCTTGTTTCATTAATGAAAAAAAAAAATACAATAGAGTAAATTTAAAAACTTGGAATACAATGAAATTAATTACACTTCATTTGCGTTGTTACATGATAGTTTTACGTGAAAATATTTTTAGAGCAAAGGAAAGTTTTCGCAGAATAAATTACTGACAAATGCATATTGAATGGTATTATCATTTTCTGTTCAAACTCTTGGATTCAAGTGGGGATTCTTGAATGGCGATTTGATGCATGCTTGAGCCGCACCAAAATATTACCTCCAAAATAAGAGGAAATTATAGCCTCACAAGTATTTAAGATATCATTTTCATAAATTCAGAATCAAGTTTAATATTTCAGAATTCAGATTTTAAATAATAATATAAATTAATTTTTATTTATAATAATCAACCCCGTTTTCTACGTGAAGATTGAAGAGAGAATTTTTAAATAAGTAAACAATATTTTCATTAACTGCTAAATCTTCTAACCGTCGCCCCATTTCTCACTCCATATACGCAAACCTACCAAACACACCGCCATCACAGTAACCCAGAAATTAACCCATGGCGCTCATAGTGGTGCCGTTGCAGATACCACGAAGAGCGGCGATGACTGCTATCGTGTGAAGCAGATGCAGAGCCAGTAAAATTGGACAGATCTATGAGATTGGGGACTGGTTGGGGCTATGGGATTGTTGATTAGGACAAAGGTCAACAGATTTGTGTAGGAGCGGCTGTCGGCGACATGAAGAATATTGGCAGTGAAATGTGGTGATCGACGACAAGTTTCTGATTTGAGTTCGAGATCATTGCTGTGTGAATCTGACGGTTTGGATGGGTATTATTGAATTAGGCGATGGTAGTCATTGGTGGTGGTGTGTTTGTGTATAGATTGCATGACTTTGTTGTCGGAGGGCATGGTGTGTTGGTGTAGATTTTGGGTGGTTAATTGTGTGATGGATCTGTAATTTTGGATTTAGTTGTTTTATATTGTTGGGGTGGTGGTGGTGGCGATTTTGTGTTTTCAGATCCGGCGGTCGATTTTCAGATTTTTGAGGTGTGGTACGGATTTGAAAATCTGAAAATTGACGACGATTTTCATTTTCAGATTTGTGATTTGCGAAGTGTCGGTGATGACGATTTTCAAATTTGTGAGGTGGTGATAGCGTGGGGGAGTTGTATTGCAGATGCCCTTCGCGAAGCAGATGCCCACCGTGAATCAGACGCCCCTTCGCCCCCACCCCCAGAATCTTCACAAGCAATGCACCGCACCAGATTGTGGGTAGAGGTGGGATGGGATTATTTGTGATCAATTAGTTGAATGATTGTCAATAAATTAGATACTTTTTCCGTTGATTTGTGTGAAGTAGTGGTGTTGCCATAGGGAGGTAGTGGTGGTTTTGGCGACAACGGCGAGGGCGATGGTTACAAAATTGTAATCATTAAATTGGTTAATCTGTCAATAATAACAAATTTGTGACCGATGAACAAATTATAACCAATGAAATTTTTGAATCGTGATCGTAAAATAATTTGTAACTTATTAAAATTCTGAATTGTGACCTCGGAAATAAATTGTGACCTATTAAAATTTCGATATGTGGCCTCGAAAAAAAATTGTGACCTAAAAAATCTTTAATTTGTGACCTCGAAATAATTTGTGACTAATTAATTTGATAAAATGTGACCAATAAATAATTTTGTGACCAAATTGTATAATTTTGTGACTTTTATATATTTAAGTAATTAAATCATAATTAATTAATTAAATCATAAATAAAAGTTAATAAATGTATGTTTTGAAAGGAATCTGTTTTTCAAATTGTAACTGATTCCTTAATTTCAGGAATGGTAGTTAATCATACCATATATATATATATATATATATATATATATATATCAATTTTATAACCTGATTTTTGAAATTACAAAGTATATACTGTAAAATTGAAATGATGTACAGTAAGAACCTGAGAAGTGTATTGTTCCCCCAAAATAATAATTGGTTTTGGGCTCAATTTTACATCAATTATTATAACATCAATCACAAAATTGTTGAATGATAATTTGAAAATTTGCTTCAACATTAGTGACCACTAGTAAAATAATCTCAAGAAAAGGAAAAAAATAAAAATAAAAAATTGGTTGGATGCTTAAATGCTGCACATTATAAGTTGAGGACCTAAATGTTCTAATAAGTAAAAGTTTAACACACACACACACACTCTCTCTCTCTCTCTCTCTCTCTCTCTCTCTCTCTCTCTCTCTCTCTCTCTCTCTCTCTCTCTCCACACACACACAAAAATTGACCACAGTAGATAGCCAGTTTTATGAATAACAAAATAAAATGGTATTACATGGGGGCTAGGTTTGAGCCCAAAATATCATTCGAAAACATGGAGTATAATATAAAGATAATGAATACACGAATATGATTAGTCGCATCCAGCTTCTAGTCAACATGCATATCATGAAGTATCTAACAGACTCTTGATCAAGTTCAAAAATGCTCCTCAGAAATATTGTGCATAATTACTATCTCAACTTACTTGATTCTCTATATTTATTACAGTGCCAAATTAGTTAAATAATCTTCTTACACAAGTGAGGGTTAGTTGCATTGAAGGTCACATAGCTTTTACTCCATATGCGATTAGATCATTGAACTTCAATTTGTAGCAATGGGGCCAATTAACTTCAATTTAATTGAAATCAAAGCAGTCTGTTTGGAACTGACAACTAAAACTAATGATTATTGGCCATCTACGTATACTTAGACGTCGTACATTAGATATTTAGGTTGCATACATGTAATTTGACATTTCATTAGAGTTTTGCTACAAAAATAGGGCAACGTAGGCCTTGTTTGAGAAGAATTGTTCTTTCATTAAATCACTTCCATTTGACAGTAATATGTTTAAGGTGTAAGGCATTAGTGCACTTCCAATTTGCCCCAGACATTAATAATTTGTAAGACTTGGACCAATAGGAAAAATGAGGAACCAATGGACTCAAGTCCACTTGCTACAGTAGCATGGAGTAGAAAAGTACATATAAAAAGAATAATGCTACTCACACAGGTATTCACGACAGAGAACAAACCGGGATTCAAAGTTTGCTGATGTGGCAAAGGTAAAAATGGAGGGAACGTGCACGTGAGGGACTCGTGAGCGGGACAAAAAGGGAAATGAGCTAAACAAAAATAGGAAACCGGAAACCCTAGTCCCTCCATTTTCAACGAGCAAATCCTCAAATTAGAACTAAGCAAGGTGAGCTGAAATTGAAAAATCTGGTCCCTCCATTTTCAAGCTACTCCTAAAATTTCCAGAATGCCAGTGATAATTTCCCGGGGAAGGTAGCACTCACCAGAAGCCGGTTGTTGAACAGCAATTTCCTCTAGTTGAAGCTTTGTTCGGTAGTTTTGTACTCGTGCTTGTGTATCTCCGCCACGAGTCCAAATATTTGACGACAGATACAAAATTCTGGAAATTATAGGCAAGGGAAGCTATGGAGTTGTTTTCGCAGCAATTGGCGAGCGAAGACACGGTCAAGAGAAGTGGTTTCATAATTGTTTTTTTGAGTGTTTAAAAAATTGTTCACGTGTTGTGTTGCTCATACTTTTGTACAATTTTTTGGCTGTCAATTGGATTCATCTCTTGAATCTGTGTTTGCTCCATGGCGTATATGTACATTACAACTCTTTGTAATTGATGTAAAACTTGGCTTAATTTAATTGCTCTTGTCCAATTAGTTAGCTTGTGATAGATGGGTAATTGGTTACTGATGATGGTGTAATTGCACTTGGCATTCGGCTTGTTACATGCACTTGGCTTATTTTTCGCAACAGGTTTCTCAGGTGCTATTCATGGTTTAACGCAATCAATGGCAGAGAAATGCATCTTCGAATTTCAAATTTCCAAACCTATCTTCAAAATAGTGGCAATCATGTCTTCAATATATTACAAATTCCTAATCCAACTCCTAAAACAGTACATCATAGCTACATGAAGACATTTATAGGTAACTCGAGATAATGCTACGTACACAGAGGTTATGTCAAAAAATGAGAGCAATTTTTTGTCTAATAATCCAGTCGATCACTTCCCTTTTGCATTCGCTTCCGCACTGCAAAACCAGGAAATGAAGAACGCATAACCTTCGCTGCCGGCCGGTGATGGTGATCTGGGATGATGTTGAAACTTGGACGGAAATGACCCCAGAGCGACGACAACCTTCGTTCCAACCGTGGCCGGAAATGGTGAGGCTAAAGACGGCCAAAACCCACGACAGAAGTGCTGCCTGAAGAGAGACGGTACCGTTGTCTGAAGTACAGCCCGAGATAGTGAGACTGGGGAAAGAGTCCTGTGGGTTTTAGCTTGATTTTTGGAGAAATCAAATTTTGGGAAAAAGAGTCCGTCGGTTTTGGCTTTTAGCATTCGGTTTTTAAATTTTTTAAATTTAATGCGTGTCACGTCAATGGGGAACCAAAGCCTGGTTTTAATCCCTGTGTGTGTAGTCGGATCCATATAAAAATGTCTAGTTGTAATCTTTTGTACGAGCATTACGTTTCTCCTAGTTCGTTTATATTTTTCTATTCATAAATAATCACTTGATAACAGTTTATGCACGTCATTTCAGCGGAATTTGATCCATCTTGTCAAATTTCGATTCTCTACAAATATTTATAATCAAATGAAAGTATAGCGAAAGATTTGCCATTAAAGGTTGCTTCGGGCTCAGATATTTAACTTCCATTTGACAACCTCAACAAAACACATCTGAATCAAAAGCCCTCCAAACAACACTTCTCTTCGATTGCTATGGTTTACCCACAAAGGATACAAACAAAGGTGTTAGCACAATCACAAATCCAGCCACGAAAGCAAAGGGAGAAAGATAGAGGGAAAAATGTAAGAAACCATAAAGACAGACGGGTCATGCAGAGAAGAAAAGAGATGGGCAACACACAAGTGAAAATGGTACACACACACACAGAGATATATATATATATATATATATATATATATATATATATATAACTTATTAGGTCACCATATTGGACCCAAGCTCAATACAAAAGGTAAGTGGGTTCTGTATCACTAAGTGGATCAACTCTTACAAGTTGTCCAAGGAGAAAATGTTTGGACCATGAACAGCACTAACTAAAGTAGGCTGCTTCCAATGACCCAATTGGTTTCAGGGCCGAGTTGTCTTTATTGAGCTGTCGACTTTTCATTCAGCCATTTGGTCGATGTCGGTTGAGAAAACATACTAAATTACATCATAGCTCGGGAAGGTTGTGTGACAACAATTTGCCTAATAAACCTCCACCTTAGTGTCAAAAGACATACAAAGAAAACATGATCACTTATTAGTAATACTTCCGATATAGGGAACCAATAAAATTGGAATTTAGTTACCTCCACCAATGTTTAAAAAGTCCTTGCAACTTCTAAAATTCATCAACGATAGCATCTTAGTGTCCATGTCCAAAAGATTATACTGTGTTTGTATCTTTTCAAGTCTTACCACTTCTTGTGACACAATATCTCTAACAAAGTGTAGCCTAACATCAATGTGCTTAGTACGTTCGTGAAAGATAGGATTTTTGCAAAAAATGTATAGAAGATTGACTATCTGAATATACTACCACGTAGTCATTTAGAACACAGAGTTCATGCAGCAAACCTTTAAACCACAAAACTTCTTTAATTGCTTCAATGGTGGCAATATATTCTGATTCGGTCATGGATAGTGCAACTATGTGTTGTAACTGTGATTTCCAACTAACGCGAGAATTAGACAAAGTAAACGCATTGGAAGAAATGGATTTTCTATTATCTCTATTCCAGTATAGTCCGCATCTACAAAACCTTTCAATTTCACACCTTATTTATTAGCACCAAACTTTAGACCTACATCTCTAGTTCCCTTTAAATACATTAACATCCATTTTAAGGCTTCCTAATGCTCGGGACTCAGATTAGACATGTACCTACTAAGGGTACTAACAGCAAAGGCTAAATTCGATTTAGTGCAAACCATAAAATACATAATAGATCCAATCACATTAGAGTGTGGAATCCTACTTGGGCACTCTATTTCTTTTTCATTACATGGTGCTTGGTCTTTAGCTAACACAAAGTGATTAGCTAAAGGTAATGTAACATGTTTTACAATCATGCATATCAAATCTTTTCAACACTTTTGAAACATAATATGACTGATGCAAAACAAAGCATAATTTCACCTATTTCTTTCAATTTCATACCTAAGATTCTGTTTGCTTTACCTAGATCTTTCATGTCAAATTCATCATTCAACTTTATTTTTATATTGCTTATCCATTTCAGTGATGAACCAACTAAGAGCATATCATCCACATATAGCAATAAGAACACATAGTTATTATTGGCATTATCATGTTGAAAGTACAGGCAATTATCAAACTTGCTCATCTGAAACCCTATAGTGAGTGCAAAAGAATCAAATCTTTTATACCACTACCTAGGTGATTGTTTTAGGTCATATAAGGATCTTTTCAAGAAACACATATGATCAGGTTTTAGTTTATCCATAAAAAATTGTTCATCAAGTTCACCATGTAAAAAAATAATTTTTACATCAAGTTGTTCAATTTCACAGTCAAAGTGTGCAACTGATGCAAGCATGACCTTAATAGTAGTATACTTAACAATTGGTGAAAAAATCTCGTTACAATCAACACTCACCTTTTATGTGTACCCCTTGGCCACTAATCTAGTTTTAAATCTTAAAAGTTTAGATGCACTAGTGCCCTCTTTATCTTTAAAAACCCATTTATGGTCAACTGTGGATTTATTCTTAGGTCTAGTTACTAGTTCCCAAGTTTGATTCTTTTCTAAGGATCTCATCTCCTAAACCACTCTTCTGATTGTTCACTTCTCCTTTCCTCAAAGGTTTTTAACTCTCTATCAGCTAAATCCTTATAGCTAGTATGAGCAAAAGCTAACTTGAATTCATATCCAATCTACTAGGCTCTCTCGTTTGTCTCATCTCTCTATCCCTAGCTAAGTTATAGCCCGCTAAAGGATTTTCTTCCTCATGATGCTCTTCTATCACTACTTCCTCTCTATTTTCCACTTTAGCTTGTTGAACCCGAGTCTTCACCTCATTAGGGGGGGTAGGTATAGACGTGCTAAGTTTTCCTTAACTCGTCCTTTAATTGATTTCTTTCCTCACGTTTCTCTTCTTCACTCACAGGTTTTGAATCAATATTAAGGCAATGCATCTCAGCCTCATTAAACGTAACACCTCTATTCACAATGATCTTAATCCCCTTTTAGCTCCTGTCACATAGCCTATAACCCTTGACACCCTCTGGGTAACCTAAGAAAGCACGTTTCTTAGCTCTAGATTCAAACTTTCCTTCATTCTGATGGGAAAAAAATAGCAAACCCAAAAGTTCTAAGCACAAAATAATCATTTAGTTGACTAGACCATTTTTCATGAGGGGCATCACCATTCAATGCAACAAATGGAGTCAAATTAATCAAATATTAAGCAGTCATAACATCTTCGCCCCAGAATGACTTTGAGACACCAAAACTTAATATCATACAATGCACTTTATCAAGTATAGTACAATTAATCTTTTTAGCTACCCCATTTTGTTGGGGAGTATAAGGAAATGTCTTATCCTTGTTATTCCATTTTCTTTGTACATATTGTCAAATTCAATGTTACAAAAATCTAAGTCATTATTAGTTCTAAAAAATATGATCATTTTACCAATTTGGTTCTCAATTTGTCTTTTCCAATTATTAAAACTATGGAAAGTATCGGGCTTATCTTTTAAAGGATAAACCCACACATTTTTTGTGTAATCATCAATGATAGACAAGAAATACCTATTTTTACCCGAAGTGGGATAATTAGCAGGATCTCACAAGTCTGAATGCACATATTCAAGCATGTCTTTAGTTTTTTGAACACTCGTGGAGAAATAAAATATATGATGTTTACCAAACACACAGTGATCAGAGAAAAGTAAATCAGACACAGTCATTACCAAAAGCACTAATTTCATTTAGGAGTTTAAGTAGTGATGACAATTGAGCCGAGCCGCTCATGAGCTCGTGGGCTCGGCTCGTCTAAAACGAGCCACGAGCCACTCGAGCTCGTAAAAAACGAGCCCGAGCAACGAGCCGAACAAAAAAAATTTGAACGAGCCGAGCCGTCAAATAAACGAGCGGCTCGTCGAGCCGCTCGTGGACGAGCTCACGAGCTTGGGCTCGTGAGCTCGTCAAAACCCAAAAAAAAAAAAAAAATTAAAAAATTTTCCAATGTGACCAGAACGGTCACTGAATTTTTCAGTGACCGTTTGGTCACTTTTTTTTTGAAATTTTTTTTTTTTATTTTTTTTATTTTTTTCAAATTTCATTTTTTTCCTATAAATACCCATCAATTACAACATTTTTTTCTCACCAAATTTACTATCAATCTCTTATTCTCTACTATACTCTCTACAAATCAATTATAATCAATATTATTTATTCATTCTTATTTCTATACTCTTCTACATTTTATATTCATATCATTAATTTATAATCTTGATTTTACAATATATTTTCTACACTACTACATAATATGCATTCATTCACTTCTCAATTCTACTTCACTTCTTCTTCTTCTTCTTCTTCAATATTCAACTTCAATTATTCACAAATGGATCCACGCTCATTTATTGAAAACTTGTTCGATGTCGGAGTCGAGAATGTAGCACATGTGCCCCAAAATCAATTTGGGAATGAGTTCGTCGGTATAGATGAAGTACCCATTCCAGAAAATATTGAAGATTACAATGTTCATGAAAGTAGTCATCCAATTGATTTGGATGACGTTGATCTCGATGCTCCAATTGATTTGGAACAGGATGATGAACCTGTTCTTGAAATTCCCGATGCAAGAGGGAAGAGAAAGGGGAAGAAGCAGTCAAAATGTTGGGATCATTTTAAATTGATTCAAACTGGTCGTGTGATCGATGGAATTCAAGAAACCAAAGCAGTATGTAAATACTGTCAACAACGATTGGCCCATCAAAAAGGCATTGGAACCACCCACCTCAACCGTCACTACAAATCATGTGCGGTCAAACATGGTCTTCTTCCTGCTGGTCAAACGCAACTACAATTTGGTAGTCCAGGCAGCGGTGCTACTACTACGCCACTTAGTACGTGGATGTATTCGGCGGAAAGAACTCGAACAGGAATGGTGAAATACCTTGCCGGATCTGAGTTGCCACTAGAACAAACGGACAACCAACATTTCGTTACCTTTGTGCAAGAATGTCTTCAACCGAGGTACGTTGGGGTAAGTCGAAATACTGTTCGTTCTGATACAATAGAATATTTTGAAACTGCAAAGAAAACATTGATTGCCGATTTAGAAAAACATGGGGGTGTGATATCTTTAACTTCGAATTTATGGGAAGGGATTAATAAAAGAGGTTATATTGCTGCAACTGCACATTATATAGACCCACTTTGGATCATGCATAAAAGAATAATTGCTTTTAAAATTATTGAGTACCCGCACAATGCTCCCAATATATATAGTGCTATTATGAACATTATCAGAGAATATAAATGCGAGTGTAAAATTCGTTCTTTTACGTTCGACAACGCTAGTGTAAATAAGGTTATTATCGAGAAATTGAAAAGAGTATTTCAACCCGAATTCGGTGGTTATTTATTTCATATTCGATGTGTATGCCATATTTTAAATTTAATAGTACAAGATGGTTTAAAATATGTTAAGGATGAAATTCAACGAATTAAGAATGCATTAACTTATATCACTATTACACCTAGTAGAAAACAAGCGTTTGAGGATTTTTGTGCCGAAAATGGGGTGTCGCATTCAAAAACTTTTACTAATGACGTAGCGTATAGATGGAACTCCACATATTTATTATTAAAATCATGTGAAGGTTTCGAACATTTAATTACTGAATTTTATAACAATAGGCATATGAGGGACGACGACGAAAATATTTTGAATGAATCCGATTGGGCTTTAGTTATTAAAATTAAAGATTTTTTGAAATGTTTTTATGATTCTACAAATATTTTATCTGGTGTTTATTATCCTACTAGTTGTATGGTCTTTCAACGTCTTTATCTAATTTCTAGGGCTTTTGATAGATATAAAGATGACCCCGATTTTAATTCCATTATAATTGCCATGGAATTAAAGTTTAGAAAATATTGGGAAGACTTGCCCATGTTATTTCCATTAGCATGCGTCATGGACCCCCAATATAATTTATCGGGTACTAAATTTATAATTGACCGAATGTCAAAATCTTTAACTTTTAACGTACCTATTACTTATAGGAATTTGGAAGTAACTTTATCTGAAATGTATGTAACATATGCTTCACGAATGGGTACACATGTTATTCGTGTACCCTTCGGCTCTACAAGTACTCCTCCCACTAATTTAGGAGATGACGACGCTGAAATTTTAAATTTATTTGAAGGCATGAACTCATATAGATATGGTCAAACTGGATATGCATATGGTTCATCCAGTCATAGTAGTTTGTCTTCCACTGCATGTACTCAAACATCGAGTAACAGTCTCAATGCAATGCCTGCTGAATTACTTGATTACTTTAATCATAATTGGCCTAGTAACAATGTACTAAGGAAAAATTCAGAAGAAGTAGTTGACTTCTGGCGAAAGTATGAACGTCGATGGCCAATAGTTTCTGCAATGGCAAAAGATCTACTAACACCTCCGGTTAGCACTGTAGTTTTCGGAATCTGCTTTTAGTGCAGGGTCTAGGGTTCTCTCTGAAGTTAGGAATCGACTAAAAGAAGATATTTTAGAAGCATTAATGTGCGTGAAGGACTGGCAAGACGCTCATTTTCGACTGCAAGATAAATATGCCGAAATTGCATGTAGTCAAGTAAGTGATATTTAGTTTAATCATATTTATGACGAATTTTTATTTTAATACCTTTATAATTTTTTTTAAAAAAATTGTATACGTAACAAATTGTTCGTGTACAATTTTTAACTCCGTCTACTCGAAATTGAACTATTGAAGTAGCCGGTCCCAAACCCGAATAAAGGAGGAGGGTTTATATTTTAATATTTTATTATTTTTAAAATGAAAAATATTTTGAAAAATCATTTGACAATTTCTCATATTTTTTTTAATTTTATCATTTATAAAATAATTATTTTCAATTAATATATTTTCTTCAAAACAAACTTGAAAATGAAAATATATTAATTAAAAATTATTTATAAGTAAAAAAAATTAAATTGTAATTACAAAAAACTTATAAGTATTATTTATAAGATAAATTCATAAAAAAATTTATTATAAAAATATACTTTATCAAAATCTAAATAAATTGTTTACAAAATAAAAATACTACTTATAAAATAAAATTTTACCGAAAATCAAACAAAACAAAATTTAGGGAAAAAACGTGTATTAAAAAAAAAAAAAAATTTTAGGCGAGCTCACGAGCCGAGCTCGTGGGCTCGACTCGTCAAAGTCCACGAGCCACGAGCTCGTGGGCCGAGCCGAACGTACTTTTTTTTTACGAGCCGAGCTCGACTCGGCTCGTTGCCCACGAGCTCGTTGAGCAACGAGCCGAGCTCGTAGGATAACGAGCCGAATCGGCTCGGCTCGACCCATTGCCATCTCTAAGTTTAAGACTCTTAATACCCACATGTGCAAGTCTATTTGTGTCTTTTGTGTGTGATCAGCTTTGGCAGAAGAAATATAGGAATCTAAACCTCTTATCACTTCTCCAATAGTTATTATTTTTCCTAGTTCCCTTGATGAAAATAAGTGCACCCTTAACCAATTTTAAAATTTCATTTCCAATTTTATCAGTGAAGTCAGCCTTTTAAAATCTCTCTACTAAAATTAAGTTCCTAGATAGATTAGGAATGTATCTAACATCTTTTAAATTATACACAAAATCAGTGTCAAATTTTAAGGTAATATCACAAATTTCAGCAAAAGTATAAGCAAAATTGTCAAATAGCGCAAACATCATTTGATTCATGCAAGTTTTCAAACCAATCTTTTTATGATATTACATGAAAAGATACATCGGAATCAAGTATTCACTCATGCAAACGAGAATTGACAGTTAGATTTAATTCAGCAGGATAAGCAACAAGACTCGTAATCATATATACCTCACCATCATAAACATTGGAAGTTGAGGACAATGCATTTACTTCATCTTCTCTTTACCCTTCAGCTTACCTTTCTCTTTATAGCAATCTTCTATAAAATGTCTCGTGTTCCCACAGCTATAGCATTTTCTAACCTTAGTTCTAGATTTTGATCTAGACCTGCCATTGTCCTTCTTTTTACTTCCATCATTACTTGACTCGCTACCACCATATAACCTTTCATGACTATTTTGCCTAAATTGAGTTCTATCTCTTAACATGTAAATCTCATCACCTTTCTTATTATGTTTTTCTGCTTCAATCTCCATCTCCTTACTTTTAAGAGAATAAATGACAATTCAGGCATCAGAGTGTCCTTACCATACTTAATCACGTTCTTAACTTATAAGTGTCAGGTATGAAATTAAGTAAAAATTATAGTCTTGTAAGTTTCAGACATTGACTCTTCACAGTTAACAATATCTTAAACAAGTTTGTTAAACATATCTAACTTGTCATCAAGATCATTTGAATGATCTATTTAAAACTGAAAAAAAAAAAATATTCAAGTAATTAAAACTTGTTCGGAGTAGATTTAAGCAAATACAAATCATATAAATTTTTTCAAAGTTCTTTAGTGATTTTCAGTTTACCCACTTTTCTAAAAATAGAGTCAGACAAGTGTAAAATGATTGAAATATAAGAAAGCTCATCAATTTCTTCTTTTTGTTCTTTTAAAAATCAACAGAGAAATTGTCTTCAATTGCTTTTGAAACTTATTGTTGAACTAAAACACCTCTCATCTTTTGTTTCCATATAAAAAAAATTGCATTTTCCATTAAAAAATTTCAAATCAAAATTGTGAGTTGTCATTTTTCCAAATCAATCCAAAAATGCACATAATCACAATTAAGTCACACAAAAGTAGTCCTAGAGTTACAAACAATATACACCGTTCTAGATTTCAAAGCAATTCCAAACAGAGTATATCATAGAGGAAATATATGGATTTATCAAAATAAATAATTAAATCACGTAAGAGCAAACAATTCATAATTTCTAGCACAAGCAATGGTTACCATACACAGTAACCCCTTATTATATTGTCAACCCACATGATGACGCGATAGTGCTGAAATTTAACAGGGATAAGTCAATTTACCAAAACAAACTACATCTGAAGTCCGTAAAATTGAGAGATGTGAATTTGTTGCTTTAGAGCCACCACCATTTACCATAAAGATTTAGCAAATATTCCATTACGATTGACCAATGATCGCAGATCGAGGGTCCATGGAAAAATCGTCTAAAATTTCATGTATAACCTAAAACACGAAATTAACGATATCAGTATGCTTAGAAAATTAAAACTAACAAACTTTATGAAGAAAGCTTCTTCAAATTCACCAACACGCGCCGCCCATGTGCCACACCAGAGCTCCCAAGCGTCGTAGGAACTGGTCACCATCAACTTACACGCCACACACTTAGTAGCGTCTCCACCTGCACAGTGCAGTTCCGGCCTCCGTTTGTACAAAAGCTTCACAATTTAGCTAGAAAATGAGGTTGCAGGTTCGGTCGACCTTTGGATGAGTTTTTGGTTGATTTTGGATTTAAAACCTTGTAGCCACGCTCTGATACTAGATTTAGCGAAAGATTTGTCACCAAAGGTTGTTCCAGGCTTAGTTTTAACCTCCAATCGACAACCTCAACAAAATACACCTGAAACAAAAGCCCTCCAAACAACACTTCTCTCTGATTGCTATGGTTTGCCCACAAATGATACAAATAAAGGTGTGAACACGGTCACAAATCTGATCACGAAGGTAAAGGAAAAAAGACAGAGGAGAAAATGCAAGAAATCACAAAGGCAGACAGAGGAGATGAGCATGACACATGTGAAAACCAAGTGAAAATGGGACACACACACGCACACGCACACAATCTCTGGACTGACATTTAATGATAAGCGTGATGTTTGCATTGTTCAAATTTTAGTTACAACTGAAATTATGGAAATTATACAAGTGAGTAATTTTGGAATATGTATATATATATATATATATATCATGGAAATGTAGTATTTAATACATTTATATATAAGAATTTATAATTTCATAAAAAAAAAATTAAACTAAAAAAGTGCGATTCAGTTTGGTTTTGTGCGATTTTTGAAAATCGAAACCTAAACCAAATCATTTTGAAATGGTTTGGTTTGGTTTGAGGGGAAAAAAACGCGGGTCCACGTGGATCCGAACCAACGGTTACGGTTTGATTTGCGATTTCGCGATTTTTTTTTGTACAACCCTAATTCAACTGCTAGGAAAAGTCGTCGGTAGCAAAAATTTGTATATTTCAATAATTTTTTTGGAATTTTTATAAGCTACTAACATTAAGTTCAAATATCATTTTTCCTTTATGATGTTATCGGCTAATAAGTTTTTTAAAACTATTAATTTACTTTATACGGAAATTTATGTTAGTATTTAGTTTTTTATTACTTTTTTATTGACAATTTTTTGTCGATAAATTATATTTATTAAACTATATATATATACAATATTATTAACTAAGAAGTCATTTATAATCTTAAATTATTCTTTAATATTTATTTAGTTAATCACAAATTTTCTTAAACTAGTATTTAATATTTTTTTTTTTAATATTTACCACAGTTAACTATAAAGATTCTATTGGTGAATTATATTTATTAAAAAAAAAATTAAGATAAATTATCACAACGAGGAACTTTATTACAAGTGTCTGCTCTGTGTAATTATAATTAGTATGCGTGTCTTCTCTATGTAATTATAATTAATAGTGTGGGATGTTTTTGTCAGGACCAACAACCATGGCCCATATGATGGTAATCGAATTCGGATTCAGATTCGGCTTTGGCAATGTTGCCATTCCATCCTCCTTCACAGCTATATTTTTTTCAACCGTGCTATATGGTTAGGGTCGGTGATCGACCCTGGCCATTTATCTTTTTCCTATTTTTTTTTCAGTCATTGGGAATTGATACTCCTTTTATGGTAGACTTGTTTGGGATACGTCATTTCTATATCCACACCACATAACTTATATTTCTGAGATTTATAGTTAGGATCTAATTATTTTACATGATTAAAAAAATTCATAGTAGAAACTATGTAATCACCAATATAGTAGAAATCGAGTAGAGAAATCAATTTTTTGCCATAAATGAGAGTAAAATTTTTCATATACATGTGCAAATCTCCAAAGTTCATCCACAAAGTGGAAATATGGTCCACAGATCCACCCGAGCGCAAACCAACAACCATAAGAGAGTCAATTTACAGTGTACTAAAAAAGACTTAATTGACTACATATTAAAAGAGGCTAAGGTGCTCCATGGTCTAGTTTGATGAAGCCTCCTATTATTAACGATCCTTGACATTGAGTTAAAACCTCATAAAAAATAAACTTTCCATTTTTACAATATCGTGATATTCGATTCTTTTAGAATAGGTAAAATGGGGGTGGTAGGAGCACATTAAACATGGGTGAGGTCGTTGAATTATCGAGTCACATCTATAATAAGTTTAGCACTAGCGTAAAGAGTAGCAAGCATAGATAACAATATAATGTTAGCATTCTATTCCTAACTAATTGATTTTATTTACATCATTTATTGTGTTAGTCAACATGGCACTACAATTGGAACTTTGATTTGAGAAGATCACACAAGTATGTTTAAAACTCATTTAGCCAAACAAGGACTTCTTTTTTTTCAAAACTATTCATTCTCAACCTTACATTCATATAATAAAATATTCTGCACGTAAATCCAAATTTTTCCCTATATCTTAACCACACATTCACTATTCGATTATTGTTTTTCCAAATGATAACCATCAAACAGAAGCATAAATTATAACTAAAGAGAAAAATAAAGTGTTTATTATTGTGTTAAGTTACATCTCGTCAATATAATAATAAACTAGTTTAGTCTACACTGGACTTGAAATTTGTTTTGAAAATTGAAAGGAAAGTTTACTCCTATCTTTACTTTGCAAATCAAGTTCTTTGATATAGAAATCCTAATACTTGACCATAATAGACAAATTACTTGTCAATGTTTGTCTACCATTCTTCAAAAACTCCTTTAAAAAAAAAAACTCATTTTCAATTACACATTCTCACAATAAAATATTTTGCACGTAAATTCAAAATTGTTTCCTACTTTTTAACCACACATTCTCTAAAACTTACTTTCCTCAAAAATAACTCTTTAATGTGCATCAAATAGGGGCTCAAATATGCTAGCTAAAACTCCAATTGACTCGACTCGAGCAAAGCAAGTTAGACATCAAGTAAATGCATTATTTCCTGGAAAATATATCAAAGTTTTGCATGATAAACACATGTTCTGCGTTCTTCCTACATTTGCCCTGGCCCTGTATAATCATCTTCCGCAACTAGAGATATTCCAAAATTTAAATGATTATTTCATATGTAATAAGTATCTCAACTGCCACTTGACTTTCCCAAAAGTTTCCTAATTGCCACTGAACTTTAAAATCTTTTCGAGTTGCCACTGAACTTTTCCAATGTTTCTCAATTGTCATTGAACTTTAAAAGCTCATCAAATTGCCACTGATTTTATGATAATATTATCCCAGCTCACATCCATCATTTACCGATTTAAATGTTAATTGAATATACGACATGGCAAATGAAATGACGAATGGGTTAATATTTTTGACAACATCATCATGTTTTCAAAACTTTAAGTGACAAGTAGCACGGTATGGATTAGATTACATTTAGTAAGTTCATTGATAACTCGAAAAGATTTAAAAGATCAATGGGAATTGAAAAACATGAGGGACAGTTCCGACCTACCAAGAAATATTATAAAGTTGAAAATATACGTTAAATGTACAATACGATCTGCGGTACGAGTGATAAAATTAAAGGTCTCGAAGAAATAATCAGTGTCTATTTAATAATATCTTTAACATGTCCAAGTTCATCAACTACTTCATTTTGGCATTGTATTCTATAAGCTCCTACCCAACATAGTCATAGCAAATGATGTTGGGAAATTGATCTTGACTGCATCTCCGCATCGTAATATCCACTGACCATCTTTGAAGACTGTAGTCCTTTTAGATTTTCCATCATTTAAGCAAGAATTTCCTTCCATGACACATTATTCTGCTATGTTAGTTTTCCAGCTGCAAAAATATCCAAAAACAATGTGTTGTGAAAAGAGAAAACATCATTTACAAAAAGGGGACAATCTAATTTTAAAGACATAGTAACAAAAATGCAAAACCTTCTCCTGTCATCAAATGTGTGCCAAAGAATGGGAAGTTAATAGTCTGTAATTACTATTATTTATTTATTTATTATTCAATGCTCAAATCCTCATTTTAATAAACCAATCTGATTCAGAAGATATGATAATAATTATCAACTTACACGGCTATGATGGTACAAATCATTCATCAATCCAAAAAGCGTTTTAATGTCAAAAATATAAAATTAGAAATTGAAATATCAAATCACATGGTTCATCGTTCACCTAACACAATAAAATCTAGCCTGACATGGAAAAATTAAGAAAACTAAGAAAACAAAGAAATTCAATTGAAGAAGATATCACCTTTTTAATTCTAGAGGTAGATCTTGAATCTTGAAATAATCTCATCGTTCTTCGTCTTTTTCTTGCTCTCCAATATGTCAAAAATGTGTAAATATTGCGTAGTCCCTCTTTCTGTACGTAATTAGGGTTAAAAAGGGATTCAAGACGTGTTTCCATAGGTGGTCGAATCAAATAAGAAAATCAGATTTTTCACACCAGGTGTTACACTATGCGGCCACATAGTGTAATAAATTTTTCAAAACTTGCATTTTAGTCCATGAGTTCCGTTCTTTCATTTTTGATCTCCTTTCAACTTTCTTCTTTCTTCTATGCCTCATATCATCACTCAATTTGTCTTTGACTCTCTTCGATTCTCGATTTGCTCTTCGGGTCAACTTTTGAATAATTGCACTCAGGTCCCTAAACTTTCGTTTTCTTCCTTTTTGGTCACTTTTTCGCTCGTTTTCGCTTACTTTTCGTTTCATCCATCAATATAGCCCTACAAACACAAATTGTACCGAATTAAGTCATATTTCAACATATACATTCACAATTAACCATGTTTTGTGGTCTAAATAAGTGTGTAAACCGCACTTATTGGTACACAATTATAAATACATAGAAAATTTATGAACTTTTAGAGTAAAATTAAACGACTAGTTATAAAATGCTCATCTTATATAAGACATGGAAATTTGATGCTGCATAAGATTATGATAGTTCAAATCAAGTAGACGCATGGAGTGAGAAAGTAGAAATAATCGATTACTACCTCAAAATACTTAAAATGTGAATTAATGCAGTTATAGTTCGTTTTGGTACCATATAGTTCTCCAATCTGAATACCATAATGTGCATGTTTGGCTAAGATTAAAAGGGGGGTTTCTTTTTTTTTTTTTCTTAAGTGAGTTTTAAAATAGGTCATTTACTATCTGTAAAGATTAAAAGTTGAAAATGAGTGACTCTTAAAAGTAAAGAAAAAATATCCGAACATGTACATATAGAAAGACACTTTACATGGTTTTTATTAGACAAGAGTCGAGGCGACTCAATCAATTTGGGGATTCTAGGGCAAAATGGTTGAATAAGTCTTTTCAAGAATAATCACAAAAACATTATGGAGCAAATGATCAATTGCTGAAATTCTGTCGATGATTGTCGACGGTATACTATCAATGATTTGAATGAAATTACTAATAGTGAAATCATCGGTAATCATCTATAAACCTCCGTCAGTGGACATCGATGGGAAACCGTCGATATCTCGACGAGTTTTATTATTATCATATCATGTTATCTATATATAAAATTTGCTAAAAAAACTTTAAAATTACTACCACATAAATTTTTTAGCTAAGCTACCGTGTCAGGAAAATGAGATGAAAATTTCTAAAATTTGAGAGCCTTAATTAAATATCGGACTTTAGGTGACTATCTAACTTGTATAGAATTTGAGCTATGGATGTTAGTGGTCGATTCAGCTTGGCTCGTCCACCTCCAGCTCAGCTCGGTCAATAGGAGAGCTAGCTCGTGTTCGCTTTGGGATGAGCCAAGAATGAGCTAGCTCGCTTGAAAATCTTGAGCTTGGTTCGCGAGCTACTCATTCCATTTACTTTTTATTCTTTTCAAATTAAAATAAGAATGTCAAAATCAAATGGATTGCAAGCCGAGCCAGTCGGCTTGTCTGGCGAGCAAGCTCGCTTGACGGCTAACTCGTGACAAACTCAGATGACTCACCTTAGAGACGAGACAACAAATGATTCGTTCCATCGAACGTCGGTTCAACCTGGTTAATGGGAAGGTGGTCAATATTAGATGCATGGTTCATTTAAAAAAAAAAAAAAAAAATCGAAGAAGTTGACCCTTATAATGATGGCAATTTGTTTTTAAATTTTTTTTTTTAGTTAACTCGAGCATAGTTGGGTTTTTTGCTCACTTACTTGTTGGGAATGAATTTCTTGCTTTTTATTTGCTTATTCATATTTATGTACTTGAATAATTATGATTTCATTTACTATTTCAAATATTTAGGTTCTTCACATTTGTATAATCAAAGTAGGAATGGCAACAGGTGGGTATGGTACAGGTCGGTCATTCCTGTCCTCGTTTCGTTGGATATTATGTCATGGATAATTAGTACAAAACATCATTACATTTCAACGTTATTATGCTAAACGTCTTTACCTTTCATTTTTTTACATTTTACCCCTACATTTACATTTTATTACGAAAATCATCATTTTCATCCAATTCCTTATGTAAATTGACAAATATACCCGCATATTTAAATACGAAAAAAATTAAAGAACAAATTATAATCATATTCTCAAACTTTTAAAAAAGTCCAAATAAGTTATTAAAATGGTAATTGGCAAAAAAACGTCCATAACTTTCAATATTATTGTGCAAAACGTCCATACATTTCATTTTTTAATATCATCATTATTTTCATATTTTATTTCGAAAATCATCATTTTCTAAATTGAAAAATGTAAAATAACGAATATACACTCATCTTTAAATAAAACAAAAATAAATTGCAACTATACTTCCAAAATTTTCAAAAAAAGTACAAATAAAATTCAAATAATTAATTAATAATTAAAAAAATTTAAAAAAAAATCACTTTCTTTTTAAATTATTTATTTGAAATTTATTTGTATTTTTTTTTTTTGAAAAATTTGTGAGTATAGCTGTAATTTGTTCTTTATTTTTATTTTCTTTACTTTTTTTATTTAAAAATGAGGGTATATTTGTTATTTTACAATTTTTAATTGAGAAATGGATGAAAATAATGATTTTCGAAATTAAATGTGAAAAATAAGGATGAAAATGTCAAAAAATGAAAGGTATAGACATTTTGCATAACAATATTGAAAGGTATGGACGTTTTGTGCTAATTACATTTTTTTATAATTTATTTGGACTTATTCGCACTTTTTATAAAAGTTTGGGAGTACGATTGTAATTTGTTATTTATTTATTTATTTTATTATTTAAATAAGAGGGTATATTTGTCATTTTACATTAGAATTTGATGAAAATGATGTTTTTCGCAATGAAAATGTGAACGTAAGGGGTGAAAAAGCTGGCAGGATTGGCGTGGGGCGAGACAAGTCCCCTACCCTGTTTATTTTAATTTTTTAATTTAATTTATTATTTTATCTCTTTCAAAATGACAATAAATCTTTTATTTTTGTTTGATAAAAAACTTAAACTTAAAAATTAATTTTAAATGAGACGGATAGCAGAGTAGGAATTATGTTTCCCGTACTCGCTTAGGGGCAACACCACCTCGTTTATCTGGTTAGACAGGTAATCCCCACCCCCAGTAAGAGTGGGTCCTGATTCCTAAATCAAAGTTTATTTGAAGTAAAATGTTGTTGACCCCTTATTTGTTTGAGTTGTGCTGCAAGTACGCAGGGCCTGTACAGGGCACTTGTATTAAAGGTGAGCAATGTATAATTTTTTATAATATTTTAATTATATGGGCCCACCCATGTGAGGTATCTGTAAAAAAAAAAAAAAAAAAAAAAAAAAAAAAAAAAAAAAAAAAAAAACTATACATCATTTTTGTATTTGTATTCGGCCCAATTTTATTCATATTTTTATGTATGATTAACCCCAAATCAATTACTTACACTTGATTTTCAAGTGCTGAATGTTCAACATTGATATTAAAACTCACTTTTAAATACGACCAAATATGGCCATAACCATGAACTAAGCGGTTGGGATATATTGAAATCGAGTGGCAATCGGCTTTCTTTTCATTTCGTTTTTCCAGAAGGACATTCTATGCTCACAAAAAGATAGTTTAACCGTTCTAAAGTAACGAGTGACAATCGACTTTGTTTTCGTTTCGTTTTTCCATAAGGACATTCTATGCTGATAAAAAGATAGTTGAAATGTTCTAAAGTAAGATAATGATGTGTTTGATTGCCTATATTTTTCATGAAAAATGTGTATTTTAATATTTTCAATCAAAATTTTTACTTTTTTACTGTTTGATCGACATTTTTTTCTATGAAATTTTTTCTACTTTTGCTAACGTGATAACATTTTCCACGAAATCAAGGAAAATCTTTCATTTGGATTGAGCGGGGTTCTATTTTTAGGGAAAATTGCAGCCGCAATCTCTAATCTTTGCATTTTTGTAGGCTTTACCCTAACTTTCACTTTGTATCAATCGGAATCCCAAATCTTTAAGGTAAAAATGTAAGTTTATTATTTAACCCTATAATAAAATAATTAACTAAAACAAAATAAAAATAAAAAGGAACTATTCATCCTCTTCTTCACCCCCACCGCACCCCACTCCACCCCACCCCACCCAAAAACGTTGCCTAAAATCACCACTATTCTCCAGCAAAAAAACCATACAAATCCACTCAGTTCCCATAATCCCTTCTGTTGGAGCTTTGTGGGGAATTCTTTTCCTCATTTTTCCACTTGTGCTGCCAATGTCACAACCATCTCACTAGTGCTACCAACATCACAACCACCTTCACCACTCAAATACCACCAATAAATCAGATCCAAAATTACCACAATGACTGCTATGACCACCAACATCACCACCACATCACCAGCACCGTCAACATAACCACCACCTCACCACCGTAGCCAACATCACAACCACTACCACCATTTGCAAACCACCAACAAAAACTATCCCTAAACTTCTGTTAAGCAAAGCGGAGAAAAAAGAAAAATCCCAAAACTGCACAGTGCCGCTGCGACTGTCACTAAACTTCACCATCGCATAGTACTACTGCGAATCACTACTGCCTGCAGTGCTCAGAGAGACGCTAGTGTGGTATCACAACTTTGTTGCGCACCGGCCCATACAGAGCCGTACACGGTGCTCACGCTTCGACTTAGGGTGCTATTGGAGAGATCTAATGAGATGATGCCGGAGATTTGGGAAATCAGAGAATGGATGGTAGGTTGTTGAGTAGTGGTGTAACGTCGTTGTTGTTTAGGGATTGGAAATTGGGGAGAATCTGGAGATGACAAACGGGAGGAGCTCTGGGCCGACGTAGACTGCTAAATACCCTGGTGGGGACACACGGTCGAGGCTCTTGGTTTTCCAACGCTGAATGACTTGTTTGAGGCGTACAATTTTGGTTTTGTTGACTATTTTGATTGCTGAGGCCATTGTTGTGAATTTTTTTATTATTATCTATTTTCAGGGTTTCTTGGAGTGAAGAAAGATTCAACGGTAGTTATAGATACAAAAGGGTTTCTTCGAGAGAGATGAGAGATTCAGTGGTAGTTATAGAGACGGTAGAGAGAGTGTGTAGTACTGTATGAGTAGTTTTGGGTGGAGAATGGTGGTGGTGGATTTGGATGGTTTTTTTGCTGGAGAATAGTGGTGGTTTTGGGCAACGATTTTGGGTGGGGTGGGGTGGGGTGGGGTAGGGGATGGGGTAAAGAAGAAGATGAATATTTCCTTTTTAATTTATATTTTATTTTAGTTAATTATTTTATTATAGGATTAAATAATAAAGTTACACTTTTACCTTTTAAAAATGGTCAAAATTTGGTCAAAATCAATTTTATTGGTCAACTAACGGCTAAATTGGATGGTTTCTGTCCATTTGAACCTCGGGTGCGAATTTATGAAAGGTTTAGAACTCCGGATGGTATAAAGTAAATGTTTGAATAAACTCTGCAAAAAACGCAAAGGTTAGGAACAATTTTGCCTTATTTTTATGGAGTTCAACTCTTCAATCTACTCGTGTACTCTCTCTCTCTCTCTCTTTTTACCCACGTACAAAATCCTTGCTAGTGGTGGCAAATAAGCTCGTGGGCTCGGGCCGTCCGGGCTCGGCTCCCAGCTCGTGGGCTCGGGCCGTCCGGGCTCGGCTCACGGGAGCCGAGCCTAAAGTCGGGCAAGGTTCCTTTAGGAAATGGGCTGAGCCCGAACCAGCCCGTGAACTCGAAAATATTTTTAAAAAAAGAAAAAAAAAACCTGGAATGTAGAGAGAAAAATTGGCCAGCCCGAAGCTCGGGTTGAGCCCAATTTTTCCCCGGAAGCAAAAGCTCAATTCGGGCTCTCAAAAAGCCCAATTCGTCGAGCCAGAACCATATTTAAGGCTCGCGAGCCGACCCGGCTCTACTCGTTGACACTCTTAATCCTTGCCCTCTTTCATCTCCTCACACAACAAACCAGAAAGAAGAGGAAAAATAAACCAATTACTCACACATCAGAGCCAGGAAGAAGAAATCGAAGACCCATAACTGAGAAAAGCTTCAAGAAGAACTGCAGAACTTTGAAAACAGGCAATTTTTCAATTTTTGTGTGTTTAATGTAATTCCAAGAACTCCATAGCCCATTGTTTTTTTTTTTTCAGTTTAAATTTTCGGAAGCCTTTTAAAGTTTTTTTATGTGGGTTAAATTCAGTTCTGTTGATTTGTTATGATGTCCTGAATCTTGATTGACTTGTGTGAATTGGAGTTTTGATATTTTTTATTTTCTTTGGGGAACAGTTGTCTATTAATTGAAATGTTAATTTTGGTGCAGGTATCATTTGTACAGGGATGAAGATATCTTGGGCATGTTAGACCTGGTGTCACGGGTAGCAGCTTTACTTAAGCCCCGTGGCCCAATCGCAACCGAAGTTTGCCCAACATCGGCCACCCATTGTAAATATTTATTTAAATATATAGAAATTAAAAAACTTTAATATGATTCTTCGGCCAAAAGACGTCTACTCCCGTCATTTGAGTTTTTGTTCCGAAGTCTATTATAGGGGGTATTAGTCTTTCAAACATTTTCAAGCTTTCTAGTGTTCGCCCCCTGCACTAGCCATTGTAATTTTCTGCTTTCATCTATTGTAATTTTCAGCATTCAAGCAATCAATGAACAAGTTATTTTCATTGCATTTTAATTCGTGTTGCAAGCTTTCTTAAAATTGTGATCAAATCTTATTTCGTACCGAGAAAAGGCGAAGGGTAGTCTAACGAAGCAGGCTACTACCGTACGATGTCCCTTTTTGGTATCAGAGTTACGACTCAAGACCTTCGATAAGAAAGCTATGGATTCGGATTTCTCGAACGCCACAGAGGTTGTAGATGTTTAAAAGAGGACAACGAAGCAGTGCGTGGAAGTGTTTGATGAGACAACTACTAGGTTAGCTTATGCCGTAGAGGGCTTAGAGGAAAAGCTCGAGATGGCAGAGATGAAAATTCGTAAATTACACATCCAGCTGGATGAAAGCCAAGAGGTTTGCGCAACAATGACTGAAGTTGTTGCAATCATTCCCGATCTGAAGGATGATATGGAAGCATTGAGAACTCAATTACTAGTTCTCCAACGTGCGGTTGGCAATGGACAAGCCACTGCACAATAGCATGTTCATAGGCTTAGAATTCCAGATCTGTGTACCTACGGAGGGGCACGCGATGCTAAAGAAGTTAAGAACTTCTTGCTCGATATGGAACAATACTTTCTTGCGGCTTCGATCAGAGACGAAGTGAGAAAGGTTACAACAGCTACTATGTATTTAGGTAGAGATGTAAAACTATGGTGGCGTACGAAGTATGCTGATATTCATGCCAACAGGGTCAGAATAGATTCTTGGGATCTCCTCAAGGAGGCAATCAGATCTCAGTTCCCAGAGAACGTGGAATACGAAGCACGTCGGGCATTGCGAGAACTAAAACATATAGGCTCCATCAGGGAGTACGTGTAAGTTTTATCAGGACATATGCTGAATATTCGAGATATATCGGAGAAGGATAATATATTCACCTTTATGGAAGGGTTGGAACCGTGGACACATACGAAACTTCAGAGACAGAAGGTCACTGATCTAATTGCAGCTACGGGAGCTACTGAATGCCTAAGTGACTATCAACCGGAATCGAGAAAGGATTGATCTTCGGGAAATAGTCAGTCTGTTGAAGGTGAAAATAGACCTTACAGACCCAGCTCGAACTCAAATGGGGGAGAGTGTTACTCTCAGAATAGGGAAGGACTCTATCAAGGCGACCGTCAGGGTAACTTCAAGAGAAACTCTAGCGGTAGCAACTGGAACCAAGGAAAAGCAATGGAGGGCAGATATGATGTCGCTCCTAAAATAAAGTGCTATTTATGTGAAGGACCCCACCGGGTGGCGGAGTGTCCTCAGAAACAAATGGTAAATGCATATTGTCAAATAGCAAGTGGTGGAACTAGTTCGAAGCAAGGTACCCCACAAGCTAGCTGTCATGGCAAGACCGACTCCGAGGAGGATGAGGATGTAATTAGTGCATTCTCACATCGGTGCAATATACTATTGCATCGAGTTACTAAAAGGGAAGATGGTCCCTCGAGAGAGCCGAAGATTGAAGAATCAAAGGCTCACAATTATAAGGTGAAAGGCCTAATGTACATTGATGTGAGGATCAATGGAAAGCTAATCATGGCTATGATAGATACTGATGCTACCCATAATTACCTTGCAAGTGCCGAAGTAGGACGGCTCGGACTTGCTCTGGAAAGAGGTAAGGGGAAAGTTAAAGCTATCAACTCCGCTGCTCAACCAATAGCGGGAGTGGTGAAATCTGTGTCAATCAAAATAGGTCCCTTCGAAGGAAGGACGAATTTGTCGGCAGTTCAGATGGACGATTTCAAGCTCATTCTGAGATTGAAGTTTCTTCGGGATACAAAGATAGCAGTGCTGCCGTATTCCAACTCTTTGATAATGATGGGTAGAAAACCATTCATTATTCCCACGCAGGTTGGGAAAATAGGCTAGAATGACATCTTGGCCATGCAGCTCAGCAAGGGTTTCAAGAGGAATGAACCCTCAATTTTGTGCACTCTTCGATTAGAGGAAATCGAAGAGGCAACTGGTCCTATTTCAAAGCCTATCACAAGGCTTAAGGAAGTTGAGGATATCCTGTCGGAGGAGTTATCAAAGAAATTGCCAAGGAGGGTAATTAATCGTGAGATTGAACTCGTTGTGCCAAACCTTCCACCAGGGCACTATACCGTATGGCTCAACCGGAGTTTGAAGAACTTCGAAAACGAACGGGAGAAGTACTGAGAAGTGGGACTTTTGTGGAGCGCACTTCTGCACTACTTCAACATGCAACTTTCACCACAGCGTCCAAGTATGTATCAGCCGAAGAGACAGCTCAACTCTTCTACAAACATATTGTCAAATACTGGGGACTGCATACAGACAACGTCAGTGAACGGGATTCTCGATTTACTGGCATACTTTGGACCAAGTTGTTCAAACTTCTTGGTTCATCTTTGAGCATGAATTTAAGTTTCCACCCACAATCAGACGGACAGACATGGCGATTCAATTCTATGCTGGAATACTGTTTTCGGCACTTTATCTCTGATTCGCATGAATTTTGGGTGAAACTTTTAGACATGGCCCAAATGTATTTCAATGCTCAAAAGAGCTCTTCTCCCAATAAGAGTCCTTTCGAGATTACTACTGGCCAACAACCGTTACTCCCTCATACTATAGATATTGATCAGAAATGGTACAAAAAGTCTGCATATCTGAAGCGACCTTTGTTAAAATTGAAAAGATCAGAAAATAAGGTTGCTGAAAAGATTCTTGGCTATCAAACTACTCGAGCTTCCAGGAAATATCTTCAAGAGTAATTGGTCAAATGGAGCGGATGTAACAACGAGAATGTCACGGGCAACAGCTTTGCTTAAGCCCCGTGGCCCAATCGCAGCCGAAGTTTGCCTAACATCGATCGTCCATTGTAAATATTTATTTAAATAGATAGAAATTAGAAAATTTTAGTATGATTCTTCGGCCAAAAGACGTCTACTCCCGTCATTTGAGTTTTTGTTCCGAAATCTATTATAGGGAGTATTAGTCTGTCAAATATTTTCAAACTTTCTAGTGTTCGCCCCCTGCACTAACCATAATAATTTCCTACTTTCATCAATTGTAATTTTCCCCATTCAAACAATCAATGAACAAGTTATTTTCATTGCATTTTAATTCGTGTTGCAAGTTTTCTTAAAATTGTGATCAAATCTTATTTCGTACCGAGAAAAGGCGAAGGGTAGTCTAACGAAGCAGGCTACTACCGTACAATGTCCCTTTTTGTGCTAAGAAGAAAGACACCCCGTGAAACCTCGGTATGTCGTTAATTTTTCTTTCCTCGTGCAAATTTTTATTTGCTGCCTTTCTGATATTACTAGGAAGTAGAATCCTAAACCATGAATTGCCAACCAGCCCCTTGCGGGGTACAAGTACTAGATTAATTCACATATATGAGTAGAATCTGAATCTGTGAGGCAGTTTCCTTATTTGTTATAAATTTTATTATTTTCCATCACATTATCATCGAAATATGACTAAATTGTATAGTATTTCAAAAAATTGATAGACATTTTCCATGGAAAAAGTGACAATTTCCAAGAAAAAATGGTTGTAAAACAAATAAAGTTGGAAAAAATGATCATTTCCATGGAAAAATAATGTCTATCAAACACTAAAAGATGGAAAATTACAACATTTTTTGGGTAAATAATTAAGTAAATAAAACACATGTAATTAATAATTTTCTCGAAAATAATTTCTAGATAATTGAATTACTTAGAAAATATTTTATAACCATGCAATTTTCATAATTGCAATCAAATGCACCTTAAATGTTAAGCTTGGAACTTTAATAAAGTGAAAGGCTATTCCCCATAAAATATAATAAATCAAGGCCTTTTTTTATAGCTCCAACTTGAACAAGTTCCTCGCGCCGGTCTAAAATTTCACCTTCTTCTTTTCTCAGGCACTCTCCCTGAAAATAAAAAAGATTCCAACAATGAACAGGTAAGCGAAATAAATGTATGCATATAGGCATAAATTATCCTGAATTTTTCAATATACTTTGAATTTTCTGAGTTTTGTGTTCAGATATTTACTGATGTAGAATTTGGTAAATTACATGATACAATAGTGCTGTTTTTATCATTTTCGTGTGATTCTATACTATACTTAAATGGGTTATGATTAATTTCTTAGAAATGAGAATCCTTTAGAAGAGTAATTAACGTTGATTGGAATGAAGAAAATAGTATGTATTTTGAGTAGGGTTTTTAAGGTCATTGGGTTTCTAGACGGGTTCTGAAGCGACTGTTTGTTTTTTATTGTTTGATGTTTGTTATTTGATCTAAGCTAATACTTCTAAACGAACAAGTTGCATAGATGGAGATTTTAAGTAGACAGATAAAAAAAAAAGGTTTCATTTTGTGGTTCATATTTTAACTTGTAGATGCAAATTGATCACTTTTACTTTTTTTATTTTTATTCCCGTTAATCTTGTTGAAAAGGGAAATGATTACATGACATTACTGAATCTTGAAAATGTATAGTCTTTTTGTCTCTCTATGGTAGTAAGCATGCTTGCTTGCTTGAGTACAGACATCCAGAAAGGGAGTAAAAATCTTTAGTGATTAAAAAGTCTAAACTGGGTTAGACGCATTTTGCCCGCGAGGCGAGGTTTAAGTCTCAGCACAAACCAATAATAATTAAAGAAAAATTGTACTCATAATAGACCATAAACCATCTAAAATATTCATATTATAACATTTTTACAGTTTTCGTATTTGTGATTAGAAAATAAAATGGATCAATGAAGTAGATAACAATAAATTAACAAAATAGTGATCGCATAACCAGGCCACTAATATACAAATCGAACTAAAAGTCTAAAACAAAAGAAACAAATCTCAAACTAAAAGTCCAAAACGAAAGAAAAAAAGTCAACATCTAGTTGATTAGAAAACAAG
Organism: Osmanthus fragrans; assembly: GCA_019395295.1. NCBI lineage: Eukaryota > Viridiplantae > Streptophyta > Magnoliopsida > Lamiales > Oleaceae > Osmanthus > Osmanthus fragrans. The sequence goes on along the minus strand of CM033360.1, from coordinate 9,463,484 downwards.
AGAGACACCCAGAGTAAAGAAATTAGCACACATACAACAATAAAAAAATATAAATGAAAGAGGAGGGAAATTACTCGTTCTTGGTTATCTACTTCCAAAAAGCTGCAACACTTGCATCTTGGCATAAGTCTAAAATAAATACATTTTGACAGTATTGTTAAGGCTTCTTAATCTTTTTGTTATGTATTGAACACAGGATAACTACAAGAAGAGTGGTTTTCAATATCCATGTCTTGAAATTTGCACAGAGGACTTTTTGTAGTGGTGCTGGTGCAAAATTACCAGGTTCAGATGGTGATCAAGTTAGTACTGTAATAACTCTACTTCTTCAACTTCCTGTGCAATCTGATGATAACAGAGCTCTTACTGTCATTCCAGTATTGATTCTTGAATTAGCACTTATATATCTTATAAGTGGATTCATTTCTTCAAGTCCTTTCAGTTTTGTCTATGAGATGGAAAGATAATCTTGCAAGCAAGGGGAAAAGATCATCGTATCCCCCGTTCTCATGATGGTTGGGAAAGATGTTGTGCTGTGATACTTCATATTCTGGAACCAGAAGCCGTTATGTTATGTAAATCTATTTTACTTTGCTAGTTAGAATATTAGACAATAGTGTAATGAAAGGAAAAGGGCTTATAAAGCAAAACAGCCTAGGAAGACTAGTTGACTTGGGACTGTTCTACTGGCTGTGATCAGTTTCCTGAGAATAAAAATGACTAAGCAGCATAGCCATTTAGAATCATAGAGCATGGGTGAATCTTCGATTCTGATTTTTCTTGCAATAATCAGTTTCTTTTTTTCTTTTCCAATTTTTTCACCAGTCATTGGAAAATTAATGTTTTGTGCTTTGATATTAATGGTTCCCTTTATTTTCTGTGACCATTTCCCTTGAAAAATCTGGGCAGCTAGAAGGAGCATTGCTTTACACTATGCCTTCTAAGTAATCAGAATGGTCATGTGGACTCAAAAATCTGGATTGTTGGATGATCGCTGCTTCTTTTTAGCATCCAAACTATGCCCAAAATAATTCTACCTTCCACCGTGTAAAAACTTTTTTATTTTCTGTTCTTGTTTGTACTGTACTGCTGGGCATCTCATCCCACACTTATTCATTGATTAATTGAAATGCTGGATTGTTTAAATAAGTTAATGTTAACCTTTTGGGTATTCTTACATCTTAAATACTTGCTGGCATTAGCATTAGCAGCCTGGAATTTCGTAGAGCTGATTGTTACCTTAATTCCTTTCCAAAGTGCTTTATGCATGAATATTCGTTATTAAAGTGTTACCTGTTGGCTTTGTAGAGTCTCACAGAAAAGCACGAGTTCCCCAATAATGTGCCCATATATGATGTTGCAATTGTTGGTGGGGGCATGGTTGGCATGGCTCTAGCTTGCTCTTTAGGTAAATGCAGCTTCCTGTATTTGCTTTATCAAAAAATTCTCTAAAGATTTTTCATTATCTGAATCTAGTGGAACCATGAGATTCATTTTCTGCCTCAAGTACTCACATAATTATGATTTCGTAGGAAACTTTCTATATTTTCTCTTAATTAATTTTCGAATATGTTGAAGGGAGCTTCTTCATTCTTACTTTGACTCTTCACTGCTAAACAGGACTGTGGACTGCTGTTGTTTACATTGGAAACTGATCATGTTTCTCAAATAAATGACTGTTATGCATATGCCAAGTTATATCGTTTAATTGTTTCTACACGCTTGCAGCAAGCATGCCATTGACGAAACAATTAAGTATTGCCATAATTGATAGCAATCCTGCATTGCTGAGTGGAGATAGCGTCAAGAAAGAGGATCCACCAGATCCAAGAGTGAGTACAGTCACACCAGCAACAATAAATCTTTTTAAAGGTAATTCTTCTTAACTCATTTTTTTTGTAATTTCTATGACTCATATAGCTGTGTGTTTTATATAAAGAGGATTATACCCTTAAGGCTTTAACTATTATTCTGAAGTAGTAGTTACCAAAATATGCTGGAAATGGTTTACCCAAAATGCGAAAAGAAATAGGTGCACTATATTGAGAACCTATACGGAGGTAAGATATCAGACAAATTGACATGCATTTCTTGGCAATTTACCCCTTAACAGCAACTTACAGCATTATAAACTTTTTGGTATTCGCCTTAAATAAAAGCACTCGACTTAAATATTGTTGACTAGAGGTGTGTAACATACAGGGTCACCCAGGCAATACTGATAGCACACATTCTCCTCTGCTGAGAGTATTGGTATTTGGCGCATTGTCTGAATGTATTCTATATCCTGAAAAGAATTTTGCAAAATGAATAATAAATATAGATTACTTGATTAGTTGATTTATCTCCTTTATATCTATTTGGACTGTTGACACATTTCCTTAGGGTCTATATGGCTATTATCGTATGAAGGTTTCAATAACTAGGTTTTAAAAGATACCGAATAATGTAATCAAGATTGTAGTGTCAGCTCATAGGGTTGTATGGTTTTATTGATGTAATAATGACAATAGTTAAGAGTTTGAATTAAATGCCACATTCTTATTATTGTGTGTTTGATTGCACAAGCTTTATCACTTGCCAGTGTCCACAGCATTTAACTTAAGTATGGGAGAACAATCATGCACTTCATTCTTATATTGCTGAATATGTGCATTCTTGCACTTGGTTAAGCTGTGGCACTTTTACTTCCCAATGTTCAACCTGCATAGACATAGAGCTTCATTACTTGTTCCAAGAAAAATAGTGAATAAACATATTTACTTTGAACTATTATGAAGGTTACTCCTTTCAGGTGTGGGTGCCTGGCAATATATTGAGGAGCATCGACATGCTTATTTTGACAAGATGCAGGTAATTATATTTTGTATCTTTATGACTATTCTATGAAGCCTCAGATGTGGTCTCTTCAGTTAGTTCAATTCTTCGTTAAACTCTATCTTTTTACATATGGATACACACTCACACACCAAGAAGCTAAAAGGTTTCAAAAACTCTTTATACATAGTGGTGGTTAGCATAAGCTGACATTTGCAATTCCACAGCCATAACCATACATATTCCTGTTGCGAAGAATCCATTGTTTGACGTAATAATCATTTTTCTTCCCTATTAAATTCACTTGCTGTAGGAATTTGTATGAGGGAATATTTTTCTTATGTGGCACTTCTTCTCAGAAATAGTTCTCTGAAGCATATGCAAACTAGATCAAGAATAATCAAATATTTTTCAGCTTCTTCTTCCTTTTTTTCCCCCATTTTTTTTTCCCATATGTGGAGGTTTATATCAAACAACTTCTCGGTGAGTGGAGTTCACAATATAGTGTTTTTCGATATTTATGCAGTTCATCAAGGACCATCTCAAGAGTTAAACTGCAAAGGCTCTAGTTCCGATTTTAGACCAACTTCTTCCTCTTAAGTTTAGTATTAATACTATTTCCATTACTTATAACTGATGCATCTAGCACTCTTCTTTAGAATTTTCCTGTGCCATCATAACTGCCCAAATTTATCTTCAATTAGTGCTACCTTAACCCACTCATGACTCTGCCTTTTTTTTTTTTTTTGGCTGTCTTCTCTTTTACTGCAGATCCTTCCATGATCCATCTCATCCAGTTACAGACTTGCAGTTATGTAGTTGATCAAGTCAAATAGTTAAATATTGTACATTATTTAATTCGAGTCCTTGGCATATTAACGTAGAATGCAAGGAACAAGAAAAAGACTTGTAGAAGAATGGGGAAGAGAGGGAGAAAGAGACAAAGAAGGGGAAGCAGAAAGAGGAGAGGAATCAGACAGAGAAGAGAGAGAAACGGAAATTAGAAGAAGTATGATTGTATATTCAAATCTAACTATTACAGTGCATAAGCCCTCTTTATATAGGATTTAAACCAATATAATTTAAGTAGGAAACAACTAATAAAATAGAAAATCTATAACATAAGACCCTAGTTACTTCTCCTAAATTAAGACTCTAAAATTGGAAAGTCTTCATATAATATATCTAATAGGATCTCCATCACATACATTTCACTCAACGATCTTCAGTTATGGAAAAACTAGCTCATTTTGATCTGATAAATTAAAATAATATATACATGTTTATTGGAATCAAAATCTTAAAAAGAGAATTGAACATAAATCTGATTCTTCCATTGCTCTTTGTTACTAGATATTCACCAACTGATAAAAATAAGAACAAATGGACTTTCTAGACAGATGACCAATTACAATTATCCCTCATTTCTTGTATCTATCATCTGGCTTGAGTCTTTCAGTAATGAAATTAAATTTAATTCCTTACTTTGGTTTTTCTTTCCATTTTCATTGCTGTATCTCATTTCATCTTTTCTCCAAGGTGATTAACCCTCCTTGAATTTCTTTACTGCAAAATTTATACTAACTGGAGTTCTTGTAAATTATCCTCTAGTGGCCTATGTCAATTAAACATGATTGTTGATAATTTCAAGAACAAATTACTGCTGAACTTACAAATATGCCCTTGTAGGTCTGGGATTATACTGGTCTCGGATATACGAGGTACAATGCAAGAGACATTAATAAAGAAGTACTTGGGTAAGCACAATTGCAGCGATATAACAATTCATTTTCATAATCATGCAGCCCTTTGAGATGATACTTGTTTGGGATTTTGATTTAGGTGCGTAGTGGAGAATAAAGTGCTTCATAGATCTCTATTATCATGTGTACAGGTACTTGAATCTTGGGGCATTTCCACATTTTTATTTCCAACATGAAGCTAAACATGATTGTTTTCACAAGTTGGGTGACATGTAAAGCTACATGCATGTTTGCATAATATATGATTTTCTTGAACCTATTAGAAGTAGCTGCTTTGGATCGAAGATAATGGCAGAAAGGAATCATGTAGCCAACCCCTAGTTAACCGGAAACATCACTTCTCATTTTCCTCGTGTAGTTTATTTGCCTTTTCTAAATCAAATAAGATCAAACACTAGCACATGGTAGTTTTTTTGTGTGTGGAAGGTGGTTTCATGTCCTTTTCCCAAGCCTTTTCAATCTTTGGGCTGCATATGAATCTGAGTGTCATAAAATTACCATTAATGTAATATAATAATCATGCTTTTGACAGAATTCAGCTCTCCAGAAGACAATACATCCTGTCAGGTTAAGCTCCATGATCTTACGTCCAAGTTCATCATCACAACATCATGGAGATTTCGCCAAACTGGAACTCAGTGATGGAAGTAGCCTATATGCAAAATTAGTGGTAATTTTCAACTTGTAACTTCTATAATACACCGACACGGACACGTGTTGGATGCGCTATTTTTCAAAAAAATACTAACATGACACATCGTCACACGTTGATTAAACTCTTTAAAATTCTTCATTTTTATACTATAAATTTAGTTTTATAGTTATTATTTTTTTTTATTAAAATCTTTTAAATATGAGTATCTATTTGTTATTTACAAATAACTTTGTGTTACAAATATATAATATTTTAAATAAAAAATGAAAATGTTTATGGTAGAGTGTCCGTGCTATAGAGTGTAAGTTCAAGCTTGAAACTACTCTGGATGTACTGAAGGGAATGTTAATCTATTCTTTTGGTCTAGAGTTGTTGAATGTCAATTTACATGTAACCATGTTGATGTTTGCTTTGTCTGTGGTTCTTACCTTAGGTTGGAGCTGATGGGTCCAAATCACGTGTTAGGGAGTTAGCAGGAATCGATGCAACTGGATGGAAGTACCCACAGAGTGCAGTCATATGTACTGTTGAGCATATGGAACAAAATCAATGTGCTTGGCAACGATTTCTCCCGAATGGTCCAATTGCACTTCTGCCTATTGGCGACAAGTTCAGCAACATTGTTTGGACTATGAACCCTCATGAGTCCTCAGATCGCAAATCAATGACTGAGGTTGATTTTGTGAAAGAAGTAAACCATGCCCTGGACAGTGGATATGGTCCTCGTCCTCAATCACAATTGTTTGGGGGTGCAGATGCCTTTTCTTGGCTCCCAGCAAATATGACATCATCAGCTTATGAGAACTTCGAAGTTCCACCCAAAGTTGTCAAATTAGCCTCTGAAAGAATGGCATTTCCATTGTCTCTAATGCATTCTAATCGTTATGTATCAAAGCGTGCTGTCCTTATTGGTGATGCTGCACATACCGTCCATCCCTTGGCTGGTCAAGGAGTTAATATGGGATTTGGAGATGCATTCTCTCTCTCAAAAGTCATTGCTGAAAGTGTTGCCGTAGGATCTGACATTGGGGAGGTATGTAATGTTTTTTGCTGACTCTGCATTGTACATTATGCTTTTGGCCAGGTAGTCCTTTTATTTGTTATTTTATAGTTATACTCAACTTTTCCTGTTGGAATCTCATATAGGCACCTCAATTTGTAAATGAATTACATCGGCATGTTAGCTAGGCAGATAACTAGACCTTGTTAGTTTCAGTGTTTGAGCTGCATGACACAAGTAAATATTGTGGCCCAGCTTTTCATATTATGAGATTTTACCGTTAACCATTTTGGAATCCTAGTTTGAACATTTTAATAAAATCAGCCTAGTCCAGGAATGGGTTGTCGTCCCTCAAATACAGATATGTATTGTTTCTGCAAGAAAAAGAAATTTAACCAACTTAATATGCTACAAAACTTGATCAAGGTGGGAGGGGCGTAGGGAAGGGCCCAGCCCAGCCCCCCAAGCCCATTTAATCTTTTATGTATGCATTAGGCCAGTAGATTTTTTTATTTTATTTTTGTCTCCCCTAGCTCTGCACTGGGATTCTCTTTCCCTTTCTCGACTTTTCAGTCAGAACTTGAGCAGACAATTATAAATTTCTGAAAATTTATTCTATATTCTGTTAGTGACAAAATTTGCTTCATTTATACTAAGTTGCCTTTTTAGATGATTATGGCCACTACTGATCTCCATAGCTAACATTCATCTCCAAGTTCTATACTTCTACTAATTTTTTTTTTTGGGTGCTGGAATGGCTTTGATGCTTTTTGGTCGATATTATTATGGGACGAAGGTAGAAATACCCAATAAGAATATTTGCATACCATGTAGAGAATACAAGATTTCCTATATGATGGTCTGTTGCTAGTAATCTATATTATGCTGTATATTAGTAGCATATATTTTCGAAGTAGGAGACTTCTATTCACTAATTTAGAACATTGCTACAGAGGAACTTTAACATGCATTTGATAAATTAAGGTGACATCAAACATAAAAATCCCAAGCAGCTGTTTTATGCTGTCATTTCCCTGTTCAATCAGTTAAACATGAGCGCTAGTAAATTGGCGTTTTTTACTGCTTTAAAAGTTGGAATCTATATGCACAACATTTGCATTACATTGCTATTATTCACCATGGTGTTGGATTGTGTTTCTCTAAAACTCTTTAGATGATCGATAAGTAGAAATTTGCTGTGTCTACACAGGTGTCCTTGCTAAAAAGATACGAATCGGAAAGGAAACCTGCTAATTTGACATTGATGGCTATCCTGGATGGTTTTCAGAAGGCGTATTCCATCGATTTTGGACCTATAAATGTATTACGCGCTGCAGCCTTCCATGGAGCCCAGTATATTTCGCCATTGAAACGAAATATTATTGAGTACGCCTCGGGTGAACAGAGGTTTCCTCTTTTCTCATGATGTTTTATTCAAGTTCTTGAAGCATTCTCATTAGGACTTTTGTCCTGTTTCCTTTCATTTGAAAGTATTTCACAGTAACCCTACGCTGTACACTTCAATGTGAAAATATATTTATTTCATAATGCGTGCATCTGTTTTTGGTTGCTTTCGCTGAATCGGGAAGCGTGGGGCTCCAGACTTTGCCATCAAGAATGTATTTGAACAAACTCAAATCAAATTGTGAATAACAAATAATTGAGAGAAAAAAAATATAAATCTACACGCAATGGATTTCATCTTGTTATCATGCTAATGATGTCATGTTCCCCAAGCTTTTGGCATATAAATCTACGCGCAATGGATTTCAGTGTTTTAGCAAAAAAAATATGGGTTTTGCTATATGTACCCGAAGGTTGACACTCCGGGTTACTCGATCTTATTCGACCTCTCACATGGAAGTCGGGCTTTATACATTCATTGGGTGTGGGGCTCGACCTCCATGTGAGAGGTCGGGTGGGATCAAGTAATCCGGAGTGTCAACCTCCAGGTATAAATGACAAAATCCAAAAAATATATATGGATCGAATGCCAGAATCAAAGGGTAAAGTTCGTTTGACAATAATGTTATACAAAATATTATTTATAGCGCGACCTTTTAAAAATTTTAGCATATGATGCCTACCCGTCTAACAATTTAAAATGCATAAAATTCGAAAACTATTGAATTCATAACGGATGCTAAAGTAATTTCAACTTTATATCATAAAAATCAAGTGGCAAGTCTTCCAAGAATTCGCGACCATTTTTTAAGGCATACTATTCTCATCTAAAGTCTCCGTATCCACCAAATAATAAGTGCCTAATTGATAAAATTTCATTTATGTATGGTTTCAATTTTCTTTCAAAAAATCAAATTTTATTAACAATTACGCGAGACTTGATTGTACTTTAGAAGAAATCATGATTCAAAAGAAACGTTACATTCCATCACATACATGCTTTTGCTTTTAACAAAAGCGATTTCCCCCCTTCGAATTTTCAATTTGATGCATAATTTCTCTTACTCAGAGTGATTTATTGAAGGTACATTTGGTACTTTAAATAATAATGTTTGTAGGGGTGTTAAATAATCTGTTTTTTAAATTATACAATTTTTTAGTAAAAACAAGGAGAGGCCTTGTCAACTTTTCAAATAGTCGAATTTTAATTTTTTAACCACACATTTCATGTCACCCACAATTTTTAATAATTTTTTCAAATATATATTTTATCAACTTTGATTCCAAAAAAAAAAAAAAAAAAATTGTTTATCAAACCTCAAAATAAATAAAAACATGACTTGTGTGCAATGGCGGAGTCAACTGTTTGGAGTTGGGGGTTCCAGAATTAAAGATATAGAGGTGAATGATTGGGGGGCATGGCTGCCCTCGATTTTTTTTTTTAATACCCTATTAACAAAAAAAATCAATAAACTTATAAAAAAAATGTATTTCTTGAGTACCAATATTTAATTTAGTACAATCATACATTATTACAAGCGTTCCTTTCGAGTTTTCATACTTTGATAACGTTGTATAATTACATTATTATCAATCCTATCGAATACATCATTCTCAATATACACAATCAAGCTATCATTTGACCATTTATCATTCGAGAGAGAAAGAAGACGGTCGAACTTGGATTTGGAAGGAAGGGTTTAAGAATTTAAGTGTTAATTTAACTATTCTATGACTCATATATCTGTGTGTTACTTATATAAAGAGGATTATACCCTTAAGGCTTTAACTATTATTCTGAAGTAGTAGTTACCAAAATATGCTGGAAGTGGTTTACCCAAAATGCGAAAAGAAATAGGTGCCCTAGATATAGAACCTATACGGAGGTAAGATATCAAACAAATTGACATGCATTTCTTGGCAATTTACCCCTTAACAGCAACTTAAAGCATTATAAACTTTTTGGTATTCGCCTTAGATTAAAGCACTCGACTTAAATGTTGTTGACTAGAGGTGTGTAACAGACAGGGTCGCCCAGGCAATACAGATAGCACACATTCTCCTATGAAGAGAGTGTTGGTATTTTACATTCCTTTCATTTTGCTATGACCTTCCTAACAAGATATGCCCGGTATACATAGGCACTACATTGCACAATACCTCATCGTGGTACCTCCCAATTCAGAAACTTATTAACACTTGCCTACATACCCTAACCTCTCCACATTCATTCAACCACTGTAATTATTAGGATGTTCTATTGTAGTTAATCCTAATTTCTCGACAAGTGTAACACCAATGGCATTAATGCCACTTCCTCCATCAATAATTAAAATACATACCTTGTTCTCGACGTGGCATCTAGTTTAAAAGATGTTCTCTCGTGGCTATCCCACATCGAGTGGCGTATTGAGATTACGGATCACCACACGTGTTTTCCACGATCGAGTGCTCAACTCCATCACATTCTCTATGATTCCCTCTCAACTCCCTTTCACACCTATCACTCCTATCAAAACCGTCTCCAACAAGATGTCTACTCCTTCGTTCAAGCCTATCCATTCTATCTTTCATGTCATCAAACAACCGCTCGAACCGTCGAATCATGTCACCTGAGATGTGGGATTTATTGCTGCCCCTGCTGGATGCTGAGCTTTCCATGTTAGATGTTTTGTCCCACAATTTATTTCCCTCCTCATAATATTCGCTCGTGTATCACACAATTTTCGACTTTTACCCTCTCTTAATCTCCCAACTCAACATTTTACCACTCAAACTTTCACCAAAGTGCTTCAAAGAATAATTAAAACTCAACCAGGAGTTATTCTCGTAGAATTCAAACCAAGTGAGATTTGTGACCCTAAAAACTCGAAAGAAAGAAATTGAAATGGAAAACTTTATGAATTCAAGAAAGTGGTTTTTGAACTGGAATCGGACTCGATAGAAAAAAGAATTTGACTCAATAGGAATAGCCGGTAAATTTTCGAGATACATAATTTTTTTCTCTAAATTTCGGAGTTTTTTTTAAAATTTATTTTTGTTTGACTCGAAATTCAACTACAATACCGGAAAATAAACGGAAGTTGATTTGGACGCAAATTGAGCACAAAAATAATTTTTTAAATTTTTTTGACGGAACTTTTACGGATCAAAGACTCTAAATGTGAAGAATACGAATAACAATGAAAAAAAGAAAAGAAAATAAGACTCAAACAAAAACAAGAAAAGATATAACATTGATTTGTTGGAGCCCAAACTCTAATACCAACTGATGTGAATCTGCGTAGCAGCGATGACTACGGAACTCCACAGAAAATTGAAACCTGACCTAAGAAAGCCCAAACAAACAAAGTTTATGAATTTTAACTCGAAAAATGATGAATTAAACAACCCACACAATCAATATGATTGTAGACCTTTTAATCACACAATTTGATGAATCTAACCCAGAAAATTTAAAGTTCAACCCAAAAATAAATGAATCAAGAAACCAAAGTAATTATGAAAATACATTGACCCCGTAATTACACAACAAATGAATTTCACTTAGATTGATGAATGCCACAAGAAATCCATCTTGATAAGTTCGATACGTTTTGTTCAATCAACTACAAGAAAAAAGCAAATAATGTTTTTCAATAATTTCCCATAATGTCAAACTTGTTACAATGAATAATAAAGATACTATTTCTACTAAAACCCTAATTAAGCTCGTTAAAACGGAGTTAAACTCTAAAATATAAAGAAATTACCAAAAATGAGAACTCTAGCCAAAATAAAACATCTTGCGAAGAAAGGAAAATTTTGCCTCGAATTAGTTCTATGTGGCCACATAGAAGGTTTCTATATGATCGCATAGAATATCTTCTTCCTACCAATTTGCTCTTGGGTTATTGGCTTGCAACCGCACGGTCAATATTACTATGCGGTAGCATAGTAATGATTCCTGTCTACTTCTTGCTTTGTTTCAACACGTTGAACCAAGTAGTTTCGGCATTCATCGCCAGCATGAAAATTGTTCCTAGGCTTATGAACTTCACTGTTTTGAACTACATTGCTCGAACCATTAAGTCGTGGGACATTATTGACCCCTAATAGTCTCAAAGCGCCTTAATCTCTTCTCAATAAACATTGTACCCTCGATCGCCCTGTGGCCTATCATGCATCACATCAAGGTATTAGGGCCAAGACATCGTTTCATTGTTCAAGAAAGCGGCTAGAACTTACAATGTTGAGGAGTGTAATAAGTTCATGGTCGAAATAGGAAGTAAGTCATTCCTGGCATGGGATTATCTAACAAAAATGGGGATAGAACATTGGGCGTAGTCACATTTTTTAGGACATCGATACGACGTGATGACGTTGAAGGATCAAGAATTACCAATTATTGCAATGATTGAGAATATTCGTAACAAGTTGCAGCAGTGGTTTCATAATCGACGTACGGAATCACCTAGTTGCACGAGCGTGCTAGCCCTGGCTCAAGAGGATAAACTATTCAAGGCTGCAGAGGTTGCGAGAAAGTTGATTGTGGGACCATTGGATGAGTCGCTCTTCTCCGTAAAATGTGCACGTAATGTGGTATACATGATGGATCTGGCTGATAACACATGCACTTGTAGTCGATTTCAGTTGGGGAGTTTTTTATGTGAGCATGCAGTCATGGTGGCTATGTATAGAGGCTTTGCAGCGAGAAAATTATGCTCTCCTTATTACACGACTGATTATTGGATAACAGCATATGCTGAGACTATATTTCTTCTATCGAATGAAGTCGAGTTGGAAATTCCTGACCATATTCTCTCACTTAATAGTTTGTTGCCTCCGAAAGTTGAGCTGCATGGTACTGGATGTCCCCGTATGTCTAGAATACCATCTACTGGAGAATTACCTCGATTGCGTAGGTGCAACAGGTGCAGAGCAACATGACGTACTCGTCAATTTTGTTCAAGTCAGATTCTCCCAAATGACAATTAGACCGATATGTAATGATATCATTGTTAAATGAACAACATTTACATTTTTTTTAAACAATATTTATTATTTTATCCATGCACTGGTAAGCTCGAATACTGTGAGATAAAAAAATGTAAGTATAAATATAGTATATGATGCAAATACGGTATCTTAGGTACAATTACGGTAAGAGCATAAATGGTAAATCATGTAAAACAGTGTTTACATAAGTTTTACAATATTTACAAAAAATTATTCGAAAACATTTACAATGTTTACATAAGTTTTACAATATTTACAATTATTTAATAATTAAATAAACATTCAAATATACAATATTTACGATCACAATTAAATTCATACAAATCACACACTAACTTATTTCTCCAAATCTGTATCCATGATTGATTGATTCCATTAACCTTATGTGTTATACTAAAAAATTCTATATACTTTATTGCGAAAATGCTGCAATTGCCCCTACAATTAAATATTAATGTGTTAATTCGATATCGTGTAGCTAAAACTAAGTTTTGAAGTTAAAAAATTTCTAAGCACTTACGATTTGGACTGTCTCGTCGTTGTTGTATCACACACGATGACTAATCTACCCTGCACAGTCACACTCGCTCGTCTAGCCATCATAGGAACGATCACAGCCACCGACTCTAGGATTTGCTCGAGTTGACCTTATGTCAGACATGAATGATCAGCTAAAACTAAGTTTTGAAGTTAAAAAATTTCTAAGCACTTACGATTTGGACTGTCTCGTCGTTGTTGTATCACACACGATGACTAATCTACCCTGCACAGTCACACTCGCTCGTCTAGCCATCATAGGAACGATCACAGCCACCGACTCTAGGATTTGCTCGAGTTGACCTTATGTCAGACATGAATGATCGGAGTCATACACATATAGTAGAATCAGCGAAGCAGTGCTTATCCTTGGACGGTGGATATGGTCCTCATCCTCAATCACAATTGTTTGGGGGTGCAGATACTGTTTCTTGGCTCCCAGCAAATATGACATAATCAGCTTTTGAGAACTTCGAAGTTCCACCCAAAGTTGTCAAATTAGCCTTTGAAAGAATGACATTTCCATTGTCTCTAATGCATTCTAATCGTTATGTATCAAAGCGTACTTGTTGTCCTTATTGGTGATGCTGCACACACAGTCCATCCCTTGGCTGGTCAAGGAGTTAATATGGGATTTGGAGATGCATTTTCTCTCTCAAAAGTCATTGCTGAAAGTGTTGTCGTAGGATCTGACAATGGGGAGGCATGTAATGCTTTTTGCTGACTCTTCATTGTTCATTATGCTTGTAACATGGCCTTGATATTCCTTTTATTTATGAATTTTATAGTTATAATCAATTTTTCCTGTTGGAATCTCATAAAAAATTTTCTTTGCATGCTAATCTAGCCCTTCAATTTGTAAATGAATTACATCGGCATGTTAGCTAGGCAGATATCTAGACCTTATTAGTTTCGGTGTTTGAGCTGCATGACTTCAAGTAAATATTGTGGCCCAGCTTTTCATAATATGAAATTTTACTGTTAACCATTTTGGAATCCTAGTTTGAACATTTTAATATAATCAGCCTAGTCCAGGAATGAGATGTCGTCCCTTAAATATAGATATGCAATATTTCCACGAGTAAGAAAAAGAAATTTGATGAAGTGGATAAGGGGTTAGAGTTTATGATAAAATGAGATCGACGCAAGGCAAAATAATGATTTAATGATAACTTCAACTTTGTCCATTTTTGACAAATTGCTAGTCTAATTCGATTGGAAACGGGCCAATGAAGACAACTCACGGCCTTTAGCCCTGATGCAAGGCAAATTTTGGGCAAATTCCGTCGTTTATGTATTTTTGCTATTTATGGTAATTTTTATTTTCGCAATATCTCATTCAATAAAATTCGGATTCGTATTCAGTTTGTTTAGGGACGATTCTAAATATTAGGAGTTTCAATTTTAGTAGTTATCTCGTATTTTTTCATTTTTGAAAAAATATCATTTTTTTATTTTTTGTACGAATTTTGTTAGAGCTTTACTATTTAAGGTGTTGTAAGCCCTTTGAGACAATAGTTTTTGAATTGAATAAAATTTTTCGTGAGTTTTTCTCATCTTTGTAAGATTGTTCATCTTCTCTATAATCTTTCGCTACGTCAGTTGGTATCAGAGCCGAAGTCGTTTCTTCACCATGCTACCAATGAGATGTCCTAAAGCGCGTAAAGCCTTGGTAGATGAGGTAAATAGACGTGATGAAATTGCACAGCTACGTCAACAAGTGGAGTTGTTGACACAGCAAATCGCTGCACTTATGTCGCAGCAACATGAGCCTGTAGCCCAACAGTTTGAGGATTTCGATGATGAGAATCTGTTTGTGCCTCCTGAACAACCATTGGAACTGTCAATTCGCTAGAGATGGGGTGGCCAGGAGGACAACAGACACTGGAAATCAGGATTTAATGTTGATATTTTGGAATCTCATGGTGGGTTGAGTCCAGAAGAATTCTTGGATTTGGTGACTGCAGTGGAGGAGGTCTTGGAGTTTAAGGAGGTCGTTGCTGATAAATATGTGCCTCTCGTTGCGACGAGATTTCGTAGGCAAGCAGCGACGTGGTGGCAACACACTAGAGTAACAAGATCTAGGTTAGGGAAAGCCAAGTTTGCATCGTAGGACAAATTGAAGAAACATATAAAAAACAGTTTCTACCCTACAATTATTTGCGGACCATGTACCAACAATTGCAGAATTTGCGTCAAGGTGGGAAAACTGTTAGTGATTATACCATGTATTTTCACATGTTGATTACGAGGAATGAGGTAATGGGGACGGATGAGCAGTTGGTGTCACAGTATGTGGGTGGTCTTCGTCCCCAAATACAGGATACTTTGAATATGTTTGATCCTTTGATAGTTTCTGAGGCGCATCAGAGGGCAATACAGATAGAGAAACAACAGTCCAGAAGAAATACAAGTCCTTTCATTGTAGGAAATTCTTCCATTAATCCACAGCAGCAGGTGACACACCCTGGTAATCCTACTTAATCTGGTCCTCATAGAACAAATCTTGTCCAACAACGAGCACGTCCTAGAGGTTGTATTCGTTGTTTTGCATACGGAGAAACATGCCATAGACAGTCCGAGTGTCCCAAAAATTCGCGCAGGGGACTCTTTGTTGATGAGGGGAATTGAGATTATGAAGGTCCGCCTGTATTTGACGGTGAAAGCGCAAAAAAAGCAACAGAAGATGAAGAGTTTGTGGTTGGTAATGTGGGTCAAGCACTGGTGGTGAGGTGGAGTTTTCTGACTCCCCTGGAGAATAACACTGATTGGTTGCGTAATAATATCTTTCAGTCAACATGTGCTGTTGGAGGGAAGATATGTAAATTTGTTATTGATTCTGGTAGTTGCGAGAATGTGGTGGTTGAGAAGGTTGTTAAAATGCTGAGTTTGCAGACTGAGAAACATCCCAAACCGTATAAATTAGCTTGGCTGAAGAGAGGCAATGATGTAGAAATGTCTCAGCATTCTCGAATCAGTTTCTCCATTGGACCTATCTACAAAGATTAGGTTTTATGTGATGCAGTAGAGATGGATGCATGCCACTTGCTGTTAGGGAGATCGTGGCAGTTTGACCAGCATTCGCTGCATGATGGATATACCAACACGTACAACTTTCTGCTTGGGGAAAAGAAAATTATGTTACTACCGGATAATGGTTTAGTAAAAACAGTTGGGGACAACGCCAATTTACTGACCAGAACGAAGCTTGAGATAGAGATGGATAAATCTGGGGTAGTGTATGTGCTGTGGGAAAATAAGTTGACAGTGAGCATGAGGTCCCTCATAGGGTTCAGCCATTGTTGGAGAAGTTTTATGAGGTCTTCCTAGAAGAGCTTCCAGATGGACCACTGTGGGATATTCAGCATCAGATTAACTTGGTGATTGATGTTTCCCTACCTAACCGGGTGCATTACAGGATGAGTCCACTGAGCATGAGGAATTGCGCAGACAAGTTGTGGAGCTTCTGGCAAAGGGGCACATCAAGGAGAGTCTTAGTTCTTATGTTGTTCCTGCTCTCCTTACAAGGATAACATGTGGCGTATGTGTGTGGATAGTAGGGCAATCAATAAGATTACGGTGCGTTACCATTTTCCTATTCCCCCGCTTGGATAATTTGTTGGACCAGCTTACCGGTGCTTGTGTGTTCAACAAGCTTGATTTGAAGAGTGGGTACCATCAAATTTAGATCAGACCTGAGGATGAGTGGAAGACAATATTTAAGACGAGCGAAGGATTGTACGAGTGGTTAGTCATGCCCTTCGGCCTCTCAATTGCACCTAGTACCTTTATGCGGGTTATGAATCAGGCTCTTCACCCATTCATCGGTAAATTTGTTGTAGTGTACTTTGATTTATAGTACTAACGATGATGATCATGTTCAGCACCTTCGGGAAGTTCTTTCAGTTCTTCACATGGATAATTTTTATGCTGCAGTGAAAAAGTGTTCATTTCTTACTGATTGTGTTGTGTTTCTGGGTTATGTGGTGTCAAAAGAGGGGTTAATAGTTGATACATCTAAAGTAGATGCTATAAGTCAGTGGCCACAACCTAAGACTGTTACTGAGGTGCGGAGTTTTCATGGCCTTGCTTCTTTCTATCGCAAATTCATACCATATTTCAGTATAATCATGGCGCCAATTACACACTGTATGAAGGATGGTAAGTTTCAGTGGACTCACAAGGCAGAGGCATCTCTTCAGTTGATTAAGCAGAAGTTGACTACTGCTCCAGTTTTGGTGTTGCCTGACTTTACCCAACCGTTTGAGCTGCATTGTGATGCTTCGAAGGTGGGTATTGGTGGCGTGTTGAGTCAGAACAACTGGCCTGTTACATATTTCAGTGAGAAGCTTTCAGGGTCGAAGTCTCGGTATAGTACTTATGATGTGGAGTTCTATGCAATAGTCCAGACAGTTCGACATTGGCGTCACTATTTGTTCTAGAAGGAGTTCATTTTGTATACTGATCATGATGCCCCTCAAACACCTTGGTACTCAATATAAAGTATCTGCTCAACATGTCTCTTGGATTTCTTATTTGCAACAATTTACTTTTATGATCAAGCACAAGGTAGATGCCCTTAACAAAGTTGCAGATGCATTGAGTAAGCGTCAAACTCTCCTTACAGAAATGCGAGTGGAGGTTCTAGGTTTTGACAGTCTTTGTGATTTATGCTACTGACTCATACTTTTCCCATGTTATTCGAAAGTTGCAGGAGGGTGTGCAGTCGGAGTTTGCATGGGTGGTTTTCCTTTTCGCGGCCATGTGGGTCATGACCGAACATTGCAGCTTGTTGCTGCTTCTTACTTTTGGCCATCATTGCGCAAGGATGTTGGCAAGTTTGTGGAGCATTGTCGAATTTGTCATTTGGCCAAAGGCAAGACGACAAATGTTGGTTTGTATATGCCCCTACCTATCCCAACCCAGCCTTGGACAGACGTTAGCATGAATTTCGTTGTGGGACTCCCTAGGACTCAGTGTGGGTTTGATTCAATTTTTGTAGTGGTTGATTGGTTTTTAAAGATGGTACATTTCATCCCCTGTAAGAAGACTACGGATGCTGTCAATGTGGTCTTACTGTATTTTCGTGAGGTCTATCGCCTACATGGACTACCTACATCTATTATGTCTGATCGGGATACTCGCTTTCTCAGTCACTTCTAGTGTAGTTTATGGCGCCCAGTGAATACACAGCTGGACTTCAGCAGTGTATATCACCCTCAGACAGAGGTTGTTAACCGTTCTTTGGGTAATTTACTACGTTGCTTGGTTTGTGATCACATTAAGTCTTGGGATCAGAAGTTGTGTCAAGCAGAATTTGCTCATAATCATGTTGTTAAACGGAGTACGAGTTTTGGTCCATTTCAGGTAGTGTATGGTCTTGTTCCTCGTGGTCCTCTTGATCTGATCCCAGTTTCTACTTCTGTTAAAATGCATGGTAAGGCCGAGGAATTTATTCAAAAATTGCAGCAAGTTCACTCACAGGCTCATGATCAGTTGTAGGCTGTTGTCACTAAGAATAAGCATGACGCGGATCTTAAACGTTGACGTGTTGAATTTGAGGTAGGTGACTTTGTTTGGGCGGTGTTAACCAAAGATCGTATTCCTGTTCATGAATACAACAAGCTTACTGCAAAGAAGATTTGTCCATTGGAGGTCATTGAGAAGATTAATCCAAATGCTTATCGTTTGAAGCTGCCTAGTCATATTCGTACATTCGACGTGTTCAATATCAAACATCTGGTGTCATTTCGTGGTGATAATTCTGATGATGATGAGGTTTCTTCCCCGTCAAATTCTAGGGCGACTTTTTCTCACCCTAGGGAGAATGATGAAGTGCATAAGGGGTTAGAGTTTATCATGAAGTGGGATCGGCGCAAAGCAAAATAATGATTCCTGATAACTTCGGTTTGTCCGTGTTTGACGAATTGCTAGTCTAATTCGATTGGAAACGGGCCAATGAAGACAACTCAGGGCCCTCAGCCCTGACGCAAGGCTAATTTTGTACAAACTCCGTCGTTTAGGCTTTTTTGCTATTTATGGTAATTTTTATTTTCGCAATATCTCATTCAATAAAATTCGGATTCGTATTTCGTTTGTTGGGGGACGATCCTGAATATTAGGATTTTCAATTTTAGTAGTCATCTCTTATTTTTCCATTTTTTAAAAAAAAAAAAAATTTAATTTTTTTTTTATTTTCCGAATTTTGTTAGGATTTTACTATTTAAGGCGTTGTAAGCCTCTTGAGGCAGCAATTTTTGAATTGAATAAAATTTTTCGTGAGTTTTTCTCATCTTTGTGAGATTGTTTATCTTTCCTATAATCTTCAAAATTTAACCAACTTAATATGCTACAAAACATGATCAAGGTGGGATCTTTTCCTTTCTCGACTTTTCAGTCAGAACTTGAACAGACAATTATAAAAATGAAAATTTATTCCATATTCCTTTAGTAACAAAATTTGCTTCATTTATACTAAATTGCCCTTTCTACTAATTTTTTTTTCTCTCTTGTGATGGAATGGCTTTGATGCTTTTTGGTCGATATAATTAAATTGTTTTTCTGTGCACTGACCGTGTTGAAGACAATTATTATGGGACGAACATTAGAAATACCCAATAAGAATAGTTGCATTCCATGTAAAGAATACAAGATTTCCTAAATGATGGTCTGTTGCTTGTAATCTATATTATGCTGTATATTAGTAGCATATATTTTGGAAGTAGGAGAGTTCTATTCACTAATTTAGAACATTGCTTCAGAGGAACTTTAACATGCATTTGATAAATTAAGGTGACATCAAACATAAAAATCCCGAGCAGCTGTTTTATGCTGTCAATTCCTTCTTCAATCAGTTAAACATGAGCGCCGGTAAATTGAAGTTTTTTACTGCTTTAAAAGTTGGAATCTGTATGCACAGCATTGCTATTATTTACCAGTGTTGGATTGTATTCCTCTACAACTCTTTAGATGATCGATTAGTAGAAATTTGCTCTGTCTACACAGGTGTCCTTGCTAAAAAGATACGCATCAGAAAGAAAACCTGCTAATTTGACATTGATGGCTATCCCGGGCGGGATGGTTTCCCGAAGGCGTATTCTGTTGATTTTAGACCTTTAAATGTATTACGTGCTGCCGCCTTCCATGGAGCCCAGTATATTTCGCTGTTGAAATGAAATATTATCGAGCATGCCTCAGGTGAGCAGAGATTTCCTCTTTTCTCATGATGTTTTATATAAGTTCTCAAAGCGTTCTCATTAGGACTTTTGTCCTCTCGCCTTTCATTTCAAAGTATTTCACAGTAACACTACGCTGTACACTTTAATGTGAAAAATATATCTATTTCATAATGCGTGCATCGGTTTTTGGTTGCTTTCGCTGAATCGGGAAGCGCAGGATTGGAGTGTCGGGTTCCAGACTTTGCCATCAAGAATATATTTGAACAAACTCAAATCAACCTGTGAATAACAAATACTTGAGAGAGAAAAAGTAGCAACGGTGTAGAGCAGAATGAAAAAAATTGTTAGCTTTATGTCATTCTCCAGTTTAACCATATGTACAGTTACTGAGTCATTGTATTGACCAAGTCATGTACTATTACAAGAAATCTATTTCAGTAATCAGCTAATAATAAAGGTTTTGTAATTTCATATAACCAGTTTAAAAGTTGACTAAATTTACAGCAATGTATCTCGAAGTACACGTGCCAGTACTCGGGAAGATAACCGACCAAGCACGTCAGGAAGCACTTTTGCAGAGAGTCCTGGCAACACTGGAAGCAGCTCTTGGATCACTAAAGGAACATTTACTCCCTGTGGAAGCAGAGAAAAAGTATTCATGATTCCGTAATGACAAGGGATGGGAAGGAACAATAAAATCAAAATAAATTTGCCCGTCCAATCCGTTGAATGAATTCAAAACATTTACAGAAAATTATTTAAGTTACGAAGCATGCTACATGTCTAGGGAGATTGTCTATGTAGCATTACGGGGAGAGAGAGAGAGAGAGAGAGAGAGAGAGAGAGAGAGAGAGAGAGCATTAATTCATTGGATCTGGGACAAAAAACAGTTTTTACCAGCCGATCATTTTCTGCCACCTGTCTCCCCGTCAATCTCCCTATACATGGAGATTAATCCTTAAGTTACAGAAACAAAATAATGAGTCAGAAATATTAAAAGACCTTCTCAGTCATTCGTGTCTAACATTTAATATTACCCTCCTCTTTCATTGTATTCTTACAAAGTTTTCATCAAGTTATTTTCTTATGACTCGTGACTGGGTAGTAAGAACTCTTTCAGGAATCAATAATTAAAGCATTACTTTCTCCAAAAAGTTTTAAGTGTTGATTCAGCAATATTTTTCGGCCCACACCTCCCTAATTTACTTAATTTATTCTCAATCAGAGTTACCTCCAATTCTTGGGGTCTATATTCAGTTCTTATACAATCCATTTTAGTGTGACCACACATCTTGTCCAGTAGAAGTATTTCTGCAGTACAAAAGAGTTACTACAAATGATTTTCATTTTTTAAGACCACTTTTTCAATTATCAATTATCAACTATAAACTTGTAGGTACCTTTGTTGAAGCTGCAGTTCCAGATGTTAAAAATTCAATGATTTTCTGGACATTGTTCAGTATGACCTTGTCTTCCTCGGTAATCGTTGGAAGAAGAGCAGCTGGTCTAATAGGTCCCAGAGTAGGAACCATACTGAAAAGTGGAGATACATTTCCAACTCCAAAAAATGCCATTATCTGTACCAACTGTTCCCTTGTAACAGCATCGATGCCCTTTACAATCTGTTCAGGATTCACCCCAAAATAACATCACTAGGAGTAGGACCACATAAGCACAAGTAAACTTATCAATTTAATTCATTTTTTATTTATGTTTGTCCAGTGCACAGTTGTCAATGTAAATGTGGGGAAGAATATTAATCAAAAACTAAAGAATTCAATAGGCTTGTCGAATTTCAATGCTCCGAGTTTCTGAAGAATTGCTAATATTTCTAAAGACCATAATTTGTCAGATTAGCACTATGCTCTAATCTACATCTAGTCTACCCACACACAAGGAGAATATATTTCTAGCCTGTGGATAGTGTACAATAACATGACCTAGTAATTATGATTACAAATAACACCCATGTTACATCATAAAAAAATTCAGTAATTCATAAAAATGAATATGTTCATTTATCTCTTAAATTAGAGAAAGCAGCCAAAATAACTGTCAAAAATCATGTTGTCATCTATAATCTAAACAAACCTTCAATTTGGAGGGAGGCAAGCTCATGTGTGCAAAAGTGCCACACCCTCGCACATACACAACATACAAAGGCAGTCACAAAAGAAGCTTTCTGCCTTCAGCCAGAATATAAGTTGTGGATACAACTGAGTTACACAAGCCATTCTCCAATATCAGGAAAACCAGAATTAAAAGGAGAGGGCAGCACGAAAACTATATTAAAGTGATTAAATCAGGTGAGTAAGTCATCATAGTTCAAACTTTCTTAAGGTCCTCGTGAAGAAAGCCCATTTTTACAACAGTTTTGTTAACCATCATAATTCCACTTTCTCAAAGCACATACAAATATAGATAGCTATAGATTTTTTTTTTTATTTTTCTCTCTTTTATTGGTTATCTATAGGGAGTTCTAAGACAAAAATTGGGGTACAGTAAGAAGGGTCACATCAGTTGAAATGTATTTGATTACCTAATAGTTACAAGGAACTACTTGCACTTTGGCCTTTTTGTAGTTAAGCAAAAAATTAAATCTTGTGAATATTGATACTAATGGCGCCCCTAATAAATAGAAATAAAGGATTGCTATGAACATAAATAGCAATATGGATGACAATTAAAAAAAGAAGAATAGAGTTGCTCTAGAAATTAAGTATACCTCATCTAAGAGAAACTCTCGAAAAAAATTCCCCTTTTCAGATAGTAAAAATACCAAGGCTGCTCTTGTTTGGATCGGTTGTGTCGGAATAGCTAATGTTGGAGAACCATTCGCTGAAAATACTGTAAGCAAATTGTTGCTTTGACGTTGTAGAATGCCAAGCTCTGCCATGCTCCCATTCATACTTTCTCCACCTCCACTCTTCGCCGCATCTATGAAATTTTCAAAAGCTTGCATGACATCTATAAATCTTTCAGCATCAAATATTCCAGATTTCCCATATATCGTATATCGCAATGCAGTCCTTAGACGTGGGGATTCGTCAGTCAATAGCCTCTTATATTGAGAAAAAGATCAAAGAAAAAAAAAGTGTCATGCCTTAACTAGTTGTGCCACCAACTTGAACAAATAATTAATTTATAAAATAATAGAATATTCTCAACTAATAGGGAAATCAATTCATCATTAGCGTAATTGACTTTGTAACAGATGGAACTCTAAAATTACTCGATTAGTGCATAAGAAAAAGTATTGCTAAGTTCATGATCATTCAAATCCAACAGTATCTATTTCATTTATATATTAATATTTATTTTTTCTTTTCTTATTTTACTTTTCATTGGTTATTTAAGGAAATGAGTTTCATTCCGTGACCAGCCTAATGGACTTCATTTACAATGGGTTTTCCATAGGGCCTTCTCACAATGTCAAAGGTAAAAAATGCCCACTTCCAAAGGTTTCTTTTATACATCAAATGACTAACGTAACCTTATTAAACATGACTTTCTCCATATTCAGTTCTTCTTCCTCACCTTACCCCCACCCCCGTTTCCCCAACATCCCGCCTCACCCCTGAATTCCACCCCCCCCCACCCCCCACCACAAAAAAAATAAAAATAAAATAAATCTCCCTTGCTCGGGAGCAAGTCAGGGGGCATCCCGAGCAAATGACATGGGGGAGGGCGGAGAAAGGGAGGAGAGGCAAGCAGGGGAGGGGGAAGGGAAGAGGCAGGATGCGGAAAAGGGGGCTCGGATTGCAGAGGTGTGGATGGGTGAAGAAGAAAACTGAATGATAGTATGAAGAAGATAAGGGAATATTGGGTCTATCAAATAAAAAGAGGCTCTTAAAATTAGAAGGTGAGGCATTTTTCATTTTCTCTTTCCAACTTTGTCCTAGTAAAACATTTGCCTCTTCATAATAAAGATTTCCTTAAGTTCAACTTGCCTGTTGTATTTTCAGATTGACCAGATGAGATAACTGATACAGAAGTAATGCTTGAATCTTTTTCTCTTCCGACCTTTAGAAGTTTATGAGAGAGGTTGGGGAGAGAGTTCCTAATGTAATCTAGTCAGTGAAACATATACAACTTGAAAATACTGGAGAAATTTTTAAATAGTTGTTGAAGGGGATCAACTTCCCACCATCAACTAGAAATATATCCACCTATACCTAAATGGAAAAATTGGATTACATATGACAAATATAAGTGAAAGGATTGTATTTCTGTACCTGGGCAATGTACGGATAGGCTTCATCTACAATGGCAAAATCAGGATTCCCCACTAAAGCTATGCCCTCCAGCACGCCAATTGCTCTGATTATAAGAGCAAAATAAGGCGGTATTCTGAACGGATAATCAAACGTTATTTGTGCTAAATCAGATGCCAGGTCCTGAAAGTTGATATTTTTTGCTCCCCCACCTTCAAGAGCCTGGTCAAAAACCTTGGCCAGCACTGGCAAAATGGGTTCCAAATTAACTCCTTCTGGAATGAAATCAAGTTTGACAAAATCTTTTACTATAGCAGGGTAATCACGATGAATAAGGTGAGCAATAGCTTCAATCATGCCATACTTTTGGTCATCTGTCAATTTTGTAACAAGACCTGCCATGAAAAATCTTAATTACACACAAGAGAGTTGATAAAATGTACAATCTATAGCATCCAAAACTTCTGCAAAGCAGAAGTTAAAATAGTTGAATAAATTCACTATATCAATTGTTTCATCATAGTCTCTGTCCAAGTAGTACTAGTAGAGCCATTAAATGGCATACAACTATCACGTATCAAATTTTTTGAGGGTAGAATGGCTAAACATGTATTCAATAAAAAACTAAAGAAAATGAGAAAAAAAGATAAAAATTGAAACAAAAAAATAAAGAAAAAGGAGAAAAAAACCACCACACCAACCATCAAGGCCCACCTCCATCAGCAGTACCAGCCACCCACTGCAGTCCAAGCCCCAGAGCAGGATCACAGCCCAACCACCAGAGAATAACATAACCAAGAACACCACACCAAGAAGAGACTTGTTAACTAATTAAACAAGCCTCATTCAAGTACCAGTATTTTCCATCCAAATAGAAGGCGTCTTGAAGCCACACCAGCGCACGAGGTCTGTTGGCCATATAAATAAGTCAATAACACATCCAAAATCAAGTTATATTGAAGTCACACCAAACCCTTGCTGGCTCGTGACAACCCCTCCACTCAAAACTCTGGTTTGCAGTCAGCTGTGGGTTATCAAAGGAATTCTTCTGCGGGTTTTATGACTAAATTTTGGATCTTATTAAACAAAATTCATTCCAGGAATTGCAGAAAAACACAAAAATTGCACAAGATTAAAACAAGGGGCAGTGAGGTTTTTTATTTTATTTTTCTTTTGGGGAATTTTTAACTTTTTAATGTTCCGTTCTTAGCTTATTTTGTTTTATTTGTTAGTTAAAGCTAATCAAAATCTAGGAGGACACCAAAATTCACAAAGCTACTGAATTAAAACAGAAATTTCAAGCTATTAGATGAAAATTGAGAGGAAAAAGAATGTATGAAACAATTTTCACCAGGAATCAACCAATCTTGTAAACATCTACTGATAAGAAAAGGTTAGTACTAGATTTTTTTAGACTGCGCTCTTATATACATCATGTTACTTGAAGTGTGTCAAACTAGAAGGTAGATCTGTACTTACCAAAATCCAGTATAGCTAGCTTCCCATCTGGAGTACGAATTAAATTTCCTGGGTGTGGATCAGCATGGAAGAAGCCTGTGTCCAGTAACTGCAGATCCAAAGAAACGTGAGTAAGATCCAACTGGTAATTTAACATAACATTGGCAGGTCCTGATGGTGCATTCCTTTAGAAACTTTCTTTGCGTTAAGTGTTCTGCATTAAGTTAAAATACAATGATAATGCTTTCATCAATAACAAGTTGTTCAGTCGTGGAAGTGATTTTTATTACGTAAA
Organism: Osmanthus fragrans; assembly: GCA_019395295.1. NCBI lineage: Eukaryota > Viridiplantae > Streptophyta > Magnoliopsida > Lamiales > Oleaceae > Osmanthus > Osmanthus fragrans. Next base: position 9,437,165 of record CM033360.1, on the reverse strand, counting down.
AGTAAGATGTTGGTTAATTAATGGTAATGTTTTAATACATGTTACATTAGACAAACAGTCTTATCAAATATTGAAATGTGTTTATAATGCCACAATTCTGGCTATTTTCTATAATCCCTTCCTCTCCCCCACCCAACCACCAAACCCCAATATGTGCATGTGCGTTTTTTCTCTCTCTCTTTTTTTTTTTTTTGTGGGAAGGTTGGGGGGGGGGGGGGGGGGGGTGCAGTTAGCAAACATCAAAGAATTTAAGACAGCCGCTGGGACATGTAAGCAGTAGTATGAACTAAACCAAACTCCAAAAAGCACACGACAACATTAGAAGGAAAATTAGCCAAGGATACAAGCCTAAGAAGAAAATCTCTCACAGATGTTAGACACAAGTCAAAACAAAAAACTAACGGTTGCTGAGAGCCGTATAATGCCTTTGTAATTATAGGTAGGCCAATTTTACAAGGCATTAAAGGATATATTGAAGATAAAAATGCATCAACACATTCCGATGTGTCAGCTTTCCATGAATTAATTACAATGCACATTACCTGCTTAAGGTAGCATATCACTCCAACATTTACTAGTTCACCAACATCACTTTCAGTACTTTGTGACAGCTTCTCTCCATCTATCCATCCTGTTGTAAGAACCTTCCTTGAAGTGTATTTGGGATATGTCTTTGGCACAACAACCTGAAAAGTGGAACTTATTTAAGTGCGATAAAACCACCAGTAAAGTTTTGTTCCCCGCTATAGGTCTTTGTTAGACTAAACAGTACATTTCAGCAAAAAGTCACAATCGCTTACCTGAGGAAGGTCCTTCTTCATCATTTCAGCAAAAAGTGTTCCATTTTCACCCTCATTAACATAATCAAGTTCCTCAAAGAAGCGAGCAGCCCATTCATCAACCAATCCAACGACATCGATGGATATCTTAAAGAATTAGATGTCAGGTGGATTTATTAATCCATGTTAATCACCTCTTCCACAGATAAATTAGAACAAGAAAAAGAACAATGTGTACCTGCGGAAATTTGCGAAGAAAAACTCCCAAGTGCCTTATGACATATAAATCTACTGTTACAGTCTCAAGGACAAAAGGCCTCTGTACTTTGACAGCTACCAGATCCCCATTTTCTTTAAGCCGGCCTTTATAGACCTGGCCGAGGGATGCTGTCATTAATTTTCAAAACATGGAAATAATATATGAGCTTCACATACAAGAAAAATTCAGAGAAACAAAGCCTTACTGAGAAGTTTTGAAAGTGAAAAAATAATGCAGATTTGCAGTAATTGATTCTAATATGAATGGCAGCAGAAAGTCAATGTTCATTGAGATTACCAGCGGCTATGGGGGAGGAAGAAAGTTCAGAGTAAATGTTGGGCCACGGTTGTGCAAGCTCCTCCTCAATAAGAGCCATAGCCACATCATCTGGAAATGATGGAACCTATACCAATGATCAGAAAAAAAAGTCAGCAACAAAAGAACACTTCAGGATGAAAATTAGAAGTCCTTTAATGGATATAGGTAAGATCTCTTCCTCAAATTTTCTTTGTATATATTCGTTGTTAACAAACTAATTTACTCACAGCCAAATTAGAAATCAGATTTCTCAAAACTCAAAGGTTGAAAAAAATTATCTAAACATGCTTGCTGTAAATAATAAAGAAAGAATGAAAGAAATAAAGAACTTGTTTGATACACATTCTCATTCTTCTACTCATTTTCAACTACACATTCTTCAATAAAATAATATTTTCTATCACATCAATAATTTTTCCTTCTTTTTCAACCACATATTCACCATCACATCAACAAAAAAAAATGTATTCTTTCTAAAATAATGTGTATCGAACAGGCTCAAAATCTATGGCCAGACAGATTGGGTTGTTAATCTAAAGATGATAATCAAAAGATGCAAGAAAAAAAGTCAGTCATTATCAGGGTGCTCCTAAGGCCAGGACACCTACAGTTATAGGTGAACCCAAAGCTTCCAAAGAGCAAAAAGCATAAGGCCTCCGAGAGAGGAAATCAAAAGCTAAGTCGTACATATAATGCCTACATGATAAATAAATGTTAAACCAAAGAAACTTTCACGACTTCATATAAATCCTTTGTATAGAAGCAAGACTCAAAACATGGATGAAAGTAAATACTATGAAATCAAATAACTCCATCAATGAGAACAAGTAAAATAAAGTAGTCTGAATATCATTGCATTCCTTTGCAAGTTTTGTGTTTTCCCCTGAAACTGAAGGTATCTAACAAAAATTTCAAAAGGCTCAAGTGCTATGTAACATCTTTGAATCATTTCAAGACTTGTTATCGAAACAATATCAAATGTATGTCAATATTGATCAACGAGCTAACAATGAGAGTCAAAGATGAAGAGGAGGACAGAGAGGAAATGGCATGAGCAGAAATATAAACTTTAGATCAAACTGTATAATCTTACCTTATCAGAGGAGGACAGAGAGGAAATGGCATGAACAGAAATATAAACTTAATCACCTTATCACAAAGCTTTTGCAGCTCAATCATTGCAGTAGGTGACAGTATATCAGGTCGAATGCTCAATGCTTGACCAAGTTTTATGTATGCTGGACCCAAGGAGGTAACTATCTCCCTCAATTCGATGGCTCGAGCAACCTCATTCTAAGCTTAGAACAAAAGAAGAAAGGGTGAGAGTGCAAATGATTTGACCACATATTATCACATCTGCAACTGTGACCTGATTAATTGCTTTAGTCATTAAAAACTGGTGCAAACAAATAAAGGGAAAACATGGCCGATTTAGCATATAGAGAAAAAGAACACATTTCATTAAACAGTGCATATATAGATCATTCTACCTGCAATCCCTCTGTTGCTTAACTTTTTCCTGTTAGTCAGCTGCAAAGGATGTGTGTATGTTCTCTCTTGTTTATTGGATTCAATACTTGAATAACCCTTAATGCACTCTCCTATTTATATTAATGTATTACTATGTCATTCAACATAAAGTCACGAGGGAGCAAAGGAGGTTAAGCAAAGGAGTTTCAGTCTCTATTTGATGATAGGTAGATTTCTTGGTCTTGCACTAAATTTGTTTGAAAAAGAATTTCCCCAAAACTTTACTGCTATAGAACAAGGGCATCCGCAGAAAGCCCTGCTCAGAATCTCAGTCTCGCCAAAGGAAACCTTTGAACTTATACCGACAAAGTTTTTAAGTTAATTCCAGATTACTAAGTAAATTGATAGATATGCCATATATAATTGCCAAATTACTTAGTCAAAACTGAAAGTAAGCCAAAACTTTCAAGCAGTGGAATATTTTTTTCCTCCCACTCTATTTTGGTATGCTTAGATGCAAGAGCTGTACATCACTCTTACTCTTGATGATTGGTAATGGGGAGGTGAAGCACAGCAAGGGAAAATGTCAGTACAATTATCACTGAATTCAAAATCCAAATATTTTCATGACGATTGTCTTTATTCCATGTATGAGGCAGGCCAAATTGATACTCCAATTTAAGATGGACAAGAAGTGATGTGCACTAAAGGGGCTGCTTCAGCTCTCTTCAGAAGGATTTCCATGTTAATTTAAGCCTAGATGTTATTGATAGTCCCCTTCCTAGCATATATTGATTGACATGCCATAGTTCATTTGTTTGAGAGATCAACCTCGAGATTGTTCCTAGGAGCATTAATTGACTAATTCAAGGACTATGGATGTTCATTAACTAACTGTACTTTCTAAACCTCTCTCCAAGATTTTTTCCTCCACTACTTTGTCCATTATCTTCCTCCTCTCAAGGACTCATGGCCATCCTGTCTTCAAAGCTTTGCTTCTCCAGTGGTTGGTATATGTCCCGGCCTCCAAACACCCTTGCTCATTGCTTATTATCTACACTATAGTAGCCATAATATTTACGAATGACACCTCTTGCCCATCAAAAAATCTGACAATAAAATAGAACAGAGTTTTGCTTCATTGTCTAATAGATAAGACTTACATCTACAATGTTTGAGCTTCATATTAGATCTTCTTACATCAAATTCTTTTTTAAGTTTGCAAGTACAAGGGCCACATTTTAATGAGTAAATGAATACGCTTCTGTCATTACCATCTAAGTGGAAGCATGGTATGTTTTATTTTACATTTTTATGGTATAAAAATGATGTGGTCTTGCACGTTCAAAATTCTGGCATATCCAATGATGATAGCCGCAATTCATATCCATCTGAAAAAAGATACTCAAGGAACTTCTTGTAGATAAAAAAATGGTGCCTGCAACATCAATTATTATTCAAATACATGCTTGGGGGAGGGAGGCTGGGTGGAGGGAGGGGAAGTAACTCAATCAAGAAGATAATCAGTTCAATGAAGAGTTCACTTCAAGAACTGATATTCTACCAATGAAATAAATTAATAAACAGAAAATAGTGGGAGCTATGAGTCATAGGTCAGAGCACGATTATAAATCATTTTATAAACCAACATGTCCAATATTCACCAACTAATTCAAAATCAAAAGAATATAGGCAGTTAAAATGGATGGATTACAGTGAAACCTTACCTCCTTTATCTTATTATTTATGAGATCCCAGGCAAGACGAGAGAGAAAGCCTCCCGCAACAGACAATAATTGGACAATACGGGTTGCAACAGCACGTGGTCGCTTTCCCCAGTAAGCAGCAATGATATCAGGATCATACACCAAAGGCAAAAACTCGCTGCTTTCGTCAACCTGAAGGAACAGAAAAGGGTTCATGACATCACAACTAAAGGCTTTCAGTGAAGCACAATTTCACAACCTAAAAGCCATACGATAATGCTTCAGATAATTGAATCATGGCATTTTTCTAATAACACTCAGCATTTTAAGTATTACTAGTAACTATGAGATGTACTATTACATTGCTTAACCATGACTTACTTGCCAACATTTCAAACCTGTGAAAAAAATCCTCAAGTGCCTGTGTGGAAACTCTAGTAACAGGATCAAACCAGGTTGTGTTGATGAAACCAAATTTCTTGTGAAACAGTTTTCATCAGATCCTAGTTTTCTTTAAGAATATTTAACATGTTAAGTATTATTAGTAACTAAAAGATGTACTATTACATTTTTTTCCTATAAATACTTATCAACATCAAACATGTAAATCAAGATAACAAAATAGTCAAATGACTATGATCACGCTCAAACCAGTCTGTGCCGATGAACTCGATTTGAAACAGTTTTCACTAGATCCTAGTTTAGCTTGGCCAACTGTAAATTTGTAAGCTAGTCAAATTTGGGGAAAAAAAAAAAAAAAAAAAAAAAAAAAAAAAACCTTTAAAATACTTAGTGATTGACTTCACAAGAAAGGAAGATATATTTGATCATTTATTTCATGAATATATTCAGAAGTCTTCCTTTTTGGAATATTGAATATAGAGGAAACCCAAAGGTTTCACTTACCACCTAGAATGAACTGAATCCAAAAGTTTAGACAGTAACAAGTATGGACAAGTAGTGGGATTGTTTTAGATCCACAGTACCCAGGTCCACGACCAGAGAAACATGATCAAACTTGTTGCCACTAGACCGGGAACTAAAGTTTGTCAAACACTACCACTTAACTGCAAAATTAACATCAACAAAGCAGATAGGTACATAGGTTCATATTATGGAATTAAAAAAAAAAAAAAAATCAACAAGTGAGATCAAAGATAGTAAATGCAATTGAAATCATGTAGGATAAAACTTTGGTGTTATTTAAGTCACTAGTATGGTACTCTCGTAAAACAGGCAACTTGCAATATAAGTGGACTAAAATGAACATCCTATTTAAGAAAACCTTACACTTTAACAGTCTTTTCATTAGTGAAACTTGAAAATCCAGACCTTTAGGTAATTTCTAAGTTGTGAAGAGAAGAAAAGGAAAAGGAAAAAACACAGAAAACGAGATATGCACATGATACACATAACAAGGTATTTAGAAGTAACATTTGACAAAATGAAAGTCATATTACTGACCTCAACTAACCGAAGCTTGATATTGTCATCAGCAAACTGTGTGTCTTTCAAATTTTGACCCCGAAGTCCCTTCATAAGAATAGACAACTGTTCATTTTCTTCCATTTGTGCCCTCACCCTTTTGATCTCTTGTGATACATCTTGCATTCTCTGCAATTCCCAAAATCACATGATAGCAAGACATCACTACTTCAATCCATCATAGCACGTTTAAACACCTAACAAATACCATGATCTTTTACCAGGTACCAAAAATTTCTCAAAAGGCGGCTAAGCAGAAATGAACATTCGTGGTAACACCGAGGTATACATTATGTGTATAAATACACTATATGCATGCTAGTGGAAAACATTTGGGTTTCTCTATGAATGTACAAAAGTAAATAAATGATGAATTTCAGGGTTGTCAACCTATGTTTATTAGCTTCAAGTCCTTGCTTTCTTTTCTTTCTTTCTCTCTTCTCAGAGCAGGGTTATGAGTTATGACTAAGACACAGAAGAATTTCCATTTGTTACTATATTTTGTAAATTCTAAATCTAAGTTCTTCTCAGCTTCACTTTCCCATCAATCAAATCAAATCAAATTAAAATATGAACTCCGAAAAAAATTAATGAAAATATCATTAGTTAGCTAAGGGAAACAAAATGCTAAATTGAAATAAAGTGAACAAGCTAAATGGCATCCATTATTAGCCCAACTTAACCATACCTGCCCAGCTGCCCTCAAAAGTCGCAAACTTTTATCTTCTTTTATTTATTCAGCAACATGATTTTGAATTTTTAACTCAAGATTAACATAAATTGAAAACTTTTGAAAATAATAATAATAATAATAAATGACATTAATTTGCAACTGGGCTTACCGTGGAAGCACCGTTGACCGGCTTATACAACGGCGTTGTTCCATTAACAACTTTGGGCGTCGGTGGAGATGAATTGGCAGGCTTACTATCCGAGGGTCTCGGTTCCGTGGCAATGGCCTTTACGACGGCGTTTTGGTTGCGGAATTTAAGGATTCTTGAGAATGGCCGGCGATTGGTTGACTTCTGCAAGTTGGTCGAAAACGATAATTTACGGTGCAGAGGATCGACTCCGCAGTAGACCAACTGAGTAGCTGCGTCCATGGCGGAATCTGAGAAAAAAAAAAAAAAACCTTTCTGTGTGTAATTGTGTGCAGTGAGCTTGAAATTTAACGGCGATGAACAAAAAGTAGAATAGATCAAGGTCTAATTCATTCAACGTAAATTGCACGTTTCAATTATCAAATGACCGAATTAATAATGAATTTTTAATAGAGAATTCTGTATCTATACGAGGTGTTTTGAGAGTGGTACAGTGTTGTGTGAACAAGAAGGAAGGTTCACGAGTAGGTGGGGGTGGTATACGTGGAGCATTACAGAGCAAATGGAAGTTTGTATTGGCGCGATACTGAGTGCGGTTCTTTACCGTCCGTTTTTATGCGATGGAAATTTGTTCACGCTGTCATTTTTCCTTTTCTTTTTCTTAATTTTGGTCGGATATTTCATTTATTGCAAGAATTCCTTGAAATATATCTCAAATCAAAATAAATTTCTACATGGCATATCGTCTCTCGAATTGATGAAATTATTCCCGCACTTAACTTTTCACATAATGAATGCGTGACATATCAATTTACTACTACGTACCACAACATTAAATAATTAAAATCCAAAAATATTTCAATAAAACATTTTAGTCCATGTTTGGTGGGAATGAAATCGATTTTTTTAATAGATTTTGATAAAAATTGATTAAATGTATTGTTGAAAAGTTATGAATCCTATAAAATGTGGGATTAAAATTAATTATTGACTTGACTTAAATTAAAATATGAGTTTTAATTTGTATCAAAGCCCCTATTTGATTCTCATTTTCTCAAAATTCATTTTTTTCTCTCTTCTTTTCAACCACACATTCTTCAATAAAATAATATTACGCACAAACCCAAAAATTTTCTTTAATTTTTAACCACATATTCTTCATCAATCAACTATTCAAAATACATTTTCTTCCCCAAAATGGGAATCAAACGGGGCTTAATTTTAATCTAGAGACAATGTCATCGCCCCATTTTAATGTTTTTCATTTTTTAGGTGTCATGTAGAGATTAAGTAAAAGACCAGTCAACTAAGCAATTTCTATCAATTTTGATAAAATTTGTAATTAATAAACAGATAAAAAAATTATGGCTTCATGAAATATATGGTTAAAATTAATTCACTTTCACTAAAAAATTTACCAATTTTTTAAAACTAAACCAAACAAATGTTTAGTGACCCAATTGAGATTTCAATCAAATTTCAGTGCTCGTGAAATGAAATTTACGGGTTAAAACCTTAAATGGTCACTGAACTTTGTCTAATCATCTCCAAAAGGTCACCGAACTTCTGATAGTCTCCAAAAGGTCACTGATGTCACGACCCAATTTTGTTATTTAAAGGTCGGAGCTCGGAGTATAGTCTTAATTTCATATCACTTTGTAAAAGAAAATAATTATTTCATGGACTTAAAATATATATATATTTTTTTAAAACTTCGGGCCAAACTAAAAATTTGATTCCAATTATTTTGATTCATATCGTAATTCAAAATGATCAATATGTGATTGTACAATGAATTTCGTGTATTAAAATACGGAAACCGTTACAAATTGTATTTTTGATAAATACAAGTGAAAATTAATCTTCTTGTAACCGCAAAATTGCAAGATCCTCTGATTAATGATCTGAATGTTTAAAGACGAGGGGCCACGTGGCTCGAATCCTGGACTTCGAGATTTGTTGAGAATTTGATTTGTCGAGAGCTTGACTTGCTCAACACTTGAATTTTAGGGCCTGGACTTGGACTTGAACTTGATTTAATTTGAAGAATGTTTTGATCTTCTTGGACTTGACTTGATTTGATTTGAAGAAGGTTTTGATCTTCTTGGACTTGACTTGATTTGAAGAAGATTTTGGCCTTCTTCGTGTTTGCCGGACTTGGACTTGAGAGAGTTTCTTCTCTTCCTCCGGCTTTGAGATTTCTTCAGCACTTCGTGATTTTCTTCTTCACTTTCACTTCCCCTCTTTTCCATGGACCATTGGTACTATTTATAGGGAAAATTTTGTGGCTAATTTTGGTAACCACTCAATTATATTTAATTAAAATGATTAATAAAATAATTATAGGTTTTAAAATAGTAGAATGGGCCTCTAATCATTTTTAGCGGACTTTAGTAGATTTTAATTTAATTGGGCCAATAATTTAAATTGACACAATCCATTTGATTTATTATTTTTTTTTAGTGTCTACAAATGCCCTCTCAAGATTTATTTATTTATTATGAAATAAATAAATTAATAAATCTTGATTTTCGAATTTTTTTTTTTTTTTTTACTTCCCACTAGTAAATTAATACAGATGAAAAATTTGAGAATGAAATGTGAATTTGATTTAACACGAGATTTTTATCCTTGAAATTTGATAACAATGATTTTTTTTTTTTATTTGTTTGTTTTATGTTTTGTACATGCTTTTTATGTTATATGGTATGTCGGGCTTAAGTAAGGTCCGATATCCGCCTATTTATATAAACAAATTTTGAGGTTTAGGGACAAGTTGGTTAAATCTTGCAAACAAAGGTAAATAATTTTATTTATTCTCTCCTCTCGCCTTTTCTCTCTCTCTCGATTTTTTTTTTTTTTTTTTTTTACAGTAAAAAACAATTTCTGTCGACAACGAAAACTACGACCTGCAGAAGTCAATTTAGAATTGGTCAAAAAACCAATACTAATTTCTGCAAAAGCAGAAACCAATTATACCAATTGGTTTCTGCTTTTGTAGAAACCAATACCAATTGATTTTGGTATTAGTTTCTGCAAAGGCAGAAACCTAGTAGTATAGGTTCGATTTTTTTTTTTCTTTTCTTTTGATTTGGTTTTACACGTAACTTACTTTTTTCCCTTTTTTTTATTTTATTATTATTATTATTGTTATGGTTATCTTAGCATGGTTATTTTAATAGAGTCGAGATTAACATTCTACATTCTTCTTTTTCAGGGACTCAACTTTTGGAACCATTCAAGAATTTTGAGGTTTGAAATTTCTTTAGGATATAATTTAAATTTTCGTGTTGCAATCATATTAGGAGTTCAGGATAGATTTAAAATTTCTAACCCTTTCATGTACCTTGAGGACCCATGACTGTCACCCTTTATCATGCAAGATACTTTGTGTTTGGGACCAAAGACCGACCCCTTTAACTGTCCAATGCACCTTGTGTTTAGGACCAATGATCGGCTCATTTTACCTTCCAAGGCATCTTGTGTTGAGGAACAAGGACCGGCTCCTTTTACCGTCCAAGGCACTTCGTGTTTGGGACCAAGGACCGACTCCTTTTACCGTCTAAGGCACTTTGTGTTTGGAACCAAGGACCGACTCCTTTTACCGTCCAAGGCACTTTGTGTTGGGACCAAGGACCGACTCCTTTTACAGTCCAATGCACTTTGTGTTGAGGACCAATGATCGACTCCTTTTACCGTCCAAGGCACTTTGTGTTTGGGACCAAGGACCGACTCCTTTTACAGTCCAAGGCACTTTGTGTTGAGAACCAAGGACCGGTTCCTTTTACCGTCCAATGCACTTTGTGTTTGGGATCAAGGACCGGCTCCTTTTACCGTCCAAGGCATTTTGTGTTTGGGACCAAGGACCGACTCCTTTTACCGTCCAAGATACTTTGTGTTTGTCATTTACATATTTGGAAGGCTCAGACAAACTTAAAAGATTTCTGCTTATTTTTTTTTTTTAGGAATGGCTGGCGCAAGCTCTAACAACGAGGCGTATTCTGATATACACGAAATTGTCGAGCTTAAAAATCAAGGCAAAAGTTACCTTCGTTTCAAAGATACTGATGTGAAGTACCACGCCCAGCCTGGCATACGCGGCGAACTTAAACTTAGCATCCATAAGCTAACTGCAGACCCTTCTCTTGACCTCTTGGAGCCTTTGTCAGAGTTGCACATGCCTGTCATTAGTGAATGCCACGAGAATTTAGAAGCTGCGATGTCTGACCACTCTAGCAGTCATCTCCCCTTTCTATGTCTTCCGCCTCATCATTCTCAAAGCATGGAGTGCATTCCAAGAGCATTGATTTGTGAGAAGATTGGCAACAGAGAAATACGATGGGGAAGTGCATTTATCAGTCGAGGAGAAATTTCTTTTCTTCCAAAGTTTTGGGAATGGTCTTCATGGGTTCAAAAACTTCTGCTCAAGAAGAATTTTCGTCAATTAGCTTCTGCAGTCAGTTCCGCTACAAAGGATTATCATCGCCCAAACTCTATCTACAGGGCACTTTGTGAAGTTTGGTGTCCAGAAACCAATACTTTTGTGACTGCCAGTGGTGAAATTGGTATTTCTCTTTGGGACATCCGCGAGGTAAGTGGACTTTCGATTATGGGTCATTACTATGAAGAAGTAATCCCAAGTCTTTCAGAGTTGATAGATCATCTTCCCAAGTCTTGTTTGTACCTCTTCAATGTTTTCGCATTGATTGCCAATGCGAACGAATCTGATTGCGTTAGTCATGAAGAATGGATTAATGTTTGGTTTCACGAGAGTGGTTGTGCCCAGAACCCTCGACAACACAAAAATTACAAGAATGCTATGAATCTAAATCCATTTAAAAGGCGTCATCAAAAAACTTCACAGGAAATTCGGAGACCCGTGATTGTAGACAAGCCGAGAGACATTTTTCGCAGGGATCGGAGTCATTGGGGCGATATACCAATATGTTTGTCTATAGAAGAAGAAGAGGAATTGGAAATAGCTGCTTATTTCTCCCTGTGGCTTTGTCGTTTCGTTCTTCCATCCGGGGACGAGTACATGAGAGTTAGGACTTTTAAAGCGTCCTCAAAGATGGCAGGAGGGTACACTTACAGCCTAGTCCCTCCGGTATTAGCGAGTATTTATAGAGGACTAACACGGACGTCGAATCATCAGTCAAATCCAGACCTTGGCTCGATTTCACATTCATTTCTTGGACATTTTCTTTATGCTTGGGCTGCTACTTATTTTGTCCGAGATATTTATGCCCACGTGGACAAGAGTTATCCTCGTCCTATAATCCGAAGGTATGCTGGCACTTTAAATGCTTTTCAGTCTTGGGAGAAAAATGTTGTTGATTGTCGAGACCTTATTCGGGGAATGATGGATGCCAATGACTTTTGTTGGAATCCGTTCCCTTCATCGTCCCATCCCGGTGCACGAGTGGATGACGTTCAAAGGTCTATAGATACTTCAGAATTTATGGTGAGTATTCGATCAGGATTTGTTTCTTATAGCCGAGGAAACTCCCCTTTCATTCTTGAAGCGTATAATCTCCACAGGTTTGCGAGACAGCTTGGCTTTAGGCAGACGCTTCCCGGTTCACCAAGAAAGTTGGATATTACCCCCAATGCAGGTGACATGTATCGTGTTTGGTTGTCCTTGACTCGGACGCTAAGTGGACCTACATTTCATATCCTGGAATATGTGAAAGATACACGTCAAAACGTCACTGCAGAGTACCAGAATTGGTGGAATGACCAAGTGTTGTCAATCCTGACCAAGGTTCAAGTACATGTTTTATCTTCTAGTGAGAGTCGTGACTTCATTCTTGGTCCAGCTCCAAATAGGGTTGTAGCCAAAGGGTTAAGCCCTCCAAATATTATTCCTGAAGAGAATTCTCGAAAGAGAGATCCAGACTTTCGAAACGAAAAAGTGATTAAGAAGATTAAAATTATAGTCCCTTCAACCAAGTTCGCTTCCACCTCTGAGCCTGTTGACAAAATACCCGAAGTAGTCTTGATTCCAAACCACAGCAGTCCTGGAGATCGAGCATCTCATGCTCCTGGAAAAACTCTAACTCTTGAGGATGAAAGTTCCGGAGATCAGGTTATTTTTTTTTATCCTTTTTTTTTTTTGGGTTTTTGAGTCTTATGCAACAAATTTCAATTTCAGGCTCCCCTTTCCTGAATATATAACATTAGACAATCAGTAAAACCAATGCCGCTTCAAGCTGTTCCAAATCCTTCAAAAGGTGATGTTGAAACTTCTCAAGTTAACATCAGTCTCCCGAATACACCACCAGATGGTGAATTTTTAAACATGTCACCTAGAACACGAAACGCGGGTATGTTTTTCTTCTTTTTCTTTTCTAAATCTCTCCTTTTTTCTCTTTTTTTTTTTAAATCTCCATTTTTTTTTTAGGTTTTCCAAGCATTCCTGAAGGATTGAATTTCTCCATGAATCCAAACCCTTTGCAAGATCAGATCGGCGAGAATGACGAAAGAATTGATGCACTTCAAGGAATAGATGGTGCCTACGATTTTCACGACCCACCTTGCAAATAGCTGAGTATTATTAATGAAGATACCTTGGTTTTCAACATAGATAAATTCCGTGATGAGGATGAAGCAAATTCCGAGACTATGAGAGCTAACATTTCAGAAATTAATCACGAGGTCACAGTTGCTCCGTCTTCATTGGCTTTAGTTAACGTTCCGCCTTCATAGACAAATAGTCATCGGGTTGTGCCGATTTGTTCTTTCATATCTGGTCCTCCGCCCAAGATAACTCAAGAGTCTCCCTACTTGAAAGCAGCTCTATACGATGCCATGATCAGTTACCTTCGGAAGTGTTTCAGGGATGTTTTGAAGCATGGGTTTTCTAACATCCGATCTTGGTGGAGTGAAAATAACTTAATTTTTCAAAACGTGATTGCCAACTCATTTCACGCAGATCCAACACATTTGATGAAAGCATATGGATATGTTTCTCACGGAAGTCGACCTTTATTTATCAGAGAGAAATCAACATTTAGAGTGTCTAACCGCTGAAGAAAAGACTGAACAATTGAAACTTTTGAATATCCAATTGGAAGTGAAGCATTCCACGTGTTCTTCATTGGAAAATAAAATTGGGCAGCTATCTTTCGAGTTGGACAAACTTCATGATGAACTTCAAACCCAACAAGAACAAAAGGATATGCTTGGAACCATGAAGGCCACATTAGAAGAGTCGCAGACTAGAGATGTCACAAGCATAGCATCCATTGACCGGAAAAGGAAGACACTTGAAGATTGTTTCCTGATGATGAGTGATTTTGAGAATTTGTGATTTTCTTTGGGACCATACCATATGAATTTTGATTTGTCATCATTTTTCTTTTTTTTTCTTTTTTTTTTATCTTTTCTTCACGTTTCGAGTGTATTTCTTTTTGTTTCAGAAATTGATAAACAATTTAAATGAATTTATTAGTTGTGACTGAACTTGAATTTATAATTTATTCAAACTACCTACGTACCAAAACGGGATCAAGTCCAACGTAGTTCGTTAAAAGAACAATTTTTTTTTTTATTTAGGGCCGTTCACAGTTTATCCTCTTGCGGGCCAGGAGTGTTACATTTTATTACAATGAAAAACTTATAAAATAAAGAACTTCAAGCGTAAAAATGTTTTAGAAATTTGCCGTTGATAGGCCCGGTTTGTAGTCCGTCTTTGTCGACGATCTTGTAGGCTCCGTTAGTGAATGCATGAGTAACGAGATATGGACCATCCCATTTAGGTTGAAACTTGCCCCCTGTTTTTCGTGTGATTATGATCGGCCTGCGCACGGAAAGCACCAGATCTCCAACCTGAAACGATCTTGATCGCACCCTTTTGTTGAAGGATTTAGTCATTCGAGCTTGATAGCACTCCATGTGCATTTGCGCTTCTAACCTCTTCTCATCCAATGCTTCCAACTCTTCTAATCGAAGACGAGCATTTTTTTCTGTTGTCAAACCTTCTTGGATGGCAATTCGAAGTGAAGGGATTTGACACTCCAAAGGAAGTACAGCTTCCACTCCATACACTAAGGCATAAGGAGTGGCTTGTGTCGGGGTCCGATAAGTAGTTCAATAAGCCTATAAGACTTCGCCAATTCTTTCATGTCAATCTCTTTTTGATTTGGAGACGACCTTTTTCAGTAAACTGCACAGAGTCTTGTTGAACGCCTCTGCTAACCCATTAGCTGCTGCATTGTACATTGACGAGTTGTATTGTTTAAATCCAAACTTGGCACACAAATCGTTTATGTGGCTATTGCGGAAGGGTTTTCCATTATCAGTGATGATGTGTCGCGGAACTCCATACCGATAAATGATCTGGATTCGGATGAAATCTGCAACGTTTTCTTTCTTTACTTCCTTCAATGGTACAACTTCAGCCCATTTAGAGAAGTAGTCGGTCCCAGCAAGGATGTATGAATGCCCAGCTGCAGACTTTGGAGTTATGGGTCCAATTACATCAAGACCCCATGCATTGAATGGCCATGAAGCCACTGTTGGATGCAACAGTTCTGGCAGTTGATGGATGAAATTTGCATGGACCTGGCAAGCTTTACATTTTTTTGCATAATCCATGGAGTCTTGTACCATGGTCGGCCAATAGTACCCCATCCTCTTTATTCGAAAATGGAGCTTGGGTCCAGACTGATGAGCACCACAGATCCCAGAGTGGGCTTCTTCTATCACATGTGTTGCTTCGTCATTACTTAAACATCGAAGAAAAATACCCTCAAATGATCGTCGATAAAGCGTTCCCTTATAAAAGATAAAGCGGGTTGCACGCCTCTTGACTTCGGTTCTTCGTCGTGGATTATCTGGCAACTTTTGATTTTGAAGAAAATCGATTATTGGTTGTCTCCAATCTTCTCTTTCCTCATCTTCGATTACTTCGACAGTGTTGTTCTCTTCAAGATTACAGGGCAACAACGGCGGAAGCACCCATCTTTGAGCAATCGATATGGAGTGGGAAAAATCTTCATCCGACCTGACTAAAACAGCGGCTAGATTAGCTAAGGCGTCAACTTCTCTATTTTCATTTCTAGGTACGAATTTCATTTTTATTAAATCAAATCGATTCACGAGCGTTGATGCATATTCATGATACGGCTTCAAGTCTGAATTACGGACTTCATACTTGGCTAGGAGTTGGCTGATTATCAATTTAGAGTCTCCAAAGACTTCCAGCTGACGGATATCCATGTCTAACGCCGTTTCTAAGCCAAGGATAAGGGCTTGATATTCCGCCACGTTGTTTGAACATTTCTCCGTTATGGTAAAAGAATAAGGCATAAGGAGATCGTGGGGAGTGATAAAGATAACTCCTGCTCCGGCACCATAACTTCGAGCTACCCCATCAAAGTATAGTCTCCATGATGGTATGATTTCAGTAAACAAAACTTCTTCATCCGGGGGGTCTTCCTGAAGTTCCCACTCTGTTGGAATTGGATGGTCAGCAAAAAAATCTGTCAAAGCTTGTCCTTTGGTTGCCTTTTGTGGAATGAATTTGATATCGAATTCGGACAATAGTAATGCCCATTTTCCAATTCTTTCGGAAAGAATCGGCCTGGACATTATGTACTTTAATGGATCAATCCTTGAAACAAGATTGATTATGTGTGATAGCATCTAATGTCTCAATTTTTTAGACGCGAAGATCAACGCAAGACATATTTTTTCGATAGGCGAATACTTCATTTCAGCACCTACCAGTGTCCGACTCAAGTAATAGAGCGCATTCTCTTTTCCTGGTTCGTTGACTTGGACAAGAAGTGCTCCAAGAGAATATTCTTGTGCTGTAACGTAAAGAGTCAATGGTTTTCCCGGGACTGGAGCTGTGAGTACTGGCGGATGAGACAAATATTGTTTAATGCTTTGAAAAGCATTTCGACAAGCATTATCCCATTCAAATGGTACGTCTTTCTTTACCAATTTGTTGAAAGGATGACAACGTCCGGCAAGGTTAGAAATAAATCTCCGAATGTATGTGAGTTTTCCTTGAAGGCTTTTTAACTCATGTACATTTCTTGGCTCTGGCATGTTGATTATGACCTCAATTTTTTATTGATCTACTTCGATGCCCCGATGTCGAACAATGAAGCCAAAAAATTTTCCGGAGGTGACACCAAATGCACACTTCAACGGATTCATCTTCAGTTGATGTCGTCGAAACCTTTTGAAAACATCCTGTAAGTCTTGTAGATGGTCATCCTGTTTCTTTGTTTTAACAACAAGATCATCCACATAGCATTCCACATTTTTGTGCAGCATGTCATCAAAAATCTTTTGCATAGCTCGCTGGTAGGTTGCCCCCGCATTTTTTAATCCAAACGGCATAACTTTGTAACAATATATACCCTTAGGAGTACGAAATTATGTAAGTTCTTCGTCTTTCGGGTTCATCCGTATTTGGTTGTATCCAGAAAATCCATCCATGAACGACAAGATTTCGTATCCAGTAGTTGCATCCACCATCAACTCTATTATCGGAAGTGGAAAATCATCCTTCGGACATGCTTAATTCAAATCATGAAAGTCAATACAGACTCGCAATTGTCCATTCTTCTTCTTGACAGGAACAATGTTCGCGATCCAAGTTGGGTATTTGACTTCGCGTATGAATCCAGTTTCAATAAGTTTGTTGACTTCCGCTTCAATATGAGGAACCAGTTCTGGTCGAAATCTTCTTTGATGTTGTTTGGTCGGTCGAACTCCATGTCTTACTGCAAGGTGATGCACTGCAACCTTTGGGTCTAACCCCGACATTTCTTTATAAGACCACGCGAACACATCTTTGTATTCCCGGAGCAAAAGGACGTACTCGGATTCTTCTTTCTGATTGAGGAGAGCACTTATGAATACGGGTCTCGGGTCTTCTTCAGTCCCCAAGTTCAATTGTTTCAAATCATCCACAGTAGCTTGTTTTCCTTCTTCAAATGTAAGTGGGGCTTGTTCAAGTTCTTCTGTCGTGACAGAGTTTTCTGACTCGGATTCTGAATTAGAAGATTCTTCAAAAGCTATGTGATTGACAGAGGCTTCTTCATCATATTCATTATCTCTTAAAGATGAGTGAACTTTTGATGCTCCTGTCTTCTTCTTGTTTGTTGGGGTTTTGGACTTGAATCGGAACTTTTAATTCCAAGTCGAGAAAATGCAGATTGTCTTTGAGACGACCCTTGGGGAGTTTGTGCATTCTTATCAACTTGGGTAGAAGAAGGGTCCTCACTTAACCTTTGGAAGACGGAAGCTCTACATTTTATTTCAACCATTGGGGACGGCTCTCCTTTTAACCTTTTAAACACCGAAACTCTGGCATTCTCATTTTCAATTCGATCAAACACTGAAGGTCTCGGTTGTACCGATTCTTCCTCTTTGACTTCATATATTTGAATCATGATTGGGTTTGAGGAGACCTTATTGACTTTAATCTTTCTCGGTGGATTTGGATCATATCCCAAACCATGTCTAGTTCGCGACATAAGGGCTCCATCAGAAGGGACACGCCCACTTGAAAGGACGGCATCAAGATCACCTAATTCGCGAGGCTCTCCTTTCCCAAATCCAGCATTTTCAAACAGTTTCTTGACCTGGGGATTATAACATCCTTTGAAAGTCTGTTTTGATTCGTCGACTCCTTTAGTAGTTGACAGGTCTTGTTTGGATGGACCAGAAATACTGAGTCTTGATATGTTCGGAACAGATGTCGAAGCTTCCGATGTAGATTTACATTCTTTTGGGACTGCCATGAGTTGATGGGGCAGAAGCAATTTTGAAATACTAGGTATTGGAAGAGCTAACTCTTTTCTCAATACCTCAACATCGGTCGATTCAATTTGAGGTTTTTCGTCTCTAGAGGATTTTTCAGACATAAATATTGATTTACCTTTGATAAGCTGACGAGATCGATCAATACCTGATGTACCATCATCGTCTGCATCTCTAATTTTGAATCCAGACATGGTCAACCCTGCAGAATTACACTCTTCATCTTCTGTGTAAAATTTGGCATCAGCAAAATAGGATTCTTCTTCGAGGAATGGTTTGGCTACCACACATTTAACTTCTCCATCTCGACTGTATTTGAAGCATTGGTGCCAAGTCGAAGGTACTACTCCAGTTTCATGCAGCCAAACACGTCCAAGGAGTAACTCATATGATGTTTTAGCATCAATGACATGAAAGAAAGCCGAGGAAATTAATTCTCCCATTTGTAGCTTCAGACGGATCATGCCAATGGCTCGTTGACCCTTTTGGTTGAATCCTTGAATCATGATCTTACTCCTAGATAGATCGCCAACGTCAATCCCTATTCTTTTCATTGTCTTGACAGGCATAATGTTCACAGCAGATCCGCAGTCGATCATCATGCGATTTATCTTGCATTCTCGAATATAACCACTAACATATAGTGGTCTATTATGTAAACGAGAGCCTAATTGTAAATCTTCATCATCAAAAGTTATAGCAGCCATACAGTCTTGTCGAGTCGTTGGCCCAGTATGCTCTAAGACTTTGCCTTCATATTCTTCTGGATCAATCAATGCCGGGACTAAAGCTATTCGATCATCGAAAGGGAGACTGAGAGACTCTGCTAAGCTCGTATTGGCAAGAATCTTGTTGAGTCGTGAGACAGTTTTGTTCTGTTTCGAACTCTGTCCTAACACGTTCTTTGTTTCATTTTTCTTCTCCACATTGATGACATTGGAGGTAAAACAATCATTGTCAAAGTAACCATTGGGGAAATAATCGCCCAGGGTCGGCAGTCTAGAAAGAATGCTTTCTACCCTTTCCGATTTAGTTGATATTCTCGATTTAACTTTAGACCTTCCTCTCTGGTTGTTCTTTAGTCTTGATTCCTGGTCATAAACACTGGAACTTGGGAATTGTGGAGCCTTTCGACGACGTCCTTTTATGAAGGTCCGTGCCCCCCGATTTTCTTCTAGTATTTCTTCTTTATTGAGTTGAATTTTCGTACCCAATTCTTCTAGCTTTGGATCTGCAAGAGGCGTAGAAGGTGACATTTTACCTGTTTTGCTTGACATTCGATATTTCTCTTTCTTACTTATGAAGGTAGACCAACCGTCGCTGATCTCGTCTTCCGACTCCGAATCAGAATTCCAAACATCCAAATCATCCGTCATAATTTCGTAGAAAGTTGGACGATTGGGTGGATGCGGTCCACCCATCCCCGGATAGACATACATAATAGTGATTTCTCCATCTACCTCAAACTTCACTGGAACGGCTCCCTTTGGAAGTTGCGGTCCAAACTCCCCAATTGAGGATTTATTGGCACCATATATATATTAGGAGGTGTTGGTTTCTTCTCCGTAATAGAAATTGGATCAAATGATCCAAATGAAACCATCGAGCAAGAGGTTGTCGAATTTTCTCCGGTTTCAAGTTTGATCTTATTTTCTTTGTCCAGACGAACGATAAGATCTTTCAAGACGAAATATTTTTCCACTGGATGGCTAATGATTCTGTGAAATTTGCAGTATTTAGGATGATCGATCTTACCAGCTTCTTCGGGTCTTTTCGATACTGGAAGTTCGATTATCTTTTGTTCAAGAAGCTGATCAAGAATTTCAGGAACTTCAGCGTCTGAAAATGGGTACTCCTTTTCTTCAAGTTCTTTTAGAGTCACTTGACCTCTGCTTTGGACTTGTCCTTTATTAGGTCTGAACTCTAGTCTCGATTTCGGGTTTGTGCTCGACCTCTGGAAGGCTATCTTTGCAGGAGCAGTAGAAATTGTCATTGCTTCTTTGGACTTAACAGCCTTGACTTCCTTCTTTATTTCTTTCTTAGGATCTTTCTTGTCACGAGGATCACTTGGCAAATAACTCCCATGCCTTGCAATTTGGAGCTCTAGGTCGTGAGCACGTGTCGCCAATTCTTCAAATGAGTGAGGCATATTTGCTTGGAGATTATAGAGTAATCCCTAATGCATGCCTTGTACACACATGTCGATGGACGATGCTTTGCTTATTCGTTCTTTGCAATTAAGTACAAGGTTCCTCCAGCGTTCGATGTACTCTACAACTGGCTCTTCCTTGCTCTGCTTCGTTCGAGTAAGTTCCGGAAGGCTGACAGTTCGTCGGGTGCTGTAGAAAAGTGTTAGAAATTCTCGCTCGAGTTGATCCCAACTATCAATTGACCCAGCTGGTAAGTCTGTGTACTATTCAAATAAGGCACCTTTTAGGGAGCGTACGAACTGCTTTACCATTGTGTCATTGTAGGTGCCTGCATTGTTACATGTCTCGATAAAGTGTGCAACATGTTGCTTTGGGTTGCCTTTCCCGTCAAAACTCTGAAATTTGGGAGGTTGGTAACCGAGTGGCATCTTGATTTCATTGATTCGACGACTATAGGGCTTAACGTACACCAATGAAGATTGCAATGAACCTCCGTACTGAGCACGAATAGTGTCTGCAATCATATGTTGAAGTTGTTGGACAGACAGAGAGCCAACGAAGAGTTGAGTGGAGTCACGTAACACGTTTTGAACAACTGTCCGATCATGCATATCTTGTTTCTGTTGGTGCTCTTGCACTTCTAGTTCTTTACCCTTGGAAGATTCTGAATTTTCTTGATTCCCTTTAATCGGCGGATTTTGCAATTCTAACTGGTGCATGAGTGCAGCGACCTGTGCGTCTTTGTCTTCTAGCGACTTTGTTAATTTTTCAATGGCTAAAGCCATTTGTTGAATTCGGTCATCTGAGCCCGACGTTGCTTCTGTGACCATCACTGGTTCGAGTGATTCTTCAGATGAGGAATAATCTCCCCACCTTTGCAGAGAAGTGGCATGAGAAAATCCAGATATGGATCTGCCACTAGAGACGGAACCAGAACGAGAGCTTTTCGCTGGACCCCTGGTTTTTACCACCGAATGAGAGTTTGGTTTTTTGAAAGCAATTTTCATTCTGCCTTTGTTGGAGAACTTCTTCAGTGGTGGGACCAGTTGAGTTTTCCTAGTTTTTGTTTGGGCCCTGGTCGCATGGAAGATTTCGACAAGGGTCTCTTCAAGATGAGCCATAGTTCTCTTTGACTTTTCGTTTGCCATCGCTGACATAGTGGTTGAAACTTGAAGGTTTTGAGATCAAAAGATGAGAGGACAAGAAGGTCCCATGGGCGTGCCAAAACTTTGTACAACGAATTTCGTGTATTAAAATACGGAAACCGTTACAAATTGTATTTTTGATAAATACAAGTGAAAATTAATCTTCTTGTAACTGCAAAATTGCAAGATCCTCTGATTAATGATCTGAATGTTTGAAGATGAGGGGCCACGTGGCTCGAATCCTGGACTTCGAGATTTGTTGAGAATTTGATTTGTCGAGGGCTTGACTTGCTCAACACTTGAATTTTAGGGCCTGGACTTGGACTTGAACTTGATTTAATTTGAAGAATGTTTTGATCTTCTTGGACTTGACTTGATTTGATTTGAAGAAGGTTTTGATCTTCTTGGACTTGACTTGATTTGAAGAAGATTTTGGCCTTCTTCGTGTTTGCCGGACTTGGACTTGAGAGAGTTTCTTCTCTTCCGCCGGCTTTGAGATTTCTTCAGCACTTCGTGATTTTCTTCTTCACTTTCACTTCCCCTCTTTTCCATGGACCATTGGTTCTATTTATAGGGAAAATTTCGTGGCTAATTTTGGTAACCACTCAATTATATTTAATTAAAATGATTAATTAAATAATTGTAGGTTTTAAAATAGTAGGATGGGCCTCCTAATCATTTTTAGCGGGTTTTAGTAGATTTTAATTTAATTGGGCCAATAATTTAAATTGACCCAATCCATTTGATTTATTGTTATTTTTTTAGTGTCTACAGTGATATAATAACACACGATAATATATTGGGCAAAATTCTGTAATCTGAATAAATTTCCAGAATTAAATGGGGTTCGAATTTCCCCAATTGATTAATTATAGCTCAATCACAAAAGTAAGAGATTCAATTTTTATTGCACCCAATGCATGGCTACTGCATACTTATCCACTAATTTCCAAATGGTTGAATGATAAAGAAAAGGTGACAATAAAAATAGGTTAACATCCTTTGTATTTCCAAAATACGTCAAAAGAGTTACACCCCAAAAGGATTTCTTATAATTATGCCAAAAGTTATATAATTTGTGTCTTACTAGCTATTATACCAAAAGACACTTAGACTAAAAGTTACATAATTCGTGCCTTAATAACTATTGTACCAAAAGTCACTTGTACATATTAAAGACCTTAATAGTTCTCGAAAAATAAATACATCATTGTTATAGCGTCAAAATAGTCTAAATAGTAGCGAGCTCCCAAGAAATGGTTGAACCCAGGATATTCGGGGTATGACATCCACACGTGGACCTCATTGACAAACACACAATACATTCCGTCTTCCAAGAACGTCCATTCACCAGAGGTAAATTCCGTGGTTTCAATGGGAATTATCTACAAAATTTAAAACATAACAATATGAACATACTTGTTCAACAAGTAATTTATACCATCAATAATTTTCCTTCCCAAAATAGTCAATTAAACAATGGGCTCAATTATAGATCTCCAACTCTACCCATGCGCGCCAATAGTTCAATGAGAGCTCATTATTTCAATAACACCAATTTGGTGCACAATCAATAGTTCAATACAATGTCAATGTTCAATATAATATCAATGTTCAAGAGGGTAGAGAATTCAATCTATAATTAATTTGAAAAGACAAAATCATTCAATAAACAAAGTGTCAAAACTATATTTAAAAAAATAATAATAATAATAATGGCATAAATTACTTATCTTCAATTTGTGACATTCACCTTTCAATTTGTGACCTTCAATTTGAAAAAGTACTTCACGTGTTTCCACTTTAATTCGTAGGTATTTGTTTTCAATTGTTTATGTTTTAACCTCCTACCCATTCACGTCAATTTATAGTAGGATTTGAGGAATAAAATAATAATTAGCTAGATTTTCTCAAATCTTTACTTAGATTGCCATTATCTAGTATTAATTGTTCCCAAATCATTATTTTGCCACTCTTTTACCCTAAAATGCCATTTGTCCTTTTAGTTAATGCTTTCTAATTATTACTTAGACACATATTACCTTATCATTAATTACTTTGCCAAATATTACCCTATCATTAATTGTTCCTAATTATTACTTGCCCACTTGTTGTCCTATCATTTGTTATTTTGCCACATATTTCTTAATAAGCCACTTGTTAGTTTAAGAGTGGTAACATAGAGTAACATTCTTATGTTCCCTATTATAATCACATGGTAATATCTATATCTAACCATAGTCTTACTTCAAATGGGTGGTCTTTTAAAATGTAATTACCAATTGGAACCAATATCCGAAAAGAAACTTATAATTAGAATGTTTCCGTCGATCGAACTCAAGTTCTGATACCAAACTAAACTGAATAATTGAACTGAGATTTTCCCCAAGTAAATCTTAATTAAGCTTGGATGTCGGTTTAAAAATTTCGGGATATTACAACTGAATTTTGCTATTTGGTCTCCCATCCATCATTGACGTCAACTTTAACTAACTGAATCAAGTCAGTGATGGATGAGAGACCAAATAGCAAAGTTCAATGACCTTTTGAAGACCATTAGAAGTCCAGTGACCTTTGGGAGACCATAGGCAAATTCAGTGATCATTTAGGGTTTTAAGTTGTGTGAATGCAAATTTTTTTTTTTTTTTTTTTAAGTACTTGTGTGAAAGAAAATTATGTCCCACATTAATTCAAACTATTAATTAATTATTACAATATTTTATTACCAATAATTAAATTAAAAAATGTTCATTGACCAATATAAAAGATAGTTATACATGGATAATGGCTAATTAGTTAGCATATACGAATATTAATAATTAAGATTCATTTCGGATTAAAAAATATCGAAAAGATTTGAACTTTAGAATAATTTATATACAATCTAATTAGACAAATGTAAATTAAACAATGCATTTTTTTTTTCCTATTACAATGTCTTCTTTGTAGTATGTGATCGAAAAATAGATTAATTTGGAGCAACGAGTTTGATGGCTTATGGAGACTTATGAAATTCGAGTTTGTAATAGATACAACAATCCAACGATGATCATAAAATAGATATAAAATACATTCATCACATTCTTAAATTACTTTAACTTTTAGATATAAAATTACGATTATATGATATCCATTTAAAATATTCTAATCTAAACATGGTTCACATCGACTTTGACTAATAAATGTAATAGAACTTTTAGTATAAAATAGAGTTAAAATCCTAAATGGTCACTGAACTTTGCCTATGGTCTCCCAAAGGTCATTGAACTTCTAATGGTCTCCAAAAGGTCACTGAATTTTGCTATTTGGGTCTCCCATCCATCATGACGTCAGTGATGGATGAGATACCAAATAGTAAAGTTCAGTGACTTTTTGGAGACTATCAGAAGTTCGGTGACTTTTGGAGACGATTAGATAAAGTTCAGTGACCATTTAGGGTTTTAACCCGAAATTTACATGTAAATATTGTTAATCTAGTTTACGTCTGATATAATAAGGTATAAAATTTTTGTGGTGCTTGACACAATCCCAATGTAAACATTCAAGATTATCTCAAGTAATATTTAACATATCTATATAGTTTACATTAGTTAAGTGTTACTTAACGCGTCAAAGTTACATATATATATATATACTTCTCTAATCAACATTATCGAACGTGTAATAATTGAATATTATACACCAATTTTCAAGCTTGCAAAGCAAAATAAAAAGCTATAGCAAAGCTTGCACATATTATTTGTGATGGGCATTTTTAGTATAATTCACCTACCCTATTTTGATATAAATAGATAAAAACAATTGATAGATTAAGTAGTACTTATATATCACTCGAAATGTGAATAAAAAGTACTTCGATGCTATAAATAATTTATAAACAAGAATTAGACATCGGCCAAGGCAAAGAGAGCGAAACTTGAAATACACCATTCCACCTAATTGATAGAGTTCTTCATATCAAAATGCTGAGTAGACGTTTATGAAATTCTCTCTTCAGGGTATTACCTAATATTGAATATTGATTACATGCTACCTCATCCACATGGAGTAACACAATCACATATTGGTATATTATCTCTACATGTAATTCACTAGTTTCAATATGGATAATTATAACATGTCACATACTTGAGCCTTTGCACATCATAGGGGTGGCAAATGGCCCAGGCCCGGCCCTCGAAAAGCTCGAGCCGGGCCCGGCTCATGGCTCACGGCTCGAGACACCGAGCCAAGACTCGGTCGAGCCTCAATTTGAGGCTCGGCCCGGCGAACCACGCGGGCCGGCCCGTGTCACGGGCTTTTTTGACCCACGATAAAAAAAAATGTAAAAAAATATATTAATAATGAATTTTTAAAAAAAAAATTAAAAAATAGAAAAATTCAGACCGATCCGGGCTCGCCCCGGATCGGTTTGAAATCGAGCCCGGATCGGTTTGAAAAAAGCCCGGGCCGAATCCCAAAATTTCCTACAAGTTTTGGCTCGGTTCGGTTCAGGAAAAAGCGCGATTCTCCGAGCCGAGCCCGAACCTAAAACTTAGGCTAGCGAGTCGGCTCACTGCCATCCCTAGCACATCATCATTATCGAGCATATAGGCCTAATCGTTACATCAGTTAATATAAATCAATACTCTAAAAAGTATAAAGCCTATCGATACGTGGAGATTAAATTTCAGGCTAAGGAGGTCTAGGATAAAAAAAAATTTTTTTTTTTTATTTTAATATTATTTTTAAAATTTTTAATCAATCTAAAAGTCATTTAATAATTAAAATAATACCTACAAAACATATAAAATTATAAAATGTCTTCTTAAAAAAAGAAAAGAAAAAAAGTGTGACTACACGAGGAAAAAATAAATAAAAATTTAAAAATAAAATATATAATAAAAAAGTACGAGACTGGATGTTTTGTGCCTGCTTCATGTCTAGACGTTGCATTTTAGAACATTGATACAGACCTACTACCTTTTACTTTAATCACTCCAAATAATGTACTCTCATTACCCAAGTCTAAAGCATATAAATACAAAAAACATTATAATTGAACTTCATGTATAAACGTCATTTTCAAAGTCAACTCTTCTACTTCGTACATATAGCGTAGAGGAAGATTATTTATTGGCCTTCCAAATTCCACAATGGAATGCATCCTATGAAAAGTGAAGTCGCAAAAATTTGCTATTTATATATTTTAGATCTCTTGTATTATTACTATCCTCTTGAAATCTCTAAAATAATAGTTTATCTATGATTCAAGATTAAAAAAAAAAAAAAAAAAAAAAAAAAACTTGTGCACCTTATCTAGAACCATTATTTACATACCTCAAATCTCTAAGATGTGTAACTTATACGTATTATTGTAAATCTAAAAGGTTGGCACATAAATAACCAAACTCCTTCATAGATAGGGTACAAAAGGTAAGAACTACATAATTTTTTTTTCATAAGATACATTATTTCTTAGTGCTTATATAGATAAAACTTTTGTTTGTTAAAAAGTTAATCTGTTGAACCCACAATTTTTTATCTATTTTTCATGGTTTCATGCGATTCATCTGCTTTTATAAACTATTAATAAAGACACAAATCTCTTAATTAATCTTTTGTTGTTTATAAATCTCATTCAAATTAGAGATGAAGATTGTTTTCCTTCACTTTCATATTTCTATATTGACATTTTTTTATGTGTCAAGAGTTAGATATAAGAAATTCTTTTTGAGGGTTCTCGTCAATTTTATGTGTAAGTAAAAAATAAAATAAAGGTATATAAAAGAACTATATGCATATATCCATGTTTGAGCCTAAAATTTGAGAATAACTTTTGTGGAAATGATTTTTTTTTTTTTTTTTTAAAGAATGTATGATTATAAAGTACTAATTTTTATTGGGTTAAAGTGCAAATTATTTGATTAGAAGAAAATTTGTTTGAAAATGAGTTATTTTTAATTTTTAAAAGAATAAGCTCAAAGACGAACATAATGTATACCATCATTAATATGAGAGCCGAATTAATCGAGTTAAGCATATACGAATAAAACTCACATAATTATGAATTAATAAATAATATACAAGACTATCTGTTTGAGTTTTTTTTTTTTTTCCCCTATTGTGGAAAATGAGTTTGTAATAGTGAAAGTAAGGAAAGTTTTGAATTAACTTACAAAATAATAAAATTATTTTATTGAAATAATGTGATTTAAAATATATTTGAAAAAATAAAATAAAATAATGAAGCTCAACACTATGGTCATGTTTGATTTTCATTTTGAAAGAAAAATGTATTTTTGAAAAAATAATCATTCTACAAGTACAATATTGGTTGACAATCACTCATATGAAAGGGGGCTCACAATGAATAAAAAAATCGTGGACCCCCTTCATGTGAGACGATTGTTAATCAATATTGTCAATTAATGTTGTACAAGTAGCAAATTTTTTTTTGAATAGTTGATTGATAGAGAACGTGTGGTTAATTAAGGAAAAATTTTGAATTTACGTGTAATATTATTTTATTAAAAAATGTGTAATTGAAAAGAAAAGACAAAAAAATAAAAAGAAAAATGAGAATCAAACGGAGGCATAATTAATACTTATGTAGTCTGTTCGACATATGGCTGCGCTTTTTAAATTAAATAATTGGTTTCATTAGTCAAATTTAAATAAATTTTATAATATCAATAAATAACTTTTATTTATTAATAAAGAAAAATAACTTAATCAAACACTTTGAAATTTTGAACAAAGAAAATTACTAAAATAATAATAAGCTTGGCCAATTTCATCACATTTCCTTGTCCACCGGAAGCAAAGAACACTCCAGAAAGAAGCGCCCCATAAGTGCGAGAAAGGAAAATCAGAGAATGGATAGATACCAGAGAGTGGAGAAGCCAAGGCCAGAAGAACACATTAATGAGAATGAAATCAGAGTCACATCTCAGGGTCTCATACGGAATTATATTATTTATGCCACTTCTCTACTCCAGGTTCTCTTTCTTGCCCACCCGCTTTATGGTTTTATTATTTTTTACGTTGTTCCGAGTTTTCTGATTTGTCTCTAGCTGGTTTTGAGTATTTTGTGTCGGGTTGAGTCATAATTCTAATAAAGTTGGGAAACATATAGGAATCGTTTTTGAGTTTTGTGCTAGTTACATGGAGTGCTGTAGTTTTGTGTAGGGAGAAGTTGTCAGTGCAAGAAAAATATTGTATTGTGAGGATTTGTTAGTTAATAAAGTCTATTTCTCTTATGGTTGTTGTGCTCGTATGCTGTTTGTGGAGTCACAATTAATTTGTATTTTTCTCCTTCCTGCTTGTTTTTCTGCTCCTCATTTTCCGGTTGTGTTCGCTGTACATTTGGTGGGATTTTTTCCCAAACACTTTGTCTTGTTGGTTTGCTGAGAACTTTTGACGAACAAGGAAAAAAATTGAATCTTTAAGTGGGGTGGTGTGGGAGTTTTTAGCTTTTATATTTCGAGTGGGTTTGCGAGTTTGTGTTCTGCCTCATGTCCTTTATTTATGGAGAAAATAAGTCTGAAAACCCTCCTCTTTGGTTTCATTATTTTGACGGTTTGAGTTTCCTGCTTGGTTTTCTAGTTGGTTTGCTTGGAACTTATTGACAAATAAGGGGAAAAAAGATTGAATCTTATCGAGGGAGGAATGGTTGTTGCATTGAACTAATTAATTTGAAAATTTACATCTAGACTCCTGCTGCCCCCTCATCTGTCAACCATTCATTCAACTATAAGAGCGAAAAATATAAGTTAAGGAAACAAATACACACTAGAGCAGATGAAATGATATATAATGCTTGTTTGGTAGTGTTTTTAAAGGCTTATAAGCTGTGATCCTACTGAATTTGTGGTTAATAAGTGGGTATTAAATTGTGAGTCCTACGAAATGTTTGAATGAAAAGTATGTTTGACTAGCTTAATTTATAATTTAAGCTATGCAAAACATGCTTATAGAATGTGTACATATTTACTACATGGACTTTTGATGGGAGGCTTAGATTTGTCAATGTTTCACTAATTCTAAGCAATCAATCAATCGTCTAACGGTGTTTTGAAGTAGATACCTTTGTTTAAATCATATAACTAGAAGATATTGATTTTATGATGCAATAATCAGATTTGGGAGTTGTAGTGGATTTAGGCCCCTGTTTGGGCTCCATTATAAAAATAAAAAAATGCATTTTCTCTCTCTTATTTTCAACCACACATTCTTCAATAAAATAATATTACACGTAAAATCCAAAACTTTTTCTTATTTTTTAATCACACATTTTTCAAAAAATTACTATTCAAAATACATTTTCCCCCAATGTACATTTTTAATGGAGCCTAAACAGGGGCTATATATTTTCGTTACAGTGGGTTGTAAAATTGATTAGTGGACGATATCTAAAGGTATTACGGTGGAGGTTTTTGTGAAAATCATTCAGCACTGTGCCCCCACCCCTCAAAAAAGGTATCTAGCAGTCAGTCACCTCCAACTTTCCTCTCTACTCAACAATCACATCCATAGATTTTCTCACACCAGTGTTGGCAAACTTCCTCTCCCACCCTTCTCTAAGTGCTTGTTTGGCTGTGATTTTGAGTGCTTATAAGTTGTGAGTCTTATGGGATATATTGATAGTAAATGGATATAAGTTGTGGGTCCTACAAAATGTGTAAATAAAAGTATGTTTGACGAACTTAAGTAAAAGCTTGCATTTCAATTGACAATGTAACAGTATTTTGACTATTAAATGGACACATTTCCAATTTATAGAACTTACAACAGTGTGGTTCTTTGGTTATTTTGACAAAAAAAAAAGTGTGCTCAATTACTTGCAATGTCAATGATTACACTTCTTTTATCCTCTTCCTCTCTTCTTCATCGTCTGGAGCTATGCAGGTTGAGCAATCTCTTCGTCTTTTCAGATTTATATGAGCTTTTTTTGCAAGGTTTTATCGTGTTGCTGTATTATCTTCATTTATTTAAGGTGATTCATACTTCCATATTCAGGTTAAACAAGAAAAGGAGGTTGTATTGAAGGAAATGGGACAGGCAATCAGTAAGGCAGTGACCATTGCAGAGACTATCAAGGTACTTCCATATGAAGTTTGACTTGTCACCTTCGTAATGTTCTATTTAAAGTTCTGTTGGTGTAAAAATTTCTTTTTGGTATGGTTTGATTTCGGCTGTACTTTTTCTACAGATACAAAAGATGTATGATACTGTAACATATGTGTTTTTACAGAAGAGAATACCTGGATTGCATCAAGATATATCCACTAGCTCAACAACTATAACTGATGCATATGAGCCCATTGAGGAGGGGCTGACTCCGTAAGTTCATAAACCGGCATTGTTCCAGAAAAATGCGTGATTTAAATGTGGAAAAATAAATTTTCTTGTTTCTCCTCTCTTGCAGGGTGGAGATGAAGCGGCAAGTCTCTCTGATCACAATTACTTTGTCAACTGTTGAATTGAACGGGAACTGACCAGGGTAAATTTGAAGTTTCAAACTTTTTGTCTACAGAACAACTTTTTTTCATTTTATGAATCTCATAGCTAATCTCTTAAGAAATTTATGCATTTAGGTACCAAGCTCCTCCTAACCTGGAGCAGGCAAAAGTTGAAAATCAGAAAGAGCTGCGGCAAGATAAACAGGTCATTGCTCCATCTCTGGATGTTAATCAAGGTGAGCATGAAGGCTTGATTCTTTGGTCTTAGGGATAAATCATGGTATTTATCCTTCTTGTTTAGAGAAAAGAAAGGCCATTTTATATTGGGGTCTGAAAAGGTGAGTATTTAAGCAATGTTAAAAATACCTTGTTAATTTTCAACATATGATGTTCAGATTCATATGGTGGCCGGGGCCGAGGACGGGGTAGAGGACGTGGTCGTGGGAGGGTTGGTTTCCAGAATTATCAAGGTACTGGTTGGTCATATATTTTATGTAAATCATAAAATTTCTAGTTGCGGTTTGTTTTTCTGAAATGAATTTCATTGCCTTAAATTACTTAAATTCTCACTGATAAATGATAATCTACTTGCAGAAGATGGTGAATATTATAATCGGGGTCAAGGAGGTGGACGAGGCAGAGGCCGGGGTTACCAGGGTAAGTTTCCTGATTTTCTTGGTTTTGAAGAATAATTGGCACACTTTAATGCTCACTGATAATCTTGGCAGAAAATGGTGGATATTATAACTGGGGACAAGGAAGGGAACGAAACAGAGACGGAGGCTGGGGTTACGGTGGTAAGTTGCCTGAATTACTTGGTTTTTACTATTCACTAACATGTAGTGCAATGCGTGTTCCTGTAGAAGTTTTTGATACTCGTATACTGATTTTATGTTAGACAGTCTAGGGTAGCAATCTGGAGTTTTTCATCTCCTGTGTGGAAATAATCCCAAAAATATAAGAATTCTGCAGTCAGTAAATAAAAATTGATTGATTCTTAAAACGACTCTGGCCCTTATTGAGCCTAATCAAGATTTTATCGTAATCGAACCATTCTGATTTAACTGTTGAAGTTTAGATGGAATTATGTTAGAAAGAAGAAAAATATTGAAAAAATATTCTCGGATGAAAACATACTTGCTTCTTTTTTTTCATGCATTCCAAGTGGACTGGGTGAATTGTTATATGATACATATTGGAGGGACGAGGGACTTGTCCATATTTGAGAACTCTAAATGGCCATACCGCATGATATCAAGAGAGAAAACATGTCTCAGCTTAAGCCAAACTCTTTACTTCATATCCTTGGATTTTGTCTTATGACTTCTCCGTAGAGTTCAAACCCAAAATATATTGGCTTTAATTATAATAAAGAGACTTGTAAAATTTAATTTACAATTATAACAATTATATTATTGAATATTATCTCACTTAAGCACTAACATGCTTCACAACGTTCACTGCACTTTCCACTCACAGTAGCTGCCTCCCTCAATCACTCCACTCATCCACTGAATCACATATTACGTGCTATGACTCATATTTATAGAATCTCTTATTCGGTGAACTCCACCGACTTTTGTCTTCTTGCTAATTCTAGATACTTTGTATATGATAAGCGAAAGCTAGTGATTTCCAGACATTTCCTAGCTAGGAAAAATATAGAACTAAGAAGTTATATAACAATGAGAGAGGGATAGATATAAGACTAATAAATCTGAAGCTTTATAAACAGTCTTCAACGATCTTCAATTATCTCCTTCAGCACTGACTCTGGCTTAGCTCCTCTTCCAGTCATTCCTCACTATGTCAGAAATTCTGCATTTTTGAATCACTTTGTCCTTTGATCAACATGTTTTCTACTTCAAATTTCTCTAGATATTTGATACTTTCCTTTTCATCGTCTATTGATGTGTTAGCATACTTGATATTTGGTTTCCATTTTCTACTCGAATTCTTATTGGTGGTTTTGGACATATACGTACCTCAACATCTTTTTGTTGACTCAGTTGATCTTTCTTTCCTTGGTGTTGTCTGATGTAAACCTATTTGCCAAGGACTTTGCTTCACCTTGTAGGCTCTCTTCAACATTGCTTAAAGCTGGCAGATTTTTTTGTTGGCAGTTGGCTCAATTGTGCTTCGTTAATTTTCTCTTTTGTCTTCTGTTGTAGCTTGTCATTCATTTCTTTTGAATCTAGTAGTTTCACCCTCTTCGGTATCCACTAAGAAAACTCTTGAACTAAATACTTCCTCTTGAGCCTGTTCAATAACTGTAGTAGATGCCTTAAATGCTCAACATCTCATTTTTCTTCACAATTGTATTTGTCTCGCTCATTTGGAGGTTGTTAAATTGTCTGCTCGTTGTTTTCTAAACCGCCAATATGTGGCATAGTGGCCCCATTTACCGCACATAAAGCATTTAGTTTGTTAATATCACTAAGATGATTGCTTTCTCTTGTTACCAGAAATCTCCTTCTTGTAGTGCTTTAAAATTATCTTCTTTTAATTTTTTATTGTTTTGTTGTTTGCGTTAGTCAATTTTGTATTGCGAGAATGAAGTTTCTAAACTTGGGCTCAACAAATTTATAATTATTCTTCTCAATCTACTTCAGAGATTTCATGGTGGAGACTCTACCTTGTTAAAGTAGTGACTTATCGTATTTCCCATTGAGCTATATGGGGTAACTAGTACTATAGAAGTTTCAACCTCAAGTCATTTTTCTTGGAGAGAAGTGCTACAAAAGTGTTACATTCTTCTTTTGGAATGGTTTTTTTTTCCTTACATGTTCCAACAACTCCTCATTGATTGTTATCTATATTGCAAATATAGCCTTACCGGCTTTGGTTTTCCACTTCTTCAGAGCCTCGACGTCCTCTCAGAGTGTCACATCACTACTTTCGATTACGTCCCACAATTTTTTTTTTTTTTTTTGTTTTGGAGATATGATTTTTTGCACATCTTGATTTTTGAGCTTCTTAATTCCACCAACCACTTGTAGGTCATTGTAACTTGGTGAACCTCCTTGTAACCAAACACTTGATGGAAGCTTCACAATTTCAGTTTGTGCACAATCTCAAGATGCTATAAATTCGCCCCTTGACCACCTCGCTCTGATACAAAATTGTGAAGGTTAACCCAAAATATATTATTTATTGTTTTATGACTCGAGTACTAACACACTTCACAACACTTTCCACTCACAATGGCTGCCTCTCTCTCCCTCTTCACCACTCAATAACTCAACTCATCCACTAATACACAATCACATATTACATGCTATGAAGTCATATTTATAGACTCTCTCTTTGTCGGTGGAGTCCGCTGACATTTCATCTTCTTGCTAATTCAAGATACTTCCTATATGGTAAGCAAAAGGTAGTGATTTCCAAATTTTTCCTAGCTAGGAAAAATCTAGAACTAAGAAATTATATAACAAATGAGAGAGGGAAAGATATAAGATGAGAAAAATCTAGCCCTAAAAACAAAGTTGGTGATGATCTTCATTCTCCTTCACTGATGGAATTATTAACTTGGTTTCGAGATAGTGCACTTTTATTGAAAATCGAAAAACCCTTTGGACTTGCTAGTGTCACTTTTGTTTTGGTATTTAAACAGGTGCTGGATATGAAAGAGGCAAAGGTGGAAGGAGGGGCGGTGGTAGAGGTTATGGCCGTGGGCGGCGACAAATAGTACGCCGGGGGAGGGGTGGTGGAGACTAGCTAGTTTGATATGGATGTCCTTTTTGTGCTTCTACTAAATGTTTGGCTGAGTTTACTAGGAAGTAGTGTACCGAGAGAGCAATTCCTCTCCTAATGTGCTGTTCTGTCCAATGATGCAGTGGCTTTCTTGTAAAGCGTTTCCTTTCAAGCATCGTTTTTTAAATTACAAACAGCTGCTTTCTTGTAATGTACCCACTTAGAATTTGGATTTAAAGTTGTTTAAATGAAAAGTGGAGCGGAGCACGACAGGGGTAATCTTTGCTGAAGCTTTTCGTCTCTTTGATCATATAGATGTTTTCACAGCCTTTTTTTCTCCTTCAATGGCCATTTACTGGTTCATTTTGTGCAATTATGCATCTACTCACTGTTTGTAATTCTGTATAGAGTTTTCAAGACGTATAGATTTTTCGTCCTTAGATTTCTTTTTCTTTTTATTTTATTTTATTTTATTTTTAATTTTTTTGTATAATTTTTACTCACAAACAGTGCTACCATAATGGAGATCCTTCCCGTCCCAGAAAAGATATGAATTCACCAGAAGTTTTCAAGGGATTTGATGTAAAGTTTCATCCTTGATTTCATGTACAACAATCACACGTTCCTCTCTTGTATCCTACATTTTAGAATAAAGTTACCATACTGGAGATCTTTCTTGTCTCAGAAAATATATGAATTCACTAGAAGTTTTCAAGGGATTTGATGTAAAATTCCATCCTTGATTTCATGTACAACAATCACACATTCGTCTCTTGTATCTTACATTTTAGAATAATATTCCATTGTACATTCTGTGAATGACATGAAATTTGATATCACTTACAATCCTTGGCAAATTTAAAATGATGTTGGCGGGAAAGTGTGTTGAATTCAAAAATTGATCAATCATGTGTCGACGCGTGGTACAATGTCAAAATTGATGTCAAATATAATGTACAAGTAGCATGATTGTACATTTTAATGGCTTAGAGTGCACTCTTGGTCTACTATCTAAGAATTTGCGCTTGAAATATGAGGAAGTAGATAAATATGACTAATTTTTTGCTATTCTTGAACAAATAAACAAGGTCTTCAGGTTATAAGTTTATAAATTATTCTGAAGTGACTTATTTTGGTAATAGAAGTGAAGACTTTTAAGTAGATATACTACTGCAATTCGAATGTATTGCATAAGATGATAAGATAGACTTAAATTTGAATAAGCGGGAAAATCAGTACGTTAATTAATTTTGCATTATAGTTTTTGAGCCGTGATAAGTTTTGATTTATGACTTATAAGCTAGTCTTCTTTATGGATTATCCCCTATTATTCACTTTAACAAGTGCATGTTTAGAACTTCTTGTACACAACTAAAATAATTGATCTACAATTGAATTTTGAATAAAATTAAATATACAGGTAATTTAAATTTATAAGGATATATTAAATATAAAATACTCAATAAATTTAATAGTACATTCTATATTTTCTTTATGTTCATTTATTATTGTTCATTTCTTACTAAACCTGCACATGTGCTTGTAATTAGAGGTGTAAACGGTTCGATTTTACCGATTTTTGACAGATTTTCAAATCAAATTGTTTACATCGGTTTGAGAAAAACTCGAATTTAAACCTAACGGTTTGGTCCGGTTTTAAACCGCTGGTTTCATTGTATATTTTTTTGCCCGTCGTCCAATTTTAAACCGTCGATTTTGCCGTATATTTTTTTATCTGTCTACTTTTATGCCATTAATTTAAGAGTAGACATTTTTTTTTTCAGAACCGGTGAAATCGGACCGGAACCATTTAGAACCAATCGATTCGATTTCGGATCTTCTAAAAAATAATTTGATTTTGGGACAAATTATTAAAAATCAACCGGTTCCGGTTCCGGTTTCGGTTCGGTTCCTGGTTCTAGTATGGAAACCACCGGGAACCGGACGGTTCTCATAGGATTTTTTTGGTAAAATATATAATTCAATCTCCAATCACTTTTATAAAAAATAATAGGGTTCCTTCTTCATTTTAGACCCCAACACTTTCATTTTTCTCTTTTATTCTTTTATTCTATCTTTTTATAATTCTTTGATTAACGATTCTCAAGCCAAATTAGAATATTGGGTAAATCTATACCTAAATAAATTTATTTATAATATATAATTTCATTTTTAAGATCCGAAATTTTTATTTTGTTTTCACTTTGATTACATAGTTGTTGATCCGATCAAAATTTTTCATCTAAATTTCTGCAAATTATAATCGACAGAATCAGAAGTTGTATTAATTTTTTAAAGGATGTCCAATTCAATGTAGGATTTTGATTTTGATTTTGATTGAAGTTTGTTTAACCATTGGAGTACTATGCAGTTTATATAAATTGATGATTGTTTGTTGATAGTAATTTATATGGAATACAATTTGGGATTGCTTGAGTTTATCGAATATATGAGCTTTATTTAAAAATAAATAAATAAAACCCAACACAAAAGTCTTACAAGTTACAATTTAGAAAATTTCATTTTTTTAATTTTTATATATTTTTTGGTCGATTTGATTTAGTTTTAAATCGCAATAAAATTTCTCAAACCTAAATTGGTTTGGTTCAAAATCATTTCATTGACGGGTCCACGTGTCACCAAATCGATGATTTCCAAAATACTATTTCGATTTGATTTTTCGGTTTGACGATTTTTGGTTATCGTCATACTTGTAATCTTAGCCCCATTTGGCCCCTATTCTCAATTTTTTTTATTTTTTATTTTTAATCACACAATCTTCCGTAAAATAATATTACATGCAAATCGAAAATTTTTCAATCTTTTTCAACCACACATTCTTCAAAAACATACTATTCCAATCATTAAAATTTGAAAAAAAAAAAAAAAAAATGGGGGCCAAATGGGGGCTTAATTTTATTAAAGAGTTTGAATTGTTTGTGTTACTACATCTCATAAATTTATTTTCAATATTGAGGATTTGATATACAACCTCTTTATAATTAAATCCTTGTTTGGTGTAGTTAAAAATTAAATTATGATAAAAGTTGTGGTTTAAAAGTTATGGATCTCATAAATGTGTGGTTAAAATTATTATTGATTTTAATTTAAATTTTTAGTAAGATTTTAATCTACTCCAAATAAGGACTAAACTTTCATTCTTCACAAATATATACACAAATTTTGTCCATCTATAAATTAATGGGGTGCCTTCAAATGTCAACTGAGATTTTAATGAATTTTAAAATATTATAAATTCTAATAAATATTGTGAATTGGAATAATTTTCCGTATAATTCATAAGAATCTCATTAAAAATGGTGAAATTTTAAAAATGTTTCTTATGTTTATTTTTAAACTTGAAATCCATCAAATATTTTGAAATTCTTTATTAATGAAATCTTTATAAATTCAAGAGTTATTGGTGATATTTAAAATTCAAAGGTTTCCATTGAAATTCAATAAAATCTAAGTTGTGGACATTTAGAAAGACTGTTAAAATTAATTAAATTCAGTTGATGTTATCCCTATAAAAATAGTACATTGAACATTATACTGAAGAGAATTAGAGACACATGGATAAAATATTAAGCGCTTGGGGATGTCAACGGGCAAGCCTTTTTTTCATGGTCGGGCCGACTCTAACTGACTCATAGGTCCTCTAATTAATTTATTTATCTGTAAAAAAATAATGTTATTCATCACCAAAGATGATAAGCACCGATATAAGTGACAATTATATGAAATTAAATTATAACTTCATCTAATTGTAAAATTACATGGTTTAATTTAATTGAACCTATGAAATCAATAAACCTAGACCGATGGTAATAGCATTATTTTTTGTAAAAACAAAAATAGAATTTTGAAAAAGAAATAGAAAAAAATAAGGACAAGGGACCTTATAATAGACCTCTGGGCTTATAGCACTGGTTAGTAGAATTTGGAGATCGGTCATTGGTCTTATAAAATGTTACATTGAGCTTCTCATGCACTAGCCTTGACTAATCGAGTTATTGGAGTCTTGGGCAACCACGAACCTGTTGTTGCAACACTATCCATATAAAACAAAACAAGTCTTGTTTTGAGCTTTTCGTGGCCTAGGACTTGACTAATCAAGTTGCTAGGCTCCAAGCAGTCCTGAGCCCACTACCACCGGGGATGGAATTATGGGGCAATTTTTACAAAATTTTAATTGTGGGAAAAAAAATTTAAAATTCTAAAGAATTTTTTTTTTAAAGTCTTGGGCAAATTTTGAAATTTAATGTGCGGGTAGCTGATCCTACTGTCTCCACACTAAATATGTCCCCGATTGCCACAACATCCAAATTATGTAATAAAACTAAAAAATAATTATATCCAAAGTGGTGGTCGACGATGATGTTTCATTTAGGCATGAGTAATGCGTCATGGTGGTGATAGTGTTTGGTGTTAGGTGATGGTGCATAGTGATCATGTGGTTAGATGCCATTGTTGGTGCATTTGTGTTGTAATAAGTGGATGTTAATTGTGTATTGTGTGTTTTAAATATAAAAATAAGCAATCATGCTATATATACACTTTAGTTTATGCTCTGCCATGTGACATGATATACACCATTGATTTTGAAGACACACATCGCATCATTGCACTGATTTCTTTCACATAGAGGGAATGTCATTGAGGATGTATACCAAAGTGTACATCTAGCATAATTCAAAAATAAGTATAATCGAGAAGTTTTTGGGATAGTTTTCTCTTTAAAAAAAGAAGTCTTATTTTGAGCTTCAAGATCTATGAGTAAAGAAGACATACCCAATAAAGTAATAACATTTTATTACTTTATTTTCTAATTTTACCCTTTCCATTTTATTTC
Source organism: Osmanthus fragrans (assembly GCA_019395295.1). Taxonomy (NCBI): domain Eukaryota; kingdom Viridiplantae; phylum Streptophyta; class Magnoliopsida; order Lamiales; family Oleaceae; genus Osmanthus; species Osmanthus fragrans. The sequence goes on along the minus strand of CM033360.1, from coordinate 9,397,254 downwards.
TACTAGTTCTAAAAAGTGAGAGTTTGTTAAGTAATACAGTCAAACATTGTATTTGATTAAATAACATTCTTCCAATGTTTGTTGGTCAAATGACCTTCAATTATAAAACACAATAAACAAATAATGTCAAATGTCCAAAACTCCCTCACTATTGGAAAAGACCCTAACACCCATATTAATCAAATTAAATTCTTCAATTCATCTCCAAAATTGCATCAACCGTGTTCTCCTATTACTATGCTTGCAACCCTAAAATATTTTTATTCATCTTCACCTATTTTGGATATCTTCTGAGCATTTGAACAAAATATTGGTTTTTATATTATATACATTGAAATCTCTACTACATTTGAAGAAAAAAGAAGGTACATTTAGAAATCTCATCTACATTTGTACTTTTATTGTTGAATACAGTATAAAATGATATTTTTATCTAGTTTTATTTTCGTATTTGGTGTATTTTTGTGCTTTCTGCAACTATTGGATGATAATGACACTTCAGCCGTTATATTCCATGTAAAATGACAGTATAATCATTATCTATTATGTTCTTACCGTTATTTATAATACAATGTGGTTATATTGATAATTTAAATATGATAATTTATTTTCATATTACTTTGATATATAATTGAGTAAACTATTTAACTTTTTTTTATTTTATTTGCAGTTATTGGTTTTGTAGAAATGATTCGAGTATATGTATGCTATTTTGTTGAGTTTAAGAAGACTAAAGAAGGCAAATGGACATGTAGTTATGAAGAGTGTGACAAAAAAAATACGGATATTCTTTATGTTTCAACTAGCATTTCGTATATAGAGTTGTACAACAAAGTACAAGAACTAGTTAACGTGGATCAATGTCATATGAAATTGAAATGATATCTCTTAACCCAGGAATGTCTAAGTTTTCACTTCCACTACAAATGATTAACTGTGACATGAAAGTAAAGTGGTTTCTTTCTATTTGTAAAACATATCCTCATTGGATTTCATAAATTGAGGATGTACACGATGATAAACTATTTCCAACTAAAAGTGCTTTGATATCAAAACTCCAGCTACTTGCTGTGAAGTACCAATTTGAATTCAAAATAAAGAGATCAAATAAGAGTGTATACAATTGTTTATATTAAGAAATGTTGCAACTAGTGTTTACAGGCAATGAGCATAACTGGATCTAAGATTTTTCAAGTACGAAAATATTCAGGTCATCACACTTGCTCCATGAGTGTTCATCTCAGGGATAATTAACATGCTACCTATTTGGTAATTGGAAAGCATGTAGCTCCAAAGTATTAAGATGTCAATATAGTGTATACACCAAGAAACATCATCAATGACGTTCGTCGAGAATTTGGCATAACTATAAAATATCATAATGCGTATATGGCCAAAGAATTTGTTTACGAAGAGGTTCGAGGTAGCCCTGAAGATAGCTATGCAAAGTTACCATTTTATTATCATGTTTTGGAGAGAAATAATCCTAGTTTGTTGACTTTTATTGAAACTGATAATATGGACATGTTATGTATTTTTTCATGGCATTAAAACCAAGCATATATAGATCCCGCTCTATAATTCAACGAGTAATTTATGTGGATGAAACATTTTTGAAATCTGAATATCGAGGTACATTACTTGTTGCAACATGCCAAGATGCAAATTGTCAAATTTATCCACTTGCATGGGGGGCATAGTAGATTCAGAAAACAATAATTTATGGACTTAGTTCTTTTTGAAGTTGCGGCATATAGTTGATGATACAGATGAGCTAGTCTTTATATTTGACAGTGCACCAAGCATATCAAATGATTTTAGCAACGTCTATTTTAACACACATCATGGGCATTATATATGGCTTTTGCAAAATAACTTGAAGAGCAAATTTTCCTGCATTGATATCATGTCATTGTTTAGAGCCACCACAAAGGCATATAGTTTGGAAAAATTTGATGGTGTGGAGTATTGGTCAAGAGCACATTTCAATGGAATCAGATGCAATAGTATGACTACAAACAATGGAGAATAATTGAACGCACTGTTGAGAAGTGCTCGAGAATTTCTTATACTCGCTTTGATTGAACATATCGAAGAGAAGATTCAAATATGATTTTATGATAAGTATGTTGATGCCAAAAAATGTACGAGCCACCTCATCTTGCCTTTGGATGAGAAGATATACGATAGGTATAACGAATCAAAAGACTTCAAGATAAAAGCTTTTAGCCTAGATAAGATGCAAGTGAGTGATGAAATAAAAAGTTTTATTGTTAATTTGGAGAGGGAGACGTGTATATGCAAGGAATTTCATTTGGACCAATTTCAACGTACACGTGCAATTGCGTAGTAAGGGCTGTTGGAGAAAACTGTTACATGATTTACTCTATATTTTATAGCACTTCTTACTGAAACACAAGCGTATTCTGAATATATATATCCACTGCCAAATGAGGTGGACTAGGAAATTTTCGATAATGTCCGATCAAGAAAGGTGATAAAAGCATTAACACGAAGAGGAAGTGAACATCCACCAAAATATGAAACGAGCAGTTGGGAAAGTGAAAGAGTCTAGTAAGTGTATGAAAATTGGGCATAACCGTATAATTTGTACAGATCATGTACCACTCAGCGAGAAACATGAACGGTGAAGACAAAACGACGGATATGCTGATTTTTGTGATGTTATGATGTACTTGTGATATTGAAAAATGATGGTAGAGTTATGATGAACTTTTGTCATTTTACAAACTATATATAATGTTTGGAATGATTGATTTTATCATTGTCTTAAAATCGATGAAGCCATAACGGCAGATGTACTTTTTTGTTATAATAAAACATCACTAGTGTCTTTTTGTCTATTTTACCGAAACAAATATAGAAATTGTGTTCAAAAATTATATACGATTGATTTAATAACAATTAATTTCAAAATCTATATGGTATCGTTTATTCATATCGTGTTTACATGCGTAACGATATTTGTACCATTTTCTTCACATTAACGGCACTTGTGTCATTTCATTATTTCATGTTGATTAAGTAATAATCATATCTCTCAAATTTTGTAAACGGCATGAAAATCTTACAACTGAAATGAGTTCAACATAAGGTTCTCAGGACACCGATAATTCGTGGCTGCCTGTACTCGTGTTTATAGACAAAACAATACAAGTATCATTTAACGACACTTGTGTCATTCTATTGATTTCTCCAATATTTTCCCTTCTTTTCCAATGCAACAAACTCAAACATTGGATTTCCTAACTCTATAAGTCAGAAAGGTTGATCATATGACAAAGAACGGTTGAATTGATATAAATGATATGATATCGAGTTAGTGAAATCATAAGTCAATGTATTGATTTGTTAGAAAATATAATTAATGAGCACATCTCTCACCTTCGATAAATGGCATGTCCATCTTGCAACTGAAATGAGTTCAACTTATTGGTTCTCGAGACACGAACTTTCTTGACTGCTTATATTCGTGTTTATAGACAGAACGACACTAGTATCATTAAATGACATTTGTACTGTTCTATTGATTTCTCCAATATTTTTTCTTTTTCCCTGACGCATCAACCTTAAACACTGGACCCTCTAACTTAAGAAAGTCAGAAAGGTTGACCATGTGATAAATAATAGTTGAATTGACATAAATTATAAGAAATCGAGTAGGTGAAATCACAAGTCATTGTATTGATTCATTAGAAAATATATTTAATGATCACATCTCTAAACTTCGGGAAACGGCATGTCCATCATGCAATTGAAATAAGTTCAACTTATTGGTTCTCAGAACATGAATGATTCGTGGTTACTTAAACTTGTGTTTATAGACAGAACGACACTAATGCCATTTAACGAAATTTGTGCCATTCAAATTATTTCTCTTATATTGTCCTTCTTTTACAACGCATCAACCTCAAATATTGGATTCTCTAACTTAAGAAAGTTAGAAAGGGTGATCATGTGACAAAGAATGATTGAATTGACATAGATTAAATCATAAGTTGATATCAATTTGTTAGAAAATATAATTAATGAGCACATTTCTCAACTTTGGTAAATGACATTTCTATCTTGGAACTGAATTGAGTTTCAGCTTATAGGTTCTCGGGACATGGACGGTTCGTGACTGCTTATACTCGTGTTTATAGATAGAACGACACTAGAGTCATTTTTTCACATTAACGGTACTTGTGTCTATCTCATGGACACGTTTATATTTCGGTAACGTCACTTGTACCGTTTTCTTAGAACTTTCAATCTCAATAATGCATTGATGTCGTTCTCAATGACATTTTCATCATTTAAATGTCAGTTTTGCCATTTTCTTAGAATTTTCATCTTAGTAACGGCACAAGTGCTATTCTCATGGACAAGTATATTTCGGTAACGTCACCTGTGCCATTCTCTTAGAATTTTTAATCTTGGTAATGGTACTGATGCTGTTCTCAAGGACATTTACGGCATAAGTGTCGTTCTCATGTGAAGATGTCAAAGGCTCTTCAAAATCCCCTACAAAAGTTGATCAAACACAATTCAATCCATTTTAACCTATACTATTGAAAAGTGAAATATGGAAATGTAAATTATATATATCTTTGTTAAATATGTTTGAATCCTCTTTTGTTTCAGCTCCTTCTCAGTTACCTCATCTTGTCGAGCTTCCTCTGTCCGAAAATTCTCTTAAATCCAGATCATAGGTCTTCGTTGGTACACAAATATGGCAGATGAAAGATTTGACAAAAATCCTACAAATGGGACCCAACAAAAAAATAATTTTTAGCTTATTGTAAAAAGTAAAAGAGAGAATATACCATAATCATATGTAGGGAAAGCCTCATGTTGTTTATTCGGCATGACTTCTTCGTGAGAGCAATCTTCAATAATCTCCTCATTTTCCACTCTTGCCTCTTCAACCTGTACATTGCTTGTACTACAAGCACCGTCATCAAATGTACTTCTTTTTTACTGAACTCCACCACTACTAGCTAATTGGATAAACAAATCAAATTTTTCTTTCTATTTGATTGAAACGCTCTAACATCTCACCTTGTAGCCTCTCTTCAACTCTTATTTCTTGTTTTACTATGAGAGATATGGTCATAAGAAGAGGGTGGTGGTCGTCCAGTTGTTTTAGATTTATATTGATGGCTAGACATAGATGGTTGATCCAATGTCTTAGGACATTGTGGGTTATTGGAACTTGATAGTGCATCATCACTCTCGAATTTTTTTCGCCATCATCATCAAATGCGACATTGTCCAGTTTAGGATCCGCATCATCATTAAAAGGTCCTGATTCCAACCAAAATGGCTCCAACAGTTCATCGTCTATAGGATTTAGTCTACAATGTACCTCAATCTGAAAAAATAAGAATGTATAATAATTAAGCAAATTGTTTGGTTATAATTATCAATACGTCGTGTAGATTTTAATAAACAAAACTCACATTTGACGATTCCAAAAATGTGCAAAGTATTTTCCTCCTAAGCTGCTTGCACATTTCCCAGTCTATCATTCTTGGAATTTTAGAATCTTTTGTCACATGACTGAAACTTTTTCCAACACTAGGAATTGCTTCAAACGCCCAAATCTGTATAATCATAAGTTCAATTTTGAGCAACATAATTAAAACAAATGTAATGTATAAAATAGTTTTAGAATATATTACCATGATTGCAAGGGAAAATCCATGTAGGGAATACGAATATCGTTGAGAATCTATATAATTCTTTAGCATTTTTCCCAACTTATGTCTAAACACCTAATAATGTACTCATTTGACTTTTTTCACCATGAATAGTTATTAAATCTATCAAGATCATCTACCAAATAAAACTACCACAGATTAATAATATATGTATTCTCATCTCCTGCCAAAAGTACATACACCAATATAACGAGGATATCCAACGTGCATTTATTATTCTTATGCTTGCAACGTTGGAAAACATCAAACAATAAACTCCTCTTTATTTTGTTGTTACTAAGCTTGAAACGCTCTTTCACGAGTCTACAATTCTGCCCTAGGGATGTGACACTAGGGCTATTGATATGCTTGAAAATGGGATATTATCTATATGATTTACATGAATGGTGAATGGCTATTACTTTGGATTACATGCTAATTTTAAAATTTATATTCCCTATCAATCGCTCAATCTTACTTTGCAAATCATCTTTTTTGTCATAATAAAAAAGGGTGAAATTTTTGACCTCCTCAATGTTTTGATAATAACAAACAAGATAAAATTATTTTCTAACAATTGATTTTGAGTGTCACATCCTCATCCTTCAAATCTCTAGCTCTAAACTCAGTCACCAATGTGAATTCTTGCAAGCTTGTCTCCAATTTGAATCCATACTTCTTTTTCTTTTGAGGTACTTATTGACCTCAGAACTAACTAGTGGACCAATTGTGATGCAAACTTTATGTCCTTGAAGCTCAACAAATGTCCAAAACAGGAGTTTACAAATAGGTCTTGATTCTTATCATCCAAGCTGCAGAAAAACTTTTCCAATCAATTTCTTCCTACACCTATTACTAATATTCAGGTTTACTATATCTTGGGCATCCATATTTACCTAGTGTAAAATGCAAAACAATAATTGAGTTAGGAATCTTATTTCTCAAAGCAATCATTTACAAAATTTTGACAAAAATAACTGATAAGTATATTTTGTACACTTCTCTAGACCAGTAAATTGAAGTATTTGTTAGTGATTTGAATGAGTTATAGCTTAAATGTGTGTTAATTATATTTGTTAGGTTGAACTCACTGCAAATTGGTGGAATTTGAAGAAATAACGAAAAGGGGCTAAAATTAAGCAAATTTAAAGTTCGGTGACTAAAGTGCAAATACTCAGAACTTGTGACAGACTTCATGATAATTGGAGATTTTTAGGGTCAATTGGATGCAATAATAAATCAAAAAATAATGAATTATATTCAAATGATCTTTACAAATGAAATTCCAACCGCAAAAAGATATTCCAGATTTTCAATTAGAGTTTGATACCCATTTTTGGAATAGTAAAAATTCGAATTGGAAAACTTCTATCTCTAGAAGAATTGTATTCCTTTGCATTAGATTTCCAGCGCAGTTTGAATCACTTCAATCGGATTTTGGGAGAGAAAGTTATGACCAAAATACTGAAAGTTGTGCAGAGACAATCATGTGCCCGCGAATACAACTTTCATTATTTGATTAAAAAAAATTTGGAAGGCAATTTGGATGTGAATTTTAATCTAATTTCATCATATAAATACAAGACATGGACAGTCATTGGGAAGACTCTCTCTTGCCCCTTCATACACAATAATATCATCAAATTCATAAAAAAAAAAAAAGGTCAATTCATCACTTTTGGAAGAAAAGATCAAACTCTAGCAAGAATGGTTAATTATATGAAGAGTTTGAAGAATTCAACCTTGGACTTAAATATCAACATCTTTTGTGTTTTTTCATGATCCGGGCGATATTTTTTCATTATTCTTCTTGTAATTTATATATTAATATGTTAGATTAAATCTGATTTTTGTATTTGATGAAGATGAACCATATTTGTTATTTCTAATTCAAGACTAGTATTTAATATTTCTTGCCTTTTTTTTTTTTTATTAATTTTGTACATCCATTGCATTATTTCATTGATTGACTACAAATTAGATAATTTGTTGCTTGTTGTAGTATTAGAAGACTCCATTAAATTTAGAATGCGGTAAAATTAACATATGTGCAATAAATGTTAAGAATAACATTTATCACTTGTGTTCACTTCCACAGTCGCAATAGCAATGATAGGAATACCAGTATTTTCGTGAATTTGTAATTGATTTTAGTGGGTTTTATTAGGGATGTAAGCGGTCCGATTTTACCGATTTTTGACCGATTTTCAAACCAAACCGTTTATACCATTTTGAGAAAATCTAAAACCTAAACCAAACCGGTTTGAAAAAAACTTAAATCTAAGCCTAACAGTTTGGTTCGATTTTAAACCGCCGATTTCGTCGTATATTTTTTGTCTATCTACTTTTATGTCATTAATTCATTAAATTAAATTTATATTTATATCTTACTAGTAATATATCTAAAACAAACTAAATATATCTACTATATATTTAAATACCAACTAAATTAAAGTGAAATCACAAGAAATTAAAAAAAATATTTTTTTATTCGCCTTTTTAGACTAATAACGTTACGATAACATTACAATACAAGTTTACTAAATTAAATATAAGGCCCAAAAATATAATGATGTCCAATAAGACCTCTTGATTATCACATTTGAAAAAAATGTTACTGATTATACAAAGAGAATAACCAATAATAATAATAAACCAATTGTTTATAATATCTAAACATAACAATTTCACAAGCTTACATTGTATATTGTTACGAACTCAGTTTCTCACATATACTCAAATATCAATTAGTGTCACACGTGATTCATTGTCTACATAGTCAAACAAATACATTCATTACATATCATAGTACTAGATACTAGATAGATAAGAGAATTTTCAAAAATATGATAATAGAAAATATAAATCACCTGTCACAACTTTCATTGAATTATCTAATGTCTCCACTTCATCTAAATATTGGCACAATACTATAGGTTCCTTCTTAATTTGCAACCAATTCTTTCCGTATATACAAGCATCAATCATCCTTGCACCTAATAAACTCCTAAAGCAATCAATTTATCGACCTCCAGTTGAGAATGCAGACTCAGAAACTGTAGAAATTTGAATCGCTAATACATCTTTGACAATTTAGGAGACAATCTTATACTTATAAACATTTATTTTCCATCACAATAAAATGTCGAATGGCTTCTCAATCAAATCTTCACATCGGTCGGACAAGTAATCTATCAAATCATTTTTCTCCAACATGGGTGGCTGAAGGCAGCAGATGCGAGATTGCATCGCGTGAAAATGAGAAAGGAATAGTTAGGTTTTGAGTTCGATTCAATTGAAATGAGAAATGTATGGGTTACGGGTTTCTAGCTTTCTGCTTCTACCGTTATGGACTTATGGGTTGGAGCCATTCACCATTGGGCTTGGGCAGTTGGCTGGAAGTTCGGCTAAAAAATTATATATTTCTATTGGTTGAAAAACATAAAATTGATATTATTATAATTTTATATATAAAGTATAAATTATGATTATTGATTAATAATAATAATTTGGAATTTTGGATGAATTTTCAAAAAAATTCATTTTTTTCATTTTTTTATTTTTATATATTTTTTTGCAGGTCCGATTTGGTTTTAAATCTCAATTAAAATTCTCAAACTCAAACCAAACCCTTTTTGAACGGTTTGATTTGGTTCAAAACCATTTCGTTGACGGGTTCACGTGGCACCAAATCAACGGTTTCTAAAATGCGGTTTCGATTCGATTTTTCAATTTGATGATTTTTTCTTACAGCCCTAAGTTTTATAATGAAGTTGAAGTCAATGAAAAAGGGAAAGAAGAAAGACATTAAATTTTGAAATTGAGAGAATAAGATTTAACTGAGGGATAAGAAATAGGTGAAATGTGAGGAATTAGAGTGATTTTTGAGTTAAAAATTGAAGAACAGTTTTGTCATTTTATGAATTAAAATATTTTGATTTTTTTTCCCTTTTTTATATGGGTCTAAGGCCATGTGGGTCAAAGGTCATTTGTCCAACATTGTAGTGTAACCCGGCAGTATCACCAAATTTCCCTTCTAAAAAATATTTTGGAAATAAACAAATAAATAAATAGAATGCCCGGACTGTACAGAATACACCAAAATACATGTCCCCTCCATATGAACACCAGAAAAATCCAACGACCTAAGATCCTGGACGAACCTGGACTCTTTCTCGTCCAGGTTCATCCCTATCCAACGATCGCATTAAATCAACCATTCTCTCTTTTCTCATTCTTCTACCCAGTTGAACCTCAAAACCCATTTGCCAATACACAGAAAGGAGCGATTGAAACAAGGGGAAAAGGCCTTTTTGCTAGAAAATGGAAATTACGGAGGAAAAAATGAAGATCAGTTGTAATAGCAGCAGTCCAAGAAAATCAGAGAAACAAGAGGAGTATCACGTCGTTCATAAACTTCCATCTGGTGAAAGTCCTTATGTCAGAGCCAAATATGTTCAAGTATGTACAATTCTCATATTTTGTGTTATTCATTCATGTAGCAATAATCTTATTCATTATGTTTGTTTTTCTTTGGCGTGTATGTGCTACTTTTGATGCATCGTGTAATTGAGAGTTTTATTATGATTTCATTTTCTGTTATGTTTTTAAATTTCTGTTTTTGAGAATATGTTTCGATTGAAAAGGCATGAAAGAAAGATGGCCTAATGTCTAGATTAGAACTTATAAATAATGGGCCTGGGCCGTCTGGCTAAATAAATATGATATGGATTGTCATTTTTTAATATGTTTTCATCTTCTTGAATAATTTATCTACCTGTGTTCGATTTATTTATCAAATTGTTATTGGAATTCTGGTATTTATAGTAAGCACTTTACCTGTACATGTAATGGAGTTTGTGTAGAAAAAGTAGAATGTCATAACAAATTCCATCTAATCATTTAATACTCAATATTACTTATATTCTGAATTTTATGCAAATCTATGCAGAATAAAGCGACTTAAGCTTATAGATGGGGGAGATTAGTCGATCTCTTTTCCAATTCAACTTGGACTTCAATTATGCAAGTTCAAATAATGAGCAAAATAATTTGTCATAATTATTTATATGTTTAACATCACATACAATTCTGAGTGATTATTGTTTGATCATGAATCATATCATTTTATGAAGTAATGTTTTGATGTGGTCTTACTTTGACATTTTCTTGATTCATTAAGTATTCAACTATTTGGAATTCATGTTATAGATAGAAACGTTAACACATCACTTGAAAGTTTTGGGTTTATGTGTAATATTATTTTATTGGAGAATGTGTAGTTGAAAATAAAACAGAGAAAAATGTATTTTTACAAAAATGGAGCCCAAACATATGCTTAAAATCTCTATGTTAACCTGCCCATTTTTGCTTTTCCATTATAGTGTACAACGGAATTATGCAGTATATTAAGCAATTTAAGTAATTAATGGTTTCCAGATGTACTTTGAATTATTCTGATTTTGTACTTATTTCTTATATACTTTTGTTTGCCATTTTACTGACAGTTGGTCGAGAAGGATAATGAAGCTGCAATAGTTTTATTTTGGAAGGCAATAAATGCTAGAGACAGAGTAGATAGTGCACTCAAAGACTTGGCAGTGGTTATGACACAACAAGATAGGGCTGAAGAGGCAATTGAAGCTATAAAGTCCTTTAGGGACCTATGCTCCAAACAAGCCCAAGAATCACTAGATAATGTCCTTATTGATCTATATAAGGTACAATCATAACTGCTATTGTTTTTAGGAATGTAAAATTTGAGTTCTCGTGTCTAGCATCAGCTGTTTTAAAGCAATTTGTCTGCATCAGTCACTGTTTTATTGTACTGCATTAACAAATTACAGATCTCCATCTCAATTTGGTTCCTAAAATATTGAGACAATCAATTGCAGTTTTTGTTCATTTCTTAATAAAGCCTACATGTTGCTGCATTCTCAGTGAAATTTAAAAACTGCCACCATATTACAGTTGTTTGTGATCTGTTTTCTTTTTGTAATTATGTATTCCCATACTTAGTAAATGGAGAAGAGATAAATTAAACCCAAAAACTCTCTCTGTATACTAGCTGGTTGTGAGTTTCAATTTTGTCAATTTCTGTCAGTCTTCAAGAGGCTGCCAAATAGAATGCTAAACAATCTTTAAATTCACTACAAGGACCAAATAATTTACTCTAGTCAGTCCTCTTAACATTTATAATGAAGTCACTTGTTTCCACATTGATGGGAAGTGTAAAATTTTAGCTATATCAATTGTGTCTTGCAAGGAAATAGAAGTCCAATTTAACGTTCTTGTATGTCTGAAATGATTCATTGTATTTTGCAGAAATGTGGGAAATTAGATGAGCAAATCGAACTGCTGAGGCATAAGTTGAGGATGATTTACCAAGGGGAAGCATTTAATGGAAAACCGACCAAGACAGCTCGTTCCCATGGAAGGAAGTTCCAGGTTACCATAAAGCAAGAGACGTCCAGAATATTGGTATAAGAAATTGTACACAAGTTTCAGTTCTAATTCATATTGCTTGTTCTGAATAAGTCTTCAGCATTGTGGAAGGAATCAAGTTACTTCCTTGCATTTAAATATATATCTTCATTATGAATCCTCATTAGAGTCACCAAGAAAATAACACCTCACTTATAAAATAGGATAACCTCATTTATTGTGCCTAAATGAAATGTATACAAGGCTTTCTCTTTCCTCGCGTGGGATGACGGTGATCCAAACTTCACCCTCAACCCGGCCCTCGGTGCCTTGTATAAATCGTGGGTTTTGATCATGTCTGATTACAACTAATTCTGTTGAATGATTTTTATGATTCGCTGTATCCACCTGCACACACACCCGATTGTTTAAAGAAGAAGTTTCTGCCACCTGACCGGTAGTAGAAACAATAAATCTTTATCCTGCCGTTTTTACTAGTCATAAAGGTTGGTTGAGTGTTGAAAAACATATAGTTAATGTTTGGTATGCGATAGTAATGGACATAGCCAGACAGTATAATGAACAAGATTTTAGCTATTGCACAACGGTATCCAATTCTATTGCCAAACATGCTAATAATGGATGCTACGGTGTGCATTTCCTACATCATGCTTAACGAGGTTGCTAATACACTTACTATATTTTTGCAATGCAGGGGAATTTGGGTTGGGCCTATATGCAGAAAACAAACCATGCAGCCGCTGAAGCTGTTTATCGTAAAGCACAGCAGATAGACCCCGATGCTAACAAGGCCTGCAATCTGTGCCTGTGCCTTATAAAACAAGAACGATATGATGAAGCAAAATATGTTCTTGAAGAGGTATTACATGGCAAATTTCCTGGTTCAGATGATCCCAAGTCGAGAAATCGAGCTGAGGAGCTTCTGAAGGAGTTAGGACCTTATAAGTCCGTGGCTTCCGCTTCACCTTCTTTAAAACCGAGTTTGGAAGATGCATTTGTGACGGAACTTGATTGGTTAATAAACCAATGGACACCTGTCAGATCAAGAAGACTACCCATTTTTGAAGAAATAATATCATACAGAGATCAACTGGCTTGTTGATTATTTTTTTCTTTTTCTTTTTCTTTTCTTGTGCTCGATCACGTTTTCTGTGTATAGTCATACGTGTTTGTAACAAATAACATCGACAGAGAATGGGTGCTGAATGAGATTTTTTATTTTGGAAAAGGTTCAGGATCTAAATGTGAGGGATAACATTAAAGGACTTGAAAAGATGTGTATTTCTTCATAGTTACTTGGCCATAAGATAGTTTATCATAGGCTAATCCCTATAAATGAAATCTTTACTTGAATACTCTATTTCTACAGAAAATGAACAGTTGAAACTCAAATGTCTTCACTTAATTTTATCAAAGTCTTATCATTGTCATAGATAAATCATTCATATTTGGTTCATTATGAAGTGATAATTGCCTTATCAAGACTCTTGCTAGTTGCCGCCGCTCATGTTGGTCTTTAACCAAGCCATTGCCTACGAGTCCTTTAACATACACGAAGATTAAATATAGCTTAATGTTCTCAAAATACGAAATAAATACAACAATTACCGTTACAATTGGATAAACGATTCCAATTCGATCGTCGACCTTTGATTCTTTACAAATCCATTTCTCATTCCAAAATTCTGCACTGATTTTTTGTTCTTTCATCTCTTTTTCCAATTTGAGTTCTGGGTTTTTCTTTTCAAGAACACGTGTAAAAATTGTGTATAATGGGTCGGCAGACATTCATCTATAGCTTTGTTGCAAGGGGAACCGTTATATTAGCCGAGTACACGAAATTTCACCAGCATAGCATCGATATGCGTGAAGAAGCTGCCTACATCAAAGAACAAATTCACTTACAATTGTGATGACCACACCTTCAATTAACAATTAAGCTACAAAGCCAGGTCTGAAAACAAGTCTAAAAAAAGGGATTCAAAATGGTCTAGCTAGCAGGGCAAAATGGAAAAAAATGGCGCGACCAAACACGAATTTATTGAAAAAGGAATTCATTTCATTTACAATTGAAACACGACCCATTTACCACACCACGACCAAAAGACTCCTCCACGCCAGTTCTCCAACTTCTCCAAACCCGTTCCTCGTCGCCCGTTCGTTCACGCCACCGCCGCCGACGATGACCAAGAGAAGCTTAATCAGCAACACCCAAGACCTCTCCTTTACTGCCAAGACTCAAAAATCCCGACTCCAACAACATTCTCTCCGGCTGGGAGTACGATTTCTTGGTTATTGCGACCACCGATTTCTCCACGACCTTCTTCCCGCCGTAATCGACCAGGTATGATACTTCTACATCAAGAAGATTGCAAAATTTTGTTCGATTGTTGTTGGGTATGTTGTGAACTTGGATATTCAACTCGGTCATTGGAAATTACTGTTCACGCGATTGAGATTGCAAAATGGGGGAAAATTGTTGTTCTTCTTTGATAAATTCTATATATGTGATTGAAGAGTGAAGAAATAACATTTGATGAATCTGAACCATAGCATGAAGTTGTCCAGAAATGTCAAGAACTCAGCTATTTCTGACTCTTAAGATCTTAAGAATACTGAAGATGTCTGTTGTTCATCTTGTTTTTGAGAGTATCTTTCATCTTGTCTTCTGTTTTTATTTCAGATTTTCACAGTCGTGGCTCTGTTAAATCAGTGTTAATTAGTAATGAAATGTTACTATCATCTTTGCTTCGGAATTATTAAATCACTTTGCGAATCTTCGTTGCAATGCACTTGTGTTTAAATCTGAATTCAGGAATCCAAGTTTTCAATAGTTACCTGTTAGTATACATTTTGGGTTCAGACAATATTAATAATTCTGTTCCTTTCTGTGTTGGGAAGATGAGTTTTCTACTGATTTTTCTATAGTTGTTGAGATAGAAAACTTTCAATTATTTAGTGATTTTTTCAAAGGTGGATTCGTATCCTTTTTAGATGGAGTGGTATGAATAATGGCCTGATTTATTGTTGTTTAAATTGTTTTCACATTCTTGATGATGGATAATATAAGCTAGGGCATATTCAAAATCCCTGCATCGTTAAACACATTAGGTCTACATTGTGCATTGTTTTTGAATTTGTAAAATGGTTGATTTCCCAATTTGTTCGTTCATATTCAAACTCCAATTTGTCTGAACTGTATACTCTTTAATATCTTATCTATTAATGTAGAATGTCCGGAAGGAACTATGGAATTTGTCATAGTTGTAGAGCTAAAGATCATTTGTTTGCCGAATGCAAAAAGAAACGGCCCTGCACACGATGTAAGCACGGATTTGAGAAATGTTTCGTGGTGGAGAAAGACAATGAAAATAAAGGGAAATTATTCTTTGTTGCAGCCGGAATTACGGATTTTGGGAGTTGGTTGTAAAAGATGACTCAAGCGGTCAATCTAGTGGTCATACCACCATTGTCGTTGATCTTGTAGTGAATGACACTGATGACGAAATATCCTGCGTGTTCAAATCTCAAGTACGGATAAGTGATGAAGAGGAGCTCCAGATATCGGTTAACGTGAACATCAGGATGGAAAAAACAACGACAGATCTGAATGCAAAGGGGAAACGACCAATTTGATTACCAAAAATGATGTGTATATATGTAATTCGCCAAGCATTATGTTTAAAAACTTGAATCGGCATTGTCTAGAATATTTATGTTACCATGGCGTATTAGAGTATGTAATTATGAAGTGTATTGCATATATGTTCACCACGTATTGTGAGAAAGCCAAACGAGTAAGCACGGATTTTTATTATTTTCAAAATCTAGGCCTAAAGCTAAAGCCTTTGAACTTGAGTTCAGTTGGGCAATTACTGAAAAAACAAACTAATAGAGTTAATGATGAGTAAAAGTACCAGGCAGGACATTGTTGGAATGAAGATAAATTTTTCCTACGTGCTTTATTTGATCTGATTACAACATTTCATTATTTGAATGTGCCAAAATAAATCCCCTCCACTCCATTTCCAGCTTAATATTGGATGCATTAGTTGCAACTTTAGAAAAAAAGAAAAAAAAACCTTATTTGTAAAACAAATATTTCTCATTAACAGTTCTTTGTAGTCTGGAAGTCATTAAACTGCTTAACTTCATAAAACCAAAACTCACCGCATTGACTCGAAAAGGCCTGCTAGAATTGATTAATGAAATGAACAAGGCACGGTATAGAGCAATGTTCAATAAAACGAAATCTAGAGCAGGTAAGAAATAATGTCCAAGTCCTCACACTAAAAATAAATATTCGAGTGAGACAGCTGAACGCGGAAGTATGATGAGTGCACCAATGATAAATCTGGCATCTAACTACAACAACCGGCTAAAGTCTCCGAAATGGAAAACATAATCGACAAACCACCATGCCGTGTAGCAAACGTAAACATAAAGCATGCCATATTAATTTTCTACATCATTCAACAAAGACATCAAACATATGCTACATCATCAAACATAAATATACATAAATCCGTTATTGAATACATTCCTGACATCAGTAAAATCTAAGTTAATAATACAATAGATTATGCGGCAAATTTGATGAAATCTAGCCAAAAAAATATGCTAAAACAAATACATCCCCAATCCGGCAATCATATGCCACTTCCACCTTCATTCAATAAATTTTGATAGTAGTTCGCCAATGGTTCCCCTACAATAAAATAGCACAGGAAATAGTTAAACACATGTTAACGTCAAAAAAATATTAGTAAGTTATTGATCGATAAATGTTTATACCTTGAGAACCAATCGCATTGTTTGCTGCTTGTTGAGGGACCAACGGTTCATACAGTAAATGTTGTGAACGGGAGAAAGGAGTGGGCATGGACGCGGTTCGAGATGGAATAATGCTGAGATAATTGCGAATACATTACATCATCAATTCTGTTGACATTACTAGTTCTTTCTGACATATTTGTGCTTGAGTTCCCGCCAGACTGTAGTCAAAGTTAATCACTTGGTTATAAATTGAAACAACTGAAAATATAAGTAAAATATTAAGACAAATACCTTAGCCTTTGCCTTTGATTTCGTCGAAACCCTTTCCAATGAACTTTTTCTCCTAAGTTTCTTCTGAGCCCTCTTTCGTCGCATCAAATTTGGATCCAGAACACCGTTGCTCGCTGATTTTGTTAAGTCCACACAGCCATTGGAAACTTGTCTTGGTTGTTGCGAAATGGGGTTACTCCCACCACCGGATTTTGTGGTCATTAAATCTTTATATTGAACCGTTATCCACTCCAATATGGACCGTGTCCGGATTTCATCATCTACAGTAATGTCTACCAGCTGCGCAAACTCTTTAGACATCTCTTCATACCTCAATTGTGCAGGAGTGCTCACCAACCTATTGTAGTTTACTGAAACCCTGGTGTGTGCTCTACGAACATCCCTCCTCCATCTACGCAGAATGTACCTATCCGGAATGTATGTAACATCGTTCCAGTCAAGAACCATGATTGCATGCCTACAAATTATTTCCCTAAACTCAAACAAGTGGCAACTGCAAACAACTTCACATGAATCTCTCACAAATGAGACCGCAAAAACTTTTCTCCTGCGAGTGCCCTCGTGTATAATCCTCTCGCGTACATCATACATTGTTTCTGATGATCTTTTCGATGTAGATATGACGTCACAATATACCTTCCCTATGAACTCTTTTGAACTTCCCTGAATTTAGAAATGGTGTACACTGCCCGAAATTGTTCCTCCATTTCAAACTGTGTTGCACACGGTACCATTTGGGAGTACGACTTAAAATCGGCTTTGAACTCCTTCTCCACTTTATTCCGAAGGGCACGTTCGTATTGTTCAACAAACTGTTTCAATGATGTCTTCGAATGCACATACCCATCGAAGAACGCATTCATACTCTCGTTTCTTTGTGTTGTTGACATTCCTACCCAAAAGGTGGTTTTGAGGAAACAAGGGACCCAACGCCTTCTATTCTCATATAATCCCGATAACCAAACATTGGCGTGCAAGCTATAGGTATCAATCATTGTCGTCCATCCATCGTCAAATTCTTCTTCGAACTGTATATCATACACTAATCTATGTATAGCCCCAAATATCAAACCCTTATCCACGTAGTATCCAAACTTTTCCGGAAACTTCTTTAAAATATGCCACAAATACCATCTATACCTCGTATTTGGGAAGATAATCTCAATTGCATTTTGCATCGCTCTATCTTGATCAGTAAGTATCCCCTTTGGAGCTTCACTGTACATACAATGAAGCCATGTTCTGAACAACCATACGAATGTACCAGTATCTTCATTCGACAGCAAACCACAACCAAGCAACGTTGATTGTCTGTGATGATTGACGCCAACAAAGGGGGCGAACGACATCTCATACTTATTTGTGAGATAAGTGGTATCAAAAGTAACCACGTCGCCAAACTCCTTGTACGCCTGCCTAGACCGATTATCAGCCCAGAAAAGGTTTCTAAGACGCGAATCGTCATCCAAATTCATACTGAAATAAAATTCAGAGCATTGTGCTTGCATTTTTGCAAAGTATGATTGTATTGCTGCAGCATCCCCTTCACCTAGTCGTAATCGCCTAACGTGTTCAATGTAATTCTGACAATCCTTTTCAATGCAACTCATGTTCTCATATCCACCAGCTTGCACAACCTGGGAGTTGTAACTCTTATGCAACGGAATTCCTGCTAAATCATTCACTTCAAGGTTTCGTTTCACTTGTGCACTCAAAGTTCAGTTGCATCTATATAACCTAGACTTAGATGGACTTGTTGCGTGATTGTGGTCAAGGTGGACCGCGTTAATTCTCCAATTTCCCAAAACATCGCAAGATGCAGATATCCTAGCTTTACAACCCATCTTAATTGTTGGTTGCGGCTTCAAGGAACCGCTAGCATTACCGTGTAGTTGTCCTTCACGACTACACGTTAACATCAAATATCTCAATACTCCATCTTTCCCCTTTTTCGAATTCCTTTTCCTAACTGGAAAACCAACGGCATATGCATATTTTTTTGTAGAAGTCATACATATCTTTCTCATGTGCAAATTGCATACCAACCTCGGGGACATTTACCCCATCTGTCCCCGCTATTTCATCGTCAACAACATTAACAGACTCTGTAACATTGTCATTATCAGATTCCACCAAATCATCACCATGCTCATCATGCACATTGTCCATACTATATTTGTGTGCTGGAAAAAAAAAATGGGGCCAAATTCAACTTTTCAAAACAATATATAGTACATGTTCCTAAATGTTGCCAACAGTATTGTCTACAAATATGAAGGGACTCCAAAACACTATCCATTGACATATTCGCACAGACACAAAACACAAGGAATTAGAAAAACAACACATGAACAAAATAATATGGTTCATTACAGATGAATATATTCAACACTAAACTGTTTTAAAAATTCCATTCACGTCAAAAATTCAATTGTAAGTTGAGAAAATGTTTTGAGAAATAAGAAAGAGAGTAGTTGAGACCTAAACAATCAAAAAACTTCCACAACAACAAATAATTAGAGGATTAGATAAACATGTACAAGATATTATTGTCAAATCTTCAAGGAAGATTCTACATTACAGAAATAATGAAAATTGTAAGCCCTGCAACTACCCAAAATAATCAAGAATAAAGTAGTGAGGATAAAGAAAATGATAGGCCATCAGAAGGAATGCAAAAATACCATGAATGTGACATCGCCATAATATAACAAATTAATACCAAAAGAATAATGTTATACCCAAAACACTTGTTACGTGCATGGATTTTGAATATACCCTAGCTTATATTATCCATCATCAAGAATGTGAAAACAATTTAAACAACAATAAATCAGGCCACTATTCATACCACTCCATCTAAAAAGGATACGAATCCACCTTTGAAAAAATCACTAAATAATTGAAAGTTTTCTATCTTAACAACTATAGAAAAATCAGTAGAAAACTCATCTTCCCAACACAGAAAGGAATAGAATTATTAATATTGTCTGAACCCAAAATGTATACTAACAGGTAACTATTGAAAACTTGGATTCCTGAATTCAAATTTAAACACAAGTGCATTGCAATGAAGATTCGCAAAATGATTTAATAATTCCAAAGTAAAGATGATAGTAACATTTCATTACTAATTAACATTGATTTAACAGAGCCACGGCTGTGAAAATCTGAAATAAAAACAGAAGACAAGATGAAAGATACTCTCAAAAACAAGATGAACAACAGACATCTCCAGTATTCTTAAGATCTTAAGAGTCAGAAATAGCTGAGTTCTTGACATTTCTGGACAACTTCATGCTATGGTTTAGATTCATCAAATGTTATTTTTTCACTCTTCAATCACATATATAGAATTTATCAAAGAAGAACAACAATTTTCCCCCATTTTGCAATCTCAGTCGCGTGAACAGTAATTTCCAATGACCGAGTTGAATATCCAAGTTCACAGCATACCCAACAACAATCGAACAAAATTTTGCAATCTTCTTGATGTAGAAGTATCATACCTGGTCGATTACGGCGGGAAGAAGGTCGTGGAGAAACCGGTGGTCGCAATACCCAAGAAATCGTACTCCCAGCCGGAGAGAATGTTGTTGGAGTCAGGATTTTTGAGCCTTGGCAGCAAATGAGAGGTCTTGGGTGTTGCTGATTAAGCTTCTCTTGGTCGTCGTCGGCGGCGGTGGTGGCGTGAACGAACGGGCGGCGAGGAACGGGTTTGGAGAAGTTGGAGAACTAGCGTGGAGGAGCCTTTTGGTCGTGGTGTGGTAAATGGGTCGTGTTTCAATTGTAAATGAAATGAATTCGTGTTTCAATGAATTCGTGTTTGGTCGCGTCATTTTTTTCCATTTTGCCCTGCCAGCTAGACCATTTTGAATCCTTGTTTTTAGACTTGTTTTCAAACCTGGCTCTGTAGCTTAATTGTTCAATTAATTACCTCGTTGAAATTGGATTCAGTGTGTACCCACAATGTCTTTTCATTACCTTCGATTTTGTGAATATTTAATTTTTATATCATTTTTTGTTTGTTTTATGCCCGTTTTGATTTAATTTTAACTTGATTTCATGTATCTTATTATCATTTGGTCTGATTTCTATGTTATTATGTAGAACTGGAAATGATAATGAAAAATTTCGAGGGTAGTAAAGAAAGATGTATGTATACTTGTGGAATATGTTTTACTAATTGTTATGCCTCGCCACACTTGGCTCCACGCGGACAACCCACTGGAGTCGTGGGTCACACTCCTAAAAGCTTACAGATCATGGACAAAGGCTCAAAGACCAAAATTACCGAAACCCATATTATCTTCAACAAGACAGAATGAACCATGGCCCAAACCGAGGCGGTGAACTTTGCACTTTCGAGGCACCTCATTGTTGTCGCAACCAATGCCGAGGCCCCTTCATGTGTGAGGCGCTTCACTGTCGATGCAGTTCGCACTAAAGGAAGCCTGCAGAGGTGAAATGAAGCTCCTTAAGGCTGACCTGCCTCAAGGGGATGTGCACTCAAGTGAAAATCTTCAACGACTGACTGATGGGACCTGTATAGTGAGTTCAAGACGTGTTGTCTTGTCATAGGGTGGGTGCAACTTGTATAAACATTAAATGTCCCCTGCCAATGTGTCATAGGATTTTATTAGATGTGATTGGTTAAGGAAGGAGATGGGGCCACGCGTAATATAATCTAACGGTCTCAATCTTGAATGTATTACTATAAATAGATTGCTAGGAACCACTAGCAAAGGATGCAAAAATTTATACTGAAGCTATTACTTGGAAAGCAATACAAAGGATTCTCTCAACTCCACCTTAAAGTATATTTTTACACACTTTGTTCTTCATTGATTAAAGATCAATCGGCTATTATTCTACGATCGTTTACGCCAATTGTCGTGATCCGAACTTCACAAGTCTTGCTTTCAAAAGATGCTTCTCCTATGCCCCTTTACTTGGACCGTTCCTAGGTCCTAGCGTGTTGGACAATGCCTGCGTGGATGCGAGTGGATCAGATATCTGTTGTCCGCGTGACCCTAACCGAAAACGAGGTCAACATTAATTGTGGCATATGAATGTGTGATTTTATTTGATAATTGTAAGAGTAATGCTATTTAGCCCCGTTGGGTTGCAACCTAGTTTAAGTGGCGCTAATGTGACATTAAATGATGAGTGAATCATTTAATTTCACATTTCATTTAACTTATCAGTTACAGAAAATTGGTTTGCTGATTTAGTTAGGCCGAAAACAATGGAGGCCCAATTAATGGTTCAATTTTAGAAGGCTCCAGAAATCTAAAAGCTTGAGAGAGTTCAAGGGCTCATTGTGCAAATAAAAGAAAATATTTTTGAATGTTGACTGGAGGTGGGCTTTTCAATTAAAAGCAAAGTCTCAAGACTTTTTCCATCGGCCAGTTTACGTGAAGTCTTCTTTTTCATTTTAGAGAGATTTTTGGAGATTCATGAGCATAACCAATTTTTTCTCTCTCTAGTTCCTTCTCTCGTTTTTCTTTCTCTGAAAGATTTGTGTATATTCTCTTCTAATTTCTTGCGTGATTTTGAGAAGGAGAATGGTTATTGTGATGAACTCTTGTGTGAGTTTATGTTAGAGAGAGTGAGAAGATCGAGTGTTTACTGTCATTTTGAGGCTGTTATTGTAACTCATTTTTGCCTATTTTTGAGGCGGGTTATAATGGATCGAGCTTAATCCTAGCGGATGCTCAACGGGGATTAGGCCCCGGAAACGTCGCTGAAGCTCGGGGCCTTTAGGCCGAAAAATTCTTGTTGTTGATCTTGTTATTTTTGTGTTTTTACTTTTTATCAATATTTTAGTTGACAATTCGAAGCCTAAAATCGTTTGGGACCAACAGTGGTATCAGGGCATAAGAGAAATTATTTTTCCTTCGATTTGTGTTTTAGTTTCTGCTGTGGTTTGAAAATTGCAGATCTGTGTTCTGGACGATTTTTTTTAGATCTGCGTGAGAGAACAAAATTTTCAAATCTGCCTTTTTTTTGTGTTTTTCGAAAATATTTTTTTTGGAATATTTTTTTTTTTTTTGGGACCGATTTCTTGATAGATCTTGAATTTTTTTGTTACAAAATTTAACTCGTTTTTTTATTTGTTGTTTGTTCAGTGATTTATGGTAAAACGGTATTACTCGTACTGAGTTAGGTGAGTTGGGTCGAGTCACATAGAGTTTACACCGAGTCACACCGAGTTTGCCATTTACAGTGTACTCGAGTCATTTTTCTTTATTGTCAAGTATAACAGTATATATAACTGATATTTTTAAAAATTTTGGTATCAACATTTTCTTCAAAATTAGGGTTACTGTGAATCTCCTCTAACTCTACCTTTGTCTAGGGGTCCCTGTGAAAACCTTAGAATCTGAGAGGATTAGGGTTTCGATTCAAGAAACCCTTTCTTTTCAAAATTTTTTGAAAAACGTTTTTTCTACTACTGTGTAGATACTGTGATATATCAAAATTCTTTAATCTTGGTTTTATTTGCTATATATACTATGACGTGTACTGACATTTGAATTGATCTGTTTAGGGGTTGATAATATTGTTTTTGAAATTGTTCTTCACTGGAGGTATATTTCTCGAACCCCCTGTTGCTTACTGTGTGTGAGCATATTTGTATATTGTTTTCAATTCTATTGAGTAATCTTTGGATTATTCTTGCATATTACTGCCCTATAAAATTGGATCATCTGACATTGTGTATTGAGATATATCGTTGGCTATATCATAACTGTACACTGATCACACTACTGCACACCATGACTTCTAAGGTAGATGATCAAATCTGGGATGGCAAAGGAGACTTTAGTCTCTGGCGCCAGAAAATTAAGGCCCTCATGTTACAGTTGAAATGTGCCAAGGCCATTGATGAAACTTGGCCAGAAAATCTATCTGAGGATAGGAAAACTAAACAAGTTGAATTGGCTTGGAGCACTTTGTTTCTGCACTTATTTGACTCTGTGATTAGGAAAGTAGGAGAAACTAAGACTGCTGTAGAACTTTGGACTGCCTTAGAGAAACAGTACCTCAATAAGACCCTACCAAATAAATGTTTTCTCTAGAGACAATTTTTTAGTTTTAAGTTTGATCCTAGTCTTGATGCTGAAGAAAATATGGACAGATTTAATAGGATCACACAAGACATAACAAACTGTGAGGAAAAGATCTCTGATGAGCAGAAGGTAGTTGACCTACTTAAATCACTAGGAGATAAATATAAAGATATAAGAAATGCTCTAGAGTATGGAAGAGGTGATCTTACTGTAGAAATAATTCATAGTTCTCTTCTAAACAGAGAACTGCAATTGAAATCTGAACATAAAGGGGTGTTCAATGTTGAGGGTGTGAGAAAAAATCAGAAATCCTATACTAAGGGTGTGAGTAACTTCAGTCATTCCAATTTTAACAAGGATAAAAATTTTATCAAAAGAAAGTGGAATAACAGTAAAGGAAAAGACAAGAAATTTTTTAAAGGAAAGGACAATAACAAGAAATGTTTTTACTGTGGTAGAACTGGTCATTTTATTAAAGATTGCTTTAAAAAGGCTAATGACCAAAAAAATGGGTCTAATTTTGAAAATGTTTTTTTAGCCACTATTTCTAACTGTAAAGAAGCAGGAGTCAATATTGGGGTTGCATATGTGTCTTTAACTGAAAATACTGAAAATGACTGTGTCCTAGACTCAGGTTGCTCCTTTCATATGACCCCCAATATTGACTACCTATCTGAATATTCTGACCTTAATGAAGGATCAGTAAAACTTGGGAATGATGAGGTGTGTCAAGTTAAAGGATTGGTAATTTGTTGCTAAAATTCAAAAATGGTCATCACCTACTTCTAAAACGTACCAGATATGTCCTAGCTCTAAAAAGAAATCTCATATCCCTAGGTGTTCTTGATGATGAGAGATATCAAATTGAAATTAAGAATGATTCAACTAATATAATAAAAAATCAAGAACTTATTGTCAATTCACCTAAATTCAATGGAATTTATGTTATAGGAGCTGGAATCACTTCACCAAATAATGCTGTGAATTTTGTCACACATCCCGATAAATCAGATTTATGGCATAAAAGGTTTGGCCACTTGAGTGAAAAAGGCTTAAAAACATTGTCAAGTTAAGGGGTATTTGGAAAGGACAGTGTTAAAAAACTAAATGGGCATTCTCTTCGTGTTTCAGTTTTGTGTTTTGAGTTTTGAATTCGTTTTGTGTTTTGTATTTTGGGTGTCCATTTTGAGATTGTTGAAGAATCGTTCTTTTTGTCGTTTTGAAAAAATATGTTTCAACCCGTATTTTTTGAGTTTTGACAGTTTTGTAAAGAAAACAGCCAAAACGTAAAAAAGTTGTTTTCTTCAAAACAAATTCATCCGTTTTCAAAAACTCGTTTTCGAAAATGGGAAAAAGAACGCGTTTTCAATATTTTGGAAAATCGAAAACAGAAAACGGCCTGAAAATAGCAAAGAGAACGCCCCTTAACTTTCTGTGAACATTGCATTATGGGAAAACAAGTCAGGCTGCCTTTTAAGGCAGGGCTGCACAAATCCCAAGATATCCTTGAATACATACATTCTGATTTATGGGGACCTACCCCTGTACCTACTGTATCTGGTTTTAGATATTATCTTCTTATTACTGATGATTTTTCTAGAAAAACATGGATTTTCTTATTAAAATCTAAATCTGATACGTTTTCAATTTTCAAAGAATGCAATTTACTGATTGAAAATTAGACCAAGAAGATGAAAATTTTAAGACTGATAATGGGATTGAATTTTGTAATTCAGAATTTGATGAGTATTGCTCTAAACAATGGATATTGAGACATAAAATAGTTGTCCGTACTTCTCAGCAGAATGGAGTTGCTGAGAGATTAAATAGAACCATTCTTGAGAGGACTAGATGCATGTTAATCAATTCTGGTCTTCCCAAAATGTTTTGGGGAGAGGCTGTAAAAACAGCTTGTTATCTCATAAATAGATGCTCTTCCAGCTCACTAAACAATAGAATTCCTGAACAAATTTGGTCTGGTACAATACCAGACTACTCCTATCTCAGAACCTTTGGCTGTGCTGCATATGCACATCATACAAATACAAAACTGGACCCTAGATCATTGAAGGGTGTGTTCTTAGGTTATGGAGAAGGCGTTAAAGGTTATAGACTGTGATTAAGGGATGTGAGAGGTTATAAAGTGATTATCAGTAGGTCTGTGATCTTTAATGAAGATGTTTTTCATTGTCTTAGTGACAAATCTGATGAAGAGATAGGAAAAGATGACTTTATAATCACTGAAATAAATCTGAATAGAGAGGCTGAAAATGATCAGATTCAGTTTGAGGTGGAGCCACATGAAGTGGAACTAGAAAATGCCTCTGATGTTGAAATTTTAGAAAATGACCAGCATCTGGAGCCTGCAAATGACCTACAGGACTACCAGCTTGCTAGGGATAGAGAAATGAGGGAAATAAGGCCTCCTTCCAGGTATTAATATGCTGATTTTGTGTCTGGACAATCTGAACCTGATTTGTTTCATACAAAACCAGCTTCTTATGAAGAAGCTATCTCTTGCAAAGAATCCCCCAAGTAGATTGCTGCAATGGAAGATGAAATGAACTCTCTCCATCAAAATTAGACCTGGATTTTAATTGAAAAACCCATAGAATGCAAAGTAATTGATTGCAAATGGGTATTTAAGATAAAGGAGTGAGAGATTAAGTCAAATGAAAATAGAAGGTACAAGGCAAGACTTGTAGCAAAAGGGTTTACACAAAGAGAAGGGATTGACTACACTGAGATTTTTTCACCTGTAGTTAAATATACCTCCTTCAGAATTTTACTTGCTATTGTGACACAATTTGACTTAGAGTTAGAATAACTTGATGTGAAGACTGCCTTCTTGTATGGTTCTCTAGATGAAACCATATACATGACTCAACCTAGAGGGTTTGAGGTGAAGGGAAAAGGAAACTTTTTGTATCTCTTAAAGAAATCCTTGTATGGGCTGAAACAGGCCCCTAGGCAGTGGTATAAATTATTTGACTCTTTTATACAAGGTTTGAACTTTAAGAAATCTGATTACGATCCCTGTTTTTACTTTAAAAAAGATGGAGAATCTGAATTTTTTTATCTGCTCTTGTATATTGATGATATGCTCCTTGCTGGTCATATTTCTGTTACTCTTAACATGATTAAAGAGAAGTTGAAATCTGAATTTGAAATGAATGATTTAGGACCAGCAAGGAAAATATTTGGCATGGAACTTAAAAGGGATAGAATAAATGGAAAGTTGTTTCTTACTCAAAAGTCCTATGTTGAAAAGGTAGTTAAAATTTTTTCTCTTCATGATGCTAAGCCTGTTAACCTGCTTTTGTGTGGTAGTATGAAACTATCTATTGATCAGTCACCTAAATCTGAAAATAAACTTAAAGAATGATGAATATGCCTTATTCTAATGCTGTTAGATCTGTAATGTATATGATGGTATGCTCTAGACCTGATATTACTTATGCTGTGAGTGTGCTAAGTAGATTTATGAGTAACCCTGGTGAATTACATTGGTAATGCATGAAACATCTGATTAAATACCTGAAAGGCATAAGTCACTTAGGATTAATGTTCAAAAGTGATAAAAATGGACTTAAACTAAAAGGTTATGTAGACTCAGATTATACAGAAAATCCAGATAATAGAAAGTCTACTACTGCATATTTTTATGTCATGAATGATACATGCATTAGCTGGAAATCTCAATTACAAAAAGCGGTTGCATTGTCTTCAACCGAGGCCGAATACATTGCTGTCATTGAAGCTGTAAAATGGGGTTATGGTTGAAGGGTTTACTAGGTGAATTAGGACTTATAGAAAATCAGGTGGAGCTATGTTCTGATAACCAAAGTGCTATATGTCTGAGTAAAAATCCAATTTTTCATGATAGGTACAAGCATATAGATGTTAAGTTTCATTTCATTAGAGATATAATTGAAAGGGGTGATATTAAGTTGGTAAAAATACCAACTCAGGTAAATCCAGCTGATGCTGGAACAAAGGTAATACCTTTAAATAAATTTTCAGATTCTTTAAGGTTATTAAATCTTGAAGAATACTAACTTCGTGTTTTTTAAATGCAGGTAATAAGAGCAAGTGAAATTAGACTTAAGCAAAAATCCACTAATGTACCGTCACAAAATGCAGCAAAAGGTGGAGATTGTAGAAAATTGGTTTGCTGATTTAGTTAGGCCGAAAACAATGGAGGCCCAATTAATGGTTCAATTTTAAAAGGTTCCAGAAATCTGAAAGCTTGAGAGAGTTCAAGGGCTCGTTGTGCAAATAAAAGAAAATATTTTTGGATGTTGACAGGAGGTGGGCTTTTCAATTAAAAGCAAAGTCTTGAGACTTTTTCCATCGGCCAGTTCACGTGAAGTCCCCCTTTTCATTTTAGAGAGATTTTTGGAGATTCACGAGCAGAACTAATTTTCTCTCTCTCTAGTTCCTTCTTTCGTTTTTCTTTCTCTGAAAGATTTGTGTATATTCTCTTCTAATTTCTTGCGTGATTTTGAGAAGGAGAATGGTTATTGTGATGAACTCTTGTGTGAGTTCATGTTAGAGAGAGTGAGAAGATCGAGTGTTTACTGTCATTTTGAGGCTGTTATTGTAACTCATTTTTGCCTATTTTTGAGGCAGTTTATAGTGGATCGAGCTTAATCCTAACGGATGCTTAATGGAGATTAGGTACCAGAAATGTCACTGAACCTCGGGGCCTTTGGGCAGAAAAATTCTTGTTGTTGATCTTGTTATTTTTGTGTTTTTATCAATATTTTAGTTGACAAATCGAAGCCTAAAACCGTTTGGGACCAACATCATTTAACGACATCTAGACTCGGATTACAATCATAATGAGACTACATTGCACTACTCTAATTGTAACGTGTATGCTTGGGTTTCAGAGCTGAATAGTGATGAAATTTATGCAATCACTTGTGGGTTTAATACATAAGTGGTTGAAAAATGGAATGAAATGCTCACGTTCGCTTTTATTGAAATGGGCAAATACATATTGTTTGTCTGGGCGCCTTCATCATGTATATCAGTGGATTGAGTAATGATTTAAAGAAGTTGGGAAATTTTAATGAAATAATAGAGTTCAGTCTATAATTCATTTCTTTTTCTAATTTTGCAGGCACCTTCTAGCATGGTTTAAGATGAATTGTTTATTTGAGCCAGATTGAAGTACTCAAGTAGATCTGTACTTAAAGTTGTTTTCTCATTACCTGAATTTTTATGGTTGAAATGGTAATGACTTTTTTTTTCATCGATCATTTTTACTTTAATCAATTTGGTTGCAGAATAGTCAACATTTATACTTTTGTGACAACGAAACAAGAAAGTATAGATTTTATGTTTGATTGACTGCGTTGTCCTGACGTGTCTTTACCTTAAAAGCGAGGAATTTAGACGTAAAATGAAGAAGGTTATGTTGATTTATTTCAAGGTCGAATATAGATTTATTTTCATAAGCTTCTCATTGGAATCCGATTTTTATTGTATTTTTGTATTTATTTATTAACTGGCACGTAGCCTTTCCCATAAATTTCTCAATTTATTTTCCTAACTAACTACTAAATTATGTAAATAAATCTCGAGGTTGTGCAGCAGAGCTACACATATCAGGGCCTATCAGCTTCATGGAGCGCTTGACGTCCCATTGTATACTGTGGTGTGTCATTGGCATCTTAAGCAGATAAGTCGCATTATTTCCATTTTTAAAATTGTACAGAATGGTTAACTAAGATGAATAAAATTGCAAATTTTATTATTATTGTTGTTGTTTTTTGAAGTCCATAATTCTTGTCATTTAGATGGCATCTAATCAAAGATTTATATAACTCGGATATTTAAGTCACTTTTCATTTTTTGTGGGCTTTGCCAAACACTATGTTATTGTAGGCCTAAATTGAAAGAGAAAATGAAGTACAACATTGATCATCCCGAAGAAATTAACAAACTTGTTAAAGTCGAGGCTCAAATTGTCAAAGTTATTAGTATTGTGTTTATTAATCAGTTTATGTATTCTGTTTGAGCTTCCCTATTGTTAAGGGATGTGATGTTTTATTAGTTATTGACCACGTATTTAGGATTGTTAAACATGGGCTGTATTTCCCTGATTTCAGTTATTTTGTAAGGCTATTTATAAGCTAGTTTGTTCATTCAATCAAATAAGATTATTCTCCCAAATTTCCTGATTTTTTTGCACAGAGCCCTTTTAACATTTGGTATCAGAGCCACATTAACTAGGGCTGAACGAAACCTAAGAAGCAGCAGTCTTCTAAGTGAGTAGCAGCAAGGAAATGGCAACTGAAAGTAGCTTTGTCCAACCAGCAATTCCAAAGCTCGATGGACATTATGATTACTAGTGTATGCTCATGGAGAATTTTCTTCGTTCTAAGGAATACTGGAGTTTGATAGAATATAGGATTCCTACCGCTGGAGAAGCACAACCCACTGAAGAACAAAGGAAGGCAATTGAGGATGCCAAATTGAAAGATTTGAAGACTAAGAATTATAGATCAGTTCTGGAAACAATTTTGAACAAGGATACAACAAAGAGTATTTGGGACTCCTTGAAGCAGAAGTATAATGGGATAGCAAAAGTCTAGCGTGCACAGTTGCAAGCTCTTCGAAAGGAATTTGAGGTGCTCAACATGAAAGTAGGAGAATCTGTCAATGAATATTTTGCTAGAACTCTTACTATAGTAAACAAGACGAGGAATCATGGAGAGAAGATGACTGATGTTGTGGTCATTGAAAAGATTCTAAGATCTATGACTCCAAAATTTGACTATGTTGTATGCTCTATTGAGGAGTCTAATGATCTAGACAACTTATCCATTGATGAGCTACAGAGCAGTCTTCTTGTACATGAACAACGTATGAATAGCCATGTTATGAAAGAGCAGGCTCTGAAGGTTACTTATGAAGATCAATTAGGAGAAAGAGGACGAGGTCATGGTGGAATTAGAGGACGAGGACGTGGAAGGGGTAGACACAGCTTTAATAAGTCTACCATTGAGTGCTACAATTGCCACAGGCTTGGACATTTTCAATATGAATGTCCAAGTAAGGAGACAGAGAATGCACACGATACTGATGTCAGTGAAGAAATGTTGTTAATGGCCTATGAGGATGTCAAGAAAACCAGCAAAAAGGATTTATAGTTTCTTGACTCAGGATGCAGCAATCATATATGCGGCAAAAAGGAATTTTTCATCAAGCTAGACGACAATTTCAGCACTTCTATGAAGTTGGGAGACAACTCAAGTATGGTTGTGATAGGAAAAGGCAATATACAGATGTTGGTTAATGGAATTATGCAAACCATCACTGAGGTGTTTTATGTCCCTAGATTGAAGAATAATCTGCTTAGTGTTGGACAACTACAAGAAAAGGGACTTACAATTCTCATACAACATGTGAAGTGTAAGATTTATCATCCTGTGAGAGGTTTCATTATGGAGACTGCAATGTCATCAAACAGAATGTTTGTCTTGCTTTCTACAATGCAGCCAAAGGAAGAAGAGACATGTTTGAGTTCTTTTACAGAAGATCAAGCTCGACTTTGGCACTGTAGATATGGACATTTAAGCTTCACTGGCTAAAAATTCTGCAACAAAAAATGGTGAATGGACTTCCCCAATTTACAGCTCCTTCGAAGGTGTGTGAAGACTGCTTAAAAGGAAAATAACGAAGAAATCCCTTTCCAAAGAAAAGCACATGGAGGGCTTTTCAAATCTTACAATTGGTCCATGCTGATATATGTGGACCAATTAACCCTGCTTCAAACAGCCAAAAAAGGTACCTAATTACTTTTACTGATGATTTTAGCCGCAAAACTTGGGTTTATTTCTTAGTAGAGAAGTCAGAAGCTTTTACCACTTTCAAGAACTATAAAAATCGTGTTGAGAAAGAAACTGGTTCCCATTTAAGATGTCTTCGTACTGATCGAGGGAGAGAATTCACATCACATGAATTCACAGATTTCTGTAAAGAAAATGATATACGTAGACAAATGACAACTACATACTCCTCAACAGAACGGTGTTGCAGAAAGAAAAAATCTGACCATTATGAATATGGTTCGAAGTATGCTTTCTGAGAAGCAAATGCCTAAAACTTTCTGGCGTGAAGCAGTCAATTGGTCTGTCAATGTTCTGAATAGAAGTCCAACTATTGCAATGAAAAATTAGACCCCAGAAGAAGCCTGGAGCGGATCTAAACCATCAATTGACCATTTCAGAGTGTTTGGCTGCATTTCGCATGTTCACATTCCTGATGCTAAGAGGACTAAGCTTGATAATAAGAGCATGAAATGTATTTTACTCGGAGTTAGTGAGGAGTCGAAGGCATACAGATTGTATGATCCAGTTACATAGAAGATAATAATAAGCAGAGATGTGATATTTGAAGAAGAAAATAATTGGGAATGAGACAAAAGTCATGAAGAAGATATTATAGCTGATCTTGGCCGGGGAGAAAATGATGAAGAAACAACCACATATGATAATAATGGAGAACATTCCGAAAGAAACACTGAAATTGATCATCATGATAACACAACAGAAAATGTGGAGGCGGGGGTGATTTGGATGAGTCAATGGAGGATCCACCTGGTTCTAGTGAAGGAAGAGTTAGAAGGGCACCTGTGTGGATGAGAGACTATGACAGTAGAGAAGGTCTTTCTGAGGAAAGAAGACGGTACATAACTAGCTATGTTTGCAAGCAATGATCCTATCTCATTTAAGGAGGCTGTAAAGAGTCCAAAATGGAGAAAAGCAATGGATGCAGAGATGGAAGCTATAGAGAGGAATGATACATGGGAATTGACAGAGCTACCTGCCGAAGGAAAGAAGGTTGGAGTAAAATAGGTCTACAAGACTAAGCTTAATGAGAATGGAGAGGTGGGATAAACACAAGGCTCGATTGGTAGCAAAGGGATATGCTCAAAAACATGGAATGGATTGTACTGAGGTTTTTGCACCTGTAGCTCGATTGGATACAATTAGGTTATTATTTCTCTTGCAACTCTAAAACAATGGACAATCTATCAGTTAGATGTAAAATCAGCTTTCTTACATGGTGAACTAAGCGAAGAAGTTTTTGTGGAACAACCTCCTGGATATGAACAGAAAGGGAATGAATAGAAGGTGTACAAATTGAAGAAGGCTTTGTATGGACTTAAACAAGTCCCTCGAGCTTGGTATAGTCGTATAGAGTCCTACTTTGTGAAAGAAGGCTTTGAAAAATGCAAACATGAACATATTTTATTCATCAAAACTGAAAAGGAGGTAAGATCTTGATTGTCTGCCTTTATGTTGATGACCTTATATTTACTGGAAATGATGAGCTTATGTTTGCTGAATTTAAAAAATCCATGATGCTTGAGTTTGAGTTTGATATGACTGATCTTGGAAAAAGGAGATATTTCTTGGCATTGAAGTGATACAAAGAGTAGATGGCATATTTATTAGTCAAAAGAAATATGCACAGGAGGTGTTGAAGAGGTTTAGTATAGATAAATGTAATCCAGTTCATAATCTTATAATTTCGGGTTTCAAACTTATGAAAGATGCAGGTGGAGTGAGGATAGATTGTACTTTCTATAAACAAATTGTGGGTAGTCTTATGTACTTAACTACTACTCGACCAGATGTCATGTTTGCGGTGAGCCTCGTCAGTAGATTTATGGATTGCCCTACGGAACTTCATTTGCAAGCTGCAAAGAGATTACTACGATATTTGAAGGGAACCATTGATTTTGGTGTATTCTACAAAAAAAGGAGGAAATGAGGAACTGCTTGCCTACACTGATAGTGATTATGCTAGGGACTTGGATGATAGAAAAAGTACTTCGGGATATGTATTTATGCTGAGCTCAGGAGCAGTGTCTTGGTCCTTAAAGAAACAACCTATAGTCACCTTGTCCACTACCGAAGCTGAATTCGTTGCTGCAACTTCGTGTGCATGTCAAGCAATATGGTTAAGAAGGATTTTAAAAATTCTCAGCTATGATCAACATGATTCCATAACAATTTTTTGTGATAACAGTTTTGCAATTAAGTTGTCTAAGAATCCTGTAATACATGGTCGCATCAAACATATTGATGTTCGTTTTCATTTTCTTCGTGAGCTCACAAATGACGGAATTGTGGAGTTGGTTCATTGTCATACCTAAGAACAAGTTGCAGACATAATGACTAAACCTTTGAAGCTTGATGCATTTTTGAAGATACGTGACTTATTGGGTGTTCGCTCATATGTATGTGTAAACTGAATGTTGTAGCATTCAGTTTAAGGGAGGATGTTAAAGTTATTAGTATTGTGTTTATTAATCAGTTTATGTATTCTGTTTGAGCTTCCCTATTGTTAAGGGATGTGATGTTTTATTAATTATTGACCACGTATTTAGGATTGTTAAACGAGGGCTGCATTTCCTTGATTTCAGTTATTTTGTAAGGCTATTTATAAGTCAGTTTGTTCATTCAATCAAATAAGATTATTCTCCCAAATTTCCTGTTTTTTGCACAGAGCCCTTTTAACATAGATCACTAAAGGGAGTGATGATGGGAAACATTGAGAAAGTGCAACATATTTTTCTTACCATCGAAAACGTCGTTATTCTTTCTACTTATATACGTCGTTGCTCGTGTTTAACTCTATTAGCCATTCAGCCTCTCGATCGAGGTGAGAAGATTGAGTTGCTTGTTGATAAGACCGATAGTCTCCGATCACAGGTTCGACAGAGAAAACTTGAACATGTTTATCAATACTTGACTGCATCTAACTACAATAGTAGAGAAGTTTGTAAAGTCATTAAACAAAATTTCTAAATCGACAAGAAAATTTTGATTGGTTATAATCAGGCTCATTTTACGAAAGTATAAGGATCACATAAACGAAAGTGAACACTTTCCTTATCCTTATCAAGAAGGAAAAAACAGAAACGATCTATGAAGGCCTCATGAGATACTCATTTAACTCTATTCTACACGCTTACAACGTTTGTTCTAGAATTGGATCCTTTTCAGGCTTTCATTGAAATTGTTCATATCTTATGTTTCTGTTCGAGTTTTAGGCACAGGATTTTAAGAAACAATGAAGGAAGATGAGGAGAAAAATGTGGATTCAGAATATGAAGATTATGTTGGAAAATATATTGATTGGCAAATAGATTTTCACTTGTATATGTGAAATTAATCCTACATTGATTGAAAGTTAGGATTTGAAGAGAAGCCTATAAAGGGATTACAATCCCAGATTTGTTAGAAATGAAAAAGTGGGAATATGTGTGGAAAACTTAAATAGTTATCCCACATCGGATAGAAATGAGTTTGTGGATCAATTTATATATGGCTAACAATTTGTAAGGTGTAACCATTTATTCCATAGAGACTCCTCTATGGTCTACGCGCCCACAGGGGGTGCAAATCTTGGACCGACTTGGCCTCGAGCCTTGAACTTGTGTGGGCGCGTCCAGCGTGCACAAATGTCGGACCAATAAGTCAAAAATTGGCCACGAAGTGCAAGCCACATTTTGGAATTTTACTTTGTAACTCCAAAATGGCAGGAGTTATGGCAATGCTGAACAATCTCTTCGGTTCAGACACCACAACAACTGCACAAAATCTCTCTGCTTCCTGTTCGAATTCCTGTCTTCTTCAGTCACTTGGTGATTCCGTTCCGGCACTCTCTAAGTTCGAATGCGTAGCTGCAGTTCAAATTACTTCGGTGAGGGGGCGAATATTACTTTAAGGACACTGTGTTGAACACAGGCCTCGGCTCCTCCAAGACGTCCATTTTATTTTTTGTCCACTGCAATTTGTTTGTTACTTCTTCTATATCAGTTAACTGTTTATCAAGTTTCCTTATAATCTTAAAGTAATATTCCTATTACTGATATGCTAAGTTCAAATGTGGCACAAGTGGTGGCTCCAGTAACATAGACTGTGGCTAATATGCCAAGTCTAGCTGCTGGCCCGAGTGGAACTAGGATTGTGGCTCCCATGCCAAGTCTGGCTACTGGTCCAACAGTGATAGTCCCAGTTAATCACGGGGAAAAGTCGGAGAAGTTTAATGGTTCGAACTTCAAGAGGTGGTAACAAAAAATGTTGTTTTACCTCACGACCTTGAATCTTGCGAGATTCTTGACTGAAAATGCCCCAGTGCTCCAAGAGGGTTAAGGAGACATTCAAGCAATCAGTGCAATGGATGCGTGGAAGCATTCTGATTTCCTGTGCCGAAATTATTTGATGAACGGTTTAGCTGATTCATTGTACAATGTGTACTGCACAATGAAAATGGCTAAGGATTATGGGAGTCTTTGGACAAAAAGTACAAAATCGAGGATGCCGGAGCCAAGAAGTTTCTTGTTGGCCGGTTTTTGGAATACAAAATGGTGGACTCCAAATCTGTAATCAGTCAAGTACAAGAATTACAAGTGATCTTGCATGAAATTCATTCCGAAGGAATGGTTGTGAGTGAATCCTTCCAAATGACTTGCATAATTGAAAAGCTACCTCCTGCATGGAAGGATTTCAAAAACTATTTAAAGCACAAGCGAAAGGAAATGAACGTTGAGGAACTAATTGTTAGACTTCGAATTGAAGAAGACAACAAAAGTTCTGAAAGAGGGTTCTATCTGATTGTGGTTAAAGACAATGTTGTGGAGCATGGCTAAAGCTCCAAGAACAAGTCTGGGCCATTTGGTGGCAAAGGGCCCCAGTTGAGGCCAAAAGGTGGAATTTCCAAGAAGAAGTTTCAAGGGAAATGCTTCAATTGTGACAAGATTGGTCACAAATCTACGGAGTGCCGGTTGACGAAGAAGAAAAAAGAAGCAAATGTGGTTGAAGGTGTATTTGACATCAACCGTGCAGCTGTCATTTCTGAAGTGAACCTGGTAGGTTCAAATATGAGAGAATGGTGGATAGACACCGACGCCACCCAACATGTTTGCTCTGATAAGGAGATGTTTAGTGGGTTTGAAGCAGCGGATGGGGAGAAGCTGTATATGGGAAATTCAACGACCTTTGAAATCAAAGGCCATGGAAAGGTGGTTCTAAAGATGACTTCTAGGAAAGAGCTGACTCTAAACAACGTGCTTTATGTGCCGGAGATTCGCAAGAATTTGGTTTTCGGTTCGCTGTTAAACAAGCATGGTTTCCGTATGGTGTTTGAGTTAGACAAAGTCATTTGTCTAAGTCTGAAATGTTTGTAGGAAAGGGTTATGTTAGTGTTGGGCTTTTTAAGCTCAATGTAATGGCTATTTAGCCAAAAATTAATAAAATGAATAACTCTTCCGTTTACTTGCTTTAGTCGTCCAATTTGTGGCATGGTCGACTAGGACATGTTAATTACGACACTTTGCGTAGACTAATTAACTTAAATTGCATACCTACATTCCAAATTGATAATAAACATAAGTGTGAAACTTGTATTGAGGCAAAATTGATAAGGTCATCATTTCAATCCGTTGAAAGAAAAACTGAACCTCTTGATTTAATTCACACTGATGTGTGTAATTCAAAATCTGTACAAACATGGGGAGGCAACAAATATTTTATTACTTTTATTGACGATAACACAAAATATTGTCTTGTGTATTTGCTTAAAATGTAAAGACGAAACTATAGAGAAATTTGTTCTCTATAAAAATGAAATTGAAAATCACTCAACAAGAAGTCAAAGTGTTGAAGAGTGATAGAAGTGGTGAATATGAATCACCATTTGCTGAATTCTGTGCACAACACGGAATTAAACATGAAACAACAACACCTTATTCACCACAACAAAATAGTTTTGCTGAACGAAAAAACAGAATATTGAAAGAAATTATGAACGCAATGTTATTAAGTTCTGAGTTACCTCAGAACATGTGGGTGAAAGCTGTGTTATCAGCTAATTATCTTTTAAATAAGGTACCCCGAAAGAAAGAAGAAAAGAGCCCGTACGAACTATTGAAAGGAAGGAAGCCTTCCTACAAATACTTACGAGTGTGGGAGTGTCTTGCAAAAGTGGCTGTACCTACACCAAAGAAGGTGAAAATAGGACCAAAAACTGTTGATTGCATATTTATCGGATATGCACATAACAGTAATGCTTATCGATTTCTTGTGTTTGATTCTAAAATTTCTGACATACACAAAAACACGATAATAGAATCAAGAAATACTTCATTCTTTGAACATGTATTTCCATCTAAGTTCAAAAAAGAAGCAAGCTCTTTTAAACGGACATATGAGACTATGATTGAGAATAGTCAAGACAAAGAAGTAGAAGAGGAAGTTGAGGTTGAACCAAGACATAGCAAACGAGAAAGGACAGAAAATCTAATTTTCTGACCTATATGCTAGAAACTGAACCTCAAATCTTCAAAGAAGCTGTAAACTCTTCAGAAGGACCTCAATGGAAAGAGACCATTAAAAGTGAAATAGATTCCATTCTGCAAAACCATACATGGGAAGTGGTTGATCTTCCCCCGGGAAGCAAACCACTAGGCTACAAATGAATTTTCAAAAGGAAAATGAAAGCAGATGGAACTATTGATAAGTGCAAGGCCAGACTTGTAATTAAAGGTTATAGGCAACGAGAAGACCTTGATTACTTTGATACATACTCTCCAGTGACGAGAATAACATCTATTAGGATGATACTTGCGATTGCTGCTTTGCGAAATCTTGAAGTACATCAAATGGATGTCAAGACTGTCTTCTTGAATGGAGATTTAGATGAAGAAATCTATATGGAACAACCCGATGGATTTTCATTTCCAGGGCAGGAAAAGAAAGTTTGCTAATTGGTGAAGTCATTAAATGGTTTGAAATAAGCACCAAAACAATGGCACGAAAAATTTGACAGTGTCATGATGGAGAGTGGATTTAAAATCAATAAGTGTGACAAATGTGTCTACGTTAAAGACACTGAAAATGGTTATATCATTTTATATCTTTACGTTGACGACATGCTTATTGTTGTTAACAATGATAAAATGATTAAATTCACCAAAATCATATTTAAATTTAAATTTCACTAAAATCACAATCTAAGTTTGTGCAAAACCATATTTATTCAAGCATGGTATTTCTCTACTAGCTTTTAGTTAAAACTTGTTACACATTCACTATTTCTTGACGTTCGATATTTTGTCCGGATGAACCATATAGCAGAGAGAAACCACGATATTGAATAGAAGAGCTTGCGCGATTTTTTTCAAATTGTGGTACTGTCTCTTATTTACACTGTATACAGTCGGTATACAGGTGGAGGAATTCACCAAGAAAACATAAAAGTTTCTATCACACTATGCACTTCTAAATTTGGGAGCTACAAATCCCTACAAAGTTTGCTTTGGTTTATATCAGTAAATTACAGCCATTCTTGAATCAGTATAGATGTAATCTGATTCTGGATTCACCTTTTTTCTGCAGTGATTATACCTTTAGCTCACCACCACTTGCAGTAGCATCACTTCCCTGAGGCGGGCTAATCGTGATCCAGAGCAACGATACCGTAATGGAAATAAGTCCGGCCCAAACGTATACAATGGTGGGCACTTTCCCTCTCCTTCCCATTAGTCCCTTGCAGAATGGATACATATGAGCCAACACCCAAAAGCTGAAGAAAGCCCCTCCGAAAAGCTTACTCCATTGTGGAATCACACTATAAACAGTTCTTGAAAATCCCATCACGAGGGCGACGAGGTTGACAATGACGATAGTTAACGGCATTATGAAAAGACCTGTCCATTTGACGATGTAGAGATCAGCGTAGATATCATCTTCATCTTCATTAGCCGATTTTGATGTCAATTTGAACGAGATTTCAATTCCGGCTATGACCTTGAGGAGACCCTGGATGACAGCTGCAAGGTGGGCACTAGTGCCACCAATGACCCAAAACTGCTCGTTACGCCACCATTCCTCAAGGCCTATTCCGGACCACTTCACTTCGAGGAGTGAAATTAGAGTGAGCACGACAGTGATTGTCAGGAGATAGCAAAGGAACGCGATATTCAAAGATTGCACGATGAACTGTCCCGTGAAGAGGGACAGGGCTGGGAGGAAGCAGTAGATCACTAAGAAGAAGGATGTGAAAGGATAGATACCGACATTGAGGTAGGCTATCCGCTGCAAAAACTTGAGGCGTCGGGTTGCTAATAGTGCATTATTTCGAGAGAAGAAGATCTCCACTGATCCAGTGGCCCATCGAAGCACCTGGTGGAGACGGTCAGTGAGATTAATGGGAGCAGTTCCTCGAAAAGCGTCACGTTTTGTGATGCAATAAACAGACCTCCATCCACGGTTGTGCATACGATAACCAGTAACCACATCCTCAGTCACTGATCCATAAATCCATCCTATTCTGTCTCCCCATTCAGTCTTATCCTCGTACCTGTCTCTCAAAGTAAGTACACAAGCCATAAATATTAGGCCTAAAATTTACTGAAAGGCAAGAAATTTAAGCATTTAATTACCAGCAAGAAATGACAGCAATTGCCTCTGCCACAGTGGGAGCGTCTAATGGAGGACGTGGCGCGAGTAATGAACCTGGAGGCCTACCATTCTTAACAGAGATGTGATCAGCAAGCGGGCGCCCTTGAAACTCAGCAACAGCTATGGACTCGTTGAACATTGTCGAATTACCAAACCTCTTAGGCAGGTTCAAGTCGGGATGCCCTGTCAGGGGCACCTCTTCATCAGATCGAGGCTGGATGTTCTTAGCAGGAGCCTTATTTTGTCCAAAAACTCCATAATACTCATTTGATCGTGGTGGTAGAAACCCATACAATGCATACCGCCTGAACAAGCATCCTGTTCCAACATACACTGGCCCTTGGAGGCCGTCCAAGGCTCGCATATTTCCTGATTGTGACATTAACAAATTCAAGATTGTTCAACAAAACTGATATGTACAACAGAATAGGACAATGCAGGAACATAAATTTCACAAACTAAATGTATCAACCATATTATAAGCTTAGGCTAACAAGAAAGTTTGATATTACTTTCTACTTCTTTGTTATGCTTAAATTTTTACCTCAAATTTCCATATTCTGCATGAAATTAATAATATAAATTACACTTGATTCATTGAATGAGGGATTTTTTTTACGAGCATAAGCATTCGATGCAGTTTTATCTGTTAAAATTAAGCTTGTACGATTCTTACCATCGAAAAAGACTGTGTTATGGTTGGCATATCTGTCTGATGGATCAATTCCTTCGAATCTTTGTGGGAACTGTAAGTAGCAGATACGATCACCACCTCGGTCCATCATATAGCACATTCCCTCTCGTATAACCATAGAATAGTAGATGTAGTGATCACAATCCAAG
Source organism: Osmanthus fragrans (assembly GCA_019395295.1). NCBI lineage: Eukaryota > Viridiplantae > Streptophyta > Magnoliopsida > Lamiales > Oleaceae > Osmanthus > Osmanthus fragrans. The sequence goes on along the minus strand of CM033360.1, from coordinate 9,355,629 downwards.
TTCAGAATGAACGGTGCATTGGATATTATGGCAGATGCTCTAACTAGAGAGTTCATGGCCCCTGCCTTCTTGTTATGATCATAACCAGGACGTTTCTCACGTGACACATATGCAAACATAGGAAGACGGATATCTATACCGGTGAAGTCCAACTTCCCTTCATCAGGACCACCCATTATAGGATCACTTTCTGGCACATTGCTCATGATCTGTATGGAAACAATGCCAAAACTTGGGGAAATGATTCTCCATGATCAAAGAAGAGTATGGATTATAAGAAAAAAGCTACTGAAAGAGGCTCAATGTCAGGGCTTTCTCCAGGGACTGACTTGGTAGTTTTTTATTGACAGTTTTTTTTTTTTTTTTAATTTTTTTTAACTGCTAATGGAAATTTGACAAGTGTATGTGTGTCAAAAACCCTATCATTTTCTAGCAAAACTTGGATTATAAATCATGAAACGCAAAAATGGCTATGTCTATGATGTCTTAAACGTCAGACTTTTATCATGCGACTTTGTTCAGTTCATTGCTATTTCTATATGAAATGTGGAAAAACTTTCTATTCCAAGTCATATGGGATTAGTTTACATGGTTAATTTGAAGACCTTCTTGAGTCATTCAATGTATCAGCCTTTCTCCCTGATGCCCATATGTTCAAATTTTCAGTTAGAAAGTTATTTAGTTATAGTACCTGCAAAATTCCAGCGTGATCTCCCTTTGCGTGATCAGCACAGGACTTGAACCACGTTCCTGGCCAATGCGTCCCATCTGCCATCCATGTGGCCTTTGGAACCTCGATCTTCTGATCCGAGGGCAGCACGCCATTGTTTTTCTCCTTAATGAGCTTCTTTTCCCTCATTTCCTCATTTTTGTTGTACATGTCACATCGTTTTCGTATTACTTCTGGCAGGCCATTGATCCTGACCTTGAATTCATCGTACTCCCTCTTAATCCACCGACGATCTTTCACAAAATCTGGTCGTTTCTTGTTTTTTGTTGGATCCGTCTTCTGGCTAAAGTAACTGTCTGGATTCCTCGGTTCAATGTTGTGCTTTCGACAGAATGGCACCCATACCTGTTGTCAGTATAGCCATTTTAGTTATCACCAAGGGGATACATTCTTTTATTTATATCATTTATTCGAGAAAGTAGGAATCCTCTATCTAGCTATCTTGTCGACCCGTTCTCTTTCTTAGATTAGGAGAAAAGATTAGCAGCTCGACATACTTACCATATGTTCCCATCCTAAAGCGACTCATCAAAATAACGAGTCACCTTGATATCAACACATCTGAGATCATAAAATGTTTGGGGGTTCCTCTATTTAACTCTTTCGTGATCGTCTACATTATTTATGTTTGACTACGAATCTACTGGACCATTTTTTCTTGATTAAAAGCGAAAAGATTGTAACCATACCTCGCCAAATTTTACAGCCTCTGCCATGGCCTCAAAGGTAAGAATTGCACCACCATCATCTGAGATATATATCGCTACCTTCTCGACCGGATACTCAACAGCAAGAATGGACAGAATTGTGTTAGCAGTAACCAAAGGTGGTTCCTTTTCCGGGTCAGCAGTAGATATGAATATATCCATACCCGGAAGATCGGAACGGCCATTGGGGTTCGTGGGAGAAGGAGATTCAAATTTATCCTTGAGTGCAGCCAAGTCTGCCATTCGGTTTATTGGATTGAACTTCGGAAGAATATCAAGAAGCCATGAAAATGCAAACCAGACTTCACATGTAACAGATAATCCCCAAAGCAACATTGCATCGTGGTTAGGGTTTCTTATCCTCCATACCAGGAAGAAACCCAATACTACCATCCGCAAGATGATGAGTAATCTGTGGAATATTTACATTAGGGCTTTTAGATATAATGCATCTTGAAAATTGTATTGATAATGGTAAATGAATAAATCTTGAGATTATTGTTCAGGTAAATCTCTAAGTTCCTTGATACCTTTGAATACATACACCGGACGGGGGATATTACACTTGCTGAAGATAGCTATTCGAATTAGAGAATAGCTATTATAAAATTGACCATGACTCGAAATTAAACATCAAATCTTATTTATTCCGTCTAAATTGAAAACAATAATCAAACTTAGAAACTTGAGGAAATTAAGAAAAAGGGTAGTGTTTTATTATCGCGAAGAAATCCTGAATTTGGCTCCAAGAAACCGCACATTAGATTTTTCAACCGAATTTTTAAAAACTTCTACCATGTTACACTTTCAAGGCCAATTGTTATATTTGGTATTTTCCATTGGCTCATGTTCATGTTCGATATGCATTATTAAAATGTACTCAATAATGTAACTCGTTAAGTACATATATAAGGGGGTGCACCTGTAAGGGCTAAGAATTTCAGGAGGAGTTTTAATCTTCCTTGTGAGTGGCTTCCAGGGTTTGTCCATGAAATCTTGCATGCTCATTCCAGTATCACGATCATATGAATCCTCATCCTGTTGCCAAAAAGCATTTCCAATCCCATATTTTCCTTTTGTTTCGAACAGGAAACGATTATGATCGAAATCTTGTGTCTGGCTCCTTAACAACATCGATTTATTATCCGATTTCATCACCGACATTCTACGGTCGAGCTTTCTGGCTGCATCACCATTGCCACTGTCCTCATCGCCGCCATGACTGCCCATCCTTATGCGTTTCGACTCAGAGCGAAACCGGGACGACGGCGCACGATACGGGGTTGGGCCATCTGGCTTGTCGCCAGCGACATTAGTTGTTGATGTAGCTCCAGGCTGATTATCTGGAGTTGGTGGCATAAGAACGGTGTAATTAATGTAATCATTTTGAGCAGTGTCTTCTTCCGGTAAATCCAATTCTTCGTCCCGGGTCAGGCTCACGACACGTCCGCTAGAAGTTCGTCGTGCGAATTTCACCGGCTGCGGCGGACGATCACCGGCTCCTCCGATGGAGGATGAGTGTTTTCTTGCACCTGAAGAGGTTGCCATTATGTATATAATTTGTGTATGTAATAATTAATATGGGTTCTTAGGCTGTTAGAATGATGACAGAATTACATTCTTTCATGCAGATAAATCGGAATGGAGGCAAGATCCTAGATTGTTTAGCAAAAGTTAAGAAATTTTTGATGTTCCTAGAATAACGTTAAAATTGAAAAGAAGAAAAGAAAAGAAAAGAGAATCGCAAAGATTCTATGGTTAAATGCAAGAATATAAGGCCTAAATCAGGTTTTTGAGTGAGGTCCTGTTTTCCATCCCATGTTTCACGCCTAGTCTCTCTCCATTTCATTTATTTGATGGTTATACTACAACTACTATTTTTCCCCTATACACAAGTTCCAAACATTCTTTTTTATTTGTTTGATGGGGATTAAAATTAGATTTTTAGTAAATTGTGATAGAAGTTTTTGAAATGTGTGGTTGAAAAGTTGTGGGACTCATGAAAGATGTGGTTAATATTGATTGTTTGACTTTGACTTAAATTAAAATCAGATTTTAATCAGAACTAAACAGACTCTTATGTTTAAAATGACCTAAATTGATCCATGATTTTCTGTCCCCAATGAGTCTTCGATTACTACGTTTAAAAGTTTTTATCCTGCTTGTAGGATATCAATTTTATCGATGTATCTCCATTGTAATAAAAGAAGTCAAAACATATTGACGCTAAATTGAAATTAACATATACATGTTCTTTCCCGAAAGAAAGTTGATATGTTTTTCATGTGAAACAAGTTAAGTATCTGCTCTACATTTTATTGATGACTAAAAATCACGTGATAATTCTAGATTAACCTAAAGAAATTCTTACACGATGATATTTGATTGCTGGAAATTTTGTAAAGAAAAAGCAAATTTATTTGCTGAAAATTTTGCTTATTTGAGTGTTACAGAGGATTTAATCAGCTCAGTCCATTTTGTTGGACCTCTCCCTCTTTATATAAATTACAAAATTAGAGTTTGCAATAATTGTCTTGTCAAGCTACAACGTTCGACCTAGAGATGCATGTTATCGTTCTATTTTGAAGGATTTTCGTTGGTAAGAGTTCAACGATGTGACTTGAATAATCATGACATCTAGATCGTAGCCTGCAACCTAGGTCGTCAATGTTTTTCTAGTAATGATTGGCGGTGCTAAGATCAAGGGAGGACACCTTGCTTCTAGTTGATTATAAAAGGTGGTGCGGACATTATAGAGAGTTATTCTGTTACTTTGATCATGATCGTTGACGGATGTAGGAGGGATTGGACTGTGCTAAAGTCTGTCCCCTAGCCTAATTCACCTTTTAAAAAAATTAAGTAAAAAAAAAAATTATGTGTAATTATTTTTTATTATTATTATTTTTACATATTTGTCCGTCTTAAATTTTTTTTGGATCCACCCTTGATCATCATGATGTTTTCTCGCGGCTCCCTTTGGCGGACCTGCCAAGATGGCCCTATTATCGGACCTCAATCATTGACTTTTTGACTTTCTTACAAATAAATATAATCTTCTTTGACTACTTTGAAGTAGGCCCCCATATGATACGAGGTGACCTGTACAGATCTACACGAAGACATTTTTTAAATGTGAAAATCTGTATTATGTCATGGTCAGGTTTTCAATTCTTTTTATGAACCACGATTGGATAAACTATGGAGAACGAATGACGTTCGGGTCAATTCAAATCTACAACAACTTGCTTTGTTAACGGCAGGCTGGTACTATTTTTTTTGAGAAAATAATCATTTTTCGATGGTGTTTTTTTTTTTTTTTTTTTTTCTTTTTTTGATGACGGGAAATTCGCAGCTACTACTCTTTAGGTGCATATTGGGTAAATTCCTAGCTAACATAATAGCCTGCAAACTATGTCAATCAGGTTAATTATACTAGACAAGCCCAATACGACAAACTCAACTGATGCTCTTTTGATCGTATCATATATGGAAGTAATAATTACAATGATGAAGATTTGGAGATCTAAAAATTGATTATACAACTTTAAGTAAGGAAAACCAGAGAAGTAGATGAGATTTGTACGTAAATCAAGAAGGTCCCAGTCATGCTTAGGAGTTTGGACGATTTAAGCAAGGAAAAAATATCTTCCCTTTCGATTAACTGATTTTCTTTTAGAGTGTGTTAGATTGATTTTATTTTTCATGAAAAATGTCATTTTTCCTTTCAAAATCTTACTTTTGAGGTTTTGGAGCTAGCATCAAAATATGTGAGGGTAGCGACACTTGCACGATTAATGCTACTATATATTCACTTTTTAAAACTCTTTTTGTCCCATAAAAATAGGTTCGTTTCTATTTTCACTAAAATTAAAAATCTTAATTAATATATGTTGGAACTATAAATTACATATATTTTTCCTAATATATTAATACATCGAATGATGGTAGTTCATATTTGTTGATAACAAGATACATTAAATGAGGTATATTAGAAAATTAAGATATTAACTATATTCTCAATAAGAAAAGTAACATATAATTTGGGACAAACAAAAAAAGAAAATTAATATATCTTTATGGGATGGAGATAGCATATATTTTTAAAGGTTGAACCCTAACCTTGAAGGCCCCCCACCGATCCTGCGCGTGGGCCATTTTGGAGGAGGTAAATCGCAGGATGTGCCTCCAAGGAGTCAGGGTGGAGAGCTTATGGATAGACCAGGGCTATTAACCCAATGGTAACTCCCGCTTGCAACAAAGTCAATTCTCTTGCGAGGAATCGAACTCTGCACATTACCGCGCTGAGCCCTAACCGCCCTCCCCTTTGTCACTGGGAGATATGCCCTGGGGACAGATAACATATATTTTAATGTACATTGAATGCTAGTGTGATACATAGGCTGCATTTAGTACATTGTATTGATAGGAGGTCCCAAGTCCAAGATCTTTATTGAATAGAATAACTAGGTTATAATTATAAATGATTCAAAGGAAGCGCTTATAAACTCCTATAAATGAGACATGTAGATCAATTTTAGTAGTTTCAAGTAGGGCTGTAATAAAAAATCGTCAAATCGAAAAATCAAATCGAAACCGCATTTTGAAAACCGTCGGTTTGGTGCGACGTGGACCCGTCAACGAAATGATTTTGAACCAAACTAAACCGGTCAAAAACGGTTTGGTTTAGGTTTGAGAAATTTTATTGCGATTTAAAACCAAACCGGACCGATGAAAAAATATATAAAAATTAAAAAATTAAAAAAAAAATGAAATTTTCTAAATTGTAACTTGTAAGACTTTTGTGTTGGACTTTTTATTTATTTTTAATTGAGGCTCATATATTTCATAGGCTTTTAAACTGAAAGTCTGAAACGATTCATCAAACAATCCCATGTTATATTCCATATAAATTACTATCACCAAACAATAATCAACTTGTATAAACTACATAGTACTTCAATGATTAAACAAATTTCAATCAAAATCAAAATTCTACATTGAATTGGACATCCTTTAAAAAATTATTGCAACTCTGGTTCTGTCGATTATAGTTTGTAGAAATTTAGATGAAAAGTTTTGATCGGATCAACAACTTTGTAATCAAAGTGAAAACAAAATAAAAATTTCGGATCTTAGAAATGAAATTATATATTGTAAATGAATTTATTTAGGTATAGATTTACCCAATATTCTAATTTGGTTTGAGAATCAGTTAATCAAATATTATAAGAAAAGAAAAGAATCAAAGAAAAGAAGAAAAGTGTCGAGATCTAAAATGAAGAAGGAATCTTATTATTTTTTATAAAAGTGATTGGAGATTGAATCATATATGTTACCAAAAAAATTAAAAAATATATCTTATGAGAATCGTCCGGTTCTCATACTAGAACCGAGAACTGGACCGGAACCAGTTGGTTCTTAATAATTTGTCCCAAAATCAAATTATTTTTCTAAATAGTTCCGATCCAGTTTCATCGGTTCTTAAAAAAATGTCCACTCCTAAATTAATAGCATAAAAGTAGACAGATAAAAAAATATACGACGAAATTGGAGGTTTAAAATCGGACGACAAGTAACAAAAAATATATGGCGAAACCGGCAGTTTAAAATCAGACCAAACCGTTAGGTTTAAGTTTGAGTTTTTTTCAAACCGTTCAAAATGATTTGGTTTAGATTTGAGTTTTTCTCAAACCGGTGTAAACGGTTTGGTTTGAAAATCTATCAAAAATAGATAAAATCGGATCGCTTACACCCCTAGTTTCAAGAATGAACTGTTGCTCAAAACTGAAAGTTTCAATTAGTTGAATAGTTTAGACCCCAATGCGGAATTAAACTAATTAAAAGGAAAAAGTCATTTATTAATGTTTTTAAATGATTAAGGTAATCAATTCAATTAATTCCTATGTTTAAAAAATCACAAACATTCATATCAAAGCAGTAAATAAATAAATACCATCAAATATGATTACGAAGGAAAAATCCCAATTCAAGATCAAAAACCTCCAGGCATACTTGTCAGTAAATAATCCACTAGAAGAAATTAACTTACAATTAATTCGGTCATTGCTAAACCTTAGCTGATACCTAACTTTTAAAGAGTGAATTGTCTAAATAGTTACTGAACTTTACACCATACTTCTATAAGGTCACTGAATTTTAAAAATTATCCAACTAATCACTGAACTTCCCAAAAGGTTTCTCGAGGTCACTGAACTTAAAAAAATCTTCTCATTCATCACTAAACCTTGTAAAAAGTTTCTCAAGGATTAGTGATCCCTGGAAAACCTTTTGTAAAGTTCAATGACCCCGTGAATTTTTTTTTTACAAAGTTTAATGATGAATAAAGTGGTTTTTAAAGTTCAGTGACCCCGTGTAAACCTTTTGAAAAGTTCAGTGATGAGTTGAATGATTTTTAAAATTCAGTGATCTTGTGGAAGTATGATGTAAAATTCAGTGACTATTTGGACAATTCACTCAACTTTTAAATCACCAAGAAACTCTTTTGATTGTGCACGCCTGCACTTTCCAGCAACTCTGAACTACTTTTCATTCGAGGTAATCCACACGGTAGTTTGGTTTAGGTTTCAATCTTTGTAAACAAATTCAAACCGTCAAAACATTTTAAACAATCTAGAAATAAATTAACTTAATTTTAATCAACCCAATCAAAACTAAATACATTAAAAAGATACATTCATATTAGATATAACTAAACTAAATCCAATACCTAAGTAGGCAACTATCTATCCCAATTCATTAATTAAATCATATCTAAGTATACATCAATCATTACAATTGTGAATGCAAAACCCTCAAATTGAGTGAAGTGTTGAATAATTGCCGTTGAACTATATTCATCGATCTCCCATTACAATTGAGTGAACAATTAAATCTAGACAATTATCCATCCCAATTCATTAATTAAATCATAAACAAATACTCACTAGTTGTCACAACTATGAATGCAAAACCCTCAAATTGAGTGGAGTGTTGAATAATTGTTGTTGAACCATATTCATCGATCACCCAGTACAACTGAATGAACAATTAAATATTGATTTTAATTCAAACCCACACATTTGACTTCTTTCTACTAATAATTTTCTCCAATTTCGGCTAAATTTCTAGGCCAGGTTATCCAAATTTTCTTATTACTATTATTTTTGTATTTGTTCTCTATATTTTATTGGATGTTGTGTTGTTTTGTTCTAATTTGTATTGGGCTCTTAAATTTTTGGCAAATAACATTTTTATTGTTTATTTGTACCCAAAATTTCTGGTCGATTAGTCAATTATTTACATTTTAACTTAATTTCTAGATTTTGCTAATTAATCGATAGAATGATTTAGTGAATTATTTAAATGGTCATTTTGAATATTTGATTAATGAATTATTATTTTTGTGGAATTCAATGCAAATATATAAAAGATTTCTCCCAAAATTACTAAAGATACATTACGTGTTGTTTTTTAGTCTGCATTTGTTATTTGTGGTTGAATTCTTGATTCCTTTAATAGTTCATTGAATGCAAGTATGATTGAGGTGGTGATTTGTCCTAAAAATTGGTTGCACGGTACATTAAAGCGATTTGGTTGAAAATTTGTCACAAATTGTCCAAATCGAACCATATTCTCCCTAGTATTTATAATATGAAGTGTTTTGTGAGTGAAATAGGATGAGAAAACAAACTGTATTATCAAAACAAAATTTACATGGATATATACGTCACTCAAGCGCCAATCTAGCACCAAGCTAGCGAGAGGTCAGCATTAGGGTTCTGTTTTGTGCGCTTGAGAGCTAGCAAGGCGTAAAGTGAGCGATGCTGAGTCCATTATTTGCTCCACTTCTTGAAGTTCAAACTATCAACCCAAACTATTTTTACTATCACTAAGACTCAATAATGCATATTTTGATTTTAATTACAACTTGATTAACTCCTAATACAATTCAACTAAAATATGATTTTGATTAAGGAAATTGTCAATTACAAATTTGAAAATGGTTAAATATATAATTTGGACCTAACAAAAACTATTATCATATATTAAAAAACTGAAGTAAAAAATCAGCCTATTAAACATAGTAGAAGTCAAAATTGTAGGGAGAATAGAAAACATTACATTCCATGGAAAATGAAGAGGGCAAGTGAACTCTTTATGTCCTTGTTTGGTAGAGTACTTTCTAAAATTCACTTTTCTTCTAATTTATTTTCATCAACACTTTTAATGGAACCACAAATTTTATCAACTTTTGAACCTTATATTTCATTAATATTTATTAAAATTTACTAGAAATCAAATTATTAGTTAGACCAGAGAGGGGCAATATATAACCAATGGTTGATACGTAAGCATTTAGGTAAATTTTCAAAAAGGGAAAATTACGTCACTACAAAGTTTTCAAAATACATTTTAAAAATTAACAAACTTATAGATTTTTTCAAAAATCAAGCGACCTATAATTTAATTAATCAAGTTATGATCACAATCACACATAATTTATGATTACATTCACATAATAGTCACAAATCATACAAAGTTGTAGTTAGAGTCACAAACACAAATTTATGAGTGTCAATTTCAAATTTAGTCGCAAATCAATCATTTATTAGGTCATAAATTATTTATTGGTAATAAATTACCAATTTTATCAATCACAATTATCCAAATAATTGATCAGAAACACTCTTCATTGCACCCCATTCCACAACCACAGCACCAACCATACGCCCCCGCCACCATCTCCTACTTCTCAAATGTAGCAATCATGTTCATATCCATTACTAATCAACTATCGTTGTCACCTCACTATTACCGTCACCACCATCATCACTGCAGCCTCCACCTCCTCAAATCCACCATCACTTCCACCTCCAACCAACCATACATACGCACGCTACCATATTTGCAGCGTCGCCACCACCTGTACCGACATATTAACAGGAAATTGCATATTGCACCACACAGATCGCATCACCCAAATCATACCTGATAGCTCGTAACACACATACATAGATTACTGTCGCAAGCTACAAACCACCAACATCTCCTGCACATCCTTCCTCTCCTGCAAAAATAATGTTCATTTCTTTCTTGCACTATTCCCGTGTTTCACATTTCAATGTCAATTATTATTATTATTATTCTTATTGTTAATGTTGTTGTTGTTGTTATTGTTATTGCATGGTTTAGCCTCTTTCGGTGTAGAGAGATAAAAAAACATTAGTAGTTTAGTTAGATTTTATAAGTTGGAGTGCTACTATATACAAGTTGAGACCGTTGTATCTTGAAAGATGAATGTCGAAAGAACGTGTAGAAACCAGAAAATTTAATTGAAGTAGGCTTGTAATATTTTTTATGAAGAGTTTAGGCCCAACCCACATAAGGTAAGGAAGCCCAATAAATGGTCCAATATGTTTAAAAGTCATGAAGTTTCAAATTTGCATTTATTTGACAAATACCATAATTGGCACTTAACATAAGTTCGGTCGCCTGGTTGTCGGTTCGGTCGATCCTCCGTCAGCCGAAAGCTCCTGCAGCTAATTGGTTTCGAACCTGCAAAGATTCGGTCGACCGAAGTTGCTTGAAAATGAAGAATTCTCGTGTTCTTTCTAGAATTTAGGCTTCTACTCTCTTCAATTACCCTCTTAAATGTCCAAGGAGTGGCCACCCACGTTTTGGAGAGTTAAACCCCACCAATTGGTGCATTTAACCACCTAAATTACTTCTACACACATAACTCCAAGAAAGTGAAAAGGCTCCACCTTTAAGAGTGCATTTAGTGACCCCAACCTACATTGTCCTATATAAGAGGAAGGTAATTTCGTGGTTCACTACACCATTTCATACAAGAAGAGCTTTCAAAATAGAGAAGAAAGAAAGTAAGAGAAAAGATAGGAAGAAAGAGAGGAAAGAAAGAGAGAAAAGAGAGGGAGAAAACTAGTTTTTCCTAGAAGTTTAGGTGCTATCAAGAAGTGTTTCCAAGTTTAATTTCTCTATGGTTTTGAAACATCAAAGGAGTGCATTTTTCAACAAGTTTCAAAGTATCAATCAAGGTAGGTGGAGGTGTAAAGTTGTTAATTCGTGTTAGGTTGTAAATTTCATGCAAATGATGTTTCCATGTCAAATGGTGCCTTCGGGTACGACATGATCTATGTTAATATTTGTATGTCAAATGGTACCTTCAGTACGACATACCCTTCCATGTCAAATGGTGCCTTCGGGAACGTCATGAATGTCCGGTCGAGGTGTCGTGTTAAGTCATGATTCTACTTGATTGAGATTCTATCGTAAATCCTACTATGAAAAGGTTTTAAAGTTACAAGTTTTGAAATGTATATCTCAATCACGAATGCACCAATGACATCTATTGAGTATTCAACTCACGAGTTTAATTCATTCTCTACAAATTGAAAGGTTACTACATTGGGCATGGATGAAGGAAAAGATGGAGAGTGATGCAACGAGCCCATGGAAACCGGTGTACAAGTTATTTAAGTTTATTTTTATGAAACGTTTCCAATGTTATGCTTTTAAAATATTTGAATAACGCTGAATGCGAGAACGTTATGTCTTCTTCAAATAAACTCCATTTCGAAGTTTTAGAAAATTATTGAGTATGTTGTTTAAATCATTTTAAGTATTTTTTTGAAATTATTATTGTAAGATTTAAGCTTCCGCTAAGAAAAACGTGTACACTTGTTACTGAACTACCGGTTAATGAAGTAAAGTAAGTAGCGTTCCGATCCACTAGGGGTCGGGGCGTTACAGCATGGTATTAGAGCCAGGTTTAGCCGATTTTGTAGACCAGGTATGTTTTTAAAAAAAAAATTGAAAATGAAAAGTCTAAGGTACTCCATGGCATTGTGCATCCATCCATCAATTTCATCATATGGCCCAGGTATGTTTAAAATTTTATGTTTATGAAACGTTTATGCTTATGTGATGTTTTGTTATGTTATGGCGTATTTTGAAATTATTTTTCAAGTATGTGTTAAAATCAAGGATGTACTATATAAAAAAAAAATGTCATGGACTTGGGCTAGTAATTAAAGGGAAAAAGGATTATACGATATGACATGAAAATGCATAATTGGGCTTTATGTAGCAGATATGGTTAGAACTTATCAAACTGCTAGAGAAACCACGACTTGTGGAACTGATAGGGCTTATAGACCAGCATTGAAACTAAGAACTGCTATTCAATCTTACCAAAACTAAGTGACTGATCAACTCCGTCCACTTGACGAACACGTACATGACATCTATGAGAGATGCATGGTAGCGGTGAATGCTGGAATGGAGATCACGCATGTTGAGGCTATAGATAACCTCATACACTCCTTCTCACCTCAATGGGGAGATATTTGAGTCATGGTTAGGGATACAATGCTAGAGGAGCACCCAAATTTATTCAAGTTTGAAGTATATTTCCATTCACTCCTAGACCTATGGAGGGAAAACTTAGAACCTCAACCGGAGGTAGTAATTGAACTCGATGAAGAGGAAGAGCCTAAAGAAGAGAATGATTCTGAGCCCGAGCCACAGGTTGAGATGGGCATAGAGTCCGGACCTGAGGCGGAAGACTCCTCTGGAGATGAGGCTTTACCAAAGAAGATCCGTAGAACTTATAGGGATTAGATTTAAATCCTTGTAATAGTTTCCTTATGTCAAGAAATAAAGATTTCTATCTTCTTTGTTGGTATTTGAAATGTGAAACTAATAAGAACCATATGTTTTGTCTAAAGAAAAATGGCTCGCGCAAACCAAGCCAACTTGATAAGAGATTTCTCCGAGTGGTTCAAGACCTTGGTAGGACAAACCCGAACTAAGTTCAACCCCTACCATAAGCTCCTAATGCTCCTCCAACCCATACTTCAGTTGTCAAGAAATTTCGAAGGCACAAGCCTCCTACTTTCAATAGAGTAGTTGATCCACTTGCAGCCGAAGAATGGCTTCGCAAGTTGGAGAGAATATTCCGATTAATAAGGTGCACGGACGCCCAGAAGATTCAGTGCGCTGAGTTCATGTTCTCTGGTGATGCAAGTCACTGGTGGGATTCGATGTCAAGGACGAGGACCCCAGAGCAACAAGCGTCATTGACTTGGGAGCCGTTTAAAAAGGAAGTAATGGATAAGTACTTCCCATAATCTTTGAGGGATCACAAAGAAAATGAATTTCTCCAACTCAAGCAAAGGAATATGTCCCTGACTGAGTATGAAAGGAGTTCGATCAACTTTCAATGTATGCTCCACATCTGGTGGATACGGAGGACAAGAAAGTCAAGAGGTTTGAACAAGGGTTGAACCCAGATATAAGCATGATACTTATTTCCCATCATTTCGCCTCCTACCATGAAATGCTGGAAAGAGCTAATGCCATATGGTATCAAAAGACTAACGCCGAGCAACATAGTCTACTGGTCAAGTAACCGGATAGTAGTTATATGGGTAAAAGGAAGTGGAATGGCCAGGACAAGGGAAAGGGCAAGTGGAAACACAAGAAAGCTAATGGCGGACCCAATGCCAATAGGAGCATTGTGCCGGTTATAGAGCCATGTCCTACGTGTGAAAAAAATGCATCGTGACGTGTGTTTGCAAGGGAAGAATGCCTGTTTCCGATGTGGTAAACCAGGGCATATTTCGAGGGATTGTACCACATTTGTCCCAAAGAAGGATGATAACAATGTCCAGAACCAGAAGGGAAAAGCACGAGTTTTTGCATTGACTCGGAAAGATACAGAAGAAAACTCGAACGTCATAGCAAGTATACTATTGATAGCCAATACGTTTGCTTATGTATTATTTGATTCAGGAGCTACACACTCATTTGTGTCAACAACTTTTATGGCTAAATCTAGTATTACCTGTGATAAGTCGGAATGAACATTAGACGTTAGCATTCCTACATGTAACCCTTTGAGTATTAATAGAATAGACAAATCAGCAAGTATCGAAGTTGAGAGAAAACCATTGGAAGCTAACCTATTCTTTATCATTCCTGCAGCTAATTGGTTTCGAACCTGCAGAGGTTCAGTCGACCGAAGTTGCCTGAAAATGAAGAATTCTCGTGTTCTTTCTAGAATTTAGGCTTCTACTCTCTTCAATTATCCTCTTAAATATCCAAGGAGTGGCCACCCACGTTTTGGAGAGTTAAACCCCACCAATTGGTGCATTTAACCACCTAAATTACTCCTACACACATAACTCCAAGAAAGTGAAAAGGCTCCACTTTTAAGAGTGCATTTAGTGACCCCAACCTACATTGTCCTATATAAAAGGGAGATAATTTCGTAGTTCACTACACAATTTCACACAAGAAGAGCTTTCAAAAGAGAGAAGAAAGAAAGTAAGTAAGAGAAAAGATAGAAAGAAAAAGAGGAAAGAAAGAGAAAAAAGAGAGGGAGAAAAACTAGTTTTTCCTAAAAGTTTAGGTGCTATCAAGAAGTGTTTCCTAGTTTAATTTCTCTACGATTTTCAAACATCAAAGGAGTGCATTGTTCAACAAGTTTCAAAGTATCAATCAAGGTAGGTGGAGGTGCAAAGTTGTTAATTCGTGTTAGGTTGTAAATTTCTTGCAAATGATGTTTCCATGTCAAATGGTGCCTTCGGGTACAGCATGATCTATGTTAATATTTGTATGTCAAATGGTACTTTCGGTACGACATACCCTTCCATGTCAAATGGTGCCTTCGGGTACGGCATGAATGTCCGGTCGAGGCGTCGTGTTAAGTCATGATTCTACTTGATTGAGATTCTATCGTAAATCCTACTATGAAAAGGTTTTAAAGTTACAAGTTTTGAAATGTATATCTCAATCACGAATGCACCAATGACATCTATTGAGTATTCAACTCACGGGTTTAATCCCTTATCTACAGATTGAAAAGTTGCTACATTGGGCATGGATGAAGGACAAGATGGAGAGTGATGCAACGAGCCTATAGAAACTGGTGAACAAGTTATTTAAGTTTATTTTTATGAAACGTTTCCAATGTTATCCTTTTAAAATATTTGAATAATGCTGAATGTTAGAACGTTATGTCTTTTTCAAATAAACTCCATTTCGAAGTTGACGAGTGTGTTTACGCACAAATTTTCATCCTACTTTTGACTTAATTACAAGTTAGATTCTATGAAAAGTGAACGTTTTTTATGTGTTTATTCATGTTGTTTTGTAGAGGTTTGGAGATAGCTTTGAAACAACAAGGAGACAACGAAATGGAGTTATAAATCAAATAAGGAAAAAAAAACGGGAAAAAGGGTAAAAGGGTCAAAATGCGGCGCCACACTCACGGCGTTGCGGCATCGAAGGTTCAGTTGGTGGTGCTGCGGCGCCACACCCATGGCGCTGCGACGCCGTGATACTGGCGTCGCGGCGCCGTGATTCGATTTTTGGGAATTTTCAGTTTAAAAGTTTAAAAAGAATAACCCTAGGGGCAAAAATGGGAGGAGGAGTATAAATGGGAGGAGACCATTGTTAGGGTTAGACATTTTTGAGAGGCACAAGAACACCAAAGGAGATCTACAAAGAATTAGAGACAATCAAAGAGGAGATTTAGAAGATTCAACCAAGAAACTCAATGAGGAAAACACAAAAGGGACTCATCTTCAAAGGATTGACAAGAACAAGAAGGGATTTTGGTGCAAGATCTACTTTCTTCTTCTCTATCTTTACTTCAAATCCGGTGATGTATTCTATAATTATTATAGCTATCTCCTTGTGTATTATGAATAGCTAAATTCATTGTTAGGGCGAACATGTAATCTATTTGGGAACCTTTATGTTTTTAATTCAAGATTTTAGTTTTTAAATGGTTATGTGTTGATTTTATTTATGTTCTCAATGCTTTGAATCTTTTGGCCAATTATTCAATGATTTAGTGAATAATAATTGCATAAAGATGCGGATTATTCGTTTAGACCATATAGTAAAATCCAATAGATTGATATAATGTGTAGAGATACCTATATCGGTTATTGCGGTTGTGTGTGAATTTTCAGAACCATGTTTCGTTTAATTAAGATTAATTTGCATAGAGATATGAAATTGATTTAATTAAATAGGCTCAACGAGAACTCGAGAGGGGTAAGTTGAATATATTAGGAAAATTTGATCGAACACTACTTTAGTTATGAATCTTGATGTAAAATATAAAGGTGATCAAATAGGTGAAATGTTATGCCCTAACATTCTCCCAATCATTTAACTTCAACATTGTTTTTGTGCACACCACATTTTAGTTTGAATTTTTCTTTAGATTAAAAACAATCACCACATAAACTTCGAGTTTACTTTCATCAAACAGAAGCTGCAATTAATTAGATTAGGCATTTAAGTATAGTCCTCGTGGGAACGATTATCCGGACTCTTTGGTCCACTTTATTACTTGTTTGATATCGTACACTTGCGATAGAAATTTCACAAGTTTTTGGCGCCGTTGCCGGGGACCATTTACTTTCATTCTTAATTTGTTTTAGTTTCAACATTTATTTGATTTGTTTATTTAATTTTATCAACAGAAAAAAGTGCTCGTTGTATGCTCCGCACTCAAAGCGACGATCTTGAACCGTTTGACTTGGAGATTGAACGTACTTTCAGGCAGAGACGCAAAGGACACAAACAAAAATAGCACCATCAAATGGCTGAAGAACAACAGATTCCTAATCCAATCGGCCAGTTGGCAACATAGGAGCAAGAGCAGTGCCACGGGCACATCAACAACGGGAAGAAATAAATGAACAAGACTTACCAGTCTCTATGTTTCTGACACCTATAGCAGCTCCTGTACGATCCAGCATAGTTTATCCAGACTTCGGGGCGAATAATTTTCAAATGAAAGCAGAATGGATCAATTTGATGAGCAACACTCTGCAATTTTATGGGCTACCTCATGAAAATCTGAATACACACGTATCTAGATTTTTCAGAACCTGCCAAAACTTTCATGCACCAGGGATTAATCAAGATGCTATCAAATTGTGTCTATTTCACTACACCTTGAGAGATGCGGCACTGGAATGGTTGGATGCGGAACCCCATGGAAGCATTACAACATGGGAGGAGCTGACTAGGAAATTTTGCACTAAATTCTTTCCACCAGCCAAGGTAGCAAAGATCAGATTGGAGATTCAAACCTTTCAACAAAGGGAAATGAAATATTATCACGAGGCATGGAACAGATTCAAGGAACTCATGAGGAAATGCCCAAACCATGCAATTCCTGCAGGAAATCAAGTACAATATTTCTACACTGGGCTCAACCCAATGTCAAAAGCTCAAGTGGATGCTTCTGCAGGTGGTTCAATAATAGGAAAGTCAATACAAAATGCAATGGATCTGTTTGAGCTAATAGCCAATACACACTCAATGTTCTCGTCCGAAAGAGTGGTACCACAGAAAGCAGTAGGGGTGTACGAAATAGACAGCGCAACATCCACCAATGCACAAATAACAGCATTAACAAAACAAGTGGAGTTGCTTGTGAAGTTGCAAACTCAAGGGGCACAGGGAATGAAAACAAACACATCATGCGAGAATTGTGGAGCAAATCATATGACTGAAAATTGCATGTCTGTAGGCGTTCCAAAGGAACAAGTTAACTACGTCCAGAATGGCCCTCGCAAGTTTGATCCTTATTCACAAACATATAACCCAGGATGGAGACATAACCCAAATTTCAGATGGTCAGATAATCAACAGGGTAATGGTTTGAATAATATCCAGCAAGAGAAAAAGCCAAGTTTGGGGGAGATGTTCAACCAATACATGCAGAAGACAGACAAAGTTTTCCAACAAATTGATACAAATTTTCAGAACCAACAAGCATCTATTAAGAAATTGGAAACACAAATTGGTCAAATTGCTCAGCAAATCACAGAACGCCCACAAGGAACTCTGCCAGGAAATATCTTGACAAATCCAAAGGAACAAGTGCAAGCTATAACAACTCGAAGTGGAGTACAGCTTCTAGAAATACATGTAAAAAGACCAGACAAAAATGGCAAAGAAGTACTGGTTGAAGAAGAATCTGCACAAATTTCAAAAGGAAAGGAAGAAACACCGCCAGTTAGAGCACTAAGTCCAGTTCGAGCTTATGTGCCACCAATCCCTTTCCCTCAAAGATTGCAAAAGAGGAAGCTAGACAAATAATTTTCCAAATTTGTTGAAGTCTTCAAGAAGCTGCACATAAATATCCCTTTTGCAAACGTCATTGCACAAATGCCCAGCTACGCAAAATTTTTGAAAGAAATTCTGTCCAACAAAAGGAAGCTGGAAGAACATGAGACAGTATGTTTGAACGAGGAGTGCAGTGCAATTTACCTGAAAAAGCTACCTCCTAAATTACAGGATCCAGGGAGTTTCACTATACTTTGCACAATTGGATATATTTATTTTGAACAATCTTTATGATTTAGATGCTATTGTTAACTTAATGCCTTTATCTGTGTACAGGTCTTTGGGATTAGGAGAAGCGAAACCTACAACCATATCATTGCAACTGGTTGATCGATCTATCAAGAGACCCAAAGGGATCATTGAGGATGTTTTAGTCAAAGTTGATAAGTTCATCTTCCCGGGCGGATTTTATCATATTGGACATGGAAGAAGATTTAAATATACCTTTGATCTTGGGAAGACCATTCTTGGCCATCGGAAGGGCTCTTATTGATGTCCAAGACAGAAAAATGATTTTTTGGGTGGATAATGAGCAAGTCATCTTCAATGTACTAAAAGCGATGAAACACCCTTTGAAATCAGACACATGTTGCAGCATAGATATTCTGGAAGAACTTGTGACCGACACATTCAAAGCAGAGAATCCCATGATTTTCAGTGAAGCGAACATGGCACTAACAAAAGCCAACAGCGCAAGAAGAACAGAAGTGGCTATGCATTTGAATGATCAACCTGCTAGGCGAAGACATTGGCACTTTGAATCACTTGGTGCCAATCCTTCAC
Source organism: Osmanthus fragrans (assembly GCA_019395295.1). NCBI lineage: Eukaryota > Viridiplantae > Streptophyta > Magnoliopsida > Lamiales > Oleaceae > Osmanthus > Osmanthus fragrans. The sequence continues at coordinate 9,336,231 of CM033360.1, read as the reverse complement.
CACCTATACCTTCAGTTGAGAAAGCGCCAACATTGGAATTGAAACCTTTGCCATCACATCTCCGTTATGCTTATTTGGGAGACTCCACTACACTTCCCGTAATCATTGCAAATGATTTGGCAGAAGAAGAAGAACACAAATTACTGGAGGTACTTCGAAAACATAAAACTGCAATAGGATGGACAATAGCTGACATTAGGGGAATCAGTCTCACTCTATGTATGCACAAAATTTTGATGGAGACTGAATCGAAACCATCAGTGGAAGGACAACGCAGATTAAATCCAACCCTGAAGGAAGTGGTCCGAAAGGAAGTGCTGAAATTGCTGGTGCAGGAATTATCTATCCCATTTCAGATAGTTCTTGGGTGAGTCCAGTTCATGTTGTACCTAAAAAAGGAGGAATCACAATGGAGAGAAATGAAAACAATAAGCTGATACCAACGCGGTTGGTGACGGGATGGAGAGTCTGTATTGATTACAGAAAGTTGAACAATGCTACCAGAAAAGATCACTTCCCATTACCCTTCATTGATCAGATGTTGGAGAGGTTAGCGGGACATTTCCACTATTGTTTCCTAGACGGGTATTCAGGGTATAATCAAATAGTCATTGCTCTAGAAGACCAAGAAAAGATGACCTTCACATGCCCTTATGGAACTTTTGCCTTCAGGAGGATGCCTTTTCGTCTATGCAACGCATCTGCGACATTTCAACGGTGCATGATGTCCATATTCTCTGATATGGTGGAGAGATACATTGAGGTATTTATGGACGACTTTTCTGTATTCGGAGATTCTTTTGATCATTGTTTGGAACATTTGTCACTTGTATTAAAAGATGTGAAGAGAAGAATCTTGTGCTGAACTGGGAGAAATGTCATTTTATGGTGAAAGAAGGTATAGTTCTGGCTCACAGGATTTCTGGACAGGGTATTGAGGTTGACAGAGCTAAGATACAAATTATTGAAAAACTACAGCCACCCAATTCAGTTAAGGGAATCGGGAGCTTTTTGGGACATGCAGGGTTCTATAGAAAGTTCATTCATGACTTCTCAAAAATTACAAAACCTTTATGCAAATTACTAGAGAAGGATGTGCCATTTAACTTTTCTGAAGAGTGTTTAAATGCCTTTAACACTTTGAAAAAAAAGTTAACTTCTGCACCTGCGATTGTGGCACCGGATTGGGATTTGCCTTTTGAACTCATGTGTGATACGAGTGATTTCGCAGTGGGAGCAGTGCTGTGACAATGCAAAGGAAGAGTATTACATGCCATTTATTATGCCAGCAAAACTTTAATAGATGCTCAGATCAATTATGCAACAACTGAAAAAGAGATGCTAGCTGTGGTCCTTACCTTCGATAAATTTCGATCGTATCTGATTGGTTCAAAGGTGATAGTCTATACTGACCATGCATCTTTGAAATATTTGTTTGAAAAGAAGGATGCTAAACCTAGGCTGATCCGATGGGTTTTGTTACTGCAAGAGTTTGACATTGAAATTCGGGATAAAAAGGGTACATAAAATCAAGTAGCTGATCATTTGTCGAGGATAGAACAGTTGCAGGATTCAGATGACCTGGAGATAAATGAAATTTTCCCAGATGAGCAATTATTTCAGATAGAAAAGGCTCCGTGGTTTGCAGACATTGTTAACTACTTGGCAAGTGGGCATATCAATCAGGATTTCACCTATCAACAGAAGAAGAAGTTTCTCCATGACACGAAGTTCTATTATTGGGATGATCCAAATCTATACAAAAGAGGGCCAGATCATATTATCAGGAGATGTGTGCCAGAGGATGAAATGAAACCTATCCTTTCTCGGGTTCATGCTTCAGCTTATGGAGGAAACGTTGGCCCAACAAAAACTTCAGCAAAGGTACTTCAATGTGGTTTCTATTGGCCTACACTGTTCAAAGATTGACATAGCTTCTGCAGATCGTGTGACAAGTGTCAGAGAACAGGTAACATATCAGCCCGTCATGAGATGCCACTTAACAATATCTTGGAGGTAGAACTATTTGATGTGTGGGGAATCGATTTTATGGGGCCTTTTCCTTCATATTACAACAATCGATACATCTTAGTTGCAGTGGACTACGTATCTAAATGGGTGGAGGCAAAAGCTTTGCCTACAAATGATACAAGAGTGGTGATTGACTTCATAAAGAAACACATATTCAACCAATATGGATCCCCCAGAGCCATTATCAGTGATGGTGGAACACACTTTCGAAATCGATCATTTCAGGCAGTTCTGCATAAATACGGGGTACAACATCGAATAGCTACACCATATCATCCTTAGACAAGTGGGCAGGTTGAGACTTCTAACAGACAGCTAAAGAGGATACTGGAACTGATAGTGAACTCTTCTCGAAAAGATTGGTCCAAGAAATTGGACGATACTTTATGGGCATACCGTACAGCTTACAAAACGCCAATTGGGATGTCACCTTATAGAATTGTCTTTGGGAAGACATGCCATCTACCAGTTGAGTTCGAGCACAGAGCATATTGGGCACTGAAGCAATTAAACATGGACCTCGAGAAGGCTGGAGAAACAAGACTCTTACAACTTCATGAATTGGAAGAATTCAGACAAGAAGCGTATGAGAATGCTTCCATTTACAAAGAACGGACGAAGCAGTGGCATGACAAGAACATTAGACAACGCATTTTCAGAGTAGGAGATCAGGTGCTCTTATACAATTCCAGACTTAAACTGTTCCCAGGGAAATTGAAATAAAGATGGTCTGGACCTTTCACGGTATCCCAAGTTTTTTCATACGGCACAGTTGAATTGCATCACGCGGAAAAGGGAAACTTTAAAGTCAATGGGCACCGTATCAAACACTACATAGAAGAATTTTCAACTGCTAAACAGAGTCTTGAACTAGTAGTTCCTGAATGATCACGGCATCATGTCAAGCTAATGACATAAAAGAAGCGCTTCTTGGGAGGCAACCCAATCTTTTTGCTTACTTCGTTTCTTATCTCTATTATTTTTCTTTTTATTTTAGTTAGTTAGATTATTCACATTTTCTTCTTTATTTTGTTTTTGTAGGACAACCCCAAATCAGATCAATATTAAGCCGGAAGAAGGACCTGCCAATCAGTGTGAATTGCGGGAACAAACATCTACAAAAAGAAGGAGGTAAAAAAAAAAAAACGGAAACAGTGGCGCTGCGACGCCACGTTCGCCATGTACAGAACCCATGGCGCTGCGGTGCCACGGGTAAATTTCCCTCCCTCCCCCGATTTTTTTTCTTTTTTTTCCTTCTTTTGTTTATTTATATAACATTTCTCTCCATCTTCCTATTTTTATTTTCACAACTCTCCCCAATTCCTAAACCTAACCCTCTTCTTCTTCTTCAAAATTTCTCTCTTTTTCTTCAAAATTCTCTCTAATCTCCTACACTAACACACAAAAATAAAAGAAAGGTGCAAGCTTCTACATATTGGCATAATTTATTGTAACTCCATCTCTCTTCCATTTGTGAATCTACATCAAGAACGAGGTAAATTCTTTCTACTACATTTCTTGAGATTTATGGTAATATTCATGATAGCTTTACTTAATACTATCTTGTTGGAAGACAATATCATGAATGTAGAGATTTTTGGTGGTTTCATATCATGGGATCATGTTTTGAATGTAAGAGTTAGGTTTTGGGGGCTTTCTTACAATTGCTCACCAAACGTTTGTTAAAATGCCTATATGAAAACTACTTTACTTTTTGAATTGCTTGTTTCTCCCACATGGTAGTAAAGTAATTGTAGTATGTTGTAGGTCTAAATCTCATCCAATTGTGCCTTGATTGCTAGCTAGATTTGTCTAATCCAAGCTATTATCATATTTTGTTCATGAGATTTTTCTTGCATTTAGTGGAATTGGTGATGAATAAATATGAATTCATGTCTCCCATATGAAAAATAAAGGTTGTAGAGATTTCTCTATTATGCTCAAAAGGTGTTTGATAAAATGTCTACATGAATTTTACAAGGTCTTTTGCATTGCTTACTATACCTCCTTTACTTGCATTACTTTGCTACAACTAGGAGGTCAAATTGCATTCATGTAATACTTTGGTTGTTGCTAAACTTGTACTAATTGAAATTCTTTTCATCTTGTGCAGTTCATAATGCCACCAAAGAAGAAGTCTAAAGCCTCCGCCTCTTCATCAAGCTCTTACGATGAAGCAAAATTTGTGAGTGCAGAGGCCGAACAATGCTATCATAGTCTAGTGGTACATAAAAATTGTATTCCCGAGAGGGGATCTAATGACCTTGAAGGCCCAATGTGGCGAATGATAGAAGGAAGACATTGGGAGGCCTTGACATGCCAACCACCGCCTGCACTTATACCGGTGGTACGTGAATTTTATGCCAATGCAAAGGAGCACCAGAATCTGAGAATTTTTGTCCGTGGGAAGTGGATAAGATTTGATAGAAGCTCTATAAACCGGTACTACGGACTTCCTGACATCGATGATGATGATGATTTCTCAAGCTTGCGCGATAGCGGGTCAATCGGCCCAAATGATATCATCAGTGAGTTGGCTTTACTAGATGTCACGTGAAAACGAGCAGGAGCTGAGCTCACTAACTTTCCTGCTGCAGGCATGTACCCTGAATGCAAAGCATGGCATTACTTCATATGCGGCAAAATTTTACCTAGCAACAATATCAGTGAGGTTGCAAAGGAGAGGGCATTGGTAAATTTTATTATTCAACGGGGATTGAGCATTGATGTGGGCATGGTCATCCAGACCAACTTCTTGCGGGCACTTAAGGGCTCTACTACTGCAGGTCTTGGTTACCCTTCTTTGATATATGAACTGTGTCGACAAGGGGGAATTGACTCATCTCCAAATGAGGAGATAGTGCATCCTAAACCCCCAATTACAAAAAAAGTCATTTGGCAATTCACAAGCAAAGTTCTCCCACGGGCAACAGAGGGGCAATCTTTACAATTACGGGCTACAGAGGGGCGATCTTCACAGCTTAGTGAGCCTCACCCTACCACCTCACCAACTGATGACATTACGGGGAGGATTGAGGCGTTGTAGTTACAGCTGACAGAGAGGTATGATCAATTAGAAAAGCGCGAAATCAAGAGAGGTACCAAGGCTTTCAACATCAAATTGACCACATGCAAGCATCGATGACTGACCAATACCATTAGCTGCAGAACTCCATGCAAACCCAATTTCAATATCAAAATGAGTTCTTCTCGGTGTTGACATCTGCTTATCCCAACATGGTCTTTCCTCTACCACCATCATTTTCATATCATCCGCCCACCCAGGATCCATCTCAACAAGGAGATGGCGACGACGAACAATGACGTACTCAGGGAAGTCCTTCCTCATCTTTGTTTTTATGTGTACATTGGGGACAATGTTTATTATAAGTTTGGGGGGATACACATCATAGGTGTTTATTGCTTTATTGTTGTGACTTTTTGTGTTGCTAGTGATGTGTGTTTGCTTGCTTGTGTTTATAAAAAATAAAAAAATAAAAATTTGCATGCTTGTGTGAGTTAGATGGCCTTGCCGGCAATGATGAATATGATTGAGAACGTATTGTGGTGAAGTGTGGATGAATTGTGTGCGTGAGTGAGGTTCATGCCTATTCATGTGAAACGAAAAAAAACTTCATGCACGTGATTAGATTGTGATGGTGTACTTGAGTGAGTTGATTCATGATTGAAATATTGACCCTAAATGCTAAATCCCAGCAACCGTTAAACATCATGCCCTTAAGCCATAATTTATATGTTTGGAGGATTGAACTGTCGTAGGAAAACATGGAAATAAATGTGGATTCTATGCATGACAAAATTTTGTGTGGATTGTCTGAGACCTATAAGATGAATTCAGGTGAGAACCTTAAGTTAGGGGTAATGTTTTCGAGAATGAGTGTTTGATGAGGGACATTGTACTAAATCAAAGTCAAGGGAAAAAGTTGCCCCGTTGTGAAGCTACCCTAAAAGATCCCAATGAGGACAACGTTTCTTCGTAGCCTTTATGACTCGAGTGAATAAGCCTGAAAGGGTTTAAAACCTGATGCCCTAAAGTCGTCTGATTTGAGAGTCATCGGCCTAAAACTCGCTAAAGGGGTCATCTAGAAAGCTTAAGGGAGAAACGCCTGCAAGAAATGAAAAGAAAATACATTGATAAGAAAAAACAGGTGAAAAAGCAGGTGCATGAAACAGAAGACACACCAAATGTCTTGATTTAGTCCTGAACACTTGTTTTAGAAAATTGAACCTTTGATAAAGGGTTAGTAATCTGATTGACTCTTATGGATTGAAGTGGTCAAAAATAAGAAGAATCCTCGTTTGTTGATATGTTGAATGACAATTAGTGAAATCGAACCAAACTTGAGCGGTGTAAGGATTTATTATTGAAAACTCAACTCTAGAATGTACCTTGGAAAGTGAAAAGAAAACAAGTTTGGAGGTATGTGAATCTCACGAGCGAAGTAAGGATATAATTGACTTTCAAGGTCGGGAATTGCATCAACTTGTGATTGTACCGCGTTACATTTAATTACTTACACACACACACACACACCCGTTTTGCATTGATTAGGTGGAATGTTAGCTCTTGCATAACAATTTTGAAGTCAATAATGAATATGATGCAATGTTCTCAACGCTGAGCCTAACGGCAAACTATCTAACTAAGTATTTGTTTGTGTTGTTAAGTACTTTCCTTTTGTTCGCTCGAGGACTAGCAAACTGATAAGTTTGGGGGTATTTGACGAGTGTGTTTACGCACGAGTTTTCATCCTACTTTTGACTTAATTACAAGTTAGATTCTATGAAAAGTGAACGTTTTTTATGTGTTTATTCATGTTGTTTTGTAGAGGTTTGGAGATAGCTTTGAAGCAACAAGGAGACAACGAAATGAAGTTATAAATCAAATAAGGAGAAAAAACGGGAAAAAGGGCAAAACGATCAAAATGCATCGGCGCCGAAGGTTCAGTTGGTGGCGCTGCGGCGCCACCCACAGAAGATGCGGCGCTGTGGCGCCGCGATTCGATTTTCGGGAATTTTCGATTTAAAAGTTTAAAAAGAATAACCCTAGGGGCAAAAACGGGAGGAGGAGTATAAATAGACTTCTTGGAGACCATTGTTAGGGTTAGACATTTTGGAAAGGCACAAGAACACCAAAGGAGATCTAAAAAGAAATAGAGACAATCAAAGAGGAGATTTAGAAAATTCAACCAAGAAACTCAAGGAGGAAAACACAAAAGGGACTCATCTTCGAAGGATTGACAAGAACAAGAAGGGATTTTGGTGCAAGATCTACTTTCTTCTTCTCTATCTTTACTTCAAATCCGGTGATGTATTCTATAATTATTATAGCTATCTCCTTGTGTATTATGAATAGCTAAATTCATTGTTAGGGCGAACATGTAATCTATTTGGGAACCTTTATGTTTTTAATTCAAGATTTTAGTTTTTAAATGATTATGTGTTGATTTTATTTATGTTCTCAATGCTTTGAATCTTTTGACCAATTATTCAATGATTTCGTGGATAATAATTGCGTAGAGATGCGGATTATTCGTTTAGACCATATAGTAAAATCCAATAGATTGATATAATGTGTAGAGATACCTATATCGGTTATTGCGGTTGTGTGTGAATTTTCAGAACCATGTTTCGTTTAATTAAGATTAATTTGCATAGAGATATGAAATTGATTTAATTAAATAGGCTCAACGAGAACTCAAGAGGGGTAAGTTGAATATATTAGGAAAATTCGATCGAACACTACTTTAGTTATGAATCTTGATGTAAAACGTATAGGTGATCAAATAGGTGAAATGTTATGTCCTAACATTCTCCCAATCATTTAACTTCAACATCGTTTTTGTGCACACCACATTTTAGTTTGAATTTTTCTTTAGATTAAAAACAATCACCACACAAACTTCGAGTTTACTTTCATCAAACAGAAGCTGAAATTAATTAGATTTGGCATTTAAGTATAGTCCTCGTGGGAACAATTATCCGGACTCTTTGGTCCACTTTATTACTTGTTTGATATCGTACACTTGCGATAGAAATTTCACAACAGAAGTTTTAGAAAATTATTGAGTATGTTGTTTAAAACATTTCAAGTATTGTTTTTGAAATTATTATTGTAAGATTTAAGCTTCTGTTTAGAAAACGTGTACACTTGTTACTGAACTACCGGTTAATGAAGTAAAGTAAGTAGTGTTCCAGTCCACTAGGAGTCGGGGCGTTACAGAACGTCACCATTATAGTGTAACATTATCGTCTTAAAAAAGGGAGTTAAACTCTTGCTTTGATCACATTAATATATGTTTTATTTCCTTTCATTGAGCCATTGTTTGATAATTATTATTTGAAAATTTTTTTTTTTGTACGTACTCATTTTCAACCACATAGTCACACAATAAAATATTATACACGTAAATCTAATTTTTTGCCTACTTTTTGACCACATATCCTTTTAGAAATTACTAATTAAAACATTATTTTTTTCTCAAATAATGAAAATAGAGGCTGAGTAAGTCAAAAGTTTATCCAATTTTCCGTTGACCTATGGTTGACTTCACGTTTTGATTATAACCAGTGTTCTAAAAAGCGTAAAGCGTGATTAAGCGTGGAGGTCAAGTTTCAAGCTTCGCCTAGGCGTAAAAAAGCATTTTTTAATTTTTAATTTTTAATTATTATAAAAAACATTCAATAATTCATTTTATATATACCAAATATCTAAAATTATAAAATATTGTATGTACTTAATAATTCTTACAAAAAAGATAAGTTTCAAAATCATAATTACATAATATAGATAGTCTGTGATTTAAATCTTATATAATTCTTTATCGGATTCCAATTTAATATATTCTTCTTCATCTGCAAAAAAAAATGTACATTTAAAATAAAATAAAATTAAGTGGTCAACATTCTCGTTGACCGCTTAATTCTTGCTTTGGTTCAAGGCGAAGTGCCTTAGTCACGCTTCGCGCCTAGACGCGTCTTTTAGAATATTGATTATAACAAACAAATCATTTTATATTTAATAATCTACATTTGAGTTGTTATAGCAATTGTGGAAAAAATGATCAATTGAAGACAAAAAGATTACTATCGAAATACGCGCAAAGATGATCAATAAAAGTCGAGATAGAAATCAAGTATGCACGTCAAATCAAATCTCATCAAGTCAAACATTGAAGATATTAGACTTAGACATTTTGAATTCATATGTAAAGGTAAAATATTTTAATACCTAGCAATGATTTTGATAAAAGCTCGAAATGGATTTTTATGCACGAGAAAAATTGTTTGACAAAATCATTTGAATAAAAGTTTTTTTTTTTTTTTCAAAAGGTAAAGAACTCAATTGTTTATTTAGAACTGATAACTTACCTTGAAAAATAAGTAAAAAATATTCTTCAATAGATTACATTTTTCAAAACAATAAAAGAAGGAAATTCTTGAAAAATTGATGTACCATCGTCCATCGCGGACGTCTGGTAGAACTGGATTGTCCAACGGTCCAAAAAGTGATCGTTCTGAAATTCCGAATCAAACGGCAAGTTGACTGTCTGGTAAGTACAGGACGTCCGGTAGGCCGCGTCCGATTGAGCAGAGTTTTCGACAGTTTTACTACTATAAATACCAAATCAGTTTGCAATTAGAATAACACCTTCTAAGAACATTTAAGTGAGACATTCTTGAGCTCATTTGATCTACATATATTCATCAAACTCAGTTATTTATTCTTGAAAAATCTTTGATTGATTTAATTTTTGAAAATCATATTACTCATCAAAACTTTTCTTACATAATACTTGAGCTTCATTCATTGCTATTCATCAAAGTATTAGTATATTTTTCTCATTGTACTTAACTTTGATAATATTATTTGTTGAGAGAAAAGATTCAAATTGTAAACTCATTACCCTTTAAACTTGTGAGTGGTGTTGAGGTCCCGTAAAGCTCAACATTGTATAAAGATCGGTGCTCTTTATTTGTAAGTCACCAGAACCTTTGTAAAGAGTTGGATTGCACCATAAGTCAATCAACATAGTGAAAAAAGGTCTTGCTCATGACGGAGAGTTTGGTAACGAAGAATATAGATCATTGATAATGATCTACATCATCCACAATTATATCGTTTGCACACTCTCTTCTCTTTTACTTATCGCTTTTGTGCTTGTGCATAATTGTTTGATTGACTTACATATTTTCATATGGTTTGAAATTGATAAATCTTTGAAGAAGTTTGTATAAACTAATTCACCCTCTCTTTGTTAACTATTCTTGGGTTATCATTTTCCACTTGCCATCATATTATTTTGAATTTAAGCTCGTGTTTGGGAAGCATTTTTTATCGAATTATAATGAAAAATGTGAACTTTACACGGTGAAAGAGCGAGGGGTTGCAACATTTGTTGACTGCTTTCTCACAAATCAATTAATTTTTTTTGAAGAAAAGACCATTTGGCACCTTAATTGTAGCATTTAATCTATTAAAGTAGGGCATTTTGGAGATTTACGTATAGAAAAATACATCTGCATCACTGCATGTGATATTGTCAAATATTGTGATTGGACTGGTTGCAAATTATTGTTACAATGTTCGAATTTTTTATTAAAATATGGGAAGAATGTCGTCGAAACAGGCTCTAAGTTTGTGCACAAGAAATTGATTATATTACATTCTATTCCGAACAACTAAGAGACCACAAGAAGCGTGAAAACATTCAAAGTTTACGAGATCAGTAATGATATTTTAGCCAATCAAATAAAAACCAGCATAAGATTAGATTGCCGGATTAAATTAAAGTAAAATGCCTGATTAGGTGCCTAGATAATCAAAGTATTCTCGACTTGGACATCTTCCAAATCCATTAATTTAATGACCGGCTAAAATTGATGTTTTGGTGGACCAATCTTCAAAAATGCACCTGCTACGTACGTAGTCCGACAGTGAGGTTTTCAATTTTTTAAGAGAGTAATATGGAACTCGAACTCGACCTCGAGTGTGTATATTTCATTTTCTATAACTCATTTTTAATTACATATTAAGTTCTTGTTTGAGCTCCATTAAAATGTGTTTTTCAGAAAATATTATATTTTGAAATAGTAAATTTTTGAAGAATTTTTATATTATGGGTTTAATGAGATTCAGAATTTTTATTAACTTTTTTCTCGTAAACTTTATCAATTATTATAAAAGTATATAAAAAATATGACTTTTAGCTAAATAAAAAAAATGCTTAATCTAAATACAAAAAAGTTTGGGAGAGTGTTTGATGAGAATTAAAATTAGTTTTTTTAGTAAATTGTAATAGAAGATTTTGAAATGTGTGGTTGAAAAATTGTAGGACTCATGAAAGATATAGTTAATATTGATTGTTTGACTTTGATTTAGATTAAAATCAGAGTTTAATATGAGACACACAATCTTTCCTTACCGTAGAACAATATATTAGGGCACTATCAATCACATACACAAAATCATAATAGATGTTTCATTATTTCGTATAATTTTAAAATTGAACCGACACCTCTAGACCCTAAATTAACATTAGAATAATTCTAAATGTACAAAATTAGGTTCACAGGATTAATATAGGGAGACTTATTTTTGTAAGTGTAGCATTGTTCTTACCATTAGCACCAATTAATATGTATCATCATCGACACTCATCAAAAACTACCACGCAAATCAAATCTCACCCATCAAAAACCATCTCCACCTCCCAAATCACAAAAATAAAATAAAAATAATAAAAATCGTACAAGTGATTCTATTTGTTTCAAATTAATCTAGTTTCTAGACTATCCAAATGTGAAATTAAACTAGAGGAAATTGCATTATGTGTCATTTTTTGTCTTTGTATTTACAAAATGTCACTTTTTTAAGTGTTTGCAAGATTGTCATTTTTGCCCCTGTCTATAAATTTAAATTCTTTACGTACTTCAATAAATGCAATTTGATTGGATGAAATATTGTACAAAAACAATCCAAATGTCAGGAAGACTTACGTGAATTTCGAAGTTGAAAAAAAAAACTAAACGAAAAAAAAAAAAAAAAAATGAAACGTTTTTGAAACCATTTCAAAAAAACCATCCATCGAAAATTCCCCATATTTTATTCATATTTCTAAGTTAACACAAAATGATCTTGTTTGTCCTTTTTTTTAAAAAAAAAAAAATAAATAAATTAAAACAAGGACATTTCCATAAAAAAAAAAAAAAAAAAAATTGACCATTTAATGGTCAAATCGACCATTCCTTCAGAAAGGGACTATATTCACAAACGTTTCATAGGTCAGGGACCTGGTATACTTCAAATGAAAGGTTTGGGACCTTATCATCACAAAGTTCAAAGGTTTGATATTCAAGTACTGAGGAACATTTTCAAAACGGGTTAATTTCAGAAATGATCACTGAAGTTACATGAAAATTACAAAATGGTCACTAATGTTCAAAACTTTCATGAACGGTCACTCAAGTTTCAGGCGCTTTTAGAAATGGTCACTGAAATTTAAGGGATGTTTCACTAACGGTTACTGAAATTACAAAAAGTTTCAGGAACGGTCATTGAAGAGTCATGCATTTTTTCAGTTTTTTGGGCAACTTTTTTGGCCACTTCCGACCACCAAAACTGTCGAATTTTGATACCGTAGAAAAGCCCACAATCTCCTCTTCAATTACCACCAAAAATCTCCCCCAAACTCCAAACGATTCGATCGAAAAATCGCCGCAAAAGTCGCCCAAAAAATTGGAAAAATCTGCCCAGATTTTTCAAATTTTTTAGGCGACTTTGCGGCGGCTTTCTGACAACTTTCGACCACCAAAATCGCCGAATTTCGATACCGTTGGAAAGCCCACAATGTCCTCTTTACTTACCACCCAAAATCTCCCCCAAACTCCAAAAGATTCGACTGAAAAATCGCCGCAAAATCAGCATGAAAAATATGGGCAGATTTTCAGTTTTTTTGGGTAGCTGACTTTGTGGAGCTTTTTTGGTCTAATCGTTTGGAGTTTGGGAGAGATTTTGGGTGGTAATTGAAGAGAACATTATGGGCTTTCCAACGGTATCAAAATCCGGCTATTTTGGTGGTCGGAAGTTGTCGGAAAGTAGCCGCAAAGTCGCCCAAAAAATTTGAAAAATCTGGGCAGATTTTTTCAATTTTTTGGGCGACTTTTGCAACGATTTTTCGGTCGAATCGTTTGGAGTTTGGGGGAGATTTTTGATGGTAATTGAAGAGGAGATTGTGGGCTTTTCTACGGTATCAAAATTCAACAGTTTTGATGGTCGAAAGTGGCCGAAAAAATAGTCCCAAAAAATTGAAAAAATACATGACTCTTCAGTGACCGTTCTTGAAACTTTTTGTAACTTCAGTGACCGTTAGTGAAACATCCCCCTAAACTTCAGTGACCGTTGGTGAAAGTCTTAAATTTCAGTGACCATTTCTAAAAGCGTCTGAAACTTGAGTGATCGTTCATGAAATTTTTGAACTTTAATGATCATTTTGTAATTTTCATGTAATTTCAGTGACCATTTCTGAAATTAACCTTTTTGAAAACTTCTACTCATTCTGGCGCCAATTATATACAAAAGCTGGCGCCCTTATTTCAAAACAAATTTCAGTCTCAGGCAGAGCAAAATGCAAAGGAAAACTACAATTAGAGAGATGAAGTCACAACAGTCTTCAATTCGCCCACTGGGCCAACGCTCTATTGCTTCAACCTTCCTCTTCCGCACTTCAAATCGGTAAATTACTCAAAAAAAAGTCAAATGGTGGCCAATTTTTCATTTTTCTTGTTCCTAGTATCTGGGTTTTTGTTTTGCAACTTTCTTTTTGTGCATTTTCCAGAGTCGGTGATTGTAAGAATAATGTGGAAATTAAATCTCCCAGTCAAACGTGTTCTCGTGTTTCGCTCTCTGATTTTCTCAATCAAAAGTTGCACAAAAGTTCAGTACTCCCCACATCAGTTCAGGTACTATTTAAGCAGTTTTTCAAGAGTATTTATGCAGTTATAAGAAAATGAGAATGTAAATGTGTGCATTATTCGGGTGCTATGTTAATTGATTCCAATATTGGGAAGTTTTTTACTTTGATATCTGGAAATGGGAAGTACCGGTGAAGCTGTGCTATTGTTATCTTTTCTGAATTCTTTTAATCTTTAATACATAATTTTGGCTCACAATAACAAACTATCATTGAAAAGAGAAAAGAAAGAGAGCACATTGGGATCGTGTATAACAGAATCGTGTACAGCTAGTTATTGTTTGAATCTTAGAACATATGATTTTAGCTCCTAAAAATCGGGGGAAAAAAAACTTGCATTGGAAAGAAAAGAACAATAGAGCCCCATTTTTGGCTAATAATGCATTTTTGAATAGTAGATTGATGGAGAATGTGTGGTTAGAAAATAAGAAAAAGTTTTGAATTTGCGTGTAGTATTATTTTATTAAAGAATGTGTGGTTGAAAGGAAGAGAGAGAAAAATATATTTTTGGAAATAATGGGAATCAAGCAAAGGCTAAGTTCAGCTTTGCCCTTGTACCTTTTTTCTTGGATGTAGATGTTGGAAATTGGTTTAAAAACTCGAGAAAAATGGTTAAGTTTTGAAAACCAACGTTAAACTTTCGTGTCAACTTCGGCCAAATATTCAAACCTGACTCCGCCACTCCGAAACGGGGATTGACTTGGGGGGCTTGGGGCAACGTCCCCATAAGAGAATTATGTATATGTTGAAAAGTATATTTGGCATCTCAAAACCAATTTCGAATGAATGAGAAATTGCGGTCCAAAGTTTGGAAAGAAATTCAGAGAAAGCTAGATAACATTGTCGCTCGAGCGACAAGTGTTTTCGCTCAAGCGATGTCGAGCGAAGAGCGGGTGAAAAGTTTCTGAAAGTGTCGCTCTTGCGAAAAAGGCTAGTGAGAAGCTAGCGAAGTGGATTCACACGTTTGTTTGCATGGTGACTTGCACTACTTCGTTCACAACCCTTCACACTCTATAAATAGGACCATTGGGACGTTCATTTCCTCACATCAATGATATGCAATCATTAGCATACCATTTTCTCTCATTTCTCAATCAAATTTTTCATTATCTAGCATAAAATTCTGGTTTTCTTTCATTTGCATTTTGGAATACAAGACCAAATTTTGGTTCGCTGTTCTTGTGTGTTATAGTGCTACTCTCACAAGAGGTTCGTCGTTGTATCTTGGGAGTTGATTGCTATAAACCGTTGGCATTATTGCAGGGCAAATTTGATTTAATGAAAAAGTGTTCAACACTTGCCTCGACTTTGCATCCATACTACACTGTGTTGCTGCACCCTTTTTGGCGGCTTTTCTGACGTAGTTTTGCTTCTGTCACTATGCCCTTTGGTGAAATAGTTGATCCGTTTCCCTGCCATTACTTTGTCAAAATGTTTGTAGGATTTGAAGGATATATTCCTGGTGTTCGTGTCACTCCATACCATTAGCTTATCCAACAGTAGGTAAATGTCATATAATCTTTGAAGGTAGCATCTCAACTTTGTAAGCTTTTCGAGAAAATGTTGGAATCCGTTGCATTTGCAGCTTTGATAATCAAAGAGTAGAAAATCCAACTATAGTTGAATTATGTAGATTTTTCCAAAGACGTACTTTCTTTTGAGAAGCCAATGAGTGCTTGAACTTTTTTCTTTATTTCAATTTCATCTTTTAGATGATTTGTAATGCGTGTGTTTAGTTGCTTAAGAGGAACAACATATCATCCTTGGCAGGGGAAGCGGAGGCCATTTGTGTCGCCATTAAGTCGTGAAGAATTGAAAAGGTGTGCTGAAGGAGAAAGTGGCAGTAAGCAAAGAGGAGATGCAAATTTGAATTGTTCTCTAGACGGTGTTTTTGAAATGTTCAAGCATGTTGGGAAATTTAAAAAAGATAACACAGATTCTTGTGGTGATAACGAGATGGGAAGTATTGAAACAGATGACCTACAACAAACAAGAAAAAGAAAAAATCTGTCTGAAGGTTTGTAATTTCTTCTTAGTTAGCTCTTGTTGTCTCCACATAATTGTAGTTGCTTCTGATAATTACTTAACTTATTCATTTAATTGAAGTTCAATTTGTTGTCTAGTGTGTTTCTCAGCTAGCGGTTAGCCTGAATAAACATAATTGTAAAACTAGAAAATGCTACAAGAATAGGCCTCTCAGTGTCATTTATTTGCCCGACAATTTGTAAAAGTTTTCGGTAAGGTGACAGGGAAAACCATCAAACTTAAGGCATGTCAATTTGGATAGTTTAGAATGCTTTATAGAAGAAAACATGTCTGATTACTATAAGAAACCCCAAACTTATATTGGATAGAGTTTTCCACCCAGATGCAGCTTGTGTTCTTGTTTGTCATTTTAAGAAGATACATCTAAACTTTTTCTTCTACCTTTGGTTAAATGGTTTCCTTAGGTAATGATTCTCGAGGGAAAGTATAAAGATATGAAGTCCATGTATGTATTTAGTGTTAATGCGTGTGTAGCAGATGATATCTTGTTAGAGCTTGTGTTCACTTTCAATCATGTTGAGAATTAGTGTTTTCTCACATAGCATTTAAAGAAACTATTTTTTTACCATCAAAATTACAAGGCCATGATGAC